>OZ038384.1:60133660-61333660 GCA_964036045.1 Eutreptiella sp. 'Long Island Sound 2002' | reverse complement strand
GGGTGATTTCGGAATGCATGGATGGGCCTGATGACGCCGCATGGCTGCAGGCTACAGATGAGGATGCGGGCCTAAATGCCCAGATCATCCACCTACAGGAAAGTTGTACATTGTACATTGTACATTGTACATTGTACCGTGTCAAGAACGAAACCGAAAAGTTTCAATGTAAACTGACCGAGGATGGGAAACTGATGATGGTGACGAACGGGGATGGGGGGCGGGAGTGTTGCCGGGGCTGCCCTGATGCCACCGGGTTGGTGCCGATAGAGGGCACGGTAAACAAAATTCCGTAGGGGGCATTTCTTCGAAGTGTGTGTATTCGCATTGGAGACTATGCACACACAGGTTGTAGGGTAACCAATGCTTTAAAGAAGCGCCTAACAGAAACTATTACCACGTTAACAGTGGGTGTTGTTTGCCGGTATATGGTATCCCCTTTTAGCAGATGTAAAGCATGTGGCACCTACTGGCAGGCTTTTTCAAAAGACCACTAAGGCAGGGCAATTTGATATTGCACCTCTATGTTGTTCTTGACAGACCCCAATTACCCTGCTCGAATTGTACATGGCCCCAGGAACAATTTTCCTAACACCATGTTTGGTGGTGTCCTCTTGTGGACACTAATAGTGTCCACAAGAGGACACCACCAAACATGATGTTAGGAAAATAATTGAATTGTTGCTGCGTAATATGCGTAGCCTATATGCCTTGTGGAGGCAAAAGGCACCATTGACCAATGGTTTGGTGCAAGTGGCCAAGACTCACTGCCGTAAAATCGGTGAGGCATGGCTCCGATTGGGTTGGAAGTCAACCCCATGGGTCCACTGGACAGTGACCCATTGTGGAGCGGTGCTCCAAAAACATGTAACCTTTATGCGCTAGCACTATATCTGCGGAACACAGGCATAAGCCTTTCAAACTTGTTGTCAAAAACAGCATGCGTGGGGGGTGCCTTTGCCGCCTACGCGTTTCACGACGTGGTCTCACCCATGTATTGAACATGGAGACCCTCTACGTGGGGTTACGACACCGAGCGGCCCGGCAAAGGCTTGCCCTTGGCGAGGCCACAAGGGACCGAAGAAAAAGGCACTGCATGTACGCTCGAGAAACCAAATTTGAACCCGGTGGATGCATTTGGTGCCCTTCTTGCAAAAATCCTTGGTGCAGAAACCCCCCCGCACAAAGGGTGCACAAAGGGGGTTCGAGCGCACAAAGGCTGTGCAGAAAGGCTGCAGAAAGGGGGTTCTAGCGCAGAAAGGGGGGTGCACAAAGGGCGCACAAAGGGTGCAGAAAGGGCGCACAAAGGGCGCACAAAGGGTGTAGAAAGGGTGCAGAAAGGGTGCTAGAATCACCCTTCAAACAAAAGGGGGGGGGGGGTGTAGAAAATCCGACAAAACGGACCGTTTCGGACAAAAGTGAAAGTTAGCCACCAAATGGGGTAAACATGTGGTATTGGCCCCAGACCACTTTCCAACCTTACTAGGTGGTGTGGCATGCGTAAACATACAAAAAGGGCGCTCGAAGGGGGGGGTTCTTACGCACACCTTCTAGCGACGCACTCCATGGTGCTAGACGACCACAAGAAGGAGGCGGGCAAAGGCATGTGCCCATGTCAACGGGTGTGTAAAGTGCACACTACACCCTGCTCTATCCTCTGCTCTAACTAGTTATCGCGGCAGGTATCGCGCTCTAACTGGGCGCTCTAACTAGTTATCGTGCGAGCGTGTCGCATTCTAACTAGTTATTGGGGGTTATCGCGGGGGGTATCGCGGCGGTTATGGCACTCTAGCTAAGTTTTCGCGCGAGTTATTGCGGTAGTTATCGCGGGTTTTTTTTTATTTCTTTCGTCCTTCCCAGGCCACAATCTTGCAGCTGCCCAGTTTGTTCGTCAAGGAGGCAGCCGAGGCAACTGTAGCAGCATCATCAGAAGCAGCAGGGGCACGGGCCGCCAAGCTGGTGGCGGCCCGTGCGGAGCTAGTGAGGGAGGAGATCCAAAGGCTGCCAGAGGCGGCAGTCTGGTGGTGGGGGGGGGGCGGCAGACGAGGCCTGCCGGATGGGGGGGGACCGGATGGTACCAGCAGGTCACCATCACGGAAAAGGAGGGGGTGGTGGACAGGAATACCAACCTCACCCTCCTATGTGTGGGTTGGGGGGGAAAGGGCCAAATGGCCGAATGTGGCTGAGGGGGAAACGGTTGCGACTTGTCTGTGCTTGTTTGGGATGAGTGACCCCCCCACCCCAACGCAAAACTATTTTTTGCTGACGCTCTGCTTCGCTGATGAAGCATTGGGGGAGTATGCTGGGCGGGAGGTGTGGCAGAAGCTGCACAGGGGGGGGGGCATGCACCACGAGGAGGGGGGGGGCACCCCCCCCCCCCAAACTGTGCGTGATGCAACCGCTTTGTGGGCTCAGTTGTATGCGCCCAAGGGGGGAAGGCCCACAAAGCGGGGGCATGAGGTGGTGATGGTGGAGTCGGAGGATGGTCCCCCCCCACCCACCACTAAGGGTACCGCCCCCACCCCCTCCCCCAAGCCATCAAAGGTGCCCAAGGTGGCTTCCCAGCCCCCCCCCCCCCAGGCCCTTGATGTGGGGGCCTTGGCCGCCACCTTGGCCAACCACGTGAAGGACACTTGCCAGACTTTGGTGGAGCAAACGGCCGTCACGGGGGTGGAGGCCGCATTGGCCAAGGGGACGGCGGCCGAGCAGAGGCCGGCCTTGTGGAGGGCACAAAAGGTCCAGGGCAACACTCACCGTGCCCTTGACCGTGCCCTCGAAATGGCCAACAAGAGGGGGGAGGAGTTGGAGGTGGTGAGGGGGGACCTGAAGGAGGCCCAGGAGGCGAGCCAGAAGGCCGAGGTGGAGGCGGCCCAGCTGAGGGTGGAGGTGGAGGCGCTGCAGAGGACGAGTGATGACCTCCAGCAGCGCTTGGGGGTAGCTGAGGTGCAGGTGCGCAGCCTCACCTCCATTCTCAGAGCCACCTACACTGCCCAGCACGGGGAGGGTCCACCATGGGTGCAGAGTCAGGGTAGCGGCAGGAGTGGGAGTCAATGTCTAGTGGATTTGCTCAAGGGGTTGCCTGAGGGCATTTTTCGTGGGGAGGAGCGATAGGGGGCCCAAGTGGACATGTTCCACTTGGGCCTAGTGGGAAGCGGAAACTCCAACCCCTCTAATTTTAGGTCGACCCGGATGGCTGCTGCTACACTGAGGTCTCTCCTCACCCCCTTGTTTGTGGGGCTCAATGACTCGCACTCGCAACGTACCACCATGGTTCACATGGCGTAGCATCCAAGTTGTTCGCCCCCAAGGGACGCAGACCATGGGCCTTCACGCCCATTTGCATGATGGGGCCCATGGAGCATGGCGATGACTGTGTATGTGGGGGTCTTTTAGGGGGGGATATTTTTGGGTGCAGAGTGGTGGCCTACCAAATGCCTCCCTGGGGGACAAAAAGCGGCACACCCGTGTGTGCAGATGGAGTGAGGTAGGGGGTTGGGCATGCAAGACCATTCCCGAAGCCCCGGTGTTGTTCAACACCCGGGCACTAAACACACTCCATTGCCATGGGAGGGTGAGCGATGGAGCGTGATTTTTTATAGTGCTGGGGGGTTGCTGCATTGCAAGCCTACGGGGCGGTAGCGGCTTGTGGACGTGGGTTTTAGGCTGCCCAATGTGCTCTAACCCCTCCAGTTAGTGTGCACTAACCTCTACTCTAACTATGTTCGAGCGATTGCCCGCATAAGTTTTGGACACCAATGCGTTCACGTGCTACATGCATATGAGCACCTAGTCATTATATATAACCACTGACACCTGCAAGCCACAAACGGATGTGTACTGCATCTGTGGCCGTTGTGGTGCTGAGCGGAGTGGACAACGGCGCTGGACCCTTGCAACGATTGCCGCAGTACGGCACTGGCGCACATTCAAACATGCCAGTGCGAACCCTTATCAAACCAAAAAACAGCGGAAACAATTGGCCAAGGAACGGGCAAAAGGTAAGGGAGTGGTAGGCAGGCATAGTAGAACCCGTGCATAGGGGACGAAGGTGACAGTGGTGAAAATCAGTGCCGAGGACTCAGCCGCATCCTTTGATATTGGTCCGTGTGTCGGACTGGGCCCCGTAGCAGACCCAACCAATGCGTGCTGTCAAGCTGCACAAGCGCATTGTTGTGGATGCAAATAATTCGTCAGACACTGACCCAACGGCTTCAGACAGCTCTGGTAATTCCTCTATGGCATCCAGTGGCGCATCGTCACATACGGACAGCTGGGATTCTACAAGTATCGGGACCCCCGGTACCACCAGCAGCATCTGCAGCAGTGACTCCCTTGTCCCGGCGGCACCCCCCCCCCCCAAAATTTTGCCGCCGCGGCGTCCGTAGCAACCCAGCTGTGAAGGTGGCGTGCATTGATGTGGATGACGCATCCTCAAGTGCCCCCCGTGCCACCTTGCTTCTTGAAAGTGACCATTACCCTACATACTACGTTGACCGTTAACCCTTGCTGACCTCTACCTCAGGAACCCACTCCCTCAGGTCCTCGGTGCGGCCGGGCTATACCCCAACCCATGTCACCTACCGTGATTTGGGGTGGGGCGGTGCGAATGTCGGGCTGCAGCACCTGGGCCGCATACCCAACTGTTCGGAGGTGCCCGACACATGTTTTTTGTGGCACTTTGTACAATTTTTTTTTCGTGCGCGCCACAAGCGATTGTTTGTGTGGGTGCACCAACTCTAACTAGGGATTTCTCCACTGGCCGCTCGGAAAACCGCTCCAAATGTATCCGGTGGGCGCTCGGGATATCGCTTGGGATTTATCCGGGGGCCGCTCGGCATATCGCTTGGGATTTATCCGGTGGCCGCTCGGGAAATCGCTTGGGATTTTTCCTTTGGCCGCCCAGGAGATCCCCAAGCATATTCGGTATAGCCTTAGGTGAATGCGAGCACGTTCCTAGGCATTTTCCATTTAAAATCCCCGGCGCTTTGGGCATTAGAAGCAAAGCGAAGGAGCGACATGTGAGTTATCGCAGCAGCTATCGCGCCCTAACGGCGTGCTTTAACTAGTTATCGCGCTGGGTTATCGCGGTCTAGTTGAGTTGTTGCGGGGGTTATCGCGTGGGACATCGCGCTTGTTTTTTGGGCCCCTGAGTCAAAACTATCCCTCTTTTCCCGCCCACGGCCTCTTATTGTTCATGGATACTGCTGTTAATGAGGCACCGAGGGCTCCAAATTCAGCTAACCTGCGGCGGCGGCGGTTGAAGGCCGTTCAGAGGCTGGTTTGAGTTCTCTTCGGGGATCCCAACATTGTGTGTGGCACCAACACCAAGGGAGATGTTTGTTTAAGTGGTGGGTCTTGCAGAGCCCTCTCTGCCCCAGCTGGTGGCCATTCTGCATTCACAGCTGAGGAGCATAAGGCCCTGAGCGTACTACCCATGGCATGTATCATGCATCTTTCCTAGCGGGCCCTTTTGTGAATGCTCCGCCGTTGTACCCAACGGGACCTAAGGACCGTTCGGCAACATATCATGCCCTACTTTCCCCAACCAACTATTGTAAGGTCCACTACAGGCCACAATAGAGCAGATGCCCATGTGCCTTTGCAGTCAATCGTGCATAATGCAATATCTATGGCCCAAGTAATTGGGAAAGCCCCCCCTAATGGCGTTGCCATTGTTGTCATTTCAGTGGATGCGACTTCCTTGTGGAAGGCATCCTCTACCCGTGCGGATGTATGGGGTGCGTCGCTACAATTAAGGTGTGCGCAGAAACCCCCCCCTTTTGGGGACCACTAGAACCACAATGTGCACGCGTTTACAATGCCTAAGTGTAAGTGTAAGAGTTTCTATAAGTGTCCTAAGTCCAAAGGACGCCTAGGTTGTTAAGGGGCACACGCTATGTTAAATTTCCAAAAATGACCAAAAGCGCACGAAGGTGGGTTCCAGCAGGTGTTCCAGCGCAGAAAGGGGGTTCCAGCAAGGTTCCACCAAAGGGTTCCAGCGCATAAAGGGGTTCCAGCAAGGGGTTCCAGCAGGGGTTCCAGCACCTTTGTTTCACCATTGTTCCCTTGCATTTCAGCCCAGATGCCTTTGTTGGCCCCCTTGGTCGACCGGGCCAACCCTGATCGGGCTGCCGTGGGCACTCGGGGCTATGCTGGCCCCGATGGGTTGGGCTGCACGGACCTCCCCGCCCACCCCGACACCAAGGTGGCGATCTGCCCGGTCACCACTATTGCCCGCATCCGCATCCGCACCTGCATCCGAGTGCAGCAGCGAAGCCGGGGGCCGTGGCTGAGCTCATGTTCCAGTCTCGTCAAACCCCGTGGTACAAAGTTCTGGAGCTCAATGTGGTGACAGCGAGCGGCATGAAGGTGGTGTGCACATTTGCGGTCCGAGTGAGGGGTGTGCAAGGCAAGAAGCGAGCCCAGTGCATGTTTGGCGTTGGAAAAGGGTTGCACCGATCTTGGTCTTACCAGATATAGCATGAGGACGATGGCCGGAGCGTGTGGTATGGTTTGCGGGGGTATGAAGACGTTGGAGCAGACGAGGTTCCGGAGTCCGTCATGAAGGTGTTCGTTGCATGGGTGAACAAGCGCAAGGAGAGTTACGTTGGTGGCCGAGGGCACACAAGGGGCGCTGCGGTTGAGGTGGAAGGAGACGGAGATGCGGAGGACAAGGAGCTGCCGATGGACAAAGACAAAGACAAGGGCAAGGACAAAGCCAAGGACGAGCCAAAGGAGAAAGGCAAGGACAAAGGCCAGCGCAACGACAAGCACAAGGACAACGACAAGGCCCAAACAATCCGGGCATCACAGTTATCGTCGCCGCAGTCCCAGCAGTCCGAGTAGTCTCAGCAAATCGTTGATGTTTGGGCTATGATTGATGAGGTGGTACAGCGGTGCAAGGACTCCCTGACACAGCAGATGAGTGTGACCCTGAGAGATTGCGTCCCTTCGGCAATAACAAAAGCGATGTCTGACGCCTCCAAGAGCAAGGCAGAGACACTGATTGGACGGCTGGCGAAGCACCTTGAGACGCAGCGCACGGGACGGGCGGACGCCGAGGCCCAGTTGGACAACGAGCGGAAACGGGTAAGGGAGTTGGAGCTGGAGAATGAGACCATGAAAAAGCAGCTGGTGGAGAGCAACACCAAGACCGCTGAAGCAAAGCAACAGGCAGACCAGCTGTTGGCGGTGATGGCGGGCAATTACAAGAAGGTGTAGACACTACAGATGAGACCTTTTGGGACCTGGAGATGAGAACCGTCGGCACCTGCCGATGACACCTGTCGGGACCTGGTGATGAGACTGGTTGGGACCGGGAGAGCAGACCTGTTGGGACCTAGAGAGGAGCCCTGTTGGGACCTGGGGAGGTGACCTGTTGGGACCTGGAGAGGAGAACTGTTGGGACCTGTGATAACACCTGTGAAGGGATGCGTTCTTCTAGGGCGTGGTGCGGAACCCCCCCAATTTTGGGGGTTGTTAATATGGTTGGAACCCGGACTTTCACATGTAACATGGGTGCACTATGATGCAACAATGTGCCTTGCAAGCCTCCTTTGCTCGGTATTGCCCGTTTTGCAACTTTTGCGATCTGGTATTTTTGTGCTCTAACTAGTTGGAACGGGGTTAGAGCACTAGTTATCGCGGGGGGTATCGGGCGATAACCCAGTTATCGCGGGGGTTATCGCGCTATTTATCGCGTGATAACTAGTTATCGCGCGAGTTATCGCGTAGGTTATCGCCCTTCATTTTCTCTTGTTCCATGTTTCCCCTCTTCTCTTTAGCTCTCAAATACTTTACAATGGCCCTTGCTGCTGCCCACGCTTGGTGGGAGCACCATCAAAAGCTCCTTGGGATCCGTCGCCTTGGCGGACCTGAGGGGTTTACGACGGGTGACACCATTGTGAGGCGCCGTGTGGCGAGTCCTTTCGAAAAGGGTATGGACCTTGGACTCATCATCCATAAGTCTCCCTTCATGGCCGACGAGAAGGACCCCCTGGTTCTCAGTAAATACATCTTCCAGTTGCTAGAGGTAAATTTAGGGGTTGCTAGATTTTTGATCCAGCTTCAGTCGGACGATGTGGACGCCGTGGTGGAGTCCGTCACCGCCCATGCCGAGAAGGGTGCGGGGACGAAGACGACCCTCTATGTGGGTCACGAGGAAGAGGAGGATGTGGAGGAGGAAGTGGAGGAGGTGGAGGAGGTGGGGGACTGGCAAGGGGAAGGACAAGCCCCACCACCCCCTCATGATTAGTGTGCAGAAGGTAAGGATCCGACCTGGTAAGGGGAAGGGGAAGTCGCATGGTTGGCTCCCCCAACCCCTCACCCACAACACCCGCCGGGTCTGCACTGACGACCCCGAAACCAAGCTCCCCATGCACTCCCTTTGCCCCACAAGGGAGCGGGAGCGCGAGTGGTATGCGGTCGCCACTCCCAATATTGTTTCGTGGCAGGCGGCGATTCTTTTTCCTTTCAAGGCAACACCCCCCCCCCTTATTCGGGAGGCCGAGGAAGTGGTTGCGGCAGAGCCCATGGGGGCCTTTAATAGGGATCCAAATGATCTGGTGTTCGCTGTCGGGGACAGGTTGGTGGTGAACCACTTGCGCGAGCACGATTTTTTGAGTGATGTGGAGCTCGAGACTCTTTTGGATGATCTTGAGAGGGTGACTCTCTCAGAGTAGGCAGCCGTTTTCAATGAGAACCCCCCACTGTGGGCAAGCCCCAAGGTTCAGGGACCAGCCGCATGGTGTATGGCAACTATGGGGGCCACAACCACCACAAGCACAGCCCCCACAAGCTGCACGATCTGCCGGTCCTCAAAAGGATCGCAAATTGTGTGCTTGAGAGTGCGAAGAAGAGTGTGGTTGGGGGGGTTGGGTGGAGCTGCACGATTCTTGACATGGCAGAAATTTTGAGCTATGACCACACCCCGCAGCACCTCCATCGCGATGCCCCCCCCTACACTGTGCCCGACGGCACATTGATTGTTAATTGCCTCATTATGCTCACCCATAATCATGAGGCCGAGGATGGGTCGCATTTTGTTTTTGTGCCCTCCAGCAGTTCGGGTTTCCCTGACCCTTGGATGGAGAGGGCTGTGCCATTCAAGAGGGGCACTCCCTTTTTCTTTAATGCCCTGGATGTTCACCGGGGGTCGGGCATTCCAAAGGCCTCGCCCACTGGTGTGACCCATCCTCGCCTCATGGCATGTTTTTCAATTGAGCTAACCCAAGGGCTCACCTGCCATTCCCAAACCTGCATGTCACCCAGTGCATTAAGCGGCCCTAGCTTGCGAGTGCCTCCCCATGGCACACCTTGGCCAAGGGGCACTCATTCGGTGGTCTACAACCCCTCCCACCTCTTCATTAGTGAGGGGGGCAACCACCTCCCTCCCAACCCCCCCACCCCGACAACCAAAAATGCCCGGTGGTTGTTCCCACCGGGAGCAAGCATTGAGCCCATTGCTCAATGCTGACCCGATTGGGGTCCTCCACCTACTCCTCCCCCTCCCCCCCCCTCTTGCTCCGCCCCCTCCCGGCATGGCACACATATACCATCTTTGTGTGCGGTGCACAAAACAGCCTGCTCGCAACCATAGTACTTGGCCACGACCTTCCCCCTACACCTAACCGCCCCCTACACCTAGCCGCCCCCTGACAGGGGACCGTCTTGGCAACCCGGCCACCAGGCACCTGCCGTGGCCCACCTTGCAAGGGCAGCGTTGGGATTAAGGTTCCGGCGGGCACCATTTTGGTGGTGCGGAACGGAATGTATGGAGGAGTGGCAAAAGTCCCCCCTAAGCTCCAGGGGATAGCCCAGGTGGTGGTGTGGAGGCAAGTTGAGGAGTATGCGGCCGTCACCGACTTGGTCTGGCTGCGGAGGATGAAACTGGTGCTGGACGACCCCAAGAAGGAAGCGGGCAAAGGCATGTGCCCATGTCACCAGGTGTGAAAAGTGCGCACTACACCCTGCTCTAACCTTTGCTCTAACTAACTTATCGCGGCAGTTATCGGGCTCTAACTAGGTCCTCTTACTAGCTATCGCGCCGGGTTATCGCGTTCTAACTAGTTATCGCGGGGCTTATCGCAGGGGTTATCGCGTGGGCTATCGCGCTCTGACTAGGATATTGCGCGAGTTATCGCGGTAGTAATCGCGTGTCTTTTTGTCTCATTTGTTCTTCTCGGACTATGATCGTGCAGTTGGCGCCCCTCTTCGTCAAGGAGGCAGCCGAGGCAGCAGCACCAAGAGCAGCAGAAGCAGCAGGGGCACGGGCGGCCAAGCCGGTGGCGGCCCCTGCCGAGCTGGAGAGGGAGAAGAGGCTGCCAGAGGGGGCAGCCTAGCTGTGGGGGGAGCCGGCGGACGACGCCTGCCGGATGGGGGGGACCGGATGGTAATGGCAGGTCACCTTCAAGGAAAACGAGGGGGGGGTGGACAGGAAGACCAATGTCACCCTCTCCTCCTATGTTTGGGTTGGGGGGGAAACGGCCAAATGGCCGAATGCCACTGAGGGGGAAATAATTGCGACTTTTATGTGTTTGTTTGGGATGATTGACCCCCCCCCCCCAATGGAAAAGTTATTTTTTGTTGAGGGTGTGCTTCATTGATGAAGCATCGGAGGAGTACACTTGGAGGGAAGTGTGGCAGAAGCTGCACAGGGGGGGGGGGCATCCACCAAGTTGGGGGCTACGCGAGGCCCCCCAATCTGTGTGTGATGCAACCGCTTTGTGTGCCCAATTGTATGCGCCCAAGGGGGGAAGGCCCGCGAAGCACACGAAGCGGGGGGCTGAGGTGATGGTCGTTGCGTCGGATGCCCCCCCCACCCCTAATGATAACGCCCCTACCTCCTCCCCCAAGCCGTCGAAGGTGGCCAAGGTGGCGCCCCAGCCCCCCCCCCCCAGGCCCTTGATGTGGGGGCTTTGGCCGCCCCTGTGGCGACCCACGTGACAGACGCTTGCCAGACTTTGGTCGAGCAAGCGGTGGACATGGGGGTCGAGGCCGCCCTGGCGAGGGGGAGGGCGGCCGAGCAGAGGTTGGCCTTGTCGAGGGCTGAGAACGTCGAGGGTAACACTCAGCGTGCCCTGGACCGGGCCGTCAACTTGGCCAACAAGAGGGGGAAGGAGTTGGGGACGGTGAGGGGGGCCCTGAAGGAGGCCGAGGAGGGGAGGCAGAAGGCCAACGTGTAGGCGGCTGAGCTGAGGGTGGACGTGGAGGTGATGCGAAGGAGCGGGGATGACCTCCAGCAGCCCATCATGCAAATGGGCGTGAAGGCCCATGGTCTGTGTCCCTTGGGGGCGAACAACTTGGATGCTACACCATGTGAACCATGG
The DNA here is from genome assembly GCA_964036045.1 of Eutreptiella sp. 'Long Island Sound 2002'. Lineage (NCBI taxonomy): Eukaryota > Euglenozoa > Euglenophyceae > Eutreptiales > Eutreptiaceae > Eutreptiella > Eutreptiella sp. 'Long Island Sound 2002'. The sequence goes on along the minus strand of OZ038384.1, from coordinate 61,322,333 downwards.
TGGTGCAGTGCGAGTGCAATACTCTTTCAGCCCCACAACCAAGGGGGTGATGGGAGGCCTCACGGTAGTAGCAGCCATGTGGGTCGACCTAAAATTAGAAGGGTTGGAGTTTCCGCTTCCCACTAGGCCGAAGTGGCACATGTCCACTTAGGGCCCATATCGCTCCTCCCCACGAAAAATGCCCTTAGGCAACCCCTTGAGCAAATCCACTAGTCATTGACTCCCAGCCTCACTCCCGCTACCCTTATTCTGCACCCCTGGTGGACCCAGCCCCTGCTAGGCGGTGTAGGTGGCACTGAGGGTGGACGTGAGGCTGCGCACGTACGCCTCAGCCACCCCCGGGCGGCGCCCATGGCCCTCATTGTGTGTGTGGGGTCTTTCAGGGGGGGATATTGCTGGGTGGAGAGTGTTGGCTTGCCGAACCCCTCCCTCAGGGACAAAAAGCGGCACACCCGTGTGTGCAAGGGTAGTGAGGTGGGGGGTGGGGCATGCAAGGCCACGCCCCAGGTCCTGGTGTTGTTCAACACCCGGGCACTACACGCTCCATTGCCATGGGAGGGTGAGCGATGGAGCGTGATTTTTTACAGTGCAGGGGGGTTGCTGCATTGCACGCCTATGTGGCGGCAGCAGCTTGTGGATTTGGGTTTTAGGCTTCCCAATGTGCTCTAAACCCTCCTGTTAGTGCGCACTAACCTCTGCTCTAACTAGTTATCGCCGCCGTTATCGCGCTCTAACTGGGTGCTCTAACTAGTTATCGCGCTGGGTTATCGCGCTCTAACTGAGTTATCACGTGGGTTATTGCGGGGGTTATCGCGCGATAACGTAGTTTTCGCTGGGGTATCGCGTGTGTTATGGCGCGTGTTTCTTGAACCCCTCCGTTCAAAATGTACCCTTCGTGAACCGGCTGTTTGAATGGGAGATTCACGGTACCGTGAATTTCACAACTTTTTGCTGTGTTTTGCGCATAGCTTGGTACCATCGTGTGCGTTTTTCCTGCTATCTTCGCCCAAAGCGTGATTCAACAAATGTGTGCAAAATAGAGGTTTTAAGTAGCCACATGGTTCAACACATTCGGTGAGACCCGGTCGAACCTGAAATTTACGCACCCAAACTCACACAAAAATTCCCGCTAGGTTCGCGGATTCATGAGACTGTGAAAGTAGCACGAAATTCGTACGAATTTGGTACGAATTTGCCCCAATTTCCACTGTTTCGCCTCCTCACAGCTCTCAAAGCCTTTCTTTGCCTCTTTTTCTGACCATGTCCCAGCAAACATTGTCGCAGCTCACATTCTTGCAGTCCCGCCCCGATCCTGCTGCCGACACCTTGGTGCAGTACCAAGCCCTCCTTGTCGCCCACCACCAATTGGAGGAGGCCACCTACCAGTCGGGGGCACTGGGGGTGGACGATGTTGTGGGCTGGGAAGCATCCCTCGACCCCCGCCTCTAGGTCATTCACATTGACCTGCGCAGCCCCTCCCGCAACTCCTATCTTGGGGGGAAGGCCTGGTCCACAACTTTGTGGAGGGAACTCCGCTCTCAACTGCCCTCTCTTAAGTTTTTGCATCTGACCCCTCAACCCGCCACCATTGACCAAATGCTCAATTCCATGCGTACTAACCCGGTGGAGAAGCCCAAGGACGCCCACGTCCATGTGTACCGCACCACTAACCTTATGTATACCCCCCCCCCCCATTGCGATATGGTGTGCCTGCACGATCTTGTTGCAGGGGCACCACCTGACCATTCTTTTTTCCCCTTCTCCTGGCACCTTGCCAGCCCACGGTGGTGGGAGGATTTGGCCATCGCCCCTTTGCATCCCACCATCCCACCACAGGTGCACATCCCCGACATCGCCCAGCCCACCTTCTACAACACAACTTCTTTGCAATGGTACCGTGGTGCCTCATGCGCCCCCCCCCCTTCATTTTGAGTGAACCCCCCCTCGGCACTGAACCCCTTCCGGTACCCCCTCATGGGGTGATGGGCAACCCCGACCCTGCCCCCGACAGGGTTGGCCCCTCCCAGCCGCCCCTCAACTTTGTTGATCGGAATAGCTACATTGTGCTTCGGGGGCTTGTGAAAGCACGGGATTGTGAGGTGGGGTGGAACAAGGTGATGAAGGCGTGGGGCAGCAGCGACGAAAAAGTTGTCGCAAAAAAATTTGAGCTGCTGTTCAACGCCCGCGGAGTGAAGATGAGGCAAGGAATCCGGATCTCCCGCGGCGTTAGCAAAGCAAAAGCTCCCTGGGGTCAGGGGTCGGCGGGCTTTTTTTAAGAAGTTCCAGCCCCCCCCCCCCTCATGGAAAGTGTCCCTCGGGTTGGAGACCTCCACCCAGTGACGCCGGGCAGCATCATCGTGGCGAGTGTGGGGAGTGGGGCCCTGCTCCCCCACACCGATGTCGCCACCCACCCCGAGGTTCTCCCCCCCGACAAAAGGGACATCTCGGGGTGTCACCCGAGTAGCTTCCTCTGCTTGTCAGAAGACTGGTGGTGCAGGCGGCGAGGGCCCTAGGGGATGCGGGGGAGGCGCGATGGAACACCATTCAGTTGCAGAGGGGGGACATGCTGCTGATGGTGGCCACCAGCTGCCACCATGGGATGCCTACCCTCCCCGACTCCAAGGATGGGCTGCAAGGGGTTCGTTTTAACTTGGCCACCACCAGCCCAACACCACGCACCTGGACCCCCCCCTCTCGAGGCCTTGGCGGTTGCTGGGGACTTGTCCAGCTGGGAGTTGCTTAGCGTGGAGCAGGTGTTGTGGGCCGGGAAGGGGGTGGTTGGGAGGGTGGGTTTGCAAGAGGGGTGTGCTGCCCAGGCCCTCTTCGCCGACGCCCCCGAGGCGGTCCCGGCCGCCCCCCCCCCCCCACCTGCCCCTACCACCCCACCTTCCTCTCCCGCTCCGCCCCGAGCTCCGATCTCGCCGTCATGGAGATCGCCGAGCAGAGCACCCTTTCGTTCGTGGGGAGCTTGCACCAGATGGAGATGCGCAAGGGGGACAACGTCGATGCGGAGTCGCAGATCCACTTCGCCATGTCGGGCGTTGCCCTCTGGCGCGGCCGACCACGCTGTGGCATCTCCTCAACACAGCCGCAGCGTGGCGTACGCCCAAATGTTCGAAGGCTGGGGCATGGTCAATCACATGTCCATGTGATTGCAAGGTGTGCTTGCTTGTGTGTTTGCCTCCTGCATTGCCAAATTGGACGAAATTGACGTGAAATTGGCACGAAATTCGTACGAATTTCGTGCGATGCGAATTTCACGTGAATGACTCATCATGAATACAGAAGGTTATATGAAATTCGTCCAATTTGTTCGTTTTATTGTTGCATTGCTCCATCTTTCCTCCCCCTTCCTCCATTGGTGCCTTGCACACTTCTCCCTTTCTGTAGGTCCCGTTTCACGCCTGGTCGCCGGATGTTCGGCACCACACCCGGCACCGATTAGCGCCCCGGTCCCGTGTGCAAGCGCCCGAGCAGGAGAGCGAGTCGGCCCGCGGCACCGGTCGTGGACGGGCCCCGAGCGGGGCCGGCAGTGAGCGCACTGAGGCCTCGCGGCGCTCGGGATGCACTGCAGGGGGCGACAGCGAGGCCAGCTCTGGTGCGGGGCATGCCGTGCGGGAGGTGGTCGTCCCCATGCTGTCCCGCCAGGACTCGGGCACTGCCCACCTCGACCCCCCCCCCTGGCCGTGGTCACCTTCGTCGCCAGGCAGCCGGATCCGGCTCGGACGCACGGGGTGGCGCCCGGGCCTCAAGGGCGGCAGCGGCATCTCTCTGCCCTGTGGGACCTGGCCTTGGAGGCCCGGGGGGTGCAGGGCACCCTCCGCATCTCCCTCCCCTTGCCCCATTGTGGTCATGGGGGGTTCCAACCTGACCGAGGGGCAGGAGCTGGTGGGCATATTTGCCTACCGGCTTGTGAGCGGGCACTGGCGGGTGTAGATAGGGGTTGCGCGTATAGGTGACCACGGCTAGGGTCCTTGGGTTGAATGTGGTCACGGGGTGGGAGCACCGGAGGCCGGAGTGGGTGGTTGTGGCATGGCTTGCCATGTGTGGGGAGGCAGCGGAAGGGGGGGGTTGACGTTATGGACGTCGAGGGGGAGGAGGAGGCCCCCCCCACCCCCTCGGCCCGGAAGCGGAAAGCCCAGCCCCCCCCCCCCCCACCCGCAGGGGGACACCGATGCCCCCCCAGAAGGCCCCGCGTACGGCCACCCCGGCGGAGCGGGCGGCAGGGCGGGGGAAGAGGGGGGCCGTGGGGGAGTGGGTGGAGCAGCAGCATCAGCTGCAGCGGCGGGGCCGTTGGAGGTGCGCGCGATCAGCGCGGAGCCCGCCAACCGCGACCTCGATCCCCGCCCGTCCAGGGCCAACGATGACAGGCGGGCCGCCGAGTCGCGGTTGGCGGACCTCACCAAGGAAAGGGACCGCCTCGCTGCCGAGGTGACAACCCTGGAGCGCGACTTGGGGACGGCGCGCAAGGCCGCGGGGGCACCGGCAAAGCCACCGGCACCGACAGGGGAGGGTGCTGAGGGTACCGAGGGCCCAACGGTCGAGAAGGCGGCGGGGGGAGGGGGGGGGGGCTAATCCCGCCGGCGTTCGTTACATTTTGGTTGGCGTGAAGGCATGGCATGCCCAGGGTAGGGCAGCAGCAAGATAGATGCCAACCGTCTCGACGGGCCTCCGGATGCCCCTACCGGCGAGTCGCCAGTCGGTCGAGGTGGTCACCGTGGCGGCAGACATGCCCAAGGTCTCTGCCGCCCACGAGGACGTGGGCCGGCAGTCCCCCCCCCCCCCCCGCCTCACGTCAGCGGCGATGGACGCCTCTTTCGGCGAGGCAGTGGAGCAGAGTTCCAAGGGCTCCGCTGTTCGGAGCTTTGCTCGAGGGGGGGGTTGGGGCGTAGCTCACCTTTTAACTTTGGGACGACCTGTCCCTTCTAACCTGCACGGGTGTTAATTGTACATTTTTATATATGAATATATGTACATGCAAGTGCTGTCTGCAACCCCCCCCCCCCGCCATGGGCAGTTTGAACGACATGTGGGGTACCGCCCCTACTTTGCGAAATTTTCTTCAGCATTGTCTGCATTTTATTTGCTCTCTCATGTGCCAGTCCTTCTTTTACACCGCTGAAGGTGTCAGCCGAAACAATCAAACAAGTGGACACTGGAACGGGTGTGCGGTAACCCCTGAGCTTGAGCCTAGGCTTGCTTTGTGAGGGCCCACGAGGGCAAAAGGATGACTCAAATCTTTTTTTTTGTGAAAAAATTCGCCCACATTCACGTAAAATTCGTACGAAACTCGTACTAATTTCGTACAAAATTGGTGCGAATTTCACAGAACCTGCAGTACTCACACACATTCATTCACGTGAAATTCGTACAAAATTCGGACGGATTTCGTACGAATTTTACGTGAATCTCACCAGATTTAGTCACCTTGTGCATGGGGATGGTAGAAATCACCGATAAAATCCCCCGCAATTCCACAAGGCTTGTACCAAACACCATGCCGCCTGGTGATGGAGCTCGGCCCAAGGAGCCATTCCATCTGGTAGCCGATCGTACGTGATGGAGGCGTCTACACGACCTCTAGCAAGTTGTTACCAAGGACCCTGCAGCACCCTACACCGTCAAGTACTTGCGTGACACCCGGCAAATAGTGCTTACCCCAGAAACAAGAGTTGTACTGGCCGTCCCGCCTCAGCCCACCATGGAGGAGAGCCTGATTATGGCCGTTTGGCGGATCCGGTCGTTGCACCTCTCTAGGACAGAGGCGCGGTGCCTAGTGGGGAGCATGCCGTACAGTGTGGTATTCGACCACGTGTACGGCATCCTTCGGCAGCTGACGTTACTGGAGTCCCGGGCGTTCACTGCCTATACGGGAGACGACACGGCCATCCATGGTGCGGCCTTCTACCTACCCGACCGCATCGGCCACTTGTACAAGTGTCGACCACCCCCACCCTCGGACATCATGTAGCCTGGGGATCGTGGGCTGCATTGGTTGCCTATCGCGGTGGATGGTACATCGAGGCATGAGGCCTCGTACGTCCATTGCACGCTTGCTGGACACGCCAGCCCCAGCCAACTATCTAGTTGGTGGCTACTGGGGGGCAGTGAAAAGTGGGAGACCCTCTACGCGGCCTCCCAAGAAATCGATTTTGATGATGAGTTGCGCAAGGCTGCAACCGTAAGGTTTAAAGATACGGAAGGGAACGATAGGCAGTCCGTTTTTTTGTGTGTGCAGATGGTAAGGCACAGGTGCTCATGGCGGGCTGCCAAAACTGGAGGCAGAATCCCCCGGTCCCACCGTGTGTTGGGTCTGCATTAGCAACCGTGCTGCTTGCCTTGCTACCTTTGGCACAGCAAGTGCAATAGACGGCAACTGGATGGGTCTGTTGCCATAGGTGTTCTATATAGGACCATTACAAGTGATAGGCGGGTGCTTGATTATGGCCTCCATGGGGTCCTCCGTGTCAACGTCGTGTCGTGTTGTGCGGCGTAAACGGGACACGGGACCTACTTGTACAATTGACAGGTAAGGCCCCAGCCACTGTGGCACGCATCATGCTCCAACCAGTTCTAGATGAGGCACGGCTTGCAGCACGAACTTGCACCCGTGCCTCATTCAACGATGACAAGGCAAACAGCAAGGGGAAGGTAAGGATGGAGTGTGCTGCTGCCATCCATTTCATGCGGAACAGGGGTTGGGAGAAGGTAATAGATGCTTGACTATAACACCCGAGTGTGAGGCAGCATCAAGTATAACGAAAAAGTTGGGAGTCGGTGTGCAAAACATTGTGGGAGAATTTAGCAAGCATGTGTGTAATCGCTTGGCGTTCCGCATGGTTCTCCGGGGCCGACTTGGGGCGCCTACGGAACCATAGTATAGCCATGGGCATTGCCCACAATGAGCTCCAGTGGGGCAACCTTCTGTGGATGCATCTTTGGATCCATCACATGTATTATTTTGCAAAGAAGCGGAGAATCTTGTCAAAGTTCTCCTCCTTTGCCAGGGAGGGAAGTCACTGAAGTCACTGAAGCGCTTGTTCCGCAATAGCGGGGGCCTAAGCCTCCTCCGGGGGAGACTAGGGGTGCAAGTGGTTGTGGATAACTACACCATTGATGATAGCCTCTGGTCGCAGAGGTGGGATGCGACCAAAAGGGCACAAAATGGGCAAGGGCCCACAAGTGTACAAACGTATGCAAGCCGTACAAGAAGACGGCTTCTACCCGACATGCAGCACCTTCATACTCTACAGCGGCGGTTCCGGTGTCGCAAGAAACGGACGTGAGATCACAACACGAACTCAGACCGTTGTTGCATGTGACCAAGGCGCATGCAGCGATGCATTGGACAGCGTACCTTGGGTGTTAGGACAACCGAGGGGGTGCATACGGGTAACATTTATGTAAAATGACGTTAAATCACGTGAAATTCGTACGAAATTCGTACGAAATTTGTGCGAATGTCTTACGAATTCACGTGAACTCATGCCGGTGAATCGGCTAAAGGCTTGCCGGGTTTTGGCACCTCTCATTTGGGCCGCGGTTTGGGCATGGTGTATGCTTTTGGGGCGGGACTTTCACTACATGATCCGTCATGAAGCTGGGGGAAGAATTTCAGCCCCTCAGATCCCTCGGAAGGAACCAAAAATGTGGCGTTCCCCCCCCGAAAACCTCGAAATTTGGGTCGATTCTCGTGAATATTCACGCCCCATTCAAATGGCCACTTATCCCCCGTTCACGAAGGGTACAACCATCCCTCCTTTCTCGCCCAGGCCCTCTTATTCCGGATGGATACTGCTGTTAATGAGGCCGGGAGGGCTCTGTATTCGGCTAATCTGCGGGCGTACACCGAGTTGCAATGTCCCAAGGCCAGGCGGCGGCGGTCCCAGGCTGTTCAGAGGCCCTTTCGAGTTCTCTTGGGGGATCCCAATATTGAGTGTGGCACCAACACCAAGGGAGATGTTTGTTTAAGTGGTGGGTCGTGCATAGCCCTCTCTGCCCCACTTGGGAACCATCATGCATTCACAGCTCAGGAGCATGAGGCCCTGAGCATGCTACGCATGGCATGTATCATGCATCTTTCCCAGCGGGCTTCTTTGCGAATGCCCCGCCGTTGTACCCAACGGGACCTAAGGACCGTTCGGCAACGGATCATGCTCTACTTTCCCCAAGCAACTATTGTAAGGTCCTCCACAGGCCGCAATAGGGCGGATGTCCATGTGCGTTTGCAGTCAATTGTGCATAATGCAATATCTATGGCCCGAGTTATTGGGACCCCCCCCCCCCTAGTGGCGTTGCCATTGTTGTCATTTCAGTGGATGCGAGTTCCTTGTTGAAGGCATCCTCTACCCGTGCGGATGTATGGGTCAATGTAAGGGGGGGGGCCAAGTATGCTTTGAAGGTGAAACTATGGGCCTCATGGTTTGGCATGGATGGCGGGGATGAACATGCTTTTTTGAGAAGCCTGAACATCTCTGCCAACCTCAATCAAGAGCCCGGATGGGGGGCATTTTTGAGATGTGTGACCCCTCACAGACGGCCGGGGGACTACCAACATGCAACATGCCACATTCTAAATGGCATAGCAAAGCACACCGAGACCACCCTTCAGGCCCTCCCCCTTGGTACCCGTGGTAAGGTGCAAGCTCTTGCAGCTTTTCAGGCCCTCAAACAAGCCGTGAAGGATGAGACCTCAAGCACTCCTCTCAGGGAACGTCTCCCCTCGCCTCAAGGGCCAAGGAAAAAGATTTTTATCTTACAAGCACCAAAGTTTTCCTAACCTCCCCCCCTTCCAAAAGCAATTTGTGACTTATCTCAAAGATCATGCCCCCACAGTGAGGAGCCCTGGTGGACCTCCATTATAGGTTGTTGTGCATGCCATGGTAAAAAGCATTGAGGGTTTGTATGAGCTTTGGGGGGTGAGGGAGATGTACACTCTTACCCAAGTGGAATGCCACCGTGTGTTGACCACAAAGTTTTCAAAAGCTTGTGGAGACTGAGTTTGGACCCCACCAGGTGAATACATTGGTGCTTGGCAGATTCCACTTTTTTTTGCCGAGAAACGGAGGAACATTTTTCACGTTTCGGCCATCCCAACGGAGTATCGGCATCGGCCTTACAAGAGGAGGCTCAAAAATTGTTTCAAGGGTTGGTCCTTTGTGAGGCCAAGTATGTCCCTCCGCCACATGCACCATTGCATGCTCATGAACGCCGTGGAGCAAGGGCTTTTGGGACTGGAGGCAGCCAAGGCCTCAAACAGTGAGGAATTTGTGTGAAGAAAGACCAAAAATGCTTTGTGCCAAGTGTTTTGTCTTGTTGGTCCTAGTGAGGGATGGAGAAGGGGTGTGTGATAACTGCCCGCGATAACTGCGCGATATCTGAGCTATCGCGCGATAACTAATGCTCTAACTAGTTAGAGCAAGGTGCTCTGACTGTGCTCTAACCGTGTTCTAACTCTGCTTTAACTCTTTGCCCCCCCCCCCAAAAAAAACCACCCCTACGATAAGGGTTGTGTGGGGAAAGAAAGGGGATGGGGTTTTTTTTAGGGTGCTCAATCCATTTTTTTAGGTGGTTTGCCCCAAAATTGAGGCTAGGTGGGTGTTCCGGAAAATGTGCTCTAACTAGGGGTTCCGCACCACACCCTAGAACGCTGCATCCCAGAGCTCAAGGACACACATGTGCATGTACGTGGTGCGGTGCGATTGTGCTGACGGCAGTGCGCCACCTTGAACGGAAACCTTTTTTTGTTTTAGCCTTCAGGTTGCGCGTTACCTCGTGTAGGACGTTAGTTGCGCTCTGCACGATGTGCCTAAGGTGGTGTCATGAGTGGGAGGCTTCACATGGCCTACCCCTTGGGGACGTCACCAAGATTTACGCCCTGTACGCATGCATTCATTGAAAATTTTGTTTATGATCGTAGCCTGTTTGATTTTGGGCTGAAGTGGAGGGGTGGTGCCATGGGGTGCAACACATGAATACGCTGTACAATGTACGACATTGCAAACTGTTGACCTTGACGCTGCGCTGTGCTTGTGCTTGTACCTTTGCGGGGGGTCTCCATGAGAGGGAAAGGCAAAACAAAGGGGGGGGGGGGCAGTGCTGGAAGGGGGTGCTCGACGGGGTGCTAGAAGGGGTTCCAACACCGGAAGGGTCCGCTGGAAGGGTGCGCTAGAAGGCGGTTCCAGCGCTGGAAGGGGTTCCAGCAGGGGTTCTAGCAAAGGGTTTCCCCGTAGAAAGGGGTTCTAGCAAGGGATTCTGGCAGGGGTTCCAGCTGTCACACCTTTCCCGCTTGTCACAAAAACCATGGCAAAGGTGGTTGCCGCACTTGTGAGGAGCATCCCACAGCTGAAGCCATACACGGCCATCAAGGGGAATGCCCGAGCGGAGCGGCGGCAGCACATACAGACCATCATGCGGGAACTTTTAGTGGATCCGGAGACAGATGTCGTTGAGGGTGGTGGGGGATTGTACATCCCTTTCGCCGGGCACGACGACGATGAGGACCCTCGTGTGGTGCGCACAATCTGACTAGGGGCCACCGGTAGGAGATTGAAGTTATCAATACGGCAGATGTTGGCCGTCCCGCGCGAATGCACACGTCGTGATCTTGCCAAGGCGCGCACAAGGTTAACACCGTACTCAACTACAACCTACGCTATCAATGGCCCCGACATGATCGAGCGGCGGTGCGCAGCGACAACAACACTAGAAGACCCCGTTTTCACGCAGTTGAAGCTAGCCGAGACCCTAGGGGAGCTTGAAGTGGAATTGAGGTCTTTTGGATTTAAATATGCCCCGATGCAACTGCATTGTGGCACACATGGGTCACTAAGATCGATGTTTTTGTAAAGATGGGCCGCACGGTTTTCTGCTGCGGGGGACATCCATAAATGGGTGATCAGGGCGTGCATGGATGGCCCCGATGACGCCGCATGGCTTCAGGCTTTGGATGCGGATGCGGGCCTAAATGCCCAAATCATCCACCTACAGGAAAGTTGTACATTCCGTGTGAAAAACGAAACCAAAAAGTTTTAAGGTGAACTGACCGGGGATGGGAAACTAATGATGGTGACGAACGGGAGGTGGGGGGGAAGTGTTGGTGGGGCTGCCCGGATACCACTGGGTTGGTGCCGATACATGGCACGGTAAACAATATTCCATGGGGGGCATTTCATGTTCGAATTGTACATGGTCTCAGGAACCATTTTCCAAACACCATGTTTGGTGGTGTCCTCTTGTCGACACTAATTAAAGTGTTGCTACGCAATATTCGTAGCCAATGTGCCTTGTGGAGGCAAAAGACACCATTGACCAATGGTGAGGTGCAAGTGGCCAAGACTCACTGCCGTAAAATCGGTGAGGCATGGCTCCGATTGGGTTGGAAGTCAACCCCATGGGTCCACTGGACAGTAGCGCATTGTGGAGCGGTGCTCCAAAAGTATCGTAACCTTTATGTTTTCAGCAGTATACGTGCGGAACACAGGCATAAGCCTTTCAAACTTGTTGTCAAAAACAGCATGCGTGGGGGGTGCCTTCGCCGCCTACGGGTTTCACGACAAGGTCTCACCCATGTATTGAACATGGAGACCCTTCACGTGGGGTTACAACACCCAGCGGCCCGGCAAAGGCTTGCCCTTGGCGAGGCCACAAGGGACCGAAGAAAAAGTCACCGCATGTACACTTGAGAAGCCAAATTTGAACCCGGTGGATGCATTTGGTGCCCTACTTGCAATAATCCTTGGCTCAGAAACCCCCGTGCAGAAAGGGTGCACAAAGAGGGTTTCGCGCACAAAGGGTGTGCAAAAAGGGTGCAGAAAGGGGGTTCTAGCGCAGAAAGGGGGGTGCACAAAGGGCGCACAAAGGGTGCACAAAGGGTGCGGAAAGGGTGCTACAACCCCCTTCCAGGAAAAGGGGGGGGTGTAGACATTCCGGCAAAATGGACCGTTTCGGACAAAAGTGAAAATCAGCCACCAAGTGGGGCGTAAACATGTGGTGATTGGCCTCAAACCACTTTTCAACCACACAAGGTGGTGTGGCTTGGGTAAACATGCAAAAAGGGCGCTAGAAGGGGGGGGTTCTTGTGCACAGCTTCTAGCGACGCACCCCATATGGGTCAATCCATTTGGGGGGGGGGGGGGGGGGGCAAAGTATGCTTCGAAGGTGACGCTATGGGCCTCATGGTCTTGCATGGATGGCGGTAATGAAAAGGCTTTTTTGAGAAGCCGAGACATCTCCGCCAACCGCAATCAAGAGGTTAAGGAGCTAGAGGGGGACATTGTTCTCTTTCAGAACCAATTTTCGACTTGCATTCTTATTTTGACCGGGGATGGGAAAGGGATGCAAGCAATAGGGGGGGGGGGGGGCTGGCTCAAGTGTTGGTTGTGCAAAGACCCGAATGGTATTGTCGAGCAAATGGGGGTGGAGTCCACTTCCAGATGGGGGGCATTTTTGAGATGTGTGACCCCCAACAGACGGCCGGGGGACTACCAACATGCAGCATGCCGCATTCTAAATGGCATTGCAAAGCGCGCAGAGACCACCCTTCAGGCCCTCCCTCTTGGTACCCCTGGCAAGGCCCAACCTCTTGCAGCTTTGCAGGCCTTCAAACAAGCCCTGAAGCATGAGACATCAGACATCCCTCGGAGGGAGCGTCTCCCCTCGGCCTCAAGGGCCAAGGAAAATGATCTTGATCTTACGAGCATCAAATTTTTCCTCACCCCCCCCCCCTTCCAAAGGCAAGTCGTGGATTGCCTCAAAGAGCATGTCCCCTCCGTAACTACCCCTGGTGGACCTCCATTATGGATTGTTGTGCATGTCTTCTCGAAATGCACTGAGGGCTGTTTGTATGAGCTTTGGAGGGTGAGGGAGATGTGCACCCTAACCCAAGTACATCGCCACCGTGCGTTGAACACAAAAAGTTTGAAAGCTTGGGGAGAGTGAGGTTGGTTCTCCACAAGGTGGATCCATTGGTGCTGGGCACATTCCACTTTTTGTGCTGACAAGTTGAGGAACATTTTTCAGTTTTCCTCCATCTCCACACAATATAGGCATGGGCCTTACAAGAGCTGCGAGGCTCAAAAATTGTTTCAAGGGTTGGTCCTTGGTGAGGCCAAGTATGTCCCTCCGCCACATGCACCATTGCATGTCCATGAACGCCGTGGAGCAAGGGCTTTTGGAACTCGAGGCTGCCAAGGCCTCGGACATTGAGGAGTTTGTGTGAAGAAAGACCAAAAATGCTTTGTGCCAAGTGTTTTGTCTTGTTGGTCCTAGTGAGGGATGAAGGAGGGGTGCGCGATAACTACCCACGATAACTGCGCGGTAATTGAGTTGTCGCGCGATAACTAGTGCTCTAACTAGTTAGAGCAAGGTGCTCTAACTCTGCTCTAACTCTGCTTTGACTCCGCTCTAACTGTGCTCTAACTCTTTGCCCCCCTCCCCCCCTAAAAACGACCCCTACGATGAGGGTTGTGTGGGTAAACAAAGGGGTTGGGGAGTTTTTGACGGTGCGGAATCCATTTTTTTAGGTGGTTTGCCCCAAAATTGAGGCTCCGTGGGTGTTCCGGAAATTGTGCTCTAACTAGGGGTTCCAACCACACCCTAGAACGCTGCATCCCACATAGACCAATTGTTGAATGCCATGCGTACTAACCCGGTGGGGAAGCCCAAGGACGCCCACATCCAGCTATACCCAACCACTAAACTAGTGCATACCCCGACCCCCGCCCATTGCGACATGGTGTGTCTTCAGGATCTTGTTGTAGGGGCACCACTTGACCAATTTTCTTCCTCTTCACGTGGCACCTTTCGAACCCCGGGTGATAGGAGGATTCGGGCATGGCCCCTTTCCATCCCACCATCCAACCAAAGGTTCATATCCCGGATATCACCCACCCCATGGTCTACAGCACCACTTCTCTGCAATGATTCCGGGGGTCCTCATGTGCCCCCCCCCCCCGTGCATTTCAAGTGATTCCCCCCTCCGCACTGAACCCCTTCCCTAGCCCCCCCATGGGGCAACGGGCGATCTCCTCGCCGACCCCAATAGGGTCGGCCCCTCTCAGCCTTTGTTGCTGGGTCATTTTGCTTCGGGGGGTTGCCGAAGCAAGGGATTGCGAGGTGGGGTGGGGTAAGGTGATGAGGGCGTGGGGCAGCGGCGACGAGAAGGTGGTGGGGAAACGTTTTGAGGTGCTGTTCAACGCCGGCGGGATTGAAGAGCAAGCAAGGGATCGTGAAATTCCCTGGCGTTGTCAAAGCAAAAGCTCGCTCGGGCAAGGGGTGGGGGGGGCCCTTTTCAAGAATTTCCACCCCCCCCTCGTGGAAAGTCTCCCTGAGATTGGGAAGCTCCACCCAATGACGCCGGGCAGCGTCATTGTCGCAGGTATTGGGAGTGGGTACTAGCTGCCCCACACCGACGTTGCCACTGGTTTTGAGGTGTTTCCCCCCTATGACAGGGACATCTCGGGGTGTCACGTGAGTTGTTTCTTGTGCCTCTCGGAGGAGTACCAGGTGCAAGTGCATGCGGGGACGGCTTTGCGGGAGGCGATGCAGGTGTGCTCGGACACCATTCACCTATAGAGGGGGCCATGCTGCTGATGGTGGCCACCGGCCGCCTCCCTGGCATGCACGCCCTCCCGGGCGCAATGGATGGGCTGCACGGGGCCCTTGTTAACTTGTGCGCCCCCGACGCCAAGCACCGCCACCACCATCCCAAGACCACCCACCTGGACCCCACCCCCCCCTCGAGGCCTTGGCCGTTGCTAGGGATTTATCTAGCTTGGACTGCCCCAGCGTGGACCAGGTTTTGTGGGTGGGGAAGGGGGCGGTTGGGAGGGTGGGTTTGCAGGAGGGGGATGCTGCCTAGGCCCTCTTCGCCGACGCCCCTGAGGCGGTCCCGGCCGCCCCCCCCCCCCCCACTTGCCCCTACCACCCCACCTTCCTCTCCCGCTCTGCCCCGGCCACCGTTCTCGTCGTGATGGAGGTCGCCGAGCACTCGCGGTGCGCTTTTTCTTGGGGGACGTGCACAAGATCGAGATCACCAAGGGGGACAACGTCGATGCGGAGTCGGAGATCCACTTCGCCAACTCCGGCGTTGCCCTCCCGGTGCGGCCGACCACGCTGTGGCACTTGGGCAACCCCAAGTGCACGAAGGCTGGGGCGTGGTCAATCATCTGCCCGTGTGATTGCAAGGTGTGCCCTCTGTGTATTTCTCTATGATTTGCTTGTTTTGTTGACAAATTGCACGAAATTCACACAAAATTCGTACCAATTTCCTACGAACCAATGTCTGGGCAGGTGTGTGAATACAGAACTTTTTGTGAAATCCGTACCAATTTCGTACCAATTTCAAACCAATTTCGTCCAATTTGTGTACCGGTTGCGTTCCGTTTTGCCAAGGGTCGTTGCATCCACGCTCCTGCTTCCTCAAGTGGCACCTCACACACTTTGCCTTGTGTGCAGGTGCCCTTCCACGTGGACTCCGAGGAGGTGCGGCACCACGAGCGCAAGCGCTTCACCCCGCATCATCGCTTGCAGGTGACCGGTGAGGACAGCGAGAAGGGCAACGGCTCCGGGGCTGGACGGCGCCCGAGCGTGGCCCCAAGTGAGCGGAGCGAGGGGTCCGCGCCCTCGGGACGCATTGTCATCGGCTGCATCAAGTTGTTAGCAGACAGCTTGCAACACGCTACCCTGTCAAGTACCTGCCCGGCACAGGGCAAATAGTCCTTACCCCGGAGACACGAGTTGCACGGACCGTGCAGCCTGGGCCTAGCATGGAGGAGAGGGTGCTTATGGCGGTTTGGCAGATCCGGTTGTTGCATTTCTCTACGACAAAGGGGCGGTACCAGGTCGGGAGCATGACGTACGGGGTGGTATGCGAACAAGTGTATGGCATGCTTGGCAAGCCAGCTTTACCGGAGTCCCGGGTGTTCACTTCCTATACGGGAGATGACACGGCCATCTATGGGGGGGCCTGCTTCCTCCCCAACCGCATCGGCCACTTTTACGAGTGTCGACCACCCCAGCTTGGGGCGTCATGTACCATGGGGACCGACGGCTGCATTGGTTGCCGATTGCGGTGGAGGGTACATCGAGGCATGAGGTCTCGTACGTCCATTGCACGCTTGGTGGAAACGCCGGCCCCAACCAACTATCTAGTTGCTGGCTACTGGGGGGCAGTGAAAAGTGGGTGACCTTGTACGCGGCCTCACAAGAAACAAATTTTGATGATGAGTTGCGCAAGGCCGCAACTGTAAGTTTTAAAGATACGAAACGGAATGATAGGCAGTCCCTTTTTTTCTGTTTGTGGATGGGAAAGCGCAGGTGCTCATGGCGGACTGCCAAAACTGGAAGGCGGAATCCCCCAGATCCACGGCATGCTGGGGCCGCACTCGCAGCCGTGCTCTTTGCCTTGCTACCTTTGGCACAACAAGTGCAATAGACGCGGATTGGATAGGGGCTGTTGCCATAGGTGCTATACGTAGGACCATTATAGGGGATAGGCGAGTGCCTGATTATCACCTCCATGGGGTCCTGCGTGTCAATGTCGTGTCGTGTTGTGCGGCGTAAACGGGACACGGGACCTACTTGTACAATTCACCGGTAAGGTCCCGGCCACTATGGCATGCACCATGCTGCAACCAGTTTTAGATGAGGCACAGCTTGCTGCACGAACTTGCACCCGTGTCTCATTCAACAATGACAAGGCAAATAGCAAGGGGAAGGTATGGATGGAGTGTGCTGCTGCCATCCACTTCATGCGGAACAGGGGATGGGAAAAGGTAAAGGATGCTTGCCTACGACACCCCAGTGTTAGGCAGCATCAAGTAGGAGAAACAAGTTGGGAGTCGGTGTGCAAAACGTTGTGGGAGAAATTTGCAAGCACTTGTGTATTCGCTTGGCGTTCCGCATGGTTTTCCGGAGCCGACTTGGGGCGGCTCCGGAGACATAGCATAGCCATGGGCACTGCCCATAGTGAGCTTCAGTGGGGCAAACTTCTCTGGACGCATTTTTGGATCGACCACTTTTTTTTTCCGCAAAGAAGTGGAGAATCTTGTCGAAGGCGTCATACGCGTTTGCTCGACGCTCATACCTCATAGCCCCGACGATGCTCTAGTCATCTTTTCCTGCATGCATGAAGCACTGTGCGCATAATGCAATGCCGAGCTCACCGTACTGAGAGAATGTGTCAAGAGTAGCAGCGCAGTGCACGGTGAAAACATATCCACCGTCATGATGGCGACCTATCATGCCTAGGCACGCGGCCCGCATAGATAAGCTCAAGGAGGTAGTCCAAGGGCTGTCATAGGGTTGCTCCCATGACCTCTAACCACTGTATGCCTGCATTGCCAGCATCTGCCCCCTGCTCTTGTAATATATGAAGTTGCCTTGCCCACATGTGTGGTGAATAAAATGTCACACAGTGCGTAGAAACAACTGCAAACGACGAACAGTGTTACGCCCTTTACTAAGTGCCGGGGCGCCACATCAATGCCGCTGGTTCAAGGAATAATTTGTGCTCTGCGCTGTTGACTGTGCTTCAGTGGTGACGTCACTCGTGTTTTCTGCAGAAAGGCCCTGCCTTGTGTTCCATTCCGCTTTTGTTGCTTTGTTTTGCACGTGAGGGAGTGGGACCGCACGAGCCGACGCAGACGAACAGATAAACGGAATTCTTGAGAGCCTAAGATCGGAAACACTTTTGTCAAAGAGGACAACCGTAAGTACAATGTCGAAGAAGATGTTTATCAAACTCATCCAAAAGATGATGGGCGAAGATGATAATGATGATGAAATACCGTCGCTAGTAGCTGCAGAGGATTCCGAGGATGATGAGCCTGTACGTGACAGCACGCGGAAGAAGGACAATTGCCCGGAGGAGCAAGAGCGTACGACCACATCACCAAGACCCGCCGCGCGGATCAACGGCGAGTGGCGAACCAAGTGCACGTGGTACGCGCGATCCGAGTGAGCCCCTGCCTATTTGGACGCAAAAGCGATCAATGCGGCTTCACTGACCACGTGTCTCAGGACCACGACCAGGCCATGGAGAAGCGCAAGTTAGAAAGGCAAGGCCGAAACAGTGGTATCCTCCCCTTCGATCCACTTTGGCTGACATGCGACTCGTGCGGCAAAACCGGACACTCGTTCAAGGTGTGTGACGAGTTCGACGCCCAACGAGTGGCAAGGTCAACCGAAGTACGCGAAAAACCAAGGGCATCACGCGATGGGGGCGTTTACGAAGGGAACCCCATCGTGAGAGCATAGGGATTGTGCACCCTGCGTTAACCGGCCGTTTGAATAGGAGATTCACGGTAGCGTGAATTTGACACCTTTTTGCGGTGTTTTGCTTGTAATTTGGCACCATTGAGTGCGTTTCTCGTGCCATTTTCTCCAACATGTTGTCACTAGAAGTGTCTTGAAGTTTGATGTTTACCCTTGTTGGTAGGGTGCGAATATTCGGCTGCATGACCATGAACGCAACATGAATCCACGAAATTCACGCATGCACAAATTTCACCCGAATTCGGATGATTTTTTGCTAAAATTTTGGAATTTCAGGAAATCGGTACGAAATTCGTACCATATTCGTACCAATTTCATACGAATCTGGAGATTGTGGTGAAATTCGGAGGCAGCGTGCGCGACATTCGCACGAAATTCGTACGAAATTCGTGCGAACTTCGTACAAATTTTGCAAATTCAGGCCCAAAGGTACCGTAAAATGTTGCCGGGATTTTTTTTGGGCGCCGCTTGGGCGTCATGGGTCCATTTGGGTCGGGACTTTCACTAAATCATGGAGACTGAAAATGGGGGTTGAGATTTGCTTCATCAGGTACGTCATATTGAAGCCACAGTGTAGTGTTTTCTAAAAAAGCGTGAAAAATGGGTCAAATTCACGTGGAATTCATTCACGCGCCATTCAAACGGCCACTTAACTCCCGTTGACGAAGGGTGCATGGACATCGCAAATATGAGCCATAATATATTCCGGGAATGGAAAGACTCTTCATCAACTTGGCCCATCTCCTCTCGGAGTTCACCGGTTCGGAGCAAGCCAGCCCGCGAAGACCAATGTCGGAGGCGAAGCCCGTCACCCTAGAAGGATACACAGAGATCATCACCTACTGCGAGTTCACCACGCCCCTCCAACAGCGCACCGATTACAAGGACCCGGATACCTAGCTCCTGATCACCCTCCTGAAGGCGTTGCAGAACTCCCTCAGCGATGGCGGGGAGCAGAATTTCCCGGACTCAGAGCAGCGCCGCCCAGCAAGGAGCTCCCGAACTAGCCCGACCCAGGAGGACAGGGATGCGGAGAGAAGGAGTATGCCGCCTCCTGCCCCGGTGCCCAAACCAAAGGCAGCCCGTGCCTCCAAAACATCGGACCCCATGGGACCAGTTGACCCCATCCACGTCACACCGTTTGAACCCAAGAAGCACACCCGTGACAGCAGGACCCCCTTGCTTGCATCTCTAATGGCTACACCTTCGCCAGCCCCGAAACGCCAGAATCCGGACGATGACTCTAACGACGAGATGCTTCGGCAGCCAGCGTCTGACGTTGATGGCGACGATGACGTACTCAACGAGAAAGCCTAGCGAGCGAGGCGGAGCTCCATGGGCAGTGGATCCAGGACGGACCCGTTGGACCTTTTTGAGTTTATGAACCCCCCGGACCGGGCTGCACCGAAGAGAACGGAATTCCTGCGCGCACCTCAAGCTGGATCCTCCTCCTCGAAGCCCGAGCAGCCCGGCTCCTCAAGCAGTTCATGAGCGTACGACAAAGGTACGGGCCGCGCTCTACACCCGCCCCCGCCCCGGAATATTGCGGAATTGGAGTTGCCGAAGAAGCGCCTCGAAGAGGCGGAGTCATCCATCGAGTCTTTGATCAGGGATGGAGAGAATAAACTTTCCATTTTAACGAAATGAGGAAAGTCGACCTGGCACAACCGCGGTCCCGTGGACACCAGCGCGCGTTGAGCCCTGAGGGGCTGTATCCGCTCCGCCAAGACCGGGGACACCCTCTGTGTCATCTCCCTCGGCTCTGACTACCTGCACTGCTACCAAAAGTGAGTGGTATTGGAATACTCCGCTGGGAAGATAGGTTGTGCGGACGAGGGCACCGAGCATGACGATGGACATCTAATCAAGGCGAAGAAACCATGGTGCTTCCGCGACAAGTCAAAGGCCCAAAGAGCGATCACTGTGCCGAATGACGTTTTGAACGCCCAAGATGAGGCCTTGGGGGAATAAAGGGGCACCCTTCGGTGAATGCCCGGACACGGGCCCCTGACCCTGCGGTACATGGAGAACCGGGCGCCCAACGGCCACACCTGCCAACCCCGGTACGTTGTATTGAAGTTCTGATGGAGGATGTCGGTAGCAGGGACAACAACAGTCACAGCCATAGCTGTAGTCTGGACAGCAGGTTGCTTCCTTTTCCCTGTGCAGTCTGCTTTTCATTTTTACATGAGCAGGCAGGCCCAGTCGGAGGCACCCCGCGACTACGGGTGCCTTTCTCATGCCGTGGGAGCGTCGACAGCTCGCCAACGTGGAGAAGTGGTCAGGGACGACGATGGCCATACCGGCCGACTGGGATATGAGGACGCGGGAGAAGCCGGGCCGCCCCGCGGTGGGCCTCGTGACGATGACGGTGGAGTGATCGTGGGCGACCTCGATGGCGGCCTGCCTCAAGCCCAGCCCGGTCGGGGCAATTGGGGGCGCGAGCAGGGATGCGAAGGCGGAAAGAACCAGGGGGAGCACGGTGCAGATGTGCCCTGTAACCCCCCCGCAACGACACAAGCTGATGATGCCCGCGAAGCAGGCCGGCCCGGAGATGGACCCTACAGTGATGACGGTGAGAGACTCGCTGGATCAGACGACAGTCCCGCCCCGACCCAGTCCAGTAACAACGGCTGCTGGCGATGGCGGGGATGCAGTGCCGGCAGGAGCACAAGAGAACTGGGTACAAAGGTGCCCGGTGACCCCCCCGTGGCGGCAAACGCCAGCGGTTCCCGCGAAGCAGGCCAGCCTGGCGATGGAATCCACTGTGACGACGGTGCGAGGCTCGCTGGGTCTGACCTCCCTAGGTCTCGGTCCAGTGGCGACGGCTGCTGTCGAGGGCGGGGGTGCAGCGGCGGCAGGAGAACAGTAGAGCTGGGTATGGAGGTGCCTGGTGACCACATAGCCGCGACACACGCCAGTGTTTCCCGCGAAGCAGGCCGACCGGGCGATGAAATCCACTGTGACGACGGTGAGAGGCTCGCTAGGTCTGGCCTCCCTCAGACCCGGTCCAGTGGCGACGGCTGATGGCAAGGGCGGGGGTGCAGCGGCGGCAGGAGCGCAGGAGAATTGGGTACGGAGGTGACTGGTGGCCCCACGGTGGCGACACACGCCCACGGGGCATTTGTACCCACTTGCCAGGGGAATAGCCTACACCCTTGCTCGCCAGGCGCGATGCGTGCCCATTTGGGCGGCGTCTGGCAGCCCCGGGGGTGCAGCAGCGGAAGGAGAGAGGTAGAGCTGAGCACGGAGGTGCTTGGTAGCCCTCCTGTGGCAGGGGAAGATGATTTTGGAGGTTTGGACTGTGCGGCCGAGGAAGAGCTCGTGGAATGGTGGCAAGATTGAGACGGCGGTTGGGACTCGGATACGGTGCTCGATGAGTGGGACAGTGTGCGGACTGGTGACGGCTTCGCTGAGGTACACAAGACGGTGTTCTTCCCGGAAGGTGTAGACGAGCGGCCATTTGAGCCGGAGGGGCAATTGCTGGTTTGGGATCGTCACGTTCTACTGCGTGACCTACGAGGAGCCCTGCGCCAGGTACCAGTGCAGCTAGACAAGGAGTACAGGCAGTTTGCGGCTTGGTGTCCTGAACAGCCTGAGAACGTCATCTTCATCGCGGGGGCTACGGTATTGGTCAGGAATGTGAGCCTACGAGACCTCGGTGTCGCACCTGGGATGCTGTTGGAGTTGAGGGCCTGTCTCACGGGGGGAGCTGGGGAGTCACACCCGCTGGCGGCGCTGGCCGTCTTCCGTGTGCAGAAGTAGGAGACCTGGAGGGAGTATTTGGCGGGGTCGCCGATGACAGCCGGGGCATTGGCACGTGCCATAGAGAAGATGATAGGCAGGTTTGCAGGCAACTTGCCTTCTCCGTTGACAGACGTCAGCGTCAGGTGCCCCGGGGCTGGAGCCGGAGCATATGTGTACGTTGCGGGGATGTTTCGAAACGTATGCAGGTGCCCTGTTGGACTTCTCCGTGATGCGATACGCGCGGGGTCGCCGCAAGGAGTATCACGACCCCGATGACTCGGATGCGTTGCAGGATGCCCTCAGAGAGTACGACGAGGTGGAGCATCAAGTCTGGTTGGAAGGAGCGAACAGAAAGGAGCTTGACGAGCACCTACGAGAGCTCAACAATAGCGACGAGGAAGAGAGCCCGTACGAGGTCCTGAACCTGGAGAACGTGCGCAAAATCAGGAAACGGCCGGGTTCACCCAAATGGACAGTGAGAATCAGCAAGGCGCTTCGTGACTACCTGCAGCAGCCAGAGAGGGCGGACGAGCATAGCATGGCAATTGCCATATGGGACGTCATGCGCAAGACGGATCGCCAACGGAATGCTTACTTGAAGGAAGAATGGAAGAACAAGCACATAAAAAAAGAAAAGAAGAAGCGCCGCAGGGAACGCAAGAAGGCGAAAAAGGCAGGCCACAAGAACAAGAAGGGTAGGAGGCGCAAGTCGAGGGATACTGACTCCTCCAATGGAACCACCAGCGAGTGCAGTGACAGCTCGGACAGCTCGTCATCCTCCCAGTCCAGTGGCAAAAGTGGACGTCAAAAGGCCACGCAGCCAGCAAACGCCGGACGCAAGGGAAAGGTGGAAATCCGGATCGTGGACGGGCGACGAGACTTTTGGTCCAAGAAGAGCCAGAGGTGGATCGACTGTACCAACCCGCCAGATGTGCCATGCCCCAAGTGTGAACAGCGGCACTGGTACCACGAGGCCGAGGCCTTTGGCTGTGGGGCGTGACTACGGGAGCAAGGGGGGGGGCGCGTTGGATGAGGTGGACAGAGGGGGTCGGGGACCCCGTGAGGCTGTGCAAAAGTACCTAGATGCCATCGAGTCGAAGCCTGGGCACTCGTGGCTATCGGCAGCGGCACATGCCCCGGAAGAGGGCACCAGGAAGGGATACGCGGCAGCACCCTGGAGGCTACGGAAGCGAAGGCGGGAGCAGTTTAGGGCGAGCCCACGCCAAGTTCTGGAGTCTGAGATCAAGGAAATGGTGGCAAGGTGAGAACGCGGAGGGGAATCTCAAAAAGTTATTGTCAGCGTGCAGACAATTCGACAAGTTACGGCTTCATCCCATGATAGTGGAGACAGGTGACTGGCAGGTGGTCAAGTGGTTGGCCAACCAGCGGGTACGGAGCGAGTCAGCCCTGGTACGCTGGGCGCCGATGCAATTGTTCGTCTGGCTGGCGGAGCAGGTTGTGGACCTGGCAAGCGCCGAAATCGTGGCGTTGGCCTGCATTAGCGTGGCATGCCTGCTGCAAATGGGAGAGGCGCCTACAGTGCGCACCAGTGCACGTGGGGACGTCCGGTTCAACGGCGAAAAAGGACGCCCGGGCATCTGGAATGTGGAGGTGGGTCCGTGGACGAAGTGGTGGGTGCTGTTCCTCTGGGAAATCAGACGGCTCAAGCACGGGCGTGCCAACTTGCCCTTTTCCTTCCAGGACGCGGCGGAGTTACAGGTAGGATGGAAAAAGATTGTTGGAGGGTCGGATTTCGAAGGGTACAGGTGGCATGCCCTGCGCAGGTGTGGAGCGGCAGTCCTGTGGTTTTGGGGCGCCCGCATCCAGACGATCATGCTCGCGGGAGGATGGGTCACCCCCAGTGTCGCCAAGGATTACTGCCACCCCACGCACTCGTGGTCTTGCGAGAGACGGATGCAGCTCCTGATTCTGGTAGACTGGTTGGGAGGGGGGACAGGCGGTGCGTTCCAATACAGGTCACAAGAACGACCTGTGGACAGTCTGTGGGCGCGATGGATCCGAGCGGATCTGCGAGACGTTGCACCTCAGCGATGCCCTGGGACTCAGGCGAGTGCGGTCGGCACAAAGAGACGGAAAAGAAGCAAATCCTTGGAGCCCACGAGTGCCACGCGCGCGGAGTACGACAGCGAGTCCTGCAGCGAAGGAGAGTACCGGTTCATGGAGTGTGACCGGTGACGCATTGGACATCTTCGGCAGGCAAGTGGAGAGACTGATGCGACTGCCGGATGTCCCGCGTAGGCAAGAGGGCCTTGTGGCAGGAGGGCTGCTAGCGCTGGGAAGGGTGGCAGCTACTATTGACCCGCGCAGGGGATCGGGAAGACTAACGCAGGCCTTGGAGACCATCTCAGAGGAGGGCCTCAATCAGGCGTCTGAGGAGTCAGACTGTGATGATGAGGAGCTGGAGCCAGTGAGCTTGCAGCTTGCAAGGCGGGGGATCGGATACGTGGGAAAGGTTAAGATGGCGGATACCATTTGGCGGCGTTGCGTGCCGGAGGACCTGCTGCGTATGTACCAAGCATGGGATAAGAAGTATGCCAGTGGTATACCAATGGTGGACAGCCCGGCCGTGGGTGACATGCTGAGCTCTATTCGCGAGGCGGGACCTTTGAAGAGGTGCAGCGAGGCCATAGGTACCAGCAAAGCAAGGGTCATTCCTAAGAACTCGCAGAAGTGTGCGCTCATTTTTGCGTGTGTTGGGTTGAACGACGCTGACTGGCGTAAACTGCCAAAATTCCCTTTGCCCCAGGTTGAACAAGTGACTCGCCTGATGGCGGCTGCAGGACATAAGGCATTTCTATGGAAAATAGACCTGAGCAATTGCCTTCTGGTCTATTCGCATGCCGTACGGGTGGTGTCGGGTTTTCCGTGTGAACACGCCCGAGGGTTGTTTCCGCTGGCTTACTCTGCCCTTTGGGTGGAAATACTCGCCAGCACTTTGCCAAAAGCTTGTTTCCGCGCTAGTCCGAAGGGCCCTGCGTGACTTACGGGCGAGGGGAGTCACATACCTGGACGACGTGCTTGTGTCTGCTGTGGGTAGAAACTAACTGCGCGTTGCTGCGCGCCGCGTGAGCCGTTTTTTGGGCCGGGCAAGATTCCTGATTAGCCATAAGAGTGTGATTGAACCTGTCCGGACTCTGGATTTTATTGGGAAGCAGTTTTCTGCTGCCACCATGACTGTTGAGAATAAGCCCGGGGTTATTGGTGGAGTTGTTGCGCTTTGGCTTTTGGGCATTGTCCAAAACAGGCAGAGCGCCCCGTTGGCTGCGAGACTGTTGGGCAAGCTTGAGTGGGCTGTGCGGCCCAATGCGGGATTGGCCCCATTTGTTGCAGGGGGACACTGTTGGAAGTTGAACGATTTTTTTGATTTTAGAAAAGGCGTGCGTAGGGCGCCGATGACTGGGTTGCCTTTGCCGTGGCCCCGCAGTGCTTTGCACCTTGGCCCTGGTTGCCTCAAGTGCCTTCGGCAGAGTGTGTTTTCTTCACTGATGTCGCTGAGAGGAGTACAAAGGGCAGGTACAGGATTGGGATTGTGCGGGAGGGCAGGCGATGGCTCAGCCGTAAGGCACCCAAGTGGATCACTACTTTGCGGCAAGCAGAGTTGTACGCTGCAGTTTATGCACTGCGCTTGGCTTGCTATATGCGCTTGCCGTATGTTGTAGTAGCCACAGACAGTGACTTCGGTAGAGCACAGAGTTTAGGTATGTGTGGGGGTATTTTTTTGCGCAGCCAGCAGAGACTGCTTCGTCAGCTATTGTGGCTCATTAGCTGGAACGATCCCCCTCTGGGCGTTTTGAGGGTGAGCACGGATTTGAATTCCGCAGACCCGCCTAGTAGGCTGGGATCCTTTCACACGCACAGTGATGTCGCTGACAGTGTTAAGCGCCGGCAAGCAGCTTGGAAAGGTGAGCCGAATTGCTTTGTTTGTCTTGATTTTCTCGTGAGGTTTGCATGGCGTCTGCGATGATGCTCGCATTCGCTCGTACAAGGGTTGGCAGCTTGGTTTGCATGTGGAATGCCTGCATTGTCCTTTGCATGCTTGTGTGCTGCTTTTGACTGCCCTGCGACCGACAGCCGGTTTGAACCCCTGTACGCTGTATTGAAGTTCTGGTGGAGGATGTCGGCAGCAGGGACAGCAACAGTCACAGCCATAGCTGTAGTCTGGACAGCAGGTTGCTTCCTTTTCGTGTGCAGTCTGTTTTTCATTTTTACATCAGCAGAGAGGCCCACCCGCCCACCCGGAGATTTTGTCTTTTTTCGTGTGTACTGTGGCACGGAGCGTTGCATCCAGGCAGTCTGGGATCTTTGACGTTGGCAGCTCGGTCTGCATGTGGAATGCCTGCATTGTCCTTTGCATGCTTGTGTGCTGCTTTTGACTGCCGTGCGACCGACAGCCGGTTTGAACTGGACCGGACGTGCACCCCGATGCACCAGCCCTTATCGACTGGGCTCTTAGTTTGGGCTTAGCCGGCACCTGCCTCCTAGAGGCATTCCTTGGTGGCACCACTGCGGCAAGACCAAGGAAAATCTTGGCCCAGCTACGCGAGATGCTGCTCCGCGCGCCCCTCGAAGAAACGCCAGAGCGAGCCCCGGAGTCCTGGAGACACTAGCTGCGGGAATCGTGGCATCAACGGAAAATGACGCGGGACACCATGCGCCATCACCTGGAAGCCGACCTGGCCCATGAGGGGGCCACAAAATGGAATGGAGCCTTGTATCTCCTACATCCTGTCTCCCCTACTTTTAACATACACGCTCCCGTCCCACCACCCCCAGCCTGTGCACATCACTTGTCCTTTGTAGCTTTCCGCACGAATTTTCCGCGCCTAGCACCCGACCTATGCACAGCCTTTGCGAAATGCATGACCAGACAATGCCTTGTTCCATGGGCCATGGTTGACCGAACCCACCTGCTGAAATTCGCTTTCGAGGCCATTGAGGACTTAACCACATGGCAATCTGATTTTGATAAGGGCCCCGAGTGCATAGGTGTGACGAATGTGCGGGCGAATGCACTGCACGAACACCTGAAGGTTGCCGGGGAATAGAATCCAGGTGTAAGCCCCACACTGTCCCCTTTTGCCCCATACGCCGAAACCTTTACGGCACCCAAGTTTGCTCATGCAGCGGGCATCTGCCTGCCTAGGGTCACCTGGGTTGAGGAAGAATGCACATGGCAACTCTCCACCGCCCCTATCACCAATTTCTTGCGATTTGAATGGGACTCGGGACGCCACTTCACCGCGGTGGTGGTGCTCCTTGGGCACTAGTCCCCCTAGGATGTGGCCCCGCCCATAGCAAGCGAATCACGTTTCAAACACCTGAAGAAGCTAAACTCGCTGCGACTGTGCAATGCCTCATTTTTCGAGGAGGGCTGTTTTGTCTATGCCGTGTGGTGTGTGGCCGACGGCCGCATTTACATTGGGCAGACGGGGGGACGGGGGAGGTACAGGGCCCCAGGGGAGCGAGGTAAGGAGCACCTGAGGGCGGGGCCTAGGGGGGCGTATGGGGACCCATGGGGACCTATGAAGGCCCATGTGGACCCATGGGGACCTTTGGACCTATGAACCGAACTTGTGATGATTTGTCGTCCCTGCATCAAGAATTTGAGCAATGGTGGCACAATGATCCTATCCTATCCTATCCTATCCTATCCTATCCACAATGGTCCTATGGGAACCTATGGGCACCTGTGGGGCCTATGGCCCAAGGGGACCTATGGTGACCTATGGGCACCTATGGCGGCCTATGGGTACTTATGGCACCTATAGGGATCTTTGGGGAGCCATCCACCTATGGGGACCTCTGGCGACCTATGGGGGCCTACGGGGGCCTATGGGGACCTACGGGCACCTATGGGGACCCATTGGCACCTATGGGGACCCATTGGGACCTAAGGGGACCTATCGGGACCTGGTGGGGCCTATGGGGCCGTATGGGGGCCTATGGGGACCCATGGGGACCTATGGGGGCCTATGTGGACCCATGGGGATCCATGGGGGCCTAAGGGGACCTGTGGGGTCTATGGAATCCTTTGGTGACCTCTAAAGTCTATGGGGGCCTATGGGGACCTATGGCGTCCTATGGGGACCTATGGTGACCTTTGCGGCCCTGTGGGGACCCTTGGGGAGCCGTGGGGACGATTGGGGAGCTATGGGGAGTTTTCGGGACCTTTGGGGACATACAGCGACCTATGGGGACCTATGGGGACCTATGGGGCCTTTTTCCGGATTCTGGTTGTCTAATTTTCTCCCGCTTTTCCATCTTGGCTTGATGTTTCTCATTCCCTTGATTTTTTTTATTTTTTCTTTGGTTGGGGGCATGAACTTTTTGCACACCCATTATGACACCAACCCCCCCCCAGGTCTACGGCCTCCAAGGATCCTCAGCATCCCCTATACACCAGTGTATGTCTCATGCGGTGAATCCTTGCAAGGTCTACACCCTCCAAAGATTTACCGCATACCCTCTAGGCTAGTGTAAACCTCATGCGGTGAATCCTTGAAGGGTCTAAACCGTCCAAGGATTCACCGCATCCCTTGTAAACTAGTGACACGGATATGCGTTGGGGGTACTTGCGTAGCGGTCCATTGGGCCCCAAAGATATCCCTCAAGAAATCCCGAAGCTGTTGCACAGCATTATGTATGAAGGCTGATGTCAGATGTCTGATGTGGCATGTTGTGTTTGCAATGTATACAACAAGATGTGTGATATGTGTGATATAGGCGCACGTGCCGCTTCCACATGGCGAGGAAATCCA
This sequence comes from Eutreptiella sp. 'Long Island Sound 2002', assembly GCA_964036045.1. NCBI lineage: Eukaryota > Euglenozoa > Euglenophyceae > Eutreptiales > Eutreptiaceae > Eutreptiella > Eutreptiella sp. 'Long Island Sound 2002'. The sequence continues at coordinate 61,293,531 of OZ038384.1, read as the reverse complement.
CCTTGAACCCACCTAAGAGGAGGGAACTTGGGTACAATTATAGGCTATGTGCAAAGGAGGCTCGTTTCCCCGCACCACCCTATACTCCAATCCGCTAACGGCCATCACATCAAGTCACCCCGAGCCATTATGTTGGAACAACGGCCTGCCCCGTCGCCCCCCCTGTTGCAACCCATGTGGTGGACCACAACGGCAACAAGTACATTGCCAGTTGTTGCGACTTGACCGAGAGGGTTGCCCTCATGTGGGGAACCACGCCCCCCCATTTGCCCATGGCGGGCGCCGCCCATCTTGGGATATTCATTGCCGGCACGACCGTTTGGAAACTTTCTTTTGTGCATTCCACATTGGGTGATGTAAGGGCATAAGATGCGCATCTGGATTCTTGGGCTGTGTGGCATGGTCCCGAAAAGGGAAAACTTCTAGCCAACATGTGTAGAGCGGCAAACATGGAAACACAAGTCCGCCTTTTTCTTGCACAATTTGGACCCCATGATCGCGGGGGTTATCGTAGGAGGTTGGAGTGTTTCATCGTGGCCGATGCCCACGCCCAAGTTGCCCTTGCAAATCGCAAGGGGTGGAAGGCAACAAGTGCCGTTGCGGCAGTGTGTTGGCTGCGTGGGAAAAACCGCCAAGGATGTTTGGCTGATTTTGCGATGGGGACAACTCCCGTAGCTCATGTGTGGGGTTCGTATGGACAAGTGCTCGCCGAAATCCTCCCCGGGAATTGGGTTCATAATTTCCCTTTGCATGGGGTGCAACGATTGGTGTTCACGGGTTGAATGCCATGACAAAGGTGTTGATTGCGGAGCATCGGTGGTCGCGGGCGCGGGCAGTTGAGTTGGTGCAAAGTTTTTTTGCGGGAGGCAAGGGTGCAGTGTCGTAGTGTTGCCGAGCATGAAAGCGTTTGAGGCCATCGCGGAGGCCAAAAACAAAGAAGTGTGCTGTGGGGGCAAGTACTGCCATGTGGTGGCTGCGCCATTGTGGGTGTGTGCCGTTGATTCCAGAGTTGCCTGCAAAGGGATTGTTGTAACACCTTGTGGGCGATGGCTGATTTTCATGGACGACCGGTTTTGAAGAGTGGGTTGAGGCGTTTGCCGGTTCCCACAATTTGGCATGCTCTTTTGCGGAGCGATTAACCCATGGTGAGGTGGAGCAACTTCACCCTTACCGGTGAGATGGGGGACGTGCATCGTGCCCTACCCTTGTCCACAACCTTGTGGTCGCACCTATGGGTGGACCACCTTGTTGAGTACGCAACCTCCCTTGGGGGGTTGGGGAAGGTTCAGTGCGTTTAGTGGCGAAGAGAGACACAAAGGTCTCCACTAGGAAATTCGACGCAGATCATTCAAAGGGGGACGGTGAAAAGTGTGGACGGCGGGGGGCAAGAAACTTTTGGGTCATATGCGGAGGTCATTCGCAATGACAATTTGCACTACGGGCTTTGGCAGAGGGGGTTGGATGTGCCGCAAAGGGCATGGACAAAGCAAACCTTGTAGGTGCCGAGGAAGGGTTCTTGGGATGCTGTCATCTCAAAAAATTGCTTTCATACAATGCATTTCAAATAATGAGGGTACCGCATGACTCTCAACGAGGCGCTGTGTGAATATGTAGTGCGTATGTGAATTGAAGGTTTTGCGCGGCGATTATTTTTCGTGCACGGCGAGAGAAACCCCCCCTTGGGTTTGCAAAGGGGCACTTTCAAGGGTGCGCAAACTGTCGTAGGAACAAGTAAACTTGCCCTTGTTGTGCGACGCCAGGGCAACACACCGGTGCCTCAGCTCATGTCACCCTAAGCTTTTGTATGTCCAAATTGGACCCATATGTGTCCATATCCAGCTGGCGTTCTTGGAACTTTGGCTCCAAGCCGGGTGACTCAGCTTGAGAAGCACTTGTGGTGTTGTGCATTTGTGCGTTGAAGGGTTTGTTTTCCAAGGTGGACAATATGCGGTAAACAGCGGGTAGAAATACAGTTACCATGTGGTAAAAGACATCTTGCTGCAGGGTAAAATTTTTGTCACTCCATGGTAAGGAAATAGTTACCATGTGGTAAAATTTTCGGTACCGCACGGTTAAAGGGTAACCCATATTGCCGTTGTACTTGGGGTGCACTGTGTGCAATGTCAGAGTTGTAAACGTGGTGCACGCAACACAAAAAATGCAGCAAACCAAGCAGCATGATAGCAGTATGTCAACGGTACATCAATATAGGGGTCCAGAACTCAGAAACTCAATTTACGGGTGCGGTTTACGGCGCCGGTGCTGTAAATTTTTTACACCGACGGCGCCGTAAACTTCCATGTGATTCACAGAATAGGAAGCATTCAGTGAGGTCTGGGGGAACAAAAGAACAATTGCTGCCCCGCCCTCCCCATTTCTATGTTCTTTCCCAGAGCAGTCACAGAAATGTCGGAAGGACTTCACCAAGAGAACAGGACAACAGGCCTGCCTCAGGCAGGCGAAGTGCAATGGTGCCAGGGTAGCTGAGGGGTAGTGACAGGACAGGCAAGAGGGGGGGGGGGGGGGCTTCAAAAGGGGGTACCTCACTCCATGGCTTTACATCAATGGGGTTGAGAGGGGGTCCAAGGGGGTTAGATTTGGGATTGAGGAGATCCACATATCACACTGGAGGCACAGGGTAACTGCTTTGTGGTCGGTTTTCTTACACTGGCACCTTGTGGAGGTGCACTGTGCCTCACTGTAGTCTGCATATTGCTGCATGCTGCATCTGTTGTGGTTTACCTCTAATGCGATGTATTGTGTTTGCCCAAAAAACAGCAAAGGGGCAGGACCATGTCCTTCTCCTGAAAGGTGCACTTGTCAGTTTGCAGTGTGCCCGTGTGCAGATAAGGGGGTTAGTTCTTGGCTCTGTTGCACTGCGGACCCCACCGCAAGCATACACCATTGGGCTCGTGATTTGGAATTGTGCCCCAATGCGGATAAAGGGGCTAGGCTGTTCTTGTCCCGGCTCATGATCGTGGTTTGGAAAGGGGGGTTTAAGACTTGACGGGGTACCGGGCGGTAAGGCTCCAGCCACCCCGGGAGGACTTGAACTAGCCTCTGGGCTCTGCCTATGCGGCTTTGTCAATCATGGTCCGGCTACCCGGCTTGCGAGGATCCCGAAATCTCCCCCCAAGCAGACAGCAATATGATATCCCTGCTAGATGCCTCCATTACTCCCTGCTTTCGGGGTTTGGAGAGTGGGGCTGGGTTGGTGCCGTGCGGCCACCCCCACGAAACACACAGAACAAACGCGCATCAGGGGTGCCCATCTGCCCCGCTGACAGGCGGTAGAGGAGCCACGAGACGGGTAACAGCGATTACCGATGGGTTGTATGACTTACAATGTATCTTCATGCGGCTTGTGGGTCTGGGGCCCTACACGGAGTGTGGCTCTGCCCCAAAGTACATGAAGCTGCCTAGCTACTTACTACTATGATGATGATGATGATGATGCTGATAAGGCCAAGGAAATACCCTTTTAGGACTTAGGGTCCACCGTTTACGGCGGTAGCGCCGTAAAATTTTCAATAATGCCGGCTCTAGGATTTCGTCTAAACGATATTCGTTCGATTTTTACTTCCGCCCATCACTACTCCAGCGTTGTACCGAGCTACATTATTTCTGTAGCCCATGTGCATTATCAGAAGCCTCCTTGTTGCTGATGTTGCACGAGGTCGCTTGGGAATAGGAGCATCAGGAGGGTTCTCCGCCCTCTGCTTAGCTGGTGGTGCACGGTGTGCGGGCATAGGGTTGTGTACTGCCGCCCTGGGTTTAGGTTGTGGTACCCTTTGTGGACCAAGCCTGGGTCTGGATTTTGGGGCTGGCTTTGGCCTTTGCCGTGTCAGCTGGGTTAGCTTGGTACCAATCCGGTTCAGCAAATGTTGCATGCTGTTTCTCATGCGGTTCGCTTCTGCGGAGGGTTTCCTGCCAAACACTTTTTGGCTATCTTGCATTACCTGCGCCTCAGGGGTGCCATCTTTGATCACAATACGTGACATCTGGTTTCTGACCATTTTCACTCCGAGTATTTTTACCTTTGTGCCATCGGAGTTATTCCACGGTCTTTCTGGGAAAACATAGTCCGCTGGCCACTCAGCTGGTGGTACTCCCTTAGTGGTAGTTACACGCGCACGTACAGGCATGAACGGGAGCGTGCCATTTTGTATAGCATTGATCAATCTGTGTTCCCGGATGACAACCCGGGCTGGAAAGGTCCTCGGTACGTGTGGGTCCGCAAGGTCATTCGGCTCACTAGGCTTCCTATTAAGGAATCGGTATTGTTTTGGCTGATCCTGAATAGTGACAATCGTGCGATCATCTTCCTTAGCTTGCTACAGGTACCTCAATGTAGCTTTCGCTTTCTCCTCACTGAAAGCTTCAGCACAAAGGGCATCTATATAGGGATCCCACCGCAACACCGCCAATCGTAATGCATCCATGTACTGTCGACCCCCTTTGGGCCGTAGTGCATAGGGGAGAACGGTGCAGAATTCTACCACTTCGTAGGCCCCTTTCCCCGATCGCGGTGCGTGTCTCCGCCACGGCAGGGTCCGCACCCGGTTGCCAATGTAGAAGAGTGCAGGAGCATAGTCTCGAAATACCGTAGTGAGGGCACTTAGCTGTTGCAACTTCACCGCGCCAGCGCCAGAAATTTCTCTTCCGTGCTGGATGTTCAATTGGGCATCCCGTAGTAGGGGTAGCACTCTGCTAGCTGCCAAAAATGCCGCAAGCACCATTTGCCCCATCATGGAGAGATTGAAGTTTGTTGCAATCTGCACCGTTCTAGGTGCCGTAAGAAAGTCCTTGTATTCCCATGCTGCCCAAAGGGGCATAAATCGCCGGTAACATTCGGTGACACAATATTTGTGTGAATGCCACACACCAGAGAGTTGCGGCGTATGTGCAAACAAATGTCTGTAGCCACTAACACATAGATTACACTGTATTGCAATTTTAGCATTCTGTAGTACAGGTCAACAGGTCACCGTCACATAGAACCGGATCGGTGCTCTTGCGAGTCCCGGTTCTCCATTCATCCACATTGGAGCAGACCTCCAACAGTCCGTCACGGGAGGATATGTTGATGGGTAGGACATCACATGTACACCATGGCGCCACAGTCACATTGTATCGCTGAATATCCAGCGGCACACACACTGCGTCAAATCATAGTTGCCAGACTCGTACCTCGTCAACCTTCCCGCGGAAGGAACGAAGTGCTTGCTGCAGCACAGTAGGGAGTTGCCCAATGGTAGAGAGGAGCTCAGGCATTGTCTTAACCCCCGAATGGTGGTACTCCATTGGAGGGGGCGACAGGTAGCATGGCCACGCAGGTCGCGTTAATGGAAATGTTTCGTTGCGGAGCAACGTTCCTACTGTACCGCCACTTACTGTAGTTGTCTATCCAAGTAACCATGTTGTTATCTTTGGTGTGCTCCACAATTTTGTGGGCGTACAGCAGGGACTGCTCTGCAATATTCCGTTTTTGACTGTTTACAAGTCCTCTTCCCGCAAGTAGGTATGCTCGCTCCCTGGATAGAGTCTCCAAGCGGGCATCCACATGCCAACTCCGAGCACCAATGCACCTTTTTGTGAGAGACAGGAAACGGGTCCACATGCTTTGGGAAAACTGCGTTGTCCAATGTGGTCCGTTTCTTGTCCCTCTCCGGGGCCAGTCGTTCTGTAGGCCTTGCGGTCTCCTTGTGGATTTGCAATCTGCCTGCCTTAAGTTGAGGAACCACTCCACAAATTGCATAGCTACTCCACCATGTAGGGCATCATGTGCCATGTCTGCATCAATTTGAAGTGTTGACATATCACTCAATCCTTGCAGGTACTCCACAGACAGAGGCCGTACTGTACTGTCAATGGGACTCGCACGGCTTCCGTTCGGCTTTTTCATTCGCTGCATCACCGTTTACGGCTCTGCCGCCGTAAACGGCTACAGTTCGCTTCTGATACCGAAAAACCACCCTTACATGCACTTGCAATACTCCCACTTGTCAATAGGTCTTTGAGCACACATAATGCAAAACAGGGGTCCTCAGAAGAAATGAGGCATATGGGTTTTTGGGCCCAAACACTTAGGAGGGGATTTACCTCCCTTTCAGGTTGGTGCCCATTGTTTTTTGTGTTCACATGGCAGTTACTGACCGTTAACTTCCTGATACGGCGATAAGCCTACACCTCCGACTCGGAGTACCATGCCTGTTAGGTGTTTTTTTTGGTTTTACTAATCTCTGGGTTTTTTTTAATTTACATTGCTCTACATAGAAATGCCGATGTGGCACCATGTGCTTTTTTCGTGCAATCCCGCAATCCTACACAGCCCGGGCTTGGGTCTTGTTGTGTGCTAAGCTCGGAACTGGTTTCCAAGGCTTGTAGGTCTCCCTTGTGGATAGCAAAGGGATACATTTGTGGTGCCATTTGGGGATGCATCTAGGGGGGGCCAGATAGAGGCGTCAAGTGCAGCGAACACTGCTGCCAGAAGGCTCGTGTTGGGCTTTCTGTCTCCGATGACACAAAATGTCAACCCGCGGCGCAACATCGGTGCCCTCCAATCCTCGCTGCAGAATGTCAGCAACAAGAGGACCAACGAGATGCAGTAGACGCGCCCCCCCCTTGTGGGGGACACGGCAACTGGCTCTGCACACGACCACTACGACGGGTCCAATAGTGGCAGAGATGAGCGAATCAAGTTAGCTGCGGACAATTACAGTGACCTGCACGAACAATCTGTAGGGCAGCGTGCAGACATTGGAAATTACATACCCGAGGATGCGGGTCTCCAACTTGGGGAGGATACTGAGAACGGGGACGAGGACAACGAGGGTGACGTTGACATGACGTGAATGATGGGGCCACACGGACACCGGATGCGGCAGACAGCTGCTGCGCAGTACGGTATCCCGTCTCAAAAAGAGGCCGAGCCTCTTTTAGAGGCCAGTGGCAAAAATGGGAAAGGCAACACCACTACTTTGGATCCAAAAATCTAGGTGAACGAGGCCTTCGGAACCAACTTCAACCGGTTGATTTTGAGGGCCGGAGTTCACACTGCGTGGACGACGTTTCGTGGGACATCCACTACGAACACGGCCAGTGCCGTACACTAGGCAATGGGCTGGTGGAGCAATACGTGAATAGCCTGGCGCACGGGGATCCTATCCAAAGGATTGAAGTGACGTTGAAAGACATGGCAGGTGTGAGAGCCTAAATGAACCGTTTTTGCATTGTTTACGGCACCGGTGCCGTAAATTTTTACGGCTTTGTCGCCGTAAATCATACATATTTTCCGTTTAGGTGAGCACAAGATAATACAAAGGCCTTAACGATACGCAATAATTTTCTCTTGGATAGTGGGTTACAACCCCACCATATTTCAGCACATTTAAAGTATGTATGAGCGACAATATTTGCATCTAATACGCCCCTCGACATTCTTGAGGAAGCTGTAGGGAGGCATCAGGGGCAGCAACATGGGATTTCGGACCCCACCACAGCTGATTTGGCTTTTTTTCTATATCGTCGGGTCGTACGACAGGCTGCTACTACCAGCATTCGTCACTTGGATGGGGATACGTTGTTCGCGGCCATTTTGGCCAATTGAGGTGACATAATGGACCTCGGTACCGGTGACGAGGTCAAAAAAAGAACTGCTGCTCCACAGAAAGAAATGTTTAGTGAACACGTACGTTGTTTCGCACCAAACACGATGTTTGTGTCCTAGGCATATGTTTAGCCACCATTCTTGTTACATAGAGAGGGGATGCTATCAAGCGATACGATGGTATTGCATTTGTCGTAGCCGCTTCGAGCGACGATTGTACATTTGTGGACGGATTGCGGTATGGGTCCCACATGCCAGGTGCTGCCCCCTCTGCGGGGAGGTTGAAACTCATGCTCATGCGGTCTCAGCTTGTCCTAGTCTGGGGATGGCCTCGGATTTAGTATCGCAATTGCTACCTCAGCCTGAGGTTGGTGGCATCCCACGGTCTGCGACCGACCTGGTTCTGAATCATTTACCAACGTTGCTGAGTTCGGCTGCCGGCCTCTTGTTTTGGTCCGCGGTATGGGTGAACTGGTTCATTCGCTGCTCTGTTTCCATGAGTCGTCCTGCGCGGGTTCCCGAGGTTGTCTTCCTATGCAAATGGCTTGAAGGTCTGCGGACCTAGTCTGGGGCTTCTCTGCGATTCTTGCCGGAGTGTGAGGTGGTTTTGTTTGAGTAAGCACTGCGTGCACGAGTGGAAGGCACCCCGCTGGTACACCCCCGACTACTGAACCCGGGGTTACCGCTGCAGGGCGCCTTGCCGGTGGTTCCCGCCTTCGCCCCTGGTCGCCCACGTCTGAAGCCTAACGCCTCTACTCTTCGGGCCCGTTTTGTTTTGGCCATTGAGCCTTTTTTGCTGGCGGGTTGGGTTGCTATCTACCTGGACGGCTCGGGTGAGCTAGTCCATGGTGTGCGGATTGGCGGCTTTGGTGTGTGCTCGGATAGTGGCCTAGGTTTTTCGTCCCCCTTGCCTGTGCATGACCCACACACGAACATCAGAGCGGAGGTGTGGGCAGCCTTATGGGCGCTCCGGCGCCATCAGCCTGGGGTCCGGGAGGTGTTTTGCACCGACTGTAACCTGGTGTTTTTGGGCGTGACCGGGGGGGGGGGGGGGGGGGCACGGTGGAGGCGGCACGGGTGGTGCAACACATCCGGCCTAGTGTCGCATGTGGATTTTTGGGAACAAGTTTTGGGGCTCTAATTGCAGTTGATGGGCGAAGTGTGCTGGCTCAAGGTGCCAGCACACTGCAGTGTACCGGGATACGAGGAGGCCGACACCCTTACCAACGAGGGTCGGCTGGACAGCCCTCTGTACCTGCTGCCTGCGGCGGCTAGTGGGGTGTCCGGGTGCTCAGACGAGGACGACAGGTCGTCCGAGGTGCACGATATGGTAGAAGACTACTCCCTTTTGGAGTAGGTGTCGGGCTTAGAGTGAGTTGAAGGCTGTCCGAAATTCGACTCAGACTCAGATGGTGAGTTCCAGGAGGGGGGGGGGACCTGGGGAGAGGCCCTGCACCCCCCCCCCCCCCCGCTGTATCCTCGCGATTTCTGGTCACCGGTGTCTGCATCGTCGGGTGCCACGTCTTTGCCACGCTTGGCGAGCCAGACCCTAAACTTTGAGTTTGGGTTTGACTGAGACCCGTTCCCCCTCCGCTTTGTTACTCTGTTTTCACTTGCGGTTTGTGCCCCTTTGCGAACATGGGTAAGCGCTCCCGCGGCCCTCCAACGGGCACGGAGGAGCGCAAGGCGAAGCGGCAGAGGCGGGAGCTGCGGCAGCTCCGGAAGTGCGCCTTCCAGGAGGTCGAGGGGATGCGCCAGGACGGCCACCGGACTTGGATGGTCGCTCCCCCCATCCTCGAGAACAAGAGGTTCTCGGTGGTTGCCCAGCTGGTTTGGGAGTTCGTGGACGCCCTGCAGCGCCTGCAGGCCAAGGACGAGGCCGCGGTACACGCCATGGAGCGTGTCCTCTTCGTGCCGGAGCGTGACGGGTGGGCCAGGGGCGTCCGGGCTTGGATCACCACGTAGAAGCCAAAGAGAGGGCCGGACCCGGGCATGCGGCTCTGGGTGCAAGGACGGCCAGAGATGGTGGCGCTCTTCGCCACGGTTGTTTGGAGTTGCGCTACCGTTGATGCATCATGAGACGGACAAGTACACTGGACAAGTTGGTGGCGCTCTGATTGTGGACTGACGTGGCATTCTCTTTCTACAAGCATGGTTCCTGGCGGCTCTGGCCGCTCGCTGTGATCTTCAGGTGCAAGGGTTTTCGGCAGGCTTCATGTCTGTGAACTGGGCAAGTACCTTCTGATTGTGGCCTCGGCTCACTTGGAGCCTGTCGGCGCTGGGGAGAGGATCCACCTTGGCCGGCAGCAAATGCCTTGGCTATGGGGACACCCGGAACCCTGGATTGCCGGTTCGTAAGCTGGACGAGTCGCTGCCACTTTATCGGCGGCCGGGATTGGCCTTCCATTTCTCATGCGTGGTCTCTGGGTGACGTATGGTATGACGACTTTTGATTTTGGGTTCACGGGTTTACGGCTGGCTACTGTTTGCTTTCTGGACACTACATCTTGCTTGACGGCCTCAGCTCACATGGAGTTTGTTTGAACCGGGGGTGAGGGTCCACCTTGGCCGGTCGCAAATGCCCTTGCCACGCGGTGCCTCCGACACGCCATAGTTGTGCTTCTACCATGCCTAGACGTGACCCTTCGTCGTGTATGGTGTTTTGCGGGGTGCCCGGGCGCCCCCCCCCCCCCAACCCCTTCCTGTGCACGGTGAGTCTGCTTTTGCGGGTGCCTCCCTTCCGTTTCCCCATGTTTCTGCCTGCCCAGGCGCCCTACCCCCCCCCCCCCCAACCAATTCCTGTTCACGGTGAGTCTGCTTTTGCGGGTGCCTCCCTGCCGTTTCCCCATGTTTCTGCCGGCGGGGATAGAAGCCTCCTCCCTGCTTGTATATAGTTGACTTTGAACGTCTACATGTCAGTAAGGACCTGAGCTAATGCGGGGGCGAATGAGTGCCGCCATGACCTTTGTGTGAACGCATGGTGTGGGCTGTATCCAGGGGTAGGTGGTGCATTCAGCACGGTGGCGTGCGTTTTGCGGCGGAGCGCGTAAGGATGGAGTGCCTTCGGCGCGTTTCTGGGTTGTGGTTTGAGCTCTTGTGGTTTGCCTAACAAAGTGGAGCCTGAGTGGTCGGGTTCAGGTGATAGGGGGTGGGTTGAGGCGCTTCCCTCATGGGTGTGGACACTGGCTATTGTACACATATACAAGGCGACTGTATGATATGCAAGACCGCTTTGGACATGGATGGATGCAATGGCTGAGATGGCTGTGGGCGGGGTCATCCAGCGGCTCAGCTTCCGACCGTTGTGAGTCTACATTTGTCGATGCAGTTTGAACGTCGGCAGCGGTTAGACCAGTACTATAGTCTCTAAAACAGGAAGCCCGGACTGACTCCTGGTCACGCATGTAGCGGATATTGATGCTCCGAACATGAACTGACGCACCGTTGAGTGGATTGGCCTCTGTTTCTGACAGTTTCTCAAGTTATCAACTATCTGAAGTTCCTCAAGTGCGGGAGGAACGTGGTTTGGAATGTCTTTCACCCAAAAAATGACCATGTAGCACTTGAGAACATTATATTACCTGTCATTTTTTTGGTGTCTACTCGTACTCAGTGCAGGCCATGGCCTTCATTCTTAGGCGGCTCTTTACGCACGTAGACTTCGTCGCTAACAGGCACGATTTTTGGCGATGTCAACGCCCAATTTTTACACCCAAAAAAAGCATACCCATTTTTCGGCCAACTACACCTGTGTTTTCGTCGTGGGGACCAACAACCTAGCCTTTTGTTGCTCTTAGAGCTGCACATATACACCCCTGCTTCAGGGCTTGGAATCTTAGCATTTGAAATTTTTGGGCACTGCAGTACCCAAACTTTCTGATTGTACTTTTTAGGGGGGTCTTTGAAAGTGTGTGTCTAGTTGTCTCTATAGGTGAATCCACATTGCACAAAGTTACTCCACACTTGCCCCCTTCTTGTCAAACGGGTCGTAACGTGTTGTTGTTGGTCTCATAAGCGCATTTACAATGTATGGAAATGGAACTGTCACATTCATGTACCAAGTATGGGCTTAAATCTGACTCTGGTTACCTTTGGGCACTGCAGCGCCCAAAACTTTCAAAACTTGGCAATTTCACCCACTTCAGCTCATTGTGGTGCATAGGTTCCACCAAGCGCACGAGACATGCACTCAGGGCACACAGGCACATTGAGCATTGGGTTTGACATCATTGTGTGCATCTGCCTCACCACTTGCTTTTTTTTTTTCCAGCCGTGTGCGCTATGCAGAGGGTTTCACCCACTTCAGCTCATTGTGGTGCATAGGTACCACCAAGGGCAACGAAGGCCAACGCTTCTGCTTGTGTTCAATTGCGGGGCATACATGTTACCAAATATATTTTGGCAATGGACATGCCAACAAACGGACAGGCAGACAAACAAACAGACAGATAGAGAAAGACAAGCAAAGAGACAGCCCGATAGACACCCCGACAAACGGACGAACAGATAGACACATACACGGACGGACAGACCGATAGGCAAACAAACAGATAGACAAATAGACAGACATTCAGGCAGACAACAGACAGACGGACGGATGACTGGACGGACGGACTGTGGGACAGAGAGACACAAAGAGAGAAACACAGAAGACAAACTGTCACACAAGACAAGACAGACGGACGGACGGACACATGGACAGACGGAGAGACAGGTACAATGGCTGTCCTCCTACTACCACACCGTTGCTCCCCCATGCAGCTGCACAACGTTGCACACAGAATATTGACCTCCATCTGCCCAGATTATCATGCAAATGGGGTTTGAGTTCATTTGGGAGCCCAAAATATTACAAACCAACATTTTGAGGTCTTTAATGTACTATGTCGGGTGCCTGCCTCAAAGTCTCACCCCCTGTAGCAACCATTACCAGGTGTTGCCATCAGTTGTGCACGATATGTGCAATGTAATCCTCCACGTGATCAAATCCCCCCCTCTAAACTACTGCGCCATTCCATGTTGATGAAATACATCCCGTATAGGTGTTGCCTTGATGTTCAACACTTTGGCACACTTATTCCAGTAGGGGCATTGTTGGTTGATGCAGTTTGGTTGTCCGTGTGTAGTGTAATGGTTGATATGATGAACACCCCCACTCTCCAGTGCACCACCGTTGCGCGGTGCTGAGGTACATTCCTGCACAAGTGTTATGCCATTGGTCCAACACTTTCACACGCATTTTTTACTAGGGGCATTGAAGGTGGATGCGGATTCGGTTGTCTATACGGTGTCTTCCAACGCGCAGTCAATCGTGTTTCCAAGTGTTTCATCACAATTTGAGGTTGTTGTCTTTAAAATGGCTGTAGATGGTGCAAGACTCCGCACAGACAACCAAGTTTGTCTCTACCTTCAATGCCCCTGGTAAAAAACGTGTGTGAAAGTGTCGGACCAGTGGCACAACAATTGTACAGAGGTCTGCTTCATCACCGCGCACGGCGGTGCTCTAGAGAGGGGTGGCATTCATCATGTCAACCATTATGCTACACACAGACGATCAAATTGCATCGACCGACAATGCCCCTACTAGAATATTGGTGCCAAACTGTTGAAGATCTAGCACAACACTTATACGGGGTGTACTTCATCACCGTCGAATGGCGAAGAAGAATAGAGGGGGGTATTTGATCATGTGGACGATTACATTCCACATACCTAGCATGAATTATGGCGAGATCCGGTAATGCTTGCTATAGGGGGTCGGACTATGAGGCATGCATTGGACAAGACATTGGAGACCTCAAAATATTGATTTCCTAAATTTTGGGAACTGCAGAGCCCAAATGAACCCAAAGCCCATTTGCATGATCATCTGGGCGGAACACTGTCAATGTTTTTTGCAAGGTTCTGTACATGCATGATGGAGCAGTATTGTGGTAGCAAGAGGACAGACAGTGTGTCTATCTCTCCGTCCGTCCGTCTGTCCATCCGTTCGTCTGTCTTGTTTCGTATGTCTATTTGTCTTCTGTGTGTCTATCTGTGTGGCTCTCTTTCTATCCCTCCGTCCGTCCATTTGTCTGTCTGTTGTCTGTCTCTGTGTCTATTTGTTTGTCTGTTTGTTTGTTTGCTTGTCGGTCTGTCTGTCTGTCTATGTGTCCATGTCTCTACGTGTCCGTCCGTCTCTCAGGGTGTCTATCGGACTGTCTGTATGCCTCTCTCTGTCTATCTGTCTGTTTGTCTGCTTGCTTGTCCGTTTGTCTGTCTCTCCGTAGCCAAAATATATTTGGTACCATGAATGCGACCCAACGCAACGCAAGCACAAGCGTTGGCCTTTCGTGCCCTTCAAGGAACCTATGCACCACAATGAATTGAAGCGTGTAAATTTGCCAAGTTTTTGAAAATTTAGGCACTGTAGTGCTCAAAAGTAGGGAAAGTCAAATTTTAGCCCATACTGGGTACATGAATGTGAGAGTTCCGTTTCAATACATCGTACATGCGCCTATGAGAACAACAACAACACGTTACGACCCATTTGGCAATAGCGTGGCAAGCTTGGTGTACTTTTGTGCTTTGTTTTTGGCGCGGACTGCACACTGCCATGTGTCTTGTGTCACAAAGGTGTGAGACTGGTGCCCTTTTTCAGGTTTTGGTAAGTTTTGGCGCCGCAGTGCCCAAATTCATCCACTCGCTATTTTTTTTACCCCTGCTGCGCCATTTCTTTTGCAGGCATTGTTGCCCTCATTTATTCTTGCATTGGCTGCACTGGCGGCGCCTCAATTGCTTGTTGGCTGCACTGGTGGTGCATTGTTTGTCACGCTTCGCAGACAATCACAGTGACCCGGTCGGCAACAGCTATAACAAAAAACAAACCAGAGTTTTGCATGTGCTTGCCTGTCATCATCCTTGCTTCATTTTTAGGTTGCATTTTGCACTGTGGTTTGAAATGCACCAGCGGATGAGATGGAAGAATTGGATTTTTCTTTGGATGGACACTGCAGTGCCCAAATTTGAAAGGGATACATGAATTTTGAGTGGCACATATGGTACCCCCTACACACAGTCATTTTGAATAATTCACGGGGTTTTAGGGGTGTTCCTTGCAGAGCGCAATTGTGTAATTTTTCAAAGTGAACTTTCAGCCCCCGTTTTGGGGTGGTACCCATTTGGGAACTGCGGAAATTTTGGTACGTGCGTATAGAGCCGCCTAAGTCATTGTGTATTTGTCCTCATTCTTAGAGACTCTAGTTATTTGCCATAATTTGGCAAACCAGGTGTATGAGAAGCATGTGGACAAATTCATCCCTAGGGGTGGCTTTGGGGGGGGCGCGTACGCTGGGTTGCGCATTGGCAAGCCAGACTGGCCTCAATGGGGCTCCCGACGTAAGAGCTCCCTATGGTCTGACCCTTTCTTTGCCACCTTGTGCCAGCGGCTGCTCAACCCCCAGGGTGGGACAGCAGCAGCAGCAGAAACCCAGTACTAGCTCCAAGGACATCATCATCTTCCAAGCAGAGTTTGGGGACTGGCGGAAGATGGTGATTGGGGGATCGTATTTGGGTACTGTTGCCGCCGGCATAAACATCCACTGTGTACGTGTGGAGGGTGAATAGAATGTTCCTTTTAGCGAGGAACTGCTCCGCATCGCCAACGCCGGAACCCCCGTCATCCTCGTCGGCAAAGGCCATTGTAATTCAGGACCGGGTGGACCCGAATACTGGTGACATGGCCTCCCAGTTGTTTAATTTCAGTACCAATAGTACAGTGTACTTGGGGGCACAGGAAGAAAGCCGGATGTTTCTGCCTAACCCCAAGGCCACTGGACTGGGAGGTATGGTCGTCTTACGCTCACGAGCCCTCAGGTTGCATCGCTGCCCTTGTCGCTGCCACCATACATCAGCAGTAAGCTGGGGCTTCGCCCCAGCATTATTACACGGCTAATGCTCCGGGCCGGGTTTAGGCCTGACGTGGAGAGAGGCAATTTTTTTTGCCTCGCGATGCGGCTGCCTCCAAAGCGCCATTGCGGCTTGGATGTTGTAGCTGAGGTTGCCACCGCTTTTCCCAGGCGGCAGGCCTGTGTGGTCGTTATTCAAGTTTCCGCGGCATTTCTCCAACGACATGGAGATTGCTAGCAATGCTCATGCAGCCACTGATGACCATGAATTCAGCCATGAAATCGGCCTCCTATGCAAGTCCACTGTTATTCACAGCAGCAACTTCCACCGTCTGACTGTAGAGAACTTGGTAGAAAGGCGTCGACAGGTTGCCGCCGTTGTGAAGAAGCACAGGCAGACCGAAAGAGAGAGGAAGATGAAGACCAAGAAGGAAGCAAAGGCAGCCGCAAAACCTGCTGCCGAACCACCCAAGACTGTGACTGCTGCCCAGCAGCGTCAGCAATAGGCGGAGGCAGATGCTTTGGGCAAGCAGCAGGAGGGGGCTGCAGGCCACCCTTCTACTAGGGTGACCAGGTAAGGGCATCCTTGCACCAGCCGCCAGCACCCCACGAAAAAAGGGAAAGGCCGAGCAGGCTTGACAGAATGCCAAGCATGACAACCAAGACATCCAGAGCGTCAAGACTGGCCGTGCTACCCCTGCCCGTCCTACCTCGGGCAACAGGGGGAACGGCACTCCAGGTTGCACCCCCGGCAAAAGGAAGCAGACTCGTCAAGTTGGGCTGAGGGCCAAATGGGCTAAACCCGGTGCTGCAGCTTCTGACCGGGGGCCTCTTGCTGCTAACGATGAGGTTATCGGGCAGACACAGCCGGAGTCCCTTTCGGGACCACCCCAGGATTAGTTCTTATTGACAGCGTAGGGATTTATGCCGTAGTACATGTGCATTGTAGGCTACCTATACAAGCTGTACATTATAGGTGCAGACTAAAGACTTGTATGTTGCTTGGTATTCACGGTGCTACCGCCGTAAATTTTACAGCTTTGGCGCCGTAAACGGCGAATTCGCTATTTACGGCGGTAATGTACCATACCTTTTGTCCAAATGAGTCCAACTTTGCCTGACGGCCAAGCCAATCTGTGGCTTTTTTGTCCGGGATATATTTGCGTAATGACATAGAGGTTTTTTTTTGTATTGAGTGCTCACTCGCCATCAATGGACGCTTCTTTTGGTTGGAGTTAGGGAACGTGATGTACTGCATGATTTTTACTATGTACTCTCTGCTTGTTTGGCAATGTCATCTATGCCATGTCGCTATGCGGCTGCTTGTGGCTGCTGCTTGTGTATTTCACTGTTTCATCTCGGAACATTCGTGTGGGGGGGGGGGGGGGGCACTTAGGGCCTGCTCACTCCGTCCTGTCCCTACCCCCTTGGTTCACTCGAAGTATCTTTTTGTAGGCCCCCCCTTTACTGCCATTACTCTATTTTCGTTTATGGCGCTGGCGCTGTAAAATTTAAGGTGCCGCCCTCGAAAGCAGGGGTCCCGTCGGGGCCGATTTCCCCCCAAAAACAGGTGTATCTTTTTCATTCCTGCCCAATAGGGTCGTATTGTGTCCCGTGTCTTTTCCAAGTGTACCAAATAGTGTACATAAGCTGCCTCCAATCCATCACTAAAATCAACCAACAGGTAAAACAATGTAGAATTCAGGTGACAATTACTTCGCTAATTTGTCATTGACTGAAATAATGCGGCCACACAAGGTGTCCATCCATTAATGATGTCTCTTTTTGTTGAATATCGGCTTTGATGAAAGGTGCCAAAACCGACATGTTGTCCAAAATTTTACGGCGCCGGCGCCGCAAATTGTCCGAGCGTCAGTGGTTTTCGGGGGGTTATTGACTCCGAGACATTTTTTTTTGAAAAGCGGTCATTTTTTCCGGCAACCCCTGTTTTTGGTTTTATGGCTGTGCATGTACAGGTGGTGCACCCCAAAATGTAAGTAGCCAAAATGTAGTAGGAGCAAGGAGAAAAAGCATCGCGAGGAGCTGAACGGCCGAAACGGTTGGTTTGAGCAACTATGAAGAGGTAATCGCGAAAGTCTCCAACCTCAAGCCCCCAGTGGGATTGGACAATGTCCCTTAGTCGCATTTTTTGTGAGAAATATGGAAAGTGGGCATCACAAAAGGATGCGTCAACATCAATGGCTAATATGTAGGGCCAGGGGGGGGGGGGGCTAGCTTAAGGGGCTGACCGGGCTCTTACCGGTTTGAACATACCGGCACAGGTACATTTAAGTTGGGCACATGTGTGCACATGCTAGCTCCATGGCAGCAGTTGCGGTGAAGAAGTGCGATTGACGGCAAGCAGCCAGCTGGTCATTGCCCCACCGTTGTGTTCATTTCCGCCTGAGGTAACTGGATATGCAGAAGCAGAGGGCCATCACGATGTTGCGACGGGCAACGTGGGTGGGTGGGACGAGGACCTTGACCTACTTGACCCCGGCACCATGTGCTAGCCAGACATCACAAGGATGGAGCGTCGTCCATTTAAGAAGGAGGCTACCCTTACCTGGACAGCCGTGCAGATCCATGATGCTGACGGCCTCCTTGCGGAGAATGTGATCCTCACGTACTGGGTGCAGAGCAACAACAACTCGTTTACCATGACCGTCCCTTCTTGGGTGCTCCTGCCGACGCGTGCTACAAAAGAAACCCTTCTCGTCCCCTTGATCTATACGCGGCGGAGGTCGACACACGTGTATCTGGTGGGTTGCACACTAGATTCTTTGGGCCAATTGCAGAAGAAGAAATGTTCAGAGTGGCGAACATTTTTTGCGATGCACACGGTATGCGATGCAGAGGACCATGGATGCCGGGTAGCAGCGGACGTGGCCGCGGACGCCTTCAAGTGCAGTGGAAGCAGGAACGGGAGGATCGCCTTGTCCAGATCGCAATCAATGTTCATGACGATGACAAGTCGCAGCGGCCGCGGTTGGATGCGGAAGTGTTGCACGGCAGCAAGTCGCTTGGAGGACGCGATGACCGACGGAAGGGAACATTGCGAGGTCGGGAGCAAAGCAGGCTGAAGCCAAAGCGTGAGGCGCAGGCGAGCACATTGCCAGTGGTGGAGAGTAGTGCAATGCACCAAACGTAGTAGGCACACCTCAAGCAGATTGAGCAGCTTCGTGCCGACCACCCAGCCGAGTTGAACACAATGGAGACCGAACACACGACTCACGAGGATGCGCGGCCGAAACGGGAGAAGGTTTGGGATGTGGAACGGAAAGGTCTGCTCGACCGCATGCCGAAGGCGCAAACAGGTAGTGGTGCTACAAGTGGTGGTGCGGAGGAGCCGTAGGAAATCGGCACCAAATTCTTCTAAGAGGCAGCGGCTGCATTGGATCTCACATTGGAGAGCTATGTCACTACCCTAAAGTGCGGGTCCTGGATGGTGGAGAATTTGGGCAAGCACAAGGGTATTACGGGACCGCCAATGAAGGCAGAGCCATACACAAAGGTGCCGGAGAACTACAGTGTGGCGACGATTGTCAAAGGTGGCGCCACGGACACCCCAAGAGGCCTCACCATGAATGCGGCCCAATTTGTGAATTTGTGCGTCACAACAGGCCTTAGCATGCTTCGAAACGTACTTTAGTGTGTGTCAAACTCCATTTTAGCGTACCTTAAGACATGCTCTAGCGTGCGCCGAATAACATCATGTTGAACGATACATTTCGTCCAAACACAATTAAGTGTGCGTCAGAATGCGTTTTCGCGCACGTCAAAACACGCTTCAGCGTGCGTAAAAACACTCTTTCGCGCATGGCCATTTTCCGTAAAAGTGCGTGCATTCCATGGTTGCATGCAGAATGCGATGCCTCATTTCCGGCATTATGATGACTTCGCCCCCCGCAACCATACGTCCCGCGGCCAGAGGCTACAGGCCCTACACAAGCAAGTGCACATAATTTCGGGGCTGAAGTTGAAGGTGCGAGGCGGTTGCTGGTCAACACGGGGTTTTGGAGTCGGTTTGTGAAGGCGCTAACCGTGATCCAATGGCCAGCCTTGACCTTTGAGCACCGGCGACTCTATGGGACATGCGGCGCCACGGTCTCTCGCTACGCCGGCTACAATACTCGTTTACTACTACGGCAGGGTCTGCGCCCATGGCCACTGTTTTGCAGCAGCGTCGTGCTTTGAGTTATCCCCCCATGACTGAGTTGAAGTTTGACAGGGAGGCCTTGAATGGCAGCAACCTCCATCGTACAACCGTGGTTGGGTGTAAAACATCTTTGCTTCAAAAACTACTGGTGTGTGTGTGTCCTCCAATTTGCACTACGTCGCAAACACCCCAACGATCTGGTTCGCACCGTGCCCATCCTCGTTTTAGGTCATGTGGGCAACCAATGGACCGCAATTGACCCGGGGACAAATTCTCGTTGTCATTGCATCGATGGCACACGGAGCCAGAGCCGTAGATTCGTGCATTTTAGTGTGGGTGAGGTGCACATCTCCTTAGCCCGTGGATAATGGCACGGCTTGGAGAAGAGGAGTGTTCTATAACGCTTGAGTGCAGTGGTTGAGTTGAACAAGGAGTTACGGGAAGCTGCAAGCGTCCACGCATGTGGACAATAACGGGTTTGATTGTACTTAGACTTAGACTGTATGTTTTATAATGATCGCTGACGGCAAGGGCCATTTCGCCCCAGGTGGCTGTAAAGGCTAGACACCCGCCCATGGGATGGGAGTTGTGTTTTGGTTATGTGGGAAAAGTCGTGAAGCCTATATGTCCAATTTTTTCAGTGGGCACACTAATACCTAGGGTGATTGGGAGCACATCGGTGTTGTGTTCAGTACCGCAAATTCTAAAGGCCGACCACATAAGTATGGGTTCCATGGGGTACACCGCATGGTGTGTTGTGGTTGTACGGATGTGTGTAATACTTTGCAATCCGAACATGGTTTTGTTAGAGAGAAAGTCCTCAGGGTGGATTCAATTTTACTAGGATCCCTTGAAAATCAGGGCAAGAACAATGCCAGCCCGGGAGGTGTCGGGGGGAGAAGAAGTAGGGTGTCCACGTTGAGCAGAGTGCAACGGGAGAATGGGTGAAGTCCGAAGTATGGGACTGCATTGATGATGAGCTGCAAACTAGCTGTCAACTACAACATGATCTTTTGCGCATGCCGTGGGGGGAGGGTTTCAAACAGTCGGGAATGCTGCTTGGTAAAGTGGTTGACCGTGTATGGAGGAAGGGTGTGCGAACCGTGTCACAGGTGACCGAACCGAAGGGGGAGCTAAAAAGAAGGGGACCGTTGCATAAGGCATTAGCGTTTAGTATTAGTTTTGTGGCTTCACTCCTTGGTGGACCACATATTTGCAGCTGCACAGCTGTATGGAGATTTGACCCTGGCTGGGGGATTCAAAGCACAGGACATGCGCAAACCGCTAAAGCAGTAAGTTTCTAATAGGTCTTTCAAAGGTAGGAGGAAGGGAAGCAGACTCCGGGTGGTGCGGGAGGGTTGCGGTGAAGTGATCCGCAATGATAACCTCAACTACAACTTGCCAAATAGGGAGTTCAACGTATGGGACCCAGCATGGACAAAGTAGGCGGTGTATATTAAAGACAATTGGGCGTGGAAACAGCAAAAGGGAGTACGACCGTGAGACCATTGCTGGTGGACAAGTGTTGCATTGGATTTGCCGCTCATGGATGTTTTGATTTGTGTTGAATGTGAAGCATGCCATCAAACTACATTTTTGATCGGTTTTGTCCCTTGCTAAAACTCGAGTTTTAGCGTTGACAAAGAAGGTGTCGGCTTCACACGATCCATGTTTCGTGTGACGACAAAAGGAACTTTAGCGCACGTCAAAAGTAGTTTCAGTGTAAATCAAAATGAGGCAAATTGTGCCACCGCAGGTAAATTTGCTGTGAAGACCAAACAGAGTGGCATAACACCAAGCGCAACGGCATATGGAGCTCGCGGAAGTTTTTTTAGTCATTCGAAAGCATGGTACATAGGGTTTTAATGCGTAATGCAAATAAAAAGACGTCCACTATGTGAAAAACACCCTAGGCGAGGGCTATGGTCTTTTGTTGGGGTTTGCGCTAGTTTTTCCACGTTGTAGTTAAACTTCACTATCTTCGTAGCTACACTCTTGGTGTGTAAGTCCGTTCGGTGGGCCACCACGATGGGATGGGGCCCAGTGCCATGGCGCCGGTGGAGCACGCCAACGGTGCGTTGGCACATTGGAAAGTGGAGGTGGCCAGCCGGCAGGCGAAGAAGAGGTACACTACGGCCGTGGAGAATGACAACATGTCCATGCACACGAACAACACGGCAGCCGGGCGATTAGGACGTACGCGAGTGCCGGGCACAAGGAAGGGTCAAGGGCACGCACTCATGGCGGAGGGCATTGGGGATGCTGCTTGAGGCATTGCTGGGGCCGAGTCAAAGACATTGACCGATGTGCTTGCGACGTAGCCAATGGAAAGAGAGCAATGGGAGCATCAACGCAACAAAGAGCGGCAGGTACAAGGAGCGGCGCGAAGAGCGGCACGCGTGGGGCAAGGAGCCACGGACACTCATTGAACAACACCATGCATTGCAAAAAGAATTGCGGAAGGTACTAGACAGTGTTGCGAAGGCAAAGGAACCGTTTTGTGCAAAACGAACGTCCCATGCTGAAGTGGATCGGTGGTCATACCTACGTAAGGCAGCGATGTTGTTGCAAGACAGGGTTGGCGAATTGGCCATTGCCCTTCGAGGTTCGTCGGGGATGGCGAGGATGCCCCCAAGTGTGGCTAAGTTGGGCAGAGAAGAAGGAGAAGGACAAGGGGCAGAAGGGTAGCATTGTGCCGTGGGAGGAAGAGGTGGAGATGGAGAAGAAGGAGGAAGACACCGCGAGCGAGAGGGAGCCCTTCCCCCCCCTGCCCCCTCGCGGCCCTCATGGACGAGTGGCTGCTGGGCAGCATGCTGAGCGATGACGCCCCCCCACCCCGCCTGTCGGCCGAGCGCGCAAAGATTCGCCCGCTCCAAGGGTGAGACCCGCGGCGTGACGGTGCCAGAACGGTTGTTTTTAACACCACTATTCCCCTCTCTGCTGTACCCTCTCCGTTTTCATGTATTTCCCTTGGAAGCGAAAGTCTGCAGACAAGGACCACAACCCATTTTTCTGAAAATAAAAAACACAAGAGGAGCCGCTGGCGGCAGGGTGAGAAGCAAGTGTTGGCGGTGTGTCTCAGCTTGGGTTAGCTTGTGTTGGTCAACACCACCGGCAGGCCGTGGTCGGGGCGGTTCTAGCTTGAGGTGTGGTGTCCTCCCGAGGGCGACCGGGGGCACCGGACAGAGCGTGTCTAACACAAAAGCCACCCGCTCCTGACTGTGCATCTCCAAACGACTTCGTGAAGTGCGCAACCGGGACCTCCAGACCCGCAGAGGGTTGCGTTCGGGGTTGATAAAGGCAAAACGGGAGCGCACACACTACCCGTGACCCCGTTGATGACGGCAGCAACGCGGCAGCCCTCGTTTTCTGTGATCAACGCAAGGGTCTTGGGCGTGGACGGGTCTCCGATTTTGGCCTCTGGTGGCGCAACGCTATCCTCGGGGACTAGTTTCTTGGTCATGGTGGGGACGGGTGGGGGGGTTGGCCAATGAATAACAAAGCCTCATGTAGCGCGTCTGTGGACACGGCTGCATACCCACTGCGAACGGACCGTTTGAATGATTACGCTCACTTTGTTGATTTTATGCCCGTTTTGCCCGTGGTGCCTTGTCTTTGTGCCCGTTTGCGGTGCTTACTTCACCTAAAAGTCATTAAATTTCAAACGACGTGAATTGTGCCTTGAATCAGTCATAATGTAGCTTAAGTTAAAAAAAAAACCCAATTCGCGTTCGAGTTCGCAACCTCGTGCACAATCGCATTCACATCTGGATCCGCATTCACATTCGCGCGAACTTCGCGCGAATATCCTTTGATTTGTGCATCAGCATGCTGTTGTTGTCGTATGTCTTTTGTTTAGACCTCACCTTCGCTTTCTTTGTGAAAATGTCCACTCAACAGTCACATCCCCTTTCCCAGATTGGGTCACTCTCACTCCCCGACCCGTCCGTTGGCACCCTGGGCCACAATCAGGGCATCCCCCTTCGCCCCGCCACATTGCAAGAGGCCACGTACACGGGGGGCCTGGCAGTGGAGGCGGTGGTGGGGTGGGCGAAGGGGTTGGCCACTCCCCCCCAATTGATTCATGTTGACATGCGAACAGCCGAAAGGGCAGCATGGTTTGGGAAAAAAGATTGGGCCGCTCACCTTTTTTGGGAGTTGCAGGTGGCCCTCCCGGGGTTGCGGGCCGTCCGGCTCATTCCCACTGGTTCAACTGTGGACAACCTTTTGGGAATCATGGCCACACACACCGTGGGCAAACCCACGCCCGGCCTCTGTTACATCTACTCCACCACTGGCCTCGTTCACTGCCGCATGCGGATGGACATGATTGCCATCAATAACTTCTTTCGTGCCGGTGAGCCGCTAGGTGACCACTCTAAACTTCCTTTTGAATTGCAGGCAGTGCAGCCCCAGTGGTGCGACGATGCGGGCATCTTGCCCAGCCACCCTACCGTTCCCACTCTCCACCACATCCCCGATATCACTTTGCCTAACCTCCATAGGATGTAGGGGCTCAGTTGGTATCGGGGAATCGCGGACCCCCCCCTTCATTACGCCCGAGCCCCCCTTGCGCAGAGCAGGACCCCCCCTGGTATGCCACCGCCAACCCCTCCGTTTTGGATGACCGCCCAGCCCCCCCGATGGCTGGTAACTTCGTGGACGGCCTCGGCTACACAGTTCACCGCGATATTCTTCTCGCGGAGGACTGCAAGACCACACGGGGGAGGGTGGAAAAAATTTGGGGTGCGGGGAACCAAGTTCCTCAACATTTTGACCCGGTGTTCAATGTGAAACCGGTGGAGAAGCAGAGGAAGGACCCCATCCTCCCCCAGCGGTACCAGTCCAAGCCCTCCAAAACCGGGAGAATGGCAAGCGCCCTTATTAAAATTTTTTTAACAGCATCAACGACCGTGTCCTCGATCCGTTTGAAGACTTGTTTGACATGCCTTGTTCCATCATGGTGTCGGTGCTAAGTCGGGGGACTAGCTCCCCCACACGCATGTTTGGACTGCCCCAGACACGCTGCCCCCCCGTGACCGCAACCCCTCGACCTGCCATATCTCCACCTTTGTGGCCCTCTCCCCCCAATACTGCATCAATGTCCAGGCTGGAACGGCGCTACGGGAGGCCACGGAGGAGAGGTGGCACGACGTCCTCCTCCAACAAGGGGAGGTCCTCGTCCTCTTCAGCACTGCCCGGCACCACGGGCTCCCCCCCCCCCCCCCCGGGCAAGAGATGCAGGGGGCATTGTCACGCAGTGGATCCCCGATCGGTTTCATTCGGGGGTTAAGCCGAATACATCGCATCTCGACCCACCCCTCCCCTTGGTGCTCAAGGACCCCCTGGGCGTGCTGGACGGGGAGGGCGTTGAGGACGTGCCCACTTTTGGGCAGATGTTGCTGTTGGGGGTTGGATTGGGGGCTCCGGTGGTGCTATCCACCCGGGACATGGTGGACGACATCTTCAGCCCCCCCGAGGTGGAGCCACCCCCCCCCCCCCCCCCCGTGTGCACACACCACCCCCTGTTCCTGAGCCGCCCCGCCCACGGCATTTCCCCTATCATCGTGCATGCGGGGTAAATCTTGATGTGGAATGGGGCGTACGAGATGGAGGTCATGAAGGGGGATTCAACGGACGCGGACGTGGAGGTGACGTGGGCACTTGGGGCTACGCTGCCCGCCCCCCCCCCCCTGCGCCCGGCCCCCGCCTGGCAGCTGCTCCATGTTGTCCCGGAGTGGAAGCGGGCAAAGGAGGGCAAGAAAGGGACGTGGACAGTGACCTGCTTGTGTGAATGTGAGGTATGCATTGTCTTCTACCCCGTATTCGCGCGAACTTTGCGCGAACTTCGCGACACCGTGCTGCGCATTCGCAAATTCCTCTAATTCGGTCAGGCATGGAGGTTCACGAATTTCGCATGAATAGTTACACTATTCCATTTCATTTCATTCTCAGGAGCAATGGCTCTGCTGGCTGCCCGATCCCCGTGCGGCCATGCACGCCCACAAGCGATTCCGCACGGCCGGGCGCACTGATGCTCCTGCTTACTGGGGCACAGTCGGCCACGTGACCTTCGACGTGCCCTCGAGTTCGGCCGGCGCCACCTCCACAGACATCGGGCGGCCATTCCCGCAGCCCCCCATGCACCCCTCGCCCCAGACCCCGTGGTCGTCGCAAGCTCCATGGCGGGGACGGGGGCCACGGCCTACACCGGCGACCTCCCCCCCCCATCACCTCCCTCTCCATGCTGCGGTCCCAGCCCCCAGTCGCATGGAAGCTCCACGTCCCGGGACGGAAGCGGGCAAGGGAGGAGTTCGTGGCGATGACCTGGGAGGTCGAGGTGGAGACGCAGGATGGGCCGCAGGAACCGCCCCTCAAAATTTACTTCCCCTGTGCCCTCACGTTCCCCAAGTCCGGGAGAGGGTGGAAGGAGGGGGAGACGATTAGTGCCCTCTACGCATACGGGCTGCGTGGAGGGCATTGGAGAATGCATTGTTGCGTTCAAGGTAGGGCGGGGGTGCCGGAGGTGCAGCTGAGGCGGTTGGCAGCGTTTGTGGTGACGGGGGTGAGGGGATGGGCGGACCACGCGGAGGAGCACATGAGCTATGGCTGGCTCCAAGTGCACACGCGGGCAAAAGAGGAGCAGCGCCGGCATTTGGGGAAGGTGGGGGGATCAGTGAAGGTGGATAGGGAGGAGGGGGGGGAAGAGGAGGGGGACGATGCCTCCTCCTTGCGGAGCTGCAAGAGGGGCGGGTCCAAGGGCAAGGTGGGCCGGCCCTGCAAGGTCCGCAAACTTCCTGCCAAGTACGGTGCCCAGCCCTCGACTTCAAAGCCCCCGCCGGCAAAGCAGGCCGCCGCTCATGTTGACGCTTTGGTGGCGGCGCAGGCGCGGGCCATGCCCGAATGGCAAAAGCGGGCGGTGGCGGCGGAGGGGGAGGTTCTTCTCTTGGGAGGCAGAACAGCGGGCGCAGGAGGGGGAGCGGCGGGCAATGGCGGCGGAGCGGGAACGGGACCTCCTCCGGGGACAGGCCCGCAAACCCAAGCCGAAGGCGGGCGAGCAAGGGCAGCAACGGGAAGAGCACACGGAAGAGTGGGGGGGAAGGGGCGGGGGTGGGGGTTGGTACGAAGTACCTTATGGCGGGGAGC
Organism: Eutreptiella sp. 'Long Island Sound 2002'; assembly: GCA_964036045.1. Classification (NCBI taxonomy): domain Eukaryota; phylum Euglenozoa; class Euglenophyceae; order Eutreptiales; family Eutreptiaceae; genus Eutreptiella; species Eutreptiella sp. 'Long Island Sound 2002'. Next base: position 61,266,731 of record OZ038384.1, on the reverse strand, counting down.
TAGGCGTGGAAGGCCCGGGCAGAGACGATGAAGGGGGAGCTCTCAGCAGTGGCCAGCACCGCGCGCCTGCTGCTTCACCAGAGGGAGGGGCCGACCTTCGAGTTGGTGGTGCCGGGTATCAAGCTGCCTTAGACAGCCATGAGGCTGTTGAGAGGCGGTACCCGGGGGACGTCCTGCTGAACGCCGCCACTAACCTGGCCTTGGAGCCCCCCTGGCCCCCCGCAGCTCACGGGTCAGAGACCTGCACAGGCACTGCGAACTCATAGTGCCGCCCTGCGAACGCCCTTTTGAACCATTGTAAAATACAACGGGGCCGACCACTGTCCCGATCGTGCCGCAAATTTGGCGCGAACTTCGCGCGATTTCCTGTAAATGCGCGAACAACTTAGCCGACTACTGTCCCAAGGTTTACGCGAACTTCGCGCGAACTTATTCAGCGTTTGTGTTTAATGCTGGTTCCCAACACATGGGGTGCTTCTACAATTTTTTTGTTGTGCAGTGTTTGCCAATGGGGCTGACTTTGTTTGACTTTCTCGACATTGCAAATTGACATGCATTGCGTAATGCCTGTTGTCAGTGTTTTTTGTCATCGGACGTGGGAGTGGCGACAAGGGGAAGAAGGCCTTTGCCCATATCAAGTCGACGCAGCACCGGGCCCGCCGCTTGAGGACATTGCAGGAATTTGTCTCGGGGGAACTAGGAGCCGAGTTCCTGGCGAAGCACCTCCCGGACACGGACCAGATTGTCCTCGCGCCGGTAGACGGGGGGGGGGGGGAAGTGGTGCTCTGCCCACCGCACCATCCATGTCCCGGAAGACCGTCGCCGCGGTGTGGCGCATCCGGTCGCTGAACCTGTCTAGGACAGAGGCGCATTACCTCACTCCCCATCTAGCGGAGGGGGTACCCTGGGAGGACGTGTGAGTCACCATGCAGCAGCTTGCGCAGCCCGCATCGGAGGGGTTTGTAGCCAAGACGGGGGATGACACGGAGCTATATGGAGCCATCTGGCCGCTACCGGCGCAGTTGCAACACCTGTACGGTTGTCGACCGGTTGAACCTGCCCACGCCCGACAACCGGGCAATCCAAGGCTGCATTGGATGCCACTAGCAGTGGACGGGATGTCGTGGCACGAGGCTTCGTATGTGCATTGCACCCTCGGGGGAACCAGTAGCCCCGATCAACTAGCAAGCTAGTGGCTACTCGGCGGTAGTGAGAAGTGGGCGACCTTGTACGCGGCTGCTCAAGAGGTTGACTTCGACCAACAGTTGTGGGGCGCTAGTAAGGTTGTCTTCCAAAATACTTCCGGTGCTGACCAGGAAACACTTTTCTTCCTCTGTGCCGATCGCAAGGCACAAATTTTAATGGCCACTTGTAAAAATTTCAAAGCCGAGGCTTCACAAGCCATGGTGTATTGGGTTTGCGGCCGCAATCTGGTAGACTGCCTTGCCAACTTCGGCTTGGAAGCCACCATTAACGGGTGGTCGGAGGTTGTGCTCCCCATGAGAGCCATATATAGACACATCACAGCCAAACGTCGCATTCCCGACTACGGGTTGCACCGGGTGCTGCGAGTAACTATTTGTGGTATTTCCGGCATGAGGGATGCGGTGTCGGCTGCCACTGGCAAGTCCGCGGCGGTCGTTGTCCGCAATTTTCTTCAACCGATCCTAGATGTTGCCCGCATGGCAGCCAAGACAGTAACAAAGGGTAGGATGGCAAAGGGCAATGGCAGAGCCAACGCGAAGGGCAACGTTAGGTTGCAGTGTGCCGCGGCTGTGCAATTCATGCGCACCCGGAGGTGGGAGGCACTCATTGCCGTGTGCCTTGAAGAGGGGGGAATGAACAACAAGCGGGTGGGGGGGAGACCATGGGGGGATGTTTGTAGGCAGTGGTCGGACAATTTTGCCAAGATTTGTATATATGCATGGTGTACATCTTGGCTGTCCGGGGCAGATCTAGGAAGGTTGCGTGAGTGTAGTATAGCAATGGGCAAAGGCCACTTACTCTTGGAATGGCCTAAGCTGTTGTGGTCACATTTGTGGATTGACCACTTGTCCTTTTTTGCCCGCCAATGGAGAACCCTCTCCAAATTTTCATGCTTCGCCATGGAAGGTAGCCACCGTAGGCTCAAACGCATGTTGGGCAACAACGGGGGCCTAATACTTCTGGGTGGGCGCCTAGATGTGCACGTCATCGTGGACAACCACACCATAGACGACAGCCTCCGTGCGCAGGGGTGGGACGTCACAAAGAGGTCCATGCGTGGGCAAGGCCCGTTGACCTTACAACAATTGCCTACGCGGGCCCGCAAGAGGGCACTTAGTGACCTCAACTATGTACATACCCTTAGTCAACGTTTCAGACGCCGCAAACAGCTAGCATAGTACATTTGGACGGTTCATGGCAAAGAGGACTTGCTTTGTTATGGTGAAGATGTGCATGCCCGTACGCGAAGATTGGGCCCAATTCGCGCGAAGTTCGCGCGAATTTGGCCCAAATTGGCATTCGCAAGGGTCGCGACAGACACCGGCGAACAGCACAAAATGAATAGGGCATTCAACGGCCACCATGGCCACCCAGTGTGTGGAAAAGGGGTGGTTTTTTCTCGCAGGGACTTGTATTTTACTTTTTTAGAATTTTTGAAACCATACCCTCCATTCCAACCCATTGAAAAATGCCTTTTTCGGACAAAATAGTTGTCTTGGACACCCATATTCGCATTCTCATTCAAAAGTTCCCTTAACGGCCAGTCGCAAAGGGTACATGTGGCATGCCAATTAGGGAACGGAGCTGGTGAAGCTAGCAACAGTGGCCAGACGGGCGGCGTTGGGGGACACTATGCCCGAGATGGAGAGAGAGAAGAGGCAACTTCAATAAACTCTTTGTTTTTGGAGCCGTGAGACGGCATGGTACCCTCCAAAAATCAAGAAGAATGGCTGAGCAAAATGGGCTGCGGTCCTTTCCGTTAGGCCGTGAACCATTGTGTAGTACCCCCCATGAGCCGCTGGGCAAGCAAACTTTTTTTCGGAAAGGCTGCGGGCCGCTGCACGACATGCCAAAGGTGTCAATATCAACCGGGTCACTAGTTCAGAGATGTAATCCTCCAAGAATTGGTCCCGCAAGCTTCATAATGCTGTTTTTGCCCCCCTTTTCACCACAAATATGGGATTAGGTCCTTTTGGTGGTGCCGTAATCCATTGTGTTGGTCCCCTTGTGATCTCCTGGGCAGGCCAACGTGTTTCACAAAGGGTGGGGGGCACCACACGACATGCAGATGACAACAAGACCAACAGGGTCACCATTGTGAAGATGTTGTGCTCACAACATTGGTCTCTCACACTTCATAATGTCATTCTTGCCGCATTTTCAATAGAAGAATGCGCCGCAGTCCTTACCGTTGGGCCGTGAATTATTGTGTCGTCCCTCCGGTGACTTATTCGGCGAACAAATGTGTTTATCAAAGGCTGGGAGGCTGCTCACTACATTGAGAAGGCCGAAAGACCAATAGGGTCACGAGTTTGGAGTTGTGGTCCTCACAACATTTATCCCTCAAGCTTCATGATGTCATTTTGGCCCCCTTTTCACTCCTTGCTTTTTGGAAAAATGGGCCGTGGTCCTTCGTGTTGGGCCGTGAACCATTGTTTCGGTCCCCGGGTTGGCTGCTTGGCAAGCAAATGTATTTCGGAAAGGCTGGGTGGCACCACACGACATGTAAAACACAACAAGACCAACAAAGCCACGAGTTTGGAGATGTTGTCCTCACAATGTTCGTCCGTCTGGCTTGACAATATCAGATTTGCCCCATTTTCACCTTTTTTTTTCACAAAAACGGGCCGCGGTCCTCAACTTCGGACTTCAATCTGCAAGAGAAACACATGAAAATGGAGAGGCTAAAGTAGAGAGGGGAATAGTACTATTGAAAACCACCGTTGTGGCACGGCGGCGCCGAGCTCCTCATCCTTGGAACGGGCGAATCTTGGCCCAGTCAGCCTGTTCGTAGCAGGACAGGCGGGGTTTCCGGAGGGGCGCATACCCGATCGCTAGACATGCTGCCCAACACTCGCTCCTCCATGAGTGCTGTGAGGGGGTGGCACCCCTCCCTCTCCTTCTCCTTCTGCATCACCTTACTCTCCTTTCACCCGCCGGTGCCATGGCACAATCCTATCCTTCTTCCGCCTCTCCTTCTCCTTCTTCTCCTTGTCTTCCCTCTCCCTCTTCTCCTTCGCCACATTCTCCTCCCACGGCACAATCTTATGCTTGCGCCGCTTCTCCTTCTGGATTTTCTTTACGACGTTCTGTCAGAGATGGAGAGAGAGAGAGCGAGAGAGAGAGAGAGAGAGAGAGAGAGAGAGAGAGAGAGAGAGAGAGAGAGAGAGAGAGAGAGAGAGAGAGAGAGAGAGAGAGAGAGAGAGAGAGATAGAGGCCGAGGGGAGGGCACTGAAGGGATGTGGTGACCAACCACCAACCATCGATCATTAGCATTTGTCCCCGAGGGCGGCATGTCATGTTGAAAAACACCTTTTGTCGAAGTGTCTTCCACTGAGCCCCTCTTGTGAGGCAGGGATTCCGCGTTGGGGAGGAGGGAGTGGCGGGTACTTGGGGTCGGGGGGACGAGGGAGTGCCTGTTGCTGCGAGTCTTGATAAGGAGGGGGTACTGGCGCTTGGGAGCCTTTGGGAGTAGGGTGGTGGGGGGTCCTTGGAGCGTCGGGGAGGAATAAGTGCTGGCCAGAAGGGAGGGAATGTGATCGTGGTACATTGGGGGACGCTTGTGGTGGCATCTCCGGGAGCAGGCTCATCCGCATTGGAGCGAGATGTGGCAAGCTTCTGCTACGCTGCCGCAGCATTTGCGTCAGGGTAGCCACGTCTGATTCCGCCGCCTCTTGTGGGCGTACTCTAGTGGTCCGGCAGCGATGCTTCAAGGTCACTGCTTCTTGAGGTGGACGTGGCAGCAGCAGGGGGAGAAGTGGGTGCAGGCGGTGCCTGTGACCTTGGGTTATGGTGTGTTGGTCTGCACGAGGGGCAGGCAGTGGGCGGAGCGGCTCTAGCTTGGTGTGTGGTCTCCTTGTGTGGGTGACGGGGGGCACCGGACAGAGCGTGTCAAGCACAAGTGCCGCCCGCTCCTCACTGTGCATCATCAAATGATTCTGTGCAATGTGCAATCCAAACCTCACCGTTTGCACACGGTTACCCTGGGTGTGGATCAATGCAAACCAGTACGGCGCACGCTAAGCGTAGACCCCGTTGATGAAGGCAACATCGTGGCAGCCCTAGTGTTCTGTGATCAACCAAGGGTCTTGGGCCCGAGTAGGTCTCGGAGGTCGGCCTTTGGTGGGGTAGGGGTATCCTTGGGGACTAGTTGTGTTCGTCGAGATGGGTACGGGGAGGGGGGTTGGCCGGTGAACAACAAAGCCTCACATAGTGTGTGTGTGGCCAGATTATGGCACGCCAATGGTTGAAGGGAGGTGGTGCAACTAGCAACAGTTGCGAGTTGGGCGGCGTTCGGGGACACAATGCTCGAGATGGAGATGGAGACGAGGCAACTTCAATAAACTCTTTGTCCTTGGACCCTTGAGATGGCATGGTACCCCTTAAAGACCAAGAAGTATAGTTGGGGACAATGGGATACGGTCGGTACGCGAATAGGCCCAAAAAAGCCAAAATGGGGGGGTATGTGGCGTGTTCCCCATATATACACCTGCTTGGCTTTGATCTAACAACCTCTGCGAGGTGATTTTGGCGCGAAAAAGGTTTTCCACCAATACTCTCCCCCCCCCCCCCCACATTTGAGTGGTCGAAATGATCAGCGCGACGTGGGTGTCGTCCTCTTGGTGAGCTACCGGGCAACCAACCGTCTTTGGGAAAGCCTCGGGGCGCCACACGACATGCCAAAGCTGTGAACATCAACGGGTTTACCACTTCACAAAAGTAATCCTCACGACATTGGTCCCTCAGGCTTCACCATGCCATTTCGGCCCCGTTGTCGCTCCTTCTTTTTGGAAAAATGGGCCGCGATCCCTTCGGTTGGGCCTTGAACCGTTGTGCCCGCCCCCCGCTGAGCGGCTAGGCAAATGAACGCGTTCCTCAAATGTGAAGAGGCAGCACGGCACATGCAAGAGACAACAAGACCAATAGTTTCACCGAGCTAGAGATGAAGACCTCACAACATTGGTCCCTCAACGTCATAATGTCAGCTTTGCCCCATTTTCATTTGTTGTTTTCGGAAATATTGGCTGCGGTCTTGTCTATTGGGCCGTGAACCATTTTGTTATGGCGGGAAGAAAATTGCTCTGCGCGGGGGGGGGGGGGGATGACACGCAGGCCCATTTTCCCAACCCCCCCCCCTCCTTGGCCGCCATGACGCGAGGGGGGGTTCAGGGCGGGGGGGGGGGGGGGCGACCTGCTATGCCGGGGGTGGGGGGGGGGGTCAACCCAACATCTATGGCTTAAAATTACCCCAAGGGGTTGAATTGTTAGTTTAACCCCTTGTAAAATCATTATTTTGTCCAATAAACGCATCCCCCAATGAGTTTTTGGTCCGGACCCCCCCAGACCCCCCCACTTGAAACCCACTTTTTTGAGGTTTTGAGGGAGGGGTGGGGGGGGGGGGGTAAAAAAATGACCCGCCCTTTTTTTGGGTCGAAAATCATGAATCTTTTGGTTTTTTTCGATTTTGAGCCGAAAAAGTGTTTCCGGGTCCCGACTCTATGGGGTTTGTATGGGGCGGAGTGGGACGAGCGCTTTTACGTGGGAGTGGGACGAGCGCGAGTGCAGTTTATGCACTTTTTCAGCCATTTTTGGTATGTTGGCAGTTTTGGCGACCTCGGTGACCTTGTGCTACCCACTCTAAGGGGTACGAGTGGGGATGTTGTGACAGTATATGCCTACTAGGATGCGGAAGGTCGTTTTTTGCAGTCTCTAGCCTTGGCTAGGGCCGTTCACAACCGTGCCAAAGACGCGAAATGACTGTTTCCACCAATAATGGCCTAGTGAATGGGCCGGTACACAACCTGCTTATGCAGTTTTTCACCCTGGGCAGCTCAAAAATCGAAGTTTTCGAAACTTGTTTTTTTGATATTGTGGCCACCTAAAATGACCATCCAAGGTATGCAAAGCATGTTTTAGGCCGGATTTACGTGTTTTTCACCTGATTCGGGTATTAGGTCCGGGCGGGGGGGGGGGGGGGGGGTGTTCCCAAGGGATTGGTACACAACCTGCTCATGCAGTTTTACACCCCGGGCAGCTCAAAAATTGACGTTTTCGAAATTTGCTTTTTTGATATTGTGACCACCTAAAATGACCATCCAAGGTATGCAAAGCATGTTTTAGGCCGGATTTACGTGTTTTTCACCTGATTCGGGTATTAGGTCCGGGCGGGGGGGGGGGGTGTTCCCAAGGGATTGGTACACAACGTGCTCATGCAGTTTTACACCCCGGGCAGCTCAAAAATTGAAGTTTTCGAAACTTGTTTTTTTGATATTGTGACCACCTAAAATGACCATCCAAGGTATCTGAAGCATGTTTTCGGCCGTATTTACGTGTTTTTCACCCGATTTGAGTATTAGGTCCTAGAGGGGGGTCTCCCAAGGGATTGGTACACAACCTGCTTATGCAGTTTTTCACTCTGGACAGCTCAAAAATCGAAGTTTTCGAAACTCATTTTTTTGATATTGTCATCACTCAAAATGACCATCCAAGCTACGTAAAGCATGTTTCAGGCTGTATTTACGTGTTTCTCACCCTATTTGGGTATTGGGTGGGCGGGGGGGGGGGGGGGGGGGGCTCCCAAGGGATTGGTGCACAACCTGCTTATGCAGTTTTGCACTCTGGGCAGCTCAAAAATCGAAGTTTTCGAAACTTATTTTTTTGATATTGTCATCACCTAAAATGACCATCCAAGCTACGTAAAGCATGTTTTAGGCTGTAGTTACGTGTTTTTCACCCTAGTTGGCTATTGGGGGGGGGGGGGGGGTTGTCCCATGGGATGGGTACACAACCTGCTTATGCAGTTTTTCACCCTGGGCAGCTGAAAAATCGAAGTTTTCGAAACTTATTTTTTTGATATTGTGATCACCTCAAATGACCATCCAACATACCTGAAGCATGTTTTAGCCCGTATTTATGTAGTTTTTACCCTTTGTGTGTGTGTGTGTGTGTGTGTGTTGACCGGGGTAGATTCTCTGCGAGATGGACTTGCCGAAGGCAATAGAATTTGTGTTCCTGCTCCTTCGGCGCCAACATCGGTTGGTACACAAAACAAAGGGCCCGACACGGAAGCCCATTTCTCCAACCCACCCCCCCTCCTTCGGCGGGCGTCCATGTCATCCCCCCTCTGCAGAGCAATTTTCATGTTGCCTATCCGTCAAGCAAGTTGCCGGACACACAAACATTTTCCGTAGAGGCGCCGCGCGGCATGCAAAAGACAGCCAAGCCAGCAACGTTGTGAAGCCACCGATTTAGTGCTCACACCATTGGTCTTTCTGGCGAACGTTTCGCGATGAACCATTTTCCCCTGCCCGTTTGTTGGAGAAATGAGCTACAGTCCTTTCCGTTGGGCTGCAAACCATTGCTTGGTCGTCCCGCTAGGCCAATGGGAAAGCGGATGTGTTCCGCAAAGGCAAAGAGGTCGCCGCCTGACATGCAGAAGGAAGTATCACCCTGGGTGTTGCTCCACCAAAGACGTAGTCCTCACAACATTCGTCTTTTGGCAAACCGCTTTTTCAGTCTACTTTCGTTTTGAGGTCACTTTGGGACGTGGCGGTGCGGCAAGCGTCTGCGAACTCCGCACTAACCCCACAAAACCAGGCGGTGGTGAAGAGGGGCTTGGCATTGGGGCGAACAGCCGGCGTTCCGACTTGAGAGCTCTGAGCAAGCAATGGACGCCTTGGATGCCACCATTGAGGGAGCTGCCTACCCCTCCGACCCGGAGGAGCCAGATGAGCAAGATGGAGCAAATGAGGAGCTATCCGAATTCGAATCTGGATCCGATGCGGAGCGATCACTGTTGCTTGGAAGGAACTCCGAGTTCTCGCCCTTAATCCGCCGCAGGTGTCGGTTCCGTTGCCGCGACCCTCCCACCAAGGTATTGGGCACCGCAAAGTCATCCGCATCAGGCCGACTACCCCTGGCAGGATGCTCCCCTCAATTTTGAATTGGAGTTGGGGTTAAGGTCCCATTGGTGGAGGGCGGAGGTGATGGACTTCCGCCGCACCTTTTTGCGTCTTGCCGGAACGCCCTTATCCATCCATCGCGACCTTTGCTTCGTCCCCCAAAAGCCGGCCTCCCCGTCCTCAAAAGCAATCCGCTGCCCCGGCCCCCGATCCCAAGCCGGAGCCTGCTCCTCGTGAACGCGCAAACGAGGAATGTTCATCTCACAGTGATACCGCATGTTGTGGCGCCAATGCCACCCGCAACCAATGATAGGGCATTCCAAAGCGAAGCCCTGCACCAACTACTTCCTAGCTGCCTTCATTGTGAATTCACGAAACAGCCTGTTGCGACATGACGTCCGTTGGACTTGCGGTTCCCCGCCCTTTACCTTACGCATGTCAAGCACGAGCCAGGGCCCCCGCAAAAACCGCATCAGGGGGCTTGCAAATCGCTAGTTTGCAAGTGGAAGGCAATGTGGATACGCATCTGCCGAAATGGCATAGTTTTACCACACCCTGGCACTTGACACGTTACCTCCCCCGCACGACGGCACACCATAGGAAGCAGAACAGGCACGCCATCATACGCAACCACGCAACCCGCCAACATCGGTGCTGCGCCCGTCTTGGGCTGCAGCTGTGACATACGGGTGTTCAAGGAATCGGGATGTAGCACCCACAGCCCCGCCTCTAGGTCCAGATTCACGAATTCACATGCGCCATACTCCGCCCGGACAAATTTCCGTGTGGCCCCTTGCCACACTAGTTTACCCTCGCCCTCTTGCAGTGTGAAACTCTCTGCTTCCGAACACAAAGGCCACAACTATTGGTGTGAGGGGTCCGTCATGCTAGCTCCCCCAAGAAGGGCGGAAGAGAAGGCCAACAAGTCAGCAAGTGTTAAGAATCGAGACAAAGGGTCATCCTTTCCACCATTGGCAAGGGCCAACGGACGGTGGCGGAACGGACCGTGCGGTAGGGAGCCCTGTCGTTCGGGGAAGACGGTCTGCGGACCGCTTGACATGTGTCCCGTCAAGATGCACGTTGATAGCAGGGACATTGTGCCTGACCCGTCCTCTGAATGTAATGTGCCCCCCCCCCCCCCCCCGGTGCCTTCCAGAAAATTGAACACGCGTATCAACATCGTACTTGTTCCCCCCCCCCCCCCAATCTCACTTGGAACAAACCACACGTACTCTGGGCCGACATGTAACAAAGGGTCCCCGAATGTCTCTAGCATATTGCACTTCGGGGAGTTGGGGCGAACCGCATCTGGCCACTGTCTGCAAACTGTTGCTAGAACTGACTCAGCAGCCCGCCGGCAGACAGACGCTCGATTGACACGGGAAGTGTCGATGTCAGCAATGTAGTGCCGAGGGCGCGCCCCGTCCAGTGACATGAAGCGCGACCGCTTCAACTGCCAAGTAGGGTGACGTGCATATATGGTAGCTAGAACAAGTGCTGCCGAGAGCCGAATGGCTAACTAGGCAATTGAGGGATTGCGGTCAACTACTATTGTGCGGACATGACAAAAGGTGTCCTCTGTCCACTGGGCACCGCAAAGGGAAGGGTGTAGGTTGTTCGGACCATGCCCCTACCCCCCCGCTACCAGCAGGCGGCGAAGACCAAAAGGCCCTGCACGGTTTGTGCAAATTGTCATTCGATTCCATACCTGTGGGCTTTACTGTGGACTGCAGCAGCACCACCATGTTTTGGTTTCGCAACCCGGAGCGGTCTGGTTGCCCAACGTCTTGGTGCTTGTGTGCCTTGGTAAACACTTTCAAAACTCGCAACCATTGAACCAATCTATCCCATCGCGGTGTGAAGATTTGCTATACGCGTTCTTTGCAATGTTGATCACGACACATTGCCTCCGCATCACACCCCGGTCCCACAAAGATGACGTATGTGTCCAACAAAGCTTCTACATCTGGTAGGTGTGCTGCCAACACTTCCGGTTCATGAAGGGGTACATCAATGGCGTGGCCTCGAACGCTCCACTGCGATGTTGCACCATTCTTGGCACTAACAAGCTTCACTGTGTTTACCGTCGTCCACACTCGTCCCAACATATGCTCCTCCACATCAGTTAACTCCGGTAAGTCACATCGCTTGCCAAACTGCTTGCCATTAACAATGGCATTTGGTGGGACTTGACCTTTCTTTGCATGGAACAAACTCCGATGGTATGAATTACACATTTGCAGTACACCATCAAACACAAGATCATGGTGCAACCAATATAGCTCTGTGTTTTGTTCATAAACCCTGGCATACTTGCGGTACTCAAGAGGAAGTCCCCGGTACCATGAATCTTGTTTTGCGTCCATTTCAAAAGTTCCAACTTGCATACCTCCACTTCCTTGACCTGTTGGAAATCTTGCGCCCCACAACATCCACAAGAACGAATGTCCTCGCATACTCCCAGCTTTTTATGCCACTCTTTGGCCAAAGCCACCATATCCGCAGTGTCCACCTTCTGATCAAGGATAGCTTACACCAAGGCCTTCAAAGACTCACAGCTCTCCAAATGGGCTACAGGTTGAATGGGAAATCTATCCATCCCGGTTTGCTCCCAAAACCCTCTCACGGTGGAAGCTAGGGATGTCCCAACCTTTGATCCCGTAAACTCACGGGTGATGGGCCTGCCACGGATTGCAGCATAGCTTCTTCTTCTTCATCCAGAAGGGATCCGGTAGGTTCTATCTCATCGGCCCTCTTGCACATGTGTTGAACCGCTTCCGTTGACTGGGTTGCCAACGCTTCGGATGCATAATTCAAAGCATGCCGAACCGCCCCAGCTTGCCCCGCGTGTTGCTTATTCTCTTGAGACCCCGCTTGCCCTGCGCGCTGCTTGTCCTCCTTAGGGCTAGGTTGTCCCACCCGCTGCTTGTCCTCTCGGGATGCCACAACACCACCCGCGTGCCCTGCCCGCTGCTTGTCCTCCTTGGAGCCCGCTTGCCCCGCGCGCTGCTTGTTCTCCTTAGGGCTACCCTTTCCCGCCCGCTGCCTCTCCTCCCAAGATGCCACAACACCACCCGCTTGCCCAGCCCGCTGCTTGTCCTCTCTGTAGCCCGCTTGCCCCGCCCTTTGCTTGTCCTCCTCAGAGCCTGCTTGCCCCACCCTTTGCTTGTCCTCCTTGGAGCCTGCTTGCCCCGCTTGTTGCTTGTCCTCCTTAGATTGTAATGTGTTACAAGTGGAGCAAACAAACCTTCGACTCTTCATGTTGTTGTATGTACGATCAAAGTTGGTGGTGCAACCCTAGCATTGCCATCACATCGCACAAATTGAGGAAATGAGTGTGTCATCTACACGCAGAGCATTGTCCACAACCACCCCCAACCAATCACATCCATAGTCTGCTGCAAGTTGATTGCAATGCAACATGCTCACGGATGGGCGACCATCTTATGGCTTTGCATTACCTCCTGCTGCTTGTCCTTGAGGCTGTTTTGAACACTTGTGCTTTCCCGGAGGAAACTTCTTCATATTCTCGAATCGTACATCCTTGGGGTCTCCACAAGATGCACAAATCCAACGCATGACCGCCTTGGCCTTCATGTCTTGGTTGGCTTGGTGTAACCACTTCCATCCCCAATGGCGAGCCGCATCATGGCAATCTTTGTTGGACAGTGAAGGTGTAGGCATGTCTCCAAATCGAAAGTACAATAAGCTCCACGCCAAAAGGATGGCGACAAGAAAAACAACTAAGCGTCTAAAAAGGGGGGGCACAATCAAACATCATTGGTGATCCTCGTCGGACAAAGTCAACTAATTTGATTGCCGTGAGAAGGCCTACACGGCGACCAAGGTGCCTACATAACAAGCACATTTTGATGCCATGAGAAAGCCTACATGGCAAGAAAGGCACATATGGAGCAAGTCAACTTAACGAATTGACAATTGTGACGAACATGCACAAACGATAACCAAAAAAAACCTTGTTGAACACACACTTCCACTACATAAGGTGGCTGAGGTAAAGCACACTTGCCACATGCAAAAACACATGCAATCGCAACAAAAAAAGGCAACCAAGTGTCTAAAAAGTGGCACAAATTGACAACCAAGGAGAGCATGGTCAAACAAACATTGGCGTTCCCTCATTGGACAAAGTCAACTAGTTTGATTGCCGTGAGAAAGCCCACACGACGACCAAGGAACGTACATAACAAGCCCCCTGGGATGTCATGAGAAAGCCAACATGGCAGCAAAGGCACATATGGTTCGCCTTTTGATGCTTGCTACTTGCTACCGCTATGTGTGCTCCAAATCACTGGCTCAAAAACGGCCATTTTTCACCCCAAATGGACCACACCGTGAGAAAGCCCACACGGCGACCAAGGTACGTACATAACAAGCCCCCTCTGATGCCATGAGAAAGCCTACATGGCAACAAAGGCACATATGGATCGCATGTTGCTACTTGCTACTTGCTACCGCTCTGTGTGCTCCAAATCACTGGCTCAATAACGGCCATTTTTCACCCCAAATGGACCACGCGAAGGCAACGCGGTGTGGAAGGCGCCTTCTTCAGCACCCATTTGCAATTGTTTGATAGTCCAATCGTTGTGGAAGAACAACGGCATTGCCCAGAATCGGCTATTGGACAAACCAGGGATCGTCCCAAAATTTTAGGACGATCGTCCTAAAAATAGCTTAAAAACGGCCTTTTTTGGACACTAAATCAGCCATAGAACGGGCTAGACGGCTCAAGATGCAAGGGAACTTGTTTGTGGTGATGCGTGTTTGCTGCTTGGTCGTTTTGAGCTACTTGGATGCCGTTTTTGAGCAGCGATGTCCCAACAAGGACTTTTGGGTCGCGTGCTTGCTGCTGCTATTGCTGCTTGCTGCCGCGTGCTAAAATGTGCCATTTTTCACCCCAAATGGACTACGCAAAGGCAACACGCTGTCGAAGACGCCCTCTTCAGCACCCATTTGCAATTATTTGATAGTACAATCGTTGTGGAAGATCAACACCCCCAAGAAGGTAAGGGTTGTGTACCCCCCCTTGTCCACCCCCCCCCCCCTTGTCCATCCGCCCCGCCGTCAATTGGCCCATGAAAAATAAGAAATCAATAGGAAATCACAACCACCGAAGAAAAATTTAAGTTGGGTATACTAGAATTCAGGTTATTGTTGTGTGGTGTCCGTGCCCTCCGAGGATGGAGGGACCATCATTTGGTGACAGCCCCCCCTGGGGTGGGGGGGAACCGTCGTCCCTGAGGGGTGGACATGGGGGGGGTCGCCAATCTGCCCCTTTTTGGGCCCCACACCCACACCAACATGCACACAATGAGGTACTGTGATACTGTTGCGGCATTGATCCCAACTTGAGGGGCTGCAGGGAGTCATGGAAAACCTCGTGATATGGCCACACCCACTTGTGGGAATAATATGATTTGTTAAGCACATTCTGACTGACATTTTTGTGTTGTTGAATCTCATATTTCGGCTTGTGCAACGTGCTTTGCAGGGAAGGTTTGCGGCCCAGTGCAGTCTACTTGGGGGTCTTCCCTAGGTGAGGATAAACTTGGGGCTAGAGCCTTGATACTTACTACAAAGGTAGCACACTGGGCGTGCCGGGCAAACATTCCCCTTGTGTTTGATGGAAAATTGTATTTTCCTCGTGACATGTGTGAGGAAAAGCCCCTAAGGATCCTAAGGATCCCTAAGGATTTGGCGCCCCCGAAGAAGTTGGTGCCTGCCCCCAAGGCAAGAGCAAAGCCAGCCCCCAAACGGACTGGTTGGGTTGCGGAAGCGGGCGCTAAGCCGGCTGCCAAACCAGCCCTATGCTCCAATGCCTCCTCCTCATCAGCCGGTGCCACACACACTGTGCCTGTATGCAAACTGGACATGTGCAACTGTTCAAAGTGTGCTTTTCTTGTACCCAGATAAGTACCCCTCCTTTGGGCCCCCAATAACATCCCTGTTATATTAATCACGTTGGCAGAGCATCAATGCAAAAGTCGCTTCACTTGTGTTCTGTTTGCTTGCATCAGTGGAGGGTACCACAGTTTGCTTTGAAATACCCTTGCAACCCCCCCCCCCCCCCCCCAACAGGGGGGAGACCGTCACTTGGCGACCCCCCGAGGAGTGGACTGTCACACGCTATGGGGGGAGATTTCAAGGGGGGGGGAGGGTACCATGAAAGTCACCATATTTAGGGTTGAAATGACTAGTAAGATTCCTCACACCAAACTCAGTGACACAAAAAACTCGCCACAGAGCCATGTACCCGGAATGGGCGTCCAGGACCCCCATATTTGGCAGCTAGCATTGAAGGTGAGCTCCCAAGAGCTTTTTAATGCCATGAGACCTCAAAAATTGAAAGCGATAGCTGTGAAGCCAAGCTCCGAAAGTGTGTTTGAGGCATTCCTAATGAAGGGCGACTCCTGCTCTTCTCCTGCCTCTCTTGCACTGTTGCCTCCTAGCATGTGCTTTGGTGGGACAAAAGGCATACCACAGAGTGAGCCCCTCTGTCGCCCATGCAGCAGGCCCTCTCCCCTGACAGCAGCCCCTTTCCATTTCCATTTTTCTGGCTCCCTGTGTATTTCTGCCGCTGTCTGAACAGTTCCGTTCATGGACCCTGGATTCTGGCCCCTGAGGCCCGTGGACGATGCTGAATACGGAGCACTATGTGGGTACCCGGCGCTCCAGCCGCAGCTCCAACCTGTCCACTGACGACGTCGAGAACCTGCAAGAAATGTTTGAAGATTATGACATCAACGCAGATGGAGAGCTAGACCGCACTGAAATTGGACTCATGTGTCTGGAGCTGTGCGGGTATTCCTGTAGATCCCACTCCAGCTTGCATTAGGGTGCTAGCTGCATGGCAGCGGCAAATGCACAGGCCAATTTCTGTGCGCAGGGATGTGCGTTTGTTGGTTTTTTAAACCTCCCCGTTTGGGAGTATCAATCAGAAAAAGGAATGGGTGCTTTCAGCATCATCGATTTGTTAAAACGTTCATGCTCTGTCATATACGCCTCATGCCACACACCCCTTGTGCAGTAGGACTGAGAGATGGGAGGGGCTCGCAACGCAACTGTTGGTGGCCACGTTTCTTGGCTATGTGCATTCTGTTTATCAGTCTTTCTCTGATGGAAGACCACGAGATGGGCCCAAGATCAACAGAAACATCGCATAATACTCATGCTAGCTACACATGCACACTTCTGTTTCTGCTCCTTCTTTGGAACATTGCCTCATATTCCAGGTTTAGGGTTCAGGTTCAAGGGTTCAGGCCCTCAATTTATGTTTTCAGACTTGTACTTCTTTGTGCACCTTCGTCTCTCCCACTGCGTGCGCTGTGCACAAATTGGGCCATTGTTGAACCCCACCCCATGGTGCATTTTGGTGAGGCATCAATCTCCTCCCTCTTCTTTAAATGGGAATCAGAAAACTCTCTGGTAGTTTGTTTTTTGTGGTGTTTCGGAGGCCATTTTGCTTCTTCTTCTCTCCCCCCGCGAATCCTAATTCGATCTTTCTGTCTCGCACGCCACAAGAGTTGATGTAACGAGCCGCCCGCACCCTTTTGGGTTGGTACATCGAGTGTCAGACTGGGGTGCCTTGGGAATATATCAAGGTTGCGAGACAGTTACAATACAACAAATGTGGTAGTATTCAACCCACAGTTGGGGGCATGTGGTGATGGTGCAACATGTTCCCTGGCGAAATTATAAAAAATGAGCCATGTTGAAGAGATTGTGGGCTAGCAAGCAACTCAGCAGAACAGGCATTGACCCTGGTAGCAATGGTCAAACCACAATATGAACATTTACCCAGATGGGTAAGCCCCCTTCTATACTCTGTTGAAGTACCCAGTCCCTTGCCAATCGGTCTTTTGGACCGGGCTTCCAACAGAGGTGTACCAAAAGGCAAATGGTACAGGCCTGCTCTTTCACAACACTGTACCATCTTTTGTGGTTCCTGCCTCTGTTCCCCCCCTGCTCTCAGTCATGAATGTGCAGTTGCATGTCAATAATGACTGTCAACCCAGAGGGATATACAAAACACGACGAATTTTTTCGGTCATCTGGGGAACACTGGCGGTGTCCATAAGGTGACATGACGAAGTACAGTCACCAAGTGAATCCAAAAAACACCGAAAGGGAGATGGATCCATTGTGTTGAACAACTGTCTTCTCGTTCTTGCTTTATATGCTGTTTCCTTTTGTTCGTCCTTATTGTGCGTAGTTGATTGCTGACTCTCGTTGTTGAGAGTTGTGGGTATTGCGGACTCAAGAAAATCGTTCTCAGGAACGATGTGGGACGGATTGTACTACTTTGTATTCATGGGTTTCCAACACTATTTGCTTCCGCTGCAACATTCTTGCCTTATCCTATTGTCAAATATGCCTGTTGCCAGGTGAAACAGAGCATACTTCTCGGAAACAATGGTTAAAACATGCATTTCTCCAGATCATCCAAATCATTTGAAGAACGATTGTTTCATTATTTTTGAAAGTTCTACAGAAATTGTCATGGTTAAAAAGTAGTACCAATTTATAACCTATGTGCATCCGGGGGAGGGGGGCAGATAAAAATACTCCTGCGGCAGGCGAAATTTCACCTTGTAAGGGGGGGGGGGATCGCAGAGAAAGTCAAAAAAAAACAAGTTGGATGTGGGGGACAAGTGTCGCGGTTGAAAAAGATCAAAAGGTGCATGGATTGTTTGCTTGGACCTGGTCCCATTGCAGGTGGCTCAGCTGTCCCACCCCTATTAGGGTAAGGGCATGGGGGGTCATTGTTACGCAGTGGTTATGGCGGTCCACCCTTGGGTAGATGTGGCAGGTGGTGGGGCAGCCCCAAGTAGGCCAGTTGTTCAAGGTCAACCGGTTTGAAGCTGTGTGTGTGGGGGGGGGACTGGGCTCCCACAGTGAGGCGCTCTGATACTGTACCTTTGTTTCGGCACTGTTGGATGGTTGCATCCAATACATGCATACATACATGTCTTGCTTGCGTTGTGACTGATCAGTGCTGGCCTGTGAGACCTGCTGTTCTGTGACTGGACCCTTGGTGCAGCAGCCGGCCTCCCGTAGAAGTCAGCGATGACAGTGAGACATCACACCAGGGTGCTCGCCGATGGAGAGAGATAACTTGGTAAACCCAAGTTGCAGCTAGCCCTGAGCACCAGTCAGCTGCTGTCTGCTGCTTACCGCTTGCTGCTTCCCGCAGATCAGACCTACAGAGGGCTGGAATCTCCCTTCCGGACATGGCTTGCACATGTTTCTTAACCACTTTTTTTGCTCCGTTCTTGTTTGGTGGTTCTCCAATGTGTGTGTGTGTGTGTGTGTGTGTGTGTGTGTGTGTGTGTGTGTGTGTGTGTGTGTGGTCAAAATGGCGTGAAACTTGTGGTGGGCTACAACCCCCCCCCACACCTTTTCTGGCTACCTATGTGGTGTGGCCGTACATTCTAACACGGAAACTCATTTGGTGGTAGTATGTCACTAGTGGTTTGTTGGTGGTCTAGTGTGGGTGGCTTGTAGGAGGTTCCAATGATTCGTATCATCTGCTGTGTTGCATGGAGGTGAACTTTGTGTTTGATGGTTGTGGGGTTTTAGGCCTAGAAAAAGTTGCTTGCTGGTGTTTGGGGCACCATGAAACGAATTCACTCCGGACATCTTTGCGGTTGTCGGTTTGAAGGTAATGGTTGACACCCCTTATTCCCCCCCCCCCCCCCAATCTTGATGCTTGGTGACAGGACCGGTAGATGGATGCTAGAAAGTGGCAGTGCCCTTGTGGGACGGTGCTGCCCAGTACGATGGTCCCTAACATCAAGGCCTTCGGTGTGCATTGCAAGGGGGAGCAGCACAAAGACTAGCTGCAATATGGAAAGGTTGTCTCCAAGTATTTCTCCTCGGCTGCCCCGTCCATAGCAATGGCTGTGCATCATGTTTGAGGTGGGCAAAGGATGCCAATCCCAGCCGCTAGCCCCCCTCCTCCCCAGATTGGCGGCAGCTTGCAAATCCGGCCGTTAGTTGACATAGATCATCATGTTCAGAAGGGGTGTGGCACCCCGAGCGGCCGGATGTTGAGTTGGAAATTGGACTACTTGGTCCAATTTGGGCCACGATCTCCCTAATGTGCTGCCAAGGCAAGTGACCATGCTTCCTTGTCTGAGGAGGATGCACCCCATCATGCGCAGCAGCTACAAAGAACCCCCATGGGTGTTCCCCGTTTCTTGGGGTTTTTCTTGCTCCGATGGTTGGCCCACACCTGCTCGGACGCAATACTCGATGGTTGTGGCAGTGCTTATTGTCTGCCTCTATGAAGCAAAATGCCATCAAGTGGGTAGCCTAGGAGGCATTGGGCCGCATGCAACAAAACTTTCACCCCTTGCAGTGGCACAACACCTACCAAACTGTTGATGAGGTGCTTGCCGAGGACGGTTCCTGGTTAGCGGGCCCCTGTAATGCCTGCTTGCTGCAAGCCGATTGGTCATAGGCGAAGGTTTTGGCCCACCTATACGACATCTTGACAATGCAGTTGTCAGGTGCCTTGGGCAAGGGATGCCGCCGCGCTAGCACCATTGATGCATGGTGTAAACGGGAGTTTGCAATGTGCACGCCGCCTTCAACCCATACCCAATTATCCATTGGTTGTAAAAGACCCATAACACCAAAGGGAGTATCTCCCGCGTCCTCGTGGTGATGGGGTGCACAGTGCCCACTGACGGCTAGTGCACTGTACTGGGCACATTCGCCACAGAGGCAAAACTACCATTGTGGGACACGACCACCTTCTAGTCGCGAACACATGCGCATTGTGCAGCAGATTTCATGTGGGTTTGGCCTCAAAGGCGATGACGCATCGTGCTACCTGTACATTTTCATCCACTGGCACTTGCTACCCAGTCCGCATGTGCTAGAGATGCACACAGCAAAAATTAATTAATTGGTGTGGCTAAGCTTTGGTGTACACCTATCTCGTGCACATCATTGTCCATTTTGCAAAGGAGAGGTGCACCGCAACCTTGTGTACGCAAGGTTGCGCACACATACGGTTCACTCCTTGTACCTCCGCTCGGTATGGCGATGAGAGAAAGGGACCTTACTTTGGTTGAAAGATGTGCTCCAGCAACCAGTCCAAGGCGCGATTGTACCATGCCAAATACTTGGAAACACGAGTTAATTGAAAAGATTGTAGGCAAACAGAAGGCACACAACGTACCTAGCAAGGCTAGAGACTTAGGGCTGATCGGAAACCGCCACAGCTGCTCGAATAAGGTGCTTTGCCACGAGTGTTGATATTCTCTTGCAAGCATATGGGCGTATATACAACATTGGAGATGTAGCCACAATTAGTAGAATTTTTGAGTATCACCTGAATATGGCAGGTGAGTTGTAGTCGGCATGCACACAATTTTTTTGGTATGGCCCCAACATCACGCGGGATGTGTCGCCACAATGCACACATTTTCTGTTTTCGCCCCAAAACGGCAAGGGAACTGTGCCTGCCAAAACTAGTCGGGAAAAAGCCTCCGATGTTCGGAAGCAACGCTCCCGATGGTTGCCTCCGTTGTAGGAAGCAGTGCCTCCGAACATCGCTTCCGCTGTTGGGAAGCACTGCTTCCGATGGCTGGTTGCCGTCATACCTAGCACTGCTTCCAGAAGGCTGTGGGCAATGGCATGGACCAACCAGGGTGTCTTCATCTCAAAA
Source organism: Eutreptiella sp. 'Long Island Sound 2002' (assembly GCA_964036045.1). Classification (NCBI taxonomy): domain Eukaryota; phylum Euglenozoa; class Euglenophyceae; order Eutreptiales; family Eutreptiaceae; genus Eutreptiella; species Eutreptiella sp. 'Long Island Sound 2002'. Next base: position 61,245,926 of record OZ038384.1, on the reverse strand, counting down.
CCGCCCCCCAATCCCATGGGATTTGACAAAAAGTTGTGAGCCCACTCATCACACCGCCACCCTCCTCAGCGCCCGAAATAGGTGAATTGGTACTTGGAGGACACCATGACTACAGAAACTGAAGGTACTTTGTTCCGACCGGCATGCCCCGTTTTTAGAAAGGAAGTGCGTCACCATTGCTGATGCACGGGGGTTTCTATCTATTGCTTGGGCCCAAATTGAAACAATCAAAACCTGACACCCCCGCCCCCCCAACCCCCAAAAGGTGCTAACAAACCCTTGGCACACCTCGCCGAGCCATAGTCTGGCACACCACCGTCTCAGTCACAGCTTGCTGAAGCTGCTCCTAGGCGCCGCCGGGACTCTACGGATTCCAATTTCGCGGCAAAGGGTGGGGATGGGTGCGTCGGCGTGCCAAAGAGCAAAAAAATGATTGCCTACCACAAGTGGCACTACAATGTGCGTCACCACCATCCGAGTCCCATGGGTCATCTTGAAAATCTCCATATTGGAAGATTTCCGGAAGATCGGACCATCCCTCATCAAGGAAGGGAAGGTGCTTCTCAAGACCAAAAGGGGAAGGCATGGGACTGCGTGTGTACCAAGAGCAACAAAGTGGACTCGGAAACCACTGGCCCCGACTGCAAAAAACCCGGCCTGCACAAAACAAGTTGAGCATCGGTACACAAGGTTCTCATACATGATATGACAAAACTTCATATGCGCCGACCAACCACAAACTCCAAGAAGGTACAAACCAATCAAAGAAAGCATGAAGCATGTGTCCATACATTGTACGGTACGAGGAAAAAAGCACAAGGAGGTGACTACCTTCAACTACTTGCAGCTGCTGAAGGCAGCCCAATGAGGCGCGTTAGGGGCTTTGGGTGCTGACGGGGACGACATGCCGCATTCCCATGCGGGCCTCTAGATGGTGATTGCTGTTCGTGAGGTTCAAAAGGGCCCAGACCCCTATACTCAAAGTGAGGCTCTTGCGGCATGTGCCCATCCGGAACCGCTATTTCAGAAATTGAATAGCACACTACAAACAACCCTAGGAAATGAGAGGGGGGCCATAAGAGGGACACATTTTTTGGCTACTTTGTTCAAGGAAACACAATATTGGGCGGAAAAAAATGTTTCAAAGAACAAAAGCGACTGTCAACCATGCCTCGGACAGGCCACCTAAATCCGCGTCGCTCATCCCCACTGGCATCCCAGGGGTCCCAAGCCACGGCTTCATCCCCCGCTTTCAGCCCCCAATGCACAGTACACACCTCGTACCAACCCACCGAGAACAACCCTCCACCACATACCCGACCCCCTGTGGTTTGACCCCTAGACGGCCGACCCCTCCCCGCCACTCTGCGCAGGATCCCATCTCCCCGCGGACCGACCATCTCCTTAACATTGTCCAACCATCAACAATGCGCCACCTGGTGGATATTGGGGTCATGCGCTACAGATTTGCGCTGGAGCCTCGAGGGTCGCTCCAACTGTACCTCGGAGGGGAGGGTGTTAGCCGGAGCCATTTTATCGAGCCAAGCCTGGAAAGGGCATTGGCTGTTGCCACTGCCATAGACCCAAATTGTCCTCCAACCCGACCACCCGTAAAAGGAGAACCGTCAATACGAGATGCAGCAGTGCACTTTGAGGCCACACGTACCCAACCCACACTGGGCACACTTCTTGAGCCTCGGCGGAGCTTCCTCCTCCCCATGCGGCTGGCTACTACCCCCCACACTGAACAACGTGCAAAGCCTTCTCCCACCCTGGTGAGGTGGCACGTGTCTTAGAAGGCGGATGTGCGCACGCTTACGTAGATGGCTCGTGGTGCCCCACCCCCTCCCAAACGCCCCCATGCCAAACGAAAAGCTGCTAGTTGTGGACCCAAGGACATCCACGGTTCCCTAACCGTTGGAAACCGTATTCAGCACGTCCAACCCGAGGGCCTCGCACACCGCCAGGGCAACACCGAGGAACATATGTTCGTCTTTGGGTTTGTTGTTTGTGCTGCTCTTTGGTGCAATGAGTGAACAAAATGTCATGGTCTGTCGTGTGATCAACGCTGACTTCGTTAATGAGGAGGCTCCCAACGGTACTGTAATTCCGTCCCGGTGGCAGCAGATACTCGTGCGACACTGCATTGCGTCCCGTGACCAAAGTTACATCCGGCCCAACATGTTGAAAACCTTCCTAGAACGCGTATTCCCCACGGAACACCATCCGGCCACTCAGCGCAATGGGTGTTTCATTGCCACGAAAGCCCAAATCCCACATAGCACTAGTGCCTCTGCTCTGTGGACCATCCGCCACTCAGCGCAATCGTTGTTTCATTGATGAGAAAGCCCAAAGCCCACGTAGCTCCGGGGCCTGTAATGTGTGGGCCATCTAGCCACTCAGCGCAATTGGTGTTTTCTTGATGAGAAAGCCCAAATCCCACATAGCACCAATGCCTATGCTGTGCAGGCCATCCGGCCGCTCAGCGCAATTGGTGTTTCATTGATAAGAAAGCGCAAATCCCACATAGCACCAGTGCCTCCGCTGTGTGGACCATCGGGCCACTCAACGCAATCGGTGTGTAATGATAAGAAAGCCCAAATCCCACGTAGCACCGGTGCCTATACTGTGCGGGCCATCTGGCCACTGGGCGCAATTGGTGTTTCATTCATAGGACATCCCAAAAGCCACATAGCACCAATGCCTCTGCTGTGTAGGCCGGCCTACCACACAACGCAATTGCTATTTCATTGATAAGAAAGCCCAAATCCCACTTAGCACTAGTGCCTTCACTGTGAAGAACATCTAGCCACTCAACGCAATTGGTGTTCATTGATACGAAAGCCATTACCCCACTTTCCACTAGTGCTTGTACTGTGCACACCATCCTGCCACGCAGCTCAATTGTTCTTTCTTTGATAAGAAAGCCCAAATCTCACATAGCACTAGTGCCTGTACTGTGCAGACCATCCGGCCACTCAGCGCAATTGATGTTTCATTGATGCCAAAGCCCAAATCCCGCATAGCACTAGTGCCTCTGCTCTGCCGACCATCCACCTCATCATCTCTCAGATATGACCACGCACCATGAATTTGTGTTGGAGCTGCAGCGATTGGTGTACCATGTACGTGATTCCCATAGGTACACGCTACAAGACCCAATTTCGTTCCAGCCCAGATGGCGCTAGAAGGCCAGAACGAAAAAAGAGAGGGGGATACCGCTACCCGTGGGGGTGAAGGTTTGGTGATATGAGAGACCCAAGTTTGACCCCCCTATCCGTACTTGAAATTGGAGTGGAACAAAATGTTGTTCTAGCAACGTTCTAGCGCCACTCGCTAGAACGTCGCTAGAACGGTACCTTAGAACGACGCTAGAACAAAAACATCCAAAATTTGGGGCAAGTGAAGGACACCAATGTGTGAGTGGGAGGGGTTCCATGAGACACACACACACACACACACATAGAAACCAACAGATAGGGTGCATGTATAGGCATATATGCTACCACACACCCGCACGTGCACACACACACACACACACACACACACACGCACACACACACACACACACACACACACACTTTGACATAGGCATAGGCACTATGTGGCTGCCCTCCCTTCAAGCCGTGGTTGTGGGGGGTCTTTTCTTTTTTCGCACGTTTGTTACGGGCGTGAGGGAGCTTGAGAACTGATGGGTGGGGGGGGGGGGGCAATCAGGGTGTGGGAGGGTGTCCTTTGCTTTCTCTCACAAGTGGTTTGTTTTACTCATTAAAAACCCGACAAAAAAAGAATGAAAATAATCATTTCTGAAGTTGCAGGTGTGCTACGCTATGTTGTGCAGTGTTGTGGTGTCTTGAGCTCTTGTAAGGTGTGCAGTGGTGTCATGTGGTGCGGTGTGGATGGGTGTCGTGGAGTATGGTGTGGTGTGTGATCTGTTTTTGTATGCTGTATTGTGTTGTGGATGAATATGTGTTGTAGTCTAATGAGGTGCACTATGGTGTGTTGTGGTGTCATGTGGTCTGGTTGGGTGCCATATGGTGCATTTGGTTCGTTGATTGGTTGGTTTGTTGGTTCGTTGTTGGTGGGGTGGTTGATTGTTTTGTTCGTTGTTGGTCATTTGGTGGGTTGGTTCATCGGTGCATTCATTTTTGGCTTGTTGGTTGGCTGTTGGGTTGCTGGTCGGTCGGTTGCCTGGTTGGGTGCATCTACACCCTATGGTGTGTGGTGCAGTATGTTGTTGCATGGTGTGAGATATGGTGTCCGTGGGTGTGCATGTATGTGCAGCCATTGCAAAGTTGGTGGGGGGGGGGGGTTGTATAGAAGTAATCTTCTTCTTCTAGCGGTGTTCTAGCGAACCGTTCTACCGACGTTCTAGCGCCATTCTAGCGACGCCGATCGGTCGCTAGAACTTCGCTACAACGGTTCGCTAGAAGGCCGCTGGAACAAGATTAATAATTCCATACCACCCTTGCAATGGCTTTACATGCATGCACACCCACGGACATTATATCTCACATCTCACACAATGCAACAGCGAACCACACAACACGCCATGGGGCGTAGATGGGCCCAACCAGCCAAAGAATTAACGAGCAACCCAACAGGCAACAAACGAACTGTGCGCCAACCAACAACCAACCATTCAACCAGCAAACTAGCCAACCAACGAACCTACCCACCCACCCATCAACACACACAATGTCCCAAACCATGGAACAAAAGAACACACCGCACGACAGGTCATGCGGCGGGCACACATCAGTGAGCATGGGGGGGAGGGGGTCACTGTCCTCAAGGCCCCAGCCACCCATCCACAGATTGGGTGGGGCATTTCCAAGGCCCCAGCCACCCATCCAAAGATTAGTTGGGGCTTTACTCGACCACACCGCCATCTGTGAACTTGTGCTCAACTTGAGGGCCCCCAAGTCCTCGTGGAGGACCTTCTTGGAGCTCTACACGCTCCCCAAGTTGGAGTACCACCGCACCATCCCCAGGGGCCCCTAGTCCCGGCCGATTTGCACTGAGCGGGGCTTCCACGCCCGTTGAAAGGAGTTGGTCCTCCCCGTGGAGTTGAATGACCGTATTGCCAAGGTGTTGCCCCAGGTGACTGGGATCTCATGGCCCTTCGCCTCATGGGTCAAGTACATCCTCTCCCCGCTTGGTTTGGTGGGGTCAATCAATCGCTCCTTCCCGTTGACATTCATCGTCCGGGGGAATACCTACCTCGTGGTCGGGGGCAATTCGACCCAACGCACCATCTCCTTGGCCAATTGTCACCGCTTGGCCCGCTCTCCCGCGGGCCTTTGGGTGTTGAGCATGGCCAATTGCGACGACAAGGCCATGGACACCGTTGGGACGTTGTGGAAGAGCAATTAGCAGGTACACCTCACATGTAGTGTCTTTTACTCGTTCTAGTTTTGTTCTAGTTAGCCCCGGACACCGCTCGCTAGAAGCTAGGCTAGCCTAGACTAGAACGAAATGAACCACCCGCAATGTCTCCTTTTTTAGGTGATTCAAAATATCATCGACACAGGCCTCGTCCAATGGGGGCCTCCAAGGAGGAGGCAAAGGTGATCCTTGGGGGGGATCAACGGTGGACACTGTGGGTTATCGGGGTGTCCACATGCCCCCAAGGGGGCTCCACGTTCAACGAGGGGATATGGAACGGAAAAAGGAAGACTTAGAAGGGTAGTGCTATCCCCCGGACCATGGAGCGTGATGAGGCCCACTACGCGTCCTTCCTCCTTGGGACTCCTTCTTAGCAAGCCGCCGGTTGCAGTATGCGGCAAATTTTGAATTTGCCACGTGCTTGGGTTCTCTTGTGCATTTTGCACTCGATGGGCCGCTTGTTGAGGGATTTCGTCAACCGGGAGACCGTGGGGGTCACCCCTTCGCTGCGTCAAGACGTGCAAGTCTTCTCGTGGGAGGGGCGCGCAGATTGGAGCGCCTACGCGGCACTTTCCCGCAATGGGGAAGAAACAGCCAATTTTTTTGAGGCATGGCCGGATATTGCTCGGTGCCTTGGCATTAGGTCAAGCACAGCAAAATACAAAGCCGTCGCCAACATGTGGGACTTGCTGCAGGCCGTCTATTGTACATATCAGGGTCCTAATTCGTGGAACTATGCCACAGTGGCGAAGGATTTCCGCCGGTACTCCACCGTTCGTACAGCATCATGGTACCTACGGAGCCTTGAGCATGAGGTAGATGCCATGTTGCCCAACATTGGGCCATCTGGGGTGGCCACGTTTTGCGGCGCCCTTTCAGAAAGCATCAACCGTTTTCTCAAACATGGGCATGAAAATCACAGCAATCGGGGGGGGGGCTCTTTTAGGGGGAGGGGGTGGATGAGGTGTAAGGAGGTAAATGGTCGGCCACCCACAGGCCAATGTGCAAGGACAACGTATAACTTGGTTTTTTGCATATTTCGATGTGTCATGGGTTGTGCAGGGGGGGCCACGGTTGCAATTTTAATGCTCTTGCACGGATGCTATGCAGGTGAGGGGGGGCCAATGCCACATGCAAGCTTCCCTTGGACAGACTCTTCATCATCATGGCCAATCACAATGCCGAGCTCATGGATCAAATCGTGGCGCACGTATTTTGCGGTGTGTTCTAGTGTTGACCTAGGGAAGCGTTCTAACGTTGATCTAGGCAGCGCGATCCCTCGCTAGAACGTCCCTAGAACAACGGTAGAACAGTTGCCTAGAACATCGCTAGAACAGTGCCGCGCCTATTTCGATAGCAACGCCAAAGTGACGACGTGATTGCGCAGCTGCTCCAGCAACCCCATCCCAAGCCCCGACCCAAATCCCCATTTCCTCCTCCTCGCTTCCCACCCCCCTCACCCCCGCGCCGCCAAGAAATCCGCCCCGGCGTTGAAGCCGGAGGAGGTGCAGAAGGTGGTGGATGAGGGCCAGGGGAAAGGCAAGGGAAGGGTGTCGATCCCTCGACGAGCTGGAGGACCTGCAGGGGTTGCACGCCAAGCTCCTAAGGATGACCAGTTCGTTGGGGGCACAAGGGGCAGCAAAGTCAAGCGCGGAGGGGAAGGTGATGCAGTAGCAGGCCAAGGATGGAGGTTTGCGTAGGCCGGGGGAAGTGGAGCGTGCGGAGTGGGCAAGGGGCAATGTGGAGAAGGCGCAGAAGAAGCGGCACGATCGAAAGGAGAACGTGGAGTAGTTGGAGAGGGCGCTGCAGCGGTTGGAGGGCTCGGTTGGTCAACGTAGGAAGGTGAAGGACGAGGAGAAGGAGGAGGTGGTGGAGGTGGCTGTGGAGGAGGGGAGGGAGAAGGAGGAGATCGAGGAGAAAGTCATGGAGGTGAAGGTAGATGTTACGGGGTCCTAGCCCAGGTCGTTTTGCGGCAACTGGGCGGCTGGAGCCATCATGGACATGCCCTGGGACCCCGCCAACCTGGCTGGTCCCCACCCCAAGGCCCTCTACCACCCCCTTCTGCGCCCGGAGAGTCCGGTTTGGACTCATTGTGATACACGGCGTCTAATTAACTTCTAAAGTATGTTCTTTTTGTGTTTCCCGACCCCAACATACGGGGGGGGGTCTCCTTCAGTCCCAAAGACCACCTGGTGACCTTGCACCTTGTGGATATATTGGTGAACCTATGCCGAAATAACGTAAGAATAGGTGATGGTCACGTTCTCCGCATTCTTGTATGGCTATTCTACCTAGGTACACCGTATCCTCATTCAATCACGATGTATCAATCACGAATTGTTTTCCAGGCTCCAACAAAACTACACTTCGCAAAGATTGTGCATATTTAGTTACCTCATCAATGGACTAGGGTGCAGGTGTGATACACCGTGCTATGTCTCCTAGTGGCCGTAGGGAGAGCAGCAAGTGCAGCAAATGGGGGCAAGTCATGGCAAGTGCTTGCCCTATCAGCGGAGGCCGCGCAAAGGGATGTTTTGTAGCGTTTAGCCAACTCCAACAACGACATATGGGTTGCAAAGGTGGAGAGGCAAATGGTGCTGGAGCAGAGGGACATGCTCTACGCACAGGTCCACACCCTGGAGGGCGAGGCCCGCGGAACCAAAGAAGAGCCCCGCGGTGCCTCTACCGGCAACAGTAGGATGCGTGGGACAACCCGAAATCAGAGCAAAGACGGGTGGTGGCGCCGGGGCTCCCAACCCCAAGGGGGCTCTATTTCTATTTCGGCCGACCAAGGAAGGCGAGGAAAGGCGAAGGTGGCCTACAAGTAGCTGTCCACCGTGGCGCCAATTGTGCAGTGATTGCGATGACATCATTCCTCATAGGATCGTAACTAGAGTACTAGAAATAGCCACAGACGCTGAAAAGTAACCCACACAACCCCCATATACATTTAATGACATAGTAATTTGGAGTTGCTAACATGTTCTTCTCCATTTGCACGTCCCTTAACCTATTATTTGGGGACATGGGGCTAGTCTTAGGGGTATGGCGCACAATACCTATTTTTAGTACTTTGGACCCTAATTTTTAACCATTGTGAGCCGCTTACATCTGCAAACCCCCACTAATATGCACCTATTGCACTTCCAAAACATGTTCTTTTGTGTTTTCCGACCCAAAAAAAAGGGGAAGGGGGGGGGGGGGGCACTCCTCCTTCCGTCCTAAAGCCCACGCGTTGACCGTGCAACCTGGGGATATATTAGTGAACCTATGCCTTTATTTCTTGAAAAGTGAATCAGTAAATCAAAACGTTTATTGCCATATCGGAATACGTTTCGCAAACATTCATCACTTTGTCCTAGCTGTGCACATTAACGTCTGGAACTTGGGGACTTCGCGGCGGGGGTGAGGCCAGTTCACTTAGGAAACTCTCTCCATCAAAATTCTATCCGGAGGGAGGGTAGTCGGGGATCTACAGTTGTTTCAGCTAGTCCCCCGAACCCCCCTCTTGGCTTGGAGAGTTTTGGAAGGAGGCAATGGTCATCAAAGGAGGCTGACTTCCTTTGAACATCGGCCAGGAGGCTTGGGTGTTGGGCCGGGAGAAGATGTATTGTTTGTTCATTGGCCTTTGTGTGTTCCCAACGCGGCGTGGTATTGAAAGCTGAGGGGCAAGTGCAATTGTGTGATAGCATTGTGTGGTCTCATAAGAGCCGCAACATTGTTTTAGAGGCGTGGATCGTGGGAAGCAATGCCAACTTGTGACAATTTTTCACCAACATGTTCAGTCACTTGTTCGATGTGCAAGAAAACAATGGCTAACCCCCCCCCCCCCTCGATTGTAAGCAAGCAAAGAAGTATGAGCAAGTATGCCTGTTGGTATTTTTTAGGTATGGAGTGTAAGGAAGCATGGTAAAACGGAGAGCCCAAAGGTAGGACGAAAGCCGAGAATAGAGGCATTGGCACATTTCGCCTGCCTCAATTTCCGAGACCGTTGGACCATACAGTTAAAATTACCTCCGGCGCATGAAATTTCACATTTGCTGTGGGCTAGCCTTGGGCCTAGGCCTCGGGGCTTGAGTAGGAGGGGCCTCAGTTGCATAAGGCAAAGCATATGCAAGGGGGTCGAAGTGATAAGGACCACGCAATTTAGCTTCCACAGTGCTCAAGTATCCACGGGATTGAAATGGGGAGGAGCATCAATTTCGGGGATGCGACCTTAAGGCCCTTGAAAGACAATTCTACAAACAAACTACGTGCCTCGGCGGCAGTGACTTTCGCCTTTTGTTTTATCACTTCAATTTGAGAGTGCTGGTCGAATGAGCAATATAGTGCAGCAAGTGCCACATCAATGTCTTGAATGAATAAAACAAGGCCGCAAGGTATGATAGGATTTTTTAAGCGTGCAATGCCAAATGCCGCAAAAATTGCAGGGCTAATGTGTGCACTTGCGCAGACCATGACAACTAGTGCATCAACATTGACTTTTTTTAGTGGCTACACGAGGTATCGGACGCACCGGTCTATGCCCGATGCACATACACCATACACCATGCCGACCCCTTCCCCCAAACCCCCCCCCCCCCCGCTGGAGTTGGCAATACACTTGGTTCCCTTTTTGGGCTCCTTTGTATTTTGGATGACCACCAACCCACCCCTCTCCTTTCATCAAAACAACGCCCCGGCGGCGCGGCTAACCTCCTGCGATGCCAGGAGGGAAGAGCGACACGCGGACTGGTGTGGTCGTCCACGGGCATGGACGACGGCCGCTTTTCTCGTGCAAAATGAACCTATGTTACAGGAGTTGGGGTTTGTGATACATTGTGATATATTCTGACACACCATATTTCTCGTGCCTTTTTTTTTGGGCCGCCATGCGTGACGCAGCACCCGATGGCAGCACCTGCACCCATGAGGTGCGGCATGAGAACATGGGTCTGAACCGGCGGAGCCACCGGAATGGCAAGGTACCTGGCCCAATGGTGCAGTGACCTTCGTCGACTTGGAGGAGGCCCCCCGAACCACTTGTGCAATGAGGAACATCCTTGACTTTCTGAGGCTTTGAACCATTGGGAATTTGCAATTCAAAGTACGGGTTTCTGAGCCACCAAACACCAAACCCAAGACCCCTAGGGGAAACATCGCATGGGGTAAACACTAGTTTAGAGGGGATGCGATGATTTCTTGAGGGGTGTAGACCCCTGAGGGAATCATCGCTTGGGGTGTACACTAGTTTAGAGGGGATGCCATGATTCCTTGAAGGGCCTTAGGGAATCATCGCATGGGATGTGCACTAGTTTAGAGGGGATGCGATAAATTCCCCGATTTCTTCAGGGGTCTACACCCCTCAGGGAATCATCGCATGGGGTGTGCACTAGTTTAGAGGGGATGCGATGATTCCCTGAGGGGTGTAGAAGTTTCATGGAATCATCGCATGGGGTATACACTAGTTTAGAGGCGATGCTATGATTTCGTCAGGGGTGTAGACCCTTCATGGAATCGCATGGGGTATGCACTAGTTTAGAGGGGATGCGATGATTCCCCGATGGGTGCAAACCCCCGAGGAAATCAGTGCATGGGGTTTGCACTAGTCTAGAGGGGATGCAATGATTCCCTGAGGGGTGTAGGCCCTTTGGGGAATCAACTCATGGGGTGTACACTAGTTTAGAGGGGATGCGAAGATTCCCTGAGGGGTGTAGACCCTTGAGAGAATCGTCGCATGGCGTATACAGTATATTAGAGGGGGTGCACTAATTTCTTGGGGCGTGTAGAACCTTAAGGAGGTCATCGCATGGGGTGTACACTAGTTTGGAGAGGATGCAATGATTCCCTGATGGGTTCGGACCCTTTAGGTAATCGTCGCATTGGGTATACACTACTTTAGAGGGGATGCGACCACATGCGATGATTCCATGAGCAGTCTACACCCCTCATGAAGTCATCGCATGCGGTGTACATTAGTTTAGTGGGACCTAAGGGATGCACACCCCTCAAGGAATCATCGCATCCCCTCCAAAGACTAGTGTATATCCCATGCGATGATTGCTTGAGGGGTCTAGACCCCTAAGAGACACATCGCATCCCCGCGAGACTCGTGTATAACCCATGCGATCATTCCCTAAGGGGTGAACATCCCCCAGAGAATCATCGCATCCCCTCTAAATTAGTGTATACCGCAAGTGATGACTCCGTGAGGGGTGTGGACCCTTTAAGGAATTGTCGCATGGGGTATACACTAGTTTAGAGGGGATGCGATGATTCCTTGAGCGGTGTAGACCCCTTAGGGCATCATCGCATGGGGTATGCACTAGTTTAGAGGGGATGCGATCATTCGCTGAGGGGTGTAGACCCTTCAAGGAATCATCGCATGGGGTATACACTAGTTGAGAGGGAATGCGATGATTCTCTGAGCGGTGTAGACGCCTTAGGGCATCATCGCATGGGGTATGCACTAGTTTAGAGGGGATGCGATCATTCGCTGAGGGGTGTAGACCCTTCAAGGAATCATCGCATGGGGTATACACTAGTTTAGAGGGAATGCGATGATTCCCTGAGCGGTGTAGACGCCTTAGGGAATCATCGCATGGGGTGTGCACTAGTTTAGAGGGGATGCAATGATGTCCTGAGGGGTTTGGACCCCTTAGGGAATCATCGCATGCGGTATACACTACTTTAGAGAGGATGATATGATTCCGTCAGGGGTGTAGACCCCCCCAGGCAATTACCGCATGGGGTATACACCAATTTAAAGGGGATGCGATGATTCGCTGAGGGGTGTAGACCCATTAGGGAATCATCGCACGGGGTAGACACTAGCCTTGAGGGGATGCCATCATTCGTTGAGGTGTGTAGACCCTTCAAGGAGTCATCGCATGGGGTATACACTAGTTTAGAGGGGATGCGATGATTCACTGAGGGGTGTAGACCCTTCAAGGAATCATCGCATGGGATTTGTACTAGTTTACAGGAGATGCGATGGTTCCCCCAGGCAGTAGACCCCGCATCGAATCAGCGCATGGGGTATACACTAGTTTAGAGCGGATGCGATGATTCTATGAGATGTGTAAGCCCTTCAAGGAATCATCGCATGGGGTATATACTAGTTTAGAGGGGATAGGATGGTTCCCCCTACACTAGTGTACAACCCATGCGGTGATCCCCTGAAGGGTCTACACCCCTCATGGAATCATCGCATCCCATCTAAACTAGTGCACACCCCGTGTGATGATTCCCTGAGCGGTGTAGACCCTTCATTAAATCGTCGCATGCCCTATACACTAGTTTAGAGGGGATGCGATGAATCCCCGAGGGGTGCAGACCCCTTAGGGAATCATCGCATGGGGTAAACAGTAGTTTAGAGGGGATGCGATGATTCCCAGGGGCGTGTAGAACCTTCAGGAGAGCATCGCATGCGGTGTACATTCGTTTGGGAGGATGCGATGCTTCCCGGAGGGGTGTAGACCCCTCCGGGAATCATCGCATGGGGTATACACCAGTTTAGACGGGATGCGCCGATTCCCTGAGGGTTGTGGACCCCTTAGGGAATCGTCGCATGGAGTATGCACTAGATCAGAGGCGATGCGATGATTCTCTAAGGGGTGTAGATGCCTCAGGGAATCAACGCATGGGGTATCCACTAGTTTAGAGGGGATGCGATGATTCCTTGATGGGTGTAGACCCTTAGGGAATCATCGCATGGGGTACACACTAGTTTAGAGGGGATGTGATGATTCCCTAAGGGGTGTAGACCCCTCAGGGAATCAACGCATGGGCTATACACTAGTTTAGAGGGGATGGGATGATTCCCCGAGGTGTGTAGACCCTTCAAGGAATCATCGCATGGGGTATATACTAGTTTAGAGAGGATGCGATGATCCCCTAAGGGGTGTAGACCCCTTAGGGAATCATTACATGGGGTATACACTAGTTTAGGGGGGATGCGATGATTTCCTCTGGGCCGCAGACCCCACAAGGAATCATCGCATGGGGTATACACTTGTTTAGAGGGGATGCGATGATTCCCTGAGGGGTGTAGACCCCTCATGTAATCATTTCTTGGGGTACACACTAGTCTCGAGGGGATACGATGATTTTCTGTTGGCCGTAGACCCCACAGGGTATCATCGCATGGGGTATGCGCTAGTTTAGAGGGGATGCGATGATTTCCTGAGGGGTGTAGACCCTTAAGGGAATCATCACATGGCGTATACACTAGTGTAGAGGGCATGCGATGATTCCTTGAGGGGTGTAGACCCCTCAAGGAATCATCGCATCGGGTATACAGTAGTTTAGAGGGGATGCGATGATTCCTTGAGGGGTGTAGACCCCTGAAAGAATCATGGCCCGGGGACTCCACTAGTTTAGAGGCAATGCGATGAGTCCCCGAGGGGTTTAGAATCCTCATGGTATCATCGCATGGAGTATACACTAGTTTAGAGGCGATGCTATGATTCCATCAGGGGTGTAGACCCCTCAGGGAATTACCGCATGGGGTATACAGTAGTTTAGAGGGGATGCGATGATTCGCTGAGGGATGTAGACCCATGAGGGAATGATCGCATGGGGTATACACTAGTTTAGAGGGGATGCTATGATTCTGTCAGGGGTTGTAGACTTCTCAGGGAATTACCGCATGGGGTATACACTGGTTTGGAGGGGATGCAATGATTCGCTGAGGGGTGTAGACCCATTAGGGAATCATCGCATGGGGTATACACTAGTTTAGAGGGGATGTGATCATGCGCTGAGGGGTGTAGACCCTTCAAGGAATCATCGCATGGGGTATACACTAGTTTAGAGGGAATGCGGTGATTCCCTGAGCGGTGTAGACGCCTTAGGGAATCATCGCATGGGGTGTGCAGTAGTTTAGAGGGGATGAAATGATTCCCTGAGGGGTTTAGACCCCTTAGGGAATCATCGCATGCGGTATACACTAGTGTAGAGAGGATGATATGATTCTGTCAGGGGTGTAGACCCCTCCAGGGAATTACCGCATGGGGTATACACCAGTTTAAAGGGGATGCGATGATTCGCCGAGTGGTGTAGACCCATTAGGGAATCATCGCATGGGGTATACACTAGCCTCGAGGGGATGCCATGATTCGTTGAGGTGTGTAGACCCTCCAGGGAGTCATCGCATGGGGTATACACTAGTTTAGAGGGGATGCGATGATTCATTGAGGGGTGTAGACCCTTCAAGGAATCATCGCATGGGATTTGTACTAGTTTACAGGAGATGCGATGATTCCCCGAGGCAGTAGACCCCGCATCGAATCAGCGCATGGGGTATACACTAGTTTAGAGCGGATGCGATGATTCTACGAGATGTGTAAGCCCTTCAAGGAATCATCGCATGGGGTATATACTAGTTTAGAGGGGATAGGATGGTTCCCTGAGGGGTGTACACCCCTCAAGGAATCATCACACGGAGTGTGCACTAGTTTAGATGGGATGCGACGATTCCATGAGGGGTGTAGAACCTTCAGGGGATCACGGCATGGGTTATACACTAGTGTAGGGGGATGCGATGATTCCCTGAGCGGTGTAGACCCTTCATTAAATCGTCGCATGGCGTATACACTAGTTTAGAGGGGATGCGATGAATCCCCGAGGGGTGTAGACCCCTTAGGGAATCATCGCATGGGGTAAACAGTAGTTTAGAGGGGATGCGATGATTCCCAGGGGCGTGTAGAACCTTCAGGAGAGCATCGCATGCGGTGTACATTCGTTTGGGAGGATGCGATCCTTCCCGGAGGGGTGTAGACCCCTCCGGGAATCATCGCATGGGGTATACACCAGTTTAGACGGGATGCGCTGATTCCCTGAGGGGTGTGGACCCCTTAGGGAATGATTGCATGGAGTATACACTAGATCAGAGGCGATGCGATGATTGCGTCAGAGGTGTAGACCCCTCAGGGAATCATCGCATGGAGTATACACTAGATCAGAGGCGATGCGATGATTCCCTGAGGGGTGTAGATGCCTCAGGAAATCAACGCATGGGGTATCCACTAGTTTAGAGGGGATGCGATGATTCCCTGAGGGGTGTAGACCCTTAGGGAATCATCGCATGGGGTACACACTAGTTTAGAGGGGATGTGATGATTCCCTAAGGGGTGTAGACCCCTCAGGGAATCAACGCATGGGGTATACACTAGTTTAGAGGGGATGGGATGATTCCCCGAGGTGTGTAGACCCTTCAAGGAATCATCGCATGGGGTATATACTAGTTTAGAGAGGATGCGATGATCCGCTAAGGGTGTAGACCCCTTAGGGAATCATTACATGGGGTATACACTAGTTTAGGGGGGATGCGATGATTTCCTCTGGGCCGCAGACCCCACAAGGAATCATCGCATGGGGTATACACTCGTTTAGAGGGGATGCGATGATTCCCTGAGGGGTGTAGACCCCTCATGGCATCATCGCTTGGGGTACACACTAGTCTCGAGATGATACGATGATTTTCTGCTGGCCGTAGACCCCATAGGGTATCATCGCATGGGGTATGCGTTAGTTTAGAGGGGATGCGATGATTTCCTGAGGGGTGTAGACCCTTCGGGGAATCATCACATGGCGTATACACTAGTGTAGAGGGCGTGCGATGATTCCTTGAGGGGTGTAGACCCCTCAAAGAATCATCCCCCGGGGACTCCACTAGTTTAGAGGCACTGCGATGATTCCTCGAGGGGTTTAGAACCCTCATGGTATCATCGCATGGGGTATACACTAGTTCTGAGGGGATGCAATGATTCCTTGAGCGGTGTAGACACCTTAGGGAATCATCGCATGGCGTGCACACTAGTTTAGAGGGGGTGCAATGATTCCGTAAGGGGTGGAGACCCCTCAGGGACCCAACACATGGGCCATACACTAGTTTAGAGGGGATGCGATGATTCCTTGAGGGGTGTAGACCTTTCAGGGAATCATCGCATCGGGTACACACTAGTTTAGAGGGGATGCGATGAATCCCTAAAGCATGTAAACCCCTCAGGGAATCATCGCATGGGGTATACACTAATGTAGAGGGGATGCGATGATTCCCTGAGGGGTGTAGACGGTGCAGGGCATCATCGCATGGGGTATACGATAGTTCAGGGGCGATGCGATGATTTTTTGAGGGCCGTACATCCCTCAGGGAATCGTGGCGTGTCATACACTAGTTTAGAGGGGAGGTGATGATTCCCTGAGGGATGTAGACCCTTCAGGGAATCATCGCATGGAGTATTGACTAGTTTGGAGGGGATGCGATGAATCCCTGAGGGGTGTAGCCCTCTTAGGGAATCATCGCTGCTAGCATTCACTAGTTTAGAGGGGATGTGATGATTTTGTGAGGGCGTACACCCTTAAGGGAATCATCGCATGGGGTATACACTAGTTTAGAGGGGATGCGATGATTCCCTGAGGGCTGTAGACCCTTGAGGGAATCATCGCATGGCGTATACACTCGTTTAGGGGGGATGCAATGATTCCCTCAGGGCTGTAGACCCCTCAAGGAATCATCGCCGGGGGTATACGCTAGTTTAGGGGGGATGCCATGATTCTTTCAGGGCCGTAGACCCCTCAGGGAATCATCGCATGGGGTATATACTAGTTTAGGGCGGATGTGATGATTTTGTGAGGGCGTAGACTCCTCAGGGAATCATCGCCGGGGGTATACGCTAGTTTAGGGGGGATGCGATTATTCTTTCAGGGCCGTAGACCCCTCAGGGAATCATCGCATGGGGTATATACTAGTTTAGGGGGGATGTGATGATTTTCTGAGGGCGTAGACCCTTCAGGGAATCATCCAAGGGGGTAAACACTAGTTTAGAGGGGATGTGATGATTCCTTGAGGGCTGTAGCCCTCTGAGGGAATCAGCGCACCGTTATCCACTAGTTTAGTGGGGACGCAATGATTCCATGAGAGGTGTAGACCCCTTACGGAATCATTGCATGGGGTGTACACTATTTTAGAGGGAATGCAATGATTCGCCGAGGGGTGTAGACCCTTAGGGAACAATCGCATGGGGTATACACTAGTTTAGAGCGCACACGATGATTCCTTGAGGGGTGTAGACCCCTCATAAAATCATCGCGTGGGGTCTCGACTAATTCCGAGGGGATGCCATGATTTCCCGAGGGGTGTGGACCCCTCGGCGAATCATCGCATGGGTTATACACTAGTTGAGAGGGGATACGATGATTCCCCGAGGGATATAGACCCCTTAGGGAATGATCGCATGGGGTGTACACTAGTTTAGATGGGCTGCGATGATTCCTTGAGGGGTGTAGACCCTTCACGGAATCATCGCATGGCATATACCCTATTTTACAGGGGATGCAATGATTCCCTGTGGGGTGTAGCCCTCTCGGGGAATCGGCGCATGGGGTATACACTAGTTTAGTGGGGACGCGCTGATTCCATGAGGGTCGTAGACCGCTTAGGGAATCATCGCATGGGGTGTACACTATTTTGGAGGGGATGCGATGATTCTCTGAGTGGTGTAGACCCCTTAGAGAATCATCGCATGGGGTATACACTAGTTTAGCGGGGATGCGATGATTTCCTGAGGGATATAGACCCCTCAGAGAATGAGTGCAGGGGGTATACACTAGTTTAGATGGGATGCGATGATTCCATGAGAGGTGTAGACCATTCAGGGGATCACCGCATGGGTTATACACTAGTTTAGAGGGGATGCGATGACTCCCTCAGGGGTGTAGACCCTTCAAGGAATCATCCCATGGGGTATGCATTAGTTTAGAGCGGATGTGATCATTCCCTGAGCGGTGTAGACCCCTCATCAAATCATCGCTCTGGGTTTCCACTAGTTTAGAGGGGATGCGATGATTCCATGAAGGGTGTAGAGCCCTCAAGGAATCATTGCATGGGGTATACACTAGTTTAGAGGGGATGCGACGATTCCCTGAGGGGTGTAGACCCTTAAGAGAATCATCGCATGGCGTATACACTAGTCTCGAGGGAATGCGATCAATCCCTACGGCGTCTGGAGCCTTCGGGGGTTCATCGCATGTGGTGTACACTAGTCCGGGGGGGTTGCGATGATTCCCTGAGGGGTGTAGACCGCTCATAGAAGCATCCCATGGGGTTTCCACTAGTTTAGAGGGGATGGGGAATCATCGCATCCCCTCTAAACTACTGTATACCGCATGCGATGATTCCTTAAGGGGTCTACACCCCTCAGGGAATCATCGCATTCCCTCCAAACTAGTGTATACCCCATGCGATGATTCGATGAGGCTCTACACCCCTCAAGTAACCATGGCATCCCCCGGAAACTAGTGTACACCCCATGCGATAATTCCATGAGGGGTCTACACCCCTCAGGGAATAATCGCATCCCCTCTAAAGTAGTGTATACCCTATGCGATGATTCCTTGAGGGGTCTACACCCCTCATGGATTCTTCACATCCCCTCTAAACTGCTGTACACCCCATCCGATGATTTCTTGTTGGGTCTACAACCCTTGGGGAATCATTGCAACCCCCCCAAACTCGTGTATACCACATGTGATGATTCCTTTAAGGGTCTACCCCCCTCTGGGAATCATTGCATCCCCTCTAAACTACTGCATACCCCATGCGATGATTCCGTGAGGCTCTACACCCCTCAGGGAATGATGGCATCCCCTCTAAACTAGTGTACACGCCATGCGATGATTCCATGAGGGGTCTGCACCCCTCAAGAACTCATCGCATCCCCTCTAAAGTAGTGTACACCCCATGCGATGATTCCCTAAGGGGTCTACACCCCTCAGGGAATGATTGCATCCCCTCTACACTACTGTACACCCCATGCAATGATTTCTTGAAGCGTCTACACCCTTCATGGAATCATTGCCTCCCCTCTAAACTAGTGTATACCCCATCGTATGATTCCATGAGGGGTCTACACCCCTTAGGGAATCATCACATCCCCTCCAGACTAGTATACACCCCATGCGATGGTCCCCTGAAGGATTTACACGCCCGAGGGAATCATCGCATCCCCTTGAGACTAGTGCACACCCCATGCGTTGATCCCTGAAGGGCCTACACCCCTTAGGGAGTCATCGCATCCCGTACAAACTAGTGTATACCCCGTGCGATGACCCCCTAAGGGGTCTACACCCCTCAGGGAATCATCGCGTCCGCTGTAAACTAGTGTACACCCCATGCGATGATTCCTTGAAAGGTCTGCACCCCTCAAGGAATCATCGCAACCCCTCCAGACTAGTGTGTACCCCATGCGATGATTCCTTGAGGGGTCTAGACCCCTCATGGAATCATCGCATGGGGTGTACACTAATTTAGAGGGGATGCGATGATTCCCTGAGGGGTGTAGACCCCTCATCGAATCATCGTATGGGGTATGCAGTAGTTTAGAGGGGATGCGATGATTCCCTGAGGGGTGTAGACCCTGCAGGGAATCATTGCATGGGGTGTACACTAGTGTAGATGGGATGCGGTGATTCTGTGTGGGGCGTAGACTCCTCAGGGAATCATCGCGTGGGGTATACACTAGTTTAGAGGGGATGCGACGATTTCTTGGGGGGTCTACACCCCTTAGGGAATCGTCACATGGGGTGTACACTAGTTTGAGGGGATGCGATTATTCCTTGAGGGGTGTAGATCTTTCGGGGAATCATCGCACGGGGTGTATATTGGTCTGGAGGGGATGCCATGTTTCCCTGAGGGGTGTAGACCCTCTTATGGAATCTTTTCATGGGGTACACACTAGTTTACAGGGGATGGGACAATTCCCCGAAGGGTCTACACCCCTCAAGGAATCGTCGCATGGGGTGTACACAAGTTTAGGGGTGATGCGATGATTCCTTGAGGGGTGTAAACCACACATGGAATCATCCCATGGGGTATACACTCTATGGGGACCTATGGGGGCCTATGGGGACCTATGGGTACCTATGGGCACCCATCGGCAACCATGGGGACCTTTGGGGACCTTTGGGGACCTATGGGGGCCTATGGGGGCCCATGGGGACCCATGTGGGACTCTTGGGCCCTATGGGCACCTCTGGGGACCTATGGGGACCTTTGGGGAACTATGGGGGTGTATGGGAGCCTCCTGGGGCCTATTGGCACCTTCGGGGTCCTATGGGGGTTTATGGGGGCCTAGGGTCACCTATGTGCACCTATTGGGACCTATGGGGCCCTATGGCGACCTATGGGGATCTATGGGGACCTTTGGGGGCCCGTGGGGCCCTCTTTGGGCCTATGGGGGCCTATGGGGGCCTATGGGGACCTATGGAGACCTATGGGGGCCTATGGGGACCTATGGGGGCCTTTGGGTACCTATAGGGGCCTAGGGGGACCTATGGGGACCTCCGCGGGCCTATGGGGGCCTATGGGGACCTTTGGGAACCTTTGGGGAACTATGGGGGTGTATGGGGGCCTCCGGGGGCCTATTGGCACTTTTGGGTTCCTATGGGGGTTCAATGGGGGCCTAGGGGCACCTATGCGGACCTATTCGGACCTATGGGGCCTTATGGCGACCTATGGTGATCTATGGGGACCTCTGGGGGCCTTTGGGGGCCCTTAGGGACCTCTGGGGGCCTATGGGCGCCTATGGGACCTTTGGGGACCTATGGAGACCTATAGGGGCCTATCCGGACCTATGGAGACCTATGGGGGCCTATGGGGACCTATGGGGACCTCCGCGGGCCTATGGGGGCCTATGGGGACGTTTGGGAACCTTTGGGGAACTATGGGGGTGTATGGGGGCCTTCGGGGGCCTATTGGCACCTTTGGGGTCCTATGGGGGTTCAATGGGGGCCTAGGGGCACCTATGCGGACCTATTCGGACCTATGGGGCCTTATGGCGACCTATGGGGATCTATGGGGACCTCTGGGGGCCTATGGGTGCCCTTAGGGACCTCTGGGGGCCTATGGGCGCCTATGGGGACCTATGGGGACCTATGGAGACCTATGGGCACCTATGGGGGCCTTTGGAGACCCATGCGGACCTTTGGGGACCTATGGGGGCCTATGGG
This sequence comes from Eutreptiella sp. 'Long Island Sound 2002', assembly GCA_964036045.1. NCBI lineage: Eukaryota > Euglenozoa > Euglenophyceae > Eutreptiales > Eutreptiaceae > Eutreptiella > Eutreptiella sp. 'Long Island Sound 2002'. The sequence goes on along the minus strand of OZ038384.1, from coordinate 61,224,548 downwards.
GGCCTATGGGGGCCTATGGGCACCTATGGGCACCTATGGGGACCTATGGAGACCTATGGGGGCCTATGGGGACCTATGGGGGCCCTTGGGGACCTATGGGGGCCTATGGGGGCCTATGGGGACTTATGGGAACCTATGGGCACTTGTGGGGCCCTATGGGGTCCTTTGGGGCCCTATGGGGACCTAGGGGCACCTATGGGGGCCTTTGGAGACCCATGCGGACCTTTGGGGGCGTATCGGGGCCTATGGGGGCCTATGGGCACCTATGGGGGCCTATGGGCACCTATGGGGACCTATGGGCACCTATGGGCACCTATGGGCACCTATGAGGACCTATGGGGGCCTTTGGGGGCCTGTGGGGGCCTGTGGGGGCCTATGGGGACCTATGGGGTCTTATGGGGGCATATGGGGGCCTATGGGGGCCTATGGGAACTCATTGGCCACTATGGGGACCTCTGGGGACCTCTGGGGCCTATGGGCACCTATGGGGGCCCACGGGGACCCACCGGGGCCTATGGGGACCTAGGGGACCTGTGGGGGCCTATGGGGACCTATGGGGACCTGTTGGCACCTATGGGCACCTATGGGGACCTATGGGAACATATGGGCGTCTATGGGGGCCTTTTGGGACCTATGGGGGCCTATGGGGACTCATTGGCATCTATGGGGACCCTTGGGGCCCATTGGCACCTTTGGGGACCTATGGGGGCCTGTGGCGGCCTTTGGGGACCCATGGGGACCCATTGGTGGGCCTCTTGGGGCCTATTGGGCCCTATGGGCACTTGTGGGGACCTATGGGGAACTATGGGGGTGTATGGGGGCCTCCGGGGGCCTATCGGCACCTTTGGCGTCCTATGGATGTTTATGGGGGCCTAGGGGCACCTATGCGGATCTATTGGGACCTATGGGGCCCTATGGCGACCTATGGGGATCTATGGGGACCTTTGGGGGCCCTTAGGGACCTCTAGGGGCCTATGGGGACCTCCGCGGACCTATGGGGCCCTATGGGGACCTATGGGGACGTCCGCGGACCTATGGGGGCCTATTGGGACCTTTGGGGACCTATGGGGGTGTATGGGGGCCTCCGGGGGCCTATTGGCACCTTTGGGGTCCTACGGGGGTTTATGGGGGCCTAGGGTCACCTATGTGCACCTATTGGGACCTATGGGGCCCTATGGCGACCTATGGGGATCTATGGGGACCTTTGGGGGCCCGTGGGGACCTCTGTGGGCCTATGGGGGCCTATGGGGTCCTATGGAGACCTATGGGGGCCTATGGGGACCTATGGGGGCCTTTGGGCACCTATAGGGGCCTATGGGGACCTATGGGGACCTCCGCGGGCCTATGGGGGCCTATGGGGACCTTTGGGAACCTTTGGGGAACTATGGGGGTGTATGGGGCCCTCCGGGGGCCTATTGGCACCTTTGGCGTCCTATGGGGGTTCAATGGGGGCCTAGGGGCACCTATGCGGACCTATTCGGACCTATGGGGCCTTATGGCGACCTATGGGGATCTATGGGGACCTCTGGGGGCCTATGGGGGCCCTTAGGGACCTCTGGGGGCTATGGGCGCCTATGGGGACCTATGGGGACCTATGGAGACCTATGGGGGCCTATCCGGACGTATGGAGACCTATGGGGGCCTATGGGGACCTATGGGGGCCCTTGGGGACCTATGGGGGCCTATGGGGACCTGTGGGGACCTATGGGGTCCTTTGGGGGCCTATGGGGACCTAGGGACACCTATGGGGGCCTTTGGAGACCCATGCGGACCTTTGGGGACGTATGGGGGCCTATGGGGGCCTATAGGGGCCTATGGGCACCTATGGGCACCTATGGGGACCTATGGGGACCTATGGGGGCCTGTGGGGGCCTATGGGGGCCTATGGGGGCCTATGGGGACCTTTGGGGTCTTATGGGGGCCCATGGGGACCCAAGGGACCTGTGGGGGCCTATGGGGACCTATGGGGACCTGTTGGCACCTATGGGCACCTATGGGGACCTATGGCAACCTATGGGCGTCTATGGGGGCCTTTTGGGACCTATGGGGGCCTATGGGGACTCATTGGCATCTATGGGGACCCTTGGGGCCCATTGGCACCTTTGGGGACCTATGGGGGCCTGTGGCGGCCTTTGGGGACCCGTGGGGACCCATTGTCGGGCCTCTTGGGGCCTGTTGGGCCCTATGGGCACTTGTGGGGACCTATGGGGAACTATGGGGGTGTATGGGGGCCTCCGGGGGCCTATCGGCACCTTTGGCGTCCTATGGATGTTTATGGGGGCCTAGGGGCACCTATGCGGACCTATTGGGACCCATGGGGCCCTATGGCGACCTATGGGGATCTATGGGGACCTTTGGGGGCCCTTAGGGACCTCTAGGGGCCTATCGGGACCTCCGCGGACCTATGGGGCCCTATGGGGACCTTTGGGGACCTCCGCGGACCTATGGGGGCCTATTGGGACCTTTGGGGACCTATGGGGGTGTATGGGGGCCTCCGGGGGCCTATTGGCACCTTTGGGGTCCTATAGGGGTTTATGGGGGCCTAGGGTCACCTATGTGCACCTATTGGGACCTATGGGGCCCTATGGCGACCTATGGGGATCTATGCCAGACTATGGGGACCTTTGGGGGCCCATGGGGACCTCTGTGGGCCTATGGGGGCCTATGGGGGCCTATGGGGACCTATGGAGACCTATGGGAGCCTATGGGGACCTATGGGGGCCTTTGGGGACCTATAGGGGCCTATGGGGACATATGGGGACCTCCGCGGGCCTATGGGGGCCTATGGGGACCTTTGGGAACCTTTGGGGAACTAGGGGGGTGTATGGGGGCCTCCGGGGGCCTATTGGCACCTTTGGGGTCCTATGGGGGTTCAATGGGGGCCTAGGGGCACCTATGCGGACCTATTCGGACCTATGGGGCCTTATGGCAACCTATGGGGATCTATGGGGACCTCTGGGGCCCTATGGGGGCCCTTAGGGACCTCTGGGGGCCTATGGGCGCCTATGGGGACCTATGGGGACCTATGGAGACCTATAGGGGCCTATCCGGACCTATGGAGACCTATGGGGGCCTATGGGGACCTCCGCGGGCCTATGGGGGCCTATGGGGACCTTTGGGAACCTTTGGGGAACTATGGGGTGTATGGGGGCCTCCGTGGGCCTATTGGCACCTTTGGCGTCCTATGGGGGTTCAATGGGGGCCTAGGGGCACCTATGCGGACCTATTCGGACCTATGGGGCCTTATGGCGACCTATGGGGATCTATGGGGACCTCTGGGGGCCTATGGGGGCCCTTAGGGACCTTTGGGGGCCTATGGGCGCCTATGGGGACCTATGGGGACCTATGGAGACCTATGGGGGCCTATCAGGACGTATGGAGACCTATGGGGGCCTATGGGGACCTATGGGGGCCCTTGGGGACCTATGGGGGCCTATGGGGACCTATGGGAGACTTTGGGGACCTATGGGCACCTATGGGGACCTATGGGGTCCTTTGGAGGCCTATGGGGACCTAGGGGCACCTATGGGGGCCTTTGGAGACCCATGCGGACCTTTGGGGACCTATGGGGGCCTATGGGCACCTGTGCGCACCTATGGGCACCTATGGGGACCTATGGGGACCTTTGGGGACCTATGGGGGCCTATGGGGGCCTATGGGGGCCTACGGGGGCCTATGGGGACCTTTGGGGACCAATGAGGTGTACTGGGGGCCTCCGGGGGCCTGTTGGCTCCTTTGGTGTCCTATGGGGATTTATGCCGGCCTAGGGCACCCATGGGGCCCTATTGGGACCTATGGGGCCCTATGGCGACCTATGGGGATCTATGGGGACCTTTGGGGACCTATGGGGGCCTATGGGGGCCTTTGGGGACCTATGGGGGCCTATGGGAACTCATTGGCCACTATGGGGACCTTTGGGGACCCAATGGCACCTATGGGGACCTCTGGGGCCTATGGGCACCTATGGGGGCCCATGGGGACCCATCGGGACCTATGGGGACCTGTTGGCACCTATGGGGACCTATGGGAACCTATGGGCGCCTATGGGGGCCTTTTGGGACCTATGGGGGCCTATGGGGACTCATTGGCATCTATGGGGACCCTTGGGGCCCATTGGCACCTTTGGGGACCTATGGGGGCCTGTGGCGGCCTTTGGGGACCCATGGGGACCCATTGGTGGGCCTCTTGGGGCCTATTGGGCCCTATGGGCACTTGTGGGGACCTATGGGGAACTATGGGGGTGTATGGGGGCCTCCGGGGGCCTATCGGCACCTTTGGCGTCCTATGGATGTTTATGGGGGCCTAGGGGCACCTATGCGGACCTATTGGGACCTATGGGGCCCTATGGCGACCTATGGGGATCTATGGGGACCTTTGGGGGCCCGTGGGGACCTCTGTGGGCCTATGGGGACCTCCGCGGACCTATGGGGCCCTATGGGGACCTATGGGGACCTCCGCGGACCTATGGGGGCCTATTGGGACCTTTGGGGACCTATGGGGGTGTATGGGGGTCTCCCGGGGCCTCTTGGCACCTTTGGGGTCCTATGGGGGTTTATGCGGGCCCAGGGCACCTATAGGGCCCTATGGCGATCTATGCGGACCTTTGGGGACCTTTGGCGCCCTATGGGGGCTTATGGGGGCCTATGGGGACATGTGGGGACCTTTGGGGGCCTGTGGGGGCCTATGGGGGCCTATGGGGACCTATGTGGACCTATGGAGACCTATTGGGGCCTACGGTAACCTATGACGGCCTTTGGGGACCTATGGGGATCTCCACGGACCTATGGGGGCCTATGGGGACCTATGGGGGCCTATGTGGGCCTATGGGGACCTTTGGGGACCTATGGAGACCAATGGGGGCCTATTGGGGACATCTGGGAGCATATGGGACCCATAGGGGCTTGTGTGCGGCCTATGGGGGCCTATGGGGACCTATGGGCGTCTATGGGGGCCTATGGGGACTCATTGGCATCTATGGGGACCCTTGGGACCCATTGGCACCTATGGGGACCTCTAGGGGCCTATGGGCACCTATGGGGGCCCATGGGGACCCATTAGGACCTATGGGGACCCATGGGGACCTATCGGGGCCTATCAGGACCTACGGGGTCCTCTGGGGACTTGTGGGGACCTTTAGGGGACCTGTGGGGGCCTATGGGGACCTATGGGGACCTGTTGGCACCTATGGGCACCTATGGGGACCTATGGGAACCTATGGGCGTCTATGGGGGCCTGTGGGGACCTATGGGGGCCTATGGGGACTCATTGGCATCTATGGGGACTCTTGGGACCCTCTGGCACCTTTGGGGACCTATGGGGGCCTATGGGCACCTATGGGGGCCCATGGGGACCCATTGGGACCTATGGGGACCTATGGGGGCCTGACGGTACCTTTGGGGACCCATTGGTACCTATGGGGACCTATCGGGGCCTATGGGGACCTATGGGGTGGGGGGCATCAATGATTTGCACACCCATTTTGACACCAGCCCCCCCCTCCTTCCTCCAAGCATCAAATCTATATCACACATATCACACATCTTGCCGTATACACTGCAAAAACAACATGCCATATCAGACATCAGACATCACACTTGATACACAATCTTGTGCCCTAAACCGCAAGTGGCAAAAGCTAGCATTCCTGTATGGCACTCCGAGCGTGAATTGGCACAAATACATATGAAATTCATACAAACTACGCATGAAGTTTGTACAGTTTTGGTATAGATTCACGTGAAATTTATTTGGATATATGCCCATTTTTGCCAAACAAGTAGCCAAAAAGTGACCAAAACACCTGAACTATGCAAACCCATGCAGCCCATCATGCACCCGATTCCACGCAGGCAACTATTGTGTTTGCATTATGCATCTTTATATATCTCCCTCTTGCAACATCAGAACCGCCTCTTCAAGGTCGCAGGTTGTTGCATGTCGGTTAGAAGTGGTCTGCTTGTACGGCACATGTACCTTTGTACACTGATGGGCCCTTGCCCGTGTTGGGCCCTCTTGGTCGCATCCCACCCGTGTGCCGCTAGGCTCTCATCAAACGTGTAGTCCCTAGGCGGTGGTGCAAGGGTGACGGAGCCGGGGCCACGCCGAATCAAGCTTCAGCTTGGACCGCCTAGGGGTCGCTGTGCACCAGGGGCCTAGGCCGCAGACCCCCGTTCGGGAGATGTCTCGGGGGGGGGGGGGGGTCAAGCAGTGCCATCTTTGGGGGTGATTGCCCTTCGCTTTGTGAACGTGGCTTAAGCGGTCGTTTGAATGGAGCGCACAAATTCACGCGAATTTGGATTTTTTTTTCGGAAACACTTTTTCTGGGTGCATAGGTGAGGTAGGAGAAAGGGTAAAGCTCATGCACTAGTTTTCATTCCACATCCTCCCGCGAAAGTTCCCCTAAATGGACCCACCATGGCCAAATGGTGCTCAAAAACTGTAAGTGGCAAACACTGACAACCCTGTATGGCAGTGTGAGCCTGAATCTGCACGAATGTGTAGAAGATTTGTACGAACTATGCATGAACTTCATACAGTTTGGGTACGAATTCACGTGAATTTTACGCACTGTTGCCAAAACTGTTCCCAAAGAAGTTGCTAAAACACCCGGACTTTGCGACCTGTGCGCCCCATCATGCACCCCATCCCATATAGGCAACCTTGGTCTTTGCATGATGCATCCTTTATATCCTTCTCTTGTAGCATCGGAACCGCCTCTCGAAGGTCGAAAGGTGCTGCATGTGGGTGAGAATCCGTCCTCATAGACGGCCCACGTACCTTTGTACACTGATGGGCGCTTGCCCGTGTTGTGCCCTCTTGGTCATATTCCAACCGTGCGATGCTACTGTGCGCCACTACGCTATCATCAAAGGTGTGGTTGTCCACAACCAACTGTACACCTAGCCTCCCCCGGAGGGGGCTTCGGCCGACGCTGGTGCGCAACATGCGCTTTAGCATCCGGTGACTCCCCTCCATGGCAAACCAAAATAACTTCGACAAGATTCTGCCCTTCTTTGCAAAACAAAAATACATGTGGTTGATCCAAAGACGCGCCCACAAAAGTTTCCCCCATTAGAGCTCATTTTGGGCAGTGCCCATGGCTGGACTATGTCCCTAGAGCCGCCCCAGGTCAGCCCCGGTGAACCATCCGATCAGCCAAGCGAACAAGCACATTTTTGCACAACTCTCCCACCATGTTTTGCCCGCCGACCCCCAACTTTTCCCCGCCGGTTGATGTTGCCGCACACTTGGCTGTTGTAGACAAGGGTAAAAGATCATTAGCCATCCCTTGTTCCGCATGAAGTGTATGGTAGGGCACACTCCATCCTTTGCTTCCCTTTCCTATCCGCCTTATCATTGTTCAATGGGGTACTGGTGGCGCAGCTCCTGCAATACCCACGCCTTCGTGCTGTTCGGGCCTAGGCGGGCTTCCAGCAACGTGGCACGCGCCTTGGCGTTTCGTACCAAACTCTAATGGACTCCTCGATGACGTGGCGTATGAACTTTGTCCCCGGTCTATGGGGTCCAAAGCACTCCATGCGGGCCCGCTGCATGGAGGGGGTGCGCAATGCTACCACCCACGGTTCCAAAACAGCCGGCTCCCACAGCCAGGGGTGTGCGGCCGCCAAACCGCTGGCGGCGCTGGCGGGGAAAGTTTGTGTGGCGGTGGCGGGGAAACTTCCCATAATTCCTAAAGGCTATAGTGGGCTTGTCGAACAGCTGCTAGCTGTCCTGTCACATTGGTGGAATTATGGGGAATTATGGGGAATTATGGAGGAATTATGGGGAATTATGGGGAATTATGGGGAATTATGGTGGAAGTATGGGGAATTATGGTGGAATTATGGGGAATTATGGGGGAATTATGGGGGAATTATGGGGAATTATGGGAATCAAGAATCAATATTAGGCCACCAGGAATGAAGAACAAACCAGCAGGAATCAACAGCAAACCACCAGGAATCAAGAATAGACCAGCAGGAATCAACAGCAACTGGGGAACAGTCAAAAGCAACGCATCAAGAATGAACAGCAAGCCACCAGGAATCAAGAACAAACCAGGAGGAATCAACAACAAGCCACTAGAAATCAATAATAGACCAGCAGGGATCAACAGCAACTGGGCAACACACCAGGAATCAACAGCAAGCCACCAGGCATCAGCAACCAACAACGGTAATTAATAGCAACCCGGCAAGAATCAAAAGCAAGCCACCGGGAACAAACAGCAACCCATCAAGAATCAAAACCAAGCCATCTTCCACCATAATTCCCCATAATTCCCCATGATTACCCCATAATTCCCCCATAATTCCCCATAATTCCCCATAATTCCCCATAATTCCACCATAATTTCCCATAATTCCCCATAATTCGACCCAAATTCCCCATACTTCCACCATAATTCCCCATAATTCCCCATAATTCCCCATAATTCCCCATAATTCCCCCATAATTCCCCATAATTCCCCATAATTCCCATAAGTCCAGTCGTCTGGCAGGGAGCCGTCGTCTGGCGCTGGCGGGCGCACACCCCTGCACAGCTATTTGCGCACCAACACCGCCTGACTTCCCACCTTCTTGTCTAGCCGCTCTGCGAGCCGCTGGCGAGCCGGCCCCCACTCGTGGGAATGGGCCCAGCAGACCTAGAGGTGGGGCGCCGTTTCTGGCTCCGCCGCACAAAGGAAGCACGTGGTGTCCAGCACCATGTTTCGGTGGGACGATTGGTGCGCCAGGGCAATTATCGTCGAGATTTTGTCCATACTGTGCGCCGATATATGGCGTTGCTGGTCACTATCGAACCAGTCGAGAGGGAGGCCATTCCCAGGCACGTAGTTTCCCCCCCAACGGGCCTCATATCCGACCCGCGCCGGAATGGAGGCTTGATCCTGCAACTAGTCACCTAGCGTTGTGGGGGAAAGCTGGCACTGGTCCCGGTAGGCTACCGGGGGGAGAACGGAGAAGGGGCGGCGTAGGAGCCATGTGACGTCCACCTCCGCTGGCTCTTGCGTCGCCTCATCTACGCGGACGTTGAGGTCCGTGATCCAGTGCGACAACGTGGTGACCACATTGACAGCCGAGGCTGGGCAAAGGCGGTGGCCCCCCAGGATCGTGGCATACACGTGGTGTAGGCCATCCCCACAGTGGCCCCCCTCTTGGTGCAAGACTTTGCGTCAAGTTGTGCCTCATCCAAAATTGGCCGCAAGATGGTTTGGCAATACTGGCAACCGGTCAATTGTACATCGATACCCCGTGTCCCATTCATGCCACATACCAGGACACCAAGGACCCCATGTAAGCCATAATCAGGCACACGTCTATCACTTGTGATGGTTCGGTATATAGCTCCTATGCCCACAAGGGGGAGGGGGGGGGCACGGACCATATGTTGCACCTTTAGTACCAATGGGAGCAAGGCAACGGGCACGGCTATGCATGCAAACCCAACACACCGTTGCTCCGGGGGATTCTCCCTTCCAATTTTGGCAGCCCCCATGAGTACTTGTGCTTTGCTGTCAACACACGGAAAGAAAAGAGATTTCCTATCAACCCCCCCCTGTGTCCTTGAAACTTACGGTTGTAGCCTTTCGCAACTCATCATCAAAATTTGTTTCTTGAGAGGCTGCATACACCCATGCATTCTTGCACACCCATACATGCAGCATATAACAGCCTTATACAAGTATGTCATGGGTTATGCCCATCGTCCTACTGCATATGACTGCATATGACTGCATATGACAGACTCCATTCAATTACATCACTGCGTATTGATCTCATAATACGATTACATTGCTGTGTATGATTGTCTTAATACGACCATGTCACTGCATATGGCTGTCTTGATACAATTATATCGCTGCATATGACAGTCTCAGCATAAATACATCCCAGTGCATGTCTGTGTTAATAATACTACATCGCTACATCACAGCACATGTGTCTAAATACTGTTGCATCGCTGCATATGACTGCCTCAGCATGTATACACTGCAGCACATGTTCATCTATGCACTGTTATGGCTGGTGATGACTGCTTCAATGTGGTTACGTTCGAAATATGGCTGTCTTCACATGATACCATTGCTGCATATGACTTTTCCGATAGGTAAGCATGACAGCATACCAAAGCATATTACTGCCTTAATACATTTTTACTGCAGATTATGACGTGTCAGCATAATTATATGACACCACATATCTGTCCAATTCTAATGCATAGCTGCATATTGACTCTCTCAATTATGCATATGATTGTCTCAACACGGCTACATTGCTACATATAAATGCATGTGAAATTAAATTGCTGCACATGACTGTTTCTAGACCAATACACCATGGCATGCATCTTTCTCATACTGATTACTTGGATGCATGTTATCATGCCAAAGCTCCGCCAAGCTCTCCTCGATCCAATCCACCGCTGGAAACCCAATCTGCATCATCTGTACTGATGCATGACCACATGCAAGGGGGAGGAGATATGGCAAGGAAAGCAACAAGGGCATCCTTATGGGCTGCCTCGCGCCCTTGTTAAACCCCTCTCCCTCGCTGCCACACAGGTATTATGCAAATGAAGCAGCTTTGCAAGAGATGATCCAGTGCTTACGTCCTATCGAGGCCTCGGCTGCAAATGGTGTCAACTTTGAGGAATTCAAGGAAAGCAAGCAGCCTCTCCCAATCATTCGCAAGATTGCCAGTTCAAAAATTCTACATGAGATTGCAGAGTGGCAGGTGTGTGCAGAGTGTTAGATGGAGTGTGCTTGATTGCAGAGGGAGTGTGTTGAGTGGCAAAATGTGTGTGATGAGTTGCGGGTGGACTGTGCTGAGATGAGGTGTGCTCAGGAGCAGATGGAGTGTGCTAGCACATGGAGTGTGCTCAGTGCTGACTGCACCAAAACTCTGGAGCTGGTGGTGGCTGTAGATGGTCCTTGGGGAATGGTGGTCCGCAAACTGGGGGATGTATGCCCGTGTAGTCAATGTACCCCCTGTGGGAGCAATGAGATTGATTAAGTCATTGTCATCATCAAGTATGAAGAACCAGTGTAGCATAGCACCGGAGGGGGTGGTAGGCCTTACTTACCATGTTTGGTGTTGTGCTAGTTGCAAGTTCGCAGCTTCGGTTTCGCTTCAGCCCAGCATGCAAGTTGAACATTGCTCTGCATGTTGTTTCCAGGTATTTCAGCGCCCGATTCCACATTCATTACTCCAGGAGCCATAGACACCAAAGACTGCTATGGATTGGCAATGCATGCATAGCTGTGCAATTTGAAGCTCCCAAGACAACACAAATTGTACTGTAGAAAATTAAAACTGCCCTCAATGCTCAGAACACTGACATGCAGCTCTATGGCATGGCCTCTGCGTTTCTGAATAAGCTCCATTTTTGTTAGCAAATGCGCTCCTAGAGAGGGACACGGAGCAGTAATTGGGGAAGCCATTGCAGGGTGCACACACGATGCACATTTTTTCACAAGAACCTGGTGTTTTACCCATGGAACTGACGCCCCGAGGAGAGGCAATCCATCACAAAAGCAACATCCAAGTGGTCATCTGATATTGCTTGCATGCTCAGAGTACTAAATTTTTGGATCATAGCTCAAATGGTGAGCACACGTAGTAACGGACAGTGATGTGGAATTCGTCATTTTTGACGAAGTAGCACAGGTGGTGGGTGTGCGAATTACGTCTCGAGATCCCCATTTGTGCCTGTGTGTATCTCTGCTCGTCCATGTGTGCTATTTTGGGTCCATGAGTGTCATGTGTGGCCATTTTTGCGCAGGCTTTCAGGTGTGGGCTACCGACCAACCTGCTGCACCTTATCCTTCGATTCCTTGGTGAGATTCAGGTGCTGCAGCGCATGGCTTGGGTTTGCAAGGCTTGGGCTGCTGTTAGCAACTCAGATTATCTGTGGAAACCGTTGCTGCTTGGAAGGCGGCGCAGTGAGCAGATCAAGCCTCAGACATATGGCATGCTGCCAGCAATCAACGTGAAGAGCAATTACCGGAGTTGGTACCTTGATTGGCTTGAAGCAAGGGCCGCTGAGAACGATTTGCGCAAGCAGGTAGCATGCCATGAGCTGCATCAACCCCTGTCACCTGTCCTGAGCTGGATACACCCCTATCAAGTACCATTAGCATGAGCTGCATACATCCCTGTGTTCGCAGGAGGAGACATACAAACGAGAAGTGCAGCGTACTGGGTCCTTCCTGTATCAGCCCCAAATGACTGCCATTACAGCGTACCGCTGGAATGACCGCCAAATTGTCCTCACAGGCGACGAAAAGGGGAACGTCTATGTGTGGGACCCCTATGCTCCTGAAAAGCAAGCAGGTGTGAGACACCAAGCCATGCATATCCATCGTCCCGACCGCAATACTGCCCCACAGTAGTCCACTGTAATTATGCACCCAAAAAGTAGGGATTTCTCCGTGTGCCATTTGGCATGGCCAGGAAGTTAGCAAGATTTTCTTTTCTTCCAAAGCTTTGATTGCTTCACACGCACCTCGTCTGCACTAGTGCACTGATGCAGCATTCCATATGTTGCATCATCTGCCCCTACACAGTCCCTTTGCAATTTTGCACAAGTTTTGGCATGTGCCCCTTTGTAGTGTTGGACACCTTGCGGCAGCATGATGGACCCATCTGTGACATTGTTGTCTCGCCATCTCATTTTGTGACCTGTTCTGGGGATGGCACCTCTCATGTGTGGGAGCATGGAGACATGACATTCCCCAAGTACACAATGGCAGTGCATAACGAGGCTGTGGAAACAGCTGCTGTGCTGGCTTCGGATGAGATGATGATAGTCACTGGGTGTGTCCTGTTACCTTTGTCCCCCATCTTTCATACTGTCCAAACTGCTCACTGAGCACAGATCACAGTGTATATGTGTGTATGTAGGTGGGGATGCTCACACAATCCCTACCCTTCTGGGGCATAAGACTGATGTGCCCGTAAACCCATGGGGTGGTGGATGGGGACCAGTGGAAACAGGTTTGCTGCAGTGATCTGCTCGCCGGTTTTAAGGGCTGTGTTGGCAACCTTGTAGCGGTCCCAGAGCTTTCCAAATGATCTGGAGAAGGCTGTTCTTGGCCTGTTCCCCTGATACGCACCTTTTGCGCATGGTGGGGAGCATGTAGTCCAACCACAAAAGTCAGGCTGGAATGGTCAGCAACTCAGAACAGTTATCAATCAATCATCTTAGATGACGTCCAGAATGGGAGCAAGCCACGAATCTTTTTGCCCTAACCATGCATTTATGTACAACATGAAATGTCATTTGCACGGGGGGCTGGGTTTTGGGACCCCCCCCCCCCCAACTAATTGTTGGCCGGAGGCCCCTAGGAATGGGGTTCATTAGGGGCGATGGGGGGGGGTCCCAGGAGGGGCGATTTAGGGAGGGAGGAGGGGCTGGCTCCGGGGGGTTACATGCCCCCAAGGCCAAGCGCTGGTTAATCCTGGGCTCCCCGAATCTCCCCTTGCCCTCCCTCTAACCATACCATCACCCTGAACAAGACCTTCATGGCTGCCTTTTGCCAAGTCATTGCTCTTCATTTTGGAACCCAACACTAACTCTAAACCTAGCCTAGGGGAATGCCTAGAGGAAAGCTCGCGGCGCGCTCTACGATGCGCCGTTTAGGTAATTATCCCAGAATAAAGGCGCAATAGTGCCGCATACATACACACATTTTCTACATACCGTTTACCCCCCCCCCCCCACATCATTTCTCCTATTATATTGCTACATTTTCATTTTTGGGCCTCTTTCTTCCACAAATGGTGCACTTGATTCTGTAGCCAATGAAGTATGGGCCCACAAGATGGTAGTGGTCAAGTAGTGATGGGGTCCCACGTTTCGGTGTGGCCCCTCGAGCTGGGGTAATGGACTCCCACGCTTTGGATAGTAGGCTTACATCTTCTTTTTCTTGTTGGTCAGTTAGCGGTTTCTCCTCCTAGCACTCTTCAAGAGTCTACATGAGTGACCACTCCTTGGACAAGCCCGCGTGGCGCCAAAAGCAAATCCGGGAAAGAACCGCGGCATGCAACATCTCTTTCATCCCTAGTACAGACCAAGTATGGGAAGCTATAGAGTGGGTCAATGACAATCAGTGCAACGAGGATGGGATGGAAGAAAGTGGTGGACCACTTCAGAGCATGGCACAACAGAGGGCTCACATATTGTTTTTTAAGTTGCCTGATTTGAGGGAATTTTTTGTTCGCTTGTAAAGTTCTTGGACAGTGTACACTAAAGCTAATGACCCTTTCCCTAGGGTTAGGGCTAGGGGTAGGTCTAGGGGTAGAGTTCGGGGTAGGGGAATGGGTAGGGGCTGGACTAACCTTAGGGGTGGGGTGGCTGTTAGGTGTGCAAAGTGGACAAAATTTCCTTTGGGCACCTTTGGTGCCCGTGGAGTGTTAGGTGCCTTTGGTGCCCATGGACTGCTGAGGCCGGTACCTTTGGCAACTAACTGGTCGCCGGAGGCCCCTTGGGGGACAGGAGTTGGCACCCTAGGACCTGCGGAGTCGTTCCCCCCCAGGGTCATTTGTTTCTTTGGAAAGCCCTGTGCAATGCTTTTCAGACCCTTGAGCACACGCTTATGGGAGAGAGTGCGTGCACATCACGACTGGCAGCTTGATTGCTGGCATTGTTGGCGCTAACAAGGGAACCGCCTCATCCAGGGCCGGGTCCACATGAACAGGGAAAAAGTATCATTAATACAGCATATCTGGACTTGTTCACTGATCTCCCCCAAAAAAACAGTTATCAATGAATGATGTGGCGAAGGCATTGCTACTGCTGCTTTGCTGCTGTGTTGCTGCCATGCAAAGATGTAAAGGATGCAGGGTGTTCGGCATTTTATATCTTCAGCCAAGCATCCATCCTGCCAACTACTTACCTGCGGTAGCAAGCGCAGCAATATCCAGCAATTCAGTGTTCTTTCTGATAACAGCAGGAGCAGCACCCCATGCCCCAGACCCTGCATCCCGCTCACCTTCGCATGCCGCATGCCCGACACTATGCAACAAGCCTACTTCTTCTGGTGTCTAGTTCAATGGACCGGTCGGTGCTTGCGTGGAATCTTCGGAAGACAGCACCCCAACCGAGAGAAAAAGTGCGTGAGTCGTACACGCATGTGCAGGTGTGGGTCTCCAGAATTTCGGTGCAATGAAGAGCTTGGGCAGCTGCATTGCATGGCCTTGCATATGTCACCGCCCCTCTTGTGTGCTGTGTGACAGAATTCGGATGGGGAGAACAAACATGGAACAGAAAGAAGCCAATATAGGTCTACAAAATTACGTGGCGTCCAACTGCATGGATCGTCTGTGCTTTGTTAGCACAGACAATTGGGGGCATGTGATAGGGACATTGGCATTTTATGGTGTCGAGGCATGGTATATCGCAAGTGTTCCATATCCAGCTAAGATACCGGATTTGCGCCCTTGCACATGGAAGGAAATGGCACCGGGACCCATTTGCACCGCATTTGTACACCCACGCCACCCATCCTGACAAGCTTGTGCTACCAAAAGAGATGTGACAACGGACGTCTGTTGCAGTAAGGCATTTCGCTCCCTAAACCACATGCAAATAGGTCGCAAATACCAAAAATGACCGCATACCAAAGAATTGTTTTCTGTTTGATCTGTAGGGCAACTTTTCGCATGCATATGTGGACTTCCTTTGAGGAATGTGAAGGCGTGGGTGGCAGCTTCCCTTTCATCTCAAACGACCTCTGCTGCCTACACGTAGCAGGTGCAAGTTTTTTTTTAGTGTCGCGAATACCCACCCCAGGGGGGAAGGGGGTTGTTTGCCTGCCTGTTTGAAATCGTTGGTGCCTTCGCCGAAACCACCCTCCCTCCACCCCCGGGTAGGGGGTAGGCCAACAGTGGGTCAGGGATTTTTTTTTCAACATAGAGTTCAGACCTTGAGTCACCTGCACAGTAAATTGTCAGATGTTGAAGGTAGTTAAGTGGTCAATACTATGACCTTAAATGGCTAACGTTGAGACGTCATGGGTTGAATTTCAGGAGATTGCACAATATTATACTGCTTTCTGGACTTGTTGCATTGCGTACAGTTGGATATTGGGTCTGTCGAAGAGAGAGGTATATGAGAGAACTAGCAGACAGGTGTGTCGCGTGCGTCAGCAAAGTCTGCGCTGAGCACAGATTAAGACGCGCAAGAGATGAAGATGCGTGGCTGCATGAAGCATTGTACAGTTGGATATTGGGTCGTTACCGTGGACATTTGTGTTGGTGGTGAGTGGGTGCCTGCCTCCTGGGCTGGAATCTCCCCTTGAGTAGGGGCAGGACAAAAGCAGTGCCTGCCCTAAAAAACTGCCTGCCACCTCTGGGATTTCACTCCCCCCCCATGGCGCTAAAGAACCGTGAGCAGGTGCATGCAAGCCACCAATCTCTTTGCTCTCAGCCTGATGTCATTCATGGTCCACACTATTTGGCAGGGGCAACCCGAAAAGACACTGTCAGCCCTGCACGCAGGACTAAACTGCACATACACAATCAAAGGTGCCCCTGTTGGTGTCCCACAAAAAAGTTCTTTATTCCATAATAAGTTGTCCTCTACAGGAAGTACTGAGGAGCAAAGTGTGCCATACCTGGGATGGATGTTGCCCACCCATTCGCAATAGAATGCAGGGAGAGCGGTGGGTGAGCCATCTGCAAGTCAAAGGGAAGCAGTATTCACAGACGTGGTTTGAGGACCATGGAAAGCAGGGCAGGGCAAAACTTGATGTGCGGATGGGTCAATTGTTCGAGCCTGCCTGTCAAAACAAGCAGGAAATGGGGGCCATCAGAAAGGGGGCTCACGCGACAGCACCTGAATTAAACGTGAGTCTGAAGGTATGGTGGTGACTTGAAAGTGTCTGCAAAGTGTCTCAGGCAAACACTTTTGAGAAATATTTCAATGACGGCATCATCACGGGTAGTGCATCCGCTCCCCTCCCTCACCCCAGGGTGGGAAATGGCCTCTGTCTGAGGCTGTCCTTTAGGAACGAGATATTTCTTTCCTTTTTTGTTTCCCACGAAGGATAGCTCGAGGTTGTTGGTGGCAGGATTTGTTTAACCGACGGCTGTTGACACTCAAGCTACGGAGTTTGGCGCTTAACCTACGCCGCTGGACCGATGACCAACCGCAGTTGCTCGCCGACTGGCACTATACAGAGGTTCGAGCCTACCAGAGGCTGGCACAGACCGCGGTTGTCTTGAGGACAGCCCTGGGTCTGTCACTAGCGCCTCTTTGTAAAGGGTTGGATGGCAGTCTTGATCAGGGGAATACAACGGGCCAAACAAACGCCCAGCGGGTGGAAGTGCACTTGCAAGATGGAGGGGTTTAATGGAGGAGAGTATTAACATGATGTCCCCCATAGTTTCTCCCATGTCTGCCCACCATACAATTGCTGTCATGAGTCATGTGTTGCTGATTTGTTGAGTTATGTCCATGAGCGTCAGGATATTAAGATGATTGGCCGACATGACAGATCCCAATCAGAGCCAAATCCTAGTTTCAATGAGATAGAGCAGAGAATAGAGAAAGGACATTTTGTGAAGGTGCAGGATGTTTTTTGGTACCTCAGCGATGTTTACCACAAAAATCAGCGATTGATACCCTGTGCCGTACTGTACCACTGCAGTTTCATGGGGGTTTCATGGGAGCCTGCGCACAAAACTCTCTAAGGGCATGTCATGTGGTACACAAACAAACAGGGATGCCACAGTATCAAGCAAGGCCTCGTCATCTTCCTCACATTCTGGTTTCTTTGTTGGCGGGTCTTATAATAGTGTGCAACACCCTATTGAGAGGAGAATTCATGGAATGGCCACAAAAATCCATTGCAATGGAAAATATCGTATGCAGTAGAGGGTCCATTTTTCTGTCAAAACGACAGACTGTCTTTTGCACAATCTCATGTGCTGCTGCTTTTTTCTATTTTTCATCGCCACCTGCAATGCTATGTGTATCACCATTTTAAGGTGCCAGTTTGCTCATTTGTGGGCCAATTTAGCACATTTGAAAATAGCAAGAAATTTATCCATGCAATCTACCTCTTCTGGCCAGTGCATGTGTCTTCTGTGGGCGGCAACCTCGGAGTCCAATCACTCCCTGGATGGGTTGAGAGCAAGTGGTCCCATCCCAATCAGTTAGCAAAATGCGGGAAAAACAGGCGCAAAAAATGTGCAGTCTGCCTACCCATGCACAAACAGATTTTGCGGAGAGAATCGCATTTTGGGGAGTTTTCAGTGTTCTTGCAAACAACTTGCCAAATACAATAATAATTCTGGCCATCGCAAGACGCAGACTCCCCTGTCTTCGAGCATCTGCATGGTACCCAGAAGCTATGTGCTGTGGGCTGGAACCACCAGTGTATGTCTGTGCTTTCTCATGCATCCAACAGGGGATGGACGAGACCCAATGCCATGGTTTGGCGAAAGGCACAGGAGCCTGTCCCTGAAGGAAAACAGTGACATGTCTGACAGAAGCATGAAGTTGTCAAATGGATTGTGGATGAGAGGCAACCCTTTTGTGCCTCCGCCATGTCTCCTTGCCTCTCTTTCGCCTTGCAGCCTCTCTCACTCCTCCTTGGCATCCCCTGAACTCCTTCCCAACAACTTTATTATCCCTTCTCAATTGGCCAACTGTTGCCTACTATGCGTCTCACCAAAGGTTCTTGCCAAGTGTGTGGGGCACACCATGAAGATCACAGTGTTGCGAGTGACACAGCAGCGCATTTACAGCGCTTCCACCGATGCGACTGTGCGCATCTGGGACTGGGCGGGCACATGCATTGCAACGCTTGAGGGCCACAATGGCCCAGTGCATTGCATGGAGCTGCGCACCATGCAAGACCGGCAGGGCAGCGATCGCCTGTGGCTGATCAGTGCCTGTGGAGGCGGTGCGCTGCGAGCCTGGCACCCTGAAACGGGAAAGGCTGCTTGGGCCCGCACCATTCACAAGGCGCCCATCCATTGCATGGTGTGTGACGACGATTTGATCTTTACAGGTGTGCCCTCCTCCTCCAGCATGGGACACCAGTGTGCCCCGTCGTTGGTATGTCAGGTCACTGTTTAAGGACCCGGGGGGAGGTGGGGGGCATTTGGGGCTCTAGCCAATTAGCCGATCGACCCACCAACCCACATCAGAAAATTTTTCCTCGGGAAAAAATGAAGTTGTTAACGGGACTGAAATTGGAGGTTGATTGTAGGTCTGCAAACTTATTTTTGGCCTCTGGCCTGGGGGGCATAAAGTGAGTATGCTGGTTGGTATTTCCGCGTGTTTGTAATTGTTCACCTTTTGAGGGGAATGCTCCACACATGGATAGGTTGGTTGGTTGTCAACCCACTGGGGTTGAAGGGTGCAGGTTCAAAATTACAGGAGGGGGAAAACCTGCTTATGATGCCACGGTGACAATATCCCCATTTTGGAACTGCCCCGCCAGCTGGCATCATAATTTTGGGGGCTGGTGCCTTGCATATTGCCTCCCCCAGGCACATATTTCGCTTTTTGAAAGGGAGGTGTCCAAAGGTTGCTTGGGACTGCTCCAGGCTAGGGTCATACTTGGCAACATCGACGTCCGAATGTACAGCCAAGGCGAAAAGTAAGGCGTCTAGGTATTTGGGGAACTCAGAGCTGATGAGAGGCACACCCAGTAGCTTGTGGAAAAAGACCACGCATCGTGTCACGGTGCGGGTGCTCGACGAAGTCCACCACCCCTGCCTGGCTCTCGATCGGCGCCTCACCTTATCGCTCCCGCGCGTTGGGCAGCCTGCACCACACAGCATCTAGGACGTTGGTGTTGTGCACAAACCAGTGTTGAATATAGTTTTGGCGCCACTTGGGGGGTCCAGGTCTGGGGGGGGGGGGGGCATTTTTTGTAACTGGTCACAAAAAATGTAAAGGGCCATAGTGGGAAAGTGCAAACCCCGAAAAGATTGTGACCAAAAAGGGTGTCTCCAGTAGAATGTCTCCATGTCTCCTGTGCCTGTCTGTACTGCAAATTTGCCATGACTGTGTCTGCTTGCACTGCAAATTTCTTGTGACTGCTGGTATTTGTACACTGGTATTTGCGCACTGTGTGTGTATTTTTGTTGTTGCAAGCCCTGTTTTCCCAGTGGCAGTGGCAATGATAGTGGCGGTGGCAATGATAGTGACACTGACAGTGACAGGTGAAGTGGTGGCAGCTGTAGCAAGCAAGGCAATATTGTCACTGTAAGTGATGACAGGGAATGACAATGGCAATGTTGCATCCACAGGGCTCTGTGCCTATCATGTGTGTTGTTGCATCCCCACCCCCTCCATTTACATGTACAGGCTAAGGGCTGCCCAAATGACCGTTTAGGTCACTATTTTTTGTGACCAAATATCGTGACCTTTTCTGTGACCATGGTGGGGGAGCTGGACCCCCCCCCCCCAATTATATCCATCCGTGGCACCAACAGCTTGGCTCACTCCTAGCTGCTCTCATGTGCCACGCGCTAAAATTTCATGCTTCACAAAAATCCGCATGGAACTTACGCCCATGAGGAACTACATGTGGAGAATGCCTTGAGTAGATTGATGTCTCAAGTTGGTGATGCCTGTTGGAGTCTTGCCATTGACCCTTACCTTTCCATGAACCCTTTCCCTCGGTAGGTGCTAGTTCCCATTAGCCTCTCTCTACCTTGCATCCTTGCTCTCTTGGTACTTCCTTTCCCTCCTTGAGTACTTTCCCCTTCCCTTCCTCAATCGGTGGTGCTAATAAAGCCCCCTGGGCTGTCGCCATTTCACACCTCTAATTCCTCCTGGTTTCCATTTCCCTTCATCTCCTGTCTTCTGCTTGGTCTATGTTGCCCCTCTCTCCTCTTCACGGTTTTGACTGTTGGAACCTCTCCTTCTTTTTCCATGTCTCAAGCTCCCTTCCCTTCCCTTTGCCCTTATCCTTGTAATCCCCCCCCCCATTGCAAGTAGACTCCAAATCGTAGCAACCTATAGCCCTTGATCCTTTTTGTTATGTTGTGGTTTCGTGATGTGCATTCCGGGGCAAACGTTTCACGGGGCAACCCTCAAAGTGGCATGGGAGGTGTAGAATGTCATGCTGCGTACGGAGGATGGTGCCCACTCTAGAGACCTATATTAAAACCAATATGGTTAATTTCAATTGCAAAAATTAATACGTAAACAAAACGTTTACCTCTTTGGGAGAGGGGGGATTAGCGGGTTTTCCTCGAAAAATCCCACCGCCACGGGGTGCATTACGGGTTTGGGTGTCATTTTTACCTGGGGGTTGGGTGGGGGGTCTCACCGGTGTGTATGTGAAACAATATTAAAATGGTACTCGACTGCAATTTTTGATTTTATTTTTTGGATTAATTTTTCAGAAATTAAAAGTTAACACGTCGCCGCTGTTAATATTAATAGGCCAAAAATTAACTGGTTTCCAGCAAAAATTAACACTCTCTAGAGATGCACAAGAACACATGAAACATACCTTCTAAGCGTTGACTTGTTTTGCATACATCGTAGTGCCCTGTGCCTAGACCCCGTGATGGTGAAAATGGTCGGGTGTCTTCAGCGGGTGTCTTGGCCCATTTGAGGGTTGTGCCCAGTCTTGGGCAGACCATATGGCGCCATGAGGGTGCTCCCATTACTTGCGCTTTGGCACGCGCCACACGCATAGTCTTGCTTATATCCTTCCCCTGCCACAATCTGCTCACCATGTCTTTTTTTGCGGGTCTGGCTTTTGGGTAGGTTCGTTGGGTGCCCTTGGCCTCTAGTGGCCCTCTCCTCACTAGGTCGGCCCCCTACAACATGCCAAGCTTTATGGGGCTTGAAGGTTGCTGTAGAGTGTGGGCCAATGGTACCTGAACAGCAACCACACACACGCCACTCTAGACCTGCAACCAGTACATGCATCTCATGATGTGGCGTTGTTGTTGGCATCTTGTGGAGGTGTGGAGCTGTGTTGTTTGCTTTCGCTTCGCGCCGTTGTTGATTCCCAGCACTGTTATTCAATGCAACACACCCCATGAGCAGATCTTACTGGTTGAAGTCCCAGGCCCCGGCGATCCTCAATGTCCCACGGCGGCAAGTTCTCGCATTTGCTCGCGGAGTGGTGAGAGTGTTAAAAGAAGAACAGAGTTGAGCGCGCACATGTGTCTAGTGGAGCCCGGCTTGTTGCCTATTGCATCCTAAGCTGCAGGGCGCGAGCGCATGACCGACAGATATGTAGTTTTGCATGGAAAGCTAATTTCCATGTGAAGCGTGGGCGGGCGTGCGTTAGTGCATGAGTGCTATTGCATTGTCTCCCATGCGTGTTTGTCAATTCTTTTATGGTCCACTACCACATTTGTCATGCCTCTTCCTCCCACCTGCCCTCTCATGCCGCCTCTGTACGGGACAACACTTTGGGCAATGAGCATTCTTTGTGGGAAGATGTGCCACAATGATTTAGTGTGCAGAGTGCCTATTTTTTTGGTCTCTGTATATGATTGCGAGCGTGCAAAGAAGAACAACGTTCGGCGGGCAGACGTGCCTCAGATACCTGTTGCCTTGCCTGATGCACGGTGCACAGACAGGACCAAAAAATCTTTAGTTATATCCCAAGAAAATACACTATGTCCTACAATGCATGTCTCCAAAGGTCCACAAAGGTGGGCAATGAAGTTTGTGTCTCGTACCGCAGTGTCCTCCTTATGTTGGTGAAGACGGCGCTGGAGGAGGTTTTGCGGCATGATTTGCAACTCTGGGTGGGGCGGGCTGTTGGACAAAGGGGATGGGCGTTGGATGCGTAGGGGGTGGGGAGGGAATATGCCACCTTAGGGCTTGCACTTGCTAGAATAGTTACTAGCTTCGTGATTAGCCCCAAAGGCCGAATTTCCCAATCTACCGCCATCAATTTTGTTGGAACACACATTGAATTCATACTGAGGACCATGACTAACACCACGGAAATGCTCGCGGCCATGATGAGGCTTCTCGGTGCGGGGCCTTGGCACGGGGCACATGGATGGTCGTGCCCTGTGGCTAGCCAGTCGGGTGTCTTCAGCGGGTGTCTTGGCCCATTTGAGGGTTGTGCCCAGTCTTAGGCAGACCATATGGCACCATGAGGGTGCTCCCATTACTTGCGCCTTGGCACACACCACACGCATAGTCTTGCTTATATCCTTCCCCTGCCACAATCTGCTCACCATGTCTCTTTTTGCGGGTCGGGCTTTTGGGTAGGTTCATTGGGTGCCCTTGGCCTCTAGTGGCCCTCTCCTCACTAGGTGTGCCCCGTACAACATGCCAAGCTTTATGGGGCTGGAAGGTTGCTGTAGAGTGTAGGCCAATGGTACCCGAACAGCAACCACACACAGGCCACTCCAGACCTGCAACCAGTACATGCATCTCATGATGTGGCGTTGTTGTTGGCATCTTGTGGAGGTGTGGAGCTGTGTTGTTTGCTTTCGCTTCGCGCTGTTGTTGATTCCCAGCACTATTATTCAATGCATCACACCCCATGAGTAGATCTTACTGGTTGAAGTCCCGGGCCCCGGCGATCCTCAATGTCCCCACGGCGGCAAGTTGTCGCATTTGCTTACGGAATGATGAGAGTGTTAAAAGAAGAACAGAGTTGAGCGCGCACATGTGTCTAGTGGAGCCCGGCTTGTTGCCTATTGCATCCTAAGCTGCGGGGCGCGAGCGCATGACCGACAGATATGTAGTTTTGCATGGAAAGCTAATTTCAATGTGAAGCGTGGGCGGGCGTGCGTTAGTGCATGAGTGCTATTGCATTGTCTCCCATGCGTGTTTGTCAATTCTTTTATGGTCCACTACCACATTTGTCATGCCTGTTCCTCCCACCTGCCCTCTCATGCCGCCTCTGTACGGGACAACACTTTGGGCAATGAGCATTCTTTGTGGGAAGATGTGCCACAATGATTGAGTGTGCAGAGTGCCTATTTTTTTGGTGTCTGTATATGATTGCGAGCGTGCAAAGAAGAACAACGTTCGGCGGGCAGACGTGCCTCAGATACTTGTTGCCTTGCCTGATGCACGGTGCACAGACAGGACCAAAAAATCTTTAGTTATATCCAAAGAAAATACACTATGTCCTACAATGCATGTCTCCAAAGGTCCACAAGGGTGGGCAATGAAGTTTGTGTCTCGTACCGCAATGTCCTCCTTATGTTGGTGAAGACGGCGCTGGAGGAGGTTTTGCGGCATGATTTGCAACTCTGGGTGGGGCGGGCTGTTGGACAAAGGGGATGGGCGTTGGATGCGTAGGGGGTGGGGAGGGAATATGCCACCTTAGGGCTTGCACTTGCTAGAATAGTTACTAGCTTCGTGATTAGCCCCAAAGTCCGAATTTCCCAATCTACCGCCATCAATTTTGTTGGAACACACATTGAATTCATACTGAGGACCATGACTAACACCACGGAAATGCTCGCGGCCATGATGAGGCTTCTCGGTGCGGGGCCTTGGCACGGGGCACATGGATGGTCGTGCCCTGTGCCTAGCCAGTCGGGTGTCTTCAGCGGGTGTCTTGGCCCATTTGAGGGTTGTGCCCAGTCTTAGGCAGACCATATGGCACCATGAGGGTGCTCCCATTACTTGCGCCTTGGCACACACCACACGCATAGTCTTGCTTATATCCTTCCCCTGCCACAATCTGCTCACCATGTCTCTTTTTGCGGGTCGGGCTTTTGGGTAGGTTCATTGGGTGCCCTTGGCCTCTAGTGGCCCTCTCCTCACTAGGTGTGCCCCGTACAACATGCCAAGCTTTATGGGGCTGGAAGGTTGCTGTAGAGTGTAGGCCAATGGTACCCGAACAGCAACCACACACAGTCCACTCTAGACCTGCAACCAGTACATGCATCTCATGATGTGGCGTTGTTGTTGGCATCTTGTGGAGGTGTGGAGCTGTGTTGTTTGCTTTCGCTTCGCGCTGTTGTTGATTCCCAGCACTATTATTCAATGCATCACACCCCATGAGCAGATCTTACTGGTTGAAGTCCCGGGCCCCGGCGATCCTCAATGTCCCCACGGCGGCAAGTTGTCGCATTTGCTTGCGGAATGATGAGAGTTTTAAAAGAAGAACAGAGTTGAGCGCGCACATGTGTCTAGTGGAGCCCGGCTTGTTGCCTATTGCATCCTAAGCTGCGGGGCGCGAGCGCATGACCGACAGATATGTAGTTTTGCATGGAAAGCTAATTTCAATGTGAAGCGTGGGCGGGCGTGCGTTAGTGCATGAGTGTTATTGCATTGTCTCCCATGCGTGTTTGTCAATTCTTTTATGGTCCACTACCACATTTGTCATGCCTCTTCCTCCCACCTGCCCTCTCATGCCGCCTCTGTACGGGACAACACTTTGGGCAATGAGCATTCTTTGTGGGAAGATGTGCCACAATGATTGAGTGTGCAGAGTGCCTATTTTTTTGGTCTCTGTATATGATTGCGAGCGTGCAAAGAAGAACAACGTTCGGCGGGCAGACGTGCCTCAGATACTTGTTGCCTTGCCTGATGCACGGTGCACAGACAGGACCAAAAAATCGTTAGTTATATCCCAAGAAAATACACTATGTCCTACAATGCATGTCTCCAAAGGTCCACAAAGGTGGGCAATGAAGTTTGTGTCTCGTACCGCAATGTCCTCCTTATGTTGGTGAAGACGGCGCTGGAGGAGGTTTTGCGGCATGATTTGCAACTCTGGGTGGGGCGGGCTGTTGGACAAAGGGGATGGGCGTTGGATGCGTAGGGGGTGGGGAGGGAATATGCCACCTTAGGGCTTGCACTTGCTAGAATAGTTACTAGCTTCGTGATTAGCCCCAAAGTCCGAATTTCCCAATCTACCGCCATCAATTTTGTTGGAACACACATTGAATTCATACTGAGGACCATGACTAACACCACGGAAATGCTCGCGGCCATGATGAGGCTTCTCGGTGCGGGGCCTTGGCACGGGGCACATGGATGGTCGTGCCCTGTGCCTAGCCAGTCGGGTGTCTTCAGCGGGTGTCTTGGCCCATTTGAGGGTTGTGCCCAGTCTTGGGCAGACCATATGGCACCATGAGGGTGCTCCCATTACTTGCGCCTTGGCACACACCACACGCATAGTCTTGCTTATATCCTTCCCCTGCCACAATCTGCTCACCATGTCTCTTTTTGCGGGTCGGGCTTTTGGGTAGGTTCATTGGGTGCCCTTGGCCTCTAGTGGCCCTCTCCTCACTACGTGTGCCCCGTACAACATGCCAAGCTTTATGGGGCTGGAAGGTTGCTGTAGAGTGTAGGCCAATGGTACCCGAACAGCAACCACACACAGGCCACTCTAGACCTGCAACCAGTACATGGATCTCAGGATGTGGCGTTGTTGTTGGCAT
The DNA here is from genome assembly GCA_964036045.1 of Eutreptiella sp. 'Long Island Sound 2002'. Lineage (NCBI taxonomy): Eukaryota > Euglenozoa > Euglenophyceae > Eutreptiales > Eutreptiaceae > Eutreptiella > Eutreptiella sp. 'Long Island Sound 2002'. The sequence goes on along the minus strand of OZ038384.1, from coordinate 61,198,193 downwards.
CTTGTGGAGGTGTGGAGCTGTGTTGTTTGCTTTCGCTTCGCGCTGTTGTTGATTCCCAGCACTATTATTCAATGCATCACACCCCATGAGCAGATCTTACTGGTTGAAGTCCCGGGCCCCGGCGATCCTCAATGTCCCCACGGCGGCAAGTTCTCGCATTTGCTCGCGGAATGATGAGAGTGTTAAAAGAAGAACAGAGTTGAGCGCGCACATGTGTCTAGTGGAGCCCGACTTGTTGCCTATTGCATCCTAAGCTGCGGGGCGCGAGCGCATGACTGACAGATATGTAGTTTTGCATGGAAAGCTAATTTCCATGTGAAGCGTGGGCGGGCGTGCGTTAGTGCATGAGTGTTATTGCATTGTCTCCCATGCGTGTTTGTCAATTCTTTTATGGTCCACTACCACATTTGTCATGCCTCTTCCTCCCACCTGCCCTCTCATGCCGCCTCTGTACGGGACAACACTTTGGGCAATGAGCATTCTTTGTGGGAAGATGTGCCACAATGATTGAGTGTGCAGAGTGCCTATTTTTTTTGTCTCTTTATATGATTGCGAGCGTGCAAAGAAGAACAACGTTCGGCGGGCAGACATGCCTCAGATACCTGTTGCCTTGCCTGATGCACGGTGCACAGACAGGACCAAAAAATCGTTAGTTATATCCCAAGAAAATACACTATGTCCTACAATGCATGTCTCCAAAGGTCCACAAAGGTGGGCAATGAAGTTTGTGTCTCGTACCGCAGTGTCCTCCTTATGTTGGTGAAGACGGCGCTGGAGGAGGTTTTGCGGCATGATTTGCAACTCTGGGTGGGGCGGGCTGTTGGACAAAGGGGATGGGCGTTGGATGCGTAGGGGGTGGGGAGGGAATATGCCACCTAGGGCTTGCACTTGCTAGAATAGTTACTAGCTTCCTGATTAGCCCCAAAGGCCGAATTTCCCAATCTACCGCCATCAATTTTGTTGGAACACACATTGAATTCATATTGAGGACCATGACTAACACCACGGAAATGCTCGCGGCCATGATGAGGCTTCTCGGTGCGGGGCCTTGGCACGGGGCACATGGATGGTCATGCCCTATGCCTAGCCAGTCGGGTGTCTTCAGCGGGTGTCTTGGCCCATTTGAGGGTTGTGCCCAGTCTTAGGCAGACCATATGGCACCATGAGGGTGCTCCCATTACTTGCGCCTTGGCACAGGCCACACGCATAGTCTTGCTTATATCCTTCCATTGCCACAATCTGCTCACCATGTCCTTTTTTGCGGGTCTGGCTTTTGGGTAGGTTCGTTGGGTGCCCTTGGCCTCTAGTGGCCCTCTCCTCACTAGGTCTGCCCCCTACAACATGCCAAGCTTTACGGGGCTGGAAGGTTGCTGTAGAGTGTAGGCCAATGGTACCTGAACAGCAACCACACACAGGCCACTCTAGACCTGCAACCAGTACATGCATCTCATGATGTGGCGCCGTCGTTGGCATCTTGTGGAGGTGTGGAGCTGTGTTGTTTGCTTTCGCTTCGCGCTGTTGTTGATTCCCAGCACTATTATTCAATGCATCACACCCCATGAGCAGATCTTAGTGGTTGAAGTCCCAGGCCCCAGCGATCCTCAATGTCCCCATGGCGGCAAGTTCTCGCATTTGCTCGCGGAATGGTGACAGTGTTAAAAGAAGAACAGAGTTGAGCGCGCACATGTGTCTAGTGGAGCTCGGCTTGTTGCCTATTGCATCCTAAGCTGCAGGGCGCGAGCGCATGACCGACAGATATGTAGTTTTGCATGGAAAGCTAATTTCCATGTGAAGCGTGGGCGGGCGTGCGTTAGTGCATGAGTGCTATTGCATTGTCTCCCATGTGTGTTTGTCAATTCTTTTATGGTCCACTACCACATTTGTCATGCCTGTTCCTCCCACCTGCCCTCTCATGCCGCCTCTGTACGGGACAACACTTTGGGCAATGAGCATTCTTTGTGGGAAGATGTGCCACAATGATTGAGTGTGCAGAGTGCCTATTTTTTTGGTCTCTTTATATGATTGTGAGCGTGCAAAGAAGAACAGCGTTCGGCGGGCAGACGTGCCTCAGATACCTGTTGCCTTGCCTGATGCACGGTGCACAGACAGGACCAAAAAATCTTTAGTTATATCCCAAGAAAATACACTATGTCCTACAATGCATGTCTCCAAAGGTCCACAAAGGTGGGCAATGAAGTTTGTGTCTCGTACCGCAGTGTCCTCCTTATGTTGGTGAAGACGGCGCTGGAGGAGGTTTTGCGGCATGATTTGCAACTCTGGGTGGGGCGGGCTGTTGGACAAAGGGGATGGGCGTTGGATGCGTAGGGGGTGGGGAGGGAATATGCCACCTTAGGGCTTGCACTTGCTAGAACACTTACTAGCTTCGTGATTAGCCCCAAAGTCCGAATTTCCCAATCTACCGCCATCAATTTTGTTGGAACGCACATTGAATTCATATTGAGGACCATGACTAACACCACGGAAATGCTCGCGGCCATGATGAGGCTTCTCGGTGCGGGGCCTTGGCACGGGGCACATGGATGGTCGTGCCCTGTGCCTAGCCAGTCGGGTGTCTTCAGCGGGTGTCTTGGCCCATTTGAGGGTTGTGCCCAGTCTTGGGCAGACCATATGGCACCATGAGGGTGCTCCCATTACTTGCGCCTTGGCACACACCACACGCATAGTCTTGCTTATATCCTTCCCCTGCCACGATCTGCTCACCATGTCTCTTTTTGCGGGTCTGGCTTCTGGGTAGGTTCGTTGGGTGCCCTTGGCCTCTAGTGGCCCTCTCCTCACTAGGTTTGCCCCCTACAACATGCCAAGCTTTATGGGGCTGGAAGGTTGCTGTCGAGTGTAGGCCAATGGTACCTGAACAGCAACCACACACACGCCACTCTAGACCTGCAAACAGTACATGCATGTCATGATGTGGCGTTGTTGTTGGCATTTTGTGGAGGTGTGGAGCTGTGTTGTTTGCTTTCGCTTCGCGCCGTTGTTGATTCCCATCACTATTATTCAATGCATCACACCCCATGAGCAGATCTTACTGGTTGAAGTCCCGGGCCCCGGCGATCCTCAATGTCCCATGGCGGCAAGTTCTCGCATTTGCTCGCGGAATGGTGAGAGTGTTAAAAGAAGAACAGAGTTGAGCGCGCACATGTGTCTAGTGGAGCCCGGCTTGTTGCCTATTGCATCCTAAGCTGCAGGGCGCAAGCGCATGACCGACAGATATGTAGTTTTGCATGGAAAGCTAATTTCCATGTGAAGCGTGGGCGGGCGTGCGTTAGTGCATGAGTGCTATTGCATTGTCTCCCATGCGTGTTTGTCAATTCTTTTATGGTCCACTACCACATTTGTCATGCCTCTTCCTCCCACCTGCCCTCTCATGCCGCCTCTGTACGGGACAACACTTTGGGCAATGAGCATTCTTTGTGGGAAGATGTGCCACAATGATTGAGTGTGCAGAGTGCCTATTTTTTTGTCTCTTTATATGATTGTGAGCGTGCAAAGAAGAACAACGTTCGGCGGGCAGACGTGCCTCAGATACCTGTTGCCTTGCCTGATGCACGGTGCACAGACAGGACCAAAAAATCTTTAGTTATATCCAAAGAAAATACACTATGTCCTACAATGCATGTCTCCAAAGGTCCACAAAGGTGGGCAATGAAGTTTGTGTCTCGTACCGCAGTGTCCTCTTTATGTTGGTGAAGACGGCGCTGGAGGAGGTTTTGCGGCATGATTTGCAACTCTGGGTGGGGCGGGCTGTTGGACAAAGGGGATGGGCGGTGGATGTGTAGGGGGTGGGGAGGGAATATGCCACCTAGGGCTTGCACTTGCTAGAATAGTTACTAGCTTCCTGATTAGCCCCAAACTCCGAATTTCCCAATCCACCGCCATCAATTTTGTTGGAACACATATTGAGGACCATGACTAACACCATGGAAATGCTCGCGGCCATGATGAGGCTTCTCGGTGCGGGGCCTTGGCACGGGGCACATGGATGGTCATGCCCTATGCCTAGCCAGTCGGGTGTCCTCAGCGGGTGTCTTGGCCCATTTGAGGGTTGTGCCCAGTCTTGGGCAGACCATATGGCACCATGAGGGTGCTCCCATTACTTGCGCCTTGGCACACACCACACGCATAGTCTTGCTTATATCCTTCCCCTGCCACAATCTGCTCACCATGTCTTTTTTTGCGGGCCTGGCTTTTGGGTACGTTCGTTGGGTGCCCTTGGCCTCTAGTGGCCCTCTCCTCACTAGGTCTGCCCCCTACAACATAGCAAGCTTTATGGGGCTGGAAGGTTGCTGTAGAGTGTAGGCCAATGGTACCTGAACAGCAACCACACACACGCCACTCTAGACCTGCAACCAGTACATGCATCTCATGATGTGGCGTTGTTGTTGGCATCTTGTGGAGGTGTGGAGCTGTGTTGTTTGCTTTCGCTTCGCGCCGTTTTTGATTCCCAGCACTATTATTCAATGCATCACACCCCATGAGCACATCTTACTGGTTGAAGTCCCGGGCCCCGGCGATCCTCAATGTCCCCATGGCGGCAAGTTCTCGCATTTGCTCGCGGAATGGTGAGAGTGTTAAAAGAAGAACAGAGTTGAGCGCGCACATGTGTCTAGTGGAGCTCGGCTTGTTGCCTATTGCATCCTAAGCTGCAGGGCGCGAGCGCATGACCGACAGATATGTAGTTTTGCATGGAAAGCTAATTTCCATGTGAAGTGTGGGCGGGCGTGCGTTAGTGCATAAGTGCTATTGCATTGTCTCCCATGTGTGTTTGTCAATTCTTTTATGGTCCACTACCACATTTGTCATGCCTGTTCCTCCCACCTGCCCTCTCATGCCGCCTCTGTACGGGACAACACTTTGGGCAATGAGCATTCTTTGTGGGAAGATGTGCCACAATGATTGAGTGTGCAGAGTGCCTATTTTTTTGGTCTCTTTATATGATTGTGAGCGTGCAAAGAAGAACAACGTTCGGCGGGCAGACGTGCCTCAGATACCTGTTGCCTTGCCTGATGCACGGTGCACAGACAGGACCAAAAAATCTTTAGTTATATCCCAAGAAAATACACTATGTCCTGCAATGCATGTCTCCAAAGGTCCACAAAGGTGGGCAATGAAGTTTGTGTCTCGTACCGCAGTGTCCTCTTTATTTTGGTGAAGACGGCGCTGGAGGAGGTTTTGCGGCATGATTTGCAACTCTGGGTGGGGCGGGCTGTTGGACAAAGGGGATGGGCGTTGGATGCGTAGGGGGTGGGGAGGGAATATGCCACCTTAGGGCTTGCACTTGCTAGAATAGTTACTAGCTTCGTGATTAGCCCCAAAGTCCGAATTTCCCAATCTACCGCCATCAACTTTGTTGGAACGCACATTGAATTCATATTGAGGACCATGACTAACACCACGGAAATGCTCGCGGCCATGATGAGGCTTCTCGGTGCGGGGCCTTGGCACGGGGCACATGGATGGTCGTGCCCTGTGCCTAGCCAGTCGGGTGTCTTCAGCGGGTGTCTTGGCCCATTTGAGGGTTGTGCCCAGTCTTGGGCAGACCATATGGCACCATGAGGGTGATCCCATTACTTGCGCCTTGGCACACGCCACACGCATAGTCTTGCTTATATCCTTCCCCTGCCACGATCTGCTCACCATGTCTCTTTTTGCGGGTCTGGCTCCTGGGTAGGTTCGTTGGGTGCCCTTGGCCTCTAGTGGCCCTCTCCTCACTACGTGTGCCCCGTACAACATGCCAAGCTTTATGGGGCTTGAAGGTTGCTGTCGAGTGTAGGCCAATGGTACCTGAACAGCAACCACACACACGCCACTCTAGACCTGCAACCAGTACATGCATGTCCTGATGTGGCGTTGTTGTTGGCATTTTGTGGAGGTGTGGAGCTGTGTTGTTTGCTTTCGCTTCGCGCCGTTGTTGATTCCCATCACTATTATTCAATGCATCACACCCCATGAGTAGATCTTACTGGTTGAAGTCCCGGGCCCCGGCGATCCTCAATGTCCCATGGCGGCAAGTTCTCGCATTTGCTCGCGGAATGGTGAGAGTGTTAAAAGAAGAACAGAGTTGAGCGCGCACATGTGTCTAGTGGAGCCCGGCTTGTTGCCTATTGCATCCTAAGCTGCAGGGCGCAAGCGCATGACCGACAGATATGTAGTTTTGCATGGAAAGCTAATTTCCATGTGAAGCGTGGGCGGGCGTGCGTTAGTGCATAAGTGCTATTGCATTGTCTCCCATGCGTGTTTGTCAATTCTTTTATGGTCCACTACCACATTTGTCATGCCTCTTCCTCCCACCTGCCCTCTCATGCCGCCTCTGTACGGGACAACACTTTGGGCAATGAGCATTCTTTGTGGGAAGATGTGCCACAATGATTGAGTGTGCAGAGTGCCTGTTTTTTTGTCTCTTTATATGATTGTGAGCGTGCAAAGAAGAACAACGTTCGGCGGGCAGACGTGCCTCAGATACCTGTTGCCTTGCCTGATGCACGGTGCACAGACAGGACCAAAAAATCTTTAGTTATATCCCAAGAAAATACACTATGTCCTACAATGCATGTCTCCAAAGGTCCACAAGGGTGGGCAATGAAGTTTGTGTCTCGTACCGCAGTGTCCTCTTTATGTTGGTGAAGACGGCGCTGGAGGAGGTTTTGCGGCATGATTTGCAACTCTGGGTGGGGCGGGCTGTTGGACAAAGGGGATGGGCGGTGGATGTGTAGGGGGTGGGGAGGGAATATGCCACCCAGGGCTTGCACTTGCTAGAATAGTTACTAGCTTCCTGATTAGCCCCAAAGTCCGAATTTCTCAATCCACCGCCATCAATTTTGTTGGAACGCATATTGAGGACCATGACTAACACCATGGAAATGCTCGCGGCCATGATGAGGCTTCTCGGTGCGGGGCCTTGGCACGGGGCACATGGATGGTCATGCCCTATGCCTAGCCAGTCGGGTGTCCTCAGCGGGTGTCTTGGCCCATTTGAGGGTTGTGCCCAGTCTTGGGCAGACCATATGGCACCATGAGGGTGCTCCCATTACTTGCGCCTTGGCACACGCCACACGCATAGTCTTGCTTATATCCTTCCCCTGCCACAATCTGCTCACCATGTCTTTTTTTGCGGGCCTGGCTTTTGGGTACGTTCGTTGGGTGCCCTTGGCCTCTAGTGGCCCTCTCCTCACTAGGTCTGCCCCCTACAATATAGCAAGCTTTATGGGGCTGGAAGGGTGCTGTAGAGTGTAGGCCAATGGTACCTGAACAGCAACCACACACACGCCACTCTAGACCTGCAACCAGTACATGCATCTCATGATGTGGCGTTGTTGTTGGCATCTTGTGGAGGTGTGGAGCTGTGTTGTTTGCTTTCGCTTCGCGCTGTTGTTGATTCCCAGCACTATTATTCAATGCATCACACCCCATGAGCACATCTTACTGGTTGAAGTCCCGGGCCCCGGCGATCCTCAATGTCCCCATGGCGGCAAGTTCTCGCATTTGCTCGCGGAATGGTGAGAGCGATAAAAGAAGAACAGAGTTGAGCGCGCACATGTGTCTAGTGGAGCCCGGCTTGTTGCCTATTGCATCCTAAGCTGCAGGGCGCAAGCGCATGACCGACAGATATGTAGTTTTGCATGGAAAGCTAATTTCCATGTGAAGCGTGGGCGGGCGTGCGTTAGTGCATAAGTGCTATTGCATTGTCTCCCATGCGTGTTTGTCAATTCTTTTATGGTCCACTACCACATTTGTCATGCCTCTTCCTCCCACCTGCCCTCTCATGCCGCCTCTGTACGGGACAACACTTTGGGCAATGAGCATTCTTTGTGGAAAGATGTGCCACAATGATTGAGTGTGCAGAGTGCCGATTTTTTTGTACTCTTTATATGATTGTGAGCGTGCAAAGAAGAACAACGTTCGGCGGGCAGACGTGCCTCAGATACCTGTTGCCTTGCCTGATGCACGGTGCACAGACAGGACCAAAAAATCGTTAGTTATATCCCAAGAAAATACACTATGTCCTACAATGCATGTCTCCAAAGGTCCACAAAGGTGGGCAATGAAGTTTGTGTCTCGTACCGCAGTGTCCTCTTTATGTTGGTGAAGACGGCGCTGGAGGAGGTTTTGCGGCATGATTTGCAACTCTGGGTGGGGCGGGCTGTTGGACAAAGGGGATGGGCGTTGGATGCGTAGGGGGTGGGGAGGGAATATGCCACCTAGGGCTCGCACTTGCTAGAATAGTTACTAGCTTCGTGATTAGCCCCAAAGTCCGAATTTCCCAATCTACCGCCATCAATTTTGTTGGAACACACATTGAATTCATATTGAGGACCATGACTAACACCACGGAAATGCTCGCGGCCATGATGAGGCTTCTCGGTGCGGGGCCTTGGCACGGGGCACATGGATGGTCGTGCCCTGTGGCTAGCCAGTCGCGTGTCTTCAGCGGGTGTCTTGGCCCATTTGAGGGTTGTGCCCAGTCTTAGGCAGACCATATGGCACCATGAGGGTGCTCCCATTACTTGCGCCTTGGCACACGCCACACGCATAGTCTTGCTTATATCCTTCCCCTGCCACAATCTGCTCACCATGTCTCTTTTTGTGGGTCTGGCTTCTGGGTAGGTTCGTTGGGTGCCCTTGGCCTCTAGTGGCCCTCTCCTCACTAGGTTTGCCCCCTACAACATGCCAAGCTTTATGGGGCTGGAAGCTTGCTGTCGAGTGTAGGCCAATGGTACCTGAACAGCAACCACACACACGCCACTCTAGACCTGCAAACAGTACATGCATGTCATGATGTGGCGTTGTTGTTGGCATTTTGTGGAGGTGTGGGGCTGTGTTGTTTGCTTTCGCTTCGCGCCGTTGTTGATTCCCATCACTATTATTCAATGCATCACGCCCCATGAGCAGATCTTACTGGTTGAAGTCCCGGGCCCCGGCGATCCTCAATGTCCCCATGGCGGCAAGTTCTCGCATTTGCTCGCGGAATGGTGAGAGCGATAAAAGAAGAACAGAGTTGAGCGCGCACATGTGTCTAGTGGAGCCCGGCTTGTTGCCTATTGCATCCTAAGCTGCAGGGCGCAAGCGCATGACCGACAGATATGTAGTTTTGCATGGAAAGCTAATTTCCATGTGAAGCGTGGGCGGGCGTGCGTTAGTGCATAAGTGCTATTGCATTGTCTCCCATGCGTGTTTGTCAATTCTTTTATGGTCCACTACCACATTTGTCATGCCTCTTCCTCCCACCTGCCCTCTCATGCCGCCTCTGTACGGGACAACACTTTGGGCAATGAGCATTCTTTGTGGAAAGATGTGCCACAATGATTGAGTGTGCAGAGTGCCGATTTTTTTGTACTCTTTATATGATTGTGAGCGTGCAAAGAAGAACAACGTTCGGCGGGCAGACGTGCCTCAGATACCTGTTGCCTTGCCTGATGCACGGTGCACAGACAGGACCAAAAAATCGTTAGTTATATCCCAAGAAAATACACTATGTCCTACAATGCATGTCTCCAAAGGTCCACAAAGGTGGGCAATGAAGTTTGTGTCTCGTACCGCAGTGTCCTCTTTATGTTGGTGAAGACGGCGCTGGAGGAGGTTTTGCGGCATGATTTGCAACTCTGGGTGGGGCGGGCTGTTGGACAAAGGGGATGGGCGTTGGATGCGTAGGGGGTGGGGAGGGAATATGCCACCTAGGGCTTGCACTTGCTAGAATAGTTACTAGCTTCGTGATTAGCCCCAAAGTCCGAATTTCCCAATCTACCGCCATCAATTTTGTTGGAACACACATTGAATTCATATTGAGGACCATGACTAACACCACGGAAATGCTCGCGGCCATGATGAGGCTTCTCGGTGCGGGGCCTTGGCACGGGGCACATGGATGGTCGTGCCCTGTGGCTAGCCAGTCGCGTGTCTTCAGCGGGTGTCTTGGCCCATTTGAGGGTTGTGCCCAGTCTTAGGCAGACCATATGGCACCATGAGGGTGCTCCCATTACTTGCGCCTTGGCACACGCCACACGCATAGTCTTGCTTATATCCTTCCCCTGCCACAATCTGCTCACCATGTCTCTTTTTGTGGGTCTGGCTTCTGGGTAGGTTCGTTGGGTGCCCTTGGCCTCTAGTGGCCCTCTCCTCACTAGGTTTGCCCCCTACAACATGCCAAGCTTTATGGGGCTGGAAGCTTGCTGTCGAGTGTAGGCCAATGGTACCTGAACAGCAACCACACACACGCCACTCTAGACCTGCAAACAGTACATGCATGTCATGATGTGGCGTTGTTGTTGGCATTTTGTGGAGGTGTGGGGCTGTGTTGTTTGCTTTCGCTTCGCGCCGTTGTTGATTCCCATCACTATTATTCAATGCATCACGCCCCATGAGCAGATCTTACTGGTTGAAGTCCCGGGCCCCGGCGATCCTCAATGTCCCCATGGCGGCAAGTTCTCGCATTTGCTCGCGGAATGGTGAGAGTGTTAAAAGAAGAACAGAGTTGAGCGCGCACATGTGTCTAGTGGAGCCCGGCTTGTTGCCTATTGCATCCTAAGCTGCAGGGCGCAAGCGCATGACCGACAGATATGTAGTTTTGCATGGAAAGCTAATTTCCATGTGAAGCGTGGGCGGGCGTGCGTTAGTGCATGAGTGCTATTGCATTGTCTCCCATGCGTGTTTGTCAATTCTTTTATGGTCCACTACCACATTTGTCATGCCTCTTCCTCCCACCTGCCCTCTCATGCCGCCTCTGTACGGGACAACACTTTGGGCAATGAGCATTCTTTGTGGGAAGATGTGCCACAATGATTGAGTGTGCAGAGTGCCTATTTTTTTGTCTCTTTATATGATTGTGAGCGTGCAAAGAAGAACAACGTTCGGCGGGCAGACGTGCCTCAGATACCTGTTGCCTTGCCTGATGCACGGTGCACAGACAGGACCAAAAAATCGTTAGTTATATCCCAAGAAAATACACTATGTCCTACAATGCATGTCTCCAAAGGTCCACAAAGGTGGGCAATGAAGTTTGTGTCTCGTACCGCAGTGTCCTCTTTATGTTGGTGAAGACGGCGCTGGAGGAGGTTTTGCGGCATGATTTGCAACTCTGGGTGGGGCGGGCTGTTGGACAAAGGGGATGGGCGTTGGATGCGTAGGGGGTGGGGAGGGAATATGCCACCTAGGGCTTGCACTTGCTAGAATAGTTACTAGCTTCGTGATTAGCCCCAAAGTCCGAATTTCCCAATCTACCGCCATCAATTTTGTTGGAACACACATTGAATTCATATTGAGGACCATGACTAACACCACGGAAATGCTCGCGGCCATGATGAGGCTTCTCGGTGCGGGGCCTTGGCACGGGGCACATGGATGGTCGTGCCCTGTGGCTAGCCAGTCGCGTGTCTTCAGCGGGTGTCTTGGCCCATTTGAGGGTTGTGCCCAGTCTTAGGCAGACCATATGGCACCATGAGGGTGCTCCCATTACTTGCGCCTTGGCACACGCCACACGCATAGTCTTGCTTATATCCTTCCCCTGCCACAATCTGCTCACCATGTCTCTTTTTGTGGGTCTGGCTTCTGGGTAGGTTCGTTGGGTGCCCTTGGCCTCTAGTGGCCCTCTCCTCACTAGGTTTGCCCCCTACAACATGCCAAGCTTTATGGGGCTGGAAGCTTGCTGTCGAGTGTAGGCCAATGGTACCTGAACAGCAACCACACACACGCCACTCTAGACCTGCAAACAGTACATGCATGTCATGATGTGGCGTTGTTGTTGGCATTTTGTGGAGGTGTGGGGCTGTGTTGTTTGCTTTCGCTTCGCGCCGTTGTTGATTCCCATCACTATTATTCAATGCATCACGCCCCATGAGCAGATCTTACTGGTTGAAGTCCCGGGCCCCGGCGATCCTCAATGTCCCCATGGCGGCAAGTTCTCGCATTTGCTCGCGGAATGGTGAGAGTGTTAAAAGAAGAACAGAGTTGAGCGCGCACATGTGTCTAGTGGAGCCCGGCTTGTTGCCTATTGCATCCTAAGCTGCAGGGCGCAAGCGCATGACCGACAGATATGTAGTTTTGCATGGAAAGCTAATTTCCATGTGAAGCGTGGGCGGGCGTGCGTTAGTGCATGAGTGCTATTGCATTGTCTCCCATGCGTGTTTGTCAATTCTTTTATGGTCCACTACCACATTTGTCATGCCTCTTCCTCCCACCTGCCCTCTCATGCCGCCTCTGTACGGGACAACACTTTGGGCAATGAGCATTCTTTGTGGGAAGATGTGCCACAATGATTGAGTGTGCACAGTGCCTATTTTTTTGTCTCTTTATATGATTGTGAGCGTGCAAAGAAGAACAACGTTCGGCGGGCAGACGTGCCTCAGATACCTGTTGCCTTGCCTGATGCACGGTGCACAAACAGGACCAAAAAATCTTTAGTTATATCCCAAGAAAATACACTATGTCCTACAATGCATGTCTCCAAAGGTCCACAAAGGTGGGCAATGAAGTTTGTGTCTCGTACCGCAGTGTCCTCTTTATGTTGGTGAAGACGGCGCTGGAGGAGGTTTTGCGGCATGATTTGCAACTCTGGGTGGGGCGGGCTGTTGGACAAAGGGGATGGGCGGTGGATGTGTAGGGGGTGGGGAGGGAATATGCCACCTAGGGCTTGCACTTGCTAGAATAGTTACTAGCTTCCTGATTAGCCCCAAAGTCCGAATTTCCCAATCCACCGCCATCAATTTTGTTGGAACGCATATTGAGGACCATGACTATCACCATGGAAATGCTCGCGGCCATGATGAGGCTTCTCGGTGCGGGGCCTTGGCACGGGGCACATGGATGGTCATGCCCTATGCCTAGCCAGTCGGGTGTCCTCAGCGGGTGTCTTGGCCCATTTGAGGGTTGTGCCCAGTCTTGGGCAGACCATATGGCACCATGAGGGTGCTCCCATTACTTGCGCCTTGGCACACGCCACACGCATAGTCTTGCTTATATCCTTCCCCTGCCACAATCTGCTCACCATGTCTTTTTTTGCGGGCCTGGCTTTTGGGTACGTTCGTTGGGTGCCCTTGGCCTCTAGTGGCCCTCTCCTCACTAGGTCTGCCCCCTACAACATAGCAAGCTTTATGGGGCTGGAAGGTTGCTGTAGAGTGTAGGCCAATGGTACCTGAACAGCAACCACACACACGCCACTCTAGACCTGCAACCAGTACATGCATCTCATGATGTGGCGTTGTTGTTGGCATCTTGTGTAGGTGTGGAGCTGTGTTGTTTGCTTTCGCTTCGCGCCGTTGTTGATTCCCAGCACTATTATTCAATGCATCACACCCCATGAGCACATCTTACTGGTTGAAGTCCCGGGCCCCGGCGATCCTCAATGTCCCCATGGCGGCAAGTTCTCGCATTTGCTCGCGGAATGGTGAGAGTGTTAAAAGAAGAACAGAGTTGAGCGCGCACATGTGTCTAGTGGAGCTCGGCTTGTTGCCTATTGCATCCTAAGCTGCAGGGCGCGAGCGCATGACCGACAGATATGTAGTTTTGCATGGAAAGCTAATTTCCATGTGAAGCGTGGCCGGGCGTGCGTTAGTGCATAAGTGCTATTGCATTGTCTCCCATGTGTGTTTGTCAATTCTTTTATGGTCCACTACCACATTTGTCATGCCTGTTCCTCCCACCTGCCCTCTCATGCCGCCTCTGTACGGGACAACACTTTGGGCAATGAGCATTCTTTGTGGGAAGATGTGCCACAATGATTGAGTGTGCAGAGTGCCTATTTTTTTGGTCTCTTTATATGATTGTGAGCGTGCAAAGAAGAACAACGTTCGGCGGGCAGACGTGCCTCAGATACCTGTTGCCTTGCCTGATGCACGGTGCACAGACAGGACCAAAAAATCCTTAGTTATATCCCAAGAAAATACACTATGTCCTACAATGCATGTCTCCAAAGGTCCACAAAGGTGGGCAATGAAGTTTGTGTCTCGTACCGCAGTGTCCTCTTTATGTTGGTGAAGACGGCGCTGGAGGAGGTTTTGCGGCATGATTTGCAACTCTGGGTGGGGCGGGCTGTTGGACAAAGGGGATGGGCGTTGGATGCGTAGGGGGTGGGGAGGGAATATGCCACCTTAGGGCTTGCACTTGCTAGAACACTTACTAGCTTCGTGATTAGCCCCAAAGTCCGAATTTCCCAATCTACCGCCATCAATTTTGTTGGAACGCACATTGAATTCATTCTGAGGACCATGACTAACACCACGGAAATGCTCGCGGCCATGATGAGGCTTCTCGGTGCGGGGCCTTGGCACGGGGCACATGGATGGTCGTGCCCTGTGCCTAGCCAGTCGGGTGTCTTCAGCGGGTGTCTTGGCCCATTTGAGGGTTGTGCCCAGTCTTGGGCAGACCATATGGCACCATGAGGGTGCTCCCATTACTTGCGCCTTGGCACACGCCACACGCATAGTCTTGCTTATATCCTTCCCCTGCCACGATCTGCTCACCATGTCTCTTTTTGCGGGTCTGGCTTCTGGGTAGGTTCGTTGGGTGCCCTTGGCCTCTAGTGGCCCTCTCCTCACTAGGTTTGCCCCCTACAACATGCCAAGCTTTATGGGGCTTGAAGGTTGCTGTCGAGTGTAGGCCAATGGTACCTGAACAGCAACCACACACACGCCACTCTAGACCTGCAACCAGTACATGCATGTCATGATGTGGCGTTGTTGTTGGCATTTTGTGGAGGTGTGGAGCTGTGTTGTTTGCTTTCGCTTCGCGCCGTTGTTGATTCTCATCACTATTATTCAATGCATCACACCCCATGAGCAGATCTTAGTGGTTGAAGTCCCGGGCCCCGGCGATCCTCAATGTCCCATGGCGGCAAGTTCTCGCATTTGCTCGCGGAATGGTGAGAGTGTTAAAAGAAGAACAGAGTTGAGCGCGCACATGTGTCTAGTGGAGCCCGGCTTGTTGCCTATTGCATCCTAAGCTGCAGGGCGCAAGCGCATGACCGACAGATATGTAGTTTTGCATGGAAAGCTAATTTCCATGTGAAGCGTGGGCGGGCGTGCGTTAGTGCATAAGTGCTATTGCATTGTCTCCCATGCGTGTTTGTCAATTCTTTTATGGTCCACTACCACATTTGTCATGCCTCTTCCTCCCACCTGCCCTCTCATGCCGCCTCTGTACGGGACAACACTTTGGGCAATGAGCATTCTTTGTGGGAAGATGTGCCACAATGATTGAGTGTGCAGAGTGCCTATTTTTTTGTCTCTTTATATGATTGTGAGCGTGCAAAGAAGAACAACGTTCGGCGGGCAGACGTGCCTCAGATACCTGTTGCCTTGCCTCATGCACGGTGCACAGACAGGACCAAAAAATCTTTAGTTATATCCCAAGAAAATACACTATGTCCTACAATGCATGTCTCCAAAGGTCCACAAGGGTGGGCAATGAAGTTTGTGTCTCGTACCGCAGTGTCCTCTTTATGTTGGTGAAGACGGCGCTGGAGGAGGTTTTGCGGCATGATTTGCAACTCTGGATGGGGCGGGCTGTTGGACAAAGGGGATGGGCGGTGGATGTGTAGGGGGTGGGGAGGGAATATGCCACCCGGGGCTTGCACTTGCTAGAATAGTTACTAGCTTCCTGATTAGCCCCAAAGTCCCAATTTCCCCATCCACCGCCATCAATTTTGTTGGAACGCATATTGAGGACCATGACTAACACCATGGAAATGCTCGCGGCCATGATGAGGCTTCTCGGTGCGGGGCCTTGGCACGGGGCACATGGATGGTCATGCCCTATGCCTAGCCAGTCGGGTGTCCTCAGCGGGTGTCTTGGCCCATTTGAGGGTTGTGCCCAGTCTTGGGCAGACCATATGGCACCATGAGGGTGCTCCCATTACTTGCGCCTTGGCACACGCCACACGCATAGTCTTGCTTATATCCTTCCCCTGCCACAATCTGCTCACCATGTCTTTTTTTGCGGGCCTGGCTTTTGGGTACGTTCGTTGGGTGCCCTTGGCCTCTAGTGGCCCTCTCCTCACTAGGTCTGCCCCCTACAACATAGCAAGCTTTATGGGGTTGGAAGGGTGCTGTAGAGTGTAGGCCAATGGTACCTGAACAGCAACCACACACACGCCACTCTAGACCTGCAACCAGTACATGCATCTCATGATGTGGCGTTGTTGTTGGCATCTTGTGGAGGTGTGGAGCTGTGTTGTTTGCGTTCGCTTCGCGCCGTTGTTGATTCCCAGCACTATTATTCAATGCATCACACCCCATGAGCACATCTTACTGGTTGAAGTCCCGGGCCCCGGCGATCCTCAATGTCCCCATGGCGGCAAGTTCTCGCATTTGCTCGCGGAATGGTGAGAGCGATAAAAGAAGAACAGAGTTGAGCGCGCACATGTGTCTAGTGGAGCCCGGCTTGTTGCCTATTGCATCCTAAGCTGCAGGGCGCAAGCGCATGACCGACAGATATGTAGTTTTGCATGGAAAGCTAATTTCCATGTGAAGCGTGGGCGGGCGTGCGTTAGTGCATGAGTGCTATTGCATTGTCTCCCATGCGTGTTTGTCAATTCTTTTATGGTCCACTACCACATTTGTCATGCCTCTTCCTCCCACCTGCCCTCTCATGCCGCCTCTGTACGGGACAACACTTTGGGCAATGAGCATTCTTTGTGGAAAGATGTGCCACAATGATTGAGTGTGCAGAGTGCCGATTTTTTTGTACTCTTTATATGATTGTGAGCGTGCAAAGAAGAACAACGTTCGGCGGGCAGACGTGCCTCAGATACCTGTTACCTTGCCTGATGCACGGTGCACAGACAGGACCAAAAAATCGTTAGTTATATCCCAAGAAAATACACTATGTCCTACAATGCATGTCTCCAAAGGTCCACAAAGGTGGGCAATGAAGTTTGTGTCTCGTACCGCAGTGTCCTCTTTATGTTGGTGAAGACGGCGCTGGAGGAGGTTTTGCGGCATGATTTGCAACTCTGGGTGGGGCGGGCTGTTGGACAAAGGGGATGGGCGTTGGATGCGTAGGGGGTGGGGAGGGAATATGCCACCTAGGGCTTGCACTTGCTAGAATAGTTACTAGCCTCGTGATTAGCCCCAAAGTCCGAATTTCCCAATCTACCGCCATCAATTTTGTTGGAACACACATTGAATTCATATTGAGGACCATGACTAACACCACGGAAATGCTCGCGGCCATGATGAGGCTTCTCGGTGCGGGGCCTTGGCACGGGGCACATGGATGGTCGTGCCCTGTGGCTAGCCAGTCGCGTGTCTTCAGCGGGTGTCTTGGCCCATTTGAGGGTTGTGCCCAGTCTTAGGCAGACCATATGGCACCATGAGGGTGCTCCCATTACTTGCGCCTTGGCACACGCCACACGCATAGTCTTGCTTATATCCTTCCCCTGCCACAATCTGCTCACCATGTCTCTTTTTGTGGGTCTGGCTTCTGGGTAGGTTCGTTGGGTGCCCTTGGCCTCTAGTGGCCCTCTCCTCACTAGGTTTGCCCCCTACAACATGCCAAGCTTTATGGGGCTGGAAGCTTGCTGTCGAGTGTAGGCCAATGGTACCTGAACAGCAACCACACACACGCCACTCTAGACCTGCAAACAGTACATGCATGTCATGATGTGGCGTTGTTGTTGGCATCTTGTGGAGGTGTGGAGCTGTGTTGTTTGCTTTCGCTTCGCGCCGTTGTTGATTCCCATCACTATTATTCAATGCATCACGCCCCATGAGCAGATCTTACTGGTTGAAGTCCCGGGCCCCGGCGATCCTCAATGTCCCATGGCGGCAAGTTCTCGCATTTGCTCGCGGAATGGTGAGAGTGTTAAAAGAAGAACAGAGTTGAGCGCGCACATGTGTCTAGTTGAGCCCGGCTTGTTGCCTATTGCATCCTAAGCTGCAGGGCGCAAGCGCATGACCGACAGATATGTAGTTTTGCATGGAAAGCTAATTTCCATGTGAAGCGTGGGCGGGCGTGCGTTAGTGCATGAGTGCTATTGCATTGTCTCCCATGCGTGTTTGTCAATTCTTTTATGGTCCACTACCACATTTGTCATGCCTCTTCCTCCCACCTGCCCTCTCATGCCGCCTCTGTACGGGACAACACTTTGGGCAATGAGCATTCTTTGTGGGAAGATGTGCCACAATGATTGAGTGTGCACAGTGCCTATTTTTTTGTCTCTTTATATGATTGTGAGCGTGCAAAGAAGAACAACGTTCGGCGGGCAGACGTGCCTCAGATACCTGTTGCCTTGCCTGATGCACGGTGCACAGACAGGACCAAAAAATCTTTAGTTATATCCCAAGAAAATACACTATGTCCTACAATGCATGTCTCCAAAGGTCCACAAAGGTGGGCAATGAAGTTTGTGTCTCGTACCGCAGTGTCCTCTTTATGTTGGTGAAGACGGCGCTGGAGGAGGTTTTGCGGCATGATTTGCAACTCTGGGTGGGGCGGGCTGTTGGACAAAGGGGATGGGCGGTGGATGTGTAGGGGGTGGGGAGGGAATATGCCACCTAGGGCTTGCACTTGCTAGAATAGTTACTAGCTTCCTGATTAGCCCCAAAGTCCGAATTTCCCAATGCACCGCCATCAATTTTGTTGGAACGCATATTGAGGACCATGACTAACACCATGGAATGGCTCGCGGCCATGATGAGGCTTCTCGGTGCGGGGCCTTGGCACGGGGCACATGGATGGTCATGCCCTATGCCTAGCCAGTCGGGTGTCCTCAGCGGGTGTCTTGGCCCATTTGAGGGTTGTGCCCAGTCTTGGGCAGACCATATGGCACCATGAGGGTGCTCCCATTACTTGCGCCTTGGCACACGCCACACGCATAGTCTTGCTTATATCCTTCCCATGCCACAATCTGCTCATCATGTCTTTTTTTGCGGGCCTGGCTTTTGGGTACGTTCGTTGGGTGCCCTTGGCCTCTAGTGGCCCTCTCCTCACTAGGTCTGCCCCCTACAACATAGCAAGCTTTATGGGGCTGGAAGGTTGCTGTAGAGTGTGGGCCAATGGTACCTGAACAGCAACCACACACACGCCACTCTAGACCTGCAACCAGTACATGCATGTCATGATGTGGCGTTGTTGTTGGCATCTTGTGGAGGTGTGGAGCTGTGTTGTTTGCTTTCGCTTCGCGCCGTTGTTGATTCCCAGCACTATTATTCAATGCATCACACCCCATGAGCACATCTTACTGGTTGAAGTCCCGGGCCCCGGCGATCCTCAATGTCCCCATGGCGGCAAGTTCTCGCATTTGCTCGCGGAATGGTGAGAGCGATAAAAGAAGAACAGAGTTGAGCGCGCACATGTGTCTAGTGGAGCCCGGCTTGTTGCCTATTGCATCCTAAGCTGCAGGGCGCAAGCGCATGACCGACAGATATGTAGTTTTGCATGGAAAGCTAATTTCCATGTAAAGCGTGGGCGGGCGTGCGTTAGTGCATGAGTGCTATTGCATTGTCTCCCATGCGTGTTTGTCAATTCTTTTATGGTCCACTACCACATTTGTCATGCCTCTTCCTCCCACCTGCCCTCTCATGCCGCCTCTGTACGGGACAACACTTTGGGCAATGAGCATTCTTTGTGGGAAGATGTGCCACAATGATTGAGTGTGCACAGTGCCGATTTTTTTGGTCTCTTTATATGATTGTGAGCGTGCAAAGAAGAACAACGTTCGGCGGGCAGACGTGCCTCAGATACCTAGTGCCTTGCCTGATGCACGGTGCACAGACAGGACCAAAAACTCTTTAGTTATATCCCAAGAAAATGCACTATGTCCTACAATGCATATCTCCAAAGGTCCACAAAGGTGGGCAATGAAGTTTGTCTCTCGTACTGCAGGACCCACAGTGTGTTGGTGAAGACGGCGCTGGAGGAGGTTTTGCGGCATGATTTGCAACTCTGGGTGGGGCGGGCTGTTGGACAAAGGGGGTGGGCGTTTGATGCAAAGGGAGAAGGCAATATGCCAGCTCGGGCATACACTCACTAGAATAGACGCCCAAGGATCTCTTTTAGGGATTCATTCGAATGGTTGACAAACTAGAGTAGACCCCCCCCCCCCTTTCCCTTGCGGCACTACAACTTTTTTGTGGAAAGGACGAAATTTCCCACAGAAATCTTTAGGCCCTTTTCTTTTTGAGCACACAAGTATGGATCCTAGACCTGCCCCCGGCCCCCTCCCCTTCAAGTGCCCTTGGAGTTTCCCACAATTTTCTAAAGGGTCCATTTCAAGAAACCTCCTTCGCCATTCGATCCTTTTTGGCCGCAAAATGTACCCCTCTTTCCATCCTTTGCATGGTCTGAATAATGTTCAGGATCTAGGCACATTAGGATGTCAACCCACGTAATGTGCTAGCAAGGTACATAGGAGGAGCTAGGAGGCTACATGCCAACACAAGGTACGTGATAACCTATACATGTTGTTGCTCTTGGAAAAGCAGGTTGTTGACATGGGTTTGTGGTGTGTCCCATAAAGGCTGAAAAAGATGCGGTTGGTACTTCTGGGTAAAGGGCGGCATTGGTGGAGGCTCCGATGCTGAACCCATCGTTGATGTGGCGAGCTGTGATATCCATCTACCCTCCGTGCTCTCTTTGGGAGTGCATACCTCACCTGCTTGAGGACGTTCTCTTTCAACTAGTCACCGTCCTTCGGCTGGTGTGAGTGTTGGTGGGGGGAGGTTGTGTGTACCCCAAGCTTGTTGCTTCCACCTTTTCAGCAGTGCGCTGGTCACAACAACGCACCTTGCTTTCCATGAGGATTGGTGTCCTCACAGCAAAGTCAATCTTCAGCCACCCCATGTTCTGGGGATTTGTGTGGCTCATTTGCCCCGTGCTTGGCGTTCCGTGACTGTACATTGAGCCAAAGAAACACTGGTGGTGGTGGTAGGAGTTGTTATTGAGGTGCGGTGGCTCCCTTGACCAACTGGTGATCCAGCTCTTCGCGAATTTTTGCACCGGAAGCCACAACTGCACACACCACTCAGAAAACAACAGTCTTGTTCAGCCGCCCATGCCAGGCCTCACCGAATTATGACTGTTTTCACTAGCCTTGCTTGTTTGGCCCCGATCCATTTCCCCTGAAGGCCTTAGGTGGGGACTGTCATACATATATGCGTCTGCCACACCTGACACCAGCTTGTTCACAGCGACCCATATGCCAACTAGGTACCACAATAGAGAGCCTGTTCACTCTTCATTGCACACAGGGGCCTTCAGTATCTCCCCTGAACCATGTGGGGGTGGGAGTTGCACTGCAGCTCAGCAGGATGCCAGCCACAGGGCTGCACGAGCTGCAGTTCAGCTTGAGCAGTTCAAACAAGTGCCATATGCATTTCAAGGACCCTGCACCGCCAGTGGAATTGCAATTCTGCCAAAATAAAAGGCAAACAGAGGAAAGTGCTGTTTCTCCAGCTACATGATCTTAGCTGTTTTGTCAGGTGCTAGCCGCCACTCTGGCTGCTCTCCGACCATGCACCCTCCGCAGGCTCAAGCGATGCTGCCATTCACATTTTCAGCACCAGCACGGAAATGCTGGTGGCTGTCCTCAAGGGCCATGAATCGATTGTTCGGCGGCTGCACTTTGATGTGGAGCGCAGGCGCCTGATCTCTTCCAGTGACGACAAAGTGTGTGGTGTGTATGATCTTAGATCTACATTGCAGACACAGCAACGGTCATCCACCCCCACCTCCCAACCCCACCTTCGCCCCCGCATAGCCAGAGGTCTTGTGCATGTTACGCCCACATACCAGCTGCGTGGTCCCAAGTCAGCCATTATTGATTGTGTAATGCTGTCCAGCAACATGCAGAACTGGGATTGTTGCATGGGTGTCACCAACGATAAAGCCATACATCTGTGGTACTTTAAGTAGGGCAAGCTTTGGATGGAGTAAATGACATGCACAAAGCATCCTCATGCAAGATATTCCTGTGGCACATAGTGTATATTTGCGTGCATGTTTGTCATGTGGTGGTGCACAGTTTACCTGTGTCACCACTCGAACCTCAGCTTTCAGGCTGGGTTCACCCCAGCATCCTGCATTGTTTCGACCCGCATCTTGTTGCCCACAGTTGGTGTATACCTGCAGAAGGCGTTGCCATGGGGTATCTGCAGTGTGTGCATTAAACCCTTTGAGACCCCATGACAGCACATGCTTACTGTCTGCCTGCACGTGTTCAAGTGGATGTGTATGCAAGTGTGTGTATTTCCTCCGACTGCATTTCAGTAACAACACTACTTCTGGTATTTCACGGAATACCGCTTGAATGCGATAAGGCCATCCCTCTGGGTCGGCTAAAGAGCTTCTTGTGAAGGGCACTAACATGACGTTCGGATCGAGGTCACACCAAAATTATGAGTCAATGTGTCATTACGCTTTCAGAACATACAATTGCATTGGTGCCATGCTTCCTTTAGACTTAAGGCAAGCAAGAAGGGACATCAATTTCTGCACAGCACACGGCCCCCAAGGGTTTTACCCACTGGAAGAATCCTCCCATCTGGATGCTGTCAAGGTCCAGCCACACCTGGGTCGGTGCCACTGTGTGGGAGGCATGGCTGATGGGATGTTGTTTAGTTTGTCATTGAAAGCCGCTGTCCGTAGCCCCCGATGTCGCTACTTAAGGTTGTAGGCGACCTGCAGGTAAGTTTTGTTTTCTTAGCAGCTTCACAGCACACATTTCCTTGTGGACTCCACAATGTTATATGCCGTCTGCACCCAGCGAGGGAAAGCAGTCACATGGCGCAGAGGATTGTAAGTAGGGCTGTTTGTCCATCAGTTTGCCTATTTTCTGACGGCACCATTTAAATCTTTGCCTTCCCTTATGCCTCTTGAGATGGTATGGACCACTGACACTGCATCTGCACCATCCACGCACCACCAGTGCACAACAACCCTCAACCCTCACCTGCTGTTGTCAACAATGTCCAAGTTTATCGAACCTCAACAGTCCTGATCACTCTTCACCAACCCAAAACACCCTTTCTGAACATTGCTCATTGCCTTTCTTGAGAAATGTGTATGGAGGTTGTTTTCTGTGGTAGATCCACGGCGTTCTGCAAGAACTATTCGACGAAAAGCTGAGAACGCGATTTCGTGCATTAAGTGGAAGGGTATTATGCTCTGAGAGCTGATGCATATTAATGGTGGGCCCTGGGTGAGGGCCTACTGTACTTTCTTTGTGCACTGGCAAATTGGTTGTGCTCACCAGTCCTGGGGATAACCACTCCTCCCCCAGGATCAAGCCCCCCCACCCCTGATTTGGGGCATTTTGGCACCCCGGGAGGGGTTTTCCCACCTGGGATTTGTTCCCCCACTCTTTTTGGGCAGTTTCCATCATTTTGGGTTTTTTTTTCTTCACTTGGGTGTGGTCCTCACTGGGCAGGGGATACACAGCCACATTCCACAATATTTTTGGGTTTCAACTGCAGGGTATTTAGCTGCAATCCACACAGTTCTTTGGCTGTCAGGGCATGCATAGTCACGATTCATACAGTTTTTGGGGAGACGTTTTTGGGCAGAAAAATCCGGACCAACCGAGGTCCACAGTTCATCAGTGATTGATGGAAAGGATGTTGTGAAAGTCCTGAGGGCCCAGTATGCGCAAGTGGGCAACGGGGTAGTCGAGAATATGGGAAAGCAAATGCGAAAGGCAAGCAATATGGCCCTCGAACCGAAGCTCGGAACTGATTGGGCATATTTGGGCACCCCATGTGCACAGGCTTGGCATGCTGTACCGGGACCAATAGGTTGCAGTGCATATGAACCATACATGAGGTTGAAGCCGGTCATGCGGGGATTACCGAAAGTTTCTGGACCAGACAAACGAGACGTGAGAGTGAGCTTCAGGGAATGGGCTGAGCGCAGAAGGGCAGGCAAAACAGTAGCAACCAAGCTACAGAGGCCAAGTGCTAACACCG
Source organism: Eutreptiella sp. 'Long Island Sound 2002' (assembly GCA_964036045.1). Taxonomy (NCBI): domain Eukaryota; phylum Euglenozoa; class Euglenophyceae; order Eutreptiales; family Eutreptiaceae; genus Eutreptiella; species Eutreptiella sp. 'Long Island Sound 2002'. The sequence continues at coordinate 61,174,287 of OZ038384.1, read as the reverse complement.
TTGTTGGGTTTTTTTTGTGTGTCGTAACATGTCTCATCTTTGAGGCCATTGGGTGCAAGTTGGTGTCCATTGGCTCACCACACACGGTTTGCCCACCGTAGTTTTTTTTACTGAATGTTTCATAGCGCAATATGTCTCATCAAATACTGAAGTGCCGGGATTTCATTTTGTTCCCGACACACAGCCACATCCACCTAGGAACAGTGGTGGGCTGATGGCGAAAGGACGGCCGTATCCACCGCTGCATTGTCTGCAGGGGGTGTTTCAGGTGAAGGGGCACCCTCTCTTTCGATGTGGTGTACGTTGCGGCCACCCATCCATAGGTCCCGTAGATTGTGGACGTCCTCGAAAGTCTGCTTCACCTCATCCGTCACAAAGTCGCGGATGGCATCACACGTCATACGGTACCGTACCTTCTCAATGGTCAGGGTGCTGGAGGCACGTTGTTGCGAATGATGCTAATATCCAGGTGCTGCAGCGCAACCCACTGCCGTCCTGCCTCCACAGTGATGAGCAGGGCGTTCCAAAGGGAAAGCTTCGCGTGGGGGAAGCTGTTGGATGGTGTCCCATGTAGGCCACCAGTGTTTTGTGGAAGTCCTCCGCCAGGGACATCTTGGCGGTCTGGTTTCTTTTAAATTGTTTGTTCTTCTCTTTTACAACCTTCTCCGCTATCGTCGTGGGCAACATGCTGATCAGCCGTGCTCATTTCCTTTTTGCTCATCCCAGTCCTCCACGCGATCACGCTTCTGTTTTTTCTCCCGGAGGAAGGTCTTCGAGGACTTCGAACCGAGCTCCTCCCGATGGCAGTCCGGCTTCACCGTTTTCCATCGGCTGGTAGCCACATGGGGGGCATCCACGGCTTCGGCCTTCATCGGCCGTCTCTTGGCCTTTTCAAAAGAGCCCACCCCCCCGTCGGTAATCGCTCGCTGGAACAGTAGGTCCAAGGGCTTGGGGAGATCCTACGGGAACATGTGATATAGGGCCTGCTCCTTCGCATTGTTTTCCATACTGCGGTTCACGCTGAACACCCATTTCTCCAAAGAGTTGAGTAAGTCGTTCAGATCCAATGGGTCTCCACTGTAGGTGGGTGCTCTAATGCTCCACATCGCCTTTGACCACATAGCACACTCCGGGCCTTCTTCCAAGGGGCTCCCTACGGAATGAGGGGCCCTGAGGGGCCCATCGTCGGCCACCGCCGATAAGACGAATGTACACGTCCTCCGCGGTGGGGTCGTAGGTGGCCCCGTACTCTCTATACTCGGAAGATCGTCTACGCATCGCTGCCGTCCATGGCTTCGAGCGGAGGTGGTGGAAATTCCCAGGTCGTCTTCAACACCACACTCGAGAGTGTACTCCTCGCCGTTGAAGTGGTTACCCAATTCTTTCTTTTCTACTTTTTGGAATCTGCTCCCGATGGGGGTCGAAGGTCGTTCAGTGTGAAAGTTGAAGCCAACCTCAGGCCTGCTCGGCACCTAGGGACCTTCAGCCCGTAGCCCACAAGACCGGACAAGTCGGGCGCCAATCGACCTGGCTCTGCCGCCAATGAGTCGTCCACATACGGGGGCGATGACGGTGACAGCGGAGCGCTCAGTAGACGCCTTCGTCGGCCACAACTCGATACAACGGGCTCCGGCTGCTGTAGAGGCATGTTGTGCACGCCGCCGTACAATCCTAGTGGTGGTCTACATGGCCTTGGTGGAGGGCCAAACAGTCCCGGCAGAGGGGCATGGGGTCTGGGATTGGGGCCAAGTGGTCCCAAGCAGTACCATGTGGCCCTGGCAGAGGAATTTGTGGCCTTAGTTGCCATCGTGCCGGGGGCGGAGGGGTGCCATGGAGCTCCCAGTAATGGTTCGAAGGGATCTGTCCATGGTGCCCATGGGGCATGGGGCCTATGACCTTCACCCATTCACTGCACCTGCGGTTTCCGTTCTCCGAATGACCATGGCCCTGATGCGCGCTGAGTACGACAACATAGCCAACGCCATACGGACGTAGTTAACCGTCCACTTCGCTGCCACCTCTTCTAGCGGGGTCACTGTCCTTTGCTGGAAGTTGATACATTTTCATATCCCGCTTCCATAGACGATTAGGGTGTCCCCGGGCTCCTCTTTTTGCACATCACTTTGGTGTTTTTCATGCTCCCCTTCTTTTTCATCTTCCTGTTTCACTTCTTTGTCTCCCCCCTCGTCGCCGGGAAGTAGAGGGTTAGTATGTGCCCTAGGTGCCCGAGATCTATATTTTTGCACTGTGGTGGCACTGCAGGATCCTCAGAAGATCTTGGATGTGGTTGATGTTGAAGATGCTCTAGAGGTTCCCGACCTTTGTGTTTGCGGTCGTCGATGTGTCCCACTATGCTCTGTTTCTCTGAAGAGTGTCTTCAGCTTCACACTCTCTCATGCACGCAGTTGACAGTCATGTCACATGTGCAAGGCGACGGGCGGACCGAACTCCGTACAGGGGGTGGTAATAGTTCGTAAGCGTAAAGGTTCGGTTTGTAGCAGCTCGTTTGGGTGGCGTTCCGAACTGCTGCATGTACAAACTGCCATGTGTTACGAGCCGGTGCGGCAACGAACTAAAATCGTGCAGATGCGTTCCAATTTTGGTCAAATTTGGGAAAGCAGAATAGAGGCTTTTGTATTGCGGTCTTTTGAGCTTCTGTGGTCATAATAGTTGAAATAATGATGATAGTAACAATAATGATCAATAACATTGATAATTTTTCTGTCTTCCGTCATGCAACGCTTCCTCACAAAGGGAGGCCAGTCCATGAACGACGCCCTGGCCGCAGTCGTAGAGGCTCAGAGCTAGGAGATGTCCTGCAGCTCTAAGGCCCGTCAATACAAGAGTTGAGCGCCGAGGACTTGGCTAGAGTGGACGCCGGCGCAAAGGTCCCTTTGTGTGCAACTATTGCTCGAAGGTAATTACAAGCACGTTGTGCTGCGTTACGGGTGTCAAGCACCGCCGGTTACCACGCTTCGCACCTGGGCTGGCAAGGTATCAGAGGGTGAGCCACTAGAAAGGTACAGCACCAACTCACTTCTCAGGCGCACAGACAAGGAGACGATTCTGAAGTTCATCAATCAGCTGAAGTATGAGGCTGCCGTGATTGACCTAGACACCATTGCGGCGCTTGGAAGAACAGTCGCCGAGAGGTCTCGTGGGCCAGGTCTTGCTCCTGATTTGGACCGCCAAAGGGCTGCAAACTTCCGTTGCAGGCACAAGATGGGTTGTCTCAAAAAGATCACGACGGAGCGGCTGCCTTCTACAGTGTGTGATTTAGCGCTCGACAACAAATGCAGACATGAATTCTTGGACCTAATTGAGCAGCCTCAAAAGTATGGTGTGCGTATCCCTAAAGGTGAACCCCATTCACTGCCGGCATGGGCGCAGTTGCACCTCGACGAGACGCCCCCCCAGTACGCGCCCAAGCTGCGCGGAGGGCATGCAGCTGGAGAAAAACAGGTCAGAAACTACAGCAGCGCTGACAAGCGACAAGCCGCGGCCAAGCCTGTGGTCAACCGTGAAGGCACCGTAATGGTACTACAAGTGTTGCACAGAGGAAAGACAAGTCGCTGTCATGCGCCTCTCGATCGGCCTCATGGCCTGCCATCCCACATGCACGAAGACCACGCAGAGAATAAGTGTCAGACTGGCGACACGTTCAAACGCGTGATGATCAAGGTCGACACTGAAGTTGCGAAGGACAGATGCGACAATGGCGTCGCGCAGAATTACCCGTGTGTCGTCATCATGGACAGGGTTGGAAGCCATCTCAACGACGACGAGTTGAAGCGCGTCGACGACGCTGAAATAAAGTTGGCTAACTTATACTTTTTCGTGGCGCGGCCACACATAAAAAAAAGTTTCTAGTGTTTTTAGCACTGTGTTTTTGATGTGCCTCTCCTGCTACTTGCTGCTGGTGTAGGGTTCCTGCTGCTTGTTTTTGAGGATGAAAATGATTTATTGCACAAATACAACCAATCCAGGATAACCCGAGCCAGAGATAAGCAAGTCGAAGATAAATAGGATCAAAGCATGAAGGGCTGCAGTCACAAGGAGTTAGAAAAAGAGAGCTTATCAACAATAGACCACAGCAATTAACATTCAATGCAACTCAGGATTGAATATTTCACATGATTGAGATAAACTGATTGAAAAACTGCCCCGAGGGCACACAGTCTTCCATGGTGCCATTTTGAGATGTGCACTCTTTTTTTTGGGGTCCCATAGGTGCTGAGGTGGCATGGCTTGTGGCGCTGAGGTCACTGCCATGTCACAGGGGATATTCCTACTTAACTAGGCTGACTAGGAATTGAACCCAGGACCTCTCAAAAAGAGGTGCCACAGCCCCCTAGGGTGCATACCGGTAGGATAGCTAAGAATTCATGAGAAAACATAGATAAATTCATAGGCTCTGCCTTCAGTATATCAGTGCCCCAATCACCCGGGAAAAGATGTTTTGGTGCACATTACTTGGGGATTAAGGGGTCCACACAACATCCTGATTTAGTGTTTGGTTCTATAGGTCAAAATGTGTTATCACCCGTTTTGGTTAGGCCAATACTGAAGCGGTACCCAGAGCCCATGGTCCATGGCCCGGAGGCCCGGAAGCCGTTACACGAGCTCCGACGCTGCCAATGCCGTCCGTCAGCGGAAAATCCCCTTTCTCTGATCCGCGGGATCCGGACCCCGATCCCTAACCTTTAAATCGATGTAGAATTACCATAATTTTACTTTTGTGATCGATTTTCGGTTAGAAATCGGTGAAATACCCGATTTCTTAAGCGAATTCTAATTGCCGTGAAATCGCCGCCTGTTGTCGCCTGTTCTCGCGTTTGCGACGCTTCTCCGTGGCGGGTCTTGCGAGGGATTTTTCACCTGTACCTTTGAGGTTTCAAGGGAAGTCAAGGGCTGGATGTGGAGGGTTTTTAATGTACTTTCATCTGGTGTGTTCACCAGAATTCTTCACCGAGGCGTCTGCGAGGAAATCAGCGCGCAATGTTTTCCTTCGATCGCTCGAACTCACGGTTCTCAAGGACCATGAGTTCGGATGGTACCCCACATCTCCCCCCTATGCCTTATATCCATGCCCCCTTCGCGTGGTCATATCACTTTGTATAGGGAAGCGGGCAATAGGGATGTTTTAGGCAGCATGTGGATGTTGTAAACCCAGGTTATTTGCGTGCGCAAACGCTAACTTCGTGTGCGTGTGAGCATGCACGTAAATCGCCGAACACAATGCTCACAAGACCAAAAGCCCTAGGCCATTTTCGTTTTTAGAGCCAACTCAACGATGGCTCCACGCAATTCAATGCGTACCAAAACCCGCTTTTTGGGAAAGGGCAAAGATTGGTCGAAAATTAGGCAAGAATGGCGAATCCCCCGAGGCTCATACTCGAAGCCTATCGGAAGTTGAGCCTTGAACCAAGGCAATATGTAAAGTAGAGACCACGAAGAACATCGTGGATGGCTTGGTTGATTTTTGCAACCTTGCCTTCTATTTTATATAGCGTCGCCTTGTAAGCACGCGTGCCATACTGCCTCTTTGCACACGCGCTCATATGCAAATGCTAGTGACATGGGTGGGCGAAGACAATCTAACCATAGTGGGCACATTTGAAAACACTTACTATGGGCCTACTCCAAAAACGTTTGCTCATATCTTTGTTCCTCAGGGGCCCATAGATATATGCGTGCTAATATCGCCAATATATGCACTGTCCCCCATATATAGTGTGCTTCAAGAATTGAGGTGTTAAAAGTATTTCCCTAACGCTTTGAACCCCAACCCTTGTCGCAAAAGGGAAGCAAAGCTTCGGTTTGCATCCATGCAAAAGCCCAAGGCCTATCTCTCTTGTCAAAATGCAAGAGTGCTTAGAGCACCTCTGATACAACTAACGTATACCCTAAAGCATTGGAAAAGCACTTTTTCTTACTCCCCCCTTGTGCTGTGGTGGCCACCACTGTCGCATTTTGAGGAAAAAGGGATTTTTTCTTGGCCTTTCCTTGGCTTCCACACCTACTTTAAAATACCTATAGCTTCCCTAACACTGGAAAAGAGCGTTTTACCATGGCCACTTTTGGGTGAATTTTGGCCATTTTGCCCAGAACGGCCACAAACTCCGGCTCCCCCTTAATGTTCGGCCCAGGGTTGCATGCGGCACTTGACCAAGGGTAAGGGCGATTCGGAGAAGGAACATAAACCCGCATCGAATGGGGTGTGTCTGCATGTGGCCTCTCCTCGTGAAGGGAGAATTGTGAGTTGCCCAATTTGGGGTATGTTGCCATTCTGCCCCATTTGCGTGTCATTTTCCCTCCAAGGGGGAAAATAGCTAAAGGCGACTACGAGGGTTGGCAAGTGGCATATATTGGGATCTAAGTCCCATGTGTCTATAGCTTCTTTGGTTGGAAGGATCCTCGTCGTGGCCAAGGAGATATGGGATCATGAGTGTGGGACATTTCGGCCAAACTTCGCTGTTTTTGCCATTGTAGGCCATATTGGAACCGCCACATCTCCATGGAGCAAGAGACCTAGCGTGAAGGGAAGAGCGATTATTGAAGCATATCCTCAAGGGTTGAACGCCATTGAGTTTCGTATTTGCTTCTCCGGCTGATCCGGAGTTATTCAACTTTTGGTGCGATCCATGATCCCCCCCTTTGCACCGCACGCTGCTTTCTGCTCCATCCGTGTGGCCATCCCCTCGGTGAACAGTAAGCAGCCAGTGTGACAGCAAGCCAGACCCCAAGGCATGGGACCAAAGTGGATATCAAGGGTCGTGAATCAAGGCTTGGCGCGACGAGATCGCCAAGATTTCCTACCCTGGACGGTTGCCCGAGACGGCCAATTTTGCCATTTCGGCAGTTGTGGACCCAGTATGGATCGTCACCACGCCGAGTGTCATGGAGATCTTTGAGAGCCAAATACATGTGATTCCCTGTTTGACTCCAAGTGGATTGCATATGGAACGGCAGATCCGATCTCCATGCCGGCGTGGAGATATACCATTGGGGATACCTTCGAGTTTGGTTCATTTTGAGCAGGCAGAACGACCCCCTTTTGGGACCCCAATTTCAGCCCCCCGTGTGGTCAATTGGCGGTCCCATATCTCTATGCCCATGAGAAGCCCGGACCCAATGCTACGTTGTGCACCTAGATATAGGTCCGAGGTCCTGCCTTCTATCCTGTGGGTCATTGGCCTCGCCCTGGCTGGGCGAGCCACTGGTGGGAATGACTCCAATTTTGGTGATTTTGGCATCATGACCCCACATGGCGAACCCGTGGCGCCCTGATGCCGGGGGTTCTGAGGGAACCAGGTTAGCTGAGGGCTCCAGCGATTTCCAACTTGAAGGGCATAGGGTCAGCTGCCTCGTACCTACCTCTGGCTGGTCCGGACGAGGGGTCAACTTTGGGGTTTTTCGAGCTAATATCATTTTGGGCTGAAACAGCCCATTTTCAGCTACCAACTCCTAGGGGATAATGGCGGGGCCTTATCTCTGGCTCAAAGGCGAGTTGGGACCTGCCGTGAAGGGAGCAGTGGGAGCGACTCTAGGTCCGCCTTGAAGCTACTTGATCCTCGGAAACTCGCCTGTGGCTGGGCGGTAGACCCTCCCCTATTGGCAGGGTTTCAGGGTCCGGATTGAGCAGGGTATGGGTTGTGTTTGAGCCCCCGCCCCTGCCAGCCACTGAGAGGGTCGGGCCTGGGATTGGGATATGAGTTGGGACTGAGTGTCTATTGTCCTATGATGCCCTTACCCCAGTCCAGTCTCAACCCCATGTGTACATATCCTGGTGTGTTGCTGTACATACTTTCGTTCCCTTGTTTCAGAGTGGCAAGGATCCTGAAACGCTTTGTCACATGACCAGAGCATGAGGATACCCTTGTGAGCGCAGTGCTTTGCCTGCCTGCTTGCTTGTGCGTATCCGCCGCAGTGTCCCGTGGCCAAGCCCCCCCACGGTAACGCGTCAGAAGCGTTTCACCGCCGCGGGGTTACCCATCGCTCGCGTGCCACTCGGGGCCGCCTGATCCCCGAGTACCACCGGCTTCGCAGCGCCGCCCGGAGCATCGCCCCGAGCACCAGCAACAGCGCCGAGTCCGTGAGGGAAGTGTAGCGGCCAGAACTCCGACGGCAGCGAGTTTCTTCGGCCGACCAGCACCGGCCACACTCCCAGCCGCATCACCCACCTCCACAACCACCTTCGGGCGTCTGGGTCCCAGCCCTGTAGAGAGAGTGGACCGCAGCAACCGCCTCAACAGCCACCCCCAGGACTAGTCCATCGAGGGGAACCAGCGCCAACCGAGGACCTCAAGATCCACTGCGGCACCCGCTGCCATGGTGAACTGGCAAGAGGCGGGCAAGACGTGCCCGCAGCCCCACCCCCATGTTGTGTACCTGCTGCGAGGGATGGTGTGGGGTCAGCACTACCGCCACAGCAATCCCCAGTGCGAAGGCGGCATGCCCGGGAGCTTCGAGCTGCGCGAGGATATGGGCGCCGACCGCCTGCAGGCAGTGGAAGACTGGCTGCAGGCAGAAGGATACGCCTACCGCTTCCGCCACAAGCGCTGGAGGGTCTGGACCCGCCCGGACAGGCCCGGCGAAGGGCTGTGCCCCGACGGGATTGAGGATGACGAGAACCCCAACGAGTACCCGTCGGGTGCTACGATCAACGTCTCCATTTGGGACATGATCGAAAAAAGGTTCCGCGAACCGGGGGAGGAGAGCACGCTGCAGGGCAGCAGCAGCGCGTCTCCTGGGAAAGAGAGGCAATCCGCCGGGGACAGGAAGCGGGACAAGAAGTGGCGGGAGTACCAGGAATCCCTGGCTGCCAAATTCGCCCAAGCCGCGGAGAACGAGACCAGGGGGGGAACCCCAGGCCCCAGCCCCCAACGGGCCAGTGGCGGGCACCACCCCGGCCACACCACCCTTGGCGACTTCCTTGAAGTCGCCAAGAAAGCCAAGGCCAAGCCCCGTCAGCTGCACCTGAGGTAGTAAGGCCCCAGCAGCGACGTTGAGTCAGCCCACCGGGGAAGGAGGCCGACCGACGAGGCCAGCTGCAGCAGCAGCGTCGCCCCCGACCAGAGGGACGTGGCCCGCGCCTGCGAGCGTGCCTGCGGGGTGCCCTGCAACCTTCGGGTTGCCGGGCAAGGGGCCACGGAAGAGAACTCTGCCATGGAGGGCGCCGTCGGCATCGCCCAGCAGGAGGCTGCAGAGTGGGGCGAAGGCATGGCCTTCCCTGCCTCGGCCGTGGCGGCCATTACGGCCGGGGTCACGGCTGCAGCCGCACAGGAAGCAGCGGCTTCCTGTGTCAGGAGTGAGGTGGAGGCAGCCGCGCAGGAAGCGGCGGCTGCCCAAGAAGCCCGCCTGGCCCAGGAGGCCATTGCCCGTAGGGAGGCCGAGGTGAAAGTGTTGGAAGAGGCGCTTGCCCAAGAGAGGGCAAGGAAGGAGGCGGAGGAAAGGGCCCATGCCGAGGCTACGGCCAAGGCCCAAGCGGACGCCGCCAAGAGGGACGTCATTGAGGCCGCGCGACGGAAGGTCGCTGAGGATAGGGCCAAGACCGAGGCGGAGCTAGCGGCGTTAGAAGCGGAGAAGGATCGGCTGCAGCGAGCTCGGGAAGCTGAGGCTGCCCATGCCCGAGAAGAGGCCAAGGAGCGAGCTGCGGCAGCCACCGCCGCCGCAATGGAGGAGGCAGAGGCCAAGCTCAGGCGCGAGACGCCCCCGGGAGGATCCAGAGTGGAGACCCTTCGGAGGCTCTTGGAAGGAGACTCCACCTCCAAGATGAAGCTGCACCTGGAGGAGGAGGACACCGGCAGCAGCGGGGACAGTGGCCCCACTACCCACCGAGGAAGGAAGGGTAAGGGTAAGACTCCCAAAGGGGCACGGAGGCGCGCGGAGGGATACACCCACGACTCCGACCCCTTCTTCACCGCCAGCGACGGGGCCGGACGAGACCGCCTACGTCGCCGAGGATTGGCTGGCGGAGGAGACGGAGATGTCCCCATGGAGCCGGAAGGTGAGGATGGGGATTCCCCTCCTCCCTACCGGAGTTCGGGGCCCACCGTGTTCGGGACAAAGACGCCCAGGTGGGGCGAAATGGACGAGGATGATGACATGGACTCTGGCTACGCGGAGGAGCTCCCATCCTCGAGCCCACCGAGGCGACCCGATGGAGGGCCACCAGGACCCCCTGGCGGAGGCCCGCCGGGACCCCCGAGCGGAGGACCACCAGGGCCCCCTGGAGGACGTCCATGCAGTGGACCACCCGGAGGCGGCCCCCCTGGCGGCGGAGGACCCCTGGACCGGGTTGGCCCAGCAGAGGCCGTCCTGGAGGACTCCCTGGTGACCCCAACGGCCCACCGGAAGATGGTGTCCCGGAGGCCACCTGGCGGTGGATCGTCTTCCTCCGCAGGGAAGTCCAGGCACTCGAGCGCGAGGTGGACACGGGCAGGAACGAGATGATCAGCATCGCCCGAGTCGCCGCGAGCGCCCAAAAGGAGCTGGACATCGCTAAGACGGAGATGGTCAAGATCGCCAAGGTCGCCGCTGCCGCCCAAAGGGAGCTCGACATCGCCAGGGGCCAGACCAGGCTACTGAACACCATCATCAACGGCCTGCAGCGCGCGTTGACCAGTTCGAAGGCCGGGGGAGCGTCAACAGCGACCTCCTGCCCCTGGAGTCCGGCTCGTCGTACGACGGCTGGGGACCTGGACCAGGTCCGAGCGGACCCCACGCACCCGGCGGAGCCCCCAGGAGTCCCCTCTGACAGCGCCCCCTCTCATCACAGCGCGGGCCGTCGTAGTGAGCGTGTGCTGTCCAGCCGTAGCAGTGAAGAGTGGCGTGACGAGTGGCTCAGTGCGGAGTACCACAGCCGCTGTGCCCCACCGCGGAAACCGGTACGCCCCCGACGCCCCGCACCAGTCCCAGAGCCAATCTGAACGGCAGGGGGGCGGTATGGTGGACTCAGACAGGAGGTCCCTGGAGTGGACGTGGAGTGGGAGATTGGCGGAGGCGTGGAAGACCTGGAGAAGTTCGGCATTACCCCGCCGCACGGTGTACGACGGGAGGCCGCTGAATGCAGCCGCCGGCGCTGTGAAGAGGAGGCATACATGGAGGGAGTACGGCGTGAACACCTGGGTTCAGCGTACATGGAGGAACCACGGCGTGGCCACATAGATACCGCGGAGGAGATGGAAGTGGCAGCCGTGGGAATCCGTGGGGGAAGCCGATGGGAACCTCGGTCGACCTCGCGGCCGGCGTTCATGGTCTCTAAGGCCGCGGATGCCGCCGTGTGGGAAGGCCTGAAGGACATCAGGCCCCCCACATACGACGGCAACCCCCTCAACCTCGACCGCTTCTTGGAGAAGCTGGACGATTGGGGGATGACCGTCACTGAAGACATGGATCCCGCAGAGGCGGAGAAATATGTCTACAAACGGTTCAGGTGGCGCCTGCCGGAGGTGCTCCAAGAGCTGTACTTCCTGGCGACCAAGGAACGGAAAATCAAGACCCTCAAGGAAGCCAAGAAGTGGCTCAGCGAGCAGGAGCGCGTGGACGCTTTGCAGGTTGCTGCCAAGCGGTGGAAGGCCATCAAACTTCACCATGATGGTCGGGAGATCCGCCTACGGGATTGGCGGGACTTCCGGGGGCAATACACCCTATTCGGCCGCGACGTGGAGGACTGGAACGAGGGTGACGAGCAGGTCCGCCTGCTCTCCATGCTGCCTGAGGCATGGATTAAGAGAGTCACCAAGGAGGAAGGCAAGAGGGCCAAGTCCAACCACACGGTCAAGATGATGCTCCCCAAGGACCATCATAAGAACGTGGTGGCTTGGACGAAGCGGCACGTGGCCCCGGATGTCAAGCGGCACTCCCTGCGGAATGCTCTCCTCATCACCGTCACAGGCGATCGCGAGAAGACCGCGATGTGGCGCCTTGATGAGTGTGAGTTGGGCGGCCAGACCATCTGTCTGCAGGCCATCCCGGCGCGGATGAGCTGCGACGAGGTCCTGGAGTGGGTCGGAGAGGAAGTGCTCAAAGAGTACAGGAATCTCCACCACACCCGCGGGTTGAAGCCCGGCGACCGTGACGTCAACTACGTTGGCGAAGGGTCTGGCGGGGAAGCCGCCATGGACCCAGCGGGAGCCGAAGGCGGTGAGGCCCTCGACGACGATGACGACGACGATGAGCCTGCGGAGATGGCCCTTTGTGCCTTCGTGACCAACAACCTGAGCGCGGGGAGCAACCGGGGAAGCTGGAAGCCCCTGCAGAAGGGTTGGAAGAAGAAGGAGACGAAGGACCCCCGCCGCATGGGCGACCCTCCCCTGTCCTTAATTGGGGAGTTCATACGAGCTCACCCCCAAGGCTGTTTTGTGTGTTATGGTAGGAACAAAGGGTTCGACCATGACCACGGGACATGCCCTGTCCACAAGGCCGACACGAAGGCTTATAAGAAGGTGCACGGGTCGAAGAAGCGTGCACCCGCGAGTGTCCGGGAGGCCAAGGTGGAGGTCACCAAGGACGAGCTCTCCAAGCTGATGTCGGTCGGGACCGAGTTGGCGAAGGAGATCCAGGACATCAAGAGGGCCTGGGTCCCCAAGTCGGACGACAAGAACAAGGACAAGTCCAAGAAGGGTAAGAAAGGGGGAAAGAAGAAGGGTGTCAACGAGGTTGGCGCGGAGGAGAGCACCCCTACTCCCACAAGCAACGCCCTTTAGCGGAGCCCTTGCAGCCAAGGGCCCCAGCCAGGGCGGTCGCAGGATGGTGTAGTGGGAAGCGCCATACCATCTCATTCGGGAGATACTGAGCACAACGGGACTGCCGCGGGCAGAAGGCCTGGTCCGGCACCCAAGACGAAAGACTGTCGCAGTGGCAGGGTGGGGGCAAGTGTTGGAGGGATGAGCGCCCAGGCGGATCCTCGGGTCCGACCAAGGTCCCCAGTGAAGGCACGAACCCTTGCACCCGGCCATCCTTCGCGACCAAGAACGTGTTTGATGTGCCCCAAGATCTTTCCGAGAGCATCGGAGGATCACCCGGACCGCAGCTGGATGCTGCAGATAGGCAGCCTGAGCCTATGGTCCACGACCTGCACCAGTCGCTTATTGAGCTTCTGGAATGGCCGGAGATGCTGAGCTTGCACGCCGTGCGCCGTGTCGGGCGGGATCGGCAGTTGCATCTTAAGGTCTGTGCCCTATGCGGGGAAGTGGAGAAGGTCTTTGACGTGTTGGTCGACACGGGCACTCAGGTCAGCCTGGTCGAGGCTGCCCTGCTTCCGCCAGAGTGCTTGACCGACAGTCGGAGGCCTGTCAGGCTGAAGGTGGCGAACGGCCACTACATGGTAAGAGGCACGAAGGTAGCGGCCATTGGGCTGCAGTTCGTGAACCACCGTGAACTTAGCCGCCCGGACCTCGGCAAGGAAATCCTCCTGCAAGGTCGCTTCTACGAGGCCCAGATGGACTGGGACATGATCGTCCGGTACGACTTCATGACGGAGACGGACTCCGGCGTTCTCTCGGCTCAGGCCTCCATGACTTTGTACCAGGACAACAAGCTCTCGTGGCTCTCGTTACCTGAGCACCATGTGGAATGCCAATGGATCCACCCAGAACGCAATCAGCTTGAAGTAGCCGTGCTGGAAACTGAGCCAGCTGGGCCAGCAAACCAGGGGTAGGTGGCTGGGGGGGCCCGGCCGTGACCTGGCGGCCCGGCGGGCCGATCTGGTCGGCAGTGGTCGGGGAGGGAGGCGCGGGGCTGCGGTCTTCTCCTTCTTGGCTTGGCTGGGCCGGGGTCCTGCAATGTGTGAGGTTGTGTGGGTTTGCGTCCGCGGGGGGGAACAGTTGGCGTGGGCTGCACTCCACTCGCTTTGCCACTTCCGGCATTACGCCGTACCAACCCCCAGCCTACAGCCCGAGGACATGCCCTCCATCCTCCCCGCCGTGGCCGCAGCAGAAGCCGCCGCCCACAAACCCACGACTGCCCGCATCACAGCGCAACCCGCGTCCCCCAAAAACCACCACTTCCTCCTCGTCCTCAGCCTCATCGACGTCCTCCACCTAATCCTCCGACCCTGCCCTCCCCGCCGACCTCATCCACAAGACCACGGCAAAAGCCAAAGCTGCGGCCGCTCGCCAGGCTATCGGGGACCCCCGGACCCCCACACAGGCGATCCAGGCACCCCGGCAGCACACCGGGAAATCCCCCCAACCGGCACCGGCGCCCTCACACCGCCAGACCGAGGTCTTCCTCAACCTCGAAGCGGACCCCAACCCAAAATCCGACCCGGAACGCAAGCAGGCGCCCGAACGAGGGCACCACCAGCAACAGCACAACCACCAACACCACCCCACGCAGTCCACAACACCACAAACGCAACAACGCCAAACCAAGCGAAACCGCCCTGACCCAAACCCTAACCCAAACCAGGACCCCCCACCCACCACAACCCACGCCCCCCTCCAACCAGCAGCGCCACCACCACAGAGGCGGCCACCCAACACGACCCGGTCCAAACCCTCGTCAACATCCCCATCTCCCAGCACCCCATCATCCACCCCCCACAAAACACCACTGCCGCCGGCCAGACCGACCCAGGGATGTGGGACCCCTCGACCACAATCACCGTTAAGCCCGGACCCCGACCCGCCCCCGCCGCCCACCAAACAGTATGGCCCCAGGGACTGCGCACGGTGCCCGACCCCCCACCCCCACCAGGGGGACCAGAATATTCACAAGGGGTCCTAGGGCCATACCAGCAGCACCATCCCCACCAGTAGCAGCGCCACCACCACCAGCGGCCCCACCACCACCACCACCAACACCACCCCAACCACTAGCACTGCCCATCACTCTACCCCACCGGGCCACAACCCCCCGTGCAAGAGCAGCACCTGCATATGGGATGGCAGCCACCGGGCGCTCCACCCCCATACCCCATCTACCACCAGGGGCCAGCCCCCCCGTACCAGGCACCGTATCCCCCCGGCCACCACGTCCACGCCAAAGGGCCCCCCCGGGCCTAGCCCCACGAGGGACAGTCACTTGACTCGTACCACCAGCCGCTGCCGCCACCGCACCCCTACGTGGCGGATCAATGGAGGACGGGGGACTTCCTCCCTCCCCCAGTACCAGGCAGCGCCATGCGAGGCCCCCCAGGACCTGCCAACACCTCCTGAGAGGCCCGACTCGAGCGACGAGGCCTGGTCCAGCAAACGGCGGCGCTGCCGCTGCCCCCCCCGCACGGCGCCCCCCTCTCCGACGCTCACGCTCCCAACACCGCCACCACGCCTCAACCACCCACTCGCGCCGCTCCCGCTCCCCAAGGCGCCACGACGCGCGCCACTGCCACCCCATGTCCACCTCCTCCTCCCCCCACGAGCCCCAGCCGGGCTTCCCGTTCCCCCCTCCGCCCGTACGCGACCCCCACCCCCAGCCCCCGCCACCACCGCTCCCGCTCCCCCAGGCGCTGCACAGCAAGCCAACACCGCCCCATGTCCACCACCCCCTCCCCCCACCGGGCCCCACCGGGCTTCCCGTTCCCCCCGTCGCCCGTACCCGTCTCCCACCCGCAGCCCCCGCCACCGCAGCTCCCGCTCCCCCAGGCGCCGCCACGCCCGCCACCGCCGAATGTCCACGTCCTCCTCCAGCCACTCCAGGACGTCAAGCTGGGACCCCTCTCCCCCCCCAGGCCCCCGCCCACCTCGCCTGGTGGTCTGCCCCCGCGTTGCAGGAGCTCCGCCGCTGGGTGAAGTGGGCCGGGGGAGCAGGAAGGCGAGCCGGGGTGCAAATGGTGCACACCTTCGAGGAGATCCGCACCTGCACGCCCGTCAACCCCAACAAGGCCGCCCCAGAGGCCATCATGCCGCAGGCGGCATGGGAGGCCCTCCTCCGGGACGCGGTCCAGGGCCTCCGCCGCCCCTAAACCCCCCAAGCCCTCAGCCAATGGCTTCAGGCCACCCACCCCCAGGACTGGGCCATCAGCGCGCCCCCCCCCACCACACCACCTTCACAGCGGGAAGGGAAAGGGCACCGGCAAGGGGAGGGCAAGGGACAGAGAGGGACACTCTGGCACGGGGACACGGAAGGGCTCAAAGTGGCAGGCAGGCGCCCATAGGGACGGGGCACCGGGAGCGACACAACGTGGGAGCAGGAGACCACCCGAGGGCCAGGCAGGGGAAGGAACAGGGACCGAGGCGCAGAGAAAGAGGACACCACGGCGGGCACCAGGAGCCACACGCAGGAGAGGCATACCACGACGGAGGAACCAGCGCCGCCCCAGCCCGAGCGGACGCCGCAAGAGCCTCGGGGGCTCACGCCCCAAACACATGCCACCGAAGCACGAATTGGACGCCGTACGGATCACACTGGCACACGCCCACCAGCCACCGGAAACCACACAGGGGATGGAGGGCACACCTACGGGGGGAGAACGTGCTACACCCACAGAGGAAGCCGCTGGAAACACCGCCGCGCAGCCCACCACCACGCCCTCTCTGCCAGGCGACGACCCCGGCCACCACAAGGGGCACCTCACAAGCACCGGAAGAGGACGAAGGCACGGCCACAGCGACCAGGGCTAGGGACCGGGACCCTCAGAGGACACGGGACCACGGCACAGGCCCCCAGGGAGGGCAACCCCACGGACACCTACCCGACCCACCAGCCCGAGCGGCACACCCAGACCCCCACAGCACGGACCCAGCAAGCCACCCACACCTGACCGCACCCCCCAGCCACCAAGCAGCCACACTCTGACCCGCACTCCACAACACGGGCCAGACTAACCTCCACCAACCCAACACGGCACAACACGAGGCAGCATGGCACACCGCAGCGCAGCACACCACAGTGCAATGCACCACGACAAGGCACCCCAAAGCACAACACGCCACAGCACGAAGCGACGCGACGCGGCACACAGCGGCACAACACGTCGCGGCACGGCGCAACACGGCGCGGCCAAGCAGGGCGCACCGCAACACAGCGCGGACCAACACGACACAGCACGGCGAAACACGGCACGACGCAGCACGGCGCACCACAGCACACCACAACACCAAAGCAAGGAACGCTAACCGAGGGTCTAACCAAATCAAGCCACCACACACCCCGGAAGGAGCCGCACCAGCGCACCACACACCGGCAAGGGGCCACCGCACGCCCGGCAACAACGGTGGCGGTCCGGCCACACAAGCTGTCGCCAGAAGGTTAAAACCGGCACCGCCGAGGCGAAAGGACACGGCTAACCCAGGGCCACAGGAAGCTGCCTGGCGCATCCGCCCAGCCCGCAGAGCCAGAACCTAACCCGGCAGGAAGGGGCGCGAAGCCTAACGTGTACATAACTCACCGGACCAATGGGGCCGGGGCACGGCCTGGCAAAACACAACCACCAACAGCAACCCGGAAGACCACACCGAATGCCGACCAGTGCCTGCGCCAGCCCAGGGAAGGCAGAGGGAGGAACAGGCAGACCCCGCCCAAAAAAAAACCCGGGGGGGGGGCGGGAGAACGGCCCACAGCCACCAAACCGCCCACCCACACCACAAGAGGCGGCCAAACCCCCCACCCAGACGGCACCGAAGACAGGACCCCCCAAAGGGGCACCAGGGGCCCTTCCAGCCAAAACCGGCAACACCAAGCCGGGGGCAGCGACCCAGCGGGAGAAGAGACACCCAAAACACGCGGACACACACCACGCTGGGACAGAAAGAAAACAAAAACGCGGCCCGGGAGAGAAGGGATGGGGGGACAGAGACCACGATACCCAAGACCGGGACAACCAGCGACAGACACCACAAAGCCCCCCCAAAAGAAAACCAAAGGGGAGGGGGGGGGGGCAACCCCGGCAACGGCAACACCCGCACACAGCCGCGCCACAGGCGGCCACCCAGGAGAGGTGGGGGCAAGCGGGGCACACGCACGTCCGCACACACACCCCAACAACCCAACCAAGAGGGGCGGGGCACAGCCAAAACCCGAGCCCAGCACGTACGCCCACACAGCACAGCCCAGCCAGGAAAGGCGGGGTACAAGCGGGGCGCGCACACGAACACACACGCCCGGACAACCCAGCCAGGAGTGGCGGGGCGCGGCAGCAACCCAGGCCCAACCACACATCCCCGCACAGCACAGCCAACCAGGAGGTGCAGGAGACCACGCGGGACATGCACACAAGCACACACACACCCCAACACCTCACCTAGGAGAGGCGGCGAGCAGCCAAAACCCGGACCCCAGCACGCACGCCCACACCACACACCAGAACCGGGACAGCGGGGTGCAGGCAGAGCGCGCACACAGCCACGCACGTCCCAAACCCCTAACCAAGACAGGTGGGGTGTAGGCCGAAAGCCAAGCCCAACCGCAAACACCGAAAACCCCAGCGGGGAAAAGAGGGGCAAAACCACAAACGGTACCCAAACCCACCTGAGACCCCAGCCAGGGCTGGCGGGGTTACCAAAACCCGAACCCAAGCACAACCCGGACCCAAGCACAAACGCCACACAACAGTAGGAAACCCAGTGTCCATAGCCCGGGCACTGAGGCAGCCCGTGCCATGCAGGTGACCTGGCCAAACGAGATCCGGAGCCTGGGGGTAAGGCTGCATCACAAGGCCTGCACTCCTTTGGGACTCGAGGCAGAGCGTGCGACACCCAAGCGCCTCGGAACCCCAGTACCAAGAACATGCATGCATGCCTCCGGACCAGGATACGCCAGGAAGTCCGGTGAACCTCTAGGGTTCTGCCCAAAGGAGGGGACATGCGCAAGCACGGGGGCACACCCTCCCGGCGAGACAAGCTTGTCACGCTGGCGGCGATCAGGCCTCCCGGTGTTGCCCAGGGCCGCTTTGTTGGGGGCCAACAGTCAGGTCTAGCGGGATGTAAGTCGGCTCCCCTCTTGAAGTGCGGAGCCTCTTCCTGTTCGTCACAGCGGCAACGCCAGCAGGAACCATGGGGCGCCTCTCCACGACTGAGTGCACGTACCTACCTACCTCACAAGGTGACCCAGACCATTGACCTTCTCGGGTGCTAGCAACGTGGCAGGCAAGACCCGAAGACTCCGCTAGGCCTTGCACATGGTGTTGCTTACAAGGCTTCGAATGACAACGCTTACCGAAGACACGGTTCCACAACCATCCCCAAACCTTTACCCAGGCCAATGAGCTATAACACTTGCTCAAACATTGGTGACGGCTTACAACACTAAGTGTGTAGGCGGGGAGAGCCCATTTCTGCCTTTGAAGTTGGGTGTGATAGTTTTCTACCTATTTGCCTTTCTCCACACGAGGGTAAAGTTGCACAAGTAAGTAAGTAAGTACGGGCGGTCGCGTCCGCAGCCTCATCTGACATCCCCTTGTTTGTTTTACATGGTGGCCGCCGCTGGCGGGAAAGGAAGCTCCCCACCATCAGTGGCTCTGGTGACCCCTTTCTCGCCTCACGGCTGAGAACTTCAACCAGGTTCCCTTGGGGCATGACCAGCGGTAGGTTTCCTTCAGTCGCTGCCCTCACGGTCTCAGCTCCTTCCGGTCCCCCGTCGAAGACTCCTCCGGCCTTTCCTCCCGAGCTCAGCCTTGTGGGTGCCTGCAGGCGGGTTTCCTGTGGATAGCCGTTGCCGACAGCGCAGCTCTGCTCTCAGCCACATTCCACCACTCCCCATCCCTCACGGGCTGGAGTACCCACTCGGCTCCCGGATGCACTTGGTTGTCGTCCATCCGCGGCTGGAGGCTACGGGGCGACCTTTTCGACGTTTCCCCAGGTCCCGCTCACGCGTGAACCTACGTGTACTCAGGCCATTGACCCGGGAGCCTCGGGGTCAACCCTCACCCCTGCAGACCCACTGGATCCTCATCCGTCCGGGGACCGTTTCGTGCGCCTTGCACGGGTCGCTCCTATCCCGCCCCCTTGTGTTTGGGTGGTTTGATTCCTACTAGACCTGTTGGGGATCTTTCCCCCTGGTCCCGCCTACGTTTCCCATCGCGTTAGCCGTGCCTATACCCCACGTGGCCGCCTGCATCTTTTGTGTTTTCTCCACCGTGCCGCTTGCTACCCTAAGTCACTTGCCTGTGGCTCTTTTTTCTTGTCCCGTGCACCGATTGCTCCTACCCGTTCTCCCGCTGCCTGCTTCTTCTGTGCTGTGTGCCCTCTGCTGTGCATTGTGTGTATGGTTTTTTTTGGGCCGCCCCCCCCCCCTTTCCCTCTGTGCGTCCTGTCCTCTGGATTCCTGTCCCTTTTGTGTTTGTTTTTTTCCCTCCTCCCTGCATGCACGAACGTCATCAATGCACCAGAAATCGGGTCACGGCTCCGGTGTTCGTCTCTGGTCCTCTCGCCCACGCGTGGCGTGCCCCTTGGCGGTCCCCGTCGGAGCCAGGTGGTCACCCCTCCCTCGCGTCTCTCTCCTCTCTTCCCTCTCTCCCCTCCCCTCCCCGCCCTTCCGCGTTGCCTGTCTGTCGCCCGCCCTCTTACTGCTCATCTCCTGCTCCGTGTGCTCGCCGCTGCTCCTCCGCACACCAGGGCTGTATCTAGCGGGCCCTCATGCGCCTCTCCGCCTCCGCCCTGTCCTCCCTCCTAAAGGCCAACTTGGGCGGCCTCCCCATGTACCCCTTTGGGGGGATTCCCCCGTCGTTTGCCCCCGCCGGGCTCCCCTCCATCAGTTCCCTGACGATGGGGCGTGGCGGCCGGTACGGCTCAATGCGGGTCAATGGCATGGCGTCTCTCTGTGCGCGATGGGACGCACCTATGTGCCGCTGTTGGCCCACTGCGTCTCCCTCTCCCCGCGCGGCCCTTGCCCCTCGGGTTCGCCTGCTTTTTCCCCCGTTTGCCTCTCGTGCCGCGCTCGTTGCTGCTCACGCGCGCCCTGTGTGTGTCCCCTGTTCCCCTCTGCGCTACCCCTGCCCTGCCGTCACTCAGAGGGGCGTCTGTTGCCCCCTTTGGTCTGTACTATCCGCCTTCCTTGCTTTTGCTGTTCATCCACCCCAGTATTCAGGTCGTGGGTTCCACGTATACCCTACCCCTATGTCCCTCTCCTTTCCCCTGGAGTTGGGTCGTGCCCTCTCCCAGTTGACTCAGTAGATTTTCGTTCCCCGAACTATTTGCTACCTCCGTAATCCCCGACGCAAGCTTCAATCGGGCAGCAAAAGGTAAAAGGCGAATGAGCTTTACAATGCAGACTGGTTAGAGGTAATGATTGAGGACTGGAATGAAGATGGGACGTCAACCGGTACTACGACAGCTGGTGGTCGACACAAGCAATCCCTCTCCCTGCAGGAAAGATCGAAATGCCCATGTGGCCCACGTAGCCCAAGAGCGATCCTTGCTGGCCCAGCGCATGGAGCAAGCAGCCCATATCACCTCTTGCTGTACTCCAGCAGCCACTTTCAGTCTCGACACCGTGCAGAGCATCTCCGTAAGCCCAGTGCATCCAGCAAAGCAGCCCGGTTCCAATTCACCGCTCGCCGTACTCCACCAGTACCAACAGTCTCCGCATCACGCCAGGCCTCCCCTTCTGGCCCCCCAATGTGGCCGAGCTTCGTGTGGCATGACGTGGGCCACGGTACTTCCCGTGTGGCTCTCTCCTGGCCAGTACCGGCTGCGCCCGCAGAGCGCTGGCCACTCCTGTGCCCTACGGCATCTCTGCCTCACCACCTTTGGTCTCCGTGTAGCGGGCATGCCGCCTCCCATGGAGGTCATTCCTGCTCTGGCGCCATGGTGCTGTCATTCGACTCCGCTCGTGTGCACTCCACCTGACCCATACCGCCGCTCACCGCGTAGTCCGCCCGGATCCCGGTGCCATCGCTTCAGGCGCTGGCCCCGACCTCCATTGGACGGGTGTCGCGCCTTTACGCCCTTTGCTTCTCCCGGATGCCAACAGACCTCCGCCGTGCGCCTGCCCTCCACGAGGCCGTCACAGCCCGAGCTGTGTCCGCCTTCCCGGTGCTCCCGCAGGCGCTGTCCCCGCCGCCTTCTCCTCTTGCGTCTCTGTCACATCTGCCGCTCCCCGTTCCGAACCTCGGCGCAGACTCCGTCTTCTTCACTGCGGCTCCATTCTTTTGGTGCCCTCCGGCGCCTTGCTGCCCGGCCGCTACGTCCGCGTCTGTCGGCACTCCCGCATCCCACCATCCCAGCCCCTGCTGCCGCGGTTCCTGATCCTCCCTCGGGGGGTCCACGTCCACGACTTTCTTCCCCTCGTCCCCCGCTGCCCCGCTGGCCTTCCCCCTCTCCTGGAAGTGTCCCCATCACTGCTTGACCCTCCGTGTCCCCTCGCTCGTCCCCTGCTCCATGCTTCCCCCTCACCTGTCCACGACCATCTCCTTCCCGTGCCAACCTCTCGCGTCCGCCCCGCCTGTATCCTGTAGCCCACACCCGTCCGTCCTCCCTGTACCTTCTGTGTTTCTGTCTCTGCATCCTGTCACCCACCTGATGACAAGGATGAGCACCTAGGTCATGCTCCTGCCCCGCCCTACACCTCGCCTTCTTACCACCCCTCCCTCTGCAACAGGTCCCTCAGCATCTGCACCCTGGGCTTTTTCCCCCGTTCCCGGGGACAGTCCAGGCTCACCCCCGGAAGCGCCTCTCCCAGCATCCTCCTCCTGCGGCCCTCCTCCATCTCAGGCCCCTTTTCCCTTGGCCTCCCAGCCCTGCCAACCAGGTCGCTGAAGGGGCGGGTCCCTCGCTTCTCCCGCCCCCCTCTCGTCCTCCCTGCCTACTTCACGTAGCGGAGCAGCTCCGCCACATCCCCCGCCCTCCACCACCTGACCATCCCGGGCTTATTCCGCACCAGCTGCGGCCCATATCGCCGCGGCGGCGGCGACTCTGAGTCCCAGTCCGGGCTGGGGCTGGCGGGCCGCCGCGCCCCCTCTGCCTCCCCTGCTCCACGCCCATGCATCTGCCGCGGCTTTCCCCTCGCTTGCCCAGCCTCCCCTCCTTCTCCTCTGGCCCTCCTCCCGGACGGCGACTGTCCCCCCACATCCGTGGAGGGGATGTCCCCTTCCGGGTCCGAGAGGACCCGGTGTGCCCCCCGGGCCAACGCCTCCTCCTCCTCCAGCACCCTGCGCTCTCGCGCCGTCACCTCCCTGTCCCTCTCCGCCAGCCTCGCTGCCTCCCCTCTGATCAGCCCCTACGCCCTCTCCTGCATCTCCCTTTCCTGCTCCGGTGGGATAGCCGGCTCCCTGAATAGCTGTAGTGGGGGGCAACCCTCCGACCCCACGCCCTCCTGTGCCAGCTCCCTGGGCTGCTCGCCTTCCCGCTCTACCCTCTCCACCCTCTCCAGCCTTCTCTGAAGATATGCCCACGCCCTCTGCAGCTCCTCGACGGGGGCGGACAGGAGCAAGGCCCAAACTTCCGGACTGGATCGTCCGGGGGTGCACCCGGTGCCGCGGACTGGAACATCCGGTGACGCAACGCACCCGGACTGGAATGTCCAGGGACGAAGTGGCCCGGGAATGGAATGTCCGGGGCAACAAACAAGGAGAAGGAGATGGCGGCGGAGAGACACGGAGAGGAGAACAAGAACAAGAGCAAGGAACGGATGGGGGAGGACAAGAAGGAGAGAAGACGCGAAGCGGGAGGAGAAAGAGAAGAAGGTGAAGCAGCCAAACACATGGAGCCCGGATGGGAACAACCGGGGAAGCAACGCAACCAGACAGGATCAACTGGGAGCGGGGCGGCACAGGAAAACGTCAAGCGAGAGCGGCCGAGGCTCCCTGAGGAAGGAGCTGCGGCGGCGGCAAGAACCGAAAAGGAGTGCATGAACAGGAGTCACGAAAGGTTGAGGGAGAGGACGAGAAAAACGAGAGACGGGAAGGGGGAGGAGAAGGGGAGGCAGGCGCACGGAACCCGGACTGGAACAACCGGGGAAGCAATGCGCCCGGACTGGAACATCCGGGGGGCGGAAGCCCTGGACTCGAACGTCCGGGGAGGCAACGGCCCGGGAGTGGAAAGTCCGGGACCTCAGAAGGAGGAAGAAATGGCGGCAGAAAGAAGCGACGAGGAGCACGTGAACAGCATGGACCAGCATGGACCAGATGGGGAAGGACAAGACGGACGAGAGAAGGGAAGTGGGAGGAGAAGGAGCAAAAGGAAAAGCGGCCAACCACGTGGAACCCGGACGAGGTCAACCGGGGGAGCAGCGCACCAGGGCAAGTACATCCGGGGGCGAGGCGGCCATGAAAAGGAGTGTCCGGAGCTCGAGGAGGAAGAAGAGGCGGCGGCAGCAAGAATCGACAAGGGGTAAGGGGTGCGTGCACGAGAGTCAGGGTCAGTCGAGAGAGAGGACGAGAAGAGCAAGAGAAGGGAAGAGGGAGGAGAAGGAGAAGCAAACACGTGGAACCCGGACTGGAACATCCGGGGAAGCAAAACACCCGGACTGGAACATCCGGGGGGCGGAGGCCCAGGACTGGAGCGTCCGGGGAAGCAGCGGCCTGGGACTGGAACGTCCGGGGCTGCGAAAGGAGGGGGGATACAGTAGCGGAGAACAACGGCGAGAAGCACATGAACAAGGGCAAGGACCAGATGAGGAAGGATACGACGAAAGAGAGTCAGGAAGCGTGAGGGGAAGGAGCAGATGGAAAAGCGGCCAAACACGTGGAACCCGGACGGGAACAACCAGGGAAGCAGCGCACCAGGACTGGAACATCCGGGGGCGAGGCAGCCTTGGATGGGAGCGTCCGGGGCTCCAGGAGGGAGATGAAGCAGCGGCGGCAACAAACGGCAAGGAGAGCAAGTACAAGAACCGGGGAAGGCAGAGAACAAGGACAAGAAGAGCAAGAGGCGGGAAGGGAGAGGAGAAGGAGAAGAATGAGAGGCAGGTGGGCACATGGAACGCGGACCCGTGTGGCTAGGGCCACGTGACAGCCCCAGGAGACTAGGACAGCATGGGAGGCGGCACAGGAGAGAGGGGCGGGGGCGGCAGGGGAGCGACCCATGCTAGGCGCACAAAACGGTCCCCGGATGGATGAGGATCCAGTGGGCCCGCGCCACAGGGTTGCTGGCAGCCTGGTGGGGTATAAACACGGGATGAGGGATGGGATGGGGCCGCACAACAGCCCAGGGGATTAGGCCGGGACCGCGGCACAGGGGAAAAAGGCGGGAAGGGAGCGACCCGTGCTAGGCGCACGAAACGGTCCCCGGATGGATGAGGATCCAGTGGGCCGGCGCCACAGGGTTGCTGGCGGCCCGGTGGGGTATGAACACGGGATGAGGGATCGGATGGGGACGCACAACAGCCCAGGGGATTAGGCCGCGGCTGCGGCACAGGGGGAAAGGGACAGGGGCGGGAAGGGAGCGACCCGTGCCAGGTGCACGAGGCGGTCCCCGGATGGAAGAGGATCCAGTGGGCCCGCACCACAGGGTTGCTGGCGACCCGGTGGGGTAAAAACTCGGGATGATGGGACAAGGGGACGGGGCGGGGAAGGGCGTGTGGCTAGGGCCGCACAACGGCCCGACGGGGTAGGGAGTCCATGGGACGCTGGGAACGGGCCGGTGCCGGGATGAGGCAAAGGGGAATGGGACATGGGATGGGCAGGGAGACCGAAAGCGCCAAGCAACAGTCCCGTGGGATTGGGAAACCAGTCGCCATGGAGTGGTGAACCATTGGCCAACCATGGGGAACCTGACCACGGGAAGTCTGGAAAATGCCCTGAACTCCGGGACGGCCGTGAGGTGACCGCACGGGTGATGTTTGACCTTGAGATCCCCGGGTCAATTGCTTGAGTACACGTAGGTTCACGCGTGAGCGGGACCTGGGGAAACGTGGAAAGGGTCGCCCCCTGGCCTCCAGCCGTGTATGGACGACACCCAAGTGCATCCGGGAGCCGAGTGGGTACTCCAACCCGTGAGGGATCGGGAGTGGTGGACTGTGGTTGACAGAGAGAAATGCTCCGCTGTCGGCGAAGGGCTATCCACAGGAAACCCGCCTGCAGGCGCCCAATAGGCTGTGCTAGGGGGGGAAGGCGGGGGGATCTCTCAAAGGGTGACCGGAAGGAGCTGAAACCGTGAGGGCAGCGACTGAGAGGGGGCTTACCGCCGGTCATGCCCCAAGGGAACCTGGTTGAAGTTCTCGGCCGTGAGGTGAGACAGGGGTCGCCAGGGGAACTGATGGTGGAGAGCTCTCCTTCCCGCCAGAGGCGGCCACCATGTAAAACAAACAAGGAGATGTCAGATGAAGCTGCGGACGCGGCCGCCTTTACTTACTTACTTACTGCACCGGCTGCGGCGCATATCGCCGCGGCAGCGGCGACTCTGAGTCCGAATCCGGGCTGGAACTGGCGGGCCGCCGCGCCCCCTCTGCCTGCCCTGCTCCACGCCCATGCACCTGCCGCCGCTTTCCCCTCGCTTGCCCAGCCTCCCCTCCTTCTCCTTTGCCCCTCCTTCCGGACGGCGACTGTCCCCCCACATCCGTGGAGGGGATGTCCCCTTCCGGGTCCGGGAGGATCCGGTGTGCCCCCCGGGCCACCGCCTCCTCCTCCTCCAGCACCCTGCGCTCTCGCGCCGTCACCTCCCTGTCCCTCTCCGCCAGCCTTGCTGCCTCCCCTCTGATCTGCCCCCACGCCCTCTCCTGCATCTCCCTTTCCTGCTCCGGCGGGATAGCCGGCTCCCTGAATGGCTGTAGTGGGGGGCGACCCTCCGACCCCACGCCCTCCTGTGCCAGCTCCCTGGGCTGCTCGCCTTTCCGCTCTGCCCTCTCCACCCTCTCCAGCCTTCTCCGCAGATCACCCCACGCCCTCTGCAGCTCCTCGACTCCCTGCGCCTCCCCTCCCCGTGGCATGCCTTGCCCCTCCGTCCATCCCTCCGCCACCCTGGCCGCTCCTCACACGATCCGTGCTTTCCTCTCCCCCAGCCTCCTCTCTTCCTCCCCTATCCTCTCCCATGCCCTCCTGTGCTCCTCTCCCTTCCCTGCCTGTGCTTGCCACGCTGCCCAGCGGGCCTGCGGGTGCTGCCGTACGGGCGCCGGCGGCGGCACACCCGGGTACGCCGGTGGGGGTGGGTACACCATCCCTACCGCAGGGTAAGGTGGTGGCGGAAACAGTGGGATGGCAGGCGGGACGACACCTCCCCACCATCCCAATCCCTTCCCTGGGAATACCGGTGACCCCATGTACCCACGGCCATCTGCATTCCCCTGCCCTTTGCCCGTTCGCCCTGCTTTCCCTTGCCCCTTGCTGCCTGCTCTCTGGTGTCCTGCACTCCCTTGTACCTGTCCCTGGAGCCCCTCTTGCCGCTCTCCTATCCCTTGCGCACCTTGCCCACCGTGCCTGTTCTTGCCGCTTTCTTCCAGAGGGCACCCCTGCCCTGCACTGCGCCTGCCTGCCCACCGCGCTGGCTCCCACTCTCTTGCCCTCTCTTCCGCTGGCCGTGGCGCCCCGCCGCTGCTTTGCTTCTCTGCCCTGCCTGCGCTTCCCCTCTCTGTGGTCAGCCACTGCGTTGGCTGCTGTGCCAGCCAATCGAATACCCTTCCAGTTTGGTGCTAATAGTGTTAGCTCTATCCTGTTACCGGACTGGATTCCGATCGGAAGCTAGGGCGACTCCGGTGGAAGATAGAAGGCCGGGAATTGCGATCTGGCTAAACCCTGGTGTGGTGCCCCCGCCCACACCGGCTGTCGCCCTTGGGTGCATCACTGCACTTGAGAGGAGAAGGGTACACGTTAATTGGCGCATCTGCAACGGCAGTGCCACGCCTATGTGTATGGGGGATCATGAGTCCTTGGAAGCTGGAGGACTCCTAGTGGAAGAGGAGTTGAGGTGGAAGTGGCTGAGGTAAGCGCACCGCTGTTCACGGAATACATTGGTTGTGCCCTGCAATGGGATTCCATTGGGGTGCAACACCATATTTGGTTTTGAGGTCTCATGCATTTATTCTCAGAGTTGACATTGCATTTGTCATTCATGCATGGTTCATTCATGGTGTGACTCAAACTTGCTGGTGGCCACCATTCCATGGTCAAGGTGAACATGCAGTGTCTCCTCTCCCCAAGGTGGATTTGGTGCTTTCCCTCACTCTCCCGCTCTCTCCCAATACATCATACTCCTGAAGAAGTAAATTGAGCATTTAATGCCATGTGACCGTTGTCTTTGATCCTTAGAGACTTTTGGGCTCTTTCACCTTTTTTCAAGTGCCCGAGGCTTTGGAGATGTCCAATTAAGACATGCCTTGGTTTTGCCGTCTTGTGTTTGGACTGAAGGATAGGCATTGGTTGAGCTTTCGCCACTCTCTCTCCACTTGCATGCATGCTCACTTGGGTCAAGGCCAGGCGAAACTCTCATGCCCCTCATACGCCATGCATGCCTTCTCTCATGGTGGATAGGTAAATCTCTCCTAAGGGATTTGGTTGGGGAATATCTCTTATCTGGCATGGTTAGGCGATGCATGTACTCTCTCCGGCTCTCCGGGATGAGACCAACTCTCCATGCATGTGCTCTTGTTGGGTGGGATCATCTCTCCATGCACGTGCTCTCTTTGGGTGGAGGTTAGGTCCCTTGAGTAGCCCGGGAGGCCATTGGCCTATTGTGTGCTTCTTTGCCCCATCTCATGGATCTCATTCTCAATGGTGTATTGCTCAATTGCTAATTTGGTTTAGATTAGTTTTTGATCCTAAGAGCTAGCCGGGTCATGGTTTGGTGCCTCTGTTGGTGCGCTTACATGCCCGGTGTGGCCATGTATGTGCATGTGCACTTCCTTCCCTCATGTTGGTGTAGTCAAGATGTCCGGAGACTCAAGTGTGACTCATGTGCTCCTTGGTGATGGCCCGACGGTGGTGTCAATTGCTTCCAGTCCTCCACCCCTGTTGAGACCATCCATGTCGACGGGTAGAAGTAGTGTGAATTTTGGTTCACACTTTTACAAGCATGACTCAAGTCCATAGGATGATACCCATGCCCACGAACTCTTCGTTTTGCATCGCATGTGGTCCAACTGGAAGAGTAGGTTGAGTCTTACTCACACTTTTGAATTCTTTCTCTTTTCTCAAGGGTGGACCTACCTTGTGCCCGTTTGGACCCTCCTTGGACCCGAGCTCGTCCCGTGTGGACTAGTGGACCCGTCTCCGACCTGTATTGGCTCGTTTGTGAACCATTGTTGGACCGTGGCTCATTTGTGGGTTTTTGTGGACCATTGGTGAACTGTGGTTGGATCAGTGTTGGACCGTATTGGATTCCTGGGTCATTTCTTCATTGGGCTTTCAGTCCGAATTGTTTGTGTCATTGCTGTGCTCTGAGGGACTTGGTTGGGTTGTGAGCTTGGAAATCTCTGCTGGTTTTATTGGTTGGAAATTTGGTTGGTTGGAAATTGGGAAAAAAAGCAAGATTCACTCGGTTCAAGTCACCTTGAGGGCCAATTGTTGTTAGCAGAGGCTTCCCCGGGCAGGGGTTCAGCCTACGGCTCTGACACGGGCAGCGGGATGACTGTCGGAGAGGTTACGGCCATGATCGGGATGGTCACAGCACCGCCAGAGGAATCGGGTTCCGACTATGCGACAGGGCATGAGTCGACGGTTGGGTCTCCTTTAGACTTGGCAGTTGGGCTTAGGCAGGGCCAGCCAGCCAACCCAGTTGAGGAAGACACCAACATGGAATCCGCACCATGGGGATACCGATCCTTTGAGAGCATTGGGACGGTGAATCAATTCGGTGAAGCAGCCGAAAGGATTTTGATTCATGAGTGGACACCGGAGGCTCATGATTTAGCAACCGTGCCGGCGCAGGTTGGGGACCTAACAGGTGCGTTGAACTATCTCCAAAACCTTAATTTCGAGGGGGTTTCAGCTATTTCCAAAATTCACCAGGTGATCCAAGCCCTCTCTCGCGAGCTTGAACTCCATGCGCGGGGAGTACAAGTAGATCGGTCAGCTTTGACGGCGCGGGTAGAGGCATTGGGGCATTTGTTGAACGAGGTAAACAACGAGGTGCAGGACCAGAGGTCCCAGTTGGAGTCGAAGAGAGCGGAATTGCAATCGACCTTAGAACAAGCGACTGCAGCCGCTTTGGAATATCGCCAAGTAGCTGAAGCTCTTAAGGCGAAGGTGGACAATTCTCGTCAAGGGTGGGAGCAAGGCACCAATGAGTTGAAACGGCAACTCGGGGGAGTGTTGAATGAAGTAACTGGGTTGAGTTCACACCTGGCCCAATTGGACAAATCGGTTGAGGAAGTGGAGGCTTTGGAAGGCAAGGTGTTGAATTGTGACCGGGTGACCACCAACATGGTCGAGGAAATCCGGCGGATCGGTCTCAACTTTGAGGATGCCGAAAAACGGGTGCATGGTGTGGAAGCAATGGCGGAAAGCCACAAGGCATCTATTTCCAAGCTTATCAATTGGGTACACAATTTGGAGCACCCTGCTGTTTTGTCAACATCTACAGGGGAAGCTGGAGAGGCAAAGGTGCCCGCAACGGAGGTGAGACGCATATCGGCGAACCTGGAAGTCCCCAGTGCACAGGTGGCTACGCTCACGGGCCAAATGCACCATTGGGAAACTATGCCCAAGCCGGAATTGGCCAAGGTTAACGCCTACATCACCCAAGGCAACGGCATCAAACACACCATCACCAGCATCACCCCACCATCAGCGTCGCCACCAGGCAACCTCCGCCACCAAAGAAAATCAAAGCCACCACAACCGGTGAACCAGCAAACTACCAAGCCCCGGCCAGAGGAGGCGAACACACACGCCCAGAACCATGAACAACAACACCCTCGCCACCAAACCAACCACAGGGCGCCATCCACCACGCAGTCACGGGCGGGCATCCACACCACCGGCGGCACCACCCTCACCAACAGCATCACCAGCAGCCCACGCCACCTACTGCACACCCTCGCAGACAGAGCCACAGGAACCAGCCAACGCCCACCCCCGAACACAGGCCACTGACAACCCACACACAGACCCACACCAACCACCAGCAGCATCAACAACATCAGAGACGCCGTAAACCATAAGAACGCCCGCAACGACCTCACCACTGGCATCACCGACGGCACCACCGACAGTGCGACCTCACCAACAGCAACCCGGAGCGTCAACGACAGCCACCACGGCGACACCACCCGGTACGACACCATCGGCAACAACGACACCAAGAGGGCCCGGGCCAACACACCGGCCAGCAACGCCCATGGGAACCTCCGCCAGGAGTGGCGAGGTCCCGCCCCCACCGTCAGAACACCACCATCCACCGGGGCATCACCTACAACGCCCTACAACGCCAACACCCACAGCCTCCCCAGGCGGCGCCCCCACCAACACCATCACCAGCTCCACCGACAGCGGCAACACGGCGACACCGCCACCCACCCACAGCATCGACACCCTCAACAACAAGCGATGCAACACCTGCCACTACAGACCCAAGGACAGCCGATAGAAATAACCCCTCACCAGAGACAACCGGCACCACCAGGACCACAAGCCGGCCAAACACCAGCCACGAGTGGCACGCCCGGAATCGCCGACCACCCAAACGCAGGCGGCGCCCAGCACCTACACCAACAACACCCACGCCATCAGACGACCACGAGACATGCCAACCACCACCGTGACCCCCTCACCGTCAGCAACACCAACGCCGCTGACACCCACGGCAATATCCACACCACCACCAACCCCACCAACAACGTGCCGAGGTGCCATCACCTACAACACCCCTACCACCACCACCACAACCCCGGCACAGAGTAACACCTAGGGCGCCCCCACCGACGGCATCACCAAAGACGCCAGCACGGCTTGCGAACAAACGCCACCAGCGCCACCCTCGGGGCCCCGTGCCAAGGGTAGAAACAGCAACAGCACACGCCGTCACGCCCACCGCATCGACATCAGCCGGAGCATCGTCAACATCAACCAGGGGTCCCCACCACCCAAGCAGCACAAAACACGGCAGCAACACCACCACATCCACCACCCTCACCACCAGCGACACCAGCGGCACCCTCCACCAGGAATGGCGAGGAGAAAACCCAACAACGCGGAGCCACCCAGCGTCCCCGGCACCCTCACCATTGGAGCGCCACCACTAGCACCAACCCCCAACGCACCACCGTCACCGTCACCAACGCCACTGACCCCTGACACAACAACCACACAGCGCGCACCAACGGCACCAGCGGAACAGTCACCGACACCACTTGCACCGCCCTCACGAGCGACAAAGCCCGGTTAACCACCTACGACCAAGGACCACAGGCACTAAAAACCAGAGCATTGCCGACAACACTCCCGGCCAACACCCGCACCGCCCTCAAGAACACCACCGAAAGCAGCACCGTCGACCGATAGCCACAACACCCTCACAAACCACCTGGATACGGGTCCCCCTTCCCACCCCCAACCATCTGCACAACCAGCGACACCATCACCAGCACCAACCGAAACACCGACGACGGCAGCCTCACCAACAACCGACACCCCCACTACCGCTGCCACCCACCAGTCACGCCACCCACCGTCAGCGCCACCCACCAACGCCGCACCGTAAACCACACCTACACCCAGAACCTGCAGCAGCACCAGCGGACACCCCACCAGCGACATCACCCTCCGCCAGAATTAAGATGATCAGCACGAGCAGGAAAGCCAGCCCTTAGCGCCCAAAACAACCCAAAGACCTCCCGCACCCGGACCCACGCCCACCAGCAGCGCCTACGCTGACCCACCATCAGTGTCACCGACACCCGGAAAGACACAAACCTCGATGAACCAACGACCACAACACTGCCGCCACCGCACCCACACCGTCAGCATCACTGCCAGAACACCCGGCCTGGCCGTCAGTGGCATCGCCGCCCATGGCACCACCTGCACTTACCAGCGCCACCACCACCCCGCGCGAGGCCAGGAACCCCTGGCATCGCCAACGGCCTCAACGAACATCAACACCACCAACACCACCATCGCCGGACGGGGACTACCCAAAAACCAAGAATAGCTCCACCACCAACAACCAATACACCACCCGCGGCACCCCACCGTCGCCGACAGCACCCTCACCACCACGGCACCTATCACACCTCCACCACCGGAGGCGACGTGAGCCACACCACCCGTCATCTACAGCACCCTCCTCGCCACCACTGCCACGTCCGGCCCAAAAACGTTACGCCCCAACGGCCAGAGACAACACCCTCACCACCGACACCACCGGCAACACCACATACGCCCCATACGTCACCCTCGCCATGCTCACCAACCATCACCCTCGCCATCAGTGTCCACGACATTAGAGGTACCAAGTCCACCGGCGACGACGACAGCGACAACGGCTGACCCACCAACTAACCACCATCAACTAGCCCAGCACCAACCTCATCTACGCTAACGCCCATACCACCCTCGCCAACAGCACCGCCAGCGGCACAATCATCCACTCCAGCACCCACACCACCCTCACCACCAACATCACTACCACCCCCCAAGGGTCAGGGCTCGCGGGGAACGGAACGGCAGAGCGAGCACGCCACCACCCGCACGCGTCGCCCACCCTATGGTACACCACTCCGCAACACGCCTCCCCGCTTCCCCCGACAGGTCGTGCGCTGCAGCCCACTGCTGGGACGACGACTACGACGTCCTCCCGGCCACCCAACACCTACTGGCAGCCACAGCCCCGCGCCCACAAGCCCACCAGCAACCCACGGAACCGCAGGAGCTGGAACATCCCATGCCACCACGCTCAATATCCCCCGCGTCCACCGCGGACCAGAACGCGGAACACAAGCGAGAGGAGCCCGACCCCGACCGCGCCGCCACGCCCCCGGACCCCCCCCCCAAAGGACATCTACGCCACACTGGCCAGCACCCTAGCCCACATTGACGCCGAGCAGTACTACCAGTCCATCCAACGAGACCTCCCTGGGGACCAAGCGACCCTCCAGGGGTGGAAGCAGGAGAAAAGGAACGACAATGAGTGGGGCACAGAGGAAGACCTTCTCTGGGAAGACACCTGGAAAGGCACCAAGGACGCCTTCCTGGAAGCAGCAGCCGCAACCTACCCCCGCCCGCCCCGGGACACTAGGCACGGCCTCCACGCCCTCCTAGCGTTCCACAGCTGGAAACACCGCCAAACCATCACCCTGCACCCCCTCGACCACAATCCACACTGATGGACACCTGAAGACGACGCCACCGCCGCCATCACCGTACAGCAAAGCCCTGAGAACCCGGAGGAATACGACATCACCTGGAACGATCCGGCACCCCACCCCCCCGCCTCCCCCACCCTCCCAGATGTCTTCGCCACCATCAGCGCAGAACTGCAGGAGGCGACAGCCCCACAACAACTGGACGAAGAGATGCCCCAGGCACCATCACCACGAACCACACAAGAAAACCCCCGCACAGAGCCCCTCACCCACCCCATCACCACAATGGAGCTCCACCCACAGCACCGCACCACCCCGGACCGCAACGGGTTTCGAGACCTGCCACGGGAATGGGCGGTCCACAACGGCACACTCCGATGGGACGAAATCACACCGGGGCTCCAGGCCATCCGCCTCCACTCGATCACCGAGCCCACCACCACCTTGGCAATACCGACGGGCCGCCACCACCTCCTCCTCACCGTTCAAGGCAATGCCACAATCACACCAACGGAGGGAGACCCCGTAACAGCAGCCTCCGCCCACGCCATTAACATACCCCCGCAAGCATCGTCGGACCTATGGCGGTACATCCAGGCCCCACCCCATCGCAAGCCATTGTCATCACCTACCCCACCCCCAACAACCACACACACACCTGGCAGCAACGGTGGGAGGACATCCGGGGAGACCTCCTCCAAGAACACCTAGGGCTCACGCGCACCCACCACACCCTACACCCGATACGAGGAGTAGGCCAAGCACCACACGGCATACACACCCCGGGATTATGGGCGTACGCCACACCCATAAGCCCACAAGCAGCGGAGGACATCAAGACCGCCCTATCCATCCAGCAAGCCCAGACCCAAACCCCGCACCGCAACACCCAACCAGGCTACACCATTTGGTGGGCATACCAAGACCACGACACCCTCACCCCCCAACCAGGGCCCCCCCCTCTGGACACCAACACAACCGCCCCCCTCCAAGCCGCAGCAGCGGCAGCCACACAGGTAGGGGCCCCAGAAACCTGGGGCCCACAATACCTGGTCGAAACCAAAGTGGTGCCCCACACGAAGGCCAAAGAAAAGCCCCCAACACCGAAGCCGCTCCACCCCCCACTCAAGCTGGACACGACAGAACACACCCCCGAGGACGAATGAGCGACCCACTACATCATCCCCCACACCACCACCCGCAAGAACGACGCCCCCAAGATCACCGTCACCCGCCACCTCCCCCACACCACACAGGTGTATGAGCTGACGGCCCTGCACCGCCTCGTCACCCGTCGCCGACACGACGAGCGATACACCATACAGGCGGAAGGGGCCGCCGCGGCCACCCTGTACACATGGGCAACACCGGGGGACCTCCCACACCCCACCCTCCACCACGCCCCCTCCTGGCCCACCCCCTTCCACACAGCAGACCGCCCCAACAAGAAGCCCAAACACACAGGTATGCACACCCCCGCCCAGGAGGCCCAGCACCGACACGATGCGAGGCGCAAGGCCCGCACCCTCCACGACGACCTGAACCATCCCCCGCATCAGCGCCCCCCCCGCCAGAGTGTCAGATGCCACCCACAACTGCACGGTCACAGGCATCATCCCGGACTGCCTGAACCCAGCGGCGTCGCGGGCAGACGCCGTGTGGATCAGCAAAAGGCGCTCCCACATACGGGCGGTGGCGCGCCTCCACAACATCCAACCCCACAAACTCCAGCACGCTGTCGGACCCTTCGCCGTACACGTCACCCCGTACGGCATCAACCACCCCCGGTGTGAGCACCACGACCCGCCCTGCTCCACCCCATGCACCCCGCCCCTGCTCCAACCGCTGCCGGCCCCCACCATCACGGGCAACATGTACCTGGGCATCGTACCGGGAGACCCGGGCATATACATCGTGCCCAACAGGTCCAGGGAACACGCCATCCCCCTCCACGGAGTAGAATCCCTCGCCCTGGGACCGCCCCCGCCAAAACACCAACACCAGCACATCCCGGGGGACAAACTGCCGCAGGCGCCAGACGGGGGAAAAAGGGCCCACCAACGCGCCCTAGCCCACATCACCGTCCACCCCGCAGTGCACCTACCAAAGGACTTCGGCACCGAGCACCACATTGTCCTGGAGGGGCAAGCCCACCACATCATCACCGCCGCCCTATACACCCTCGCCGCCCACGAACGCCACTGGGACCCCACAACCATCCCAGCGATGCCCCCACCACCGCAGGGCCCCAAAGATCGCGTCACCCCCTTCCACATCGATCAATACCTAAGCCGCAGGGCCACATCACACCTCCACCCCTCCAGGATAGAACTAGCCATCGCATTGTGGGACACCCTGGACACGCCCCCCCAACAACCCGCCATCCACATCCTCAAAGCGGACGCCCAATGGTGGGTCCTCCACTGGGCACACGAAGTCCTCATGGCGGCCCAGGACGATACCCCGGAAATAGACCCGGAAGACCCCCCACGGAGCCGGCAGCGACCCCACCAGGGCACCACTCTCACAGGCCGCGAAGGCGCCCCCTGGGAAGCCCTCCACACAGCACTCTACTGGGCTCAAGCCTCCCCCAGCGGCCCAGACACACCGGAGCCCACGGAGGCCTGGGTCATGCAGGCCAAGGCCTTGAGGAACTACCACCTTCACCACCCCTTCAACGACAGCCCGGCCGCACTGCCATGGCCATCCGATCCCCCGGAGACTGTGCGCAAGCTCGCCGAGCTCATGCGCAGCCACGCGAAAACGAACATGCAAACGCCGGCAGAAACCCCACTGAGGGATCCGGGCCAGCAAGCAACGCACCCCTTCTTCAAACCCCACGCCCCCCAAGCCCCGCTACCTCCAGTCCCATCCAAGCGAGCGAGACAAAAAAGGGGCGCACCCGCCCCCAACCAAGCCGGAAAAGCAGCGACCTCCCGACCCCCCGCACCCCAAACCCGGACCAGGCATCCTCATCATCTTCCCTCCCGCCACCAGCACCGCCCCCACCCGAGGCGTATCAAGGATTCGAAAAGGGCGTGAAGGTCCAGCAGCCCTTCCGCAACGACCACACAGGCGACTGGATCTGGTGTGAGGGCACGATCCAGTACCGCCTCCGCCAGCCGGGGGACAACGGGGGGCCACAGATCCGGGTGGTCTGGCACGGCCAAAAGGAGCTAGACCAAGGCAGCAGCGCCCCGGACATGCCAGAAGGCCACACCCTGGAGCTCACCAGCGCCCACCCCAATCGGCTCCGCACCGACGAGAACAAGGCCCACAGAGGCACCAAATACACTGGCGAGCCCCCCCAGAGTGGAGCCAAAGCCTCCCCCCGCCGCGCCTACCCAAGCGCCCACCAACCGGCAAAAAGTCCCCGTGCCCCAGTTCCCCTCCCTGACGGGGCAAAAGCCGAGGGCACAAGCCTCCACAGCCCCGGCCCGCCCCCACCGAGGCCACCGTCAACCTCCTCGACCTGAACCACCCGGCCGTCACATACTCCAAGGACGCCACAATTGCCCTCCAGGAGCTCCAGATGGCACAGGGGCCCGGGTGGGTTCCCCACCTCCTCCCCTTCCAGGAACAAGGCCTACAACGCGACGACCCCCCAGAAACCACCCCCATATATACCCCGGACCGGAAAGCGTACAAATGCTACTGGCACAAGGGGAGCCCCCTGTACGCCCGAATCGGCATCCACGTCCACCTCGTCCACCACCTCAGCGTCCCAGGGAGGCTAGGTGTCTATGAGGTCGTCGGGGACGGATGGCAACTCAACGTCATCAACGCCCACGTCCCCTTCGGCGACGCCACGGAACCCTTCCTCCAAGCCCTGGCCGCCAGATGGCCATACCGCCAGATGGCCATGCTCGCCCCCACAATCATCGTCGGCGACATGAACGCCGCCCCCACCCCGGCGGACCGAGGGGGACAGGCCACACCCCAGGACCATGCAGTCGGCGACACAATCGAAATGCTGGGGCTCGTGGACCTGACAGCCAACCTCGAAGGCCAACCGTTCCACTTCCCCCACCAAACAGATGCCGCCCCATCCCGCATCGACGTATGCTATGGCGACCTCACCACCATCATCCGGGCTGAGGGCCGATATGGACCCCTCCCGCTGGGACCCACAGGCCTTAGCCCCGTGCACATCCGCCTCGCCATCCCCAACCTTCCCCCCAGTCCCCCAGAGGATGCGGACCAAGGCCTACCACCCCCCCTGAAGGTGCCCCTACTGCATGACAAGCATGCCTCGTCCCAATATCACAGGGCCATAGACCGCGCCCGGCACATCCAACCAGACCCGACCGACCTACTCACAGCCATGCGCACGGATGCCGTCGCCTGCGGCTTCCAACAACACCCCCACACTGACGACGACCAACCACCCACGGCCCTAGGGGACATGCTCCATGACCTCTGGCATGCGAAGCAACAACCGGCGACCCTCCTCCACACCGACACCCCCAAAACCCGCCGCCAGATACACCACTGCAGGACGCAGATAGCCCACATCAGGGCAGACCTGAAGAGGTGGCACATCCACAGGCAACAGCGCATCGCCCAGGAACACGAACGGTATGCGCAACATGAACTCCCCTACAAGGCCATCCGCGACCTCAACGACGCCATGACCGACACCGGCCAACGCACCATCACCACGGTCAGGCAGGAGGATGGCTCCCTCACCAACGACCCAGCCACAGTGCTCCAAGCCACCCAAGACAGCTTCCTCCGGCAACACACGCCCACCCAAGACACACTGGACCCGGACACCCAGGCCAAAATCGACCGACTCCCTCGGGTCTTCAACCACGCCCAGAGGAGGCAACTGGAGAAGCGCCCTTCACCATCCACGAAGTCCGGAAGGCCATCCAGAGTCTCCGGCAACACAAAACCCCAGGCTACGACGGCCTCCCTGCGGAGGCATACTACCACCTCCCCGCCCACCTCCTCCGCATCCTCGCCCACCGCCTCTGGGACATCGTCAGGGGCAGACCCCCCTGCCACCAGACTGGGCAAACGTTGTCCGCCCCCTCTACAAAAAAGGGGACTGGGCGAACCCAGAGAACTGGCGCCCCATAGTCTGTGCAGTCACGGAGGTCAAAATTGTCTGGACCATCCTCCGACGCCGCATCCGCCCCCACCTGGACCCCCACATACCAGGCAGACTCCCGGGGGGCATCCCAGGCTGGTCCCCACACGAGGCCATCTTCCTCCAGGACACCATCGCCTCCCTCGACGTCAAAGGAGCCCTCCCGAACACCCCCTGGCTCCTTCTAGAAGCGGTGTGGAAACGCCTAGGCCTCCCCTTCTACAACTTCGCCTCGAGCTACATCCGCAACGGCAAATACACGTTCTGCACTGGAGCAGGCCTCACCCCCTTCCTGGAGCCAGGCAGCGGGCTCCCCCAAGGAGGAGCAGAAGGCCCCTTCCTGTACCTTCTCGTGACGCTCCCCCTGGCCCTCGCAATCGAGCAGGATTACCCGACCTACGCACCCTACCCCCTCTTCTCCCCCCTGGTGGGCTTCGCGGACGACAGCAACCTCACGGTCCCGCACACCCCACACGAACCACATGCCCCCGCCCCTGGGCCATCGGTCACCCAACAGGCCAATGACTTACTGGACGTGACTGTCTCCTACCTCTCCCACAACAACCTCATCGTCCACCCAACAAAGTCAGTGGCCATGATCAAGGGGTCTGCCACACACCCCACCCCAGGGCCAAAAGGGCCCCCCATGCAAGTCGTGACAACCACCACCCACCTGGGGGTAATCCAGGCCGCCAACCCTGAGGACGCCACCCTCCCTCCCAAGTTGCAATCACACCTCGCCCATCGCCCCAGATATGCATCCCCGACCACCAAGGCCCTCTCCCTGTCCCACCAGAGCCTGGCGTACTACCTCACCGGGGTCTTGAAGACCTCCATAGCCTTCCAAGCACTCCACCTGACACACCCCACCACCGCCCTCCAGCTGGCCACGCCGTGCCGTGACCAAGGGATGGGCAGCACACGGGGGCTGGCCGACCTCCATACCCACCCGCGCCATCCGAGCGGCATGGCCCCACTATGAGGACGCCATAGGGGACGAGGTGAAAGCAGCCTACACCAGACACACGGCCCTCCTCCTTCACTGCATGACCCACAACCACTCA
Source organism: Eutreptiella sp. 'Long Island Sound 2002' (assembly GCA_964036045.1). NCBI lineage: Eukaryota > Euglenozoa > Euglenophyceae > Eutreptiales > Eutreptiaceae > Eutreptiella > Eutreptiella sp. 'Long Island Sound 2002'. The sequence goes on along the minus strand of OZ038384.1, from coordinate 61,134,072 downwards.
CCGGAGGTCCGCGAGGTCACCACAATCCGCCTCCAAGCCGCACAACGGGCCCGCAACACATGCCCGCGCTGGGTACTCCACCAGACGGGCATGCCCACTGACATGAACACGCGCCTGTGGAACCACCTGCAGCTTCTCCTCCCATCTCCACACCACGCCATACTTACCAACCACATGTGTTCAGAGGAAGGGCCCCTAGCGGTCCTCTGCGGGGACCTCCACCATCACCCCAAGGGCACCATCCACACCATAGACCTTGTCGGGGCCTCCATCACCGTAGTATACGTCACCCTCCCCCGAATGCGGGTCCTGCACCACTAAAGAAGGTCCCTACCAGGACTGGCCCCTGCTGTACCCCTTCCACCATTTCCTGTCACTCCTATGCTCTTGCTTCTCACCAGGTTCTGCATGATCTTGCCCTATCCTGCACAATTTCCGACAAAAAAATAATAAAATCTGGCTCCTTCACACAAATTCTGATCCCTTGCAATAACCAACTCCCAAGTACAATAGATCAAATCCAAATAATCCACACTGAGGGCTTCCAAGGATGTTTCAGGTCTCGCGTTGACACTCAACAACTCCTTTCAACACGCCAGTCGTCTCACGGTGCACACAGAGACACGGGCGTTGGGCATGTACATAGAATTGCACCAAAATCAATAAAGAAGCCCTGAAATTGGCATATCAACACAAATCAAGCAAAATGAAGGAAAGATGGTAAACTTACACAGTCACAGCCATAGACCCCTCATTCCCTGGACTCAGGACCTTCCCTTGACTCACCAACATATTGCCCTGAACCAGGTCAAATAAGATGACTAAATGCCGTGTGCCAAAGGTCACTACACAAACCCCAAAAATGTGTTCATTCCCAAGCCTCCAAATCCTAGCCCAATAGGGGAGGTGGCGTGTCATGGCCTAGAGTGGCACTCAGGACCATACTCTACCCTGACATAAACTTGGTTGGACTTGGAGTCGATTGGGCTTGGAGAACTACCCCATGAAGATGACCTCACAACATAGCAAAATTAGGCAGATCACACCATAGTGCCCAAAATTCAATTATATACTCAAAAATGCATACGGCAAATATTGAAATGCTCCATGCATGTGTCAAATCGGAAAGTAATATACAAGGGTGATATAGACCAAATATCCATGCCCAAAAATATCCCAACATTGGTTCCCAAACCCCTCCGGATATATACATGCCATGCTTCACAAGTAAGCTCACGAATTTGAGAACTAATTTTGTGAGGCCTCGTGTGCCACGCGAAAGTGACCACGTGATGAGGCATATGGTGAGGTGCAACACCGAAGCATATGCCAACATATAAGCAACATACCATAGTTCACAGATCTCTAGGCACTTTACTGTTAGCCGACCAGTTGAGCACATAAAATACAAAAATGAGCATAAAATGAGGTCAAAAACATGCAGATGTTGCTAAATTCAAGATAATTACAATAGTATACAACTTCGCTCACCCATGGTATCAACATATGTTTCAGAACACAATTGCTTGGGACCATTTCCGAACAATCCCCCCACTTGGATCCCCACATGGACGCATGGGGACACCTTCGAACGTCCTCACGACACGCAACATGAAAAGGGGGAAATTGATAGTGGCGCTTGTGGGTCGCTCTGTAAGCCTTCCCACATGCACTGTATGTGCGGTAGACGTAGTCTAGCGCTTTGGAGCTCACCATTAAGACATGGGCAAAGCCCTTGCCACGTATGACACCACATATCTTCCTACAAACGGAGAGATATAACATGGGCGTGAGCATAGCGAAGCACATGGGATCCATATAACACATACCCTTAAAAGTGGCTCCCACCATGGTATCCCATGCACCTCCATGGACATAACTTCACGTTAAAAATACGTAGGAACCCAATGAAAGTTTCTCTGCAACACCAACACTCATGCGGTACACTCGAAAGTTGCATTCAAATATTCGGTTGCATGGTCCAAGAGTTATAAATCAGTTTCTACCCTCTTGACTATCATCCCTTGCTACACCAGGCATCTGTACACATCAAAAGCGTTTGACGCTCCCCCAAATTAAGTTGAGACCAAGGCAATTCCAGCCCATATCTCAAAATTGGAATACCTCGCAGTGAGCTGGAGATATGATCTTTCAAAGTGGCCTCACGAATCAATTTTGTTTCGCCTATATCTCCAAGAAAAATGAAGGAGACAACAAAAGAAAGGCTGATTCGTGATCGGGGAAAAATGTAGGACCACTCGGAATTCATCATATCAAGGGCGGCGACCTCGAAATCGAAAATCCGATTCTGAATGTCTGAAAAAATCGGATTATTTTTGCGAGTGTATAACATTCAAATTGCGGAGGCAACGAACCCTTTTCTGATGAGAGTTGACCCTTCATCGGGGTTTCCGCTAAAATATCTGGAAATAACAGTTAACCAATCGGTTACCGCAAAATCGCGAGCCAACCACCAGTCGCCGATACATTGACAATCAGAACGGATAGCTGAAAAATTATGAAAACATTATGATAAAAAAACCCTGTTGATTCCTGATACTTTGATATATAAATCTCAGCCGGCGGCGCCTCGGTATTGCATATGGCCGCTCATAGCTGGAATGGCCAAGCCTATCACACTATCACATCAGGTTAGGTCAGGTGGATGGGAGAGTATGATATCAGCCAATGGCGGCTTGCCGGCCCATAGATACACACCCCAAGTGACCCAAAGATGGCCACCGGGGTCCGAACGGCTTCACCCCCCTTCTCAGAGCGTTGTTTCCGCTCGGAAGTCATTGAAGAGAGGACGGGAGGACCCCAATGGGCTCCAACCCCCCCCCCTCCATGTCCCAAGGACACATGGAGGCCCCACATACGGCGTAGGCGTCCCCCATGCCCCAAGAGAGGGCCGAGGACACTCATAATCGGTGCCCTCCGCCATATCCGGTATCCTCTTGATCTACAACATGGACCAAGGGGATCAAAGATAGAAAAACGTCGTCGATTAATCTAGATACGTATCCCACAATGAAATATATGTGTGGAGACCGAGTGAAGATGATAATGGCCAATCAAGGCCCATAAATATCAGATTAACGCCCTCACCCGTCTCCCAAGCAAAAAAACAATCAAAAATGTCAAGGTGGATCCATTACGGTGCTGCGATAGCTGGCAAATGGACCAACACGTCCTTGACATCCAAGGAAATGTTCTTCTTCCTTAGATAGTTTATCCAGGCCGTGGTATACCTCGGAACAAAACTGCTCGGAGGCTCCCACGAATCTCTGGATGCGGCAAATCCCTTCCAACGGACTTTATATAGCCTCCCCTCAGGCGTCCCCTGGTCCGGCTTGTCCGTCAGGATCTTCTCGGCCGTAAAGTCGTCGTCCTCCCCCTCGTCATCAGAGTCCAGACCTCCGGCTGTGAACTCGAAGGTGACGGGACGTCCGCTTGGGTCTGGTGCTCGGCGACGAAGCTGGGTATGGCCGCGGTCCAGGATCTTGTTATCCCCCACACGCACCGCATACACATCCTGCCCGACCTTCCGAACGATTACCCCAGGCACATACCAAGACGCCTGCCGATGCCTGGACAGGACATCCTTGTGGTGCCGCTCCACCCATACGGTGTCTCTGAGAGCATATTTCTGGACTTTTCCCTGCTTGAAGTACTTGGCCCTCTTCTCATGCTCGTCCTGAAGTGCTTTGCACACCTTGGCCGCCGTGTCGTCCGCCTCAGCCATCATAGCACTCGCCTCCCGGGCCACTTTGCCATGGTTCAACCACGAGAGAGTGCGTGACACTCGATCCCGTCGGAACAGGATACGATGGGGCAACAGTCCAGTGGGCCCCGGAAGGTCGTGGTACGCCTGGAGTACTCTCCACAGCGAGTTGTACCAATTCCAGCCCGGTTCGTCAATGTGCAGCTGGCGGAACGTTTCGAACATCTGCCGCCCGGCCACCTCGGCCCGACCATTTGACTGGCTGTGGTACGCCACGGTCTCGGTGTGCCGAGTCCCCATGTGCTTGCACATTGTCTTGAACCACGTTCCCACAAATTGACTGCCCCGATCGCTGCAGATGACAGCTGGGACATCAAAAATCGTCAGCCAATGCCTGATCATGGCATTAGCAAAGGTCTTGGCCTGCAGACCCACTTCATGCTTGTCCTTCTTGTCCTTCTTCTTGGACATCTTGCCAGGGACCGCCACGATATACCCGCTGTGCCTAACCACCGCTAGAATGACACAGTCGTAGGTCTCTCCTTCCACGGTTACCTCAGGCATGGCGAATACATCCATGGCCACCGACCGCATAGGGGCGTCCGGTATAGCCGTATACACCGGGTTGCCCGCTGTGGAATGGTTGGGGCTTTTTGTGGCCCGACACACGGCGCAGTCGCTGCAGTACTTGTCCAGGATGGCGTAGAACCCCGGTGAGAAGTTGAAGCGCCACTCCAGGTCCTGCTGCATCTTGTTCCGACCAGGATGCATGAGCTGGGCGTTATGCCAGTGGTCAATGAGCTCCTCCATTCGGTTCTCAGGACCAATAGCTTGTCCTTGAGGAAACATTTATCCTCATCCTCGGTCAAGCCCTCAGGCCATTCGTCGTCCGACGGGGCGCTCACGGCATTCCAGTACCTGCTCCAGTGTTCGGATGCCGCATAGTCATCCGACCAGTCTTCTGTCAGCACCAACCTGACTAGCTCTACGGGGGCCACCATCCATTGCTCGAGGGTTTCCTCTCGAATACCTTCGACTTGGGCGCCCCGGAACTTTGCCAGGTCTGTACGGTTTGCCATCACCACAAAGCACTTGACCCCCTCTTGCTCCATGGCCTTCTCCATCTCGATGATGCGCTTGGCCACCTCGGTCTCCTCGGCGTCCCCATGGCTGGATATGTCCATCCATGCCTTGCCCGCGGGGTAGGCCCATCGACTGAGGCAATCCGCCACAGTGTTGTCCTTTCCCAGGACGTATACGACGCTGAGGTCCAACTTGGCGAACGTCTCATGCCATCAGGCCCTCCTTGCCGCCGGTCCCGAGGGGGTGTCGACGTGCTCCTTGTGCCAGCTCTGTAAGGGGTGATGGTAATCCGATGTGGCCAGACCCCTTTTTGACCGCACAAACGATGGCGTACGTCTCCTTCTCCCTCGCGGTCCAGGTTCGACGTTGGCCCTCGGCCAGGATCTGGCTCCAAAACGCCACAGGTACGTGCGACCCGTCGTCCCGGACCTGCTCGAGGACTGCCCCTACAGCATAGTCCGAGGCGTCCGTCTGTAGCACGAATCCCTTGTCCGGGTCCACAACAAATAGCCCCAGCTGCCCCGGGAGTCGCTCCTTCAGGCGGCTGAACGCATCTTCGGCCTCAGGGGTCCAGGCAAGCTTCTTCTTGCTCCCCTTCCGGCCATCGAACTTGCCCACCTGCAGCATTTTGTGCAGCGGGCCCGACAGTTCCGCATACATCCGGACATAGCCCGAATAGTAATTGCAGAACCCCATGAAGGATCGGAGTTGGCTGATGGTCTGGGGCTTCTCCCAGTGGTGCAGGGACGCCACCTTCCCAGGCATGGGACGGCATTGCCCGTGACCAACCACGTGACCCGCGATCTCCACTTCCCTCACGAAGAGTGAGGCTTTGGTGGGCTTGCACACCATGTTGTGCTTCTCCAGCTCGCTGAGCACTCGGCGCAGATCCTTCTCATGCCCTTCGATGAGCTCGTCCTCAGTCATGTCTTCCGTGCCGGACCTGATGATGATGTCATCCACAAAGGGGTCGGCACAGTCCCGGACAGGACCGAGGAGGTCCTCCATCATGCGCTGGAAAGCGGCGTTGCCATTCTTGGCGCCCATAGGCACCACCTTCCACTGCATCGGCCCCAGCGGCATCGACGTTGCTGTGCAGGGCCTGGAGTCCGGCCGTAGCGGCATCTGATGATAGCCGTGTTTCAGGTCTAACACCGTGAAGATCCGCTTTTTTTGTTGTTTTTGGAGGATGGTGTCGATCAGAGGAAGCGAGTACGAGTCGTGCTCGGTTTGCTTGTTCAAACCCCTGTAATCAACCACCAACCTCCAACTGCCCTTCTTTTTCTTGGGCACAATAAAGGCTGGGCTGGCCCACTCATCGTCGGAGGGTTCGATCCAGCCCCGCTCAATAAACTCGGCCAACAACTTCTTCATGGCCTCGGCCCGATCGCTCTGAAGTTGGTACTCCCGCTGACGATAGATCTGGGGGTTCGGCTTCAGCTTGATCCTCGCTGTGCCAAACCTCCCACGATCTGGAGGTTTCTTGGTGGCAACGCCACTGAATAGCCGCGGATAGACATTTATCAGCCTCTCCTTCAGCTCGGCAACCTTCGGTTTCTCCTGGGCCTCTTCAGCCGCTTGCTTCGGTATCGATACAACCGACCGCACTGCGGTGTAGGCCTCTTCCGGTTCCGAGTCCAACTTCTCCTCGTCTGATATGCCGTTATCATCGTCGTGGGGCGCGCTTCCCACCGATAATCTTCGGAATTTTGCGGCATCAGCCGAGTTCCTGTCGCTACCCGCCCCCATTCTTGGAAAATCCCACGTCGGCGGGTCCGACCCAACCGGACCATCATATTGGTCTGCGATGTGATCCATGACCCTCGCCACGAACTCATCCTTCCCTTACTTGCCGGTGACCAACATCTTGTCATCCCACCAGTGCGGAGATGTGACCATGGCCCGCCCCTCCTTAGCTGCCACACCTTCGTGCATCCCCATCTGCATGTAGTTGACTATGTGGTCGATCTCGGCGCGGGAGAGGACGTCAATGCCATCCATTGGCTGATCCGTCCCCTCCTTGGGCTCAAACATGACCCGCATGGGCACCGCCCCAAAGCTACCGATGAATGCTTCATCACCCGTGGGCTGGGCTTGCGCCCCATCCACCAGGAAAGCCTTCGTACCCCACGCTTGACCCGGGGAGGGCATTGATAAACCCTTGGCGTCGATAAACAACTCCTCTTCTGGCCCGAATGACATCTCGTTCAGGGTGATGGAATCCAGCGTCGACTTGAGACTTTCCAGCGGACATGGGGTGGATCCTATGCCGGTTATGACCAGGATCCCCTTCGCCCTATCCGTGACGATCTTCGCCACCGTACGTCTGGTATTTTCCAGGGAGCCATGCCAATACATGGGCCCCCCCTCCTTCAAACCCCAATGCCTGTGCCAGGCTGAGTTGCCCCGATGCCAAAGCCTCCTACACTTTCTTAAAAGTGGGGCATCCCGGGAAGCGAAGACGTCCGTCTCGGGCGTTTCGGCTCCCAGCGTCTGAATCATCCTGGCATACACCTGCGGCGCCAATCCATACTCCGTGAGCTGAACTCCGCGGTCTCCTCTGGACTTGGCACCCACAGCTTGCACCGCTTGGACGATCCGATCCTCTTCCTCAGCATTCCTTTGGGATGATCCGCATGCATAGTCCGTGGACAGCCATGTAAGACATTCATCATCCTCCCGGACCAGCGTTGCACGATGGGGAAGGGCTCCAATGGTGTTTCCCACCATGAAGTCATACCCCATGATCATATGCCAATCTGTATTGTCGGCCACATAGAAGTTCCCAGATAGAGTGCTTCTCTTCGCGAAATCAGGGCGGTTCAAGCGATCATGCTCCCAGAATTCCATACTGATAGTGGCCTCCTGGGTGCCACCACCCATAATCTCGCCATTGGCCACCTTCAGGCGTACCGGTCCACGGCTGGGCTGCAGGGATTCCTCCTTGAACAACCCTCTCCGGACCAGGCCCACCTGGGCACCTGTATCCACCAAAACATCCACCACCAACTCCTCCTGTCCGCACCGTACACGCACCTTCAAGTGCCACTGCCGCTCGTCACCCTGCGGTGTATGGACGACTCTCACGGCATGCAACTCTAGCACATCCGGGTGCATCAGGACTTCGAGGGTATGATCACGGATGGTGTGGATCCTGAACTGGTCCTGCCCGTCCACGGGGCTCTCCGTGGGGGCTCCTTCTTTCTTGCCACGTCCCTGGCCCACATACACTTCCCTTGGCAGGGCGCTCCAGGGGTTGGGAGTGACAAAACTCAGTGGTTTTGGCTCTTCTGGAGCCTTCTTCGGCACCCGATGTGCCTTCCCTTTCTTTAAGATTCCACTGATTTTCAGAGGAGAGGTTTCCGGGGTCCCGATCCCGTGGGGGCTCCTCTAGACGTGGCCTGCCGCAGCTCCCTCCTGCTGCGATCCGCTCAGACTTTGTCCAGCACGTTGCTGGGCTTTGAGTTCCTCCATTGTCCTCAACATGTCCTCAGCAACCTCCTCGATCGACCTCAGGCGTCAGTCTGGGCCGGGTCCTCCACCATAGCCTTTTCCTCCGCCTTTCCCTTGGCCCTTTCCTTGGCCTTTTCCACTGTCTCCGCCCTTTGCCTTCCAATCGGCAATCCGTTGCTCCTTGGGCTTCTTGTCGGGATCGGCGGCGAAGTAGGTCTTCCTGTCATCCTCACATACCTTGCAATGCCGGTAGTCATGTGCATGGTTGTTCCCCTTTCCGTAGCAGACCCAGCAACCGTCGTGCTGTGATCTGTACTCGCGGAACGAGAGCGGCGGGTTCCCGATACTCCGCGGTTCCTTGCGGTTCTTGGTCCTTGGGTGCAGGCGGTTCCACCTGGACCTGTCCTGCCCATTCTCCTTCATATTGTGCGCTACGAACCCGAAGAAGTGGGCTTCTTCCTGATCCTCTCGGGTGGTCGCGGTCCAGAGATTTTGGCCGCTTCCACTCCCTTCCTCCGCGGTGCCGACCGTGTCCTCCTTGACCTCTTGGTGTTGGCAATCTTCTAGATGACCTTGATGTCCATGGCCCTGTCGATCCTGCACGTGGGCCTCGTTCTTGGCGTTGAGCTTCAGCTCCAGCGTGATGTACTTCACGATCTCGTCCAGGCTCATGCGGGCGAAGATGACCTGCATCCTCAGCGGCTCTCCGCGCGTCCACTCCGCGTTGTTGAGGCGCATCAGCCTTTGCCCCATGGTGTCGCAGAATACCTCCACGTAGACGGCGTTCTTCAACCCCAACATTCGGCTGGGCTCGCCGAGGTTTTGCCGGAGAAACTCCATTATTCCGGCGTGGGTGTCCTCCGATGCCATGATCTGTAAGGCCACGCGCTTCTTTGCTCTCTTCTTCTCCTCGTCCTCCACCCTCCTCTTCCAGTGGCCGGGGAGGACGTCCTTCAGCAGGTGTCGGATCTCGCTGGACTCGTTCCAGTCCTCCACCAGCTTGAGGCTTCTTCGGTACTTGCGGATGTACCGATTCCATTCCCGGACCCGCAGCTCCCCGCGCTCCAGCGGCAGCAGAATGGACCACAAATCCTCCAACTTCCGGTTGGGGGCGTCCACTCGCTCCTCGTCCTCCAGCCACTGGAGGCAGGCCTGCTCCGTCTGGATTAATCCCTCGCGGATCTGATCCCTGAGCTCCTCCTTCAGGTCCTGCGCCAGCCTGTGTGGGAATGTCCGACATACCAACTTGTCCTTTGGCGATCCCTTCATCTCGCCGACGACCTCCTCGGCGAATTCTCCCAATCCAGGATGAAGTCATTCAGGTTGGAGGCGTTGCCATCGTAGTAGGGGACTTTGATTCCCGTGATGTCGTCAATCCTGATGGCGTCTCTGACGTCTGCAGCCACCACTCCTCCGAGACGGATACCACCAGTAAGAAAAAGTCACTGCCATGTCTTTCTTGGAGGGCTTGATCCAGGCCAAGCCCCCCTTAAAACCCTTCTGTTGATGCTAAGACAAACTTAAGTGTTTTTACCTCTCTTTTGTTGCCTAAAGTACACTTTCTCAAAGTAACTAGGGTTGTGACCCTAGCCCCCAATGAAGTTCACCCCTACCACTCAACTGAGCGGAGGTACCTTCCTTCATGGAGGATATACCGAAATGAAATAGGCATTTCATGCTTTAGGCCTTGGAGGTTAAGCCTAGTGGTCTCCCACCCCAAGACCCCTATACTCAATTGTTTCTACCACTTATTGTGGTCCTACTTTGTAACTGTTTCTGAATTCAGTTGCTTGGCCAAGTCATTTTCTGTGTGGTCCTGACATCTATGTTCCACATTCCTAACCAGCACCATTTCACCCAAAAGAGTGCACATGAAGTGCCTAATGCTATCTCTGAGGCAAGAGTCAGACCAATTTTCATATAAAATCTTTTGTATTATCCATTTGTGATTGAATCTTTGTGTATAAACCTGCTTTGTTTATCTGCAGCCCTTCTGTGTTACACTGGATTCCAAAACCAATCATTGATTCGATCCACATCCTGTTCTTGCTCTACTTGCTGCTTTGGTTTGGGTTTACAACTACAAAACCTGCAGGATTTCATCAAAATATCTAGGGCATAAATCAAGGACATCTTTCTGGTAGCAGAGACAGTCCCTTGTGACCTTTTGAACCGACCCTGAGAAGAAGTGCAGCACAAAAATCTCAACAACAAGTTCATCATGTCCACGCCAAGTGTCAGGACCTGGCCCATCAGAACTGTCCAAGTGCAAAGGGGCAGCATGGTCCACCCCATGAGTGAACCACCTTACCGAGCTCCACAACATCTCAGTGGCGCATCTGGGTCCCAAGGAGATCCAGAACGCAGAAGGGCGGAAGAAAAAAAAGGCCTTACCACCGAGGCCTTAGCAGCCCACGGTGGAGACAGCTTCAGTCATCTCCACAGACGTGTAGCTGCCTCAGTATCCAGATCCAACCGTCCGGCTTCATCCTCAACAGCGATTGAAGGCCCTGAGGAGTATGAGGAACTGAGGAAGAAAATGGATGAATACATCCTCCATGAGGAGTACTACAAATCCATTCGTGGAGAAGATGGAGAGGAGCCATTGGCAGTACATGGATCCAGACCACGTACAGACCTAGGGTCCTACGCGCACTCTGGGTCGCCGTCCGACAGAGCCGAGACTGCATTCCTGCCAAGACGACCAAGACCTGAGTATCCAAGAGCATGTTGTCCAACCCCAAGGGCTCCCGAAGTGGGCCCGACTCGAGTTGAAGAACAACATTATCCAAGGCCAACCTACGGAGCCCTGGATCATACGGCCGAGCTGTTGGCCAAACTCCTGTCTGGATCAGAAGATCCAGATGTGACGGCCCTATCGGAGGCCATTAAGGCTAAACTGGGTATTGCAGAACCCTTACCCAAGCCAGAGTTGCCCTCTCTCTCTCCAGGACTGAGTACCCTGGCTGAAGATCTTAAGAGATCAAGGGTCTCAAGGCTGTTGCCTAAGGTCACCTGCCCCAGCCCCTTTCACCCCCGTGCCAGGACACTGCCTATGGCTGATCTACAGGACGTGCCTGTCACAGAGATTGAGAGAAGAGGGCTGTCAGCCCTAGCCCCTCTTGCCGGCGTGTCGCCTTCAGGCCTAACTCCGGGGGGTGGGAAGACGGGCAGACCTATTGCCCAGGCGAACATCCAGCTGGAACTGCCGGAGTTCGACCCCAAAAATCTGCCCGAATGGGCAGAAGAATTTGCAGAGTTCCTTTTGTTGACTGGCCAATCCCATGTGGATGTGGCCACCAAATGCTCACTGCTAAAACACTCATGCAAAAAGAAATTTTTGCAAAAACAGGTGAAAGAGATTGTGAAAACCTGTTCCACCTGGGCAGAGGTACTCCTTAGGTTGGAGAAAACATTCCCAGTCTATGAGACTGACCTCAGCGTACGCACACAGATCGAGGAGCTACCTATGCTCCCTGAGTTTCCATCGGCTGCGCGAATTTCTCAATATGTGTGCGACTTGGAGTACTTGTTTTCGAGCATGAACGTGGGCTCCTACGGAGCCACTGAGCCCCACCTGTGGCTCATGAGTAGGACCCCCCAACGTACGTGGCATGATTGCCGCTCCACCTCTGAGAGGAAGAGCAGGACCCACTTGTACGATGAACTGGTGGACCTCTTGATTGAGCTAGCTCTTGAGAGAGAGAATGGCTCCCACATGGAGAAATTCCTCAAGAAGCATTTGGGTCGAGATGGTACCCCTACCCCCGAACGTGGCGAAAAGAAAGGGCCTAAAAATCCCACTAGCTCCAACCAGGGAGGTGGTAAAGGGAGGGGTAACCTACGTGCCATGAATGAGGCTAAACCTGATGCGGGTACACCCCCCCTGTTCTACTGCAAACCTGTCAATGACAAGGAGGGACCTTGTCATGCCTCTGACTGCGATCTCCGCAGTGGCTGTATGCTGCAGATGAAACGTCAGCAGCATACCAAGGATGGGAAACAGGTGACCCATCAGGACCATTTCAGGTGTACCATCACCTGTGGTTACTGTGGCAAACGTCGTCACTACGAGGACGAATGCCACATCAAGAAACGCGAGAGTGACAAACTCAAGCGTCAGGAGGCGGAACGCCAGAAGACTCAAACGCCCGCCAGAAATCCCCCGAATGGGGATAAAGGTGGTAAAGGAGGTGGCAAGGGGGGTGGCTAAAATGGACCCCCTAACCCCCAGAGGCGCTCATCAGCGCCCGTTGCTACACCCACTCCTGCTGCTACACCCGCTCCTGCCGCAGGTGACCCCAAGAAGCGCCCCCAAGGGGATAACGCTACCCCTGAGGGGAATAATTCCAAGAAGAGGCGCTTGGCCTGGATGGCCAAGTCCCTCATTGCTGCAGGGGTGGATGTGAAGTTCCCTGATGAGGAGTAGGGGGGCGGCTCCGAAGAGGAGGACTTGGTTTTTTGGATCCTGGTGAAAATCGGGGATCAGGTTTTTCGAGCGGTGCTTGACACCGGTGCAACACTTTCCATAGTGGCCCGGCGCCTGCCAAAAAAAAAACTTTCAAGAAAACTAAGACCGTGGCCATAAGAGTAGGGGATGGGCGTACCATCCATTCCTTGGGGGGGGTCGATGTGACTATATGTCTGGGCGACGAAACCGTGACCCAACACTGCAGAGTGCTGGACACCGACGCCTTTGACATCGTCATTGGCACCGACTTCCTACGAAGAAACCCCCAGGTAAAAATGCTGTCCCTACAGCGCCCCTATTCTTTGCACTGCGACTTTCGCAGTGGGCTATTCTCCGTACCTTTGGAGCTGTCAGGACGAGAAGAGTCTGGGCTGCGCTACGCATCTACAGCATCCAAGACTAACTATCGTACTGAAAACTACCAATTGGCCCGTCACGTTCTGGAACGTGGACGGGCGGCCCTTCAGGTAAACCTGGATGAGATCCAGGTGGAATTGTTTGCGAGCCAACAACAGCACATCATGCAGTAGTACTGCTCGAAACAACTGAACAATGCTTTCCGTTTCTTCTGGAAAGCAATGGGCCTAGCGTATGCTAACCCTCCCTTCTCCCTGCTCGCGAAGGTTCTAACCAAAATCGCTTATGAGGGAGGAAGGGTTGTTATCTGCACCCCTGACTGGGGCTGCTCAGGTGAACATGCTTACTGGCGCCGTATGCTAGATCGAATGACCGTGGGAAGAGTGCAACTCCCTGACAGCCCCATCTGTGTGCCTGAGGACTCAGACACAGCTATGCAGGCCCCTGAGTGGGCCAGTTTCCTGTCCATCGTTGATGGATCACTCAATCCTGTATCCCTGTGTGACTTAGACCAGGTGCTACTGAAAGAGGTCATGGCCGAAAATTGTGGCCTGACCCTTCATGATCTCAAAAATCGATCTCCTGAGCACCTATCTGCCACACTTACAGGGTGCGAGTCTCCCGATGACTATCTGGAACCTGCAGCTGTAAATGAGGATGCTGATGACCAGCTGTCTGAGATCGCCAGCACTATTCCTTCTGTTGATCCCAGCTGTGTTGACCTAAAACATAGTGCCTTCCTAGCCCAGCTGTTGCTAGAGGAGGTAGATCTAGAGTCAACCTCTGAACCCGCTTCCCCTGTTGGGAAGCCAGTGCTACACATGCAGCCTATGCACACAGGTGAACCCGTGGCCCGGAGTGCTGATGCTCTGGCGCGGCCTGCTGCTAATAACATGCCATTGTCTGAGCATGACACTCAGGAACTCCGGCGGCTGTTGTACCTGAAGGCCGAAGGTATTGAGCGCCAAGAGCGGCTGCAATACCTCAGACAGACCTGGAAATCCTCCATCTGGTCTGAGGAGGACGATGAGTCCCATACGCTGCCTGATCCTGAGATACCTCTAGTGTATTCTCTGCAGTATGGGCAGCAATGTCCCCCTGAGTGGGACGAGGGTTCTGTGCCTGCCGAAACTGCTGATCGGCAGAAAAAGAAAGAACATGGAAAAAGCAACCTGCATGCTGAGGAGGATTTCCTTCAGAAACTCGAGAGTCTTAACCTTGACCCCCGCCTGAGGAAATTGCTTATAACCTATGAGGAGGTGTTCGGCGCCTTGCCGCCTCCCCTTTCTTGTAAAAAACTGGTCCAGATGGACCTGAAATTGAAAACAGAATTTGGAAAAACGCGATTGAGGCGTCGTCTCTATCCGGCTCCACAGGAACAGGTTGAAGAAATCGAGCGCCAGATCCAGGAATGCATTGATGCTGGCCTCGTTGAAGAGTATAAGCACGGAGGCTATCCCCATCACTGCAGTCCCTGTTTCCTTGTTGCCAAACCAGGGTCGACTGCCCTACGTCTGGTTGTAGACTATGGTGAGGTCAACAAGAAAACCCAGAACCACTCAGGGAGTATTCGTAACATGGAAAACACCCTGCAGCGTATTGCCAAATGCAGGTATAAGACCAAAATGGACAAACGCTCTGGTTTCTGGCAGGTGGACCTAACCGCCGCCGCTCAGGAGCTGTTGGCCTTGATAACCCCTAAGGGTCGTGTCTTGAAGTGGAAGGTTATTCTTTCGGGGTGGCTAAGGCCCCAGCGCTCTTCCAGGAGCTTATGAACAAAACTTTGTACATACTGAGGCGCAGACCTCTAGTACAAGAGTTGATTTCTCGGGGTGCAGAAATGGAGGCTCACATCGACGACGTGAGTTTGGGTACTAATACCAAAGAGGACCATGTCCTTCTCCTCCGTGAATTTTTCATTGTCTGTCAAGAAGACCATCTCCGAATCAAACTCGAAAAATGTGAGTTTATGAAAGAGGAGATGTAGTATTTGGGTTTCGACGTGGGGTATGGCTGGTGGAAACCAGCCGCGTCTAAGATGCAGCCCCTACAGGACATGCAGATTCGCGATGACCCTAAGAAGGGCCTACACGATGTGAGGAGTTTTGTGGGCGCCTGTAATTTCTATCGGCGTCACATCCACAATTTTACTTACTCCTCTGCACCCCTCACTGACCTAATCAAGAAAACTACTCCCTGGAGGTGGACCTCCAGAGAGCAAGAGTGTTTCCAGGAGTTGAAGCAGAAGATTGCCTCCTCCACCTGCCTGGGAGTGCCCCGCCCTGAGGGCGGGATAGTCCTGATCACTGATGCCAGTGATGTAGGGGGGGGAGGTACGATCTACCAATGGCAGGAGCTTAACCCCGCTGAACTAACCCACTGCCATTATCGTACTACTGGACTGAACCGTGATGGTTCGTTGAAACATGACTATCCTACCAGTGAGTGGCGACTGGTGCCACTGGGGCACTGGAATTGGAAATGGAACCAAGCGCGTTCCAATTACAGCACCTATGACCAGGAACTCCTGGCCGGTATGTTGGTGCTATCGTCACAATCCTGACTCCTGGGATCTAACCCTATTGTCTGGCTGTGTGACCAGGAGCCTGTGAAGTCTTTTCAGAAGGACCCACCACCAGAGAAAGCAAAGCTAAAACGGTGGTGGACTTACCTGAGCCAGTTCAGGCTGACAGTGCACCATATCCCCGGGATAAAGAATGAACTGTCTGACTATATATCGCGCAACAACTTGGATGCGCTTATTGGTGAGAGCTCTGAGGCGCTCGCCAGAGAGGCTTTCCAACGTATGGATGTCCAGCTTGACCTGTCCATGCGCACTGCTGGAATCCTGGAGGGACCGAGTCTAACCGACTATCAGTCAGAGTATGAAGAAATTCTCCAAACCCTCCGCACTGGTCTCCAACCCCGTGTCATTGACGGGCACCAGTGGTAGAAAAACAATCAGTACCTCTTCTACGAGGACCGAATTGTGGTGCCTGAGGCACGACTGGATGCGTGCCTACAGTGGTCCCATCTCAGTTGTGGTCACACTGGCGCTAATCGCTCAGTGGACTTCTTCCGTGAGTGTTTCTACTCTAGTCTAACCCTGACTGAACTGAGGTCGTGTATGCAGACCATTGTGGATGCTTGTGGCTGTCATGCCAGCAAGCAGAGCGACAGTAGGGATAGGGGCCTGATCTCCAGCTTACCCATACCCTATTGTGCTAACTCTCTTCTCTACGTGGATTTCATCCACGGCCTACCACGCTTTGGCGGCTATGATAGTTGCCTGGTGGTCACCTGTGGTCTATCTCGCTTCGCCCGTGTGTTCCCTTGCAATAGGAAAATCACAGGTGAGCAGACTGTGAAAATGTTGGTCGAACAATGGTTCGAACCCTATGGAGCACCTAAGCAGGTGCACTCTGCTGAGGATGTGCGCATCCGCAGTGACACTGGGTGGTACAAAGGAGTGCTAAATGCCCTCAACGTGGAGATAACCACAGGTGTGCCCTATACCCACACGTCTAACCCTCTCTGTGAGAGACAGAACCGTGTGGTGGAGCAAAACTTAAGAATCCTGATGAAACAGGAGCGCACCAAGGACTGGGTACGCCTAGTGCCCTGGGCAGTGCTGACCATGAACTCACAGCGGAGCTCTTCTACGGGTTTCACCCCCCACGAACTGTTCCCTGGAGGACGACCTGCTTGATTCTTCAAAACTCCCTTTCCTGAGGACTTCAAGAGCCCTGTGGGAGTTCGGCTGGAACACAAGCAGTCTCTGGCTAACCAGGCTGGTACTAACCTGAGACACATACGTGACCGTGAGCAGAGCCGACGGAACCGCCTACGGCGACCTGCCAGCTTCAAGGTTGGTGACCTGGCCACGTAACTGCCTACAGGACCCTTACTTTGGACCCTATCGTATCATCAGGATAGATGGATCCAGGATCCATGTCAGGTGCAGTCCACGTCTAGGTGGTGAACTGCTGTGTGCACCTAAGCAGTTGAGGCACTATCACTCCCCTGACGACTTGTCTTGGGATAAGTGGCGCCTCAGCGACAGTGACGTTGAACGTATAGACCTAGAGAACGCTGCCAGTCCAGAAGAGGCAGACGAACTCGAAGAGATGACTGACGATGAGATGGCAGTCGATGGTTACTACGTGTTTGCAGGTATTGCTCGCCACGAGTAGAAACAGGGCTGGAAATTCCTAACCCTGTGGGATGGCTATGGGTTGTCTGAGGCGACCTGGGAACCTATGTCAGCCTTCATACAACCAGATGGGAGTATCAACCCCATCTTCCGCACTTACCTCGTTGAGAACAACGAGGGGCAGCTCCTAACCCGTGCTGAGACTATGTCCCAGCGTAAGAAGCGAAACTAATTGCCCTGTGTCAGTCTACTGACAGGTGCAGTGACCACTCTTCTGCAGACGTGCCTGTGTATGGGTGTAAGAGCAGTTGTCACAGTTGCCACGCATTGCATCGCAGGACAGGACCGTTAGCCCCCCGTGACAACCACTCCCTGGCCGAAGGCCATTGGTTTTTTTTGGGAGACTACGGCTTACTGAGCACTGCACTGACCCTGTCTGTGCCCTGCAGACCCATGCCAATGGTTTCCAGCGTGGGCCAGGTGGCCGCTTATCAGGATTGCAGCCACCCAGCGAGTGTATGCCTTGTTGACCATGTGTTGCATGGGGACTGCCCTGATGTAATGACCTTGGGGAGCCAACGAAGAGCGGCGGCTTACTACACCAGGGGGGAATGACAAGCAAGGTGTTATGAGGCAAGGTGTGTCTTCGCTCCTTGGGGACAAGCGAGCCCACAGTTAGGACCCCTGACTGGTCCAGACCCATGGGGTTCTACCCTTGCTTACAGGGTTTACCATACCCCTATGTGTGCTACGTATGTCTGTGTGTGTCTCACTTCTCTCCCCAGCGTGGCTCCCGGAGACCGGGCTTCGCTGACGTCGGACCAAAGGTCCTAATCAGGTACTATTACCACTCCTATGGCGCCCAATTTCTGTGCTGGTGCCTATCCTTGGGGGAAGACGGCAAAAGCCCTACCTACTAGGGGGGAGGGGTGGCCAAGTGTGCTAAGGGCATACAAAACGCCCATTTTTGCTACAGGCCAAAGGCTAACGCACTCCCCTGCCCACGAGGAAAAGCACGCGGGACAGGAGACACCACTACACTACACTCACTAACGCCAGCACAGGCCTTCGAAGGCAGGGTGAGCACTCATCACTTGCACTCAACTCCTGCCAGGCCTGCTGACCCTAACCCCTACACACGCTACTTGGTGCTGCTGTCGAAGATGTCTCGGGCCCTAATGGCCCTCCTGCCAAGAAGACAAGAGAACACAGCGCTGCTAAGCAACTGTGGCCTAACAGGGGACGCCACAACGCGTTTCCCCTGCTAGGGCTTGGAGGGAAGGGGTGCTCTCGTTGCGTGCACAGCGCAGATGTCGTTGAAGTCCAACTGCCCTCGCCAGTCCTGGCTGAGGCACAGTCATTTGATTTGTGATCAGCGCCCCTGTTTTGCTGGGGCGGAAAAATGGATAGCCGCCGAAGGCAGCTGCTGCGTGCACCAATCACCCTGAACCTCTCCCACCTGTACAAGAGAGGCAAATGAAGGGGTGTTTGCGGCGGAGGAACCAAGCCACACTCCACGTATTATACGCTTCTCAGTGTGACCTATAATACACTGTCCGCAAACACGCTGAAGGATCAGCTCCCCTGTCAAGCAAGCAAGCGTTAAGAGACTCCTCAGGTTCTCTTAAAGAACGTACCGAGGAGCCCCTGGGTAACCTAAACAAGGTTTACCGTGCGCAATTTGCGTGGCCTACCCTTTAATGCATCATGTGCACGCAGGGAAGGGAGGCAGAATCGTTTCCACACTGACTCAACCAGGAGGTGAGCTCCTCCTGGGCTAACCTACCTTACTCACCATGCATCGTGTGAATGCCGAATGAAGCGAACACAAAACAAGCCTAAGCGTTTTAAGCAACCCTATCTTAACGCCACGGCCACACACGGACAAACACTTTCTTTACTTACCTGTGAAGAAGAAAACAAAGGTGAATATGGGGTACAGGGAAAGCGTCACAGCGTGTGAATGCCTCGATTAGGCACATGCATCGCCAGCACAGCGCATATTCTAACCCTACGTGCGCGCTGCGCGCTCCATTCGCATCGCATACCTTTCATTCCTGTTTTGACCTGTGCAGAGCACGAGAGAGGAACATCCGACCCCCCAACGAGCACAGCGTTGACAACCCTAACATTTTGACGAAACAACCAACACGAACGCCATGCGTGCGTGTGAGATAACACTGACATACCTGAGAGGTAGGTTGTTGACCTGCTCTGTGGTGTGGGTTGAATTTGAATACTTTTCTCTAACGTTTAAAAACATTTTGATGCAACTGTGCAAAAATTTCCTTTAGAACTCGAAAATCTACGGCTCATACCTTCTTTTTCAAAAGCCGTTTACGCTTGCGCAACCCTTTTCTTGGAGTCCGCTTCCTTTGCGCTTGTCTGCGACTTGGAGTTATGTGTAAAAATGACGATTTCCCGCGTGGTTTTGTCGATTTTTAACGATTTCACTTGCTAAATCGCAACCCCTTCCGCTAAACCGCAGGAATCACTCCCTGCCGGTTACATTTTCTTTTTTCTTCCAGCTCCTGGACGTTTGTGTCCTCCATTGGGAGTATTGCTCCGCCCTGGCCCTTGGTCAGGACGTATACTCAAACGCTGTTTATACAGCGGTGGCCGTCCGCATTAGAGCGTTCGACTGTACCCTAGTGGGCAAGCATATGTGCTCCAGGGAGGGAGTCCTGGGTTCCAACCCCACTACCCCCAAATTTTTTCCAAAAGGTTTTCGTCGCACGCCGGCGACTTTTGAGGAATGCCCCATTGAAGGGACATCATTCACGGTACATTACACTGTTTTTCAAGGGTACCTACAGTGTGATAGGCTTCTATGGAGTGATGAGGATGTTTTTGGTAAGTTTAATGCATTATCTGAGGTAATTTTGGGAATATTTGAGCCTTTTTTCTTGGTCCTACTAGCTTAGCTAACTAGTACTCCAGGGGGGAGTAAGAAAAGGTCACTGCCATGTCTTTCTTGGAGCGCTTGATCCAGGCAAAGCCCCCCTTAAAACCCTTTTGTTGATGCTAAGACAAACTTAAGTTTTTTTATCTTTCTTTTGTTGCCGAAAGTACACTTTCTCAAAGTAACTAGGGTTGTGACCCTAGCCCCCAATGAAGTTCACCCCTACCACTCAACTGAGCGGAGGTACCTTCCTTCATGGAGGATATACCGAAATAAAATAGGCATTTCATGCTTTAGGCCTTGGAGGTTAAGCCTAGTGGTCTCCCACCCCAAGACCCCTATACTCAATTGTTTCTACCACTTATTGTGGTCCTACTTTGTAACTGTTTCTGAATTCAGTTGCTTGGCCAAGTCATTTTCTGTGTGGTCCTGACATCTATGTTCCACATTCCTAACGAGCACCATTTCACCCAAATAAGTGCACATGAAGTGCCTAATGCTATCTCTGAGGCAAGAGTCAGACCAATTTTCATATAAAATCTTTTGTATTATCCATTTGTGATTGAATCTTTGTGTAGGAACCTGCTTTGTCTATCTGCAGCCCTTCTGTGTTACACTGGATTCCAAAACCAATCATTGATTCGATCCACATCCTGTTCTTGCTCTACTTGCTGCTTTGGTTTGGGTTTACAACTACAAAACCTGCAGGATTTCATCAAATGATCTAGGGCATAAATCAAGGACATCTTTCTCCACCTGTGGCCAGGGGGTGTGAGTACACTCCCCGTATATCCCTCTCATCCATGGAGTGCGGTCCAGTTGGGCCTGAACTCATGGGGTTTGGGATGCGGGAAGGACTTGCTCCACCGGCTGTCCATATCCCCGTAGTGGGGTCCTTCACCCACAGGTATCCGCCTGGATGGCCTCGACCATGTCCGTCGGCCCTTCCCATGGTGCGCCCCTGCATGGTCTGGATCTCCTCTTCCGCATAAACTGCATGGGCAGTCATAGCGGTCGGTGGATCCTGGACGGCATGGGACATCTGTACCGTCAAGCTCCTCAGGTCTGTGGTTGCGTGCTCTTCCGGCATGGACCCAGCCGGTGCCGTATGCTCCCCGAGCATTATGGATTCGCTGAACATGGGAACAAACGGCAGCGCACCCAGGTCAACACGCGGAGGCGCGTAAGGTGCCTCTGCAGGGCCACCCATGGGTCTTTCCATGGTGCTCCTGAGGGTCTTAACCCGCTCCACCAGCTCTGCCGTTGCCGGCCTTGCTGGGAGCTCCGGACCCGAAGCGAGGGGTTGCAACTCATCTATCCTTTTCAGGCGTCCCGACATGTCGTCCACCAGGTGGAGTAGGCTGTCCACCACTCGCTGCTGCTTCTGCAGGGCCATCTCCAGCTTCTCCCGGTACCGGTCCTGCTCCGCTCGCAGCTCCGCCATGTCTCTCTCCGCTTCCGACTGGTCATCCAGGATCCCGCGATGTCCTCCTCTAGGCCGTCCTTCTGATTGTCCAGGCGGTCGAGGTGCTGCACAATGGCGTCCATCCCCATCTTTGGGTACTTGCCGATGAGGAAGGATATGTGCTCGCAGTGGCACTCAACGTGCCTTCCATCTGATCCGGCGCATCCCACGGTTCCCGGCGCCTCGGACTCCTCCGCCATGGGTGTGTCGCCCATGTCATCCCGCTTTGGCTCCGTGTGCCGGGCCACAGGCGCCGTTCTGGCTCTGGTAGGCCTCTCCGACGCCTCGGCGTCATGCTCCAGGCTGGGTTCGGGGGCCGTGTGCGCCCTTGTGGGCGGTCTGGCCATCTCCTCCGAGTCTGAAGGGAAAGCGGTCCGATAGCCATCGGAATGCCCTTCGGAATCTGCAGCTGACCACAGCCTGACCGGGCTGGGATCCGTCTCCATGGCTTCCCCCGCGGGTTTTGGGGACCCACGGTTCCGGTAACGCCAGGCCCTGCCGTTGCTGCCAGTCTCCTCCAACTCCTCCGCAGCGGAGCGGAGATTGCAAGCCTTGCGGCATTGCCTTTCACACATGGAGGCCAGGTCCTCCATGTCTAGCCCATGTCCTACAAGGGCTCTTCGTCCTGAGCATCTTCGCTCTTCTCGGGCTTCCAAGTCCGGCGTCGACTCCAAGGACTCAACGATCTGCACCCGGGGCGTCCTTGGGCAGGGCTCATGAGGGCCCAAGTCCCCGGTGCGGCAGTAGGGGGCAGGTAATCTTCTGCTACCATAAAGAAGGTCCCTACCAGGACCGGCCCCTGCTGTACCCCTTCCACCATTTCCTGTCACTCCTATGGTCTTGCTTCTCACCAGGTTCTGCATGATCTTGCCTTATCCTGCACAATTTCCCACAAAAAAATAGTAAAATCTGGTTCCTTCACACAAATCCTGATCCCTTGCAATAACCAACTCCCAAGTACAATAGATCAAATCCAAATAATCCACACTGAGGGCTTCCAAAGATGTTTGAGGTCTCGCGTTGACACTCAACAACTCCTTTCAACACACCGGTTGTCTCACGGTGCACACGGAGACACGAGCGTTGGGCATGTACATAGAATTGCACCAAAATCAATAAAGAAGCCCTGAAATTGGCATATGAACACAAATCAAGCAAAATGGAGGCAAGATGGTAAACGTACACAGTCACAGCCATAGACCCCTCATTCCCTGGACTCAGGACCTTCCCCTGACTGACCAACATATTGCTCTGAACCAGGTCAAATAAGATGACCAAATGCCGTGTGCCAAACGTCACTACACAAACCCCAAAACTATGTTCATTCCCAAGCCTCTAAATCCTAGCCCAAAGGGGGAGGTGGCGTGTCATGGCCTAGAGTGGCACTCAGGACCATGCCCTACCCTGACATAACCTTGGTTGGACTTGGAGTTGATTGGGCTTGGAGAACTACCCCATGAAGATGACCTCACAACATAGCAAAATTAGGCAAATCACACCATAGTGCCGGAAATTCAATTATATACTCAAAAATGGATATGGCAAATATTCAAATGCTTCATGCATGTGTCAAACCAGAAAGTAATATACCGAGGTGATATAGACCGAAGATTCATGCCCAAGAATATCCCAACATTGGCTCCCAAACACCTCCGGATATATACATGCCATGCTTCACAAGTCAGCTCACGAATTTGAGAACTAATTTTGTGAGGCCTCGTGTGCCACGCGAAAGTGACCACGTGATCCGGCATATGGTGAGGTGCAACACAGAAGCATATGCCAACATATAAGCAACACACCATAGTTCACAGATCTCTAGGCATTTTACCTTTAGCCGACCAGTTGAGCACATAAAATACAAAAATGAGCATAAAATGAGGTCAAAAACATGCAACTGTTGCTAAATTCAAGATACTTACAATAGTACATAACTTCGCTCACCCATGGTATCAACATATGTTTCAGAACACAATTGCTTGGGACCATTTCCGAACAATCCCCCCACTTGGATCCCCACATGGACGCATGGGGACACCTTCGAACCTCCTCACGACACGCGACATGAAAATGGGAAAATTGATAGTGGCGCTTGTGGGTCGCTCCGTAAGCCTTCCCACATGCACTATATGTGCGGTAGACGTAGTCTAGCACTATGGAGCTCACCATAGGGACATGGGCGAAGCCCTTGCCACGTATGCCTCCACATATCTTCCTACAAACGGAGAGATATAACATGGGCGTGAGCATAGCGAAGCACATACCATCCATATAACACATACCCTTAAAAGTGGCTCCCACCATGGTATCCCATGCACCTCCATGGACATAACTACACGTTAAAAATACGTAGGAACCCAATGAAAATTTCTATGCAACACCAACACTCATGCGGTACACTCGAAAGTCGCATTAAAATATTCGGTTGCATGGTCCAAGAGTTCTAGATCCTTTCTACCCCCTTGACCATCATCCCTTGCTACACCTCGCATCTGTACACATTAAACGCGTTTGACGCTTCCCGAATTAAGTTGAGACCAAGGCAATTCCAGCCCATATCTCAAAATTGGAATACCTCGCAGTGAGCCGGAGATAAGATCTTTCAAAGTGGCCTCACAAATCAATTTTGTTTCGCCTATACCTCCAAGAAAAATGAAGGAGACAACAAAAGAAAGGTTGATTCGTGATCGGGGAAAAATGTAGGACCACTCGGAATTCATCACATCAAGTGCGGTGACCTCGAAATTGAATACGCGATTCTCAATGTCTGAAAAAATCGGATTAATTTTGCGAGTGTATAACATGAAAATTGCAGAAGCAACGAACCCTTTTCTGATGAGATTTGACCCTTCATCGGGGTTTCCGCTAAAATATCTGGAAATAACAGTTAACCAATCGGTTACCGCAAGATCGCGAGCCAACCGCCAGTCGCCGATACATTGACAATCAGAACGGATAGCTGAAAAATTATGGAAACATTATGACAAAAAAACCCTGTTGATTCCTGATACTTTGATATATAGATCTCAGCCGGCGGCGCCTCGGTATTGCATATGGCCGCTCATAGCTGGAATGGCCAAGCGTATCACACTATCACATCAGGTTAGGTCAGGTGGATGGGAAGGTATGATATCAGCCAATGGCGGCTTGCCGGCCCATAGATACACACCCCAAGTGACCCAAAGATGGCCACAGGGGTCCGAACCGGCTTCACCACAGCGGGGCACACCACACCCCCTTTCTACAGCTTCCCGAATGGCCTCAACACCGCCTCTTCGGCCAGTACCTCACGCAGACGGCTTGAGCAGCGGGACACACTCTGCCGCGAAGCAAAGACATGCAAGCAGGCTACCAAGATTTCAAAAAGCAACACCCCCGACCCATCCCAGCGACACCGCCCTACGCACCCACCGGCTCAAAACACGAACCCGTCCCCCCGGTGACGGGCCCAGTGCCACCACTAACCCTACTACTGGCCCTGAATGAAGCCAAACCCTCGCGGACCACCGTCATCCACCACGGGGCAAAATGGCGCATACCGAAACACCACATGACCGCCCCAGACCTACCACTGGTCCCCCATGACTCCCAGAACATGCCACGCACATGTTGGGCCTGTGACTCCAAGGCACCAACCACACGATGGCCCGTACTACACCTTAGAGCACGCCACCACACCCACCCCACAACCCACCTACCACCACAGGCCTACGCATGGGTAGCCCCATGGTTCCACCGCACCGACACCAACCCCACGGTAGCATGGAACCCCGACCACGCGCCCAAATGGCTCTTCACCACTACACCCACCTGGCCCCGCCCCGACCCGGCAGGGGTCGCCATCCGTTACAGCATGTACGAACCGGGCAGAAAAGGCAAGCACGAGCACCCCTACTATCCGCTCCACCACTCCTGCCACACACCAGAGCACCGAACACAAACCCTCACATGCCACGACCTAACCCCAGACACAGCCTACATCCTCCACTACATCTACTCCTACCTCACACAAGGACAGCCAGAGCAGGGACTCATAGCCATGTCCCCCGAAGCGAAACACATCATCTCCAAAGGAATAGGGGTGTACGCCACCCCCATCCTGCAGTCCACAACCCCAGTAGCCCACCTCGCCACAGGCCTCGCCATATACGCCTACCTGCACATGAACCCATGCGGCCTCTCACAACCATCACCGGCGGACCGGCTCTTCTTCACCGACGCCTCAGGCGAATCCGCCCTCACGCCCATCACCAGGGGGGCAACCCTGCAGCTAACCCACACCGGGGGACACTACCACATGGACCACCACACGGGCCACACCACCTACGGGGCCATGGCCGACGCCATTGCCGAGATCGCGGCCCACCTACCCGCCCACCTCCCGCACATCGTCCGGGTCTGGTTCGTGGTAGACGCCACTGTCGACACACACCTGCTCCTCCGCATAGCAAGGACAACCACTTCACAAGGCCACCGCGACGAGCCTCGGCACCCAGGCACTGCTGCTCTGGAAAGCCCTTCGCAGCCTTCCCCCCTACGTCCAACTCCACATCGGGAAACAAGAGTCCCACAGACACCAATACGGAAATGGTAAGGTCGACAACCAGGCAGTACACCAGCGCACAACGCCCCTACCAACCATCCAGATCCCTGACCTCGGCCGAAACCACACACACCTCCAACACATACCCCCCGTACCCGAGCCCCATCACACCCCAGACTGGGTACCAGAGAACGCCCCCTATTCCTCCCACGACAGAGCATACCACTACCCCAACCCCATCCAACATCTCGCCCGCGTGCTCGGCGACGCAGACAGCCGGGCGCACATCCAGGAGCTCCAGGACAGACTGCAAATCCCCCTCTACCACTCAGCACTGCGCCCAGCAAACGTCCCAACCCACCTCCAAAAAGGACGCATCCAGCTCCTCAGGGAGCAACTACCATTCCTCACCAGGGTCGCCAGGTGGCTCGCCTGCAAGCACATCCACGTCCCCGAAGAACACAGTTGTTGCCCGTGCGACCACACCACCCCGGAGGACTGGGAACACTTCAAGAAAAGCCCCCTCCATACAGGCAGGGATATGCTAGTGGGCTGGTCCCCGACGGAAACCCTACGACAACACGAAGGATGACCAACCCACAGCCACGCACACCAGGCCACCGAACACCTCTTCCGGGATCCCCTGGTCAAAGAAGCCACCATGAGAGGGGCGGTGACACAGGCCCAGCACCGACACCTCACAAACACACGGAAAGCCCCATGGAGGCAGCAGCGCACCTCCAGCTAGAAGCAGTCCGCAGAACAGCGGCCCAAATGGTACACCGCAAACACCTCCTGTTAACACACGCGGAGCAACTCACCGACCCCATCGCCAGGGAACACATGCAGTGTCTCATCCATTATTATGCCGTGCATGACCCAGACGTCCAACAACCCACTCCGCACCTCGCACGCGCCCCCCATCCCCATCCGCAGGCCTCCAAAGCACCACCACAGGGCCCCGAAGCCCATCCCTCACCCAAGAAGCCACCCGGCACCACCTAGCGCGGCCGAGCCCAACCAGGGCCAGCCGACGTCGACGTAGACGCGCAAGACCCCGGCAACCCATCCAGCCCACCTCTTCGGACCCGGGGCACCCCTCCCTCACACCGGCGGCCATCCGCGACCCCGACCTCCTCCGAGCAATCCTCCAAGGCAGGGCCCCGACCACCCCCCTGGGCTGCTACCGCCTACAAGAGGACTCGACCAAGCTCAACTTCAAAGCCCTCCGGGACCTGACCACCCCAGGCAACGGCCTCCACGACGCCATCGTAGTCCTCGTACTCTGGCGAGCCCGCAAACACAGCCCGGGCCAGCACGTCTGGATCCCTCCCGTTGAGTGGGGCCAGTCCCTGACACAGGACACCGACATCAACGTCATGCGTCGAGGGACCGTACGCCTACGATGGGCCCCAGCGGAGAAGGACCACCCAGCGGACCCGAACCGCCCGGAGCAGTGGGAACAGGCCACCGCACCAACCCGCGACACCGCCCTCCGCGCCGCCAGCCTCCGGACCCCAGACGACGACCTCCCCCCCGCACCTACAGACAGTGACCACCCCCCGCCGGAGGTCTGGGTTACAGTCCTCGAGCGCGGGCACTACTACGTGATAGCCGCTACGGCTACGTCCCCCGGCCCGCAACGGCTCGTCAAAGGGGTAGACACCATGCTCGCCCCAGGGACCGCCCCACCAGGGGCAGTAGGGGACCCCACCACCCAGCACAGGGTCCTCAGGGGCGTCCTCCAGCCAGGGTACAAGCCCCCAGCCCGCGCCCTGGCCCTAATCACCTCAGGGAAGGCGGGCTACCACCTGGGACTGGCCATGCTCTGCCTGACCCACTGGATCCAGCGCCGCTGGCCACCCACGGGGACCGTGCCCTGGATTTGGGCCATCCCGACCGCCCACACACAAATCGAGGCGAGCCCGGACACGCGGCCAAACCCCCCCCCCCAGACCGCAGCAATCCCTCACCTGCGGGTACCACGCCATCCACAGGGTCCTCAGCCGCGTGGGACTTAGCCCAACGCTAGCATATCCCCTTCCCACCACTGACCAAGAGGTCGGCCAGATACGCAAGCTCGTCTGCGAAATCCTTGCCGCGGCAGCAGAAGACGGCAAGCTTCTCCTCCAAACCGCCCGGCCTACAACTGGCCACGCAAGCACGCCGCGGCGAGCGGACACATACACCGACACAACACACCCCACCGCACAATTCCCGCCCATGCCCCTCCCCTCTCGCTGCTGACCCAGAGACCCACACATGCCCACCATCGCGCGCACCCCCGGGCCCCGCGACACGGGCCTCCCCCACCCGTCCGAACACCAGCACACGCCCGCAACACACCCACCCGCCGGACACCCCTCACCACCCCCCACACTCGACAACCCGCACACACCCGCCAAGAGGAGCCCCGCGCCCCGCGGCACGCCCACCCCACCCAGTGGCCCGCCCACGCCCCTCGCACACACCCCAGAAGACCCAGGCCCAGCCCCCCCGGCCCCTGAATGCAGCCCACGCGAACTGTTCCCCCCCGCGGACGCCAACCCACACAACCTCACACATTGCAGGACCCCGGCCCAGCCAAGCCCGGAAGGAGAAGGCCACAGCCCCGCGCCTCCCTCCCCCGCCGCTGCCGACCAGATCGGCCTGCCGGGCCACCAAGTCACGACCGGGCCCCCCCAGCCGCCCGCCCCCAACCTACAGCCCGAGGGCATGCACTCTATCCTCCCCGCCGTGGCCGCAGCAGAAGCCGCCACCCACAAGCCCGCCCGCATCACAGCCCAACCCGCGTCCACCACCTCCTCCTCATCCTCAGCCTCATCCACCTCCTCCACCTCATCCTCCGACCCCTGCCTCCCGCCCTGCCCTCATCCTCAAGGCCACGGCAAAAGCCAAAGCCGTAACCGCACGCACCGACCCCCCGACCCCCACACAGGCGACTCAGGCACCCCGGCACCGCACCGGGAAGACCCCCGACCCGACATCGGCGCCCTCACACCTCCGGATAGAGGTCCTCCTCAACCTGGAACCGGACCGCAACCCCAAACCCGACCCCAAACTCAAACCGGCGCCCAAGGGAGCACACACAACACCACAAACGCAACGACACAAACCCAACCGACACCGCCCTAACTCAAACCCTCACCCAAGCCAGGACCCCTCACGCACCACAACCCACGCCCCCCTCCCACCGGCAGCCGCCACCACCGCAGAGGCGGCCACCCAACAGGACCCCGTCCAGACCCTCGTCAACATCCCCGTCACCAAGTGCCCCGTCATCCATCCCCCACAAACCACCACTACTGCCGGCCAAACCAACCCAGGGACGTGGGACCCCTCGACCACCGTCACCGTCAAGCCCGGCCCCCGACCCGCCCCCGCTGCCCACCACATAGTGCAGCCCCAGGGGGCTGCGCACGATGCCCGACCCCCCACCCCCACAAGGAGAACCGGAATACCCACAAGGGGTCCAAGGGCCATACCCGCAACACCAACCCCATCACTACCAACGCCACCACCACCAGCGGCCCCACCGCCACCACCACCAACACCACCCCCACCACTACCACTGCCCACCACCCTATGCCGCCGGGCCACAACCCCCCGTGCACGAACAGCACCAGCGAATGGGATGGCAGCCACCGAGTGCTCCACCCGCGTACCCCACCTACCGCCAGGGGCCACTCCCCCCCGTACCAGCCACCCCCCGCATACCAGGAACCGTATCCCTCCGGCCACCACGTCCACGCCGAAGGGGCCCCCCGGGCCCAACCCCACCAGGGACAGTCACTGGACCCATACCACCAGTCGCTGCCGCCACCATACCCCTACGTGGCGGATCCATGGACGACGGGGGACCTCCCCCCCCCCCCAGTACGGGGCAGCACCACGCGAGGCCCCCCAGGACCCGCCAACGCCTCCTGACTGGCGCGACTCGAGCGATGAGGCCCGGTCCCGCAAAGGCGGCGCTCCCGCTCCCCCTCCCCGCACGGCACACTCGCCCCCGGCGCCCACACTCCCCACACCGCCATCGCGCCTCAACCACCCACTCGCGCCGTTCCCGCTCCCCCAGGTGCCACCACGACCCCCGAGGACCCTGCTCCCGCCGCTCCCGCTCCCCCGGGCGCCACTACGAGCGCCACCGCCGCCCCATATCCACCTCCCCCTCCCCCCTCTGGCCGTACACGACCCCCATCCCCAGCCCCAGCCACCACCGCTCCCGCTCCCCCCGGCGCTGCCAGGCACGCCACCGCCGACCCACGTCCACCTCCCCCGCCCCCTACAGACCCCGCCAGGCTCCCCGTTCCCCCCGCCGCCCATACCCATCCACCACCCCCAGCCCCCGCCACCTCCACTCCCGCTCCCCCAGGCGCCATCAAGCGCGGCACCGCCGCCCCATGTCCACCTCCCCCTCCCGTTCCCCCCTCCGCCCATACCCGACCTCCACCCCCAGCCTCCGCCACCGCCGCTCCCGCTCCCCCAGGCATCGCCACCCCCACCACCACCACAGGTCCACGTCCTCCGCCCGCCGCTCCAGGACCCCAGGCACAGACCCCTCCCCCCCCCAGGGCCCCGCCCACCTCGCCTGGTGGTCTGCCCCCGCTTTGCAGGAGCTCTGCCGCTGGGTGAAGTTGGCTGGGGGAGCGGGAGGGCAAGATGGGGTGCACATGGTGCACACCTTCGAGGAGATGGGCACCCGCACCCCCGCCGACCCCAACGAGGCCGCCCCGGAGACAATCATGCCGCAAGCGGCATGGGAGGCCCTCCTCCGCGATGCGGTCCAGGGTCTCTGCCCCCCCTACAGCCCCCAAGCCCTCCGCCAATGGCTCGGGGCCAACCACCCCCAGGCCTGGGCCATCAGCGCCCCCTCCCCACCCCGCCACCACCACACCAGGAAGGGGAAGGACAAGGGCAAGTAGAGGGCAAGGGACAGCAAGGGGCACTCAGGCAAGAGGGCACGGAGGGGCCCCAAGTGAGGGCAGGCACCCATAGGGACAGGGCGCCGGAAGAGACACCACATGGGGGCAGGAAACCACCCAAGAACCAGGAAGGGGCAGGAGCGGGGACCGAGGCACGGAGGAAAAGGGCACCACGGCAAACGCCACGACCCAAACCCTGGAAAGGCATACCACGACGGAGGGACCAGCGCCGCCCCACCCCCACCGAACGCCGCACGACTCCCGGGGGCGAACCCCCCAACACGCACCGCCGAAGCAAACATCGGACGCCATACCGATCACACCAGCGCACACCCACCAGCCACCGGAAACCACACGGGGGATGGAGGGCACACCTACACGGGGACAACGAGCCACACCCACTAAGGAAGCCTCAGGGAACGCCGCCGCACAGCGCACCACCACCCCCTCACTGCCAGGCGACGACCGCGGCCGCCACAAGGGCCACCTCACAGGCACCGGAGGAGGATGAAAGCACGGCCACAGCGACCAGGGCTAGGGACCTGGACCCCCAGAGGACACGGGACCAAAGCACAGGCCCCCAGGGAGGGCAACCCCACGGACACCTACCCAACCCACAAGCCCGAGCGGCACGCCCAGGCCCCCACAGCATGGACCCAGCGAGACACCAACGCCTAACCGCACCCCCCAGCCACCAGCCAGCTACATTCCGGCCCGCACGCCACACCACTACACAGGCCAGGCTGACCTCCACTGACGCACCACGGCACAACGCGAGACCACGGCACACCGCACCACAGCGCGCCACAGTGCAACGCGCCACTCCACGACGCGAGGCGACGCGGCACAGAGCGGCACAACACGGCACGACTGACCCTAACCTGAAGGACTAACCGAAGGAAGGCGCCGCACCAGCACGCCACACACCGGCACCGCAGGCCACACGCGGGGCCACCGCGCGCCCGGCAACAACTCTGGCGAACCAGCCAGAAGGTTAAAACCGGCACTGCAGAGAAGAAAGGACACGAACAACCCCAGCCCCCTAACCCAGAGCCACACGCAGCTGCCTGGCGCAGCCGCCCAGCCGGCAGAGCCAGGACCTGACCCGGCAGGAAGGGGCGCCGAGCCAAACGTGTACATAGCCCACCCGACCCATGGGGCCGGAACAGGGCCAATCAGAACGCAACCGCCAACAGCAGCCCGGAAGACCACACTGAATGCGGGCCAGTGCGTGCGCCAGCCCAGGGAAGGCAGAGGGAGGAACAGGTAGCCCCCCCCCCCAAAAAAAAAAACAAAAAACAGGGGGGGGGGGGCGAAAACAGCCCACAGCCACCAAACCGCCCACCAACACCACAAGAGGCGGCCAAACCCCCCACCCAGAAGGCACCGAAGACAGGACCCCCAAAGAGGCACAGAGGGACCACCAAGCCAAAACCGGCAACACCAAGCCAGGAACAGCGGCCCACCAGGAAAAGGGACACCAAAACATGCAGACACCCACCACAAAAAAAAAAAGTCCCAGCAGCCCAGCCCGAAAGAAAGGGGATGGGGGGACAGGGGCCACAAGGCCCGGGACAGGGACAGCCAGCAACCGACACCACAAAGCCAAACGAAGAAAGAAAAGGAAAAAGCCCAAAAAACCACGCCCCAACAACCCAGCCAAGAAGGGCGGGGCACAGCCGAGACCCAGGCCCAGCACGCACGCCCACACCGCACACCGGAACCGGAAATGGCGGCGGGCAAGCGGAGCGCGCACGCAACCACACATGTCCCATACGCAGGTTGAAACCTAAGCCCAACCACGAACACTACAAAAAGCCGGCAAAAGAGGGACAACACCACAAACCGTGCCCAAACACACCCACCCAAGACCCCAGCCAGCACTGGCGGGGTTAACAAAACCCACACCCAACCGCAACCCGGACCCAAACACAAACGCCGCACAAGAGTAGGAAACCCAGTGCCCACAGCCCGGGCACTGAGGCAGCCCGTGCCATGCAGGTGACCCGGCCAGACGAGATCCGGAGACCGGGGGTAAGGCTGCATCCTAAGGCCTGCGCTGCTTTGGGACTCGAGGCGGAGCGTGCGACACCCAAGCGCCTCGGAACCCTAGTACCAAGAACGTGCATGCATGCCTTTGGAACGGGATACGCCAGGAAGTCCGGTGAACCTCTAGGGTTCCGCCCAAAGGAGGGGACGTGCGCAAGCACGGGGGCACACCCTCTCGGCGAGACAAGCACCTCACGCCGGCGGCGATCAGCCCTCCCGGTGTTGCCCGGGTCCCCTTTGTTGGGGGCCAACAGTCAGGTCTAGCGGGATGTAAGCCGCCTCCCCTCTTCACGCGCGGAGCCTCTTCCTGTTTGTCACAGGGGCGACGCCAGGGGGAACCATGGGGCGCCTCTCCACGACCGAGTGCACCTACCTACCTACTTTGGCCAAGGTTGAGGCCCTGGAGTTACAGGAGCGATTGCTCATGACCCGGTTGGAACAAAGTGAGCATGAGGTACATGCGCTCAGGGAGGAGATCCGGACCCGACCCTATGGCGGTCCACCCGAAGGGATGCGGCCGGATTCTCATGTCATTGGTGAATTACAAAGACAATTGGAGTCTTTGGAGAACAAATATCAATTGTTGAAGTATGCGGGCACACCATCGGTGAATCCCATCGGGATCTCCACACCGAAGCACAAACCACCAGTCCGAGTTTTTGCAGTGCCTGCGCGGGAAAAACAGGTTGCGGGAAGCCTACCAAGGTTTGGACTCCCCCCGTCCGAGGATGACTGGTCATCCATGCGGTCAGATGAATAAGGTTTCCGAGGTAGAGCCCCACGTGGTGGAAGGCGTGGGAACCGCACCCACGAGGGACACACCCCGCCTGGCATGGGGGGTGATTGGCAGCATTGCGCCGGGTTGGACCGCCGCTACTTCAAGGCTGATGGCGATGGTTGGTTTATGTCACAGATGCTGTTTCAGTTGTTTAATCCACAAGAATCTCTCAAAGATGGTATCGGGCTTCCGAAACAAAAGCTGTCGGGAGTTCTACGGGCAACGGTGTTTGATGAAGTTTGCCCTGAACGACTTTTGGACGCCCCATTCGACTGGGAGGAGCCACAATTTGAAGGACGGAATCGGCGGTTAATTCCTCTCGGGGTCGGTGGGAGGCTGGCAACCCCGTGATGGACCCGCGAACTTTGGGAGACATTCAAGTAATGTCGATCGCCCCACTGTGGAATGGAAGTGGGACCACTGCCATTAAGTGGTTTTTGGAGTTTCGTGCTTGGGAGCGCCATTGGATGTATGGGTCCACGAATGCCATGGGAAGAGCTGTCTTGCTTCCTCTTAGTCCCGCCTCCCAGTCCAACCCACTGAAGAAAATGGTGAATCGGTACCAATTCCGGTACCAAGATTTGTTGAGAGAGGTGACGGAGGAAGTCTTCACGGAGGCAAATGACCAAGTAATTCTGGAGGCCTTCAACACCGTCACGCCGTCTTCACCAACTCCCACGCCATGTGAGTTTATCCATTGGGTTCAGAAAGTTTGAGCCTTTGGCCGCCGCGTTCCCGATTGAATCACGCAACGGCAGGCGAAGGATTGGCTACTGGACGTCATCGGGACCATTAAGGTGGATGGGTTGCTCAAGGAACCCTTCAAGGAGGTGACCAAAGTTGGGCTGGAATTCAGCTACCTCGAGATGATCGTCTACGTGATGAACCCCCTCATGTCCCGCCACAAATTGGCGATCAAGAAGGGGCACGTCATGCGGCGGCTTGCGTATGCCATCCCAGAAGCCCCGCAACCCAAGCCCCAAGTGCCTCCTCAACGGACAGGGAACAAATATGGACCGGGCCGGATGAGAGGCATGGCACAAGTCGAGGACATGGACAAAGCCGAGGATGCCGAAGGTGAGCAAGATGAGGAACAAGCGGACCTGGAGTTGAGCATTGCGGAGATTCAAGAGATTTGTGAACCCCGGGTGCCCGCTATGTGAGGACACCCAGGCGCAGGTGCGAGCTCCATCCCGAAGTGCCCGGCATGTCGGGGGCCGGGGGGGTGGGCATGGGTTTTCTCAGGTGTGCGCGGGGGGCGTGTGCGGGCCACTGGGCGGGCTGGGCGTGCCGTGGGGCGTGGGGCTCCCCTCCGTGGATGTGTGCGGGTTGTGGAGTGTGGGGGGTGGTGAGGGGTGTCCGATGGGTGGGTCCGTGGTGGGCGTGTGCTGTTGTCTCGGCGAGTGGGGGAGGCCCGTGTCGCAGGGCCCGGGGATGCGCGCGATGGTGGGCGTGTGTGGGTCTCTGGCTGGGCAGCAAGGGGGGAGGGGCATGGGCGGAGATTGCGCGGGAGGGGGTTGTTGTGTCGGGGCATGTGTCCGCTCGCAGCGGCGCGCTTGTGTGGTCAGTTGTAGGCCGGGCGGTTTGGAGGAGAAGCTTACCGTCTTCTGCGGGCGCGGCAAGGATTTCGCAGACGAGCTTGCGTATTTGGTGCACCTCTTGGTCAGTGGTGGGAAGAGGGTATGCTAGCTCTGGGGTAAGTCCCACGCGGCAGAGGACCCTGTGGATGGCGTGGTACCCGCAGGTGAGGGAGTGCTGCGGTCTAGGGGGGGGGGGTGCTTCTGCGTGTCTGGGCCTGCCTCGATTTGTGTCTGGGCGGTGGGGATGGCCCAAATCCTAGGCACGGTCCCCATGGATGGCTGGGGGCGCTGGATCCATTGGGCCAGGCAGAGCATGGCCAGTCCCAGGTGGTAGCTCGTCTGCCCCCAGGTGATTTCCGGCCAGGGCGCGGGCTGGGGGTTTGTCCCCCGGCTGGAGGACGCCCCTAAGGACCCTGTGCGGGGTGGTGGGGTCCCCAACTGCCCCTGGTGGGGCGGTCCCTGGGGCGAGCATGGTGTCTGTCCCCTTGACGAGCCATTGCGGGCCGGGGGACGTAGCTGTAGCAGCCACTACGTAGTAGTGCCCGCGCTCGAGGACTGTACACCTGGCCCCACTTGATGGGGGGGATCCAGACGTGCTGGCCTTGAGCGTGTTGGCGGGCTCGCCAGAGTACGAGGTCTACGATGGTCTCGTGGAGGCCGTTGCCTGGGGTGGTCAGGTCCCGGAGGGCTTTGATGGTGAGCTTGGTCCAGCTCTCTTGTAGGCGGTACCAGCCCAGGGGAGTGCTCAGGGCCCTGCCTTGGAGAATTGCTCGGAGGAGGTCGCGGTCGCAGAAGGTGGTCGGTGTGAGGGGGGGGTGCTCGGGGTCCGGAGGGGGTAGGCTGGGTGGGTTGCCGGGGTCCTGCGCGTCCACGTCGACGTATGGGTGACCCTGGTTGGGCTCCGCCGGTTGCCTCGGATCTGGCCCTGGATGCGTTCTCCTCGTGAGCCTCCGCCAATCTTCGGGTGTGTGAGAAGTACTGGAGCGCCCAGGATTCGGCGTGGAAGAAGCACTGGGGTCCGCATCAGGGTATGATGTGGATCCATTGCCCCCGAGGGGACATCGCCGGGGCGGTAGCGAAGATCCGCAAGGACTGCTCCAAGGCAGTGCCGTTCGTTCCCAGGGGATGCACTGAGGAGGAAGAAACCCGAGATCGGGTTGTCTCACTGACCAACATGACCTTAAACAACGTCGTCCTACCGGCTCGAGAGAGTGTCTATCAGGATGCTAAAGGACGGCCCATGCCACCCGGGAGATGGCCAACGGAATTCCACTATGTGGATGGGGGCCTTGAACAGACTGACACCACGGACTTTGTGTGTGTCAACCGCATCATAGCGGAGCCCTGGCATGCTTTGCGGTTTCCCCCGATGACATAGGAGAATCGGAGGACCTCCTCACTGAAGAGGAGCTGGACCTGGTTCAGGGGTATATGGATCAGCCCTTCCACGACTGGGGCAGCCAGCGTGACGGCAAAGACCACGACAAAGCCTGGTGGGAAGTGGACTCCATCGTCTCTGGTTCCTATGATGGGAATACCATCGTAAGGAGGGTACTGGACCACATGTCCCGCCAGGACGAGCCAATTGGCAGGAACCCACTCACCTACGGCGACTTGTCCCGAGGCAACAACAGAGATGGCCCTTTGGGCCACCTGGAAGGACCACCAGAGCCGAAACCATGCGGAGGTACCCCGCAAGTAAGCTCAGTGGTTCAGGTGCCCGGAAAGGCCAAGGCGGAGTCCGAAGAGTGCCCCAAGATCCAGGCATTGAGGGCCAGGCTGAAGCAGAAGTATGGGGAAACGTTCTTCAGCGGAAAGCCCGTGTTTCCCCCACCGGTTCGTGGACCGTATGGTGAGGCCAATATACGACTGAAGCCGGACCTACGTGTGTAGCAACACCGGGAATTTGCCCTGAGGCGCGAGAGGAAGGAGGCCGGGGGGAAGATCCTCCGTGTGTTCCCCGAGAGAGGCTGGCCTGAGCCGTGCCACTCCGAGTGGGCCTCCCCGTGCTTCTTCGTCCCCAAGAAGGTGGCTGGAGAGTGGCGGCTGGTGGTCGACTACCGCGGCCTAAACGCCCAAACGCAGCATGACAGCTATACGCTGCCCCTCATTGAGGACATGCTGCAAAAGCAACACCGGCAGAGGATCTTCACGGTGATTGACCTGAAACATGGTTATCATCAGATGCCTCTCGCCGATGAGTCCCATGCCTGCACAGCCATGAGCACCCCACTTGGACTCCTCCAGTGGAGGGTGATGCCCATGGGCGTTACCAACGGCAATGCGGCTTTTCAGCGGATGCTGGAGAACATGCTTGAACCGTTGCGTGACTGCGCGGACCCCTTTGTTCACGACGTGATCATCGCGTCCGGGGACCTCAGTATGAGCTATGAAGAGCTGCTGGAGGCACACGAGAGGGACGTCACCCGAGTGCTGGACCTTCTGGTTCGGCACAAGCTCACGGGCAGCAGTGACAAGGCCACCATTGCGGTAAGCGAGGTGGTCTTCGCTTGCCACGTGGTAGGGAACGGGCAGCAGAAGCCCATACCCGGCAAGGTGGCTGCGATTGAGCACTGGGAGAAGCCCAAGACGGTCCCTGAGCTACGAGCATACTTTGGGTTCTGCAACTACTACTCGGGGTATATCAAGATGTATGCCGAGTATGCGGCCCCCATGAGGGCCATGCTCAAGGGCAACCGAGAAGAGACCAAGAAGGGGTCCAAGAAGGCTCTGGTCTGGAATGATGAGTCCGACCGTGCCTTTGAGGGGATGAAGCAGGCGCTGCCATCCGCAGTGGGTCTGCATCTCGTGGATCCTGACCGAGGGTTCGTCCTGCGCACGGACGCTTCCGACTACGCCGTTGGAGCTGTGTTGGAACAAGTGCTTGACGATGGGAGGCACGTGCCCGTGGCCTTCTGAAGCCGAGTCCTGGCGGAAGGCCAGCGACGGACGTGGACGCCCCGAGAAAAGGAGGCGTATGCCATCGTCATGGCTCTCAGGAAGTGGGCTGGGTACATAGCCCTCCATCCTGTCACCGTCCGCACCGACCATCAGAGTCTGCAGTCGTGGCACAAGGAGCACACGGACACCCCCTCTGGTCCGGCCTCCCGACGGGCAAGATGGCATGAGACGTTGGCCAAGTTCGACTTCACGGTTGTGTATGTACCTGGCAAGGACAACACCGTGGCGGACTGTCTCAGCAGGTGGGCCTTACCCACCAGCAAGGGCATGACAGATGTCTCCGCCCATGGCGATGAGGCCGAGACCCCGGAGGCCAAGAGGATCATAGAAATGGAGCGTCTGATGGAGGAGGAGGGTGTTAAATGCTTCGTCGTCATGGCTGCGGATGCCCCCCTCGGAAGGATGATGGGCAGAGTGGTCAGTGTACTTGCCCCTGAGGGAGCTGAGTCTGACGGTAACCTCTTCTCTGAATCGTGCCTCCAGGACGACGGGACCGACGACTACGCCAAGTCTGAGGCCTTTGAGGCCGAGTAGAGGGCTGTGACCGACCCTGATGACGGGCAAAGATGGCCAAAGGGGCTGACCGAGGAGGATGGCAAGGTCTACCGGAATGGTAAGCTGCTGGTCCCGGAGTCTCGAGTGCTCGAGCTATGTGAGGCTTGGCACCACCACATGATGCACCCAGGGGTCCCGAAATAAGCCCTGGATATGCAGCGCCGGCTCGAGATCGACCAGATCGGTCTCTACAACGCCATCAAGAAGGTCAGGAGAGGGTTGCTCGGTCTGTCAGGCCTGCAATTTCGACAACCGGAACGTCACGGGGGAAGCCCAATGGACTCTGGTACCTGACCAGCCCATGGAAAGCGTGGCCATGGACGTCTTTTCCATGCCTGAAGTCCACATTGGCAAGGAGATCTTCGACTGCGTGGTCCTTTGTGTGGACCGCCACAGCGGCTATGTAGTAGCCGTTCCAGCACGCAAAAAGGGGTTGCTTGCCAAGGAAGTGGCAGTCATGATGATCCGTCATTGGCTGACCGTCTTTGGCAACCCCCGCACCATTTGCAGTGACCGAGGACCCCAGTTCACTGGCGGCTGGTTCAAGGCCATGTGTTCCATCATGGGGATACGTCATGCCAAGAGCGTCGCCTACCTCAGCCGGTCCAATGGCCAGGCTGAAGTGGCTGGGAGGCAGCTGATCGAGAAGCTACGCAAGGCAAGATTCACCTCACTAACCCACGTTGGAACTGGTTTGAGGAAACGCAGCCTGCCCTAAAAGCCCATCACCACACCCCCACTCCGGGTGGATTGTCCCCTCACCAGATTTTGTTCCGCAGGGACCCCCTGGGTCGGGGACTTCCCTTGTCGGGTGAAGTTATGGCCATGGACGCCAAGGAATTCTTTCCTCGGCAGGAAGCAAAGGCGCGGGACATCTGCCGGCAGCTCCAGCAGGAGCATGCCGTGCGTCAGAAGTCCGCCCCCAGTTCGACAGCGCAAAAGTGCAAGGTGGGAGACCCAGTGTGGGTGATCAGACCCCGCCCCATGGGCACCCACCGCACCAAAACCTGGTTCACACCCGGAGAGGTTGTCCGCAGGATTGGTGAGGACACCTACCGCATCAAGGTGGGTCACGGACAGTTTCGGGAGCGCCACGAAAGTCAACTCCGTGTGCGGGAACCCAATCTCCGTGGCCAACATGTGTCCCTGGACTACACCGCACATGTTGCCGATTCGGACGACGACTACGCTGAGTAGGACGACTATACCGTCGAGAAGATCCTGGCCCAACATCCGAACGCCTCAACACCCGGTGGCCTGAAGTTCAAGGTTCGTTGGCGAGGCTATGGGCCGTCCCACGACACCTGGGAACCCGTCGCCTCATTCGTGCCGCGGATTAACACCCCCTTCATGGACTACATCACCAAGCACAAGACCAAGCTCCACGTCTCGGACTTGGCGGCACTCACCCGGACCATCGCAACTAGGGCCGCCTGATCACCGCCCTGAGCTCTCCCCTGATAAAGTTTGAGCGCCTGTTTGGTCGAC
Source organism: Eutreptiella sp. 'Long Island Sound 2002' (assembly GCA_964036045.1). NCBI lineage: Eukaryota > Euglenozoa > Euglenophyceae > Eutreptiales > Eutreptiaceae > Eutreptiella > Eutreptiella sp. 'Long Island Sound 2002'. The sequence goes on along the minus strand of OZ038384.1, from coordinate 61,093,588 downwards.
GGATCGTCCCTCACTTGCCTGCTCTCTCCCATCTTTCGGTGACATGCCATCTCAGTGGCCATATACCCCCCCTGCTGAATCCAGGGGCGGATGGCCCCCTTCTTCTACTCCTATTCGTCACTCCCCACCTGCTGAATGCTTGGGAAACCAGGCAGGGCGACTAACCTTGACATTTCCTGAGCACTTGAGGCCTTGCAGCCCATACGACGTTGCGCAGCGGATGCCGCTGTCATCAGCATTGCGAATCTGGGTGTGTGGTCTGGTTTCATGGCACTTGCGGAGTCCAGACCAGTCTTTGTGTGTCTGCGGACTATATGTTGCCTGAACTCAGGCGTTTTTCTGTGAACTCCCCCTGCCCATGCCTTATCCTTACCAGGGCGTGGTTTGGCGCTCCGTCCGGAGCGTGTTTACACGCCTATTGACCTAATTTTTGCTCATCTTTCCGCCCTCCAGGATATGTGCATCTGTATGTTGAGTGTTAATGACCCATCAGATAAGTGTGGACAGTTTTTCCCCCTGAGGGGACACAAATCGGAATACGAAGGCGCCCTGAGTCGCCGGGTCCATGCCTCTACATAAGGTCCAGCGTGGATCAGTACCTAAGTACAGATTGTCACGTGTGTGTGCCCGTGATACTGTGTGCCCTAGTGGCTATGAGTGCTGAGATCCTGAAGGTGCCAGGCGGGAAGCCCAGTTGCCTGACTACACTCCCAGCGGTCCGCCACTGTCAGTCCTAGCGTGAGCCTACCGACTCGCAGACGCACTTGCAGCCGGGTGGCGACCTTCGGTGTCCTGACCTCGGTCAGTCTGCCTGGAAAACTGGTGGTTTGAAAAGTCGACGCCTCCGCCCAGACTGCATGGGGACTCCCCCATGCATGGCCTTTGTGGTAATGGGGCGAGGGAAAAGACGGCCTTGATGCCCGATCCCTTATGGAGGAGCTCGTGCGGCTTTACCACTCTGGACTCGCGTCATGAATATGGACATGGTGCGCCCGAGGGAAGACCCGTGGGGACTCTCCCCCAGTCTGCAACCTTGGGAAGCTTGGGGAAGCCTGATGGATCTTTGTGGTTGCTTTCAACCTGTGGGACCACCTCGGTCGTTGTGTGATGCCTATGTTGGCCGTGTATGCCACTGCCACTGTGGTGGTGACCGTCGCAGCCGGCGACCGGTGCACCTGGTATGGGTTAACGGGTCCTTTAGATGCCGAGCAATCCCCGCCAGGACCCGGGACTGGATACTTGATACTATACTTGCAATACAACCACCTACAGCACCATACCTGTCTTACCGTGGGAACGTAATGGGCAACCTGACCCACAACCAGCCTGAGTGTGAGGTGTGAACCCCCCCCTCAGGGGATGGTTCTGGGTACCCGCTGCCATGCGTGGGTGTTATCGAGCCCCCCCAGGGTTTGCTCTAAGAAGGGGGGTGAAGCGGTACCCAGAGCCCATGGTCCATGGCCCGGAGGCCCGGAAGCCGTTACACCAGCTCCGACCCCGTCAATGCCGTCCTTCAGCGGATAATCCCCTTTCTCTGATCCGCGGGATCCGGAATCCGATCCCTAACCTTTAAATCGATGTAGAATTACCATAATTTTACTTTCGTGATCAATTTTCGGTTAGAAATCGGTGAAATACCCGATTTGTAACGCGAATTCTAATTGCCGTGAAATTGCTGCCTGTTGTCGCCTGTTCTCGCGTCTTCGTCGCTTCTCCGTGGCGAGTTTTGCGAGGGATTTTTCACCTGTACCTTTGAGGTTTCAAGGGAAGTCAACTGCTGGATCTGGAGGGTTTTTAATGTACTTTCATCTGGTGTGTTCACCAGAAGTCTCCACCGAGGCGTCTGCGAGAAAGTCAGCGCGCAAGGTTTTCCGTCGATCGCTCGAACTCAATGGTCTCAAGGACGATGAGTTCAGACAGTACCCCACATCTCCCCCCTATGCCTTATATCCATGCCCCCTTCACGTGGGCATCTCACTTTGTATAGGGAAGCGGGCAATAGGGATGTTTTAGGCAGCATATGGATGTTGTAGCACCAAGTTATTTGCGTGCGCAAACGCTAACTTCGTGTGCGTGTGAGCATGCACGTAAATCGCCGAACACAATGCTCACAAGACCAAAAGCCCTAGATCATTTTCGTTTTTTGAGCCAACTCAACAATGGCTCCACGCAATTCGATGCGTACCAAAACCCGTTTTTTTGGGAAAGGGCAAGGTCTCGTCGAAGATTAGGTCAAAATGGCCAGTCTCCCGAGGCTGGTACTCGGAGCCTATGGGGAGTTGAGCCTTGAACTAAGGCAATATGTAAAGTAGAGACCACGAAGAACATCGTGGAAGGCTTGGTTGATTTTTGCAACCTTGCCTTCTATTTTATACAGCGTCGCCTTGTAAGCACGCATGCCATACTGCCTCTTTGCACACGCGCTCATATGCAAACGCTAATGACATGGGTGGGCGAGGACAATCTAACCATAGTGGGCACATTTGAAAACACTTACTATGGGCCTACTCCAAAAACGTTTGCTCATATTTTTGTTCCTCAAGGGCCCATAGATATATGCGTGCCAATATCGCCAATATATGCACTTTTCCCCATATATAGTGTGCTTCAAGGATTGAAGTGTTCAAAATGTTTCCCTAACGCTTTGAACCCCAACCCTTGTCGCAAAAGGGAAGCAAAGCTTCGGTTTGCATCCATGCAAAAGCCAAAGGCCTATCTCTCTTGTGAAAATGCAAGAGTGCTTAGAGCACCTCTGATACAACTAACGTATACCCTAAAGAATGGGAAAGCACTTTTTGTTACTCCCCCCTTGTGCTTTGGTGGCCACCACTGTCGCATTTTCAGGAAAAAGGGATTTTTTCTTGGCCTTTCCTTGGCTTCAACACCTACTCTAAAATACCTATAGGTTCCCTAACACTGGAAAAGAGCGTTTTGCCATGGCCAGCGACTTTTGCTGCATTGTTCATGACAATTTCCAACAGAAAGCTCAACACTCTTGGCGCTGCAGGGGTTCCTGTGGCTTGGTGGGGTTAGAATAGGGCATGAAAGACCATATGCATATGCATCCCTCCCTCCAAGCTGCAGCGTAACACAACCCAACGCCAGACTCTCATAGGACGCTCGATCTAAGTCTCATGGAACCTGATCGAGACACCTGTCCCGGTACTGGGGCGGGGGGGCGACGATTAAATTAAAATTGCCACTTGGTGGGGTCTTGGTTCTGGTTCAGTCCCCTGCTGCTGCTTTTCGGCCCGAACAGCGGCCTACTCAGCGACACTGTGCGAGGATATCTGTACAACAGAAGAATGGAAGGATGAGGGACAAATCCACGCAAACGCGAAGCGACAACACCTAAATCCGGCCAATGACGGCCCAGAATTTTTCTGAAAGCACATGGCTGACCAGAATCCAATTGTGCATCAGGTGCACATTTTTATAAGATTTGTGGTCATCTCCTGATTTCTTAAATCAGGAAATTCCCACGCAGAAAAGGACGGCGCGCCGGAGCGGGTCTTAGCGAAGCGCCGGAAAACAAGGAATTAATAAGATTGTAAACGTATGTTACGTATAATGACGAAAATGACGAAACACACATACAAAAATAAACATAAAGATTCCACCCACACTAACAGCAAGAATCAAAAATCCAAGAATTCAAAAATCAACAGAAAGCCTTCAATGAATCAGGTATAAACCACAGGTGTGCTCGTCTCGTATGCAGCATGCACATTGCCTGCCTCGTGTCTCCGTGAACGTGCCTTGTAGCAGCGCTAGGAAACGATACAGGGATAGATTAGAAGATTGCAGATGATTAGAGGTGAGATTAGGGAAAGACAGGTGGCCTTGGGCCAGGGAGTGGTTGTCACGGGGGGCTACTGGTCCTGCCCTGCGGTGCAATGAGGGGCAACCGTGACAACTGCTCTTACAGCACAACCACCCTTTTCGTTCCACTGATTAGAACATACACACCTATGCAGAAACGATTTGGTCGCTTGTGTTTCGCTTTTTCCCTTCCGATGCTTTGCTCTCCAGCGGTAGGTAAGGTGAGTAAGCCCAGGAGGGGCCACCCCCTGGTAGAGTTGGTGATTGTGGAGTAGATTGGTAGGAAAAGAAAGATCAGACCAGGTTGTTGGTGTATGCTCGTGCATGCTCGTGCATTCACACACGCATTAAAGCGTAAGCCACACGTGGTGCGCACGGTACAACCCTCTTTTAGGTTACCCAGGGGCTCCAGCCCACGTTCTATAAGAGAACGGGTGGAGTTCCTTAAGCTTGATTGCTTGTACTTGTACTTGTACCAAAAACAGAATTAATTACATTGGGCTGCCCATGCATGCCAGCTTCCATCAAACTCTGAATGCTGAATTCGGAAACCTGAGACACACAGGCGCAGAGATATGACAATGGGCAGGCAGAGAGAGCAACTAACTGACTGACGGGTGGAAGAACAAAGCACAGAGAATAAACAGAAAATGAAAGGAGGCAAAATGTCAAGTACTGACCATGGTAACCAGGTCCACTGCAGGGAACTCAACACAGGCCAGGCACACAAAAAAAACGAGAGAGGAGGAAAAAAGCAGCCTGCTAATGGACATCAGACCAATCCACTTGAATATTATGACGGCGATTATACTGTAACCACTTATCCGTCACGTGATGCACAAACTGCGAAGCAGGCTCCCAGGTGGGTTGCTCAGCTCCCTTCCATTGAACGTGCCAGAACAACCTCTTCTTACCCCGACGGCCGGGATCAGGACGCCTCTCATGGCCCAATATTTCCTGAACCACCCAGCCATCATCCACAGGAGGCGCCACAATGTCAGCATGATACTGCAGTGGCACCTTGTCACCAGTGAGGGCCTGACGATAGGGCTTCAAACGATCAATGCTATATACACGGGAACCCTGGGGGGTAGCCACAAAATAACGGTTACCCCCTTCCCACCGGAGAATCGCATATGGGCCCTGCCAGATTCTCTTCAGCTTGTCAAAATTTTTCTGCTCTGCCTTCGGCAAATCACGCAGCCAAACCCGATCACCCTCCTCAAAATTGAGGGGCGAGACTGAGGAAGAGAGTCGTTGTGCCACAGAGGCATGCAGGGACTCTAACTTACGACGTACCAGACGCCGTTCCTCTGACAGGCGGGAAAAAAAATCCAGGGAATATTCACTGCCCTCCTCAGCAACATGGGGGGGGCAGTCCCCAAACCCAGGGGGGTCCCGTCCAAAGACAAGTCGATGGGGGGAGTACGGGGCCACGATCCCTGGCAGATCGTTGAGACCCCACACCGCCATAGGCAGTGCGTGATACCAACTACCTCCACTCTGGCACAAATACTTACGCAGGGCCATCATGACCCCCTGCACTGCCGACTCCGCCCGACCATTACTATTATGCCTATACACCACACTGTGATATTTCTCAATGCCAGACAACTCCGCAAGGGTTGTCAGAAACTGGGAGTTCAGCAAAGTAGAATTGTCACACAGGAACTCAGCAGGGAGCCCCATAAAAAACACGCAATGGCGGAGAAACAGCTCAGCAACGGCCCGACTATCCAGACCAGCTTTGGTACAGGGGACTGCGAGAACATACCCCGTAAGCCTACAGACAACAACCATACAATAATCATACTGCACGCTATTTACAGTCACAGGCTTCAAATCCAGGAAATCCAATGCCACACTGCTGAAGGGGTCATCCGGAATGGGACAATGATGTACAGAGTCTGGATTTATCCCCACTCGTGGCTTAGTCTGCTGGCAAACATGGCACGCGTCACAGTGTGCCTTGACAGACTTATACAAGCCATCCAGGGTCATACTCCGCACTGAGAAACGACGACGCACCAACTGATACGTCTTTTCTATCCCCCCATGCACATAAGTATGGACCGCTGCGATGACCCGTGGAACCAGAGCAGCAGGCACCAATATCTTGCCCGCAAAGCGCAATTTATTTCCTGAAATCACATGCTGAGGCAAATACGACCTCCAGCAAGCCTGATCAGAGGAGAGAGCAGCATATTTACCTGCAAGGTCTGGATCGGCCGCATAAAATTCAGCCCAATCCTCAAATAAGATAGAGATGTCGGCAGCCAATTTAGGAACTCGAGAATCGGCCGATTTGCCACTCCTAAGAGAAGCAACAGGCAGATTTCGGTAAAACAGAGCATCTGCAGAATGCACAGTGGATGCAGCAAAGGCACTGGGGGACCAACCCTGACTGCAAACGCGTCTCTGTAGTACACGCATGCGCCGAGCACGTGGCCGTGAGGGAAGACCCCCCCCCACAGACCCCACCCAACGCCGCACAAGACGAGAAAACTGCGGTTCAGCATCAGCCCACTCCCTGTCAGCCTGCTCGTCACGCTGCCACCCCGACAAATCATCTGCAGTACCATGGAGACTAATATCAGGCGCTGCCTGATGTGCCGGATAACTCCAGCGCGAAAGAATGTCGGGGACCTGCTGATCCTCACCCTTGACATAGATAACCTCTATGTCAAAGGTGGATAAAAACTGATGCCAACGCCACCTCCTGCCGATGGGTCCAGCTAATGTGTCCAGGTGCTCAGTGTGCGACTGCTGCAACGGTTCATGATCAGTGCGCACCTGCACCTTGACGGGCGAATTACGCAGCCAACTGCAAATCTTAAACAACGTAGCGACAATCGCATACGTTTCCTTAACTCTAATGGACCAGCCACGCTGTCCATAACCCTCCTTACCCTGCAGCCTGCGAGAAAAAAATGCCACTGGGCGCAGATGGCCCGTGGAACCCATCTGCTCAATGACCCCCCCCACCGCATACGTGGCAGAGTCACAACGCAAATAAAAAGGCTGGATCATATCGGGCTGATGCAACACCGCACCATCCCTGAAGCGGATTTTCAGCTCTTCAAAGCACCGCTTCATCTCCTCCGTCCAGAAAATCTCATTTTTGGCCGCTGCTGCTGCCTGCGGGGTCAGTTCCGGGCCTGATGCCATCTGTTTTTTTCTCATCTCCTTATTCCCTTTACGCTGCTTCTTAGTGACATCGAGACCCCTCAACGACTCCATCAGCGGGGCGGCCACTTCGCATACCCGCGCACATATAGGGCATACCATTGGGTAAACCCTAGGAATGCCTTCATATGCGTGGGCGTGCGAATTGACTGCCATGTCCAACGCATGACGGCCGCAGTTTTCTCCGGATCCGGTGCCCTACGTCCTCTCATGAGAACATGCCCACAGAACTTGACACGGGTAGCAAATAAAACATACTTACCCGGCTTAATGGTGAGACGATAACGCCTCATGATGGAAAAAAATTCACGCAATTGGGCATAATGATCCAATAGGCACCTGTCACTTAATGGATCATCCAAACCCACCGGATCCGGATTATCCTTATCCGCGGTCCCATGACATACATCATCTATATACGGACTCGTCCCATACTTAAGAGTAAAATCCCTCAAACACCAACTCACTAACCTCTGGTATGTGGAGGGCGCCGTTTTAAGGCCCATCGGCAATACCCGCCACTCCTACAACCCCCACGGCGTGACAAAGGCCGTCAGTGGCTGGCTGTCAGGGTGAAGATGTATCTGATGGAACCCGTCTTCTAAATCGAAGACGGACCACAGTGCATTCCCACTCTGACGTGCCACCATGTCCTCAATCACGGGCAAGGGATGTGCATCGTCAGAGATGCAGGTGTTCAGGTACCTATAGTCGATAACCAGACGCCATTTGTTGACGCCTGGTTTCGGGACTATAAATGCCCGCGCACCCCATTCTGGTTCCGAGGTCGTCAGCATACCTCGGCCCTCAAATTTCTGGATCAGCGGACGGAACGCGGCTTTCCTAAGTCCCGCTAACCTAACCGGGCTGCATTTCTGCGGCCTTGAACCGTCCTTCACTTTAATCCTATGCATAGAATGCGGACCCCTGAGATCATCAGAAACTTCCTGAACATTAGGAAAAGAGAAAACATCAGCGAAGTCCTTCTCCAGCTGTTCCCTGTACTGCTGACAGCGGGAATCCAGCTTGTCCGCTTCCATCGCACCCCTAACAGATCGGGTGTCCACTGCATGATACCGGGGGCAGTGTGGGTGCAGCGTACGCAAGCGTTTAGCCTTGACCTGCGCTGACCCATCCGTTCCCTCAGGACATTCCCCCGGCTGGACATCATCCCACGCCATGTCGGGTCTATCAGGACCCCGATCACAGCCAAAAGCATCAAATAACACCACACGTGTGGTCATCCCCTTCTGCTGTGGCTACTGCTAACCCTCGCAATCCCCAAAAATGGGCACCTGATGGGGTAAGTCCCACCAGTCTACTGCCACCTCTCCCAAGGACCAAAACCAGGACTTGGATTTGTCCACTGGGATCAGGGCTACCCCTTTGGCCTGATCGATCAATATTTTCTGTATCACCGGACCCCACTGGGCCCTGGGTGCTTGTACCCACAGCAGTGAATCGGACCAACACTGATTCCATACACCACCCTGGGAACTCTTTGAAAGGGGCGGCAAAGAGGTCCCCCCCGCCCTAGGAAACAGTTCACAGATGGACTTCCGATCATCGGACAACCCTGCCCATGAAAGGATATCCTCAGGAACAGACGGATGCAACGGCGCCCTATCCCTGGCATAAACATATTTCGCTGTCATGCGAAATCGTTTCTTACGGGCAATCAAACGGGCAGCTACAGAGCTACCCTCGGATGACTCCCTATGCCGCGGAAAACGGGTAGTAAAATAATCATTGCGTACTGAACTGACAGTCAATCTCTGGAAAGCAGTGGATCAGGACTTTCAGGAAGAGCTGGACCCACTGTCACAGGCACATTAGAACTGACAAAGTCACGCGGAGAGGCCGTCCAGGCCCCCCCATGTGTCTGTGAATATCCCCAGCCAGCAGCAAACGAATCAGGAGGTCGGTCAACCTCCGCAATCAAAGAGTTATGTACAGTATCATCGTCAGACTCGGATTCCAAGTCGGAAATACCATCAGACTCACAGTCCGATTGGCCAAACTGAGATCGCCGCACAAATTCAGGAGGCGGCAAAGAGGCAGAAAAATTTTCACGGGAAGCGGCAGTGGTCCGGGAGTCCGCAGATATCGTACACGGGCAGCAGACCCCAGCGTTCAAACAGGAAGGTGACGCTGGTGGAACAAAATCGTAATGAAAGGGGACTGCCCAGGCACCTCGCAGCCCCAGATCAATGCATCCGTCCACACACTGACGATCCCTGTCACACTTACACGAACCTGAAGTAACCATCTTCCCTGAACTCGTCTCTCTAGCAATACTTGATTCTCCCAATCGCAGAATGGAACCCCACAGCTCTGTGGAGACGGTAATTCCATATAACAAAAGGAAAGAGCAAACATGGCGCCAGGCAAGCATACATGCAAACATAAATGGGCTATTATACAAAAATGATGACCCCAGGGTTGTCCTGCGTCGTTCCAAGACCTTAGCAGCTAAATCGCACGGGGAAGACCCTGGCCTAGTCAGCTGCAGGACCCTGTCCAGGATACCCTCAGGGTTGTTATCCGTGACTGTCTCAAAAGCAGAGTGTGTCATGCATGCGCACTGTTGCCCATCCCCTGTGGTCGGGTCCACAGCCGGCACTGAGACCGCCTCCACAGAGGATATCTGTACTGACTGTGTTCGGCAGTCACGCAGGCAATCTGCAACAGGGTCTACACACAACCCACATGCTTTTAAAAAAGGGGTACCCTGCCACCAAGCCCCCTTGTACGTCGGCCGCGTACACAAAGGCTCGTTGACACCGAATATGCTCCACAGACCCTAAATGGTCTTTAACAGGGACAGTAATGTCCATCACAGCACCTGTAGTCCCACCTTCCACAGAATTACCCTGAATGGAAACTATGTTAAGTGGGCGACGCGCTGAAATTAATGTTCCCTCAGGAAAAAATTCAAATGGGGCCAAAGCATAGGCCTCACAACCATCATCAGGTAACAAGCTGACCTGACGATCGCATCCAATACAGTCCTGAAATCGAATGAGGGGAATCACTACCAATTCAGTGGCACTTGTAACTACGAAGCCAAGGGACATTCGCCAACTTGCCTCGGAATGCAGCCAAATCATGGCGGGTGTCTATTATGTTGTTACACTGGCTACCTAGGGATTTTTTCCTCCTTTTTGGTGTAAATGGAAACTTTTTACCCTAAAGAACCCCCGGTTTCATGCCTCTCTCGTGCTGAAAACACTCCTACACGGTACAAAAGTCCCAAAGTTGGCTTCCCGGGCCTGGGCTCGCGCAAATTCACAAGTTGGCGCGCCAAGTCGCAAGTTGGCGCGCCAAGTCCGGACTTGGCGCGCCAACTTGCGACTTGGCGCGCGCCAAATGTCCCCCCATCGATCAAACCATCGACTTGCATACCATTGTTGTCACTGGAAATTCCGTCCCTCACCTGCCCTTGCACACTTGGCACGAAGAAAGCATTGTTCCATCTTTATTTGATTAATGTGCAAAAGACTGCGAATGTGCAAGAAGCTGTCAAATCAATCATATAAATCATATATAGAGGTCACATGCCTTGTGCAGCCTGGACGAAGACCCCCTTATTCTCTATGTACCCCCTTTGCTTCGTCCACGACGACTCCCAAACCGAAAGTTTTTTATTATATAACCCCCAGTCCAGATTATCTGAGCGGATCACTTCCCCCCACCCCTTCCGCGTGCGATCCCCCTTGCCCCCCTTCACCCGCACTCTGGCCCCCCGCAGTCTGGACACCCGGCCGCCTTTACTTCGACCTCGAAAGCTGCGCTTTGAGATTTCACATTTCAGGGCTTTGTGCCGCCCCTCTCCTTTGAAGGCGGCAAAAATGGCAATGTGCCCCCACCTGCGGGCCCATCCCAACAGGTGGTCAATCCACAGATGGGTCCACAGGGTGACGTTCATTTCACAGGCCTTATGGGCCTCCCCCACTTTTTCCAATTCTGTTCGCAGAATTTTCATGTCGGGCAACTGCAATGGTCCGGATTTCCAGACGACATCGCTTGTTGCCAACAGCGAATTTTCCCCATTGCCGGAAGGCGTCCGTCCAGGACACCTGGACCCCCCCATGTCAACGACATGCTGCAGGAGGCCCTCCCCCTCCAGATGGTCACACATGGTGTCCCATCCCTCACTCTTCGGCCACTCGGCAGCCGCCGTCTGCTCGATTTTCAGGGGCACCTTCTTCTTATCCTTCCTCTCCTCTTCCGACGCCACCCCGGTGGCGGTCCGTGCCTGGATCCGAATGGGATCCAGGAACCATTGCACCCACCTCACGGCCTTTCCCCTTTTCCACCGATGCACCGTGTGGAGGCTGTTCACAAGGGCTGAAAGCCCATTGTGCACTTGCCGGTGCACACCGTGCAGCCCATAGTCGGGGGGCCGCTGGGCGGGGCGCACGATCGGGCAGATCATCCCTGCCCACAGCCACTCGTCGACAATCACCCCCATCCCGCAACCAAATTCGTGCAGAATGGTTGCCCGATTTTTCCCACACAGCCAACAAGCGGTGGCTGCGGGGTTTTTGGCCGTGAAGGAGGAGCAACCCCCCAAAATGACCTGCGCCTTGGTGTCTGCTATAAAAAAACAAATCACCTTACGCAGGTAACCCCCTTTATCGGGGATTTGCTGCTGCGCCACCTCGGTGAGGTCCGCGTTCAGGTCATAGACCTCGGCCAATTGGGAAATGATGGCCTTCTTCTCGGATCCGCGCAGCAAGATCCAAGAGCCCAAGGGCATATGACTCCCCAGGTCTCCAACGGCAAAATGCACGAAGGAGGCCTGCCAGAGCTTTGTCCCGTCGAAGGAGATGCCGGCCCACACGTTGTCCGTCAGGAACGTGGGGCCGTCACGGTGCCACATCACCTATGCCAGAAAACAGGCCGTGTGTAACGGGTCACCATGAACGGTCGCCGGGAAACGATTTGGTGCAGGGTGAAAATACCTGCAGTTTCTGCCACAGATTGCATGCGGCCCCAAAAATGTCATTGTCCTCGTCCGTCTGAAAATGGACCTCCGTGACACGGGGGGCGGACAATGCCTTTCGCACCTGCATCAGGGTTCCCCATGGGCACTTCCATTGGCTGTGTGCCCGGCTGTACTGCAGTTTGCGGAAGCTGTCGCCATTTTTGCGGCTCTCCCACAGAATGGCCGCGGCCAACAGCTCCAAATCGGGGGTGGGGGGTTTGCTCTCCCTGCACACGAGGTGGATGCGGCGGCGGCCGGGTTTGACGTGTACTTCCCAATGAGCCCCAAAATCTCCCCCACGACTTCGCGAAGGCGTGCCAGCCGCGCGCGCCTGTCGCGGTAGTTTGAGGGCGCCAGCTGCTCAAAGGGCCGCTGCATGGTGCACAAACAAAGACCTGCGGCACGTGAGGACGTGGCAGGCGGGTTAGATCATGCAACGGAACGTTGTTGCACGTTCGCACACAGATGGCAGACAGTTGGCGGGCAGTTGGCGCGCGCCAATTCAGGATTTGGCGCGCGCCAACTCGTCAGTTGGCGCGCGCCAAGTCCTGAGTTGGCGCGCGCCAAGTGGCAAGTTGGCGCGCCAACTTCCCATTTGGCGCGCGCCAACTCCCCTGTTGGCGCGCACCAAATCAGGATTTGGCGCGCCAACTTACCTCTTGGCGCGCGCCAAAACCATGCCCAGCCAGTGCCTGCTCATTTCTTCGACCGCTTGCTGCCCTGACTCTGACTCCCCTCGCTCTCTTCCGCCCGCCTGCGCTTGGGGTCAAGCAGGTGCGAAACCGGGTGCTTGTCCAGCACGCCCTTCAGCTCCGTGAGGGTGGCCTCTTTGACCCCCATGTTGATGGCCGCATGGCGTTGGGCGCTGAGTGCAGAGTGCAACTCCACCGCCGCCGCCTGCAGGTACAGCACATGCTGCACTTGGTCGGGGTCGGCACTACCCTCTGCCCCCCCGCCAACTGCACGCACCTGCGCCGTGGCGGTCAACTGCTGCTGCAACTCCCCCCTCTGCTTTTCCCACCCCTTCTCCCGCCGCTCCCACAAGGCGCGCTCACCGGTGAGCGCGTCCTGTGCCGTCTTGCGGGCGGCCTCCGCCGCCTTCAGCTGCTCGCGCAGCAGCTTGTTCTCCGCCTCCAGGCGGAGAATCCCCGCCTTCTCCCGTGCCCCCCCCCCCGTCTCCCGCTGCCTGCGCTGCCTGTGCTGCCTCCCGGGGGGTGGTCGTGGGGCGAGGGCGCCTGGAGCCCCTAGCTTGCTGCTCCGTGCGGCCCTTGCTCTGCAGGGAGGGGTCCCCAGACACGTCAGATGCGGCCCTGCCCCCATTCTCCCCCTTCGGCCCTTTCCCCACGAGCTGCTTCTGGAAGCGGAGCAGAAACGCCTGCCTTGCCTCTTTCAAGTGGGGGGCGGGGGCAATGGCCCGCACGTCGCTCCACTCACACTGCTTCCACCTCTGCAGCTGTCCCGAAGCGTCAATGCTGCAGAGGAGGAGCCGGTTGTGCGTGGAGGGGGGGCGCACCTGCACAAAGGGCACAACGGAGACAACCCAAGGTTGCACCCCCCCCTTCCCCTGCACCACTGCCCAGAACGGGCACTCCACCACCCGGTTCTGTCCCGAACCCCGCCGAATCACCTGCGCCTGGAACAGGCGGCTGATGATCGTCCCCCCCCCATCGACGACGTCCACCGCCGTCGCCTCGGCAGACGTCACCTTCAGGAACTTGTCGGGGCGGTGCAACTCGTCCCCGAAGTCCGCCGGTTCCGGGACCGCCGGAACGTCCCAATCCACCACCACGTCCACATCCACCTCCAACCCCTCCTGCTGCTCCTGCCGCTGCTCCTGCCGCTGCTCCTGCCGCTGCTCCTGCCGCTGCTCACGCGGCTGCCCCTCCACCTCCTCCGCCCCGGCCGGCACGGGCACCGGACGAGGGTCCACTTCGTATTGAAAATTGGCGTAGTGGATGGGGACCTGCAAATGCGCAACAACACAAGCATAAAACAATGCACACAACGACACCACTGCAACAGCGAAGACAACTCGAAAACCAGCCACAGAACAACGTTTCCGATAAAACCCAACGAATTAAATTCAGGCGCCAAAACGGCACTTGGCGCGCGCCAACTAGCTATTTGGCGCGCCAAACCTTTACTTGGCGCGCGCCAAAACTGGACTTCGCGCACGCCAACCGAACACTTGGCGCGCCAACCGGTGACTTGGCGCGCGCCAAGATGGAAGTTGGCGCGCGCCAACTGCGAAGTTGGCGCGCCAATCTGCTATTTGGCGCGCGCCAAATTCGTGTCACGTGTGACAACATTGCATGCATGCAAGGCACCGCGCGGGCACACCTTCTCGCTGCAGGAGCAGATGGTGCGGCGGGCCTTGTCCACGCGGACGAGGTCCAACATCTCGGCGTCCTGGGAGCTCAGGGGCGGGGTGAAGTGGGCCATGGCCATCCAGGCCATGCGGCCGGCCCCTGGCTCCCGCACGAACGCAGCACCCAGTGCGGCGAACGAGTACACCACTGTGCCGGCCGTGCAGCGCACGCGGCAGAAGTCGCTGGCCTCGGGGGGGGGAAGCCACCACCGGTGGATGTGCGGAGTGAGGCAGGCATCCGCTCTGGCCGCCTCGGCGGTGGGCCCCACGTGCGCCTGGTCGGTGGGGGTCAGAAACAGACCCGCAGACACCCTCTCTTGCAGGAGGAGGACGTCCCCCATGTAGGGCACCGGGGGGTCCAACGGCTGCTCAGCCTGCGACACGAAGCAGACTGGCTGGGGGATCGCGTCGGGAGTGGAGAAGTCCTCCTCTGCCGGGGGGGGGGCGGCCGGCCTCTCCTCCGCTTCCGCCGGCGCCTCCGCATCCGCCGGCGCCTCCGCATCCGCCGGCGCCTCCGCATCCGCCGCCGCCTCCGCATCCGCCGGCGCCTCCGCATCCGCTGGCGCCGCCGGCATCTCCTCCTCCTCCTGTGCCGCACTCTGTGGGGGGGGGGCGGCATCCGCGTCAGCCGGCGCGGCCGGCCCCTCCTCCGCATCCGCCGGCGCCTCCGGCATGTCCACCTCGTGGGGGGCAGGCACGGGATCCTGGGGCCGGTACCTGTCCGGGTCGGACCCATACGGGAGGCACAGAGGGGACCCGACTGCAGCCCCCTCGGCCAGAAGCTCGGAGGGCATCACCGGAACACTGTTCATCAGCTCCGTTACACTCTCCGGCTCTACGGTCAGCATGCGCGACCGGTAGCCGACGGGTGCAAACGGGATGAACAGTGCCCGGCCAGGCCCGCCCGCACCGCGGTGGATCACCGTCCCGCGGAGGAGCGTCACGCTGCGAAGCGGTTGGATAACAATATCCCACCGATGCGCAGCGTGATAGCCCCCCTGCGTGCCCGGGCACACCTGGAGGGACTTGGACGGGGGAGAGGTGGTGAGGGGGATGAACACGACCATGCACTGCACTGACTGTTTCACAGACAGTGCAAAATCGCGCTGGGGGATCTGGAAACCCTTCCAGGGTTCTGCCTCCCACCGCTCGATGATCTTGGGGCACAAGGCCTCAAGTCCCTGCAGCGGTGGGAGGGAGAACCCCAGCAGGGCCAGAACAGCCTGCCAGAGGTCGTCCAGGAGCCAGTGGGGGACGCTGGAGACCGTCGTCTGATAGCGCCCCCCACCTTCCCCGGGGGCCTGGAGGTCCACCTCCTCGAGCATCGACGGGTTGAGTTCCACCGAGGCGAGCTCCGCCAGTCTGGCCCACAGATCCTCGGGGATGATGCGGTCATACTGGCAGTAGCCCGCCGCGGCAAAACCCTCCTCCCTGACGATGGGGGGGTTGGGGATGTCGTGGTTGGCGACGGGGTAGGAGTTGTGGAAGGAGGGGTCGGGGCAACCCATGCCAAGCATGATGAAGGGGGCGTCGGTGCTGTAGAGGGTGGGGTGGGTGATGTTGGGGATGTGGGTGCGCAGGCGACGGTTGGTGGAGAACTCCGTGGGAGCTACTGCATCCCACGCCTGCACCTTCACCGACTGGTACCGCACGACGGCGTCAGTGGCCGTGCGGTGCGTCCAGTCACTTTTTTTGACTGGATCCACCCACAGCCACTGCTCCTCGGGGTCGAGACACTGAGGCGGCATCTCCTGCAGGTCGAGAACGTTAACGAACTTTTTTGACGCTGCAGCAGTGCACAGCTTCAGGGTCTTGTTGAAGGCCTCAAGGGTGACTTGAGAAAGCTTCAACTCGACCGCGAGCGTCGTGGGGTACCGGCCCATCACGGCACAGCAGAACCTGGTAAGAACCCCCCTGGTCAGGGCGAAGTTAACACGGGTGGCGTCAATTCGCCAGACCAAGTGGGGATTGCCCGGCTGGTCCCACTTGCCGAAGAGGGCGGCCTCCAGGGGTTCGCGGAGGGGGGGGAGCTGGGGGAAGGATTCGGCGTCCGGGGAGGTGAGAGTGTAGGGGATGGAAAAATAGCCCCCGGGGAAGTGCTCGGAGCCGACGTTGGCGATGTGGGCGTCGAGCACCGCCTGCACCTCGGGGTTAGGTGGTGCAGCGGGGGCTGGGGCTGGGGCAGACGTGGGGTCGGTGACTGTCACCTTCTTCCCCTTGCCCTTCTTGGGTTGCTTTGGAGGCATGATAACGAGAAATGCCTAGAGGGGAAAGGGAATGCATAAAGGGTGCAAAAGAAGAGGAAGAATGGGGCACTTGGCGCGCGCCAAAACCGGAGTGGGCGCGCGCCAACTCAAGAGTTGGCGCGCCAAGTTGGCGCGCCAACTTGGCAGTTGGCGCGCCAACTCTTGAGTTGGCGCGCGCCAACTGCCAAGTTGGCGCGCCAACTTTGACTTGGCTTCCAAAAAGTTGACTTCAACCCAAAGAAACCCACATATTGCATCATAACAACAAAGCAACGCAACCAAAAGCTGTAAAATATCAATAGTTCGTCACCTTTCATGCACAAGGCGTAGCAACAACACAGTGCACAAGTGCAAGCAAGTTGAATGCTCTCGACATGGAGTTGACCAGGAGTTGGCGAATGTACAGTATCTGGGGTTGGCTTCGTAGTTACACTGCCCTGCACCTCCTGTGGCTGACGAGCTGTAACCCGCGCCACCTTGGTACGACATGATGTCTTGTTTCCCGCACAACCCGCAGATGCTGGGCATGCTGGGACCTCCAAACAGGACAAGCGCACGTTAAACACATGCGACCCCGCCGGCTGAATTACAGAAAGATGCCCCGACGGGGTCATCGGAGTGGGACAAAGGGCCAGATCAGTTGTCTGTCCCTCATGTCGTACACCACAATGAATCACTGGCACCCTCCGACTCCGTTACTTCTTGTCAGAGCCCTTGCCTTTACCCTTGCCCTTGCCCTTACCGTCACCCTGTTGCTGACCCTGACCCCCATTATTGGGATCATTCTGAGGCGCAGGCTTGGGATTCGGTTGGGGAGCTGGTTTACCTGGAGTCTCACGATCAGCCCAAGGCTTGGGCTTAAGCTTAGGCTTAGGCTTTCCCGGCGGGGAGGTACGATGCTGTGTGGGACACTGTTGCGCTCTATGGTCAGAAGACCCACACCATCCACAATTCCCTGAATTGATACGGTCAACTAAGCTAGACACCAGGGCATCAAAAGCTTTAGGCTTCAACTCGGACCAGGCCTCGCATCCTGCAGGGAGTTTCCCTTTTGGCTGTCCCCAACCCCCACCTGACCCCTTCGCACCACCCTTACCTGCTTGCGCGCTGGCAGCACGACACTGCAGGGAATCATGGTTCGGGTCACTGGAGCCGCACTCTGTGCACACTCGTTTGGCTGGGCTGGGGACTGCACTGTTTCGCTGGGCCTGTGTACGAGCTCTAGCTTTCTCTTTAAATGCTTGTTCACGCCAAATCATCTCCCACAACACCACTCGATGCACCATAAGCCAATCCAATTTATGACCTGTCTGCCGCTCAATGCGATCGACTTCGTCCATCTCAGCTTCGTACCCACCATGAGTCAGCAGGGAACGCACAAAAACGTCCCTTGCTCGCTCAGCAGTGATGGGTCGGGCGCGCTGACCATTCACACACCACATGATTACCCATTGGGTATGCCCATCAACCGTTTTGGTTTTCGGGGGACGGGTAGATTCCCATTTATCACCTAAGTCACCACGGTCTTCTTGGTCTCGTCAACGCACCATTCAGTCATCCCAAATGTGTGTGTAATCCCATTTAAGATATGTATGCAATGCACCATACATTTCCTTCTTCTGATCAGGCAAAGCAGAAAGAAGGGTGTACACCATTATTGAATCCGGGACACGAGGAACCCAATACCCGGCAAAAACATCCCAAGCCCGTTTGAAGGCGGGTCATGTCGGGGGCTGTCCCTGATCCTCCATCTTCCACGTGGGGCGCTTAAGTTTGTCTCTAATATCTTTCTTGGGGTCTCCATCTAACAAGTCCCAATCACGTGAAATAGAGGACCAAAGGAGGTCCTTAGGACCGGGGTTTTGCAGGTCCTCCTCATTCAGCAAGGGGGCAGCCGCTGGGTGTTCCTTTACATAATCCTGCAATGGTTGCTGTTTCCCCATAGCCTCAATTGAGTGAAGGGCGAAAGCAGCAAACGACCAACAATCCAAAAAAATCTTATCCACGGGTATATCCCGAATGGGATCCCTCGTAAATAATTCAGTGTTCCCACTCGCCATCGCCTCAAAAACAGGATGAACACGCAGAAATTGTGGATTCTGAATTTGTGACGGTAAATCCCGTGGGGAGGAGTTATGCCCACCACCCGTCGGATCACAATTATGATCCGTTGACCGTATAGGGGGATCATGATATGCGGAGGAGGAGGGGTGGGATACCTTTGGAACCTCATCGCGCGGATTTTCCTCATCGGGATTCCACTCCTTCCACGTATCCACTTCTCTCTCGACCTTAGAAAGGCGAGAGAGAATGGCGGACACATTGGGAAAAGAAGAAATGGAATCACTCACCCGATCCACAAAAACTTGGCTCAACTCTTCAATCAGCGACGACCGAAGTTGGTTTAAATACTCTTCAACCGAAGAGTAAATACCATTCGGCGCCTTACTAAATTCTTCCGAAGTGAGTTGAACCTTTGAGTCGTAGGTACTTAATGCTTCGACCACTTGTTGATGAACTAGATGGAGCGTAGGACCCACGACTTGGGATACGGGAATATGTTTAACAAATTCCTCCAAGGAAATATTATCCACGCGTGTGATCAAGGCTCCTAGGTTTCCCACGGCGACCTCCAACTCACTCCGCATACCTTGGTGAGAATTCTCTAAATCATTTTGGCGTTGTTGAATTCCCTTCATCTCACGCGCCGTCACATCATTCATATTTTGAATTATTCCACGAAGTGAACCTGTATCCGACATGGATTGCGAGTATGCCTCATGCAATGGACCAACGCGTGATTCAAGAACACTCACACGGGAAATTAGTTCACCAAGAACATGATTCGATGAGCCACCTACATCACTCACATGTGGTGTCGGTGGGATTGGGGGAGGAAGCTTCTCCAATAATCCCATCCGCACATTGACACTTGCTCACTCACCTTCCACCTTGGACATTCTCGAACTCATGGCATCATATTGAGACAAAGAAGGCTTGATGGATCCCAAATGAGATTCCAACTCTCGAACCTTGTTCCCTATCCCTTGGAAAGCAGAAAATTCTTGCTTGAAATCACGCAATTGATTCTCCATTGAATCGATTCTCCTAGTCCAAATCTGCGATGAAGCCACTTGGGGCGTAATGTCATGAATTGTTTGCTCAACCCTTTCCAACCGCGAAGAGATTAGCGAGGTCGAAGGGGAAGAGGACAAAGAGTCAACCCTCTCCTCTAAAGTAGAGATTTTCATCCGTGCCATGTCCAATTGCTGCAAAAGACTCGAAACATCATTGGATCCTCGTAGCAATTGTAGTTGAGAGTTCAACCGTTGTTCAGCCGCGGATATCTCATTACCTATGGCCAAACTAAAGGAGGATTGAATTTGCGAAACACGATTATTAAACAGAGCTTCCATGGCATCAATGCGCGAAGAAAGAGAATTAGACATCGTAGAGAAAAAATCTCCACCGGATTGACTATTCGCATGAGATTGACTAAGCAACTCCATTTGTTGCTTCAACGTCCCCATTGAATCCGACATTTGTTGAGCTAATGCCGAATTTTGATCGTTGCCTTGTTGTACTTGATCGACTCGTTGACTTAAGGACTCATGATGGTGTTCAATGCCCATTACACTTTGAACAGGACCTTCCAATGCTCCCAAATTGCATTCGGTTAATTTTTTGAACAAGAACATCTCCTTTAGGCCCGTTGAATGCTTCTTGAGTGAGGGAAGGATTGAATTTTGTAGGAGGTAATCAAAACCCCCCATGAACTCTTGAGAGTTCCCTTCATTCTCAATCAACCTACGGACTCTATGCCTCAATTTCTCCACACATTGCCGGTGATGTGAAAGATGTTCAAAGGCTTGGGAAACCTCTCCGTGGTTATGTTTTGCTGGCGAAGTCGTGAAGCCAACTACCTGTTCAATAACCGACCCAAAGGCCTCAAGAGCCTCATCATGACTCTCCAATATTGAGAATGGATCATGTTGTCGAAGTTCGGCTTCTCCCAAGGATTGATAGGGCATTGGTTGAGGAGTATTGTTCTCATCGAAATGGAGCTCTTTCGGCGGTACTACGCTCGGAAGCATATCTGGATCAGACTCGTCCTTTTGGGGAGTGTACATTACCTCTTCCTTCAAGGGGGAAGGCGCCGGCTTCGTACGGTAAGCAAGAGACTTAGCCTCTGCTACCATGCTTTCGGAATCTTCCATCATCTCCATTGTTGTAATGTTGACTTCAAAACCCGTGTTTAGGATCTTTTGATTCTCTTGCTTACAGCCAAAATTTCGAACTCCACTATTGAAAACCACGACGATCGACGACCGTAACACAAAGCGATTGCACTCAAAGCTCAGAACCTGTTGTCCACGAACTTCAGCAATTCATCGGCGTCGCTCGTCCACAGAAGTTCATAATGAAATTGGCAAAACCCCTGAAATGGGTAACGGTCTCATAAATGCAAAAATTCAGAAACTCAGCAATGTGGACAATCACAGAATTCGCTGTCTAAAATTAATGGAACCAAGAGCGTGCCGTCAGAAATCCTGAAGTATGTCGCGCCAGCCTCCGCTGCGCTCAGCCGATCTGCACTGCCCTGTCACCCCTGCCAAGGACAGGAGCATTCCCTAGCCCTGCTGATCACAGTTTGAGGACAGTGTATTATAGGGCTACCTGAGAAGCGTATAATACGTGGAGGTAGTCTTGGTTCCTCAGCCGCAAACCCAAGTCATCTGCCTTTGCTTTACAGGTGGGAAGGTCAGGGTGAATTGCTGCAGTCTCAAGCCGTGCTAAACTATGCGGCGCTGATCACACAAACAACAAACTGCGACTCAGCCAGGAGTGGCGAGCGCAGTCCGACTTCTTCAGCATTCACGCTGTGCACGCCAAAAGAGCACTCCTTCCCTCCAAGCCCTAGTAGGGAAACGCGTTGTGGCGTCCCTGTTAGGCCACAGATGCTTAGTAGCTCTGCAGAGTCTTGAAATCTCACAGTTTACCCATTAGGGCTCCCGACCTCGTCCTCAACAACACCCAGTAGAGCGTGCGGGTAGGAGTGGTAGTCCTGAGTGGGGGCTTGAGCCAGTTGAGGAAGTGCTCGCCAACCAGGGTGGTGCTACTGTAGGGTGTGTAGGACCGGTAGTGCGTGTGTCACTGTCCCACCCGTTTCCTGCAATTTTAGCGGGGTTGGTGGGCAGTGACAGTGGTTAAGCTAGATTTTGGCAATCGTAGCAAACAGGCGTTTTCATGCCTTCATAGCTTTAGACCGCCCCTCCCCTGTAGTAGGCAGGTAGGTAGGAAAACCAATACCTGTATTAGTATGCTGGGTACTCCCCCAAGGTTGTGCGCCAGCACAGAAACTGTGCGCTTAGGGGCGCAGAGACCCGGGGCGTACCCCGTGGCACCGGTAAGACATCCGCAAGGATTGGCAAGCGTGCAGACTTGGGTATAATTAGGACACCATTTCTGCGGCTTGCTCTCAGGACCTCAGGATTAGCACACTCACACATACGCTTAGGCAGGTAAGGGTAAGGTTCAGTCCCTAGCTTTAGTCTTGGAGGCAAGCGTCTCAGCGAGCCTCAGCAACTCACCAAGGTTGTTCTGGGACAAGTAGTCTACCAGAACTGAGTTTAGGCGTCCCTCAGGTAGTACAAACGCTGAGAAGGGCTCCCAGGTGGCCTCTTCGACTCCAAACCCTTCCCAAAGCCTGAGGAAGCGCCAACCTTGGCGATAGCGGTGGCGTAGGACGGACTTCACGAGGTAGAAGCCCTCCTTAGCCATCTCGTCGGCGTTCATGTCGGGGAGGTCCCCTTCAACTTCCATAAGGCTGGCAGCCCCCTGTAGGTCTAGGGCGGAGATCTCCTCGTCGTTCAGCTCCCACGCCTCCCGACATAGGTCTTCAGGATCATAGTAGCGCTTCAGGTGTTGAGCAGCGCACACCAGGGTCCCCCCTAGACGGGGTTAACACCGCACTGTGATACGGTGTCCATCCACAGATAGAATCTTGTAGTGCCCGAAGTAGGGGTCATCACTGGTAGAGCGTGGCCAGGCGGGTAGTCGGCTGTGGTGCAGCAGCACCCAGTCCTACTCTTGGTAGGTAGCAGGCCCCCGGTGCTTGTTCTTCTTGTTCCACTGCGCTCCCTTACTCTCTGGAGCAGGGCCTTGGCCTTGTACACCTTTGCTTGTTGCTCTTTGACCAACTCACCCACAGAGGAATGGGTATCCTCTGGATAGGGAGCATGTAGGAACCACGCCGGGCGCCCTAGGAATAGTTCATCCGGCGAGTAGCCAGTCGCTGAACTCACTTGGGAGTTCATCATCAAGGATATGACGGGGAGTAGTCTCACCCAGTCTCTGGTGCGTTCAGTTTTGCACCATATCCTTACATTCTCCTTGACGACACGAATCTGTCGCTCACATAGGGGGTTGTTCGTGCGAGAGTAGGGGATCCCCGTAGACACCTGGACATTGAGGGACCTCAGAACCCTCTTATACCAGCTGGTATCTGAGCGTACTCGTACGTCCTCATCGGAGTTGATCTCCTTGGGCGCCCCGTAGACACAAAATCACTCCTCCGGGAGTATCTTGATAGTCTCGTCTCCGGTAATGTGCTTGGTACATGGGAACACTCTGGTAAACCTGGTCAACCCACAGGTCACCACGGGGGCAAAGTCGTAGCCCCCAAACTTCGGCATCTCCGTGTTGTCCAAGTAGAGAACACTGTTAGCATAGTGGGGGATGGGCAGGGTCAAGTAGAGACCCCTGTCCCTGATATCCCCAGGTTTGCAGGACGTACACGGGCACTTGTCGAAGATAGGCTGGAGGGTCTTCCGCAGTTGGTCATCAGTCCACGTAGTGTGGAACCACTGCTTGAATAGCCTCAGGGTACGGTCAGCACCCACATGACCGCTGGACTCATGGGTCCACTTCAGCAGCGCTGGGACTGTGGCACTGGGTACGACGATGCGGTCCTCATGCCACAGGTAGCTCTGGTCCCTCTTCCACTGCTCTTGGTTGACCAGGAGGGGTTCAAGGTGTTCCTCCAGGCGCTTGTAGATATCCCCAAACTCCTTCAGGTATTCCGCTTGTTGGAGTCCATCTAGGGGGTGTATCATAGTCATGTTGAGGTCCAAGTGCACGTCCATACGGCTGAACGCCTTTTTAGCCAGCGCTTTAGACCGGGCACCAATCAGGGCATCGAAGTTGTTGCGGCTGGTGTAGTCTGCACACTCGTTCTTCACTCCCTGGATATGGTGTACAGTCAGCCGTAGTTGGCTGAGGTAGGTCCACCAGCACCGTAGCTTGGCCTTCTCAGGTGGGGGACCCTTTTGGAAAGTGCGGACGGGCTCTTGGTCGCACAGCCAGACCACAGGGTTACTCTCCAACAGTCCTGCCTGAGAGGATAGAACCAGCATACACGCAAGCAAATCCTGCTCATAGGTGGAGTAGTTCCCCCTGGCCTGGTTCCATTTCCAGTTCCAGTGGCCCAGGGGTACTAGGACCCACTGGTCGTCAGGGTAGCTGTGCTTGAGAGTTCCATCTCGGTTGAGGCCTTCTGTCCCCCATTGGGAAATAGCCGAGTCCAAGTCCTGCTTCTCTAGTGCTTGCCATTGGAACAACGTTCCACCACCGCCCACATTGCTGGCGTTGGTCACCAGGATAATCTCACCTTTCGCTCCAGGCACGCCCAAGCACTTAGCGTTGGCCACCTTGTCTTTGAGATCGTCAAACGCTTGTTGCTCTTTTTGGTGCATGGGGGTTGCCCCTCGGCGTGCATAGCACAAAAGCGGCCTAACCACGGGGAAGTGAGCGTTCATGGCGAGCCGAAGTTCATCGAAGGACAGCAGCCATATGTACAGTAACTGAGGGGGTTTGACCCTGCTCCAAAATGCACCAAAGGCCTGGTTACTGTGGGCTGTGGCTTTGCCATTAGCCCTGTGGTTGGTGTTATGACGCAAGACGAATCGAAAATAAAAGGGACTCTATATATATTTATATATATATATATAGAAGTCAGAAACAAACAAATAATCCCGGCCTTAGAACATCAGGGGTATCAAAAAAGACCTCCAGTTAAGTGGAAACCACTGACTTCAGAAGCGTTCGGAAAGCTCTGAGAACCGAGTGATGGCTGAGGTGTTCTTACCGCAGTAATTGAGCTGTTGCCGGTTTCAAATTGACCTCACAGGCTAAGGGACTCACAGGCCAACTTCAATGTTCAAGGAGACGGGAACGAGGATCTCAGGGTACTTTATCAATCTGTTGGCATGCAGCGTAAGGGCAAACGCCGTATGTGAGCGGGCTCGGAGCACTGGAATGCTGTGTTCTTTTAATCCAGGTACCACAGGACTTCCGGGGACGGCTCGCGAGGTTCCGGTATCCAGAACCAGCAATGATAGTATCCAAAACCTTCTGGTTCATACCACCAGTGAATGCCGAGGTACCACATGACAGCAGTGGCTGGGGAAAAAGGCTGTAAATTGGATGATTGATTGGAAGGTGTGCGAGACGGAGCTGGAAGAGAGCATCAAAAAAGTGCTGACGTGGTCCCATCTCATCGATCTGCCAACTGCTGTCAGGGGGGGGGCGGGGTGCAGATCGCAGGTGGTGAAGATGAGGAGGACGGAAAGAAAGACAAAAAGAAAAAAGAAAAAGAGGGGGGGAGAAACTCGTCACCCGGAGACCAAAGCGGGGCAGAAACCCCCCAGTCGCTTGCGGAGCATAGTTTCTTTTCGCGATGGCTTCTTTAGGGTAACGTGTTTCTAAGTGGGTAGTTACTGTAAATTAAGTAGTTGGAATTTGGATTTTTTGTTTTTGCTGTGAACGTGTCTGTGTTTGTGGGGGTGTTTATTGGTGACTGTTGTGTTTGTCCTTTTTGGGTAGGTCAACAAGGTGGGGTTGCGAGACGAAGTGCTGTAGATAGAGTATTGGTTGTTCCATGGGTTGTCTTCGGAATCTGGTTCGAGTAAGTGCAGATCGTTAATTGGGTTTTGTCTGAGCCAGTTTTGTGTCTCTTGCAGTGCTGTTTTGAGTCGTTTTCTTCTGTGTTTAAAGGCTGTTTTCAGGTTTTGTAGGTGTTGGAAGTAGGGAATGTTGGGTGGGATTGCTCTTAGTGAATTACTGAGTGAGTTGGGAATGAGCGTGCGGATGTAGTTTCTTCTTTCTCCTTTGGATGCATGTAGCCACCAGTCGATGACTCTTTGTTTGAAGGGTTGTTGCCAGACCTCAAAAAAGAGGTCACGAACAGGTTTCGCTGTGCCGCATTCGGTCACAGTTGTTATGGGGTCGAGGGGGTGATGAGTGTGGCATTTGGGGCATTGATATGTGTTGAGTTTGTAATGGGGAAGAAAACCAGTGCAGCAGTACAGTCCGTTGGTCCATTTAAAAGGTAATCTGGAAAACCACGATGTGTGGGCGTAGAAGTCGGTGCTAGAAGGTAGGTGTATGTTGTTGTGTTTATGGCTTGGAAGTAGGTGTTTGACAGTTTTGCGTGTAATGCGTCCTGGCAGTGGTGTATGATTGTGGTATATGAAGTGAAAACCGTCGGGGTTGTGGTGTTCTGGGTGTTGGTGGAGGCTGAGTGATATCCATTTAGAAATTTTGTCAGAGTGCTCATTGCCAGCGAAGTCAGCGTGTCCTTTGATCCAGGTGAAAATTATGTGAAGGTGGGTGTTGTGAAGAAATTCCCATATATAGTTGTACCAAAGAGCGAAGCAATTAGCGTCAGAAGCGAAGGGTTTAGTTTTGAATTGTTGTATTTGGTGGAGTGTGGAGCAAACCGACAGGTTTTCAATGGCAAAAATGATTGGTTGAGAGAGAGTGTCGAGGTGTTGGAGGTAGGTAAACAGTATAATGGCATAAATTTCTGCTGGGTAAGATCCTTTTACCGGTGATGTGTTGCAGATGGCTGTTGGCGGTGTAGTGTTGAAGGTGATGGCGGCGCCCGATGGCGTGTTAGCTGTGGGGTCATCCGACCCGTCGGTGTAGGCAATCGTAGCGTTAGGGTAGGCGTCGAGTGCGTCTGAAAGATCGTGGCACCCCCAGTAGTGCAGGTGTTGAGGGTTTGGGGGAGGAAGAATGTTTTTCAGGGTAAATTGAATGAATTTTTGAGTGGTTGTGGTGCTAGTGAAAGGAAAAGGGAAGTTGGCCGTGTCGGGTATGGAGAGAGACTTGGTAGGTTTGGAAATATCTTGGGATGTGGGGAGAGTAAGGAAGCGAAACTGGTGGTTGGGGGTGAGGATTGTGGACATGTCAGGGAAAGTAACTGTGGTTTTCTGAGGCGTGGGGTGGTCGACTGTGCCTGGGAACCACTGGGTCGTTTTTGTGGTATGGGTGGCATTTTTCGTAATGGAATATGTTGGTGGGTGGCTGTTGGATTGGTAGTAGAGAAAGGCGACTTCGATTGTTGTGTGTGTAGGGATTTGAGAAGGGAGACATGGGTTGACTGTGGGTATGTTGTGCGTGTGGAAACCTAAAAAGCTAGCAGAGTGGGCAGTGATGCGTTGCATAGTGTTGGGGTTAGTGGCCTTGTAGCGCAAGGTGTACTTGACTCTTTCGTTGGTGTGGGAAGGTCCGTCGTCGTGTGTGTAGCGCAGTATATGGTTGACGGCTTGGATGTGGGTTACGATAGAAATTTTCGTGATGTTTAAACCTAGTGTGTGTGGGGGGGAGTATTTCGTTTTATTGGGGTAACGAAAGGATAGTTTGCCTAACTTGGAGATATGACTCCAAATTGTGGTGTCCAGTTTGTCGAGGTCCTGTTGCGGGAGTGAGTTGTAGATTAAACGGTAGGTGAGGGTAGGTTTCAGTTGTATGTTGGATAGTTTTATGACTTCGTTGTGTGTGAGAGGGAGGGTGGATATGTTGGCGAAAAAGGCGTGAATGGTGTTAAGTAGAAGTTGGAGCATGCTGGGGTTTTGTTGTTTGTTGAAAAAGTAGGTGCCCAGGTATTTATAAAAAGCCCTGGGGTCGCCGTCATCGGTAAAGGTACTGAAATGTTGGGTAGGACTAATACGAATGGTGATGCGGGTGGCGTTGTTGAGGGCGTTGAGTTCAGATTTAGTCGTGTTAAACGAAAGGCCGTATCGAGGCCCTTGGACAAAGAGGCAATGAAGCACTTTGTGTAGAGTGGCATGGGAGGTTGTTTGGAGGGCGATGTCGTCGATGAAGGAGAAAAGGTCGTTGAATTCGTGTTCAGGTAGGAGAGATTGTATGTGGTTAATGATGGGGTCGACAAAGAGGTTAAAGAGTATGGGGGACATGGGGCATCCTTGTCTAAGTCCCCTTATGCAGTGGGCTGCAAAGAGGGCGAAGCCGTTGACGACGGGGAAGTCGTGGGGGCAGGCGTAGAGGTTTTGGATGAGGTTGATGATGGAGTGAGGTATGTTGTAGTTGGAGAGTATTTGCCATAAGGCTCGGTGAGGAACGGATTTAAATGCTTTATTTAAATCAAGATATAAGTGGTACATGTCTGGGTGCAGTGATAGGTTGGCAATCATAGTGTATATGTGGTCTGTGGTTCTGTGGTTAGGAAGTCCGCCATACTGTGTGTTGTTGGTGAGGTGGTATGTTGTGGCGTAGTAAGTGAGGGTGTGTGCACCGTAAGAAGCTATGATTTTGTAGAGTGTGTTAAGTAGTGCTATTGGTCTGTAGTTTGTAGGATTATGGGGGTCGCCTTTTTTGTAAAGTAGAAAAATTTTTTCTTTAAGCCAGTGAAAAGGTATGTGGTCGGCGATAAGGAGGGAACACAGGCTGTAAATGTAGGTTTGTATATCAGGGGGGCAGACGGAGAAAAGGTAGAGAGATGTGTCGTCGAAACCAGGTGCGGTGTGTGGTTTAGCGTTCGACAAAAGAAGGTTGAAGAAGTCTCTGGTAAAGTGTGGTAATGGAGCGTCGTTGGGTATTTTTGGGGAGTTAGTCATGAGTGTGTCGATGAAGGCTGGGTCTGTGTCGAAATCTGGGGGGCCTCCCAGGGCAGAGAGAGCGTGTCCCATAGATTTGCAGATTTCGTAAGGGTCGGTGGTGAGTTGACCAGTTTGGTCAAAGAGAGAGATGGCGGTGGTGTTTCTGGGGTTGAGAATGTTGTTGATTGTCTTTTTTATGCGCTTGTGAGAAATGAGGGAGTGGTGGAGTTTCTTGTGCGCTTGTGCTTGTTTTTTTGAGGTCCAGTCATTGAGTAGTGTGTGAAGTTTTTTTGTTTTGTGTGCACTGGAGGTAGTAGAAGGTAGATTATTTACAGCGTCAAGGAATTGTTTCTCCACGCTGGTTGGTTTGTGTTCGTGTGCTTGATGAGTGACTTTTTTGTAGGTGGTTACTAGTTGGGTGAACAGGAAGTCGGTCAGAGGAATAAGTTGTTCAACGGGTTGTTGGAAGAGAGTCTCGTGATGTTTGGAGAGCCAGTCGTTAAGAGGTTTACTGAGGGACGTAAAGTGTGACTTTTCTTCTTTGCTTAGGGGGCGGTAGTGAATGGAATTGTGTGGGATGTTGTATATGTTAATCGGATTGGTAGGGATGGCTATGGAAGTGGATACGGGTCGGTGGTCGGAGATGTCGTTGTGAATATCAATGAAGGTGTTGAAAGGTTTGAAAATGGTGCTGGAAAGAGGAGAGGAGAGAATCAGGTCCATGCGTGTGTGAGACGGGAGCCTTTTGTTTGCAGGGCGCGTCCACTGTTTTGTCTCTGGGTGGTCCTTACGATACAGGTCAATGAGGGTTGGTGTGGTGGTAGGATTGGTGGGGTGTACCTTGTCGTGGAGCCAAGGCCAGTATTTATTGTGCTTGATATTAGCCGTGTCTAGAGAAGGTTGGAGATATGTGTTGAAGTTGCCGAGCATGATGTGGCACGGTTGGTCTTGTTGGAGGGCGGAGATTGTTTTCTCTAACCTGTGTCAGAGATGAGCGTGATGTGATTTGTACACGTTAATGATCCGGAGTGTGTGGTAGCCTGGTATAGTAAGGTGGATGGCAGTAAGGCATCCATTGACCTTGTCATGTTTGATTTGCGTGACGAAAGGAGATAGGGAGGTGTGAATGATAATCGCTGTGCCGTTGGATTTGTCAGAAGATATGTTTGTGAAAGTGTGTAGGTTTAGGAGTGAATGTAAGGAGGGGGCGGTAGGTATTTCCTGTAAACAAAGTATGTCGGTTCCTTGTTGTTGGTGTCGTAATATAATGGCGTCTAGGTTGTCAATGTTTTTGGCAGTGTTGTGGGTAGTGAGTGTTAAACGTGTTTTAGAGTGGATTAAGTTGTCTGTTGGTGTGGTAGGTTTAGGTGCTTTGTGAATGTTGGTATCGTAACTTGGTGGTTGGGGGACCCCCGGTGGGAGGGGGATATCAATTGACGGCGTCATGATGATGGGAGAGATGGGACCACGTGTCTAACACTGACCACTTCCGAGACATTCCTTGATCTTGACGAGTCCTCGAGTCTAACGTGCGGCCGTTTTGGCAATCGTAACCCGACTGGGTCAGGAAGGAAGCACTTGCAAAAAGATAAACTCTTCATCCGCTCATGACAGAAATCAGTCAGGCCACTTGCTGGCGACTGATAGGGCAGAGTGACACTAGGCGTGCAAAAGAGTACCCGATCGTGGCTTGGATGAATCAAAATCTTGACGCCCCGTAGATGAGTGAGCGAAATCCACACGGCATGCAGGATGCATTGTGAGGGAAGTGTACGTTCCAGTGTGTTCGCATTGTTATCGATGCGTGGCACAATATCTTGCGAGGTGATGCATCGCGGATGGTTAGATGTTATCGCTTCGAGAATCGGCAGCATGATAAACAGATCATACCGTTGGTATTGAAAGTGAGGACGGAGGGGATCCGCATCTCTGAGTAATGACTTAGTGAAGACATAGAGAACTGAATGAGAGAAAGAGTGTGGGTGGGTGGGGAGTCATTGGGGCTTGGCCACGATCAATCGCTCATTGATGGAGCGCAATTGTTTCTCGGAGCCAAATTCTTTGGCGGCCAAGAGTGTGGCTTCCCATTTAGAAGTGTCATGGTCTTTGGCAATTGAATCAATGATGTTTTGTTTTTTCAAGAGGTTGGGCGAACTGGATGTAAAAGTGATGCCTTGAACTTTTTCTTGGTGTGCTAGGATACTGGATCCCAAGTTTTGGAAGAGTGCTTCAAAATATTTGTGCGATTTGGCACTTGGGTTGGATTCCAGCGGTTGGATGGAGGTGAAGGTACCAAAAAGTGAAGTTGCTTTGTTGATGTCTCTAAAACTAATGGAGCGTGGAGCACAAATGACCACCGATTTGGCGTCGGTTGGTGTGTAGGAGGGTTTAGCACGATAGCTTAGTGGAGCGTCGGACAAAACTGCATATGTGTTATCGTGATTGAAAAAAGTGAGGCCGGCTTTCTTGCATTGTTCGTTCATCCATTTGAGTTTTGAAACTCGTGTTTCGGTGTTGCTTGGAATAGAGTGGACATCCAGATGCATCAATACCGAGTATTTGGTGCGTAGAATTGCGAATTGCAGAATCGAATTCATTTTTTCAAGAGAGGCCACTCGATTTAGAAGCTCCGTGGGTTCAAGCTTGACTCCGTTTTTCGCGGAGCTTTTTGAGGCGGAGATCATGAAAGTATTTTCATGGGCGGAGAGGTTGTAGGGGAAAGCTATAATGAGTGGATTCCTGTCTAGTGGGTAATGGGATTGAATGGTTTTGGCAATTTGGGAGGAGAGGGCTGAGTTGGTTTCGATGTCGAAACGAGCGTGGGTGCTGCCAATGGGCGAGCCCCTTTTTCTTATCTCACCGCGGTAGTGTGCGCAATTGGTGGAGGTAATGGATGAGGCATCTTGGAGGTCGGGTCTGATTAATTTGTTGAAAAATTGGAAAGCATCTTCCTCGGTGAGGACTTCGAGGTCTCGCGAAATGTCGATTCTGACATAATCGGTGATTGGTGGTGTGTGACGGGCTTCTTGTTGTGGAGAGATGAAAGCCTCGGCTTGTGCTAGGTCATGGCCCGGCAAAATAGGAGAGAATTTGGGCGGTGTGTATTGGAATTCGGAAAGCTTGTCCAAAGTAATCATAATATATCCCTCGGGGTGTGGGGCGGAGCAAGTGTCAAAAGGTTTTTGATCATTCTTGAGGACCATATTCAACGGAACAAAGTTTTGGGAGATTTTTTGGTCAACCATAAAACTTCTTGCTTTGGCATAGGCTTGAGAGTAATCCCAAATCCCGGTCGTGGCTTCACACACTCTCGGGTCTGACACCAAAAGAATTAGCGTACCCCTTACATGTATTTTAGCACGCGCGAGCGACGCTAGAGCATTGAGCAACATGGACACGTGTGCGGATGTGTTGTGCGAGGCGTCCTTGTTGAAGTCGTAATTTGTAGTGGGAGTGAAGATGAAAGTTCTTGTTTGGGACTCGTAGAGGTTGGCCATGATGTTGAGGGTCGTGATATTTTGGGGAGTGACCAGGTTTTCATTTTTGATGGCTCGTGCATGATCTTCCGTTGGGTACGGGGCGGAATACTCGTACTTCTCGTTGAAATAGTGTTGGTAGTCGGTGCCCCCAAAATGTATTTCATGAGGTTGTTTGTGGAATTGGGCGATGATGTCCTCGGTTGGTAACATGGTAATGTAGTCGGAGTATACTCGGTTGTCCTGAGATTGGAATTGATAGACTTCCGGAACTTTTTCATCTTGAAGGTCTTGGTGGAGTTGGGATGGAGAGTTGCCATTGGGGTCGTTCACAAAAGCGTTGGAGGTTTGGTGGGTTTCCAAGTCTTCCATAGGGATGAAAGTGAAACTCTTGTTGCGCTTTTCCGAAAGTTTGGCAAAATCCACCTTGGCTTTTCATTGTAATGAAGTTGGGTGTTGATGACGATGTCGTCGTTGACAGCCTCTTTCGTTTCACGGTTTGGTTGCGTGGTGGTTCTTTGAATCCACTTTGTCTTGTGGCGCTTGGACTTGCCGTTTGGGCTTGAACTCGCATTTTGGCTTGGAAATGCGTCTGGAGTGTTTTTCTCGGCGTTTGTTTTCTGATTTGATTTGGGAGTTTGGGGTTGTTGATCATTCTCCTTTCCTTTTTCATCTGCTCTGCTTTCCCGAAGAGCCGCGTTGCGTCTGTGATCCCTCAGCTGTTGGTCGCTTTTCTCGAATTGCGCCACGCGATTTGCGACGGACTTGCTCGGATCTGCGGCTTTTGGCACGGTGCGATCTTTGCCCATGATCGATTTTTGGGACAGCTGTTGTTGAAATTGTGATCAGCGTGTGCGCCAGGAAATTGCGGATGGAGTGATACCTAATATGTGGGCAGAAATCAGTGATATCGGAAAAATTCAGGAAAAGATTTTATTGTAGTCTGTCAACCTGAAATTAGGAATTTCCCACGGAGGACCCTCAACGCTTGTTGCTCTTGTGTGCCCCAGCGCCAAGTAGTGCTCTTCTTGATCAAGTCCGTCAGAATGGCGCTGGTGCAGGTGAAGTTCTTGATATGGCGGCGGTAGAAGTTGCACGGCCCAATGAAACTGTGTACATCATGGAGTCCTTTCTTGGGGTCTTCATGTCGTACCTTAGCGTCCATCAGGGGTTTGGCCTTACAGGCCGCTGGGGTCCACCACCAATAGCCAACGTCAAACCCGAGGTACTGCATGGTCTCCTGCATGAACTCACACTTCTCCAGCTTGAGTCGTGTGTGGTTCTCCTGGCAGACCGCAAAGAACTCACCCAAGAGGATCAGGTGATCCTCCTGGGTATTGGTCCCGAGGCATACATCGTCGATGTGCGTCTCCATGTGGGCCCCACGGGATATGAGTTCTTGCACCTTGGGTCTTCGTCCTGGGATGAACAGGACCTTGTTCATCAGCTCTTGGAATAGAGCGGGTGCGTTGGCCACGCCAAAGGGCATGACCTTCCACATGAACACCCTCCCCTGAGGGGTGATGAAGGCGAGTAGCTCCTGGGCGTTGGGTGTCAGGTCCATCTGCGAAAATACACTTCTCTTGTCCATCTTTGTCTTGTAGCGACAGGAGGCTATCTTCTTAAGGGTAGACTCCATGTTAGGCATGGACCCTGAGTGGTTCAACGTTTTCTTGTTCAGCTCTCCATAGTCCACTACCAGCCGTTTGGCTGTAGACCCAGGCTTAGCCACCAGGAAACAGGGGCTGCAGTGTTGGGGGTAGTCCCCGTCCTTGTACTCCAGGACTAGGCCAGCGTCAATACACTCTTGTATCTGTCGCTCAATCTCGTCGGCCTGCTCTTTAGGAGCTGGATAGGGTCTCCTCCGTATCTTATGGCCCAGGAACTCGGCTTTCAGCTTGAGGTCCATCTGTACCAGCTTGTCACGTGAGGCTGGGGGTGGTAGTTCCCCGAACACCTCCAGATAGGTCCTTATAAGCTTCTGCACCCGCGGGTCCAATAGCTTGATCTTGTCCTCCATGTCCTCGTCAGAGTGTAAGTTGCCTGCCCCCTGAGTAATAGACGTCGGGAGGTGATCCTCCATCGACTCTTCGCCCTTGGTAGTATCCCTCAACCCTTGGTAGGCATATAGTAGGTCTCGTTCAACCATCTCCGGGGGACGATGGCAACATAGGCACGCTCGAGGGGGTTCACATACACATTCCTCCGAGAGGTCATCCTCCTCCGGGGTCCTCACATGGGCACCCCACACGCTCTTCATGAGCTTGAGATCCACCTCCCTTTGCCAGGTGGTGATCTTCTGTTCGAGGTCCTCCTTCAATTGCGATAGATCTCCCATCCCTACGTGCTCATTTGGATCAGGTACCCTTGAATTACCCAAGTGAAACCGTGGTTCAACCGAGTTCAACCGCGCACTTTCATTACGGCTTCCCCACGGTTGAACCCCTATCGAGGTACAGCAACAAATTGCTAAGTAGCAACCTGAAAACCGCTATTCTTCAGCCCTGCAAGAGATGCCACACCCCCTAAAAAGAATGTTTTTGAAAACCTTCTTACCTCATTGCTGCAAAACACTGGAGACATATTTCTCTTGGATCACATTTCACGGCGGTGGTGTTGTAGGTGCCAGTGGCGGCGGCTGTATTGGTGAAACCGCACGGCTTCACCATCAACTTTTCGTTAGGCGTGGTGACATACACCCCTGCGCCTTGTTTGGATTCCCCTTAGGACTGTGGACCCTTTTTAGTGAACAACAATTACATGCAAGCCTACACTTGATCGTCAGAAGCTTGTTTCCTCATGGATTGCACTAAAATGTAACCGGCTTTCGAGGTGGTTCAACCGCTGGACAGGCGCGCGGTTGCACCGGCTTCACCGCTTCAACCGCTGTTGCACGAAGCGCTACACAAAAAACACATCTTCACCTTGGGAAGCCAAACGTGACCAGTTCCTTCTGCATCGCCACAGGCAGACATCCCCATGCAATGCCTGTGTACGGTACGAGCACAATGCGCTGTCCAGACCAGGTAGGTAGGTATCTTCGGGAGCTCGGGATGCCTCCTTTGACATTGCAGGAAGAAGGTCTTACCAAGGGGACGTCCTGTCCCTCCCACTGCCCTATGTCAGGTGCCTCTTGAGCCGCTCCCGCATGTGCTTGGGAAGGCATTGTCGCGGCCACCCGGTCCATGTGTCCCGGGTGGGAGGGTGTCCCCACATGTGTCCATGGGTAGGGCCACATGCCCCCTCCTTTGGGCGGCAGCTCTGGGGGGCTGCCCAGCCGTGTGGAGTATCTCCCACCACAAGGGGTATTGCTCCCGCTTGTCTACGGTACGACCGCCTCACCCTTGTGGCTTGAGTTGCGGGGCCACTCTGCTTGGCAGGTGACCCCCTCCTGGACTGTGTACCGGCTCGCCTGTCACCGGTTGCTTCCATGGCTCCGGGTGACGTTTGCCATGGTCCTCGATGCAGCCTGGCCGGGCTCGGACCAGTGGCTTTGGAGTACCGCTCCTGCCACTGGCCCGTTGGGTCGGCTGGGTCGCCCCAGTGCGTCCGACCCATGGGGTATTGGTTCTTTCCTGTCCCTCGGGTGCCCTACGTGTGTGCAGTGTCCTGGGCCGTTGGGCTCCTGTTCACCGGTGTGCCCGCGCGGTTTGCTGTGGTGTGTCTGCGGTGTCCTGGGCCAGCTGGCTCCTGTTCACCGGTGTGCCCGCTCGGTGTGTTGTGTCGCATGTGCGGTGTCCTGGGCCCCTGGGCTCTTGTTCACCGGTGTGCGTGCTGTGTGCGGTGCGCGTGTGCCATGGGTGGTTGTGTCCCTCTTCCTCCCCCCCTAATTTTCGTTTTTTTTTTGTTTTTGTTTTTGTTTTTTTTTTCTTTACCTGTTTTTTTTTTTTTTGGAAAAAAGAAAAAGAAAAAACAAAAAAGAGGAAAACAGAGGCGCGCGTACACTGCAGGCACAGGCATGGGCAGCTGGTGTGGCGGTGCTATAGCGTTGTGTCCTCTGGCTGGTTAGGCGGCTATGTGGGCTGTGGCTGTGGGCTGTGTCTACGCATTTCCCTCAGCGGGCCTGGTTTGGAGTCAAGGGTTGACGGTTTCGGGATGTGGCTCAGGTTTGATTTGTGTTGGGGCTTCGGCCCGGTTAGGCTTGGGTCAGGGTGGGTTTGGTGAGGTGTCTCTTTGCTTCTGGAGCTGGCTGGTTAGGCAGCTGTGTGGGCTGTGGGTGTGGGCTGTGGTTGTGTTGTTCCCTCGGCGGGTTTGGTTAGGAGTCAAGGGTTAGCGGTTTCGGGGTGTGGCTCGGGTTTGATTTGTGCTTGAGTTTTGGCTCGGTTAGGCAGTTGCGCGGGGCCGGGCGTGTGGGTAGCGGCGTCCACGGAGTCGTGCGCCCGAGGCGGGTGCGGGGTGGTGCGTGCGGGCCGGCCGTTGGCCGGTGGCCTCACTGGGAGTCCCACACGGAGGGGTCGACGGGCGTGCCGGGGGCGTACGCAGCGTGCAGGTTGGGCAGCAGCGGGCGTACGTGCAGGGCGTCGGCGTGCCCGATGGGGACCTCACTGAGGACCGAGGGGTTGGCGGCAAGCGGTATGCGATGCCCGGGAGGGGTGGTGGCGAGGTGCAGGAGGATGTCCGCGGCCCGCGACGTGGGGGCGAACACGGCGTGGGTCGGGTGCGGCCCCGGGAGCGGTGCTGGGGGGAGCGGGACCACAGGACGGCGGTCTACTGTGAGGTGCCAAGTGGCGCGATGGTGGAGGAGCCGGACTAGGGCGATGCTGTGGCGCAGCGTGTGGGGCTGGGTGCTGGGCGGCGTGGGGGCGTGCGGCGGGAGGGGGGGGGGGCGGGGCGGTGGCGTGGGAGGGGGCACGGCGGAGGAGTGACGTCAGTGACGTGTGTGTCGTGCTGAGGGTGGAGAGGAGCCCACGGTATCGGGCCCGGGTTCGGCGCCTTTGGGCGTAGTGGTGCTCGTTGTCGTGTGCGTTGGCTTCCTTCGGCGTCCGGTTTGTTTGGTGACTTCTGGGCGGGGCCTGGCGTGGCGCCCCGTGGTGGTGGTGTGCTGGATAACGGGGTTAGATGGCGGCGCCGCTGGCCGGGGGGTCAGGCGCGTCGTGTTGTGTGGCGCGCAGGGCTCCTGGGGTGTTGTGGGTGTCGCCGGTGTCGGTGCGCCGACGCTTGTGGGGTGGTGAGGGGGTGTGTGCGTGCGGGGCTGGGCTTTGGGTGATGTCCCACAGGCGGATGCCGTCTCGCCGCGCTTCCTGGAGGGTCTCCCGCAGGCGCCTGAGGACGTACGGGTGGTCCTGGGGCGCGGGGAGGTTGCGGGGGTGGACTCCCAGGGGGTGGAGCGCATCGGCCAGCATGGCTTCCCATGCGGCCTGCGGCATCCACCCCCCCGCCGGCCGGAGGCGGCAGTTCTCCACCAACCCCTTGCGGGGCCGATGGACCAGGCCCTCGAGGGAGGGCTCTCCCCGGGCCCACTTCCGCAGCTCCCAGAGCTGCGTGTGGGTCCAGCGCTGCCACCACTGTTCCTGGGCGGGCCTGCGGTCTTGGGCGGAGGAGGGGGCGTGGGTGGGTGTGACGGGGCCGTGGGGGCCGGCGGCGGTCGCGGGTCCGGGGGA
The DNA here is from genome assembly GCA_964036045.1 of Eutreptiella sp. 'Long Island Sound 2002'. Classification (NCBI taxonomy): domain Eukaryota; phylum Euglenozoa; class Euglenophyceae; order Eutreptiales; family Eutreptiaceae; genus Eutreptiella; species Eutreptiella sp. 'Long Island Sound 2002'. The sequence continues at coordinate 61,055,997 of OZ038384.1, read as the reverse complement.
TTCCTCGTAGTCCTATTCCGTGGGGGTGCGTGGGGAGTGGGGGTGCACGCGGATGTGGACCCGCGGGTGTGCGCGTACGGTCTCCGCCTCGGGGTTGGGCGGGGATTCGCGGCGGCGGCGGTAGTGGGGCATGCGTTGCATGTGGGCTGTCATCGGGGGCCGGTAGGGGGGCGGGGGCGCTGCTGGTGGACCCTGGAGCGGTCCGTGGGCCTGGGGTGCGGGCTTTGGGAGGTGGTGGGACGAGGCGCGTCGCGCTTCGGCCGCGGCGCGCTCCGCCATGAAGGTGGTGGCGGTGGCGTCGGTGACGGTGGGGGGGCGCCGCGCTGGGCGCTGCTGCCTTTGGGCCTGGGACGGCTGGGGCCGGATGTCGTAGAGGACATCCTGGGGGGGCCGGGCCCGAGCTGCCGTCGTGGCGCCGGGTTTGGGCTTGGGCTTGGGCTTGGCTGCGGGCCGCCGTTTGGCGGCGGCCTTGGGCTTCGGCTGGGTCGTGGGCGTGGGCTTCGCCGGGGCGTGGGCTTTGGCGGCGGCGGGGCTGCTCGCGGTGGGGGCGGGTTTGAAGGCCCGTTTGGGAGGTGTCCCCCGCGGCCTGGGGGGTGGAGTGCTGGATGAGGACGTGGTGGTGGTGGTGGATGAGGTGGTCGTGGTGGTGGAGGTTGTGGAGTCGGAGGCGGAGGAGAGGGCCGCGGGAGACGGCGGAGGGTCCCGGGCCTCGGGGGCGGGCGTATGATGCTGGGTCCTGTAAGTAGCGAGAATGCGGGTGCAGGTTCGGGCATCGGGCGTGTGCGCGCGTTTTCCCTCGTGATCCGTGCGTGCTGGTGCTGGCGTGGCGGTGTTGTCTCGGCTGTGCGGGCACGTGGGTTACCCGGGGGGTGGCCATATCTGCTCCAGGACGCGGGGGTGTGTTTGCTGGAGGTAGTCGAGGGTGCGGAAGAAGCATCGCTGGATGCCGGGCATGTCCTCCTCTGTGAGGTGGGGGTAGTTTTGGGTGGGGGTGTGGGGGCCCGGCCATAGCAGCGCCATGAGGCGGGCTGCCACCATGTACGGGCATAGTTGTGGGGTGGTGGGGCGTGGGGGGGTGGGTCCCCCGCGGTTTGGGGGGGCTTCCATCTGCTGGGGGCGCAGCGTGACCACCCACACCCATCAGTCCGTGGGGATCCCCCAGGTCCGTTGGGTCCACTTGGCGAGGCAATACATCGCCCTACCAAGGCCCTGGTAGCCGCTGCGGATGGAGAGCAGCGCGTCCAGGGATTCGGGTTTCCACGTGCCCCAGATGTGGGGGTCGTCCGGGTCGTCCCCCCTGGCGTACGTGTCGGGGCCTGGGTTGTGTGTGGGGGGGTGTAGTCGGCGGGGAGGAGGGAGTCGGTGCCGTGTACCACCCAGTGGTCTGTGGGTGCGTCGTAGGTGGTGGTGGAGAGGGTGTAGTGCAGATTGTACATGAGGGTCATGTACGTGGAGGGGGCTGGCTGCTGCTCGTCGGGGGTGGGGATGTCCCCCGGGACGTGGTGCCGGAAGTTGCTTAGGGAGGCCATCCGGGCCACCCATGTTTCCCGCTCCCACTCTTTGGTGCTGTCGGGGGTGGCGTCGGGTGGGGGGTGGGCCATGTTGGGCTCGCGGTAGCGGGTGCGGCCCTGGGTGCTGTCCCGCTCCGGCACGGGGTGTCCGACCAGGTGTCGCCCCCAGTCGATGGGGGGTACCCAGATCCGGCTCCCCGTGGGGGGCGGGCTCTCGCCGTCTGGGGTGGCACGTGGGGGGCGCTCGTGTCGGGCGATGTGGAGGAAGGCGTCGAAGAGGCAGTCTCTGACGCCTTCCCCCAGGGTGGCCGCCTGGACCAGGGTGGCCGCCCGGATGGGGGTGCTGGTGCCGGAGGTGCGGAGGCACAGCACGACGTCCTGTTCCCCGACCCCCCGGAGGTGCTGCCGTACCGCTGCGGGGTTGTGCAGGGCGTAGGGTTCGGCCGGTGCGGCGACTGGTGGTGCGGGGTGTGATGGGGGGGGTGGTGTGGGTTGGGGGGGGTGGTCATCGTTGTCGCGCGTGGGGTCCGGTGATGGGGTCTCTTGTGGCGGTCGCGGGAGGGGGGATTCGCGGTGGCGTGTGTCGGCGGGGGTATCGACGTCGATTGGCTGGTGCTGGCTGCCGCGTGTTGTGTCCGTGGCCTGGTCTTCGGGGGGGGGGTGGGGGGGGGGTGGTGTGGGGGTGGCGCTGTTGGTGGTGGGGGGGGCGGGGGTGGGTGTTGTGCTGGCTGGGGGTCTGGGCGTCCCTGTGGGTCGTGTGGGTGTTGCGTGTGTGCGCCGTGTGGCCCTTGCGGTTCTTGACTGGTTGTGGTGCCGGGGTGTGGGTGGGAGGCGGCCGCATGAGCGTCCGGGTGGGGCTGTGGTCCGTATGTAATGGGTGGCTGCTGGTGGATGGTGCTCGCTGGTATGGGGTGTGGGTGGGGGGGCTGCTGGTGGTGGTGGGGTGGGGGGGGCGGGGGTGGGTGTTGTGCCGGTTGGGGGTCCGGGCGTCCCTGTGGGTCGTGTGGGTGTTGCGTGTGTGCGCCGCGTGGCCCTTGCGGTTCTTGACTGGTTGCGGTGCCGGGGTGCGGGTGGGAGGCGACCGCATGAGCCCCCGGGTGGGGCTGTGGTCCGTATGTGATGGGTGGCTGCTGGTGGATGGTGGTCGCTGGTATGGGGTGTGGGTGGGGGGGCTGTTGGTGGTGGTGGGGGGCTCCTACTCGGTCCTGGTGTTGCTGGTGTGCGTGCGCGGCTCCTCGCGGGTCCATGGGGGTGTACCGTGGCTCGTATGTCGTGGGCCCGTGTAGCGGGGGCGGCGGGTGGTGCTGGACCGCGTGGTGGTGGTGTGGAGGGTGTGTCGGTTGTGTGTGGTACCCCGGCGTTGGTGGGTCTGGTGGCAGGGGCTGGTGGTGGTGGTACCCGTGATGGTGTGGTGCGGTGATGTGCGCTATGTGGGGTGGGTGGTTTGCGGGGCCTGGTTGTGCTAGGGCGTGGTGGGGATGTAGCTGGTGGGGGTCGCTGTAGCTTGGGGGCATTAGGGGGTAGGGGTCGGGAGGGACGGGGGCGCGGTGGTGGTGTTGGTGGTGCCATGTCCCCTGGCTCTGCGCGTACGGCGGTCCTGGCATGGTGTGGACGTGTGTGGGCGGTGGTGGCTGACTGGGCTGCAGGGTTTGGGTGCTGCGGTACGGTGGTGGTGGTGGGCGTTGGTGGTGGTGGTGTTGTTGGTGTGCCCCGGGGGTCTGGGCGTGGGGCGGTGCGGTGTGGCTGGACCCGGGCCTTGGTCGGGGCGTCGCGCCCTGCTGGCGGGCGCGTTGGCGGGCCCCCTGGTGCCGGTCCCCCTTGGTCTTCTTGGCCTGGTGGGTGTCGGGGGCGGGTGAACCCCCCTGTCCCCGTGGGGGCGACGGGGAGCGGGCGCGCCAGCGGTGTGCCTCTTGGAGGCTCGTCTTGAGGCCTCTGACGTAGGCCTCCTGGTCCGTGAGGCTCATCTGCGTGGCGGTGGCCTCGTCGGGGGCGGCCAGGTGGGCGTCCCGAAAAGACGCCCAGCCCTCCGGGGGCGTCTGTTGTGCGGGGTGGGGGTGGTGTGCCGGGTAGAGGAGTGCGCTGAGGGGGTAAGGTGTTCCCTTCCGTCGGCCGAGGGCGTTTGCGAACCGGCGGCACGTGGCCCGGAGGTAGGCTGCTATCTCCTCTGGTGCCGTGTCGGCCCACGCTTCCGGCGTCAGGGCTGCTGCTTGGGGGGTCGGGAGTTGTGGGTCTGGGAGGTGTAGGTCTCGGTGGTGGAGGTATAGGGCGAGGAGGATGTTGCGGGGCGCCACGTTCAAGCCGCCTCCGCTGTGGCGTAGGGGTGGGCTGTGGGGGGGCAGGGGTGCGTTGCCTGCGGCCACGGCTATGGCCCATGCGTGGTCTGCCGCGTCCGCCACGTAGTACCCTCCCCGTTGGTCCCGGAGAGTGTCCGTGAGGTACCCGAAGAAGCTGGGGTGGCTGGCGGGGGGGGGTGCGGCTGGGGCCGCGGGCCGTTCGCGGTGGCGGGGGTTGAGGTCCCCGCAGTGGGGGCAGTGGGTGAGGCGGTGCGCGGCTCCCAGGCAGACCCAGTGGTCTGGGTTGCAGGGCAGGGCGGTCTGTGGTAGCCGCTGGTGAACGCAGAGGGGACATGCGGTGGCTGGTGGTTGGTGGTACCTGTGGACGGACGGCGGCGTGGGGGGATGGGGGCTGGTGGCGCGCGCATGCTGGTGGGAGCGTGTGCGGTGCCTGTGGCGCCCGTGTGTGCTGTGCCAGTGCTGTGCTCGGTGGACGGTGTGTAGACGTGGTGGGGGTTCTGTGTTGGTATGTCACGGGGCAGGTTCTCATGGTTGGTAGAACAGGAGTTTGAGGAGGTGGGCTTGGTCTGTTGGGGGCAGGGTTGCCGCATGCTGCAGGTATGTGTGGGTGCGGTATGTGAGCTGCTCCGCCGTCTTGGCAACGGCCGTCCGCTGCATGTGTGCCGCCGTTGCCTGGGGGTCCTCCGCGTGGGTGCGTAGTATGGTGTAGACGGCAGTGGGGACGAGTCCCCTGCGGACTGCCTCGAGCACCTCCGTCTCCTTGAGGACGGTGGTGAGTTGCTGGGTCGCCGGGGACTGCGCCAGCCATCCGGCGTGCTGTGCGACGGTGTGGGTTCGGATCCAGTCTGTGAGGGTGTCCAGTCCCCTGTACAGGGGGCACGCCTTGAAGTGGTCCCATGTTTCTTCTTCCGCGTGGCTGCAGATGCATTTGGTGTGTCCTGCGGGGACGTGGATTGAGCGGCGCGTATACCATCGGTGGTATCGGGTGAGGAGGGGAAGTTGTTCGAGGGCGAGTCTGAGTCGGGGCTTTTGTAGGTGCGCTGGGAGGCTATCCGGGCGCAGGGCGGAGTAGTAGAGGGGGGTGTGGACGGAGTTTTCGAGGCGTCGGAGGAGTTCGGTGTTCGCTGGGTGGCCCAGTGTGGTGGCTAGTTGCTGGATGGGTGTGGGGTAGTGGTACTGCTTGTCTCGATCCGTGTACGGCGTGTCCTCGGGCATCCATTGGGGGGGCTGTGCGGCCAGGGGTATCGGGGGCAGGTGCTGCAGGTGGCTGTGGTGTGGGGTGTCCAGTCGCACGCGTTCGAGCCCTGGGGTGTGGTTGGTGTTCTGGTGTTTGGCCTGCGTGTCTGCGCGTCCATTGCCGTATGCGTAGCGGTGCGACTCCTGCTTGACGATGTGTAGGGCGTCCTGGGGGTGCATGCCCTTGAAGGCCATCCATAGTCCCAACGCTTGTGTGGTGAGGCCGGAATCGAGTGCTTTGTGGAGGGGCAGGTCCGCAAGGCGCCTGGTGAGGTGGATGTCGACTGTGGCGTCCACGACTACCCAGATGTTGCGGGGCCGGACCGTCGTGGGTGGCGGTGTGGCGGTGACGGCGTCTGCCATGGTGCGCAGTTCGCCGTGGGAGGACGCCCCAAAGATGGTGGTCCCGGTGTGGTGTTCCACGTGGAGGCCGTCCGCGTGCCGGGTGATGCGCACAGAGGCGCAACCGACCGTGGGGATGTGTTGCTGGGTGCCGGATGCGTCCGTGAAGTAGATGATGTCGGTGTCGCTTGGTATGGGTAGGCGGGCGATTGCTGTGGGGTGATAGACGTAGATGGGGTTCCCCTGGGTGGTTCTGGCGGTCATTTGCGTGGGTTGCAGTAGTGGCGCTGCATAGACGCCTATTCCCTGGGTGATGATGGCCTGGGCTCGTGGGGTGAGGCGGAGGAGGCCCCTGTCTGGGCGTCCCTGGGTGATATACGCGTACATCAGGTGGAAGAGGTATCCCGTATTGGGGTGGAATTTCTGGCACGTGATGGTCTGTCGCCGCTCCTTGTCGTCTTTGTCGCCGCGGAGGGTGGGGCATTTGTGCTGTAGGGGGCGCATGGGTGCCTCCTGAGGTCCTGCGCGGTGTGGGTCGCAGCGGTCGTACTCCATGGCTACGCTGTCCGGGTCTGCCCGCTCGTTGGTGAACGTCCATGTTGCCGTGGGTGTTCGGGTCCAGGCTACGTGCGCCGGGTGGTCTGGAGGTACCGTGTGAAACCAGGGGGAGAGCCATGCCTGCTGGTCGGCGGTGGCGGCGGCGGTGGGGGTGTGGTAGTGGGTGGAGATGAGGTGCAGCAGGGGCCACGGAGTGTCGAGGGCCGCCGGGCCGCAGTGCCAGCACGTGCGTGGTATGCCCTGGTCACTGTGTCTGACTGGTGGTACATCGGTCTCCGGTGCATTGTGTTTGGGGATGGACCAGGGGGCATGGTGTCGCTGGACGGTGCGGGTAACATGTTTGTGGCCGTTTGGTGCTAGTAGCAGGATGGTGGGTGGTGTCCAGCCTTCGGCTGACGGGGTGGGCTCCCCCTGCGTCGTGGCGCCGTCGTTGGGGGTCTCGTGTTCGCTCAGGCGGGGCCGGGGATGCTGGCGCTGGAAGGCTGTGTACGCCGTGTCGATGTCCTTGGGCCCCGGCATGTCGCGCCCTGCCTTCGTAGCACATGCGCGGAGGTACGCTTGGAAGACGTGGCGTGCTGGCCATTGTGGGTCGGAAAGGAACGGGGCGTGGTGGGCGTCGCATTGGGCCATGATCTGCATCTGTGTTGGGGTGATATACACTATGGTGATGGTGGCCCCTACGAGGCGCAGGGTGTCCACCTCGCCTGCCGGGTGTCGGTGGATGTCGGTGTGTGTGGCCACGAGTGGCCCCTGTTGATCGCATTGGTGGTTTGTCAGGATGGCGTGTGTGTGGTGCGGTAGGAGGAGTTGTAGCTGGGCCCAGATGCCAGCGCCCACGGGGGTGGAGACGCCGTGTTGTGCCAGTATCCACCGGGGGCAGGTGTTGCGGGCCATTTGCGCTTCCTTTATGCGTATGGCCGCCGCCTCGCGAACTTCTGGTTGGTGGTTGTGTGTTACCCTGTGTAGGAGGTGTGCTGCGTGTTTGGCATAGGCCATGTCGACCAGGGCGCCCGTATTGTCTCCGTAGTAGCGCCAGTGGGCCATCATGGCCTCCTTGGGGAAAGACGTGGGCCAGCCTCCGTGTTGCGCCCATGCCTTCGTCACTTGCTGTCGAGCGTGGCGTAGTGCGTCTTGGGGGCGCGGGAGGTGCAGGGCTTGGTACCCGATGGCCGCGTTGAGCACTGCTTCCATGAAGTACGCCAGGCCCTGCGTAGACAGGAGGTCCCCCCTGGCAATTTGGGTTAGCCGGGCGAGGCGCTCTTCTAGCTTGCTTGGGAGTGTGATGTGGTGGTGCTGCGTGGCCTGTGTGACTCCCAGGTGGACGGTGGTGTCTTCCAGGTGTAGGGGTTCGCCTTTCCGGATGTGGGGGCTGGGGGTCTTGGCGTCGGCCAGCCCGACCGATTTGCGGGGGTGCACTAGGAGCTGGTGGGCGTCCAGGTAGGTTGTGGTGAGTTGGAGAATGGCGGACGCTTGTTCGGTGGTCGTTGGTAGCCCTGCATTCTCAGGGTCGCGGTGGCGGGTGGCCGTAGTGAGGAGGTTGTCATCTGCGAAGTTGATGAGGGGGGACCGTAGCGGGTATGGGGCGTACCCCGGGTATACCCGTGCTAGCTCGAATGCCAGTGGCAGGGTGACGAGGAGGTAGAGGAAGGGGCCTTCGGCGCCTCCCTGGGGGACCCCGCTGTCTGTGCCGGTCCAGGGGGTGAGGCCCGCGGCCGTGATGACGGCGTAGAGTCGGGTCTGGATGTACCCGGTCATGAAGGATAGGAATGGGAGGCCCATGGCATCCCATACCTCCGTGAGGAGCCGGTGTGGGGCGTGGGGGAACGCGCCTTGGACATCGAGGGAGGCGATGATCATCTCGTAGGGGTTCATGTCCAGTGCGGTGTCCTGGAGGAAGATGGCCTCGTGGGGGGACCTGCCGGCCATGGCCCCCCACATGCTGGCGGGCACGTGGGCGAAGACCGCTGGCGCGATGCGGCCTAGGATGAGCGTCCACACCAGCTTGACCTCGGTGGTGGCGCAGACTATGGGCCGCCAGTTCCCCGGCTGCGCCCAGTCCCCCTTTTTGTAGAGGGGGTGGACCAGGTTGGCCCACTCAGGGGGGATGGGCGTGGCGCCCGTGACGATGTCCCACAGGCGGGCTGCCAGGCGGCGTTTGATGGGTAGGGTGAGACGTTGGTACGCTTCGGCCGGCAAACCGTCGACGCCGGGCACGACCCCCTTCTTCAGGCGGTCTAGGGCGCCTTGCAGTTCTGAGATGCTGAAGGGGTCGTGTTCGATGGCGCGCCGCTTTTCCCGGTTGAAGACCCTGGGCACATGCTCGCGGATGGTGTTTCTGGTGTGGGGGTCGAGCTCGGGGAGGGCGTCCCCGTGTTGTGCCTGGAAGCTGTCCAGGACTGCCTGGAGGACGGTGTCGGGGTCATTGGTGAGGCCTCCTTCGGGGGTGCGTACCGCGTGGATGGTACGGCGCCCCGTGTCCTCCAGGATGCGGCTGACGTACCGTAGGGACTTGTACGGCGTGTCGTTTCTGCCGTATCTTTCGCGTTCCTGGGCTGCTGCCGCTATGCGGTGGGCGTGCCATTCCTGGAGTTGGTGGCGGCGGGTGGTGAGGAGCGCACGGAGGTGGGCGTCCCGGTCTCGTGCCTCCGGTGTGCTGGGGCGTAGCAGGGTGGCGAGTTCCCCTTTTGTGGTCCAGATGTCATGGACGAGTTGCTGGAGGGTGAGGTCTGGTGGTGCTCCCGTGTGGTTGGTGTCACGCTCCATGCCGCTGTCCAGACCACTCCAGAGGCATGTGGGGCCTAAGAGCGTTAAACATGACCCCATATCGAGGATCCACAATGTGTCCCCATAATAAATCACGCCCCCAACGTATCCATGCAGGACGAGACGGCCCATTTGCACAAAGTAGGGCACTGGTAAACAGTTCCCCCCCCACAAAATCACCCAGGGCTATTTCCCCCGTAAGGGGACTGTCATCCTTTGGATGTGTATGTACAAGCCAGGGCGGTGTCGGGGTTGCAGGTGTTGTGGACCACCACTTCTTCCTTCAGCGGGAACTTGTCGGCCAGGTGGGGGGCTGGAGGCGCTGCCGCTGCTTGTGGCGCTGGCGCGGCAGGGGGATCGGCGCCTTGTCCCGTCCCCAGTGCCGGCAGGCAGTCCTGCAAGGCCTTCCCCAAAGACTCGGGGTCCATGGTGCAAAGGCACCTGAGAGAAGCAGGGGTGAAACCGTGGGGAAGCCGGTTCAACCGCACGGGTGAACCTCCTGAACCACGGTTGAACCACACACACACCTCCTAGTTGCCAACTTCCAATTGAGCGTGCACTACGTGCTCATCTTCCCGTCGCCGCCGCCCGTCCCATCGAGGCATCTCCTTGTAGAGGAAGGTGCGCTCGTGCGCATGGCGGAGCATTGCCTCATCCTTTTCCTCCTTGGTAGCCTTACGACCACCACCCCGGGAACTTGTGGTTAGAAAGTTGTCTTTAAAGACATAGTTAAGCGACTCAACAATGTCGCCACAAAACATGGCCCCCCCCCAAAGGTTGCAAATTACCCAATACGATGGCCCCCTCGTTGCGGAGCCAAAGCAAGTAGGGTGATCGTTTATGGGGACATATAGTGTTTTGAAACCTCTTTGCAATTTGTGCACACCCTTGGACGAATGGATCATATGTCCACCGATAGATAGCGGTTAGCAATTTCCCCATGTCCTCAACGGTAGTGGTGACATGTGGTGTTAGACGCAAACTCTTTGCAATGGGTAACCAATTGGCAAACAAGTGCCATGTCTCTTCCCCATCGGGGAAGGACCGGCCTTTCAAAGAAACATTGGTCTTAGCGTCCTTTAGGAGGCTTTGAACCTTGGATCGTTGTGGTACCGTCAACATTGTGGCTCGTGTGCGCACAAACATTGTTAAGTATTCACCACATTGTATCACAAGATGAAGAACACACATGATGACACACCCTATACGGTCATCCACTTTCAATGATGGACTTTCGATGCACCCTTTTGCACCAACACAACTAACTCCTTGTTTCCTATACTTTAGGAATTTTGCTTCAAGTCTTGTACTTCGTCGCCATTCACACCCTACCCATCTTTCTTTCTCCCTAGACCATGTCGCAAAAGAATAAATTGAACCAATTTCATAAAATGTTGATAGACCAAGTATATGACGAAGCCAAGGGCTATCGCCTCCAATAATGACAACTGTTCGCACCCAAAACCCTCGGAGCAACATGTAGCCACGGTCAATAATTTGTTGTATTTTTTTTAGTGTCTCTCCAAAGAGGACACGCACAAGATCCGTTTCATGCTCACTTACGAGAGCAAGGTCAAGGGTCCAATTGTAGAGCAAACTTCGTGCTTTTTGCATGTGGTTTGCAAAACCACATGCAATTTGGCACCATGACCTTGCTCCACATGGAAACCCATCACCACGCACTATAAGTACATAGGGGTGATCCTCTCTAAATCTTGGGAAGTGCATTTCTTCTAGCACATTCCTTTGATCACCTATATATTGTATCCAATCATCCACATCCCAACGAACCCCAACTAGTCCATCCTTTATGGTCGTTTTTAGTACTTGTCTCTTACTTAACGTGGACCAAGCTTTATCCATCGTTGCATACGACGGAAAGCAATGTGTCCATGGGACGGTGCTTGCACGGGTTTTCTTCTCTTTGGCATCGGCCCACGAAATAAGCTTCTTGTACCTAGGGACGGTTGAACCGAGAAATTGGGATAAAGTGCGCGGTTGAACCTGCGGTTGAATGGGTTGCCGTCATGGCACCAAAAAGCGTCCAATGGTACAAACCACAAAGTATTCACATTTGTGACGCGAGCAACACGTTGCAACTCATATGTTCATGCTTTGGGCAACATTAAGCGATTTTTTTGCCGTGCAAACGTTGTCATGAAGCACAATCACAATTGTTCATTTGTGATAAGGGTTCAACCGCACCGTTGAACCCCGTTGAACCACTTGTAGGCATGTGTGCATTATGCCACATACCTTCGCTTTGGCATCCTAAGGTCCAAAATGAGGCGCACAGCGTCGGATCCTGTGAAAGCTTTTTTTGTAGCCCTTTTTGTCTGTTTGGAAGCCCTCTGTGTGTTACCAATTCGGTCAGCAAGTTGTTTCCATAGGCGTTTTGTCGTGCCGTTTGTGCAAAAAAAGGTGAACAAGTCGTCCACCAGCTGTTGGTCCCCCCACCTGCTGTAGTGGTCGTTCACCACTTGCAGCCAGTGGTGGGACATTTTTTAAAAAAGGTTTGTCACGCGTCAGTTTCAGGCGGTTATGCAAATATTTTGTTCAGAAACGCGCGCGCCGCTGGCGCAGCCGCCACCGCCAGCGCTGGCGGTGGTTCAACCGCGGTTCAACCGCGGTTTAGCGGTTCAACCGCGCCCCTTCCGAGTTCAACCGGGTTAAACCGGGTGAAACCACTGTGTGAAGTACCTGATCCAAATGAGCACGTAGGGATACGTCCTTGCTTCGGTGGCCATGAGCTGCGGGTAGGCTTAGCGTAGCATAGCTCTTTCGCCACCGACCTCGTCTTGGAGTCAGCGTACTCCCTTAGCCTGGATCGGGGGTCCAGCTCCTCGTCCACGGGGTCTTCCACCCTCATGGAGAGTAGGGGTTGCAGTGGGGCGAAGTACTCGGCGTTCTCCACTTCCTCCAGGCATGTCTGCACGAAGAAGGCGTCATGCTCAGTTTCGTCATCAGAGAGAATAGAGCTGGAGAGCTCGGATCGTCCACACTCTGAGACTCCATCAGGAACAGGTACATGGCAGGGAGAGTTGGGCGCATTGGTGTTGGTCACGATGTATTCATCTCCCCCTAGTATAGTCTCAATAGCATCTTGAGGTCGTAGTCGATCTTTCAAGTCGCCCAGGGTGAGTCCATTGCTCTCCCGTTGTATAGCCTGGACCGAAGTCGAGTCCAGGTCCTCCCAGGGGATGGAGGTAAGACCTCTGTCCACCACACTGAGCATACTTCCCCATCCGGGTTTCCCGATGGGCGTCTTGCGCCCCAGAGGCACGTAGATGGCCTCAGCAGGTAACCGAACAGAGCTGATAGTCAGCCTGTCCAGGATGGTTCGCCAGCACTCGTTGCCCCCATGGGCTCCCGAATCAGGGGAACACAGGACCATACGGCAACGTTCCAGTGCCACCTTGGTCAAAACCTTCCCCAGTTCACTGAACCTGGGGTTCCCGTAGGCCATCCCGAAAGGGGGCCAGTAAAATTTGTAGCAGCAGTTTTTCCCCCTGCTGCAATAGAGATCCAATACATGTTGCTTTTCGCTGGCGAACAACTCCACGCTCAGGTCTTCTCTGGAGTGACCCAACTCCTTCAGACCTTGGTCTAGGACTTACCCCAATAGTTGATAATCCTCAGTTTTGGAGGCCGCCATCATGTTCGAGGGCTCCTCCTTCGATACCCTCAGGTAGCTCGAGGTGTGCTCCGACTGCTCGAGTGGCACGGACTCTCTGCCATTGCCGTGGTCCACGTACAGGAGGTAGGGCGCTTGCAGCGTCAGGGATTGTATCTGGGAGTGCTGCACGAAGAAGTCAGTCCCCAATACAAAGTCGAAGGCCTCAGTGTCCATCACATAGAACCGATGGGCGATAGTTCGGGAACCCATTGGTACCTCCACTTCACAGTCCCGACAGGTGTGCACCACATGTCCATCCCCCTCTCGTATAGCCGCGGTTGGCATGGTGTTCGTCAGGCTCCCACAAGGTAAAATTTTCTTGGCCACTATGGATATGGTGGCTCCAGTATCCAGTACCCCCAGGTATTCACGTCCCCCTAGTCGGGTACGTACCCAGAACACCAGGTCCAGGGCCCCACCGGAGCGTCCCCGTCAGAACTCCTCGGGACAGGTCACCTCGAACCCCTTGTTCCGCGATTTGCGGGCCATCCTCATGAAACCGCTTCTTTTCTGGGCGTTGCCGTCATCACCACCTTCATGCTCACGCTTTCCCCCTTGCTCTCGTTGGGCCTGAGTCTGCAAGCGTGTGGTAGGTCCAGATTGCCCTCTAGAGGGCTCAGAGTTCCCCCCTGGATTAGTGTTGGGGTTGCCTCTGTTCTTTTCCTGGTTCTTGTTGTTGTTGTCTGGCCGGCGATTAGCGCCTCCTCCTCGTCCACCTTGGTTCTTGTCTTGTCCTTTCCCACGACCTTTCGCCTTGCCCTTGCCGGAGTCGTTGCCGTTGCCTTTGCCACCCCTCTTGCCAGAGACTTCGCCAGGATCTTCACCCCTCAGCCTCGCCCACAGGCGCTGCTTGTGGTAGCACTCATCCTCGTAGTGCTTCCTCTTCCCACAGAAGGCACAGGTGATAATACACCTGTAGTGATCCGGCATCTTAGGCTTGGCGCCGGTGTTGGTCTCCTGCTTCTGCCCTTGAACTACGAAGCAATTCGCTGCTCGCAGTCGGGGGCGTGCTGCAGGTGACCATGCTCGTCTCTGGCGTCACACAAGAAGAGCTCCTGGACATTGCCCAGGATACGGGCGTGCTTGGGGCTAGTCCCCTGTCCAGGTCTGGGTCCTCCTCCTCCAGGACGGTAGGCGTTCAGGTGCTGGTCGCTTTCTTTCTCCAGCGCCAGCTCCAAGAGTAGCACAGACAAATCCTCGTAGTTGAGGGCTGGAGCCTTGCGCTCTGCCGTTGACTGGCATTCGTCCCACAGCTCCCGAGGGAGCTTAGCCACCAACCAGAAGAGCAGATCGTCGCTGCTGTACGAACCGGGCGTCAGTCGTCCCACCCAGTGGTCCAGGTCAGCCAGTAGCTCGGAGACCCTGGGTGGTTTGGGGTTGTTGGGCAGCACGGCCAGGTTCTGGATCTCGGCCCTGATGGAGAGGTTGGTTTCGTAGGTAGGGTACTGCCTCTCCAAGGCAACCAACACGTCGGCAAAGGTGGCGGACTTCGTCACGATGTGCTTGACCTGCTTCTCCAGGTACTTGGTCTTGCAGCACTGCAGGAGCAGATCGCACTTGACTCGCCCCCTAGCATGTGTTTGGGCGGTCATTCGGAGGAACCGGGCGAAGTTCTCAGCGAACTCGCTGAGATCCTTGCCTGTGAACTCAGGCAAGTTCACCACAATCTTGGAGGTGGTGATTGCCTTAGCCTCCTGAGACCTGTGTCCCTCAGGACGCTTGGTCTTCCTCTTCTTCTTCTTCTTCTGCCCGCTCGGGTTCTCGGGGTCCTCAGGGTCGTCGTCCTCCGAGGGCGAAGCAGAAGTCATGGACGGCGGCTCATCGTCAGAGGGGTCTCCGCCTAGGTCACTAGAGCCCTAGGGCTCCACGTCAACCATTGCCCTCAGGGCTGTCAACCCAGCCGGTCCAGCTCGGCTCTCGTGGAAATCTCCACGTGGCTGTAGGGAGGCTGGGCCGTTCTTGGTATGAAAGGGCTTCTCGGTATTACAGCAGGGGTCGAAAGTCGACGCCCCAGGATCCCCAGGGTGTTTGTCAACCCCGCCACCAGATGATTGGCTTGTAATCGGTGGGGTGAAACTTCCACGATGGTAGGTGACGCTTGGGGAGGAATCAGGGGCTCCAGTTTAGCCCGAATCTCTTGAGTGAGATCACCAACAAGTTTAGAGGTGGCTCCTTGGAGTGCCTCATTGATCTCCGACCGCGTCAGGGATCTGTTGAAGGATCTCCCCCATCCTCTACTCCTGCTCCCGCATGACTCAGGGCCTCTCCTCAGCCCACTCAGGGTTGCATACCCAGGAACATCCACATATGCTCCCGTAGCTGGTAGGGGATGGTGATAGTCTGCCGCATACCAGCGCGGCGCAGAACTGGAGGCCACTGGCTCACTGGCAGTAGTTGCCTGTGGAAACGCAGTGGTGGATGGGTGCACACCATAGGCAGGGTAGGCAGGCATACCAGTAAAGCCTGTGCCCTCAGCCATAGGCAGGGTAGTTATGGGTGTGGAAGTTGCAGCGGCTGAATCTTGAGTTGGGAGTGTGGTGGTTGTAGGAGAGGATGATGCGTGGAGGCCAGAGGCGCTTGGTGCCCCCTCGAAGCTTCATTCGCTCGTCGGGTCGTGGTCATGGTCCACTCCTTCGTCTGCCATGCTTTCTCCTGCATCCTTCTCCCTCTCCCTCTTTCTCTTCACAGGGTTGGTGGTCACCTCCTCGACTCAGAGGGCCCTGAAGGCCGGCTGAAGTCCCTCCAGCGAGTTGTGAACCACGTCCACTGGCCCATCACCTATGATTTTAGCAGCTGTTTTTTCCCAAAATTCAAAATCATGCATTTTCAGAACCGCGATATCAAACTGTACACAGTAGTACTGTTGTTTTTATGTTTTCTCAAATTTTTATTAAAATTATGCTGTCGCTGAAGCTGGAGCCGCAGATAAACTGTCAGCAACTGCCGCGTACGCGAGTTTCAGATTCCCGACCGCCGTGCGCAATAGAAAATCGCCAAAAAGTCAACTTTTTTTCGCAGTTGGAAGCAAAGTAAAGGCATGAGCGTGTTCCCGAGATAAATACCTTGCTGCTGACCTAAAAAAATCCAGATTGGCAGGCACAGATTTGGAGAAATTCACGCTTCTCTACCCAAAAACCACTTTTTTACATGGTTTTAGGGTCTGTGGAGGCCATATAGAGGGCCTTACAGGGCTGTAAGAGGTGGTATAGAGGTGATATATGAACAGACTGTCATCACCATTGGTAGAAGCCTACATGACAAGCGATGTTTTGCCTTTATTCTAGGCTATTCATCCCTTTCTCATGCACCATGGGGCCCAATATCCATATGGTTCATAGGTAGGGTTTTGATCACCTATCACCGTCCACACACATGTTTGGGGCTTTGGTTGGTATTGTATGCATTTGAATGATAAGAACTACATAAAATATGATAGTATGTGCATAAGAATGGGATGAAAGATGAACATTTGAGGTGTTTTTGGCCCTATTCTGCACCTTTTGTGGTCCATTTCCATATGGTTCATAGGTAGGCTTTTGCGTGCCTATCACCGTACACACACATGTTTGGGGCTTAGGTTGTTATTGTAAGCGTTTGTATGATAGGTCCTACATATAATATGATAGTATGTGCGTAAGAATGGGATGAACGATGAACATTTGAGGTGTTTTTGGCCCTATTTTGCACCGTTTGTGGTCCAATATCCATATGGTTCATAGGTAGGGTTTTGATCACCTATCACCGTCCACACACATGTTTGGGGCTTGGGTTGGTATTGTATGCATTTGAATGATAATAACGACATAAAATATGATAGTATGTGCATACGAATGGGATGAACAATGTAGTTTTGAGGTTCGACCGCAAAGCCACCACCAAAACCGAAACCAAAACCGAAACCAAAACCAAAACCAAAAGGCCATAAAAACAACAGCCCACCAAGCAAACAGCCAAAGAAGGAAGAGACGGGCAGTGGGACGGTAAAACAAGAGGCTGACCTTGTTCAGCGGCTCTTGGCTGCACTGCAACAAACAACTTAACAACAAAACAACCGAACAAACCCCCTGAAGCGCAAACGCGGGCAAGGTGAAAACAGTGAAAATACCCGAAAAAAAGGAAGGGTTAAACGGGAGTCAGGAGAGCACATGTCTCAGCAGGTGTCTCAAGTGTCTCAACAGGTGTCTCCGAACCCCCCTGGGCAGGTGTTTCAGCAGGAGCAGCAGCAGCAGCAGCAGCAGCGGCAGCAGCAGCAGCAGCAGCAGCAGCAGTTGCAGCTGCAGATGCAGATGCAGACCCAAGTGCAGCAGCAGCAGCAGCACCAGCAGATGCACCAGCAGGCCCAGCAGCAGCAGCAGCAGCAGCAGCATATGGGTCCTTTGCAAATGAACATGCCAGTTGCCATGCCCATGGCCATGCCAATGCCAGCCATGAACATGCACCAGCTCCAAATGCCCATGCAGCCCATGCAGCAGCTTTGTTCGACGATGAGCAGCATGCAGCCCTTTGGTTTTCCAATGTACCGGCCCTATTAGCAGCGCCTGCATATATGTCTTTTGTTTTTTTCCCTCTCCCAAAAAAGAACTTTGTGCTGTTTAGAGTTTGGTGATTTAAATTTATTGCCGTGTTTGTGAATACGGCAGGATCATATCTCTGGAAGTGCAGATGCCTGAGCTCTGTGTTCATTATGCACTTTGTGCGATGTTGAACTGATTGAGAGAACCAGATGCTCAGATGCTCAGAGTGGTGCGGCTTGTTGCGATTGTCCTTTGTTTTCATTACCGTTGGTGGTTCCTTGGATTTGAATGCACGAACGTTTTGTAGGATCGTCAGGACAAAAAAAAAACAGTTTTCGCCCAAAAATGGCCAAAAATTGCCAATTTTGTGCCGAAAATAGTGTTCTTTTAGCCGGGGTCGTGAGTTTTAGGGCCCCATACCCTATTCTTAGGGTGCCCAATCCAGTAAATTTGTTTGGAATTGTATTGGAGCAACCTATTGGGTGTTGCAGGGCCGTCAGCACAGAAAAAAAACAGTTTTAGTCCAAAAATGGCCAAAAATTGCCAATTTTTGGCCAAAAACAGTGTATTTTTGGAGAACAATCGGGTAGGAGGAACCCCCCTCTCCTATTTTGAGCGTGCAGAATAAAAGAAAAAAGGTTTCCTTTGGTCTTTTTGGGTACAAAACCTCTTTTCATGGTATTTTTGTGCCTATACTATAGGATACAGGTACGCTGGTGTGCAGCACTGTTCTGTAGCACCACCCCACAACAGACAAAAGTACTCCAAAATAGGCCGAGTTCCAGGGTTTTTGATGGTTTAGGAGAAAGCTCGGGTGGGAAGAACCCCCCCATCCGTATTTTGGGGCAAGAGAATCCCAACAAAAGGGCAATTTCTGTCGAAAATCCTCTATAGGCAGGTACACTGGTGTGCAGCACTGTTCTGCAGGACCAGCCCAGAGCAGGCAAAAATACCCCAAAATAGGCCAAATTTCAGGGTTTTTGATATTTTTGGACAAAAGCCGGGTAGGAGGAACCCCCCCCCGCTATTTTGGGGCCGTAGAAACCAAAACAGTAGGTCATTTCCCGCGAAAATTTGCCTTTTGCTGACTTTTTGAATTTTGGGAAAAAACAGCTGCTAAAATCATAGGTGTGTAAGGGCAACGAAGGTGAAGCGCTAGGTCCAGGTCCAGGCTCACCAGGCGCTGGCATTGCTGGTGCCTCAGGGGCCGTCTTCACGTTGGTGTCCTCCTTCTTTGTGTCCATATTCGCCCTTCTTGCTCAGACAGTACTCTGCGCACTGGGTGTACGGCACGGGGATGCTGCCGGTACGCAGAGACCGTCTGCCTCTGCTACCAGAAGGTTTTCTAGTGTTTTCAGCACTGTGTTTTTGATGTGCCTCTCCTGCTGCTTGCTCCTGGTGTAGGGTTCCTGCTGCTTGTTTTTGATGATGAAAATGTTTTATTGTGAAATACAACCAATCCAGGATAACCCAAGCCAGAGATAGGCAAGTAGAAGATAAACAGGATCAAAGCATGAAGGGCTGCAGTCACAAAGAGTTAGATAAAAAGAGCTTATCAACAAGACACCACAGCAATTAACATTCAATGCAACTCAGGATGAAATATTTTACATGATTGAGAAAAGCTGATTGAAAAACTGCCCCAAGGGCACACACTCTTCCATAGTGCCATCTTGAGATGTGCACTCTTTGTTTTAGGGTCCCATAGGTGCTGAGGTGGCATGGCTTGTGGCGCTGAGGTCACTGCCATGTCACAGGGAATTCTCCTACTTAGCTAGGCTGACTGGGAATTGAAGGCAGAACCTCTCAAAAAGAGGTGCCACAGCCCCCTAGGGTGTATACCACTACGATAGGTAAGAATTCATGAGAAAACGTAGATAAATTCATAGGCTCTGCCTTCAGTATATCAGTGCCTCAGTCAACCAGGAAAAGATGTTTTATTGCACATTACTTGGGGATTAAGGGGTCCACACAACGTCCTGATTTTGTGTTTGGTTCTATAGGTCAAAATGTGTTATCACCCATTTTGGTTAGGCCAATACTAAGATAAAAATGCAAGGGTTCTTAGAGCACCTCTAATACAACTACAGTATACCCTAAAGCATTGGAAAAGCACTTTTTCCTACTATATATGTTTTCTTTGGCCGCGCTCGTCGCAGCCATGTCAGCAATGTTGGCGATCAGGTCATCAATCCACGCATGAGAGCATGGCTGCGCGCCAGACTGAAGCGTCGCCACATTGACCATTGCCTGAAGATCCACGATGGACTTCTGCCAAAGCACTCCAAGCTGGACAGCAGTGAGCGTACGATGAAGGCGCTCCTTGTAACTTGGCTTGCCACATCGGCTGCATCCCCTTTGACAACGAGACAGTTCCTCAGCAGCTGGAACATGGTGTTTACAGAGGTGCTAGTGACAGAGTTTGTGGATGATGTGGACCTCCCCTGCCCTTCAGCAGCCATCCCCATGCCTGCACCTTTGCTGTCTGTTGTTCCTGGTCTTGTTTCAGATTCCGAGGAAGCCTCAGAGGCAGGGGCAGAGGCAGATGAAGCCTCTGGGGCAGAGATGGAAGACACCATTGACGTGCTGTCAGTCCAAGGCACACCACCTGTACAAAGAGCAGCAAAGAGGAGGGCCGAGACCCGGTCAGACATACTTGCCAAAAGGTTTCTTGCTGCACCACGTCATGTACATGCTCGGCCTGTAGCCAGGGAGAACAGGCAAAGGGCAAGGGAGGCCCGGGAGGCAGTGCAAACTTCGGATGATGCAGGCACTCTGAGCTGTGCAGTGTTGCTTACCATGAGTGAGAGAGAATAGTACCTCCTGTTTCCTCTTGAATAACACCGAATCGATGAAAGTGAATCTTTGGTTCATCCTTTGCAACAGCGACATGTCCTCCAAAGGGCAGTGAAGTTTGTAGGGTCGGACGATTGGCACACGAGAGCTACTTTCTTTTGGCATTTTTCCCAATTCACGCGAGTTGCGCACGGCAAGGGGTGGGCATTAAAGGGCGAGGTGCAATCCAAGTTCCAAAAAAAAGCAGGAACTATGGCCACTTCAGAGAAAAAGAACAATATTTCAGAAGATGAAAAAAACAGGATTTTCAACATAGAAGTGATCGACAGAAAAATAACAAACAATATTTCAGTAGGTAAAGAAGAACAGCATTTTCAACGCAGAAGTGAGTACCAAAAAAAAAGTGTAGGCCTTTCACCACAAAAAGGAGTGCACGTTTTGAAAAAAAACAGGATTTTCAACATAGAAGTGAGTGACAGAAAAAAACAAACAATATTTCAGTAGGTAAAGAAAAACCGCATTTTCAAAGCAGAAGTGAGTGCCAAAAAAAAAAGTGTATGCTTTTCAACACAAAAAGGAGTGCAGCGTTTGAAAAAGAAACAAGAAAAACATTTTACACAAATGGCAAGAGTGCAGGGTGTAGAAAAAAAACTGTACTGTTTTGAAAAAACGGGGACAGAAAAATAGTACCACTGTTATACAAACAAAAACCCTAGGAGTTTTCAAGGACGAAATGATAAGAAGAATAATCCCTATAGAAGAAAAAGAAATACTAAACCAAAAGAAAGCATTCCGGTTTTTCAAACGGGACATCATAATTGATTCGAAACAGCAAAAACAAAGAAACATGAAGGTAAACAAAAGAGGAGGATGTTGGTACCAATTTTTAGATGGAAAAGCACCAGCCTGTTACCAACCTCTGCATAAAAAACACGTGTGAAATCACCCTTTACCTACCGCTGCAGATATGAACTATTACCACCCCCTGTACTCGCTTGGATGATGATGAGTCGCAAGTCGGAAAACACCACATCTATAGGCACTGATGATGGTCCTACCCACGAACCACGCGACCATGAGGCGAGCCTTCCAATGGTGTGTGGTACGCCTTGGTGTTCCAATGTATCTCGACAGGCACACTGCATCTGGTCGTTCATGGTGCCGTTCGGGGCTTGCTGCGCTTTGCTTTGTCCTTCACAAACTTTGCTGCGCTGCTTGAGCTGGAGTCATCGCCGCTGCTGATGACCTTTTTTCGGAGGGTGTCGGGCAGATTCGGTGATATCCGGTGCGGACGTGGTTTGGCACATATTTCAAAGCTCTACCGCTCGCCGTGCCGGCTTCGGTTTTGGACGCCGGGGGTGCCGGATTTGGGGTAGTCGATACTGCCCACACATTGTAGGGGCCCCGAATGCACCTCTCGTACATCAAGACCATGTCCGCGGTAGTGTTGGTTTGGGTGCCGGGCGGGTTGTGCTCTTTGGGCCTCCTCTACGTTGTTTTGGAGTGTAGCAGCTCCCTCTTCGGCAAAGAATCGGGCTGTGCATTGCCATGGAACGCTACTCTTGCCTGCTGGTGGCCCTGTCTTGGACGTTCGATTGCCCGCAGTTAGTGCTCTTGCTGGCAAAAGATAGCCTCAGCTTCATCGTTCTGCTCGGGCAGTGGAGGCAGGGTGTAAAATTGTCCTAAACGGCCAAATATTTTTTACAACTACTCCCGGTGCTATTTTACCCACTTGTGTGTACGCGGGGCCGGTACGGGCTCGTTTCCCTTAGCCGAGCGAGACACAAGCAAAGGCACAGCACTAGCAAACTTGCTCGGACTCAGTGTGAGCGCAGCGATCACAAAAGTAACCCTTTCGTACCTAAAAGGACGAAAAGAGATACAGCATGCAGCCACAAAGACAGTATATATACAAGACGAATTGGCACAAACGGAGTCAGAGCAATTGGAAAGGGTCTGACACAGAAACAAGGGTAGTTATAGGAACCCAGGACCTGCATCCTGACACACATAAGGGGGCAGGATACAACTCAACGTGGGCCCTAACTTTTACCGCAAGCATCAGCGCACACAAGCAGGAAAAACCACAAATCAGAGGTCACTAACATTCAAGTGCTCCTTAGCCAGGGTAGAAAGGTTTCAAAAGAATCTTTGTGGAAACATTCAAAGGGCAACGATCCACCAACATCCTAAAATATCCTAGTCTATCTCGCCGGTGCCAGGACACTGTATCTGGTCTGGTGGGCTGCGCACTTTGGTGAAATTCTCAATCAGTGAAAGACAAGGGAGAAAGGAATGCAAATAAATCAAACACAGTGTTTGCCTAAGGTCCGGTGAAGTGCATGCACAAAGGATGCAGGGAGGAGTTGATTGTTCAAGAAGGGCTGACCCTACCGCTCCGTGGCGTTGGAGGGAAGCAGCAATCTCCAACACACACTTTTTAAGGTCATTTTTAGTAGCCTCAAAAAGGTTCCAGAAGCATGTTGTGCACACAGGATTGAAATCAAAATTGAACTGACATATGCACTTGGACCGATCCTTCAAGGATAGGCCAAGACTCCAATGACCGAAACATGACCCGTAGGCACATTTCGTGGGCCATGGACACAAAGCCGAACCAAAACTGACCTGTGGGCTAGCTTTGCCATGGACCCCAAGTGACGTCATGAAATTGGGAATTTTTCACAAATTCCTTGGAAAAGTCAAAATAGTGAACACTATGATAATATGGCACTATGGTACGCTATGATGATCACGAACAGGAATACACCAAATCATAGTGACATTTGACAAAACCCTGTGAGTACAGAACACAATACTATACAACAATCGCATACTCAAATAATACGAATCTGGCGTTGAATGCATCTTGAATTTACAAAGAGTCGCAAATCTTACAAGCGCAATGCATCTGCAACTATCTGCGCTCACCTGTGCATGTGCCCTCCTGCACCCCCCTCCTAGGCCATCTGAGGCCGGAAAATTGGACCTGGAGGCACAGGCCACGGATATATGATCTAGTTTACAACGGGGTGTTCCCCCGGACCACTCTCTTGGGGCCATGGTCCACCTACCTTTTTTCCTGTTTACCTACAATCTGAGTTGGGTACTAGCACCCAAAACAATGCAGAAAATGGGCTCATTCAACTATTGTACATTGGCAAATTCAGAGCTTGAACTAAGGGTGTTCTCTAGTGTCTTTGCCTGCACTAAAGGGTGTGGTGGCCTGGGGTGAGGTGAAAACAATGCCATGAACTGCATGGGGCTTTACGGGAAGCCACTACAGGGCACCATATAATCCCAACTCTGAAAAGCGCTCATCTTTTTGATATATAAAACCTTGCCTTCAAATTTCGAAGCGACCACGGTGTTCTCCAATATTTGTTTCCATGCTTGGGTTCCAAACTTCCTGCCGTTTTTCATTCAACAAAAATTTAGAACTTCAAAAACTGCAGGCATTCGCACACACAGAGTGCATTCAGCCCAGTGACACTTCACTGCATGCAGTCCCAACCAAGTCCACAAACACTGAAGAAGTGCCACCCAAAGAGTGGCACTGTCGTCCATCGCAATGGAGAAGACACAGCTGCAGGACACACATATATACACACTAGTGAAGCGGTACCCAGAACCTATGGCCCATGGCCCGGAGGCCTGTGAGCCGTCACACTCGTGCGGAAGCCGTTGACACCGGCTGTCAGCGGGATATCCCTGTTCTTTAATCCGCGGGATCTGGAATCCGATCCTTAACCATTGAATCAATGTAGATTTACCATAACTTTATTGTCTTGGTCGATTTGCGGTTGGAAATCGGTGAAATACCCGATTTCTACCGCGGTTTCTAATTGTCGTGAAATCGCCGCAGTCGCGCCGCCCGTCGTCGCCTGTTGCGTGGACTGCATTAGATAGGTAGGTAGGTAGGTATCTTCGGGAGCTCGGGATGCCTCCTTTGACGGTGCAGGAAGAAGGTCTTACCAAGGGGACGTCCTGTCCCTCCCACTGCCCTATGTTAGGTGCCTCTTGAGCCGCTCCCGCATGTGCTTGGGAAGGCATTGTCGCGGCCACCCGGTCCATGTGTCCCAGGTGGGAGGGTGTCCCCACATGTGTCCATGAGTAGGGCCACATGCCCCCTCCTTTGGGCGGCAGCTCTGGGGGCTGCCCAGCCGTGTGGAGTATCTCTCACCACAAGGGGTCTTGCTCCCGCTTGTCTACGGTACGACCGCCTCACCCTTGTGGCTTGAGTTGCGGGGCCGCTCCGCTTGGCAGGCGACCCCCTCCTGGACTGTGTACCGGCTCGCCTGTCACCGGTTGCATCCATGGCTCCGGGTGACGTTTGCCATGGTCCCCGATGCAGCCTGGCCGGGCTCGGACCAGCAGCCTTGGAGTACCGCTCCTGCCACTGGCCCGGTGGGTCGGCTGGGTCGCCCCAGTGTGTCCGACCCATGGGGTGTTGGTTCTTTCCTGTCCCCCGGCCGCCCTACGTGTGTGCGGCGTCCTGGGCCTCCCGGCTCCTGTTCACCGGTGTGCCTGCTCGGTGTGTTGTGTTGCGTGTGCGGCGTCCTGGGCCTCCCGGCTCCTGTTCACCGGTGTGCCCGCTCGGTGTGGTGTGTTGCGTGTGCGGCGTCCTGGGCCTCCCGGCTCCTGTTCACCGGTGCGCCCGCTCGGTGTGTTGTGTTGCGTGTGCGGCGTCCTGGGCCTCCCGGCTCCTGTTCACCGGTGCGCCCGCTCGGTGTGTTGTGTGGCGTGTGCGGCGTCCTGGGCCTCCCGGCTCCTGTTCACCGTTGTGCCCGCTCGGTGTGTTGTGTTGCGTGTGCGGCGTCCTGGGCCTCCCGGCTCCTGTTCACCGGTGCGCCCGCTCGGTGTGTTGTGTTGCGTGTGCGGCGTCCTGGGCCTCCCGGCTCCTGTTCACCGGTGTGCCCGCTCGGTGTGTTGTGTTGCGTGTGCGGCGTCCTGGGCCTCCCGGCTCCTGTTCACCGGTGCGCCCGCTCGGTGTGTTGTGTTGCGTGTGCGGTGTCCTGGGGCTCCCGGCTCCTGTTCACCGGTGTGCCCGCTCGGTGTGTTGTGTTGCGTGTGCGGCGTCCTGGGCCTCCCGGCTCCTGTTCACCGCTGTGCCCGCTCGCTGTGTTGTGCTGCGTGTGCGGCGTCCCGGGCCTCCCGGCTCCTGTCCACCGGTGTGCCCGCTCGCCGTGTTGTGTTGCGTGTGCGGCGTCCTGGGCCTCCCGGCTCCTGTTCACCGGTGTGCCCGCTCGGTGTGTTGTGTTGCGTGTGCGGCGTCCTGGGCCTCCCGGCTCCTGTTCACCGGTGTGCCTGCTCGGTGTGTTGTGTTGCGTGTGCGGCGTCCTGGGCCTCTCGGCTCCTGTTCACCGGTGCGCCCGCTCGGTGTGTTGTGTTGCGTGTGCGGCGTCCTGGGCCTCCCGGCTCCTGTTCACCGGTGCGCCCGCTCGGTGTGGTGTGTTGTGTTGCGTGTGCGGCGTCCTGGGCCTCCCGGCTCCTGTTCACCGGTGTGCCCGCTCGGTGTGTTGTGTTGCGTGTGCGGCGTCCTGGGCCTCCCGGCTCCTCTCCACCGGTGTGCCCGCTCGCCGTGTTGTGTTGCGTGTGCGGCGTCCTGGGCCTCCCGGCTCCTGTTCACCGGTGTGCCCGTTCGGTGTGTTGTGTTGCGTGTGCGGTGTCTTGGACCTCCCGGCTCCTGTTCACCGGTGTGCCCGCTCGGTGTGTTGTGTTGCGTGTGCGGTGTCCTGGGCCTCCCGGCTCCTGTTCACCGGTGTGCCTGCTCGGTGTGTTGTGTTGCGTGTGCGGCGTCCTGGGCCTCCCGGCTCCTGTTCACCGGTGTGCCTGCTCGGTGTGTTGTGTTGCGTGTGCGGCGTCCTGGGCCTCCCGGCTCCTGTTCACCGGTGTGCCCGCTCGGTGTGGTGTGTTGCGTGTGCGGCGTCCTGGGCCTCCCGGCTCCTGTTCACCGGTGCGCCCGCTCGGTGTGTTGTGTTGCGTGTGCGGCGTCCTGGGCCTCCCGGCTCCTGTTCACCGGTGCGCCCGCTCGGTGTGTTGTGTGGCGTGTGCGGCGTCCTGGGCCTCCCGGCTCCTGTTCACCGTTGTGCCCGCTCGGTGTGTTGTGTTGCGTGTGCGGCGTCCTGGGCCTCCCGGCTCCTGTTCACCGGTGCGCCCGCTCGGTGTGTTGTGTTGCGTGTGCGGCGTCCTGGGCCTCCCGGCTCCTGTTCACCGGTGTGCCCGCTCGGTGTGTTGTGTTGCGTGTGCGGCGTCCTGGGCCTCCCGGCTCCTGTTCACCGGTGCGCCCGCTCGGTGTGTTGTGTTGCGTGTGCGGTGTCCTGGGGCTCCCGGCTCCTGTTCACCGGTGTGCCCGCTCGGTGTGTTGTGTTGCGTGTGCGGCGTCCTGGGCCTCCCGGCTCCTGTTCACCGCTGTGCCCGCTCGCTGTGTTGTGCTGCGTGTGCGGCGTCCTGGGCCTCCCGGCTCCTGTCCACCGGTGTGCCCGCTCGCCGTGTTGTGTTGCGTGTGCGGCGTCCTGGGCCTCCCGGCTCCTGTTCACCGGTGTGCCCGCTCGGTGTGTTGTGTTGCGTGTGCGGCGTCCTGGGCCTCCCGGCTCCTGTTCACCGGTGTGCCTGCTCGGTGTGTTGTGTTGCGTGTGCGGCGTCCTGGGCCTCCCGGCTCCTGTTCACCGGTGCGCCCGCTCGGTGTGTTGTGTTGCGTGTGCGGCGTCCTGGGCCTCCCGGCTCCTGTTCACCGGTGCGCCCGCTCGGTGTGGTGTGTTGTGTTGCGTGTGCGGCGTCCTGGGTCTCCCGGCTCCTGTTCACCGGTGTGCCCGCTCGGTGTGTTGTGTTGCGTGTGCGGCGTCCTGGGCCTCCCGGCTCCTCTCCACCGGTGTGCCCGCTCGCCGTGTTGTGTTGCGTGTGCGGCGTCCTGGGCCTCCCGGCTCCTGTTCACCGGTGTGCCCGTTCGGTGTGTTGTGTTGCGTGTGCGGTGTCCTGGGCCTCCCGGCTCCTGTTCACCGGTGTGCCTGCTTGGTGTGTTGTGTTGCGTGTGCGGCGTCCTGGGCCTCCCGGCTCCTGTTCACCGGTGCGCCCGCTCGGTCTGTTGTGTTGCGTGTGCGGCGTCCTGGGCCTCCCGGCTCCTGTTCACCGGTGCGCCCGCTCGGTGTGGTGTGTTGTGTTGCGTGTGCGGCGTCCTGGGCCTCCCGGCTCCTGTTCACCGGTGTGCCCGCTCGGTGTGTTGTGTTGCGTGTGCGGCGTCCTGGGCCTCCCGGCTCCTGTTCACCGGTGTGCCCGCTCGGTGTGTTGTGTTGCGTGTGCGGTGTCCTGGGCCTCCCGGCTCCTGTTCACCGGTGCGCCCGCTCGGTGTGTTGTGTTGCGTGTGCGGCGTCCTGGGCCTCCCGGCTCCTGTTCACCGGTGTGCCCGCTCGGTGTGTTGTGTTGCGTGTGCGGCGTCCTGGGCCTCCCGGCTCCTGTTCACCGGTGCGCCCGCTCGGTGTGGTGTGTTGTGTTGCGTGTGCGGCGTCCTGGGCCTCCCGGCTCCTGTTCACCGGTGTGCCCGCTCGGTGTGTTGTGTTGCGTGTGCGGCGTCCTGGGCCTCCCGGCTCCTGTTCACCGGCGTGCCCGCTCGGTGTGTTGTGTTGCGTGTGCGGCGTCCTGGGCCTCCCGGCTCCTGTTCACCGGTGTGCCCGCTCGGTGTGTTGTGTTGCTGTGTGTGGTGCCGCTGCGGGGCGCTCACTCGTCCATCCGGACGGCGGCTATCGTAGCCGGCAAGGGCTGGGTACCCTCCGGGCGCACACACGTCCATCCGGACGGCGGCTGTTCGTAGCCGGCAGGGGCTGGGTACCCTCCGGGCGCGCACTCGTCCATCCGGACGGCGGCTGTTCGTTGCCGGCAGGGGTTGGGTACCCTCCGGGCGCGCACTCGTCCATCCGGACGGCGGCTGGCGTGCGTGTGCTTGCTCTTTGTGGCCGGGTCGGGCGGGCCGGCCTCCCGGGCGCGTTGTGGTGCGCCTCACCTTTTCCTTTGGCCGCTTTGTCTTTCTGCTTTGCTTGGCCCCCTCCGGGCTGGGGTTGCCCCCCGCTCTCTTGCTGCCCTTGCCGTTCCTCGTTGCCTTGGCGCCGTGCTTTGGTTGTTTTTCTCGGCCTCCCGCTGCCTGCCTCTTCGTGCGCTCGCGCGTCGTTTGTGTCTCCTGCTTGGCCGTTGGCTGCTCTTTGGTGGTTTCTCCCCCCACCCCCTCCCTTTTTGTGTCTCGGTGTTTTCGTCGCTCCTGCTTGGTGCCTTGGTGTTGTTTTTTTTTTTTTTTTTTTTTTTCTTCCCCTTCCTCTCCTGTGCGCCCCCGTTGTCTCTGGCTTTCTCTGGTTTCCGGCCCCGGGTGCCCTGGGCACCGGCGCTGTGCGTTGTTTGCTTTGTTGGCCTTCCGCCTCTCGGCTCTCCGTGCGCTTGTCCCTCTTTCGTGCTTTCCGCCTGGCTGGTGCTTGCTCCCCGTCGGTTGCTGCCCCCCCCCCCCCCCCTTTTTGTCTCGCGGTTTTCGTCGCTGCCGCTCGGTGCTGTGTGCCGTGTGCTGCGTTGTGCTGTGCGTCCTTCGCTGCGGTGCTGTGCCGCGTTGTGCTCGTTGGGTGCTGCTGCTTGTTGCGCCGTGCCCTCTGGCGCTGCCCGTTGCCCTGGGGCCCTGTGCTCTGCGGCGCTGCGTTTTGCGGTGTTCCCCCGTGCTGTGTGTGTGTTGTCGTGGCGCGGGGGTGCGTGCTGTTGTTGGCCGCTCTGCTTTGTGCTGTGTGTGTCCCGGGGTTCTGTGCTGTGCGTTCTCTGTCCTCTCCGCTTTGTGCGGTGCTGTGCTTCGCTGTGCTGGTGCGCTCGCGTTGTGCTGTTCGTGTGGTGCTCGCTGTTGTTGGCGCCTGGTGCTGTGGTGTGCCGTGGTGCGGTGCTGGGTCTGGTGGCCCGTGGTTGTCTGCTGGTGGGTGTTCCGGTGTCCCTGTCTGGCCGCGTGGTCTGTTTCCCTGTGGTTGGTGTGGTTTGCTGTGGTGCCCTGCTTTCCTGTGTCGTGTTCTGTGGTGCTGTGCTGTCGCGTGGTGCTGTGCTGTTGTGCTCTGCTGTCGTGTTGCGGTGCTGTTGGGGCTTGCTTTGCCCTCCTGTGGGCTGTCGTGCTGTGCTGTGTTGTGCTGTTGGTTGGCTGTGCTGTTTTTTGCCCGGTGGTGGTGGCTGCGTGCTGTGGTGCTCTTTTCCTCGTGCTGTGCGTTCCCTGTCTTCTCCGCTCTGTGCGCTGCGGTGCCTTGTTGTGCTGGCTGTGGTGCCTTGCTTCCCTGTGTCGTGTGCTGTGGCGCTGTGCTGTCGTGTGGTGCTGTGCTGTCGTGCTCTGCTGTCGTTTTGCCATGCTGTTTGTGTTTGCTGCGGCCCGTCGTGCGGCGCCAGTGTCGTGTGCGCTGTTGTTGGTGCCTCGTGCTGTGGCGTGTCCCTGTGCGTTGTGGTGTCTCCTTGGGCGTTCTGCGGTGTGGTGGTGCTGCTCTGGTGTGTCGTGGTGTCTTGCTGTGCTTTGCGTTGTCCTGTGGTGTCCTGCGTCCTGTGCCGTGTCCTGCGGTGCCGTGCTGCCATGCGGTGCTGTGCTGGTTTGTTTGTTGCGTGGGTGTGGTTGTACCTACTTGAAAAACCGCCGCAAAATTTCGTAAAATATTTTTTTTTTTTTTTTGCTTTTGGAAAAAAAAAAAAAAAAAATTAAAAAAAAAAAAATAAATAAAATTATACACGACCCAACACACTCGCATGCAGCAAGACCATGTTCGTTGCTGCGCCTTACGTGCTACCCGTCGTTCTTGATGTTCTCGGCCTGGTTCTTGTGCGTGGCGTCGAGGAGCGTGTTGGTGTCCATTGCTAAGGGTTTACCGCGTTCCCCCAGGGCCGCCGCCTGAGCTGCAGGGCAAGGGGAGTGATGGGCACGAGGGTGGGGAGGGAGGTGCATGGAGAAGAAGAAAAAGGCGGCAGGGCGCGACATGAGGGGGATTTCTACCGCGGTTTCTAATTGTCGTGAAATCGCCGCAGTCGCGCCGCCCGTCGTCGCCTGTTGCGTGGACTGCATTAGATAATTCTGTAAAGCGATCCTTCTTGAAGTTAAGACTGAAACAGTCTTCGAGTGATCTGCAATTTTTTCCTTGATATAACGGATCGCGTCCCAGATTTTTCCCATGAAATCTGAGCAGCCGAAGGCGCTTTGAACCCCCAAGTAGAATAACAAGGGCTACGAGCGTTCAAGCGCCCAAGAGAGAACTAACGTGCCTCAAAGGCACTGTGTATGAGGTTTTGCCCCCCATAGTCATAGGATGAGGCCAAAGGATCCCAACTCAATACGCCCAAAGGGTTGTTCATTTTGAGTGTTCTCCAAGAAGTGCGCTTTTTCACGTACTTGGCGTCCAAGTACGTGTAGAAGTATGTTGAGTTTGCGTTTGTCCCACCCTTGCTTGCCTCTACATCTGGGGCATATCACTTGTCTTCCCCGGATAGTGCATATATGATCTCCATATACATATTGGCAATATATTTTGCGTGCATGCTAAAATTCGGCTTTCCGAAAGGAGGTCGATTTTCGACCAAAGCACTTGCATGCGTGTTAAGGGACCAAAGTTACATTAGAATATAGGCATACTTTGATTCTAGGCCACTAGGTTGGGTGTAGAAGGCGTGGGTAGGGTTGTATGCCATTTTTGGTGTCATATCGCGTGCCCATTTGGCGGGTGCACCGTTCCGAGACAAACCCGCCAATGGACCCCATATCGCACAAGGCCCTTCACTGTACTCCTAACCAACACTCGCAAGCCTAACCTTCGTGAAGGGACGCTTGTGGAGCGCTCCCGAAGCGATGCGTTGCGAGCAGGGTGTGTTTTTTGCAATCTTCCATTTTTGCATGTGCCCACTTGGGAGCCAGCGCGCGCGACCTTCCAAAGCGCCCCAAGTGGAGCACATAAGTGGAATCGAAGGTCATTGGTGTCAAGTCATTGTGTTTAAAAGGATTGGTCGATACTCAATCCAAGCCGAAGATATTATAATATATTTGTGCGCCTTTCAAGGCACTTTTGGGTGTTTTTTTGCCAATATTGCTGTTTTTTGCCCGTCATGATGTCAAGTGGCGACCGTGTATCTCACCGTTGCGCCCAATTGACATCATGACCCAAGTATGTTATGGGGATACATACTTCGGTGCCGAACATATCTTGGACCCAGCTAATAACTCCTCTTGGGCTTGGCGTACCGTGGCTGCCATTTTGGTGATTTGGGACCATCCCAAATCATGGGCCCACTTGGCGACCCTGCCATTCCCGAAACCGGAGGAGTTGGGCGACGCCCAAAAGATATGTTGGACACATATGACTTGATACCAATCCTGTGGCACACTCCGGTCCAAGTCGGGCATGTGCCTCATTTGCCCCGACCATGAGTGTGCGCATTTTCGGCCATTTTGGGCAATTTTCCACATTTTCTGCCCGCCGTGCACCATTTTCAGCACCCTCGTGCACGCCGGACTCATGGACCAATGGACCATATATGACATGGGTGTTATGGACATTGGTCCCCATGGTTCACACACCACGTGGGCGAAGCGGAGCAACCTTCGTTAGGGTGCTAGCCCAAAGTGAGTGTGGGCAATTTTGCCATTTTGGCATTTGTGGACCTGATTGGGATTGTCACCACGCCGAGTGGCATTGAGATCTTTGAGGACCAAATGCATGGGAGTCTCTGTTGGACTCCCGGTGGATTGCGTATGGAATGGCAGATCCGATCTCCAAGCCGGCGTGGAGATATACTATTGGGAGCACCCCCAAATTTTGGCTCATTTCGAGCAGCCAAAATGACCCCCTTTTGGGACCCCAATTTCACCCCCCCCGTGTGGTCAAATGGCGGCCCCATATCTCTATGCCCACGGGGAGCCCGGACCTAATTCTAAGTTGTACACTCAGATATGAATCTTAGGTCCTGCCTCCTCTCCTGTGAGCCATTGGCCTTGCCCTGGCCGGGCGAGCCACGCGTGAGAATGATGCCAATTTTGGTGATTTTGGCATCATGACCCCACTTGACGAACCCGTGGTGCCCTGATGCCGGGACCTCAGAGGGAACCGGGTTGGGTGAGGGCTCCAAGAAGTTCATACTCCAAGGGCATAGGGTCAGTTGCCTCGTCCCTACCTCTGGCGGGTCCAAACGAGGGGTCATTTTTGGAGATTTTTGAGCTAATATCAGTTTGGGCTGAAACAGCCCATTTTCAGCTACCAACTCCTAGGGGATAATGGCGGAGCCATATCTCTGGCTCAGAGAGGAGTTGGAACCTGCCGTTAAGGGAGCATGGGGAGCCAACGTCAGTTGGCTTTGGGCCCCTTAGTTACCAGGAACTCGCCTGTGGCTGGGCGGGACACCCCCCCTATTGGCAGGGTTTCAGGGTCCGGACTGAGCAGGGCATGGGATGTGTTTGAGCCCCCGCCCCCACCAGCCACTGAGAGGGTCGGACCTGGGATTGGGATATGTGTTGGGACTGAGTGTCTATTGTCCTGTGATGCACTTATCGCAGTCCAGTCTCAACCCCATGTGCACATATCCTGATGTGTTGCTGTACATACTTTTGTTCCCTTGTTTCAGAGTGGCAAGGATCCTGAAACGCTTTGTCACATGACACAAGCGCAATGATGCCCCTGTGAGCGTAGTGCTTTGCCTGCCTGCTCACTTGTGCGTGTCCACCGCAGCGTCCCGTGGCCAGGCCCCCCACGGGAACGCGTCAAAAGCGTTTCAGCACCGCGGGGTTACCCATCCATCGCGTGCCACTCGGGGCCACCAACCCCGAGCAGCGCGGCGCAGCAGCTCGCAGCTCGCAGCGCAGCGCAGCGGTCCGCAGCGCCGCCCAGAGCATCGCCCTGAGCGACCACGGAAGCGCCGCGACCGTGAAGGAGGTGGACTGACCAGGACTCCCTCATCAGCGAGTCCTATCGGCCGACCAGCAAGGCCGCACACCCAGTCGCGTCAACCACTTCCACAACCACCAGCCGACCAGCACCGGCCGCACTCCCAGTCCAGTGCTACATCACCCACCTCAACAACCACCCCAGGACCACTCCATCGAGAGCACCGATGGTGAACTGGGACGAGGCGGGCAAGACCTGGCCGCAGCCCCACCCCCATGCGGCGCGCCTACTGCGTGGGTTGCTGTGGGGGCAGCAGTACCGCCACAGCAATCCCCAGTGCGAAGGCGGCATGCCCGGGAGCTTCGAGCTCCGCGAGGACATGGGCGAGGACCGCCTGCGGGCAGTGGAGGAATGGCTGCGGGCGGAAGGGTATGAGTACCGCTCCCGCCGCAAGCGCTGGAGGACATGGACCCGCCCGGACAGGCCCGGCGAGGGGCTGCGCCCCGACGGGATTGAGGAGGATGAGAAGCCCAACGAGTACCCGTCGGGCGCCTCGATCACTGTCTCCATGTGGGACATGATCGAGAAGGAGTTCCCGGCGCTGGGAAACGAGCGCAGGCTGCAGGGCAGCAGCAGCAGCGCGTCTCCTGGGAAGGAGAAGCGTTCCGCCGGGGACAGGAGGCGGGACAGGAAGTGGCGGGAGTACCAAGAGTCCCTGGCCGCCGAAGCCGCCCAAGGCGCCAGGGGCGGAACCCCGACCCACAGTCCCCAACGGGCCCATGGCGCTTCACCACCCCGGCCACACCACCCTTGGTGACTTCCTGGAGGTCGCCAGGCAGACCAAGGCCCAGCCCCGTCCGCTGCTCCTGAGGAAGTCAGGCCCCAGCAGCGACGTGGAGTCGGCCCACCGCGGGAGGATGCCGGCCGACCAGGCCAGCTCCAGCAGCAGCGTCGCTCCCCACCAAAGGGATGTGGCGCGCGCCTGCAAGCGCACCTGTGGGGTGCCCTGCAACTTTCGGGTTGCCCGGTAACGGGCCACGCAGCAGAACGCTGCCGTGGAGGGCGCCGTCAGCATCGCCCATGAGGAGGCCACCGAGTGGGACCGAGGCATGGACTACCACGCCTCGACCGTGGCAGCCATCGCGGCCGGTCTCACGGCTGCGGCCGCCCACGAGGCAGTGGCTGCCCGGATCAGGGGTGAGGTGGCGGCAACCGCCGAGGAAGCCGGCCTGACCCAGGAGGCCATTGCCTGCAAGGAGGCCCAGGTGAAGGCGCTGGAAGAGGCGCTTGCCCAAGAGAGGGCAAAGAAGGAGGCGGAGGAAAGGGCCCATGCCGAGGCGACGGCAAAGGCCCAGGCGGACGCCGCCAAGAAGGACGCCATCGAGGCCGCGCGACGGAAGGTCGCTGAGGAGAGGGCCAAGACGGAGGCGGAGCTGGCGGCGTTGGAAGCGGAGAAGGCTCGGCTGCAGCAGGCCCGGGAAGCCGAAGCGGCTCGTGCTCGGGAGGAAGCCGAAGGGCGAGCTGCCGCAGCCGCCGCCGCCGCAATGGAGGAGGCAGAGGCCAAACTCCGCCGCGAGACTCCCCCGGGAGGATCACGAGTGGACACCCTTCGAAAGCTTTTCGAAGGGGACGCCTCCTCCAAGATGACGCTGGACGAGGCCGACACAGGCAGCAGTGGGAGCAGTGGCCCCACTGCCTACCGACGGAGGAAGGGTAAGGGGAAGACCCCCGAGAGGCCACGGAGGCCAGCGGGCGGACACTCCCACGACAGCGACCCCTTCTTCACCGCCAGCGACGGGGATGAACGAGGCCGCCGACATCGCCGAGGAGTAGCTGGCGGAGGAGGCGGAGACGTCCCCGTGGAGCCGGAAGATGAGGATGAGGATCCCCCTCCTCCCTACCGGAGCTCGGAGTCTTCCGAGACCGAGACGCCCAGGTGGGGCGACATGGACGAGGATGACGACATGGACTTCGACATCACGAAGAAGCGCCCATCCTCGGACCCACCGAGGCGACCCGGCGGAGACCCACCGGGACCCCCTGGCGGAGGACCATCAGGACCCCCTGGAGGACGCCCACCAAGTGGACCCCCTGGAGGCGGACCACCGGGCGGGGGAGGACCCCCTGGACCAGGCGGACCCGGCGGAGGCCCTCCTGGAGGACCCCCTGGGGACCCCGACGACCCGCCAGGGGACGGCGACCTGGATGCCACCCGGCGGTGGATTCTCTACCTCCGCAGGAGGGTCCAGTCCCTCGAGCGCGAGGTTAACACGGGCAAGGGCGAGATGACTCGCATCGCCAGGGTCGCCGCGCGCGCTCAGAGGGAGCTGGACATCGCCAAGATCGAGATGGTAAAGAGCGCCCAGGGCGCCACCGCCACCCAGAAGCTGTTGGACATCGCCAGGGGCGAGACCAGGTCGCTGAACAAGGTCATCAGCGGCCTGCAGCGGAGGCTGGACGCGCTGGAAGCCCGTGGGAGCGTCGGCAGCGACCACCCACCCCTGGAGTCTGGCTCGTCGGACGACGACTGGGGACCCGGACCAGGTCCAGGCAGACCCCACGCCCCCGGCGGAGCCCCGAGGAGTCGCCCCAGCGCCAGTGCCCCCCCTCTCACCGCCCCCTCCCACCACAGCGCGGGCCGCCGCAACGAGCGCGTGCCGCCCGGCAGTGGCAGTGAGGATTGGCGTGATGAGTGGCTCAGTTCAGACTACCACAACCGCCGTGCTCCACCGCGGACACCGGTACGCCCCCGACGCCCCGCACCAGCCCCGGAGCCAATCCCAATGGCTGGCGGACGTTATGGTGGACTCAGGGATGAGGTCCCCGGAGGAGACGTGGAGTGGGATGTCGGGATGTTGGCGGAGGAAGACATGGAGGAGTTCGACATTAGCCCGCCGCGTGGTGTACGACGGGAGGCCGCTGAACGCAGCCGCCGGCGCAGTGATGAGGAGGCATACATGGTAGGGGTACGGCGTGAACATCTGGGTTCAGCGTACATGGAGGAACCGCGGCGTAGCCACAGGGATTCCATGGAGGAGATGGACGTGGCAGCCGTGGGAGTCCGTGGGCGAGGCCGATGGGAACCTCGGTCGATCTCGCGGCCGGCGTTCATGATCTCTAAGGCCGCGGATGCCGCCGTGTGGGAAGACTTGAAGGACATCAAGCCCCCCATGTACGATGGCAACCCCCTCAACCTCGACCGCTTCTTGGAGAAGCTGGACGATTGGGGGGTTACCGTCACTGAAGACATGGATCCCGCGGATGCGGAGAAATATGTCTTCAGACGGTTCAGGTACCGCCTGCCGGAAGTGCTCCAAGAGCTGTACTTCGTGGCAACCAAGGAGGGGAAAATCAAGACCCTCAAGGAAGCCAAGAAGTGGCTCAACGAGCAGGAGCGGGTGGACGCTCCGCAGGTGGCTGCCAAGCGGTGGAAGTCCATCAAGCTTCAGCATGATGGTCGGGAGATCCGCCTACGGGACTGGCGAGACTTCCGAGGGCAATACACCCTCTTCCGCCGCAACGTGGAGGACTGGAACGAGGGTGACGAGCAGGCCCGCCTGCTCTCCATGCTGCCGGAAGCATGGATCAAGAGAGTCACCAAGGAGGAAGCCAAGAGGGCCAAGTCCAACCACACGGTCACGATGATGCTCCCCAAAGAGTATCATACGAACGTGGTGGCTTGGACGAGGAAGAACGTGGCCCGGGATGTCAAACGGCACTCCCTGCGGAACGCTCTCCTCATCACTGTCTCGGGCGATCGCGAGAAGACCGCGATGTGGCGCCTTGACGAGTGTGACGTGAGCGGCCAGACCATCCGTCTGCAGGCCATCCCGGCGCGGATGAGCTGCAACGAGATTCTGGAGTGGGTTGGAGAGGAGGTGCTCAAGGAGTACCGGAACCTCCACCACACCCGCGGGTTGAGGCCCGGCGACCCCGACGTCAACTACGTTGGCGAGGAGCCTGGCGGGGAAGCTGCCATGGACCCAGCGGGAGCTGACGGCGATGAGACTCTCGTCGACGATGACGACGAGGATGAGCCCGCCGAGGTGGCCGTTTGTGCCTTCGTGGCCAACAACGGCGCGGGGAACAACCAGGGAAGCTGGAAGCCCCTGCAGCCGGGTTGGAAGAAGAAGGAGAAGAGGGACCCTCGCCGCATTGGCGACCCTCCGCTGTCCTTTGGGGAGTTCATACGAGCTCACCCTCAGGGCTGTTTCGTGTGTTATGGGAGGAAGAAAGGCTTCAACCATGACCACCGAACATGCCCCACCCAACAGGCCGACACGTGGGCCTACAAGAAGGCGCACGGGTCGAAGAAGCGTGCACCCGCGGGTATCCGGGAAGCCAAAGTGGAGGTGGACAAGGACGAGCTCTCCAAGCTGATGTCACAGGGGACCGCGTTGGCCAAGGAGATCCAGGAGATCAAGAGGAACTGGGTCTGCAGGTCGGACAACAAGAACAAGGAGAACAACCAGAACGACCAGAACAAGGACAAGGACAAGAAGCCTAGGAATAGGAGGAAGAAGGGTGTCAATGAGGTTGACGCGGAGGAGAATACCCCTACTTCCACCACCACCGACGCCCCCTAGCGGAGCCCCTGCAGCCAAGGGCCCCAGCTAGGGCGGTCGCACGATGGTGTCCTGGGAAGCGCCACACCATCCCGATCGGGAGTCGGTAAGCACAAAGGAGTTTCGGCGGGCGGAGGGCCCGGTCCGGCACCCGACAGTCGCGGTGGCGGGGTGAGGGCAAGTGAAGGCACGAACTCTTGCACCCGTCCATCCTTCGCGACTAAGAATGTGTTTGATGTACTTAAAGATCTATCCGAGAGTATCGGAGGATCACCCGGACCGCAGCTGGACGCTGCAGATGGGCAGCCTGAGCCCATTGTCCACGACCTGCACCAGTCGCTTGTTGAGCTTCTGGAACGGCCGGAGATCCTGAGCTTGCACGCCGTGCGCCGAGTGGGGCGTGAGCGGCAGTTGCACCTTAAGGTCCGTGCCTTATGCGGGGAAGTGGAAAAGGTCTTCGACGTGTTGGTCGACACGGGAGCACAGGTCAGCTTGGTCAAGGCTGGCCTACTTCCACCAGAGTGTTTGACCGACAGTCGGAAACCTGTCAGGCTGAAGGTGGCGAACGGCCAGTACATGGTGGGAGGCACGAAGGAAGCGGCCATTGGGCTGCAGTTCGTGAACCACCGTGAGCTGAGCCGCCCAGACCTCGGCAAGGAAATCCTCCTGCAAGGTCGCTTCTACGAGGCCGAGATGGACTGGGACATGATCGTTGGGTACGACTTAATGATCCAGACGGACTCCGGCGTCCTCCCGGCCCAGGCCTCCATGACCCTGTATCAGGATGACCAGCTCTCGTGGCTTTCGTCACCTGAGCACCATGTGGAACGCCAATGGATCCATCCGGAACGCAATCAGCTCGAAGTGGCCGCGCTGGACACTGGGCCAACTGGGCCAGCAAACCAGGAGTACGGCGTAATGCCGGAAGTGGCGAGCCGAGTGGTTGCGGACCTGGGAGCTTCGGAGCTGGCCCTGGATGCGTTCTCTTCAGGAACCTCCGCCCATCTGCGGGTTGGCGAGAAGTACTGCAGCGCACAGGACTCCGCGTGGAAGAAGCACTGGGGTCCGCATCAGGGATTGATGTGGATCCATTGCCCCCGTTGGGACATTCCAAGAGCGATAGCGAAGATTCGCAAGGACCGCTCCAAGGCAGTGCTGGTTCTTCCTATGGGATGCACCGAGGAGGAAAGTACCCGACATTGGGTAGTCTCATTGACCAACATGACCTTAAACAAGGTCGTCCTACCGGCTGGAGACAGTGTCTATCAGGACGCTAAGGGACAGCCCATGCCACCCCAGAGATGGCCAACGGAATTCCACTATGTGGATGGGGGCCTTGATCAGGCCGACACCACGGACTTCGTCTGTGTCAACCGCATCATAGCAGAGCCATGGCGACAATGCTTTGCGGTTCCCCCTGTTGACATCGGAGCATCGGAACACCCCCTCACTGAGGAGGAGTTGGATCTGGTTCAGGGGTATATGGATCAGCCCTTTCACGACTGGGGAAACCAGCGTGAGGGCAAGGGCCAGGACAAAGCCTGATGGGAAGTGGACTCAATCGTCTCCGGTTCCTATGATGGGAATACCTTCGTACAGAGGGTGCTGGATCACATGTCCAGCCAGGACAAGCCGCCTGGCGGTAACCCACCCACCTACGGCGACCTATTCCGAGGCAAGACCAGAGATGGCCCTTTGGACCACCTGGGAAGACCGCCTGAGCCGAAGCCGAGCGGGGTCGCTACCCCTCAAGTAAGCTCAGTGGTCCAGGTGCCCGGAAAAGCCAAGCTGGAGTCCGATGATTGCCCCAAGATCCAGGCATTGAGGGCCAGGCTGGAGCAGAAGTATGGGGACACCTTCTTCAGCGGAAAGCCTGTGTTTCCCCCACCGGTGCGTGGACCGTAATGCGAGGCCAAGATACGACTGAAGCAGGACCCCCGTGTGTATCGGCACCGGGAGTTTGCCCTTAGGGGCGAGAGGAAGGAGGCCATGCAGAAGATCCTCCGTGACTTCATCGAGAGAGGCTGGCTTGAGCCGTGCCATTCCGAATGGGCCTCTCCGTGCTTCGTCGTCCCCAAGAAGGTGGCCGCTGAGTGGCGGCTCGTGGTCGACTACCGCGGCCTAAACGCCCAAACGCAGCACGACAGCTATACGCTGCCCCTCATTGAGGACATGCTGCAAAAACAACACCGGCGGAGGATCTTCACGGTGATTGACCTGAAACATGGTTATCATCAGATGCCTCTCGCCGAGGAGTCCCGTGCCTGCACAGCCATGAGCGCCCCACTTGGACATCTCCAGTGGAAGGTGATGCCCATGGGCGTTACCAACGGCAATGCGGCTTTTCAGCGGATGCTGGAGAGCCTGCTTGAGCCGGTGCGTGACTGTGCGGACCCCTTCGTGGACGACGTGATCATCGCGTCCGGGGACCTCAGTATGAGCTACGAGGAGCTCCTGGAGGCACATGAGAGGGACGTCACTCGAGTGCTGGACCTTCTGGTTCGGCACAAACTCACGGGCAGCAGTGACAAGGCCACCATTGCGGTAAGCGAGGTGGTCTTCGCTGGCCACGTAGTTGGGCAGGGGCAGCGAAAGCCCATACCTGGCAAGGTGGCTGCGATCGAGCACTGGGAAAAGCCCAAAACGGTCTCTGAGCTACGGGCGTATCTGGGGTTCTGCAACTACTACTCGGGGTATATCAAGATGTATGCCGAGTATGCAGCCCCCATGACGACCATGCTCAAGGGCAACCGAGAGGAGACCAAAAAGGGGTCCAAGAAGGCTCTGGTCTGGACAGCTGAGTCCGACCGTGCCTTTGAGGGGATGAAGCAGGCGCTGCTATCCGCAGTGGGTCTGCACCTCGTGGATCCAGACCGAGGGTTCGTCCTGCGCACCGACGCTTCCGACTACGCCGTTGGCGCTGTGTTGGAACAAGTGCTTGACGATTGGAGGCACGTGCCCGTGGCCTTCTGGAGCCGAGTCCTGGCGGAAGGCCAGAGACGGACGTGGACGCCCCGCGAAAAGGAGGCTTATGCCATCGTCATGGCTCTCAGGAAATGGGCTGGGTACATAGCACTCCATCCCGTCACCGTCTGCACCGACCATCAGAGTCTGCAGTCGTGGCACAAGGAGCACGTGGACACACCCTCTGGTCCCGCCTCCCGACAGGCAAGATGGCATGAGACCTTGGCCAAGTTCGACCTTACGGTTGTTTATATTCCTGGAAAGGACAACACCGTGGCGGACTGTCTCAGCAGGTGGGCCTATCCCGCCAGCAAGGGCATGACGGATATCTCTGCCCATGCCGATGAGGCTGAGACCGCTGAAGCCAAGAAGATCATTGAAATGGAGCGCCTGATGGAGGAGGAGGGTGTCAAATGCTTCGTCGTTATGGCTGCGGATGCCCCCCTCGGAACGAGGATGGGCAGAGCGGTCAGAGTACTCGCCCCTGATGGAGCTGAGTCCGACAAGCACCTCTTTCCTGAGTCTTGCCTCCAGGACGACTGGACTGACTACTACGCCAAGTCTGAGGCCTTTGCGGCCGAGTATAGGGCTGTGGCCGACCCTGATGACGGGCAGAAGTGGCCAAAGGGGCTCACTGAGGAACATGGCAAGCTCTACCGGAATGGTAAGCTGCTAGTACCAGAGTCCCGAGTGCTCGAGCTATGTGAAGCTTGGCACCACCACATGCTGCACCCAGGGGTCAAGAAGCAAGCCCTTGACATGCAGCGCCGGTTCGAGATCGACCAGATGGGTCTCTACACCGCCATCAAGAAGGTCAGGAAGGGTTGCTCGGTCTGTCAGGCCTGCAATCCCGATAACCGGAACGTCAAGGGGGAAGTCCAATGGACCCCGGTTCCTGACCAGCCCATGGAGAGCGTGGCCATGGACGTCTTCTCCATGCCCGAAGTGCACATTGGCAAGGAGATCTTTGACTGTGTGGTCCTTTGTGTGGATCGCCACAGTGGCTACGTAGTAGCCGTTCCGGCACGCAAAAAGGGGTTGCTTGCCAAGGAAGTGGCATTCATGATGATTCGTCATTGGCTGACCGTCTTTGACATCCCCCGCACCATTTGCAGTGACCGAGGGCCCCAGTTTACTGGTGGCTGGTTCAAGGCCATGTGTTCCCTCATGGGAATACGTCATGCCAAGAGCGTCGCCTATCTCAGCCGGTCTAACGGCCGGGCTGAAGTGGCTGGACGGCAGCTGTTCGAGAAGCTGCGCAAGATTCACATCACCAATCCACGTCGGAACTGGTTTGAGGAGATGTGGCCTGCTCTGAAGGCCCAACATGACACCCCCACTCCGGGTGGTTTGTCCCCTCACCAGATTCTGTTCGGCAGGGACCCCCTGGGTCGGGGACTTCCCTTGTCTGGTGATGGTATGGCAATGGATGCCAAGGAATTCTTTGCGCGGCAAGAGGCAACGGCGCGGGACATCCACCAGCAGCTCGAGAAGGAGCATGTTGAGCGTCAGAAGTCCGCCCCGAGCTCAACAGCACAAAAGTTCAGGGTGGG
Organism: Eutreptiella sp. 'Long Island Sound 2002'; assembly: GCA_964036045.1. Lineage (NCBI taxonomy): Eukaryota > Euglenozoa > Euglenophyceae > Eutreptiales > Eutreptiaceae > Eutreptiella > Eutreptiella sp. 'Long Island Sound 2002'. The sequence continues at coordinate 61,014,374 of OZ038384.1, read as the reverse complement.
AGACCCGGTGTGGGTGATCAGACCCCGCCCCATGGGCACCCACCGCACCAAAACCTGGTTCACACCCGGAGAGGTGGTCCGCAGGATTGGTGAGGACACCTACCGCATCAAGGTGGGTCACGGACAGTTCCGGGAGCGCCACGAGAGTCAACTCCGTGTGCGGGAACCCGACCTCCGTGGCCAACATGTGTCCCTGAGCTACGCCGCACATGAGGCTGATTCGGACGACGATTATGCTGAGCAGGACGACTATACAGTCGAGAAGATCCTGGCTCAGCGTCCGAACGCCTCGGCACCCGGAGGCCTGGAGTTCAAGGTTCGTTGGCGAGGCTATGGGCCGTCCCACGACACCTGGGAACCCGTCTCCTCGTTCGTGCCGCGGGTCAATACTCCATTCATGGAGTACATCCGCAAGCACAAGATGAAGATCCATGTCTCGGACTTGGCAGCACTCACCCGGGCGATCGCAGCCAGGGGTGCCTGATCAGCGCACTGAGCTCTCCCCTGATGGGGTTCGAGCGCTTGTGTGGTGGACGGATCGTCCCTCACTTGCTTGTTCTCTTCCATCTTCCGGTGACCTGCCATCAGAGTGGCCATATACCCCCCCCTGCTGAATCCAGAGGAGGATGGCTCCTCTCTTCTTCTATTCGTCACTCCCCGCCTGCTGAATCCTTGGGAAACCAGGCAGGGCGACTGACCTTCACATTTTCTGAGCTCTTAGGGCCTTGAAGCCCATACGACGTTGCGCAACGGATGCCGCTGTCATCGGCATTGCGATTTTTGGTGTGTGGTCTGGTTCCATGGCACTTGCGGAATCCAGACCAGTCGACGTGTGTCTGCAGACTATATATGACCTGAACTCAGGCGTTTTCCTGCCCACCCTCCTGCATATGCCTTATCCTAACCGGGCCGTGGTTTTGCGCTCTATCCAGAGTGTGTTTACACGCCTGTTACCCCGCTTGTTGCTTGTTTCTCTGCTCCCCAGGATATGTGCATCTGTAGTTATCAGCCGATCACTGAGATGTGGACTGTTTTTCCCCCCGAGGGATGCGAATCGACTACAAGGGCGCCCTGAGTCGCCATGTACATGCTCTTACGTAACGTCCAGCCTGGACCAGTACCTAAGTACAGATTCTTCTGTTTGTGTGCCCGTGATACTGTGATGTGCTGAGATCTTGATGGCGCCAGGCGGGAAGCCCAGTTGCCTGAATGCACTCCCAGCGGTCCGCCACTGTCAGTCCCGGTGTGAGCCTACCGACTCGCAGACGCACTTGCAGTCGGGTGGCGGCCTCCGGTGCTCCTGACCTCGGTCAGTCTGCCTGGGAAACTGGTGGTTCGAGGAGTCGACGCCTCCGCCCACACTGCATGAGGACTCCCTCATGTATGGCCTTCGTGGTAATAGGGCGAGGGAAAAGACGGCCTTGATGCCCGATCCCTTAAGGAGGAGCTCGTTCGGCTGTACCACTCTGGACTCGCGTCGTGGATATGGACATGGTGCGCCCGAGGAAGGACCCGTGGGGACTCTCCCCCAGCCGGCGGGCCTTCGGAAGCTTGGGGTAGCCTGATGGATCTTCGTGGTCGCTTTCGACCTGTGGGACCACCTCGGTCGTCGCGTGACGCCTATGTTGGCCGTGTACGCCACTGCCACTGTGGTAGTGACCGTAGCAGCCGGCACCCGGTGCGCCTGGTATGGGTTAACGGGTCCTTTGGATGCCGAACAATCGCCGCCAGGACCCGGGACTTGATACTTGATACTATACTTGTAGTTACTAACAGCTACAGCACCATACCTGTCTTACTGTGGGATTTGGGCAGCATAACCTGCGAATCAGCCTGAAGTGAGGATGTGACATCCCCCCCCTTCAGGGGATGGTCCTGGGTACCCGCTGCCGGGCTTGGGTATTATCGACCCCCCCCCCCAGGGTTTGCTCTAAGGAGGGGGGTGAAGCGGTACCCAGAACCTATGGCCCATGGCCCGGAGGCCTGTGAGCCGTCACACCCGTGCGGAAGCCGTTGACACCGGCTGTCAGCGGGATATCCCTGTTCTCTAATCCGCGGGATCTGGAATCCGATCCTTAACCATTGAATCAATGTAGATTTACCATAACTTTATTGTCTTGGTCGATTTGCGGTTGGAAATCGGTGAAATACCCGATTTCTACCGCGGTTTCTAATTGTCGTGAAATCGCCGCAGTCGCGCCGCCTGTCGTCGCCTGTTCCGTGGACTGCATTAGATAATTCTGTAAAGCGATTCTTCTTGAAGTTAAGACTGAAACAGTCTTCGAGTGATCCGCAATTTTTTCCTTGATATAACGGATCGCGTCCCAGATTTTTCCCATGAAATCTGGGCAGCCGAAGGCGCTTTGAACCCCGAAGTGGAATAACAAGGGCTACGAGCGTTCAAGCGCCCAAGAGCGAACTAACGTGCCTCATAGGCACTGTGTATCAGGTTTTGCCCCCCATAGTCATAGGATGAGGCCAAAGGATCCCAACTCAATAGGCCCAAAGGGTTATTCATTTTGAGTGTTCTCCAAGAAGTGCGCTTTTTCAAGTACTTGGCGTCCAAGTACGTGTAGAAGTATGTTGAGTTGGCGTTTGTCCCACCCTTGCTTGCCTCTACATCCGGGGCATATCACTTGTCTTCCCCGGATACTGCATATATGATCTCCATATACATATTGGCAATATATTTTGCGTGCATGCTAAAATTCGGGTTTCCGAAAGGAGGTCGATTTTCGACCAAAGCACTTGCATGCGTGTTAAGGGACCAAAGTTACATTAGAATATAGGCATACTTTGATTCTAGGCCACTAGGTTGGGTGTAGAAGGCGTGGGTAGGGTTGTATGCCATTTTTGGTTATCATATCGCGTGCCCATTTGGCGGGTGCACCATTCCGAGACAAACCCGCCAATGGACCCCATATCGCACAAGGCCCTTCATTGTACTCCCAACCAACACTCGCAAGCCTAACCTTCGTGAAGGGACGCTTGTGGAGCGCTCCCGAAGCGATGCGTTGCGAGCAAGGTGTGTTTTTTGCAATCTTCCATTTTTGCATGTGCCCACTTGGGAGCCAGCGCGCGCGACCTTCCAAAGCGCCCCAAGTGGAGCACATAGGTGGAATTGAAAGTCATTGGTGTCAAGTCATTGTGTGTAGAAGGATTGGTCGACTAAGCAATCCAAGCCGAGGATATTATAATATATTTGTGCGCCTTTCAAGGCACTTTTGGGTGTTTTTTCGCCAATATTGCTGTTTTTGGCTCGTCATGATGTCAAGTGGCGACCGTGTATCTCAACGTTGCGCCCAATTGACATCATGACCCAAGTATGTAATGAGGGTACATACTTCGGTGCCCAACATATCTTGGACCCGGCGAATAACTCCTCTTGGGCTTGGCGTACCGTGGCCGCCATGTTGGCGATTTGGGACCATCCCAAATCATGGGCTCACTTGGCGACCCTCCCATTCCCAAAACCGGAGGAGTTGGGCGACGCCCAAAAGATATGTTGGACACATATGACTTGATACCATTCCTGTGGCACACTCCGGTCCAAGTCGGGCATGTGCCTCATTTGCCCCAACCATGAGTGTGCGCACTTTCGGCCATTTTGGGCAATTTTCCACATTTTCTGCCCGCCGTGCACCATGTTCAGCACCCTTGTGCACGCCGGACTCATGGACCAATGGACCATATATGACATGGGTGTTACGGACATTGGTCCCCATGGTTCACACACCACGTGGGCGAAGCGGAGCAACCTTCGTTAGGGTGCTAGCCCAAAGTGAGTGTGGGCAATTTTGCCATTTTGGCATTTGTGGACCCAATTGGGATTGTCACCACGCCGAGTGGCATGGAGATCTTTGAGGACCAAATGCATGGGAGTCTCTGTTGGACTCCCGGTGGATTGCGTATGGAATGGCGGATCCGATCTCCAAGCCGGCGTGGAGATATACTATTGGGAGCACCCCCCAATTTTGGCTCATTTCGAGCAGCCAAAATGACCCCCTTTTGGGACCCCAATTTCACCCCCCCCGTGTGGTCAAATGGCGGCCCCATATCTCTATGCCCACGGGGAGCCCGGACCTAATTCTAAGTTGTACACTCAGATATGAGTCTTAGGTCCTGCCTCCTCTCCTGTGAGCCATTGGCCTTGCCCTGGCCGGGCGAGCCACGCGTGAGAATGATGCCAATTGTGGTGATTTTGGCATCATGACCCCACTTGACGAACCCGTGGTGCCCTGATGCCGGGACCTCAGAGGGAACCAGGTTGGGTGAGGGCTCCAGGAAGTTCATACTCGAAGGGCATAGGGTCAGTTGTCTCGTCCCTACCTCTGGTGGGTCCAAACGAGGGGTCATTTTTGGAGATTTTTGAGCTAATATCAGTTTGGGCTGAAACAGGCAATTTTCAGCCACCAACTCCTAGGGGATAATGGCGGAGCCATATCTCTGGCTCAGAGAGGAGTTGGAACCTGCCATTAAGGGAGCATGGGGAGCCAACGTCAGTTGGCTTTGGAGCCCCTTAGTTACCAGGAACTCGCCTGTGGCTGGGCGGGACACCCCCCCTATTGGCAGGGTTTCAGGGTCCGGACTGAGCAGGGCATGGGATGTGTTTGAGCCCCCGCCCCGACCAGCCACTGAGAGGGTCGGACCTGGGATTGGGATATGTGTTGGGACTGAGTGTCTATTGTCCTGTGATGCCCTTACCCCAGTCCAGTCTTAACCCCATGTGCACATATCCTGATGTGTTGCTGTACATACTTTTGTTCCCTTGTTTCAGAGTGGCAAGGATCCTGAAACGCTTTGTCACATGACACAAGCGCAATGATGCCCCTGTGAGCGTAGTGCTTTGCCTGCCTGCTCACTTGTGCGTGTCCACCGCAGCGTCCCGTGGCCAGGCCCCCCACGGGAACGCGTCACTAGCAGCGTCGAGGTCATCGTCAAACAAAACAAAAACAGGAACTCTGACAAGGCCTTACAGAACTAAGGCCATGGAAAGAGTCCAGTATGGGCGACAGCAACAAATCGGGAAAAAGACAAAACAAAAGCAAAGGTGCGCATGCTGGCACCGCATATAAAGCAAAGAAACACTCAACTGAGCCCACTGGCGCCCTAGTAACTAAGTCAATTTTTGCATTCACCTCATTTGAGGCAGATTCAAGCAGTGCCTAAGCAAATCTTAGTGGGCTTGCCTCACGGCAAAGCCCGGGTAGTTTTCCCCTCCGCCCTGCGCGAGCATTGCGACTAAGAAGCGGCAACAAGGTGCTCCACGGTGCTTGAACTGCACCCCTCCACGACGACTTTGATCTGGCGGCACTTCAAGCTCCAGTTGCGCAGTTTGAGTGGACTCCAGGCGACGCGGATCTTCCAGCGAAAGGCGCTCACGTGCTGCTCACTGGCAATGGACCCATCAAGTCGCGAACTCGTGTTTTGCACGCGCACGCTGCCGCGCCTTGCGTTGAGCTCCAAAAGGGCGCTGCATTGATCGTTGAGAAGCATGACTGTCGAGCCTCTGGCACACCATAACCGCGGTCAACAGAGAAGCCACCGCCACTGCAGCAGCTGCAAGTTGTAGACCAAAGACGTCCGTTACGACATCTGCACCAAAGTACAAACCTCTGACAGCCCGCACAATTGCACTGTCCACCTCGGCGCTACATGGCGTCGATGTGTTACAATACCCAGCCTCAACCACTTGCACTGCTCGCCGAAGTCTTTGAGCAGGCGGCTCGTCGAGCACAGGATCACGACGCTGAAAGTCGCCAGCAGTCTCCTTGATTGATTTGATCCCTACAGCAGTGTGAAACACGAGCAGAGAAGCAATGCCTGGCAGGTGGTACTCTTGCAAGGGCCCAAATCGCCGCTCTCGTTGCGCAAACTTCTCTTCTATGTGCTCCCGTCGGGCTCTTGCAGTGTTAGACTGATCTGCTTGAAAGCTGACTCGGTCTCCAATGCTCCCACACCACACTCGTGAGCTACGGACCGACTCATCCAGTAGAATAGCACAGCGTACTGGCTGCATGCACGAGAAGCAACAAGACCACAGCAGCTGCAGGTCGCAAAATGTTGCGAAACACTCTCTTATGGTACTCCGAAAACCATAGATGGCAGAATCTCAGCGTGATGATGCTGACATGGTGCACTATGATGATCACGAACAGGAATACACCAAATCATAGTCACATTTGACAAAACCTTGTGAGTACAGAACACAATACTAGGAAAACATCGCATACTCAAAAGCAATATGAATCTGGCGATGAATGTATCTTGAATTTACAAATAATCGCAAATCCTACAAGCGCAATGCATCTGCGACTATCTAGGCCTACCTGTGCCTGTGCCTTCCTGCACCTATGTACCAGTAAGCTTCAAGTAAAAGCTGAATGTAGAGTAGAGAGCACCGTTGAAGCATAGGAGAAGACCCCACGGTCTAACTCCTGTTCCACTGTTAGCCTACAAAGTGACCACATGACAGGGTGGTTTTCAAGGCTCTCTATAGACCCGACTGGAGCCATGCAAAACCACTATGCCATAGACTTGGTAAAATGGTTTGAAATGACTTAAGTATGTTATGAAGCACACCCAAACAAGTCTAAATACCCAAAGTAGACACCTCGGAGTACAAATATGGCACCAATCTGGGCAACACTCCTCTTGAGAATGTGTGAACACAGTGCACAATTGGACAAAAACATACTTCTGAGCAGATTCCTTGATGATAGCATTATCCTTCGTAGGAGTGATAGTTTGGTGCATTGAAATTTCGTTTGCCTGCTATCTATCTCCAAGGTTTGAAATTCACTTTTGAAGTGGTCAGCCAACAGAGATATATTCCTTTTATGGACCTTTTGATCATCCGTTTGGCTCCCATGCGGACATCTATCTACTGGAAAAGGACACACTCATGCAACTACATACCCTGGGGGAGTAACACCCCCAGGTATGTCAGGACAACCTGGCCAGCGGGATAAAGAATCAAGTACATCAGCCTCTGCAGCCACCAAGTGTTTTACAGTATGTGCATTCAGAGATTACAAGGGGCCATCAGGAGATTGGGTTACCCATAGCCGGTGGTATCTGAGTTTCCACTTCCTTGGGAATGAAAACCAAGATTTGGACAAATGAGATCACAGAAACACAAATGGGATGACCAGTCAGGAGGGTTGGGTCCAAAAAAAGGGCAGATTCTGAGGGTACCATTTCACTCTTCGGTCAACTTGGATTGGGGTAAAGTGGTCCGTCAGTTACAGAACAAATTACATTTTGTAAACAACACCAAATTGTTTGCTATTTTGACTCCTTCTCCAAATCTGGGAAAATATTTCGGCACACAGAAACGCAAGGCCGCGGCCGGGCGCGCGCACATCGCAGAGTCACAGTGACAAAATGGTTATTTTAGTACAGTGAATTTTATGCCGCATTTCGTTGTTTCCTGATGTGAAAAGAATACAGGTTTCTTCCGTTTTTATGTTTATAGCCTCCGCTGCTGAGGGCCTGATTGGCTGGAACATGTACGAAAACTGAGGTGATCAAGAAGACGCTACGTGGATTTCACCTGCCTGCTGGGTTCAAGGGTCTCCAATTGATTTCGTTTTTTGATGCATGGGGGTTGCCCGCCGGCGAGCATTACTCAAAGCGGCCTAACCACGGGCAAGAGCGTTCATGGCGAGCCGAAGTCCAAAGCAAGAAAAAGTATACACAACAAACAGTATATGAACCCGTTCTTGATTCAACCTGGGCACTGACCAGGGAACATCTGGGTGCAGTGCACTGCCTAGCTTGGCACTAGAGGCCAAATGGTTACCTGAACACCACGCTGGGTGGAGGACCTGAGTAAAGTGCAGAGAAAAAAAATACAAAATGGAAAAGGTCATGGTTGCCGAGAACTGCAGTGGGGGGGGGGTCTAGAGTTGACAGTGAAACCGATTGATTTCGTTTGGTGTACAAGCAACTTGGAAAATCTTGAGGGCGAAATCGGAACTGCGATTTGTTTCGAAACTATAGCTTATGCTCAAGAAGTCAGAAGCCACAAAAAAACTCAAATCCAAGACCCAGGAAGAGTAGTTCTATACACAAAGATAGAGGTCGCGGAGGAGCCGAGACTGCACTCAAACAAAAGAGCGACGGCAAGGCACCAGCGCAACGAGGCCTGTGCCAGTGTCCAATGTGTCGGCGGTGTTGCTACGGCGTTTCCTTGGGTACATCATTGCTCATAGGGCCTTTGTTTTTTGCTTGTGTACTTTTGGACTACTTTTGGCGATTTCGGGCTAGTCCGACATCATCTAGGAGTGCGGACACGGTGGACGCGTTCGACATAGGCGAAGGTGTGTGCTGGTGTCGATGATAGTGTCCTTCCTTTCCGGTTGTCAACATTCCAACCTCAACTTACCTCATTATACTCTTTGGAGCTTATTTTGTTTAGAAGGTGACTTTTTGACCATTTTTCAGCAATACCACCGTATCTAATTTCGGCGGCTTTGTGGATGAGTAGAGTCATGCCCAGTGCCTTGACTGTGCGTACGGAAGGAGTCTTGCAACCTTTGTAGACCTTTTGTTTAAGGTTCGAAATTGTTTTCATGCAAAAATAACCAATTGTTTTCAATTATCTCTATAAAAATAACCAATTATTCCCATTATATGACATAAAAATAATCGTTATTTTCGATTGTTGTCTCTACAAAGTGCAATTGTTGCCGAAAAGCCGTGAACTTTTACCTAAGGGATAGTAAACAGGAAAATAGAGGTGAAGGACATGCTAAACCTTTGACTTTTATCCCAAAGTGCGTGTGATTTTGCAAAATCCTCTGGTTTTTGATAAGAAACATTTCGTGGTGTATCAACAAAATATTTCTTTTTCATACATAACTTGTCCAATTAATTGGTTTATACCAGTCTTAAAAATAATCGGGTTTACCGATTATTTGTCACATTAGACCCAATTAAACCAATTCATCCCATTATCCGATTAATTGGTAAAACCGATTCCGAATCTTACTTCTGTTTGCCGTCATCCTGATCATTTGGGTCAACTCAAGTATATTTGCCATTTTCAGATTTGTGCTAGTAATGAGGTCATTGGTGGTGTAGTGTGTGTGCAACCATGTGCATTTTCTTTAGTAGGCTTTAACTTGTGTTGCTTGTCCCTACGCCGTGCACGCTTGTAGGTTCTTTGTGGGTTCCTTACTATGGTTGTTTGTTTCGGCACGGGCTTGCGGGCCGAGATCGGCCAAGGCAACTGTGCCGTATTGCATTCAGTGGACCAATTGTGCGAATCCACCTGTGTTGTGCCCTCTGCACATGAATACTATGCACCAGCAGAGTGTATGTTAGTATTTCTTTGGCGTCGCTTTGGCTAGCTGCACATGCGGGAGGGGGAGAGCCCCCTACCTCTTCAAACTTTGTCCAATTCGGGCTAACGATGCCGCCATTAAGTAGACTAGGGGTCATTCTCAGTCGCTACCTTTGGTTTTGCATTCCTGGTTCATGCTGGCAACCTATCTATTTGTGCCTTTCTCTTGTAGATTTTTCTGTTGTGTGTTCCCGTGCCCACACCCCCACCCTTTGTTTCAGTGTGATAAGAAAACCAGTGCATGTGCATCCATCTCTAATTATTGTTTCTCTCATTTCACTGATCGTGATTGCATGATTTATTATTCGACTTATTCTAATAATGTAATTCTAAGCCCTTTCATGCTTCGTCACGTTTTAGCAACGCGGAGTCGACGAGGCAAGCACCCGTCGGCGCAAGGCTGAGTAGGATGTATTGGGCTACACAGTAACTGCCTAACGGCTTTGCAAATCAACTCACTTGAGCCATTTTTTGTGGGCATTGCCAATGACATTGAGGTGTCTCGTGGCAGCAGCTGTACCAGATTAGGGGCCTCTACAACGGTTTTTCAAGCACTGTGCGCTGCACCTTCGTTGCCTCCCAAGCAGAGGCGGGTTGTTATCTCACATTCCGGGTAATCGTTGCGCCAAGGGAAGCTTAGCATCCTTGAATGCAAAGTTACCACCAAGCACTGAATAAGTATATTGAAAGCGTAACAAAAAATCTACAATAACGACCATGACACCAGATGGCCCATGGGGCTGCTATGAAATACAAACGCCACCCAAACCTAAAAGTACATGGCAGTCACCATGATATACTACAAAATGGGTTATTTCGAATTGGCTATTTTTCAGAGTTTACACTGGTACTCTGCTTTACAATGTTGCAAAGACGAAGCGCATGGTTTCATAATTACAGCTTTATTGTGTAAGTTTCTAATCTTGTAGCACATTTCAATAAAAAAACTTACAGTTTTCTAAACCCTATGTGACGGTGATCATTCAACCTTCCAAAAACCGAACAGGAACTTAACTCCTACCAATCGAGTTAGTGAAGGTAACAGCATTAACGAGACACCTAGCGAAATAGGTTCAGCGTAGTTGTCTGCCACACCAAAACCTAGTTACTCGAAAATTATATTCCTTCATATGGTTTCATTATGTAATTCACTATGAATTCGGTTGCTTGGCCGACTTGGCGAAGCTACACCCTCTGTCAACTTGTTAAAGCATGCCGTGAATCCTGAAAGATGGCTTTAAGATCCAAATAGGGCACATGAAATGCACCTTTCATTGCTTCCAACCAATGAAAGGTCATGTACGACTTTCAGAGTGGGTGGATGCTTTGACACGGTCTCACAGCCCCCAATAAATCATGATAGCTCTTTCTACTTCCTCAACATCTCTTGCTTGGAACTCATCAGTGCAACCTCTTTACACTGTTGGACGTGAATGGAACATGATAACACCATCTTTTGTCTGAAAATCATCACTACATACGCTAGGCGTAACTCACTAGGGCAAGCATTTTCCAATCAAGGGACCATTTATCTACAATGGTCTAACCAACGGTGACATGGTGCCGGTTTCTCACATAACAGGTTTTTAGGCATTCCCGCTTTTCAGACGGGATAATCTTTCTAGTTGTCAAACAGTTGCTTCTTACAAACACACCCTTTCACCACCTAGCCCATCTACCCAAGGTTAGGACTACTTATTCCCACTACACATAGACGAAAACTTTTTAAAACAACCCCTTGCCTTCTTCGCAAAAAGGTAGAAGGTTTGAATTTTTGAAAAAAGTACCATGCCATCGCCAACTTGAGGGTTGTCTCTTTTTGCCATTTCACCCGTGAAAATGAGCTCATCGAGGGATTCGCATTGCCACAGTGGCAAAGGACGTTTGCATGCCATTGGCACCCGGCACAACAGCTACAGGATAGCGGCACAAATAACAGAATTTCACTAAACCTTCGTTTCGTACCTAAATTGCTGCAGATGTGCACTCTATATTTGCAAAGAAGTTGTTTGGCATCATGCATATGTCACCACAAGAAAACGAAATTGCAGCTTTGTCATCTACTTAACTATGGGATCCATATTACGCTAAGAATTCTGTGCTGATCATTCATGAAGTGAATTTCATCTAGTTTTTAGGACATCCATGCTAAATGTGACTATATGTTTGAACACTTTTGGTTGACAATCCCGAGCACAGCGACGAGATTTGTAGGTTTCAACATATCTCTGTCGGGGGCCGGTAAAAACCAGCTGCCAATAGCAGACTGTCATTGCAAGATGCATGCTTGCACTGTTTGTACATGTCTCGTTCCACCTTGGTGATGCCGCAATTAGCAAAGGTTCACTCTACTGTTGAGTCCCTTTTGTGGAACAGGTAATACATCTTTGAAACAGAGCATCAACTATATGTTATCAACGTAATTGTGGCAATGTAACTCCATGGTGCTGGTATGTGCATGCGGTGATTGCATTATAATTTTGTGGACGGTTGTGCTTCAATGTTCAATTGGAACCAGTCATCTCTCGCCATGCCCTTTGCGGTCCTATATGTGCCATGTAAAACTGCCAATTCCATTAAAATAGCAATTTTGCTGTTTGCCCACCGCTGCCTTGTCTTAGGGTGCGGAACAGCAGTAGGATGGTTCTAGACGGAGTGCTCATGGTTTTCTGCCCGCAGTGGAAAAATGGCAGTGACAAAATGGTGTCTTTCTATACCCCTTGAAGCCATCGGCACTTCACAGCACAAACCCGCATTTAGCAAAATCTCCCTTAGTGCCCACAGGAAATGCAAGAATGTAAGATTCGGTAACACGAATACCCCATTGCTCTAATGGTCGACGTGGTTGTCATGCAACACTACGTCTCACCCTGGTCGTGATTAATGGCCGAATCTATTTACGGGGAAAGTGTAAGCTAACCCTCCCATGGACTTCCGCTCGCCACGAACACTACATGCCCGTGGTCACGCGGCTTTTCTTCCATTACTACTTTATTTGAAAAAAACTGGCAAAAAGAACAAGCAGAAAAAAATGCAGCAACATGAATTTTCATTGCTTTGGGGGGTACACAAAAAACAACAATCACCAAAAACTTCTAAAACCCATATGGCATGCAACCATTTGTTTGTCAAATTTTGTGTTTGTTGAACCATACAATTGCTGTCCAATTTAATTTAAAAACATTCGGCAATTGAGGATAGAGAGCCCCAATCCTACACCATGTGATTCATAGAGTGTACGCTCTGCAAACCATTGCCCCGATAATGGTCAATATCCGTCCCTTAGCCATTTGGCCCTACGTTTTGGCACATGCATACCCAATTGCCTATCAGCAAGCATGCACATGAACTTCATGGAACAAAATTTGTCATGCAAACATAACATTTGTTTTTGATTCCATGATAATCATGGCTACAGTTGCAATCCCAAAATGCCCATTTCACATCCGCACACACAATCACAACTTTTCTTAGGAGGTGAATGTGTGATATCTGTTGCGTTTTTTTAAATAACTTCAGAGCTGTCGGCCATTTTGCTGCAAAATTACAAATCCATTGCTGTGGGAAATATTGAGCAATGCAATAGGGATGGTGGTAAAATGTTGCACGTATGGGTAATGAATGGGTGAAGCCAACGTACTACAACACAGAGGCGGAGAACTGATTGGAAATTTTTTTAACAATTTGGTTGAATGATTTCATAAGTGGGGAAAATGTATTGTCAGAGGCAATCCTTGCAGGAATGTGTTGGCAGCAGGATCGAGAGACAATCTTGAAAACATTGGGGTTTGCTCAGATTTTCCTACAAATTGAATCATGCTCCAGGTATCTCCACAATGCGAGGTTTCCCGAAAATTTCCGTGGTTACTGGCGACTGTTGGTGACACGTTAAAATGCTGTGAGACTTGGGTGTAGCTTGCGCAAAGGAAAGGGGTGCACGTGTTGCTCTCAAAGCGCAGGCTTGCCAAACCCCAGAACCCCATGATGTTTGGAAGTTTTCGGTGCTTGGAGGGGCAGTGAATGATGCCCATGAAGACCAACGAACCATTGTTGATGTGATCATCAATATTGTTCCCTTTTGACACCACTAACTCACCTTCAAGACTGGCATTCTGGAGAGAAATGGCTGGACAACCTAATTATCAGCGTCACCTAAACCTGCAGTTGTTCCAGCTTCGACAAGAAGCCGACTACTGGTGAATTAGCAACCCATGTGCTTTCCTGGAAACCTTTCCTGCAGGCGAACAGCATGCGACCACATGGACTAGAAAAGACAGCTCTCGGACCAGCAAGAAAGAATGTCTGCAAACTGTACCCATATCACGCCCCACGAGAGGTCGCGACTTGTATGTACAATCGTGATACCTACAGTTTGTCGTCTTGTCCCACTTGACTGCAACCTTGCACCCACCTTCAGGAACGTTGGTGCGAGAAAAAGTCAGCTGGAAACAACTGCTTGACAAGAAATTTCACACAAAACGCAGTCCAAAAAGCCAAAACGGACCGCTTTAAAAAGCGTTCGTGGGTTTAATTCAAAGAACCTAAAATCTTGAACGAGTTCATTACTCTATCGACTTGAATGTTCTTTGGGCAGACTTGCACGCAGTTCCCAATGTTGTGACAGAATTCCGCACTGATGGTGCCATTCGTGAGTTGCTTCACCTTCCTCTCAAAGGTCTCTTTGTCGTTGTGTTGCTCCCAGAGCCACCGCCTGAAACCAAGCAAGGGGCACAAAGGACACACGACACGGTTGCACTGGTCCGCACTCAAGCAGCACCAAGTGCATAAGCATAAGCATAAGTGCTGGAGCGGATTCGACTGCACCCCGGCCACGCGAAAGCTCGGCTGCATTGTTCAACACAGAAACTGGGGCATACCAGGCTTGCACCATTGCCGCTGGTCCTAGGAAGATGTCGTTATTCCACCAGTAGGAAGGGCACGCGGCAGTGCAACTTCCGCACAAAACACAGTCCGTCAGATCCATAAACTGTCCAACAACAGTGGGATGAACCATCTTGAAACCATACCACTGAATCATGGCAGGTTGTGCAGCGTCGACCTGGCCGTCCTGTGTGCTCTGAACCTGGGGACAAATTGTTTCTGGAAACGCTGTCAGAGCGACCTGGGCAATAACGGCCGAAAATACCCTCTTCAGGTGCATACCTTAAGGTCAACAATATATTTGTGTCCCCCTGTCTGATCATAAACTTCCCACGTATTCATGGAACTCCCCTGGTGATGATTCGCCACTCGGAAGTAGTGATACAGCATAGAATGATACTTCGCATTTATCGCTCCCGAAAGTAAGCGTTGTGATGCTCGCAACGCCATTTGATCTTGTAACAGTATGAGGCTGGCCTGTCCAGATGTAGTCCCGGTGTGCTCTCAAATTATCTCAACTAAACTTATCTTTCTACTATCTCTGTCTCCCTCCTTCTGTCTCTACTTCTCTCTGATCATTCTACTATATTTAATTGTGTATTGACTCCCTACAACAGTAGAGAAGCGCTGCTGATTTCGATTTGGACACGGCACGCAACGCTTGCTGATTTTTCCCTTTGGGCCCGTGGGGGATGCACCACGGGGGAATGGCTATGCACAGTGCTGGGTTGACTCAGTCAAGTCAGTCACGAGTCACGATTTTTTGACTCAGTCAAGTCAAGTCGCCAGTCGCGCGGTAACTGTGAATAGGCCCTTAGGAGTCACTGATCGCGGGTTCGGATTCCCACTGTGGTCTGTACTGTGGCGCGCTGCCCATCGCTCTGCCGATCGGCGATCGGCAGGCGATCGGCGACCGATCGGTCCATCGCTGCAGGAAGCCGGGACCAACGCTGCAGCATTTTTAATGCCGATTTCACAGTACATTACTGCCGAACGTGCGCTAAAAAATCGCGATATGCCACATTTCTTGATTGCACAAGTTTAGAAACAGACTTTTTCCACAAAAGAGTGCAACCAAGCTCCGGGGTCTTTTGTATCTTGGGGAGCCCCTCCCAAGTCGGAAAAAGAAGACTGAACGGTCCAATGTGTTCAACATTGCTGATTATTGGAATGTTGTGGCCTTGAGTTGCCTGAACTCTTTGTTATTTATTCTGTGGGGTGCCATGCTTGTGCAACCGAGGCAGCTACGGAGCGGGCCTTCTCAAGTGAGTGCACATGATGCTTTCTTTTAGATGCTTTCGTTGGCACCAAGTGTTGTCAATAGTATTCTCAAGATCCGTTGGAATTTTGAGAAGGTGAAGCAGCTGCAAATCCGCTCCGGTCGTGCTTCTGCGGAGGCAATTGACTATGAAGATGCAGCGAGTGATGAGGAGTAGTTGTTGCAAGAACAATCTTGCGCCTCCAAGCTCAGTCTGTTCTTCTGCATGCTTTGTGGGGTGCTGGCTTCGGCCGGCACCATGGTTTTTTTAAAATTTTGAAAAAATGACGTATAATTTTTATCATTTTTTCTCCGCGATCGCCAGTGACTGACTCGAGTCATTCATCAGTCATCGATTTTTTGACTCAGTCAAGTCTCAGTTACCGCCTGTCAATTTTGACTCAGTCAACCCAGCACTGGCTATGCCGGACGAGCGCTTAGGAGTACGACTAAAGGATCTGCGCACATTGCGCACGCGCATCCACTGTCAAAATTTGACAGAACTGACAGTCAGTTGGAGCCAACGGCCGCGGTAGGCCCACTTAACCGAAGTATTTTGAGGCTTTCACAACCCCACCACATCAAGGTATCCCGGACAAAAAGTCTAAGTGTGAAGAGATGATGCGGATGGCCCAAGGGACCCAAGAAAAACACGTGTCCTACTCGGAGGTTATGTGTTTCTTTAGCGATAACCCCATAGGGGAATTGACTACCCTCCCGTCACTAGAGGATGGGAAGCCACAGACATTTGTGCCACCGCAGCAACACCATCCCTACTCCATCCCTCTGGGTGTTCATGGAGAAACTAGTGCCACTGAAGGGGAACCCGAATTCGTCAGGCACTGTTCTCCATGGACCGCTTGGACATGGAAACCATGGAAGGGGAGAGTACACGGCCAGCTTACGACGGTGACTAGTCGACCCCTGACCCTTTGCGGCACAGGTATAAGGGGTTCTGGTGCAGCAAGATGACGCCTAGGGTATTAGCCTACGTCTTCTGCAGCTGCTTCTCTGACGAAGAACCCCTGTACGCTCAGTTGGCGCAGGACGCCGCATGGACCTATGTGACGGTCTACGGCCTCATTGCCGGAGTGGAAGTGTAGCGGTACCCAGGACCCCATGGCCCGTAGGGTGAATATCTAACCTTTCCCGTCACTCAATGCTATCCCCCGTCTAGCCTGTGGGGACTTGTCTTCTCCAGAGCTTCGGGAACCGGCATGGGACTGATCCCGTCCCTAACCTTCCCAATTGATCAAATCGATCTAGAATTTTTATCATTTCAATTCGATGTCATGCGGGAAATCGATTAAAATGGATTATACTGATCCGATATCTTGCCGCCGTTAAATTGCCACCCGTCTTCGCCTGCTTGCGGTTGGGCGCCGACTTTCCGTGGCTAGTTTTGTTTTGACCTTTTCTCTTGTATAAAGGAAGAAAAGGGGAGGATCTGTAAGGTTGTAACCGGGGCCCCAGCCCATGTGTCGCATGTACATACATTGTATTATTGGATATTGCTTGATCTGCAGTGATTTGTTGTATTTGTGGCACACATCTAGGACTGTTTGCAGCGATACTATGATTTCTGTTTCGTCCCCGTGCTCATCACTTGGTTTTATGGTGCAGAGGGTACAGCAAATTTTTTCTTGCCGACCGATCTTGCTGCGCTGCTCTGCTTTGCCTAGTTCCGAGTTCATGGTGTACGAAGACTATAAATTCAATTCTTGAGTTGGTGTTGCTGCTGGCGAAGCTTGAGGCACGGATGTCGTTGCCAGCGGCGTTGGAGGCACTGATGCGGTTGCCGGCGACGCGCGAAGCACGGTTGTCGCTGCTGGCGGCCTTGGGCAGGCTGGCGGCGCAAACGCAGAATGCGACATAGCAACCCTAGCCTGCTGATGAGGCTTGATAATTCGAAATTTTCAATCTTGAACCCACTGCTCATAAATGCGACGGTGCTCGTTGACCTCGCAGTGAAAGAAACCACCGTACTTGCGCTCATCTAACCCAGGGACCGAAGGACCACAGGAACTTGAACTTGACGACTCCTGAATCATCCGCACGACCGCTGGATAGTACGACATCCCATAGCACACCTACCCAGGGCATGGGACCAGAGGGGATATCAAGGGTTGTGAATCAAGGCTTGGCGCGTCACTGTCGCCAAGGTTTCCTACCCTGGACGGTCGACCGAGACGACCGATTTTGCCATTTTGGCAATTGTGGACCCAATTTGGATTGTCACCACGCCGAGTGGCATGGAGATCTTTGGGAGCCAAGTGCATGAAACTATCTGTTAGACTCCCCGTGGATCGCGTATGGAATGGAGGATCCGATCTCCAAGCCAGCGTGGAGATATACTATTGAGGGCACCCCCGGCTTTGGCTCATTTTGAGCAGCCAAAATGACCCCCTTTTGAGACCCCCATTCCAGCCCCCCGTGTGGTCAGTTGGCGGCCCCATATCTCTTTCCCCATAACGAGCCTGGACCCAATTTCAAGTCGTGCACCTCGATGAAGGTCCCAAGTCCTGCCTCCTATCCTGTGAGTCATTGGCCTTGCCCTGGCCGGGCACATCACCCGTGGGAATGACGCCAATTTTGGTGTTTTTGGCATCATGACCCCACTTGATGAACCCGTGGTGCCTTGATGCCGGGACCTCAGAGGGAACCGGGTTGGGTGAGGGCTTCAGGGAGTTTGTACTCGAAAGCAATAGGGTCAGTTGTCTCGTCCCTACCTCTGGCGGGTCCAGATGAGGGGTCAATTTTGGAGTTTTTCGAGCTAATATCAGCTTGGGCTGAAACAGCCCGTTTTCAGCTACCAGCTCCTAGGGGATAATGGCGGGGCCTTATCTCTGGCTCAGAGAGGAGTTGGGACCTGCCGTTAAGGGAGCATGGGGAGCCACTGTCGGTTGGCCTTGGAGCCCCTTGGTTCCCAGGAACTCGCCTGTGGATGGGCAACACACCCTCCCCTATTGGCAGGGTTTCAGGGTCCGGACTGAGTAGGGCATGGGTTGTGTTTGAGCCCCCGCCCCTGCCAGCCACTGGGAGGGTCGGACCTGGGATTGGGATATGAGTTGGGACTGAGTGTCTATTGCCCTGTGATGCCCTTATCCCAGTCCATCCCCCACCCCATGTGTACATATACTGATGTGTTGCTGTACATACGTTTGTTCCCTTGTTTCAGAATGGCAAGGATCCTGAAACGCTCTGTCACATGGCATGAGCATGAGGATGCCCTTGTGAGCACAGTGCTTTGCCTGCCTGCTTGCTTGTGCGTGTCTGCCGCAGCGTCCCGTGGCCAGGCCCCCCACGGGAACGCGTCCCTGGAGGTGGAACGCCAGAGAGGAGGAGTGATTCCAGGATTTGAAGAAGAAAATTGCCTCCTCCAGCTGCCTCGGAGTACCCCGCCCTAAGGGCAAGATAGTCCTGGTCACTGATGCCAGTGATGTAGGGGGGGTCGGAACGATATTCCATTGGCAGGAGCTTAACCCTGCTGAACTAACCCACTGCCATTGTCGTACTAGCGGACTGAACCGTGATGGCTCCTTGAAGCATGACTATCCTACCAGTGAGTGGCGGCTTGTGCCACTGGGACACTGGAACTGGAAATGGAACCAAGCGCGTTCCAATTACAGCAGCTACGACCAGGAACTCCTGGCCGGTATGTTGGTGCTCCCATCACAGTCCCGACTATTGGGATCTAATCCTACTGTCTGGCTCTGTGACCAGGAAACAGTGAAGTCTTTTCAGAAGGGCCCACCACCGGAGAAAGCGAAAGTAAAACGCTGGCGGACTTACCTGAGCAAGTTCAGGTTGACAGTCCATCATATCCCTGGTATAAAAAATGAACTGTCTGACTACATATCGCGCAACAACTTTGATGCGCTTATTGGTGAGAGCTCTGAGGCACTCGCCAAAGAGGCTTTCCAGCGTATGGATGTCCAGCTTTACCTGTCTATGCGGAGGGCTAGAATCCTCGAGGGTTGGAGCCTAACTGACTATCAGTCAGTGTATAAAGAAATTCTCCAGACCCTCAGCACTGGTCTCGAACCCCGTGTCATTGACGGGCACCAGTGGTATAAAAACAACCAGTCCCTCTTCTACCAGGAACGTATTGTCGTGCCTGAGGCCCGTACTTGATGAGTGCCTACAGTGGTCCCATCTCAGCTCAGGTCACACTGGCGCTAATCGCTCAGTGGACTTCTTCCGTGAGTGTTTCTACTGTGGTCTAACCCTGACGGAACTGACGTCTCGTATGCAGACCATTCTGGATGCTTGTGGCTGTCATGCCAGCAAGCAGAGCGACAGTAGGGATAGGGGACTGCTTTCCAGCTTACCCATACCCTATTGTACTAACTCTCCTCTCTACATTGATTTCATCCACGGCCTACCTCGCTTCGGCGGCTATGATAGTTGCCTCGTGGTCACCTGTGGCCTGTCCCGCTTCACCCGTGTGTTCCCTCTGCAATAAGAAGATCACAGGTGAGCAGACTGTGAAAATGTTGGTCGAACAATGGTTCGAACCCTATGGAGCACCGAACCAGGTGAACTCTGATGAGGATGTACGCATCCACAGTGACACTGGATCGTACAAACGAGTGCTGAACGCCCTCAACGTTGAGGTAATCATAGGTGTGCCCTATACCCACACGTCTAACCCTCTTTGTGAGTGACAAAACCGTGTGGTGGAACAGAGCCTGAGAATCCTGATGAAACAGGAACGTACCAAAGACTGGGTGCGCCTAGTGCCCTGGGCAGTGTGTAATAAAACAGGGCATTTCATGCTATTTTAACTCATTTTTATACTTGATTCGCATTCTGTACATTGTTTTTCATTTCTTTTCTTATAGCAGATTTAGCCAGGGTTCAGAAATCTGTTGGAGTTCTGGCAGCGACATCCGTGCCTCCGGCGTCGCCGGCAGCAGCATCAGTGCCTCCAACGCCGCCGGCAGCAACATCAGTGCCTCCAACGCCGCTGGCAGCTACATCAGTACCTCCAGCGCCCCGGGCAACGACGGCAGTGCCTTTAGCGCCGCCGGCAACGACGGCAGTGCCTCGGGTGTCGCCGGCAGCGACATCTGTGCCTTTGGCGCCGCCGGCAGCAAAGTCCGTGCTTCCAGCTTCGCCGGCGACAACATGCGCGTCCCCAATGTCAACGGCGCCTCTGGGGTTTGCCCACAAGAAGACTCACAGGGGCACTCGGAGAGGGCGCAATCCCTTCGTAATATAAAGTTATGATTTTTGCTTTTGCCTGCGTGCTGGATGACAGGGGCTGCACCCCTTGCTCCCCTGTTTTGTTGGCATCAGTCTTTGCCTGTTTTTGCATATTTTCTTTGTAAGGTTTGGGGCTGAGGGGCCATATGCCTGCCCTGCCTTTGTTTGTTGCACTGTCGCTGTCCGTCGGTCATGCTGTCAGCACAGCACTGCACATCTTTGATCCACCGCACTGTGTGTCTAGTCAGCACAGTCTTTCTGGCACAGTCGGCATTGTCTGTCCTTCCCTTGGCAGTGACCATTTTCCAGGTTCAGGTCTGCCACTTGGTGTCGCCACTGCCATCTCTTTTTCCAGTGACCAGCTCAGGTCTTTTTAGACAGTTTTGTACAGTTTTTTCTGTTTTTGGCCAGTCCTGTGCATCCAGTGTCCACGATCCCAGAGACAACAGAAAATTTTTTTTGCTTGCCTGGGTTGTTACTGCTGGAGGGTCGTGCAGCTGATGGAGCCCCACCATCTTGGGCGGCCATCCTCCCATGTGCGTGTCACGAAAGAATTTAGATCAGAGGTCTTCATTTGGTGTCCGCGCTCAGTGCCGCGCGTGAGTGGAGTCGGTGTGTGCGCGCCTTGCCGTGCGTGTCTATGCGTGCGGCGTGTTGCCCGCCATCGTGTTGTTGTACGCGCCATCTGGTGACGTCGCCGTGGCATTAGCCCTAGATGTACTGGGCCTGCAGGAGTTGTGGGACTACTACTTGCATGACCAGATGATGTTGGCGGGTTATGTGTTCGTTTATGGCCAGGAACGGGGCCGGGGTCGGGGTCTAGCTTTCCCTTTTCAAAGGAGGCTAGGTGTGCGGCCTGTACACACCCCAGACCCACCCAGCGGCCCGCCCCAACCGTCTCTGTCTTTGGTCGTGCATGATTGCAGGTCACGCCTGTGGTGCTGGTGCTGCAAAGCGAGGTAGAAACCGTGTTGTACCTTGCACACGTATCTTGATTTGTCTTTTGAGGGCAAGGAGGCTAAATTCAACGAGATGGGGGCGTTAATACTGTATCTGGGTGTTGGCCTAGAGGAGAAGGTTGTGCGCGGGTGAGTGGTGCCGGGGCAGGGTCTGTGGAGCGAGCGTGTGTGGTGCCCGAGCCCACAGTGTTATGGGGTGGTGCCTGCGGGTGGACACAGGTATGGTGGTAGCAGATCAGTGTGTACATGAGCTGCCCAGACATCTCTGCTGGAGCACTCTACCAAAGCCTGGTGTTGCACACCTCGGCTTATATTTAAGTGGGGGGGTGTAACCGGGGACCCAGCCCATGTGTCGCATGTACATACATTGTATTATTTGATATTGCTTGATCTACAGTGATTTGTTGTATTTCTGGTACACATCTATTACTGTTTGCAGTGATACTATGATTTCCGTTTCGTCCCCGTGCTCATCACTTGGTTTTTAGGGTATTTCACGCACTTTCATCCCGTGTACTTACCAAAATTTTTGACTATCGCGTCTAGGAGAAAATCGACGCGCCAGTTTCGGCGCCAAGGGACCAAACTCACGGTACTCTACACCTCTCCCCTTTGCCTTCCTTTCATACCCCTTTCACATGGGCATATCGCTTCCTTTGGGGAAGCGGCTTACAAGGGTGTTTTGGGACACTTAAGGGTGCGAAAAACCCAAGTTTTTATTCTGCGCTAACGCTAACTTTGTGTACTTATGAGCATGAACGTAAATAACTTAACACAATGCTCACAAGACCAAAAGCCCTGGGAGATTTTCCATTTTGGAGCGAACTCAACGATGGCTTCACGCAATTCAATGCGTACCAAAACATGGTCGCTTGAAAAGACGACTTTTCCTCTTAAATTTGGCCCAAATGGCTCGTTCGCCTGGAACCGAGGCAATATGCAAACTAGGGACCACGAACAACATCGCGCATGGCTTGTTTGAATTTTCCTAGCTTGCCTATTATTTTATGTATTATTGCCTTGTGAGCAGGCTTGCACACGTGCCCATATGCATGCACGATTGACTTGGGATCCAAGAGAACGACTTGACCCATAGTAAGCATGTTTGTGAACACTTACTATGGATCCTTCAATTTAGCCAGATGCGATCTTATATGGGCTTTGGTGCCCGATGGGTATAGATGTCCCGATATTGACATTTTGGCCCCTTTTCCCACTTTTGGTGTGCTCCAAGGATTGCGGTGTTAAAAATGCTTCTCTTGTGCTTTGAACCCAAACCGTTGTTGATGAATGGACCTCAGGCCTTGGTTTGCTTCCACGCAAAAGCCCAAAGTCCATCTCCCTTGGGAGCCGGAGGTACAGTTTTTGGAGTGATCACTTTTGGGACAACTAACCCTCTTTTGGGCCACAATGGTTCGAAATTCACTCTCTCCCTCATTTCAGCCCCGTGGCTGTGTGCGCCCGGTATCCAAGGTTAAGGGCGATTTGGAAAGGGTACAAGAATCAGTCTCGAATAGGCTACGTCCCCATGTATCCTCGCCTTGGGATGGGAGTTCCAAGGGTGACCCAATATGGGGTATGTTGCTGCTTGCCTTTTTTTGTGTACCATTTTTTCGCCACGGGGGAAAATGTCGAGAGGCAACCTCGAGTGCTGGTATGGGGCATATATTGGGACCTGGGCCCATGTGTCTATAGCATGTTTGGTTAATTATTGCTTGCCATGGTCATGGAGATATGGTATCGTGAGTGTGGACCAAATTTCGCTGTTTTGGCCATTTTAGTGTTATGGTTTCGAGCAGCAGCAGCACAGCGAGCGCGCGAGTCGCAATCACGCTGCAGCCTGTGAATATATCTGAAGCATCGAGATGCCAGTTGAACGAAGTGCTGTATATCACTTCGATATCTTTGAACAGCGTTTTTGTCTTCGAATTTGTGAAGTGTGTATGAATTGATGCTCCGCCTAAAGATCCTGCGCAAAAACAGGTTTGTCGTATTTTAGGATTTTCGAGAAACAAGACAGTTCCCAAGTCAAACCACAACAAGTGGTAGCCAGCTAGGTGGCGGAGAGATCAATATCGTCGACCTCTGCGTTACAGTCTTCGACGCCGTCTTTGATTTCAGCTTGAAATGAAGCGACCCTTTGAAGACGAAGCTATGCTGAACTTCATCCGAGATTGCCTGTGTCGATCCGACTCGCCGTTGCATCACGAGTTTTAGAGTTCGTTAGAAAAATTCATCGCAGAGCGCATCGCAAGTCGAGGAAGTGAGTGGTTTCCATGCATATCTCGTGATCTTCACAGCTTGTCACAGGAGCTTGCAAAAGCTTAAGCCAAGGTCATCGAATTGGAGCAGCGCATCGATGCGTTGCAGACATCAGCAGCAAATGCCACTGCAGCAACTGATCACAGAGCCGACATTTTGCAGTCCTCGACGGAGAATGCAACACTAGCAGCAGTAAGTGAACTCCGACGCCTGGAACATGAACTTTTGCAATGTTATGTCCTTCTCAACGAGTTTGCACAAGTTTCGCTTCAACAACCTTCGAGTCACTTCCAGTTTCCACCACAACACCCTCAACCACAACCACAACCACAACCGTCTCCTTCGAGCTATCCGCCGTATTCACCATCGAACAATCAGCCGCCTCAACATTATCCACCGCAACAATCACCTCTACAAGCACCTCTCTTTGATCCATCGATGAATCCAGCCAACCCAATGAATCAAGCCCATCGGGTGAATACCATGAATCCTCGTGCTCCAACTTTCGAGATCCTGGGACGTTGTGTTGAACGCCTACGCAAGCTGATTCGATTATTTTTTGGGAAACCAGGATCAGGAGAATTTCGAACTTGGAAGGGGGACCTTATGCGAGCCTTCGCTCTGTCGGATATCACTTTACCCGTGGATCAGGTCACCACCATACCGTTCCTCCTCGAAGGCGATGCTGTCGAGTCCTATCACAGTTTGACGAAAGTTGTACAAGATGACTGGTTCGAGCTCATGCGTGTGTTGGGTCAGCGCCTCGATTGCATATCCCATGAGCCAGTGTACCTATTGAGAATGTTGACCTTGAGAGAAAGTGAGTTCCCTCGACATGCGGACTACGTGAAGGAGTTTCGAACTTGCCTCATCAAGTCGAAGGTCAATACCAGTGACCTCCAGATGGGTTACCTCGTTAACTCTCGATTTGTTGAAGGGTTGTCGAATGACGCCGTTCGCCGACAGTACATCGTTGAGGTCCCTTCGAAATGGCGTTCTGGAAGACCAGCCGGCTTCCATACGCTGATGGAGACCATCGCAGAAGCCTACATGGCGGCTGGCTATCAACTCGAAGAGGTACAGAACGCGTCGAGAACGAGAACGGACACCGCGGGTGCTGCGGTCTCGAGACCCCTGCCTATGATGGTTCCGCCAATTTCGACTTCTACAATGTTTCCTTCAAATCCTATACCAACACCGCACGTCAATCCTACGCCGACTCCAGCTGCAGCTTCAATGGCTTCGACTGTGCCGGAGCCCATGAATCTCGATACAATTGCCAAGCTTCGACAAGAACTACACGCCTACATTGGCGAACGTCGAAATGATCCGTTCAGTCGCCAAAATGGACGAGAAACGAGGCGCTGCTACAACTGTGGCGAACATAGCCACTTGGACCGCGACTGTTCGAAGAACAGCCCGCCATCTCGAGGAAGAGAACGTCGGGAATCGAGATCAGGCACGCCTCGAACAGATCAGAGTCGGGACAGTAAAGGGGCGGTTTCGATCTCGCTCCAAGAGCAGAGAACGGCCCACAACAGCCTAAAAACCATCTTCGAAGACCTGGTGGTGGACGTCCTCGAGAAGAGCTGAACTCCGCCACAAGTACCAACAAACCCGAAAAAAATTTGACACTTGGGAGTGTCAACGTCGAAGGAACCGAACCTGAGCATGCGACTCTGTTCACGGTTCGAGGGCGCATTTGCGCAAGTCGTGACCACTCCTTTGACTCTAGCGTGGAATTGTTAGTTGACTGAGGAGCGGCGAGTGACTTCATGTCGATGCAGACTGCAAAGGGGGCGCGACTTCCCCTCTACAAACCGAACAACCCTGGACACATATCAACAGCCGGAGGTGTCCAAGTCGAGGTGCAATACTACACGAGAGCTTATGTTCGAGTTGGAGAACTCGTATTTCGACATCACTTCAAGGTTTCGGAGATTCTGCCAGATGTGGTACCTGGGCTACCATGGCTTCGAAGCTATAATCCGACTGTCAACTGGAAGGCACGGTATGCAGACATACGACATAGTTCGAGTTCATACCGATTGTCCTTCGACGAGTCAAGGCATTCCACGCAGTTGCAATTCCAAGCCGCTTCGAAGTTGGATCTTCTTTCGACACGTTCATCTAGTACCTCGAGAGCAAGTGTGGTTCGAAGCCCCATACCACATGCCAAAGAACGCCCTTCAGAAAGATATCCCTGATTAGCGCCCTAATAGTTTTGATGAAATCCTGCAAGTTTTGGTGTTGAAAAACAGGACCAAAGCAGCAAGTAGAGCAAGAACAGGATGTGGATCGAATCAATGAATAGTTTTGAAATCCAGTGTATCACAGAAGGACTGCAGATAGACGAAGCAGGCTTAAGTACAAAGATTCAATCACAAATGGATAAAACAAATGATTTTTATGTGAAAACTGGCATGACTCAGGCCTCCGAATTAGCACCAAGCACTTCATGTGCACTCTTTTGGATGAGATGGAGTTGGGTAGGAAGGTAGGTAGGTAGGTGCACTCGGTCGTGGAGAGGCGCCCCATGGTTCCCCCTGGCGTCGCCCCTGTTACGGACAGGAAGAGGTTCCGCGCATGAAGAGGAGAGGCGGCTTACATCCCGCTAGACCTGACTGGTGGCCCCCAACAAAGCGGCCCCGGGCAACACCGGAAGGGCTGATCGCCGCCAGCGTGAGGTGCTTGTCTTGCCGGGAGGGTGTTCCCGCGTGCTTGCGCACGTCCCCTCCTTTGGGCGGAACCCTAGAGGTTCACCGGACTTCCTGGCGTATCCCGTTCCCAAGGCATGCATGCATGTTCTTGGTACTGAGGTTCCGAGGCGCTTGGGTGTCGCACGCTCCGCCTCGACTCCCAAAGCAGCGCAGGCCTTAGGATGCAACCTTACCCCCGGTCTCCGGATCTCGTTTGGCCGGGTCACCTGCATGGCACGGGCTGCCTCAGTGCCCGGGCTATGGACACTAGGTTTCCTACTGTTGTGTGGCGCTTGTGTTTGGGTCCGGTTTGTGGTTGGGTGTGGGTTTCGGTAGCCCCGCCAGCCCTGGCTGGGGTCTTGGGCGGGTGTGTTTGGGTACGGGTTGCGGTGTCGTCCCTCTTTTGCCGGCTGGGGTTTGTGGTGTTTGTGGTTGGGCTTGGGTTTCGGCCTGCACCCCACCTTTCGTGGTTAGGGTTATGGGACGTGCGTGGTTGTCTGCGCGCTCCGCCTGCAGCCCGCCGTTCCCGGTTCCGGTCTGCGGTGTGGGCGTGCGTGCTGGGGTCTGGGTTTCGGCTGCGCCCCGCCACTCCTTGGGGAGGTGTTGGGGTGTGTTTGTGCTCGTGTGCCCCCCGGCATGGTCTCCTGCACCCCTTGGTTGGGGGTGCTGTGCGGGGGTGTGCGGTTGGCGCCGCGCCCCGCCACTCCTGGCTGGGGCGTCGGGGTGTGTGTGTGTTTGTGAGTGCGCCCTGCTTGTTCCCCGCCTTTTCTGGCTGGGTTGTGCTGTGTGGGCGTGCTTGCTGGGCTCCGGTCTCGGCTGTGCTCCGCCCTTCTTAGTTGGGTTGTTGGGTTGTGTTTTTTTTGGGGGGGGGGGCTGGTGTGTTTCGGCTTTGTGGTGTCGGTTGCTGGCTGTCCTGGTCCCGGGTCTTGCGGTCTCTGTCCCCCCATCCCCTCTCTTTCGGGCTGCGTTGCTGGCTCCTTTTTTTCCTTTTTCCAGCGTGGTGTGTGTCCGCGCGTTTTCCCTTTTCCCGGTGGGCCGTTGCTCCTGGGTTGGTGTTGCCGGTTTTGGCTGGGTGGTCCTTCTGTGCCCCTTCGGGGGGTCCTGTCTTCGGTGCCTTCTGGGTGGGGGGGTTTGGCCGCCTCTTGCGGTGTTGGTGAGCGGTTTGGTGGCTGTGGGTCCTTCTCGCTCCCCCCCCCCCCCTGTTTTTTTTAGGGGGGGGTCTGCCTGTTCCTCCCTCTGCCTTCCCTTGGCTGGCGCACGCACTGGTCTGCATTCAGTGTGGTCTTCCGGGTTGCTGTTGGTGGTTGCGTTCTGCCTGGCCGTGTCCTGGCGCCATTGGTCGGGTGGGTTATGTACACGTTGGGCTCGGCGCCCCTTCCTGCTGGGTTAGGCTCTGGCTCTGCTAGCTGGGCGGCTGCGCCAGGCGGTTTCGTGCGGCTCCGGGTTAGGGGGGCTGGGGTTGTCCGTGTCCTTTCGTCTCCGCGGTGCCGGTTTTAACCTTCTGGGTGGACCGCCACCGTTGTTGCCGGGCGCGCGGTGGCCCCTTGCCGGTGTGTGGCGGGCTGGTGCGGCGCCTTCCGGGGTGTGCGGTGGCTTGTTTTGGTTAGTCCTTCAGGTTAGGGTCAGCCGTGCCGTGGTGTGCCGCTCTGTGCCGCGCCGCGTCACGTCGTGCTGTGGCGTGTTGTGCTTTGGGGTGCCTTGTCGTGGTGCGTTGCACTGTGGCGGGCTGTGGTGCGGTGTGCCGTGCTGCCTCGTGTTGTGCCGTGGTGGGCCGGTGGAGGTCAGCCTGGCCTGTGTCGTGGTGCGGAGTGCGGGTCGGAGTGGGGCTTGCTGGTGGCTGGGGGGTGCGGTTAGGTGTGGGTGGCTCGGTGGTTCCGTGCTGTGGGGGCCTGGGCGTGCCGTCCGGGCTGGTGGGTCGGGTAGGTGTCCGTGGGGTTGCCCTCCCTGGGGGGCCTGTGCCGTGGTTCCGTGCCCTCTGGGGGTCCTGGTCCCTAGCCCTGGGTGCTGTGGCCGTGCCTTTGTTTTCTTCCGGTGCCTCTGAGGTGGCCCTTGTGGTGGCCGGGGTTGTCGTATGGGGGTGAGGGCGTGGTGGTGGGCTGCGCAGCGGTGTTCCCGGTGGCTTCCTCTGTGGGTGTAGCCCGTTCTCCCCGTGTAGGCGTGTCCTTCATCCCCTGTGTGGTTTTTGGTGGCCGGTGGGCGTGCGCTGGTGTGATCCGTACGGCGTCTGGCTCGCGCTTTGGTGGCGTGTGGTGGGGGCATGCACCCCCGGGGGTCGTGCGGTGCCCGCTGGGGCTGGCAGGGCGCTGGTCCCTTCTTCGTGGCATGCCCTTCTTGTGTGTGGGTCCTGGTGCCCGCCGTGATCTCCTCCGTCTCTGCGCCCCGGTCCCTGTTCCCTCCCCTCCCTGGCCCTCGGGTGGTTTCCTGCTCCCACGTTGTGTCGCTCCCGGTGCCTTGTCCCTAGGGGCGCCTGCCTGTTACCGTCGGCGCTTCCGTGCCCCCTTGCCGCACTTTCCCCCGGTGCCCCTTTCCCACCCCTTGCCCTTGCCCTTTCCCTTCCCGGTGTGGTGGTGGTGGGGTGGGGGGGGGGCGCTGGTGGCACAGGCCTGGGGGTGGGTGGCCTGGAGCCATTGGCGGAGGGTTCGGGGGGTGTAGGGGGGCTGGAGGCCCTGGGCCGCATCCCGGAGGAGGGCCTCCCATGCCGCCTGCGGCATGATGGCCTCAGGGGCGGCCTCGTTGGGGTAGGCGGGGGTGCGGGTGCGGATCTCCTTGAAGGTGTGCACCATGTGCACCCCTTCTCGCCTTCCCGCCTCCCCCGGCCCACTTCACTCAGCGGCGGAGCTCCTGCAAAGCGGGGGCAGACCACCAGGCGAGGTGGGCGGGGGCCTGAGGGGGGGGGGGGGTCCGAGCCCGAGGTCCTGGAGTGGGGTGAGGAGGACGTGGACCTGCGGCTGTGGTGGGCGTGGTGGCGCCTGGGGGAGCGGGAGCTGCGGTGGCGGGTACTGGGGCTGGAGGACGGGTACGGGCAACGGGGGGAACGTTAAGCCCGACGGGGCCTATGGGGGGAGGGGAAGGGGGACATGGGGCGGCGGTGGTGCGCTTGGCGGCGCCTGGGGGAGCGGGAGCGGCGGTGGTGGGGACTCGGGCTGGGGGTCGCGTACGGGCGGAGGGGGGAACAGGAAGTCCTGCGGGGCTCGTAGGGGGAGGGGGAGGTGGACATTGGGCAGCGGTGGCGCCTGGGGGAGCGGGAGCGGGGCCCCGGGGGGTCGCGGTGGCGCCTTGGGGAACGGGAGCGGCGCGAGTGGGTGGTTGAGGCGTGGTGGTGGTGTGGGGAGCGTGAGTGCCGGTGTCGGGTGCGCCGTGCGGGGGGGGAGCGGAAGCGCTGCCGTTTGCGGGATCGGGGCTCGTCGCTCAAGTCGGGCCAGTCAGGTGGCGTCGGCGGGTCCTGGGGGGCCTCGCGCGGCGCCGCCTGGTACTGGGGGGGGTGGCAGGGGTGCGGTGGCAGCAGTGGGTGGTGGTACGGGTCGGGTTGGGCCCGGGGGGCCCCTTCGGCGTGGACGTGGTGGCCCGGGGGATACGGTGGCTGGTGCGGGGGGGGTGGCCCCTGGTGGTAGGTGGGGTATGGGGATGGAGCGCCCGGTGGCTGCCATCCCATACGCTGGTGCTGCTCGTGCACGGGGGGTAGTGGTCTGGTGGGGTAGGGTGGTCGGCAGTGGTAGTGGTGGGGGTGGTGTTGGTGGTGGTGGTGGTGGGGCCGCTGGTGGTGGTGGCGCTGGTAGTGATGGGGATGGTGCTGTGGGTATGGCCCTAGGACCCCTTGTGTATATCCCGGTGCCCCTGTCGGGGGTGGGGGGTCGGGCATCGTGTGTAGTCCCTGGGGCCGTACTGTTTGGTTGGCAGCGGGGGCGGGTCGGGGGCCGGGCTTAACGGTGATTGTGGTCGAGGGCTCCCACGTCCCTGGGTCGGTCTGGCCGGCGGCGGTGGTGGTTTGCGGGGGATGGATGACGGGCCGCTTGGAGATGGGGATGTTGACGAGGGTTTGGACGGGATTGTGTTGGGTGGCCGCCTCTGTGGTGGCGGCGGCAGCTGGTGGGAGGGCGGCGTGGGTTGTGGCGGTTGGGGGGTCCTGGCTTGGATTAGGGTTTGGGTCAGGGCGGTGTCCCTTGGGTTTGCGTCGTTGCGTTTGTGGTGTCATGGGCTGCGTGGGGTGGTGTTGGTGGTGGTGCTGTTGCTGTTGTGGCGCTTGTTTGGGCGCCGGTTCGGGTTTGGGGTCGGGTTTTGGTTTGGGGTCCGGTCCGAGGTTGAGGAGGACCTCGGTCTGGAGGTGTGAGGGCGCCGGTGCCGGGTGGGGGGGTTTCCCGGTGTGCTGCCGGGGTGCCTGGGTCGCCTGTGTGGGGGTCGGGGGGTCCCCGGTAGCTTGGTGTGCGGCCGCAGCTTTGGCTTTTGCCGTGGCCTTGTGGATGAGGTCGGCGGGGAGGGGGGGGTCGGAGGACGAGGTGGAGGACATCGATGACGCTGAGGACGAGGAGGAAGTGGTGGTTTTTGGGGGAGGCAGGTTGCGCTGTGATGCGGGCGGTCGCCGGTTTGTGGGCGGCAGCTTCTGCTGCTGCCACGGCGGGGAGGACCGAGGGTATGTCCTCAGGCTGTAGGTTGGGAGTGGGTGGCTTGGGGAGTCCGGCCGCGACGTGGCGGCCCGGCGTGCCGATCGGATCGGCTGCGGTGGGGGAGGGAGGCGCGGGGCTGTGGTCTTCTCCTTCCGGGCTTGGCTGGGCCGGGATCCTGCAATGTGTGAGGCTGTGTTGGTTGGCGTCCGTGAGGGGGGAACAGTTCGCGCGGGCTGCATTCGGGGGCCGGGGGGGGGGTGGGCCTGGGTTTTCTGGGGTGTGCGCGGGGGGTGTGTGCGGGCCACTGGGCGGGGTGGGCGTGCCGTGGGGCGCGGGGCTCCCCTCGGTGGGTGTGTGCGGGTTGTCCAGTGTGGGGGATGGTGAGGGGTGTCTGGCGGGTGGGTCCGTGGCGGGCGCGTGCTGTTGTTTGGGCGGGTGGGGGAGGCCCGTGTCGCGGGGCCCGGGGGTGCGCGCGATGGTGGGCGGGGGTGGGTCCCCGGGCGAGCAGCGAGAGGGGAGGGCCATGGGCAGGAATTGCGCGGTGGGGTGTGCTGTGTCGGTGTATCTGTCCGCTCGCAGCGGCGCGCTTGCTTGGTCAGGTGTAGACCGGGCGGTTTGGAGGAGAAGCTTGCTGTTTTCTGCTGCCGCGACAAAGATTTCGCAGACCAGCCTGCGTATTTGGTGGACCTCTTGGTCAGTGGTGGGAAGGGGGTATGCTCTGGGCTAAGGCCCACGCGGCGGAGGACCCTGTGGATGGCGTGGTACCCGCAGGTGAGGGAGTGCTGTGGCCTGGGGGGGGGGTTTGGCCGCGTGTCCGGGCCCGCCTCGATTTGTGTGTGGGCGGTGGGAATGGCCCAAATCCAGGGCACGGTCCCCGTGGATGGCCAGCGGCGCTGGATCCAGTGGGTCAGGCAGAGCATGGCATGAAGCGGTACCCAGAACCTATGGCCCATCGCCCGGAGGCCTGCGAGCCGTCACACCCGTGCGGAGGCCGTTGACACCCGCTGTCAGCGGGATATCCCTGTTCTGTAACCCGCGAAATCTGGAATCTGATTTCTAACCAATAAATCGATTTCGAATTACCATAATTTTATTGTCTTAGGCGATTTTCAGTCAGAAATCGGTGAAATACCCGATTTCTACCGCAATTTCCAATTGTCGTGAAATCGCCGCCTGATGTCGCCTGTCCGCGCGCCTTTGTCGCTCCTCCGTGGCGAGTTTTGTGATGAACTTTTCTCGAGTACCTGTGAGGTTCTAAGAGAACTTAAGGGCTGAATCTAGAGGGCATTTAATGTAATTTTATCTGGTGTGTTCACAAGAACTTTTCGCCGTTGCGTCTTCGAGAAAATCAGCGCGCAAGCTTTTCCGTCAATCGCTCGAACTCATGGTTCTCAAGTACCATGAGTTTGGACGGAACCCTACATCCCCCCCCTATGCCTTTCATCCATGCCCCTTTCACGCGGGGATATCATTTTGTATAGGGAAGCGGGCAATGGCGATGTTTTGGGCAGCCTATGGGTCTCGCAAACCCAAGTCGTTTGCGTGCGCAAACGCTAACTTTGTGGCCTTGTGAGCATGAACATTAATAACCAAACACAATGCTCACAAGACCAAAACCCCTAGGTCATTTTCGTTTTTCGAGCCAACTCAACGATGGCTCCACGCAATTCAATGCGTACCAAAACTCTATCTTCGAAAGAGGGCAAGTTTTGGTCGAAAATTAGGCCAAAATGGCCAAACCCCCGAGGCTCGTACTCGAAGCCTATGGGGAGTTGAGCCTCGAACCAAGGCAATATGTAAAGTAGAGACCAAGAAGGACATCGTGGATGGCTTGGTTGATTTTTACAACCTTGTCTTCTATTTTCTATAATTTCGCCTTGTGAGCACGCGTGCCATACTGCCTCTTTGCACACGCGCTCATATGCAAGCACTAATGACACGAGTGGGCGGAGACAATCTAACCATAGTGTGCATATTTGAAGGCACCCACTATGGGCCTACTCCAAACTTGTTTACTCATATTTTTGGTCCTCAAGGTCCCAAAGATATGTTCATGCCAATATCGCCGATATATGCACTTTTTCCCATAAATAGTGTGCTTCAAGGATTGAGGTGTTAAAAATGTTTCCATTATGCTTTGAACCTCAACCCTTGTTGCAAAAGGGAAGCAAAGCTTCGGTTTGCATCCATGCAAAAGCCGGAGGCTCCTTTCTCTTGTGATATGGAGATACGATATTTGGAGGGACCACTTTTGGGTGAATTTTGGCCGTTTTGCCGAGAATGGCCACAAACCCCATCTCCCCCTGATTTCGCCCCCGAGGTTGCGTGCGCCACTTGACCAAGGGTAAGGGCATTTCGGAGAGGGCACATAAACCCGCATCGAATGGGGTGTTTCCCCATGTGGCCTCTCCTCTCGATGGGAGAGTTGTGAGTCACCCAATTTGGGGTATGTTGCCATTCTGCCCCATTTGTGTGTCACTTTCCCCCCCATGGGAAAAATAGCTAGAGGTGACCATGCGGGTTGGCAAGCAGCATATATTGGGACCTAAGTCCCATGTGTCTATAGCGTCTTTGGTTGAAAGGATCCTCGCCGTGGCCATGGAGATATGGAATCATGAGTGTGGG
Organism: Eutreptiella sp. 'Long Island Sound 2002'; assembly: GCA_964036045.1. NCBI lineage: Eukaryota > Euglenozoa > Euglenophyceae > Eutreptiales > Eutreptiaceae > Eutreptiella > Eutreptiella sp. 'Long Island Sound 2002'. The sequence continues at coordinate 60,980,532 of OZ038384.1, read as the reverse complement.
CCATTTTGGCCAAATTTCGCGGTTTTTGCCATTGTATGCCATATTGGAATTACCATATCTCGATGGGGCACGGGATCTAGCCAGGAGGAAGATGCGAATATTGTAGCATATGACCAAGGGTTGAACGCCATTGAGTTTCGTATTTGCTCCTCCGGCTCATCCGGAGTTCTTCAACTTTTGGTGCGATCCATGATCCCCCCGTTTGCACCGCATGCTGCTTTCTGCCCCATCCGCGTGTTCATCCCCTCGATGAACAGCAAGCAGCCAGTGTGACAGCAAGCCATAACCCAGTGCAGGGGACCAAAGGGGATATCAAGGGTTGTGAATCAAGGCTTGATGCGTCAATATCGCTAAGGTTTCCTACCCTGGACGGTCGCCCGAGACGGCCGATTTTTCGATTTTGGCAATTATGACCCCACTTGACGAACCCGTGGTGCCCTGATGCCGGGACCTCAGAGGGAACCAGGGTGGGTGAGGGCTCCGGAGAGTTCGTATGCGAAGGGCATAGGGTCAGTTGCCTCGTCCCTACCTCTGGCGGGTCCGGACGAGGGGTCAATTTTGGAGTTTTCGGAGCTAATATCAGTTTGGGCTGAAACAGCCCATTTTCAGCTACCAACTCCTGGGGGATAATGGCGGGGCCATATCTCTGGCTCAGAGAGGAGTTGGAACCTGCCATTGAATGAGCATAGGGAGCGAGCGTTGGTTGGCCTTAGAGCCACTTGGTTCCCAGGAACTCGCCTGTGGCTGGGCGGGACACCTCCCCTATTGGCAGGGTTTCAGGGTCCGGACTGAGCAGGGCATGGGTTGTGTTTGAGCCCCCGCCCCCACCAGCCACTGGGAGGGTCGGACCTGGGATTGGGATACGAGTTGGGACTGAGTGGCTATTGTCCTGTGATGCCCTTACCCCAGTCCAGTCTTAACCCCATGTGTACATATCCTGATGTGTTGCTGTACATACTTTTGTTCCCTCGTTGCAGAGTGGCAAGGATTCTGAAACGCTTTGTCACATGACACGAGCGTAATGATGCCCCTGTGAGCGCAGTGCTTTGCCTGCCTGCTTGCTTGTGCGTGTCACCGCAGCGTCCCGTGGCCAGGCCCCCCACGGGAACGCGTCAAAAGCGTTTCACCGCCGCGGGGTTACCCAGCCCCCGCGTGCCACTCGGGGCCACCCGAACCCCGAGCAGCGCAGCGCAGCAGCTCGCAGCTCGCAGCTCGCAGCGCAGCGCAGCGGCTCGCAGCGCCGCCCGGCAGCAGCGCCGAGTCTGTGAAGGTAGTGCAGGGACCGGTACTCCGTCATCAACGAGTTCCTTCGGCCGACCAGCAAGACCGCACTCCCAGCTTCAGTAACCACCTCCACAACCACCGGCCGACCAGCATCCCCCGCACTCCCAGTCCAGTGCTACGTCAACCGCTTCAACAACCACCACCAGGACCAGTCCGCTGAGCGGAACGAGAGCCCACCAAGGACCTCAAGACCAAGTACGCCCCCCGCTGCCATGATAAACTGGCAAGAAGCGGGCAAGACGTGGCCGCGGCCCCACCCCCATGCGGTGCGCCTACTGCGTGGGTTGGTGTGGGACCAGCACTACCGCCGCAGCCACCCCCAGTGCGAAGGCGGCATGCCCGGGAGCTTCGATCTCCGCGAGGACATGGGCCCCGACCGCCCGCAGGCAGTCGAAGACTGGCTGCGGGTGGAAGGGATTGCCTTCCGCTTCCGCCAGAGGCGCTGGAGGGTCTGGGGCCGGCCAGACAGGCCCGGCGAAGGACTGCGCCTCGACGGGATTGAGGAGGACGAGAAGCCCAACGAGTACCCGTCGGGCGCCACGATCAACGTCTCCATGTGGGACATGATCGAGAAGAACTTCCCGGAACCGGGGAGCGAGCGCACGCTGCAGGGCAGCAGCAGCAGCGCATCTCCGGGGAAGGAGAAGCGGTCCGCCGGGGACAGGAGGCGGGACAGGAAGTGGCGGGAGTACCAGGAGTCCCTGGCCGCCGAAGCCGCCCAAGGCGCCAAGGGCGGAACCTGAGCCCACAGCCCCGAACGGGCCAGTGGCGGTCACCAGCCCGGCCACACCACTCTTGGCGACTTCCTCCAAGTCGCCAAGCATGCCAAGGCAAGCCCCGTCAGCTGCCCCTGAGGAAGTCAGGCCCCAGCAGCGACGTGGAGTCGGCCCACCGCGGGAGGATGCCGGCCGACCAGGCCAGCTCCAGCAGCAGCGTCGCTCCGGACCAAAGGGACGTCGCGTGCGCCTGTGAGCGCGCCTGTGGGGTGCCCTGCAACCTTCGGGTTGCCCTGCAACGGGCCACGCAGCAGAACGCTGCCATGGAGGGCGCCGTCGGCATCGCCCAGCAGGAGGCTGCGGAGTGGGAGCATGGCATGGCCATCCACGCCTCAACCGTGGCGGCCATTGCGGCCAGACTCACGGCCGGAGCCGCCCATGAGGCAGCGACTGCCCAGGTCCAGGGTGAGGTGGCGGCAGCCGCCGAGGAAGCCCGCCCGACGCAGGAGGCCATTGCCTGCAAGGAGGCCGAGGTTAAGGCGCTGGAAGAGGCGCTGGCCCAAGAGAGGGCAAAGAAGGAGGCGGAGGAAAGGGCCCACGCCGAAGCGACGGCCAAGGCCCAGGCGGACGCTGCCAAGAAGGACGCCATCGAGGCCGCGCGACGGAAGGTCGCTGAGGAGAGGGCCAAGACGGAGGCGGAGCTGGCGGCGTTGGAAGCGGAGAAGGCTCGGTTGCAGCAGGCCCGGGAAGCCGAGGCGGCTCGTGCCCGGGAGGAAGCCGAAGGGCGAGCTGCCGCAGCCACAGCCGCCGTGATGGAGGAGGCGGAGGCCAAGCTCCGCCGCGAGACTCCCCCGGGAGGATCCCGAGTGGAGACCCTTCGAAAGCTTTTCGAAGGGGACGCCTCCTCCAAGATGACGCTGGACGAGGTCGACATAGGCAGCAGTGGGAGCAGTGGCCCCACCGCCTACCGACGGAGGAAGGGTAAGGGGAAGACCCCCGAGAGGCCACGGAGGCCAGCGGGCGGACACCCCCACGACACCGACCCCCTCTTCACCGCCAGCGACGGGGATGAACGAGGCCGCCGACATCGCCGAGGAGTGGCCGGCGGAGGAGGCGGAGACGTCCCCATGGAGCCGGAAGGTGAGGATGAGGATCTCCCTCTTCCTTACCGGAGCTCGGAGTCTTCCGAGACCGAGACGCCTAGGTGGGGCAACATGGACGAGGATGATGACATGGACTTCGACTACACGAAGAAGCGCCCATCCTCGGACCCACCGAGGCGACCCGGCGAAGACCCACCGGGACCCCCTGGCGGAGGACCATCAGGACCCCCTGGAGGACGCCCACCAAGTGGACCCCCTGGAGGCGGACCACCGGGCGGGGGAGGACCCCCTGGACCGGGCGGACCCGGCAGGGACCCTCCTGGAGGACCCCCTGGGGACCCCGACGACCCACCAGGGAACGGCGACCCGGATTCCACCTGGCGGTGGATCGACTATCTCCGCAGGAGGGTCCAGTCCCTCGAGCGCGAGGTAGACACGGGCAAGGGCGAGATGACTCGCATCGCCAGGGTCGCCGCGCGCGCACAGAAGGAGGTGGACATCGCCAAGATCGAGATGGTCAAGAGCGCCAACGTCGCCACCGCCACCCAGAGGCAGCTGAACATCGCCAGGAGCGAGACCAGGCAGCTGAACAAGGTCATCAGCAGCCTGCAGCAGAGGTTGGACGTGCTGGAAGGCTGTGGGAGCGTCGGCAGCGACCACCCACCCGTGGAGTCTGGCTCGTCAGACGACGGCTGGGGACCCGGACCAGGTCCAGGCAGACCCTACGCCCCCGGCGGAGCCCCCAGGAGTCGCCCCAGCGCCAGTGCCCCCTCTCTCAGCGCCCCCTCTCACCACAGCGCGGGCCGCCGCAACGAGCGCGTGCCGCCCGGCAGTGGCAGTGAGGGTTGGCGTGATGAGTGGCTCAGCGCGGAGTACCTCAACCGCCGTGCTCCACCGCGGACACCGGTACGCCCCCGATGCCCCGCACCAGACCCGGAGCCAATCCCAACGGCTGGTGGACGTTATGGTCGACTCAGGGATGAGGTCCCCAGAGGGGAGGTGGAGTGGGATGTCTGCGGAGGTGAGGACCTGGACCTGGACCTGGAGGAGTTCGACTTTTCCCTGCCGCGTGGTGTACGACGAGAGGCCGCTGAACGCAGCCGCCGGCGCCGTGATGAGGAGGCATACATGGAAGGAGTACGGCGTGAACATCTAGGTTCAGCGTACATGGAGGAACCACGGCGTGGCCACGCGGATGCCGGGGAGGAGATGGAAGTGGCAGCCGTGCGAGTCCGTGGGAGAGGCCGATGGGAACCTCGGTCGACCTCGCGGCCGGCGTTCATGGTCTCTAAGGCCGCGGATGCAGCCGTGTGGGAAGACTTGAAGGACATCAAGCCCCCCATGTACGATGGCAACCCCCTCAACCTCGACCGCTTCTTGGAGGAGCTGGACGATTGGGGGGTTACCGTCACTGAAACCATGGATCCCGCAGATGCGGAGAAATATGTCTTCAGACAGTTCAGGTACCGCCTGCCGGAAGTGCTCCAAGAGCTATACTTCGTGGCAACCAAGGAGGGGAAGATCAAGACCCTCAAGGAAGCCAAGAAGTGGCTCAACGAGCAGGAGCGGATGGATGCTCCGCAGGTGGCTGCCAAGCGGTGGAAGTCCATCAAGCTTCAGCATGATGGTCGGGAGATCCGCCTACGGGATTGGCGGGACTTCCGGGGGCAATACACCCTCTTCCGCCGCAATGTGGAGGACTGGAATGAGGGTGACGAGCAGGCCCGCCTGCTCTCCATGCTGCTGGAAGCATGGATCAAGAGAGTCACCAAGGAGGAAGCCAAGAGGGCCAAGTCCAACCACACGGTCAAGATGATGCTCCCCAAAGAGTATCATACGGACGTGGTGGCTTGGACGAGGAAGAACGGGCCCGGGATGTCAAACGGCACTCCCTGCGGAACGCTCTCCTCATCACCGTCTCGGGCGATCGCGAGAAGACCGCGATGTGGCGCCTTGACGAGTCCGACGTGAGCGGCCAGACCATCCGTCTGCAGGCCATCCCGGCGCGGATGAGCTGCGACGAGATCCTTGAGTGGGTTGGAGAGGAGGTGCTCAAGGAGTACCGGAACCTCCACCACACCCGCGGGTTGAGGCCCGGCGACCGCGACGTCAACTACGTTGGCGAGGAGCCTGGCGGGGAAGCTGCCATGGACCCAGCGGGAGCCGATGGGGGTGAGGCTCTCGACGACGATGACGACGACGATGAGCCCGCCGAGATGGCCGTTTGCGCCTTCGTGGCCAACAACCTGAGCGCGGGGAGCAACCAGGGAAGCTGGAAGCCCCTGAGGCAGGGTTGACAGAAGAAGGAGAAGAGGGACCCCCGCCACATTGGCGACCCTCCGCTGTCCTTTGGAGAGTTCATATGAGCTCACCCTCAGGGCTGTTTCGTGTGTTATGGGAGGAAGCGAGGCTTCAACCATGACCACCTAACATGCCCCATCCACCAGGCCGACACGGAGGCCTACAAGAAGGCGCACGGGTCGAAGAAGCGTGCGCCCGCGGGTATCCGGGAAGCCAAAGTGGAGGTGGACAAGGACGAGCTCTCCAAGCTGATGTCGGTGGGGACCGAGCTGGCTAAGGAGATCCAGGAGATCAAGAGGAACTGGGTCCCCAGGTCGGACAACAGGAACAAGGAGAACAACGAGAACGACAAGAGCAAGGACAAGGACAAGAAGCCTAGGAATCGGGGAAGGAAGAAGGGTGTCAACGAGGTTGACGCGGAGGAGAATACCCCTACTTCCACTACCGACGCCCCCTAGCGGAGCCCCTGCAGCCAAGGGCCCCAGCTAGGGCGGTCGCAGGATGGTGTCGTGGGAAGCGCCACACCATCCCCGTCGGGAAACGATAAGCACAAAGGGACTGCCGCGGGCGGAAGGCCCGGTCCGGCACCCAGTCGCGGTGGCGGGGTGAGGGCAAGTGAAGGCACGAACCCTTGCACCCATCGATCCTTCGCGACTAAGAATGTATTCGATGTGCTTCAAGATCTATCCGAGAGTATCGGAGGATCACCCGGACCGCAGCTGGATGCCGCAGATGGGCAGCCTGAACCCATTGTCCACGACCTGCACCAGTCGCTTGTTGAGCTTCTGGAACGGCCGGAGATCCTGAGCTTGCACGCCGTGCGCGGAGTTGGGCGTGAGCGGCAGTTGCACCTTAAGGTCCGTACGGGGAAGTGGAAAAGGTCTTCGACGTGTTGGTCGACACAGGAGCGCAGGTCAGCTTGGTCAAGGCTGGCGTACTTCCGCCAGAGTGTTTGACCGACAGTCGGAAACCTGTCAGGCTGAAGGTGGCGAACGGCCAGTACATGGTGGGAGGCACGAAGGAAGCGGCCATTGGGCTGCAGTTCGTGAACCACCGTGAGCTGAGCCGCCCAGACCTTGGCAAGGAAATCCTCCTGCAAGGTCGCTTCTACGAGGCCGAAATGGACTGGGACATGATCGTTGGGTACGACTTCATGATGGAGACGGACTCCGGCGTCCTCCCAACCCAGGCCTCCATGACCCTGTACCAGGACGACCAGCTCTCGTGGCTTTCGTCACCTGAGCACCATGCCGAATGCCAATGGATCCACCCGGAACGCAATCAGCTCGAAGTGGCCGCGCTGGACACTGAGCCAACTGGGCCAGCAAACCAGGAGTACAGCGTAATGCCGGAAGTGGCGAGCCGAGTGGTTGCGGACCTGGGAGCTTCGGATCTGGCCCTGGATGCGTTCTCTTCAGGAACATCCGCCCATCTTCGGGTTTGTCAGAAGTACTGGAGCGCCCAGGACTCTGCGTGGAAGAAGCACTGGGGTCCGCATCAGGGCTTGATGTGGATCCATTGCCCCCGATGGGACATTCCAAGGGCGATAGCGAAGATTCGCAAGGACCGCTCCAAGGCAGTGCTGGTTGTTCCTATGGGATGCACCGAGGAGGAAAGTACCGGACATTTGGTGGTCTCATTGACCAACATGACCTTAAACAAGGTCGTCCTACCGGCTGGAGAGAGTGTCTATCAGGACGCTAAGGGACAGCCCATGCCACCCCAGAGATGGCCAACGGAATTCCACTGTGTGGATGGGGGCCTTAATCAGGCCGACACCACGGACTTCGTGTGTGTCAACCGCATCATAGCGGAGCCATGGCGGCAATGCTTTGCGGTTTCCCCTGTTGACATCGGAGAATCGGAAGACCCCCTCACAGAAGAGGAATTGGATCTGGTTCAGGGGTATATGGATCAGCCCTTTCACTACTGGGGAAGCCAGCGTGAGGGCAAGAGCCAGGACAGAGCCTGGTGGGAGGTGGACTCGATCGTCTCTGGTTCCTATGATGGGAACACTTTCGTACAGACGGTGCTGGACCACATGTCCAGCCAGGACGAGCCAATCGGCGGTAACGCACCCACCTACGGCGACCTATTCCGAGGCAAGACCAGAGATGGCCCTTTGGGCCACCTGGGAAGACCACCTGAGCCGAAACCAAGTGGGGTCGCTACCCCTCAAGTAAGCTCCGTGGTTCAAGTGCCCGGAAAAGCCAAGGCGGAGTCTGATGAGTGCCCCAAGATCCAGGCATTGAGGGCCAGGCTGAAGCAGAAGTATGGTGACACCTTCTTCAGCGGAAAACCTGTGTTTCCCCCACCGGTGCGTGGACCGTATGGCGAGGCCAAGATACGACTGAAGCAGGACCCCCGTCTGTATCGTCACGGGGAGTTTGCCCTGAGGGGCGAGAGGAAGGAGGCCATGGAGAAGATCCTCCGTGGCTTCATCGAGAGAGGCTGGCTTGAACCGTGCCACTCCGAATCGGCCTCTCCGTTCTTCGTCGTCCCCAAGAAGGTGGCCGGTGAGTGGCGGCTCGTGGTCGACTACCGCGGCCTAAACGCCCAAACGCAGCATGACAGCTATACACTGCCCCTCATTGAGGACATGCTGCTAAAACAACACCGGCGGAGGATCTTCACGGTGATTGACCTGAAACATGGTTATCATCAGATGCCTCTCGCCGAGGAGTCCCGTGCCTGCACAGCCATGAGCGCCCCACTTGGACATCTCCAGTGGAAGGTGATGCCCATGGGCGTTACCAACGGCAATGCGGCTTTTCAGCGGATGCTGGAGAACCTGCTTGAGCCGGTGCTTGACTGTGCGGACCCCTTCGTGGACGACGTGATCCCCGCGTCCGGGGACCCCAGTATGAGCTACGAGGAGCTCCTGGAGGCACATGAGAGGGACGTCACTCGAGTGCTGGACCTTCTGGTTCGGCACAAAATCACGGGCAGCAGTGACAAGGCCACCATTGCGGTAAGCGGGGTGGTCTTCGCTGGCCACGTAGTTGGAAACGGGCAGCGAAAGCCCATACCTGGCAAGGTGGCTGCGATTGAGCACTGGGAAAAGCCCAAAACGGTCTCTGAGCTACGGGCGTACTTGGGGTTCTGCAATTACTACTCGGGGTATATCAAGATGTATGCCGAGTATGCAGCCCCCATGACGACCATGCTCAAGGGCAACCGAGAGGAGACCAAGAAGGGGTCCAAGAAGGCTCTGGTCTGGACAGCTGAGTCCGACCGTGCCTTTGAGGGGATGAAGCAGGCGCTGCTATCCGCAGTGGGTCTGCACCTCGTGGATCCTGACCGAGGGTTCGTCCTGCGCACCGACGCTTCCGACTACGCCGTTGGCGCTGTGTTGGAACAAGTGCTTGACGATGGCAGGCACGTGCCCGTGGCCTTCTGGAGCGGAGTCCTGGCGGAAGGCCAGAGACGGACGTGGACGCCCCGAGAAAAGGAGGCGTATGCCATCGTCATGGCTCTCAGGAAATGGGCTGGGTACATAGCCCTCCATCCCGTCACCGTCTACACCGACCATCAGAGTCTGCAGTCGTGGCACAAGGAGCACGTGGACACCCCCTCTGGTCCCGCCTCCCGACGGGCAAGATGGCATGAGACCTTGGCCAAGTTCGACCTCACGGTTGTTTATATTCCTGGAAAGGACAACACCGTGGCGGACTGTCTCAGTAGGTGGGCCTATCCCGCCAGCAAGGGCATGACGGATGTCTCTGCCCATGCCGATGAGCCTGAGACCGCTGAAGCCAAGAGGATCATTAAAATGGAGCGCCTGATGGAGGAGGAGGGTGTTAAATGCTTCGTCGTTATGGCTGCGGATGCCCCCCTCGGAACGAGGATGGGCAGAGCGGTCAGAGTACTCGCCCCTGATGGAGCTGAGTCCGACAAGCACCTCTTCCCTGAGTCTTGCCTCCAGGACGACTGGACCGACGACTACGCTAAGTCTGAGGCCTTTGCGGCCGAGTATAGGGCTGTGACCGAACCTGATGACGGGCAGAAGTGGCCAAAGGGGCTGACTGAGGAAGATGGCAAGCTCTACCGGAACGGTAAGCTGCTAGTACCAGAGTCCCGAGTGCTCGAGCTATGTGAAGCTTGGCACCACCACATGATGCACCCAGGGGTCAAGAAGCAAGCCCTTGACATGCAGCGCCGGTTCGAGATCGACCAGATCGGTCTCTACACCGCCATCAAGAAGGTCAGAAAGGGTTGCTCGGTCTGTCAGGCCTGCAATCCCGACAACTGGAACGTCAAAGGGGAAGCCCAATGGACTCCTGTGCCTGACCAGCCCATGGAGAGCGTGGCCATGGACGTCTTCTCCATGCCCGAAGTGCACATTGGCAAGGAGACCTTTGACTGTGTGGTTCTTTGTGTGGATCGCCACAGTGGCTACGTAGTAGCCGTTCCGGCACGCAAAAAGGGGTTGCTTGCCAAGGAAGTCACAGTCATGATGATTCGTCATTGGCTGACCATCTTTGACATCCCCCGCACCATTTGCAGTGACGGAGGGCCCCAGTTTACTGGTGGCTGGTTCAAGGCCATGTGTTCCCTCCTGGGAATACATCATGCCAAGAGCGTCGCCTATCTCAGCCGGTCTAACGGCCGAGCTGAAGTGGCTGGACGGCAGCTGTTCGAGAAGCTGCGCAAGATTCACATCACCAATCCACGTCGGAACTGGTTTGAGGAGATGTGGCCCGCTCTGAAGGCCCATCATGACAGCCCCACTCCGGGTGGTTTGTCCCCTCACCAGATTCTGTTCGGCAGGGACCCCCTGGGTCGGGGACTTCCCTTGTCTGGTGATGGTATGGCGATGGATGCCAAGGAATTCTTCGCGCGGCAAGAGGCAACGGCGCGGGACATCTGCCAGCAGCTCGAGAAGGAGCATGCTGAGCGTCAGAAGTCCGCCCCGAGCTCGACAGCGCAGAAGTTCAGGGTGGGAGACCCGGTGTGGGTGATCAGACCCCGCCCTATGGGCACCCACCGCACCAAAACCTGGTTCACACCCAGAGAGGTGGTCCGCAGGATTGGTGAGGACACCTACCGCATCAAGGTGGGTCACAGACAGTTCCGGGAGCGCCAGGAGAGTCAGCTCCATGTGCGGGAAACCAACCTCCGTGGCCAACATGTGTCCCTGGACTATGCCGCACATGAGGCTGATTCGGACGATGACTATGCTGAGCAGGACGACTATACCGTCGGGGACCCCCGGGGACGCCCCCCCACCACACCACCCCCGCGGCACGCAGCCCCCACAGGGCATGCAGGCCAAGGGGACAGTGTTGGGCCCCCACACCCACACACCCGCCCCAAAGCACGTGGGTAGCGGACCCCAACAGCCCGCCCAGTGGGCGGGCAGTCGGAGGAGGGGGAGCGCCTGACCTCAGACGCCCCTCGCAACAACAGCCAGGTAGGGGGGAACCGGGACCGGACCCCCCCCCCCCCCCAAGCACGCCAGACGGAGCAAGCGACCGGGGCAGGACACACAGAGGGGCACGGACCACGTGGAACGGCCCTACCAGCGCCCAGCGCCGGGACCGCGCGAGGTGCGCACGCCACACCACCGAGGGGGGGGGGGGGCAAACGCCGCGGGAGCGCGAGCGCACACACACGCAAAGGTCACGTGGGGACTACCAGAAGGGCAACCGGACCGAGCTCGCGGAACGCACAGACGGCGTGGAATGGCATACCAGCGAGCGAGGGTAAGGGACACCCGGACAGGACGGCGCGCCACACGCAGCGCGGGACAAGCGGGGCGGGATGGGGGAAACGGGAGAGACACAACACCAGGTACAGGCCCGAGCCCCCCGAACCGGCCGCGAGCGCCGCGCACACACGGACGGGGCACTGCACCCGCCAAGGCAGTAGTGGCGCACTGCGCCACGCCCCAACCCCTAGGCTAGGCAGCCTCCGCGCCAGCCCAAGGGGGTCCCACTGGCGACAAGCCAGTAGCATGGGCCCGGCGGCGCCGGCGCCCCGGGCGACCACGCATTAGGGGGGCGACAAGGTGGGTAAGCGCCCGCAGCCACGGCTGCGAATCGATGCACTGACCGGGGAGTGGCGAAACGGGGAAGCCGGGGAGGGACGGGGCTCCGAGCCCTGTGAACCCGGGGGACTCCGCCACCAGGCAGGAGGTGCGTCTTGGAGGGCCCCCCACTAGGACCCGGTGGGGAGGATATCACCTGGCCCGACCAGGTGGCCCCCCGGGGCCGAAAGGCGTCTAGTACCCGCAAAATCAAACCTCAAACCTCAAACCTATACCGTCGAGAACATCCTGGCCCAGCGTCCGAACGCCTCGGCACCCAGAGGCCTGGAGTTCAAGGTTCGTTGGCGAGGCTATGGGATGTCCCACGACACCTGGGAACCCGTCTCCTCGTTCGTGCCGCGGATTAATACCCCCTTCATGGACTACATCCGCAAGCACAAGACCAAGATACATGTCTCGGACTTGGCAGCACTCACCCGGGCGATTGCAGCCAGGGGCGCCTGATCGCCGCCCTGAGCTCTCCCCTGATGCAGTTTGAGCGCTTGTATGGTCGACGGATCGTCCCTCACTTGCTTGCTCTCTTACATCTTCCGGTGACCTGCCATCAGAGTGGCCATATACCCCCCCCTGCTGAATCCAGGAGAGGATGGCCCCTCTCTTTGACTCATATTCGTCACTCCCCGCCTGCTGAATCCTTGGGAAACCAGGCAGGGCGACTGACCTTCATATTTTCTGAGCTCTTAGGGACTTGAAGCCCATACGACGTTGCGCAACGGATGCCGCTGTCATCGGCATTGCGATTTTTTTGGTGTGTGCTCTGGTCCCATGGCACTTGCGGGATCCAGACCAGTCTACGTGTGTCTGCAGACTATATATGGCCTGAACTCAGGCGTTTTCCTGTCCACCCTCCTGCATTGCCTTATCCTAACCGGGGCGTGGTTTGGCGCTCTGTCCAGAGTGTGTTTACACGCCTATTACCCCGCTTATTGCTTATCCTTCTGCCCCCCCAGGATATGTGCATCTGCATGTTAAGTGTTGTCAGTCCATCACCGCGGTTGACTGTTTTTCCCCCCTGAGGGGATACGAATCGGAATACGAGAGCGCCCTGAGTCGCCGTGTACATGTTTCTACATGAAATCCAGCCTGGACCAGTACCTAAGTACAGATTCTTCTGTTTGAGTGCTCGTGATACCGTGTGCCCTAGTGGCTAAGATGTGCCGAGATCCTGATGGCGCCAGGCGGGAAGCCCAATTGCCTGACTACACTCCCAGCGGTCCGCCACTGTCAGTCCCAGTGTGAGCCTACCGACTCGCAGACGCACTTGCAGTCGGGTGGCGACCTCCGGTGTCCTGACCTCGGTCAGTCTGCCTGGGAAACTGGTGGTTTGAGGAGTCGACGCCTCCGCCCATAGTGCATGGGGACTCCCCCATGCATGGCCTTCGTAGTAATAGGGCCAGGGAAAAGACGGCCTTGATGCCCGATCCCTTAAGGAGGAGCTCGTTCGGCTGTACCACTCTGGACTCGCGTCATGAATATGGACATGGTGCGCCCAAGGAAGGACCCGTGGGGACTCTCCCCCAGCCTGCGGCCTTGGGAAGCCTGGGGTAGCCTGATGCATCTTTGTGCTCGCTTCCGACCTGTGGGACCACCTCGGTCTTCGTGTGACGCCTATGTTGGCCGTGTATACCACTGGCACTGTGGTGGTGACCGTCGCAGCCGGCACCCGGTGCGCCTGGTATGGGTTAACAGGTCCTTTGTATGCCGAACAATCGCTGCCAGGACCCGGGACTTGATACTTGATACTGTACTTGCAGTTACTAACAGCTACAGCACCGTACCTGTCTTACTGTGGGATTTGGGCGGCCTAACCTGCAAATCAGCCTGAAGTGAGGATGTGACATCCCCCCCCTTCAGGGGATAGTCCTGGGTACCCGCTGCCATGCTTGGGTGTTATCGAGCCCCCCCCAGGGTTTGCTCTAAGGAGGGGGGTGAAGCTGTACCCAGAACCTATGGCCCATGGCCCGGAGGCCTGTGAGCCGTCACACCCGTGCGGAGGCCGTTGACACCGGCTGTCAGCGGGATATCCCTGTTCTCTAACCCGCGAAATCTGGAATCCGATTTGTAACCAATAAATCGATTTAGAATTACCATAATTTCATTGTCTTAGGCAATTTTCAGTCGGAAATCGGTGAAATACCCGACTTCTACCGCAATTTCTAATTGTCGTGAAATCGCCGCCTGATGTCGCCTGTTCGCGCGCTTTTGTCGCTTCTCCGTGGCGAGTTTTGTGATGAACTTTTCTCGAGTACCTGTCAGGTTCTAAGAGAACTTAAGGGCTGAATCCAGAGGGCATTTAATGTACTTTCATCTGGTGTGTTCACCAGAATTTTTCGCCGTTGCGTCTTCGAGCAAATCAGCGCGCAAGCTTGTCCGTAAATCGCTCGAACTCATGGTTCTCAAGTACCATGAGTTCCGACGGATCCCTACATCCCCCCCCTATGCCTTTCATCCATGCCCCTTTCACGCGGGCATATCATTTTGTATAGGGAAGCGGGCAATGGCGATGTTTTGGGCAGCCTATGGGTCTCGCAAACGCAAGTCGTTTGCGTGCGCAAACGTTCACTTTGTGGCCTTGTGAGCATGAACATTAAAAACCGAACACAATGCTCACAAGACCAAAACCCTCTCGCCATTTTCGTTTTTCGAGCCAACTCAACGATGGCTCCACGCAATTCAATGCGTACCAAAACTCTATCTTCGAAAGAGGGCAAGTTTTGGTCGAAAATTAGGCCAAAATGGCCAAACCCTCGAGGCTCGTACTCGAAGCCTATGGGGAGTTGAGCCTCGAACCAAGGCAATATGTAAAGTAGAGACCAAGAATGACATCGTGGATAGCTTGGTTGATTTTTACAACCTTGTCTTCTATTTTATATAATTTCGCCTTGTGAGCACGCGTGCCATACTGCCTCTTTGCACACGCGCTCATATGCAAGCACTAATGACACAAGTGGGCGGGGACAATCTAACCATAGTGTGCATATTTGAAGGCACCTACTGTGGGCCTACTCCAAAAGTGTTTACTCATTTTTTTGGTCCTCAAGGTCCCAAAGATACGTTCATGCCAATATCGCCGATATATGCACTTTTTCCCATAAATAGTGTGCTTCAAGGATTGAGGTGTTAAAAATGTTTTCATTATGCTTTGAACCTCAACGTTTGTTTCAAAAGGGAAGCAAAGCTTCGGTTTGCATCCATGCAAAAGCCCGAGGCTCCTTTCTCTTGTGATATGGAGATACGATATTTGGAGGGACCACTTTTGTGTGAATTTTGGCCGTTTTGCCCAGAATGGCCACAAACCCCATCTCCCCCTGATTTCGCCCCCAAGGTTGCGTGCGCCACTTGACCAAGGGTAAGGGCAATTCGGAGAGGGCACGTAAACCCGCATAGAATGGGGTGCTTCCCCATGTGGCCTCTCCTCTCGATGGGAGAGTTGTGAGTCACCCAATTTCGGGTATGTTGCTATTGTGCCCCATTTGTGTGTCACTTTCCCCCCCATGGGAAAAATAGCTAGAGGTGACCATGTGGGTTGGCAAGCGGCATATATTGGGACCTAAGTCCCATGTGTCTATAGAGTCTTTGGTTGAAAGGATCCTCGCCATGGCCATGGAGATATGGAATCATGAGTGTGGGACATGTTGGCCAAATTTCCCGGTTTTTGCCATTGTATGCCATATTGGAATTACCATATCTCGATGGGGCACGGGATCTAGCCAGGAAGAAGATGCGAATATTGTAGCATATGACCAAGGGTTGAACGCCATTGAGTTTCGTATTTGCTCCTCCGGCTTATCCGGAGTTCTTCAACTTTTGGTGCGATCCATGATCCCCCCGTTTGCACCGCATGCTGCTTTCTGCCCCATCCGCGTGTTCATCCCCTCGATGAACAGCAAGCAGCCAGTGTGACAGCAAGCCATAACCCAGGGCAGGGGACCAAAGGGGATATCAAGGGTTGTGAATCAAGGCTTGGCGCGTCAATATCGCTAAGGTTTCCTACCCTGGACGGTCGCCCGAGACGGCCGATCTTTCCATTTTGGCAATTATGACCCCACTTGACGAACCCGTGGTGCCCTGATGCCGAGACCTCGGAGGGAACCAGGTTGGGTGAGGGCTCCAGAGAGTTCGTATGCGAAGGGCATAGGGTCAGTTGCCTCGTCCCCACCTCTGGCAGGTCCGGACGATGGGTCAATTTTGGAGTTTTCGGAGCTAATATCAGTTTGGGCTGAAACAGCCCATTTTCAGCTACCAACTCCTGGGGGATAATGGCGGGGCCATATCTCTGGCTCAGAGTGGAGTTGGGACCTGCCGTTGAGGGAGCATGGGGAGCCATTGTCGGTTGGCCTTAGAGCCACTTGGTTTCCCGGAACTCCTCTGTGGCTGGGCGAGACACCCTCCCTTTCTGGCAGGGTGTCAGGGTCCGGACTGAGCAGGGCATGGGTTGTGTTTGAGCCCCTGCCCCCAGCAGCCACTGAGAGGGTCGGACCTGGGATTGGGATACGAGTTGGGACTGAGTGTCCATTGTCCTGTGATGCCCTTACCCCAGTCCAGTCTTAACCCCATGTGTACATATCCTGATGTGTTGCTGTACATACTTTTGTTCCCTCGTTGCAGAGTGGCAAGGATTCTGAAACGCTTTGTCACATGACACGAGCGTAATGATGCCCCTGTGAGCGCAGTGCTTTGCCTGCCTGCTTGCTTGTGCGTGTCACCGCAGCGTCCCGTGGCCAGGCCCCCCACGGGAACGGGTCAGTCCCAGGTGGTAGCCCGCTTTCCCTGAGGTGATTTGGGCCAGGGCGCGGGCTGGGGGCTTGTCCCCCCGCTGGAGAATGCCCCTGAGGACCCTGTGCGGGCTGGTGGGGTCCCCTACTGCCCCTGGTGGGGCGGTCCCTAGGGCGAGCATGGTGTCTGTCCCTTTGACGAGACATTCGGGGCCCGGGGACGTAGCTGTAGCGGCCACCACGTAGTAGTGCCCGCGCTCGAGGACTGTTCACCAGACCTCCGGCGGGGGGTGGTCACTGTCTGTAGGTGGGGGAGGGAGGTCGTTGTCTGGGGTGCGGAGGCCGGCGGCGCGGAGGGCGGTGTCGCGGGTTGGTGCCGTGGCCTCTTCCCATTGCTCCGGGTGGTTCGGGTCCGCTGGGTGGTCCCTTTCCGCTGGGGCTCGTCGTAGGCGTATGCTCCCTCGACGTGTGACGTTGGTGTCGGTGTCGTGCGTCAGGGCCTAGCCCAAATCTATGGGGGGACGTGTTGGCCCTGGGTGTGTTGGCGGGCTCGCCAGAGCACGAGGTCTACTATGGCCTCGTGGAGGCCGTTGCCTGGGGTGGTCAGGTCGCGGAGGGATTTGACGGTGAGCTTGGTCCAGTCCTCTTGTAGGCGGTACCAGCTCAGGGGAGTGGTCAGGGCCCTGCCTTGGAGGGTTGCTCGGAGGAGGTCAGGGTCGCAGATGGTGGCCGGTGTGAGGGGGGGGTGCCCCGGGTCTGGGGGAGGTGGGCTGGGTGGGTTGCCAGGGTCCTGCGCATCCACGTCGACGTATGGTTGGCCCTGGTTGGGCTTGGCCGGGCTGGGCGGTGCCTGGTGGCTTTTTGGGTGAGAGGTGGGCTTTGGGGCGCTTTGGTGGTGTCTTGGAGGTCTGCGGACGGAGATTGGGGGCGTGCGCGGGGCGCGGAGTGGGTTATTGGACGTCTGGGTCATGCACCGCATGGTAATGGATGAGACGTTGCACGTGTTCCCTGGTGGTGGGGTCGGTGAGTTGTTCCGCGTCTGTTAACAGGAGGTGTTTGCGGTGTACCATTTGGGCCGCTGCTCTGCGGACTGCTTCTAGCTGGAGGTGCGCTGCTGCCTCCATGGGGTTTTCCGTGTGTTTGGTGAGGTGTCGGTGCAGGGTCTGTGTTACCGCCCCTCTCATGGTGGCTTCCCTGACCAGGCGATCCCTGAAGAGGTGTTCGGTGGCCTGGTGTGCGTGGCTGTGGGTTGGCCAGCCTTCGTGATGCGCAGGGTTTCTGCCGGGGACCAGCCTACTAGCGTGTCCCTGCCTGTGTGGAGGGGGCATTTCTTGAAGTGTTCCCAGTCCTCCGGGGTGGTGTGGTTGCACGGGCAACGGGTGTGTTCTTCCAGGACGTGGATGTGCTTGCAGGCGAGGCATCTGGCGACCCTGGTGAGGAAAGGTAGTTGCTCCCTGACCCGCTGGATGCGTCGTTTTTGGAGGTGGGCTGGGACATTTGCTGGGCGCAGTGCTGAGTGCTAGAGGGGGATTCGCAGTTTCTCCTGGAGCTCCTGGATGTCCGCCCGGCTGTCCGTGTCGCCGAGCACGCGGGCGAGATGTTGGATGGGGTTGAGGTAGTGGTATGCTCTGTCGTGGGAGGAATAGGGGGCGTCCTCTGGTACCCAGTCCTGGGTCTGATGGGGCTTCGGTTTCCGGGGTATGTGTTGGAGATGTGTGTGGTTTTGGCCGAGGTCAGGGATCTGGAGGGTTGGCAGGTTCGTTGTGCGCTGGTGTACTGCCTGGCTGTCGACCTTACCATTTCCGTATTGGTGCCTGTGGGACTCTTGTTTCACGATGTGGAGTTGGACGTAGGGGGGAAGGCTGCGAAGGGCGTTCCAGAGCAGCAGTGCCTGGGTGCCGAGGCTCGTTGCGGCGGCTTTGTGGAGTGGTTGCCTTGCTATGCGGAGGAGCAGGTGTGTGTCGACAGTGGCGTCTACCACGAACCAGACCCGGACGATGTGCGGGAGGTGGGTGGGTAGGTGGGCCGCGATTTCGGCGATGGCGTCGGCCATGGCCCTCAGCCCCCCGTGTGAGGAGGCCCCGTAGGTGGTGTGGCCCGTGTGGTGATCCATGTGGTAGTGTCTCCCGATGTGGGTTAGCTGCAGGGTGGCCCCCCCGGTGATGTGCGTGAGGGCGGATTCGCCTGAGGCGTCGGTGAAGAAGAGCCGGTCCGCTGGTGATGGTTGTGGGAGGCGGCATGGGTTCATGGGCAGGTAGGCGTATATGGCGAGGCCCATGGTGAGGTGGGCCACCGGGGTTGTGGGCTGCAGGACGGGGGTGGCGTACACCTCTATTCCCTTGGAGATGACGTGTTTTGCTTGGGGGGACATGGCTATGAGTCCCTGTTCCGGCTGTCCTTGTGTGAAGTAGGAGTAGATGTAGTGAAGGATGTAGGCTGTGTCTGGGTTTAGGTCGTGGCACGTGAGGGTTTGTGTTCGGTGCTCCGGTGTGTGGCAGGAGTGGTGGAGCGGATAGTAGGGGTGCTCGTGTTTGCCCGTTCTGCCTGGCTGGTACATGCTGTAACGGATGGCGACCCCTGCCGGGTCGGGGCGGGGCCAGGTGGGCGTAGTGGTGAAGAGCCATTGGGGTGTCTGATCGGGGTTCCACGCCACCGTGGGGTTTGCGTTCGTGCGGTGGAACCATGGGGCTACCCATGCGTAGGCCTGTGGTGGTAGGCGGGTTGTGGGATGGGTGTGGTGACGTGCTATGAGGTGCAATACGGCCCATGGCGTGGTTGGTGCCTCAGGGTCACAGGCCCAACATGTGCGAGGAATGCTCTGGGAGTCATGGGGGACCTTTGGTAGGTCTCGGGCGGACATGTGGTCCTTCGGTATGCGCCATTTTGCCCCGTGGTGGATGACGGTGGTCTGCGTGGGTTTGGCTTCATTCTGGGCCATTAGTAGGGTTAGTGGTGGGACTGGGCTCGTCAGCGGGGGGGGGCGGGCTCGTGCTTCGAGCTGGTGGGCGCGTAGGGTGGTGTCGCTGGGATGGATCGGGGGTGCTGCTTTTTGAAGTCTCGGTAGGCTGCTCGCATGTCTGTGCTTCCTGGCAGAGTGTGGCCCGCTGCTCGTGCCGTCTGCGTGAGGTATTGGCGGAAGAGGCGGTATGTCGGCGATTCGGGAAGTTGTAGGAAGGGGGTGTGGTGTGCTCTGCTGTGGTGAAGGACCCGCATTTGTGAGAGGGTGACGTATACTACGGTGATGGAAGCCCCGACGAGGTCTATGGTGTGGATGGTGCCCTTGGGGTGATGGTGGAGGTCCCCGCAGAGGACCGCCAGAGGCCCTTCCTCCGGGCACGTGTGGTTGGTGAGTATGGCGTGGTGTGGGGATGGGAGGAGAAGCTGCAGGTGGTTCCACAGGCGCGTGTTCATGTCGGTGGGCATGCCCGTCTCGTGGAGTATCCAGCGTGGGCATGTGTTGCGGGCCCGTTGTGCGGCTTGGAGGCGGATTGTGGCGACCTCCCGGACCTCTGGCAAGTGGTTGTGGGTCATGCGGTGAAGGAGGAGGGCAGTGTGTCTAGTGTAGGCCGCTTTCACCTCGTCCCCTATGGCGTCCCCATAGTGGGGCCATCCCGCCCGGATGGCGCGGGTGGGTATGGAGGTGGGCCAGCCCCCCTGTGCTGCCCATGCCTTGGTCACGGCGTGTGTGGCCGGTTGGAGGGCGTCGGTGGGGTGTGTCAGGTGCAGTGCCTGGAAGCCTATGGAGGCGTTCAAGACCCCGGTGAGGTAGTACGCCAGGCTCTGGTGGGACAGGGAGAGGGCCTTGGTGGCTGGGGACGCATATCTGGGGAGATGGGCAAGGTGTGACTGCAACTTGGGAGGGAGGGTGGCGTCTTCAGGGTTGGCGGCCTGGATTACCCCATAGTGGGTGGTGGTCGTCATGACTTGCATGGGGGGTCCTTGTGGCCCTAGGGTGGGGGGTGTGGCAGACCCCTTGGTCATGGCCACTGACTTCGTGGGGTGGACGATGAGGTTGTTGCGGGAGAGGTAGGAGATGGTCACGTCCAGTAAGTCGTTGGCCTGCTGGGTGACCGTTGGCCCGGGGTCTGGGGTGTGGGGTTCGTGTGGGGTGTGTGCGACCGTGAGGTTGGTGTCGTCCGTGAAGCCCACCAGGGGGGAGATGAGGAGGTAGGGTGCGTAGGTTGGATAATCCTGCTCATATGTGAGGGCGAGGGGGAGCGTCACGAGGAGGTACAGGAAGGGGCCTTCTGCTCCTCCTTGGGGGACCCCGCTGCCAGGTTTCGAAGGGGGTGATGCCTGCTCCAGTGCGGACCGTGTATTTGCGGGTGTGGATGTAGCCGGAGGCGAAGTTGTAGAGGGGGAGGCCCAGGCGTTTCCACACTATCTCCAGACGGAGCCAGGGGGTGTTCGGAAAGGTTTTTCTGATGTCGAGGGAGGCGATGATGAGGTCTACCGGGTCCATGTCGGCGATGGTGTCCTGGAGGAAGATGGCGTCGTGTGGGGACCGGCCTGGGATGGCCCCCCAGAGGCTGGCGGGTATGTGGGTGTCCAGGTGGGGGCAGATGCGGCGTAGGTGGACGGTCCAGATGATTTTGACCTCTGTGACTGCACAGACTATGGGGCGCCAGTTGTCCTGTTGGGCCCAGTTCCAGAGGCGGTGGGCGAGGATGCGGAGGAGGTGGGCGGGGAGGTGGTAGTACGCCTCCGTAGGGAGGCCGTCGTAGCCTGGGGTTTTGTGCCGCCGGAGACTGTGGATGGCCCTTCGGACTTCGTGGATGGTGAAGGGGCGCTTTTCCAGTTGTCTCCTCTGGGTGTGGTTGAAGACTTGAGGGAGGCGGTCGATTTTGCCCTGGGTGTCCGTGTCCAGTGTGTCTTGGGTGGGCGTGTGTTGTTGGAGGAAGCTGTCTTGGGTGGGCTGGAGCACGGTGGCTGGGTCGTTGGTGAGGGACCCGTCCTCGTGTCTGACCGTGGTGATGGTGCGGTGGCCGGTGTCGGGCATGGCGTCGTGGAGGTGGCGGATGGCCTTGTAGGGGAGTTCATGTTGCGCATACCGTTCGTGTTCTTGGGTGATGCGCTGTTGCCTGTGGATGTGACACTGCTCCAGGTCCGCCCTGATGTGGGCTATCTGCGTCCTGCAGTGGTGTATCTGGCGGCGGGTTTGGGGGGTGTCGGTGTGGAGGAGGGTCGCCAGTTGTTACTTCGCATGCCAGAGGTCATGGAGCATGTCCCCTAGGGCCATGGGTGGTTAGCCGTCGTCAGTGTGGGGGTGTTGCTGGAAGCCGCAGGCGATGGCGGCCGTGCGCATGGGTGTGAGTAGGTCGGTGGGGTCCGGTTGGATGCGCCAGGCGCGGTCTATGGCCCTGTGATATTGGGACCAGGCCTGTTTGTCGTGCAGTTGGGGCATCCTCAGGGGGGGTGGTAGGCCTTGGTCTGCATCCTCTGGTGGGCTGGAGGGAAGGTTGGGGATGGTGAGGGGGATGTGCAGGGCGCTATGGCCTGTGGGTCCCAGCGGGAGGGGTCCATATCGGGCCTCCGCCCGGATGATGGTGGTGGGGTCGCCATAGCATACGTCGATGCGGGAGGGGGCGGCATTTGCTTAGTGGGGGAAGGGGGATGGTTGGCCATCCAGGTTGGCCGTCAGGTCCACGAGCCCCAGCATGTCGATGGTGTCCCGGACTGCATGGTCCTGGGGTGTGACCTGTCCCCCTCGGTCTGCCGGGGTGGGGGCGGCGTTCATGTCGCCGATGATGATTGTGGGGGCGAGCATGGCCATCTGGCGGTATGCCTCGGCCAGGGCTTGGAGGAAGGGTTCCGTGGCGTCGCTGAAGGGGACGTGGGCGTTGATGACGTTGAGTTGCCATCCTTCCCCGACGACCTCGTAGACACCTAGTCTCCCTTGGATGCTGAGGTGGTGGACGAGGTGGACGTGGATGCCGTTTCGGGCGTACAGGGGGGTCCCCTTGTGCCAGTAGCATTTGTACGCTTTCCGGTCTGGGGTATATATGGGGGTGGTTTCTGGGGGGTCGTCGCGTTGTAGGCCCTGTTCCTGGAAGGCGAGGAGGTGGGGAACCCACTCCGGCCCCTGTGCCATCGGGAGCTCCTGGAGGGCGGTTGTGGCGTCCTTGGAGTATGTGACGTCCGGGTGGTTGAGGTCGAGGATTTTTATGAGAAAACTGGCATGACTCAGACTTCCAAGTTAGCACCAAGCACTTCATGTGCACTCTTTTGGATAGGATGGAGTTGGGTAGGAATCTGGGGCATGGGAGCTAGGCCTGACACAGGATATGGCTTGGCCAGCAAGGCCAAGCACCTGAATTCAGAATCAGTTAAAAGGTAGAACCACAATAAGTGTTCGAATCAGTTGAGTATAGAAATCTTGAGGTGGGGGACAACTAGGCTTAACCTACAAGGCCTTAGGCATGAAGTGCCTACCTTATTTCGGTATTACCTCCATGAAGGAAGATACCTCATTTGAGTGGTAGGGTTGAACTTCATGGGGGGGCTAGGAATATAACCCTAGTTACTTTGGAACAGTGTACCTTAAACTTCAAAAGAGTGATAAAAATGATTAAGTTAGTCTCAACATCAACAAAAAGCTTTTAGGGGGGGCTTGACTGGGATCAAGTCCCCCAAGAAAGACAGGGTAGTGACTTTTTCTTACCCCCCCCTGGAGTACTAGTTGATCAAGCTAGTAGGAGCAAGGAAAAGGCTCAAACTTCCCCAATATTACCTCAGAAAATGCATTAAACCAGCCAAAGGCATTCTCCTCAGTTCAGAGAGGCCTATCACACTGTAGGTACCCTTGATAAACAGTGTAATATACCGTGAATGATGTCCCTTCAATGGGGCATTCCTCAAAAGCTGCCAGCGTGCTGCGAAAATGTTTGGCAAAAATTTGGGGGTAGTGGGGTTTGAACCCAGGACTCCCTCCCCAGAGCACACATGCTTGCCCACTAGGGTACAGTCGAACGCTCCAATGTGGAAGGCTATCGCTGTATAAACAGCGTTTTAGTAAACATCCTGACCAAGGGCCAGGGCGGAGCAATGCTCCTAATGGAGGGCACAAAACTCCAGGAGCTGAAAAAAATAGAAAATGGAACCAACAGGGAGTGAATCATGTGGTTTAGCGAAAGGTGTAGCCATTTAACAAGTCAAATCGCCAAAAATCGACGAAACGACGTTAGAAATCGTCCTTTTTAGGCTAAAACCTAAAGTCGCAGACAAGCGCAACAGGAGCGCATTCCAAAAAAAAATTGCGCAAGCGTAAACGGCTCCTGAAAAAGAAGGTACGAGCCCTGGTTTTTAAAGCTTTTAAAAGAACTTTTTGCACAGTTGCATCAAAAATTTGATAAACCTTAGAAAAAAGTATTGAACGGAATGCCATACAACAGAGCAGGTGGACAACCAACCTCTCAGGTATGTTGGTGTCATGTCACACGCATGCACTGCGTCCGTGGTGGTAGTTTCGTTAAAAAGCTAGGGTTGTCACCGTTGCGTTCGTTTGAGGTTTGGGCGTTCACTTCCTTTGCTCTGCACAGGTCAAAACTGAAATGACAGGTATGTGAAACGAGTGTAGCACGCGGCGCGCACCTAGGGTTAGTGTATGCGCGAAGCTCGCGATGCATGTTCCTAATCTAGGCATTCACACGTTGTAGCACTTTCCCTGTGCCCCAATTCACTCTTCTCTTCTCTTCACAGGTCAGAAAGGAAAGTGCTTGCTCGTGTTTGTGTTGCCGTAGCGCTAAAATAGGGTCGCTTAAAACACTTAGGCTTGTTTTGCGCAGTGCAGTTGCTCGCCATTCCCTTCCTTCTTCTGCAGGAAACAAGGCAGGAAGGGCATGCATGACACACGATGCATTACTCGTTCAGGGTTGTTCATAACTCGCCGTGTGGTTGTTCAAATGCTTAGGGTTGTCCTTGCGTTCGTGTTCCCTTCGGCATTCACATGGTGCGTGGTGAGTATGGTAGGTAAGCCCAGGAGGAGATCACCTCCTGGTTGAGTCACGTGATGATTGGATGTAGTGGGTTAATGATAGGAAAAGATTGTTGTCCATCGTCCCCCTTCCCTGCATACGCACAATGCATTAAAGGGATGTAGGCCACGCGGTGTGCACACGGTATAACCATTGTTTAGGCTTCCCAGGGCTCACACAGGCGGAGTCCTTAAGTTTGCTTGGTTGCGCCTCAGTCAGAGGACAGTGTATTATTTTCTACACGAAGACCTGTATAATACAGCGAGGGTAGTCAGGTTCCTCAGCCGCTAACCGAGTCTCATCTGCCTTTGTTCTCAGGTGGGCAAGGTTAGGGTGATTGGTGCAGCAGCAGTTGCCTTCGGCGACTTTCCATTTTTCTGCCCAAGCTAAAAAGGGCGCACATCACACAAACAAATTGTGTCAGAGAACGACTTCTTCATTAACAACTATTACTACATGCTGTGCACACAGCGCTCCTTCCCTCCATGCCCTGTCAGGGAAACACGCGAGGGCATCCCTGGCAGGCCAGAGCTGCCTAGCGGCGCTGTGTTCTCTTGTAATCTCACAGGAGAGCCAGTGGGGCTCGAGACTTCTTCGTCTTGGCCATCCAGTAGCGTGTGTAGGGGTTAGGGTCAGCAAGCTGGTAGGGACTGAGTGCGGTTGTGCTCACCCTGCCTTGGAAGGCTAGTGCTGGCATTAGTGAGTGTAGTGTAGTGGTGTCTCCTGTCCCGCGTGGTTTTCCTCGTGGGCAGGGGAGTGAGTTAGTTCTTGGCCCTTAGAAAAATGAGCGTTTTGTATGCCCTTAGCACACTTGGCCACCCCACCCCTCTAGTAGGTAGGGCTTTTGCCGTCTTCTCAAAGGATAGGCGCCAGCACAGAAATTGGGCGCCATAGGAGTGGTAATGGTACCTGATTAGGACCTTTGGTCCGAGGTCAGCGAAGCCCGGTCTCCGGGAGCCACGCCGGGGAGTGAAGTGAGACACATACAGACATACGTAGCACACTTAGGGGTACGGTAACCCTGTAAGGAAGGGTAGGGCCCCATGGGTCTGGACTAGTCAGGCGTCCTAACTGTGGGCACGCTTGTCCCCAAGGAGGGTGGACACACCTTGCTTCACAGCACATTGCTTGTCATTCCCCCCTGGAGTAGTAAGCCGCCGCTCTTCGTTGGCTCCCCAAGGTCATAACATCAGGGCAGTTCCCATGCAGCACATGGTCAACAAGGCACACACTCACTGGGTGGCTGCAAACCTGATAAGCGGCAATCTGGCTCACGCTGGTAACCATAGGCATGGGACTGCAGGGCACAGCCAGGGCAGGAGCAGTGCTCTGCAAGCAGCGGATGTGTAGGTGTCTGGAGTGCCGAACCCGATTGAGGGTGGGAGTTAGTACATTCACCATGACTGGAGCTCTGCAGGAGTTCTGAACCTGTCGTGGGACACACAGGTTTTTGTTTTGGGCACAACGGATGGCCTTCGGCCAGGGGGTGGTTGTCACGGGTGGCTACCGGTCCTGTCCTGCGATGCAATGCGGGGCAACTGTGACAACTGCTCTCACACACCTACGCAAACCTATCTGCACATTAGTACTCACCGCCCCTGGGAGGTTAGACGACCGAGGGGGTTGGGAGTAAATAGATAGACACAAGGAGAGTAGTTTTT
This sequence comes from Eutreptiella sp. 'Long Island Sound 2002', assembly GCA_964036045.1. Classification (NCBI taxonomy): domain Eukaryota; phylum Euglenozoa; class Euglenophyceae; order Eutreptiales; family Eutreptiaceae; genus Eutreptiella; species Eutreptiella sp. 'Long Island Sound 2002'. Next base: position 60,954,730 of record OZ038384.1, on the reverse strand, counting down.
CTTCTTCCGCTGGGACAGAGTCTCAGCACGAGTTAGTAGCTGTCCCTCGTTGTTCTTAACGAGGTAGGAGCGAAAGATGGGCTTGATACTCCCATCTGGCTGTATACAGGCGGACATAGCCCATATCCATCCCACAGGGTAAGGAATTCCCAGCCCTGTTTATACTCGTGGCGGGCAATACCTGCAACCACGTAGTAGCCATCGACTGCCATCTCATCGGCAGTCATCTCTCCGAGTTGGTCTGCAATTTCAGGACTGGCAGCGTTCTCTAGGTCGATACGCTCGATCTCACTGTCGCTGAGGCGCCACTCATCCCAGGACAAATCATCGGGGGAGTGATAGTGCCTCAACTGCTTAGGAGCGGAAAGCAGTTCACCACCTAGACGTGGACTGCACCTGACATGGATTCTAGATCCATATATCCTGATGACACGGTAGGGCCCTAAATAAGGGTCCTGTAGGCAGTTCCGGGGCCAGGAGGGTAGGCGTGAATGGTGAACCAAAACACGGTCACCAACCTTGAAACTGGCGGGTCGCAGTAGGCGATTCCGTCGGCTCATTTCACGTTCACACATGTGTCCCAGGTTAGTTCCAGCCTGGTTAGCCATAGACTGCTTGTGTTCCAGCCAATCCCCAACGGGGCTCTTGAAGTCGTCAGGAAAGGGGGTTTTGAAGAACCAAGCAGGTCGTCCTCCATGAAACAGCTCGTGGAGGGTGAAACCTGTAGAAGAGCTCCTCTGAGAGTTCATGGTCAGCGCTGCCCAGGGCACTAGGCGTACCCAATCTTTGGTATGCTCCTGTTTCATCAGGATTCTCGCATTCTTTTCCACCACACGGTTTTGTCTCTCGCAAAGAGGATCAGACATGTGGGTACAGGGCACTCCTGTGGTTACCTCAGCATTGGGGGCGTTCAACACTCGCTTGTACCATCCTGTGTCACTGCGGATGCGTACATCGTCATCAGAGTGCACCTGTTTAGGTGCTCCGTATGGTTCGAACCATTGTTCGACCAACATTTTCACAGTCTGCTCACCCGTGATTTTCTTATTGCAAGGGACCACACGGGTGAAGGTAGGTAGGTAGGTCATCTCTGGACTTGGGTTGCCCCCGAGGGGGGTCTTACCAAGGGGCTTTTGCTCACCCACCCACGGCCCTGCTGCACGTGCCCCCACAAAGCGGCTCCCCCGCATGGGCGAAGGGGACGGTCGCCGCGAGCAGTACCCTGCAGCGGATTCTGCCCAGAGAGGTAACCCATGCTCGACCCAAGTCTCACATTTGTCTCGTTTGGGCAGATGATACGTGGGGGAGGGTCCCATCGCACATCCTCATCAACCTCCGGATTCTGGTGCCCAGGGGCACGGAGCCAGGCCAATTGAGGCCCTGTCCTGCAGGCACCCCCACCTGGGTTGGTTTTCAGTAGGCGTGAGGCGGCTTAAAGAAGCACGTGCTACGGGACTCGCATGCCGTGGCGCACACTCACGCCTCCTGACTCGGTTGAGCTTGCGCTCTCCCGGGGGGAGGGGGGCTCGGAGTAGGTCGTTGTGGTTGGTTGGTCGGTCGTCCAATGCTTCGGTGTAGTTTGTTAATGCTGGTTGGTCGGTTGCTTGATGGTAGAGTCACAATGTTCATTTTTGTTCGTGGGTATGGTCGTAGGCAGGCCTGGCGCACCATGGCGTGGCCAACCTGTTGGACGCCGTTCCCGTTGCGACCCGTGCACGCCTGGCTGGTTTGATGTTGGCCGGCTTGCGTGTGGTCTGTTTATAGTCAGGTTGCGGCTGCAGCTGCGGTGTGGTTGGTGCGCGGTTGTCTTGGTCGCCTCATGGTCGGCTTGGTTTGCGTGGGTTCCGTCGCCCTGCTGCCGGTGGTCGTATAGGCGAATGTTGTTTGTGTAGCCGGCACGTCCGTTTCGGTGCTGGTTAGTTGCGTCTTGGTTTGTCCAAGCGTAGTGTAGTGTAGTTGGTTAATGTTGGTTGGTCGGGTTCGTAATGGTAGAGTTGCGGTGTTCTGTTGTGTTCGTGGATATGGTGGTCGGCGGTGTTGCCAACCCGTTGGACGCCGTTCCCGTTTCGACCCATGCATGCCCGGCTAGTTTGGTGTTGGCCGGCTTGCGTGTGGTCTGTTTATGATCATGTCGTGGCTGCTGCAGCGGTTTTGTTGGTGCACGGTTGTCTTAGCCACCTCATGGTCGGCTTGTTCGGCGTTGGTTCCTTGGCACTGCAGCGGGCGGTTGCGCGGTCGGAGGTTGTTCGTGTAGTTGTCATGCCTGTCTCGGTGTTGGTTGGTTGTGCCCGGGTCGGCGTTTGTACGACGCGTCGTGTTACGTTGCCCGTTATCGTCTGGCGCCGTGTAGACGCCGTGTTCTGAGGTAGGCGCACCGTGGGAAGCCCTGCACGTGCGCAGCCGGTTGCGTTGAGTCGCTGTTGTTTGGGTCTTGATGAGTGCGGCCTGTCGGGCGTGGCTTTCATTGTGCTGTGATCAGGGTGTGCCCGGCGCATTGTGTTGGTGTGCCGTCGTCTTAGCTGGGTGGTGCTTGGCTTGGGTTGTCGTCGTGTGTGCCGCCTGCCGGCGGGCATGGTTGGGTTCGGGCTGGTGGTGTTTTGGCCAGAGCCATGGGCGGCTTGTTTTGTTGGTTCGTCGTCGTCTTTGCCTCCTTTCGGTCGGCGTGTTACGGTGGCTTTGGTCGGCGGTTCGGTTTCTGTTGCGTTTGTGTTGTTAGCGCAGCCGGGTTTGGTGTTGTGTTGGCGCGTGGCCCCCCCTCATGGTGCGGCCTATTGTGCTGGTGCGTGGTCCCCCCCATGGTCGGGCGTGCTGTGCTGGTGCGTGGCCCCCCCCATGGTGGGGCGTGATGTGTCGGTGTGTGCTCCCCCCCATGGTGGGGCGTGCCGTGCTGGCGCGTGGCCCGCCTCATGGCCGGGCGTGCTGCGTTGTTGTGGGGCCCCCCTCATGGTTGGGTGTGCTGTGTTGGTGCGTCGCCCCCCTCATGGTGGGGCGTGCGGTGTTGGTGCCTGCCTGCCGCGGTGGTTGTGCGTGGTGTGGTGGTGCTAGGCTTGGATTGTCGTCTGTGCCGCCTGCCGACCGGCGTTGTTGGGTTCGGGTCGGGGGAGTTTTAGCTGGCGCCATGCGCAGCTTGTTTTGTTGGTTCATTGTCGTCTTCGCCTCCTTACGGTCGGCGTTTTTGGTTGGCTGTGGTCGGCGGTCGGGTTGCGTTCGGGGTTGTGTTGTTTGCTTGGCCAGATTTGGTGCTGTGCTGGTGCGTGGCCCCCCTCTTGGTGGAGTTTGCTGCGTTGGTGTGTGCCCCCCCCCATGGTAGGGCGTGCTGTGTTGGTGCGCGCCCCTAGCCCACTGTGGGGCGTGTTCCGTCGCTGTGTGGCCCCTCGCATGGTGGGGCGTGCTGTGCTGGCGTGTGGCCCGCGTCATGGTCGGCCCTGCTACGTTGTTGTGTGGTGCCTCTCATGGTGGGGCGTGCTGTGGTGGTGCATGGCCCCCTTCATGGTGGGGCGTACTTTGTTGCTGCCTGTCCGCCTGGGTGAGCGTGCAAGGTGTGGTGGTGCTTGGCTTGGATTGTCGTCGTGTGTGTCGCCTGGCGGCCGGCGTCGTTGGGCTCGGGTTGGAGGTGCTTGTGGTGGTGTTTCAGCCGGCGCCATGCGCGGTTTACTTTGTTTGTTCGGTGATGTCTTCGCCGCCTTACGGTCGGCGTGTTTGGGTGGCCGTGGTTGGCAGTTGGGTCGCGGTTGTGGTTGTGTTGTTCGCCTAGCCGGGGTTGGTTCTGTGCTGGTGCGCGGCCCACCTCATGGTGGGGCGTGCTGCGTTGGTGCGTGCCCGCCCCCATGGTGGTGCGTGCTGTGTTCGTGTGTGCCCCCCCCCCCCCATTGTGGGGTGTGCTGTGTTGGTTTGTGGCCCCCGTCATGGTGGGGCGTGCTGTGTTGATGTGTGGCCCCCCTGATGGTGGGGCGTGCTGTGTTGGTGCCCGTCGGCCGTGGTCGTGCGTGGTGTGGTGGTGTTTGGCTTGGGTTGTCGTCGTCTGTTGGGTTGCGGTTGCGGTTGTGTTGTTTGCCTCGCTGGGGTTGGTGCTGTGCTGGTGCGTGCCCCACCCCCGCCTGTTGGGGCGTGCTGTGTTTTTGCGCCGCCCCCCCACGGTGGGGCGTGCTGTGTTGGTGTGTCGTTCCCCCCATGGTGGGGCGTGCTGCGTTGGTTTGTGGCCCCCCTCATTGTGGGGCGTGCTGTGTTGGTGCGTGGCCCCCCTCTTGGTGGGGCGTGCCATGCTGGTGCTTGGCCGCCGCGGTGGTGGTGCGTCATTTGGTTTGGCGGTGTTTGGTTTGGCTTGTCGTCATCTGTTGGGTGGGTTTCGGTTGCGGTTGTGTTGCTTGCTTGGCCGGGGTTGGTGCTCTGCTGGTGCGTGCCCCCCCCCCCCCCTGCTGGGGCGTGCCGTGTTTGTGCGTGCCCCCCCCCTTGGTGGGGCGTGCTGTGTCGGCGTGTTCGGGTTTTGGTTCGTGGTGTTGTAGCCTGCTCAATGCCCGCTTGTTTTGTTGGTTCGCTGTTGTCTCCACTGCTGTACGGGCGGCGTTGTCCGCTGTTGGTTGTCTGTGGTGCTTGCCTCGCCGTGGCTGGTGCTGTGCTGGTGCTTGCCCCCCCCCCTGCTGGGGCGTGCTGTGTTTGTGCGTGCCCCCCCCCATGGTGGGGCATGCTGTGTTGGTGTATGCCCCCCCCACGGTGGGGCGTGCTGTGTTGCTGCGTGGCCCCCCTCTTGGTGGGGCGTGCTGTGTGGTGCCTGCCTGCCGCGGTGGTGGTGTTTGGCTTGGATTGTCGTCGTCTATTGGGTGGGTTGCGGTTGCCGTTGTGTTGTTTGCTTGGCTCGGGTTGGTGCTGTGCTGATACCTGCCCCCCCCCCTCTGCTGGGGCGTGCCGTGTTTTTGCGTGGCCCCCCCCTTGGTGCGGCGTGTTGTGTCGGCGTGTTCGGGTTTCGGTCCGTGGTGTTGTAGCCGGCCTGATGCGCGGCTTGTTTTGTTGGTTCGCTGTTGTCTCCGCCGCCGTACGGCCTGCGTTGTCGGCTGTTGGTTGTCTGTGGTGTTTGCCTGACCGGGACGGACGGGCCGGCTGCCCGAGCGCGTGTGGTGCGCTACCCCTTTGTCCTGGCTGGGTCGGAAGTGCCGGCCTCCCGAGCGCGTGCGGTGTGCCACCCCGTTTTTTTGTTTCCCGGGTGTTGTCGCCCTGCCGCTCGCGTTCCCTTGCTTGCCGTCGGCTTTCTCGTGTGTGCGTGGCTCCTGGCACTGCGCTGGTGTTTGTCGCCACCTGTTGCTGCGCTGCCCCCAACCCCACCCCACCCCACCCCACCCCACCCCTCCGCTTGTTGTCTTCTGCCCCCCCCGTTTGCTTCTTGGTGTCCCCTGCCCGCAGGCGGTTGTGCCCCGCCCCCCCCCCCGCGGGGTTTGCGTTTTGCGGCCAGGGGGGGTCCTGCTCCGCGTTTACCCTTGTTGCTGCCGTGCCTTGTGGTTGCTCTGCGCCGCTGTCCCGTTTTCGGCGCCTCCTGGTGTACCCCTCCCCGGGCCCGTGTTTGTGTTTCGCGGGTGTCGTCGCCTGCCGCTCGTCTTCCTCTGTTCTCCCCCTGCCTTCCCCTGGTTTCGCGCCGCTTGGCCGTTTGTTCCCCCCCCCATCCCACCGGTTTGTGTTTCCTGGGTGTTGTCGCCCTGCCGCTCGTTTTCCTGTGTCCTCCTGCTGCTGCCTTGTTTTTTCCCGTGCCTTTGGCCTTGGCACCTGTTTGGTTGGATTTCTTTCCCCCCCCTCAGCTTGCCGCCGTTCGTCGCTTTTTGCGTTGCGTGCTGGTGCCATGCCCCCCCCCCCCCCCCAGGCGGTTGCTCCTGGTTTGTGCGGTGCGCCGCGTCTTGTTGTGCGGGGTGCCGCGGTTGGGTGTGGGCGGTTTTGTGCGGTGCGCGGTGTTTTGCTGCGCCGTGATGTGCTGTCGTGCGGGTGCCTTGCTGTGCGGTTTGCTGTTCTGTTGTGTCGTTTGCTTTGTCGTTGGCAATCTCCCGTTGGCGTTGGCCGCGCTGTTTCCGTTGGTGTCCGGTGGTGCTCCACTGCGCCCTGCTGTTTTGTGCGGTGTTTCGTCGTGTGTTGTGCCGTCGTCCGTTGTCGTTTGCTGTGGTGTTTCCTTTGTTGCTGTGTGCGGTGGCGGTTGTGGCCATGTTCTCTCTCTGCCTTCTCGATTCTGTGCACATGCGGGTTCACGCTGCCTGGTGTTCCCCCCCCCCCCCCGCTTCCTGTGTTGTGCCTTCTGCCGGTTTGTGTCGCCGTGCTGTGCTGGCTTGTTCTGTGCTTTGTGGTGCTGTGTTGCTGCTTGCTGTGTTGTGTTGTTCGGGGTGCGGCGTGCCGTGTCGTGTTTTGCCGTGTCCTGTTGTGCTTCGCCGGTGGTGTGGTGCTGAGCTGGGTTTCCTCGTGCGGCTGCGCCCTGCTGCGTGCTCTGCCGTGCTCGGTGGCGCTGTCCTGTGTTGTCGTGCGTTGCGTCGTTCGCTTGGGTGCTGCGTCTTGGTGCTCTGTGCTGTGCTGTCCCGCTGTGTGCTGTTGTGGGTTGCTTTGCCCTGTCTGGTGTCTGTTGGCGTTGTGCGGTTGGCTGTGTGCTGGGCTGTGCTGCTGTTTGCTGCTGTGTGCTGTGCTGCGCCTTTGGGCATGGTGTCTGGTTGCGCTGTGCTGTGCTGTCCTCGTTCTGGCTTGCTGTTTTGTCTTGGTCGCGCTGCTGTGTGCTGTGCTGTGCCTCCTGGTGCTGTGATGGGCGGTGTCACGTCGTGTTGTGCTGTGTGGTGCAGTGCTGCTGTGCACTGTGCTGTGGGGCTGGTGCTGTGCTGCGTTGTCTCGCGGTGCGTGGTGCCGTTTCGTGCTGTGGCGTACCCTCGGGTGCTGTGCGGTGCTTCGGGTGCTGTGTGCTTTGCTCCGTGCTGTGCTGTGCTGTGCTGTGCTGTGCTGCTGTGTTTTGTGCTGTGCCTTGGGATGTGGTGTCTTGGTGCGCTGTGCTGTGCTGTTCGTGTTGTGTCTTGCTGTTTGGTCGGGGTCTGTGTTCATGTGTGTTGTGCTGTGTCTCTTGGTGGTGTGCTGCGCTGCGTTGCGTAGTGTTGTCACGTGCGGTGCAGTGCTGTTGCGCACTGTGCTGTTTGCGTGGTGCTGTGCTGTTTTTGCTCGCGCTTTTTGGTGCTGTTGCGTGCTGTGCCCTGTCCTTGGGTGTTGTGCCGTGCTGCGGGTCGCTGTGCTGTTTGGTGCGGCGCTTTGCTGTGTTGCCTTGTGCTGTGCGCGCTATTCTGTGTGTGTTTTGCCGTTGCGTTGTGGTGTGTGCTGACTTTTGCTGCTGTCCGTTGTGCTGCTGGCGCCCTGTGGTGTCGCGCTGTGTGCGCGGTTACCTGCGTGCATTTTCAAAAACAGAAAAAACTGTTTCCCCTCTTCAAAAACAGAAAAAACTGTTTCCCGCTAGTGTCTTGCCTTGTGCACCCTGTCCTCCCTGCATGCAACAATACCACACACTGACAAAACCAGATTGCTTCATTTATTTAATTCCAGGACTTGGGCTGGCGTGCACCAAAGGTCTTGTTCTTGTTTGAGACCGTGCACCTGCAGCGAAAGGCGGGGCAAACGCGACGGGTATGGAGCAGTAGCAGGAGTAGAAGGTACATGGAGAATAATAAAAAACGGGCGAGAGGTGGTGAGTGCAGGGGCGCAACGTTTTAGAAAGTTTTTTCCAGTTTTACGCCCTGCTCGCGACGTTGTTTTCTTTGTCCATTCGGCAGGCACAGCAACAAGGGGCACGTTGTTATGCTCATACGTTTATTACGGTGCTTACGGTGTTAACTATTCACTTACTCAAGGTCTAAACATTTTTCGTCGCATTTTTACGCGTTTCGCAGAGCACTTTTTGCCCCAAGCATTTTTTATGCTATATTATCACAGTCTGCTCACCTTTGATCTTCTTATTGCAAGGGAACACACGGGTGAAGCGGGACAGGCCACAGTTGACCACTAGGCAACTATCATAGCCGCCGAAGCGAGGTAGGCCGTGGATGAAATCCACGTAGAGAACAGGGTTAGTACAATAGGGTATGGGTAGGCTGGAATTGAGTCCCCTATCCCTACTATCGCTCTGCTTGCTGGCATGGCAGCCACAAGCACAACAATGGTCTGCATTCGAGACCTGAGTTCTCTCAGGAATACACCAGAGTAGACACACTCACGAAAGAAGTCCACTGAGCGATTGGCGCCAGTGTGACCTGAGCTGAGATGGGACAACTGTAGACACCCATCGAGTTATGCCTCAGGCACAACTATACAGTCCTCGTAGAAGAGGTACTGGTTATTGTTATACCACTGGTGCCCGTCAATGACACGGGGTTCGAGACCAGTCCTGAGGGTCTGGAGAATTGCTTTATATTCTGACTGATAGTCAGTTAGGCTCCATCCCTCGAGGACTCCAGCTGTGCGCATAGACAGGTCTAGCTGGACGTCCATACGCTGGAAAGCCTCCTTGGCAAGAGCCTCAGAGCTCTCACCAATTAGCGCATCGAACTTGTTGCACGATATGTAGTCAGACAGTTCATTTTTTATACCAGGGATATGATGGACTGTCAGCCTGAACTGACTGAGGTAAGTCCACCACCGTTTTAGTTTCGCTTTCTCCGGTGGTCGGCCCTTCTGAAAGGACTTCACCGGTTCCTGGTCAGTGAGCCAGACAATAGGGTTAGATCCCAATAGTCGGGACTGGGACGAGAGCACCAACATACCGGCCAGGAGCTCCTGGTCGTAGGTGCTGTAATTGGAACGTGCCTGGTTCCATTTCTAGTTCCAGTGTCCCAGTGGTACAAGCCGCCACTCACTTGAGGGATAGTCGTGCTTCAGGGAACCATCAGGGTTCAGTCCTGTGGTGCGATAATGGCAATGAGTGAGTTCAGCTGGGTTAAGCTCTTGCCATTGGTATATCGTTCCACCCCCCCCTACATCACTGGCATCAGTGATCAGGACTATCTCATCCTTAGGGCGAGGTACCCCCAGGCAGTTGGAGGAGGCAATTTTCTTCTTCAACTCCTGGAAACACTCCTCCTCTCTGGCGGTCCACCTCAAGGGAGTAATCTTCTTGATTAGCTCAGTAAGAGGGGCAGAAGAGTAGAGAAAATTGTGGATGTGTCGCCTATAGAAGTTACAGGCGCCCACAAAGCTCCTTACGTGGTCTAGACCCTTCTTAGGGTCATCGCCAATCTGCATGTCCTGTAGGGGCTGCATCTTAGACGCGGCTGGTTTCCCCCAGCAATACCCCACATCGAAACTCAAATGCTCCATCTCCTCTTTCATTTACTTGCATTTTTCGAGTTTGTTTCGGACATGGTTTTCCTGACAAACAATGAAAACCTCGCGGAGGGGGAGGACATGGTCCTCTTGGGTATTGGTACCCTAACTCACGTCATCGATGTGGGCCTCCATTTCTTTCCCTCGGGAAATCAACTCCTGTACCAGAGGTCTGCGCCTCAGTATGTACAAAATTTTGTTCAGCAGTTCTTGGAATCCTGCCGGGGCGTTGGCTACCCCAAAAGGCATGACCTTCCATTTAAACACACGACGCTTAGGGGTTATAAAGGCCAGCAGTTACTGAGCTGCTGCTGTTAGGTCAACCTGCCAGAAACCACTGCGTTTGTCCAGTTTGGTTTTCTACCGGCATTTGGCAATACGCTATAGGGTGTTTTTCATGTTGGGAATACTCCCCGAGTGGTTTTTGGTTTTCTTGTTGACTTCACCATAGTTAACAACGAGTGGCAGGGCAGTCGATCCAGGTTTAGCAACCAGGAAGCAGGGACCGCAGTGATGGGGGTACTCCCCCTTCTTATATTCTTCAACGAGGCCAGCATCAATGCATTCCTGGATCTGGCGCTCGATTTCCTCAACCTGTTCCTGAGGAGCGGGATAGGGACGACGTCTCACTCGCGTCTTTTCAATTTCAGGTTTCAGTTTCAGGTCCATCTGGACCAGTTTTTTGCAGGACAGGGGAGGCGGCAGGGCGCCGGACACCTCCTCATAGGTTAGCAGCAGTTTCTTCAGTTGGGGCTGAAGGTTCAGACTCTCGACCTTCTGCAACAAATCCTCCTCAGCATGGAGGTTGCTCTTACCATGCTCTTTCTTTTTCTGCCAATCAGCCGTTTCAGCAGGTACTGAGCCATCATCCCACTCAGGGGAACATTGCTGCCCATATTGCAGAGAATACACTAGGGGCATCTCAAGGTCAGGTAGTGTGTAGGAATCATCGTCCTCCTCAGACCAGATGGAGGATTTCCAGGTCTGTCTGAGGCATTGAAGCCGTCCCTGGCGCTCAATACCTTCGGCCCTCAGGTACAATAGTCGTAGGAGTTCCTGAGTGTCATGCTCTGACAGTGGCATGTTATTAGATGCAGGCCGTGCTAGAGCGTCAGGACTCTGAGCCACGCGTTCACCTGAGCAAGTATGCGGCAAGTGCAGCCCAGGTTTCCCAACAGGGGAAGTTGGTTCTGAGGTTAACTGCAGATCTACCTCCTCCAGCGACAGCTGGGCTAGGAAGGCACCGTGCTTGAGTTCAACACAGCTGGAATCGACAGGGGGAATAGATCTGGCGATTTCAGACAGTTGGTCGTCAGCATCCTTCTTCAGAGCAGCAGGTTCCGAATTGCCATCAGGGGATTCACACCCTGTAAGTGTGGCTGGAAGGTGCTCAGGAGATCTTTTTTTGAGATCAAGAAGGGTCAGGCCGCAATTTTCAGCCATGACCTCTTTCTGCAGCACCTGGTCCAAATCACTCACGGGTACAGGGTTGAGGGATCCATCAACAATGGATAACAAACTGGCTTATTCAGGGGCCTGCATTGCTGTGTCTGAATCCACAGGCACATAGATGGGACTGTCCAGGAGTTGCACTGTCCCCACAGTCATTCTGTCAAGCAGTCGGCGCCAATAAGCGTGATCACCTGAACAACCCCAGTCAGGGGTAAACATGACAACCCTTCCTCCCTCATAAGCGCTTTCGTTTAGAACCTTCTCGAGCAGGGAGAAGGGAGGGTTAGCATACGCTAGGCCCATTGCTTTCCAGAAGAAACGGAAAGCGTTATTCAAACGTTTCGAGCAATAGAACTGCATGATGTGCTGTTGTTGGCTCGCGAACAATTCGACCTGGATCTCGCCCAGGGATACCTGCAGGGCCGCTAGTCCATTTTCAAGAACGTGACGGGCCAATTGGTAGTTTTCAGTACGATAGTTAGTCTTTGCTGCGTAGCGCAGCCCAGACTCTTTTTGTCCTGACAGCTCCAAAGGTATGGGGAAGACCCCACTGCCAAAGTCGCAGTGTAGAGAATACGGGCGTTGGAGAGACAACATTTTTCCCTGGGGGTTCCTTCGCAGGAAGTCCGTGCCAAGGACGATGTCAAAGGCGTCAGTGTCCAACACTCTGCACTGTGGAGTCACAGGTTCATCGCCAAGACAAAAAGACACAGCGACACCCCTTAAGAAATGGATGGTACGCCCATCCCCTACTCCTATGGCCACTGTCTTAGTTGTTTCGAAAGTCTTTAGCAGGGGCCGGGCCACTATAGAGAGTGTTGCGCCGGTGTCAAGCACTGCAGGAAAAACTTGAACCCTGATTTTCACGAGGATCCAGAAAACCAAGTCCTCTCCTTCAGAGCCGTCCCCCTACTCCTCAGCAGGGAATTTGACATCCACCCTTGCAGCCATGATAGACTTGGCCATCCAGGCCAGTCGCCTCCCCTTGGAGTTATACCCTTCAGGGGAAGTGTTATCCCCTTGTGGGCGTTTCCTGGTGAAGCATTTTCGGTGGGGGTGATGTCCGTGCGTCCACAGAAAAATCGAAATTGAAATTGAAAAATTGAAAATCCTTCAACCCATCACCCCAACCTCTCCAAGTACTACATGAAGTCGATTCCAAACTTCGATACCATTGGAGTTGCGTAAATGGTCTTGGAATCCTTGCTCGCCCCATGGGGAGCGTCCGCGGACACAATCTGGCGTCTATGGACAAAGAGAAGGTATATGTAAAATAATATGCAAAATAAATGCGTTGACATGTACAATGTATGTGTAACAATTCTATACTATAAAATAGCATAAAAAAGAAGACGAAATGAAGGCGACGGCGTCGCCGCCATCAGAAAATCTGACGGCTACGAGGCGTCGCCATCAGGATCTCCACTGAGATCCTGCCCAAACTGGGCCAACCAGTGGTTTTTGGGTGAAAAACAACAAAATAAAGTGATTTTTGAGTCAAAAACACTCATTTTGCGCGTCTCCCCCCAACGCGTAGCGTAAGCGACGCGACGCGTTTCTGTGCCAATTCAACCTACATATGAAAAGGCCCACTGTTGGGCTACGCCATAGGCGTCTGGGCGATTCCTGGAATCGCCTCAGCATTTTTTGAAAAATGCGTGAGCGCGCCACTTTTCGCAAAAATGGACCTTCGCGGAACGCCGCGAAAAAGGTCACGCTATAATCTTTTATTCCTAAAAACGATAAAACAATAATAAAATTGCCTAAAATCTTTAGAAATCGAGATTTAAATTCTCGTTCTGGAGCTGCGTCGCGCAGGCGACGACTGTCGTCGCCAGTCCAGAAAAGACGTAAAATGACGATTTCTGGGGTATTTTACAGAAATCCCACAGAAATCAAGATGCCGTAGCATCAGCAGGAAAATTCCTGATCTGGCCTGGCGAAGAGCGCCACAGGCTGTGCAGCGGGTATGGGTGAAGCACCCCATACCGCTTCACCCCCCTCCTTAGAAGCCTTGCCTATATCCAAAGGAAGGCAAGGCCAAGGAGGCGCTCTGACCCCTGCAGTGTCCTGGTTTCAATACTGATTCATCAGAACAGTGGGGGGGGGGGGGCTTCGTGAGTAATTTACATGGGGGGGAGCACCACACACATGTAAAAAAAAATTAAATTTTTTTTTTTTTTTTTTTTTGATCTTGAAACATTCATAGGGCAATTGCCCCTCAGGCGACAACGCTGGTCCCTGGCACTCCTCGTAGCCTCTGGTGACCAGACCAGGGGCGCTGCAGGGCCTTCCGCCCTGACTGGTGGCACTTAGGTGCACACATTGGCCCTTTTTCTCCATGGGCATGGAAATCAATAATTCAATAAATTCAGAAAATTCGGAAAAAATTATTTAGGGTCAAACCCAAGGCAAGGTCTTCCACCGAGCCTGAATTTAGGGCCATTTCCTGCCCAAGGCGACGAATTCCTCGTGCCTTTTAGGGTCGATTCCCAACCCAAGGTGACGAATGTACGCACCTGATTTGGGGGATTTAGGGTAATTTCTCACCCAAGGCGCCCCACGCCTATGTAGGAAGGGACCTCCCGGAGGGTCAACCAACCCAAGGCGACGAATTAACGCGCCTGATTTGGTTACTGGTGGACGTGCAGCGCCTTCCGCGCCGCATGCTGTCGTCGCTTCACGGATCAACCATCATAGAAGTCCATCCACTTGTCAAGCTGCTGCTGGGTCCGGGGGGAAGCACCCCAGACCTCTGCTGGGATCGTCGTCGTCGTCGCAGAAGCTCCTGGAGCTGATCTCAGGGCTGTCGTCGTCGCTGCTGTTGCCTTGGGGGCCAGTCTTGGCCCAGGCGTCCCTTCTTGCACTGTATTTCCACCAGGGCAATACCTTAGGCTGCAGTCGGTTGCGCTGCGGGAGTTGTCGAACACCAGGCAGCAGGTACAGACCTCGACGTTGTGGGAGCTCATCGACAGGTCCTCCAGTGAACCACGCGGACAGCGGCAAGACCATTTTGAAGCATTTTCGGTGGGGGTGATGTCCGTGCGTCCACAGAAAAATCGAAATTGAAATTGAAAAATTGAAAATCCTTCAACCCATCACCCCAACCTCTCCAAGTACTACATGAAGTCTATTCCAAACTTCGATACCATTGGAGTTGCGTAAATGGTCTTGGAATCCTTGCTCGCCCCATGGGGAGCGTCCGCGGACACAATCTGGCGTCTATGGACAAAGAGAAGGTATATGTAAAATAATATGCAAAATAAATGCGTTGACATGTACAATGTATGTGTAACAATTCTATACTATAAAATAGCATAAAAAAGAAGACGAAATGAAGGCGACGGCGTCGCCGCCATCAGAAAATCTGACGGCTACGAGGCGTCGCCATCAGGATCTCCACTGAGATCCTGCCCAAACTGGGCCAACCAGTGGTTTTTGGGTGAAAAACAACAAAATAAAGTGATTTTTGAGTCAAAAACACTCATTTTGCGCGTCTCCCCCCAACGCGTAGCGTAAGAGACGCGAAGCGTTTCTGTGCCAATTCAACCTACATATGAAAAGGCCCACTGTTGGGCTACGCCATAGGCGTCTGGGCGATTCCTGGAATCGCCTCAGCATTTTTTGAAAAATGCGTGAGCGCGCCACTTTTCGCAAAAATGGACCTTCGCGGAACGCCGCGAAAAAGGTCACGCTATAATCTTTTATTCCTAAAAACGATAAAACAATAATAAAATTGCCTAAAATCTTTAGAAATCGAGATTTAAATTCTCGTTCTGGAGCTGCGTCGCGCAGGCGACGACTGTCGTCGCCAGTCCAGAAAAGACGTAAAATGACGATTTCTGGGGTATTTTACAGAAATCCCACAGAAATCAAGATGCCGTAGCATCAGCAGGAAAATTCCTGATCTGGCCTGGCGAAGAGCGCCACAGGCTGTGCAGCGGGTATGGGTGAAGCACCCCATACCGCTTCACTGGGGTCCGCATGGGCAGGACAGGGAGAAGTAGCGGGCGCTGATGAGGGCCTCTGGCGTTTGGGGGTTCCACCGTTGCCACCCCCCTTGCCTCCTCCTTTACCGCCCTTGTCCCCACTGTGGGGAGTTCTGGTGGCTGTTTTCTGGCGTTCAGCCTCCTGCCGTTTGTGTTTGTCACTGTCAGGGTTTTTTCATGTGATATTCGTCCTCGTAGTGACGACGTTTGCCACAGTACCCACAGGTGATGGTACACCTGAAATGAGCCTGATGGGTCACTGTTTTCCCATCTTTAGTGTGCTGCTGTCTCTTCAGTTGCAGCACACAACCACTGCGATGGTTGCAGTCAGGGGCATGACAGGGTCCTCCCTTGTCATTGATAGGCTTACAGTAGAAGAGTGGGGTGTACCGGTTTCAGGTTTAACCTCACTCATGGCACGCAGGTTACCCCCCCCCTTTACCACCACCCTTGTTCGCGTTAGTGGGATTTTTCGGCCCTTTTCTTTCGCCACGTTCAGGGGTAGGGGTTGCACCTCGGCCCAGGTGTCTCTTGAGGAACGTTTCCATATGGGAGTCAATATCCCTCTCAAGGGCCAGTTCGATGAGCAGGTCAACAAGGTCATCGTACGTGTGGGTTCGACTCTTCCTCTCTGAGGTGGTGTGGCAATCGTCCACCGTACGTGTGGGAATTTTAATCACGAGCCACAGGTGGGGCCCTCTCGCTTTGTATTCTTCTCCATCTACCTCCCCTTCCTGTCTCCGCCCCACCCTCGCCGTTTTGCCCTCTGTCTCGCTGCAGGCAAGCCAAGTCGAGTCAAGCTCAAGAAAAGAGGACACCATCAACTCAAGAGACGACGAACAGGACGACTCCATCAAATTCACCGACACAAAGACGGGCGCGGGGTAACACAGGGTACTAATCAATGTTTTTTGTGCGTGCCGGCAGGGAGGGAAAGGGCACCACAGCACACAGACGCCACCACCAGGCAAAGATCAGCACAGACAACCAACGACACAACACAGCACAGCACGGCGCCACACGACAAGCCACAGGAGGGCAAAGCAAGCAAAAACAGCATCCCAAAACGACAGCGGAGCATGACAGCACAGCACCACGCGACAGCATAGCACCACAGAACACGACACAGGGGAGCAAGGCACCACAGCAAACCGCAGCAACCACAGGGAAGCAGGCCACGCGGCTAGGCAGTGACACCAACACCGAAACACGCCACCAGAAGACAACCACGGGCCACCAGACCCAGCACCGCACCTCATAACACCAAAGGAAACAGCACAACACACAGCAACGCACCACAGCAACGGGCGCCAGCAACAGCACGCACCACACGCACAGCACAACGCAAGCGCACCAGCACAGCACAGCACAGCACCGCACAGAGCGGAGAGGACAGCGAACACACAGCACGCCACCCCAGCACACACACAGCACAAAGCACAGCGTCGAACAACAGCACGCACCAACACGCCACAACAAAACACACACAGCACAGAGCACAGAGCGCGGGCAAACACCGCGAAACACAACGCCGCAGAGCACAGGACCCCAGGGCGACGGGCAGCACCAGAGGGCACGGCACAACAAGCAGGGGCACCAAGCGAGCGAGACAAAACAACACAGCACCCAACAGCACAACACCGGGCGGCACAACGGGCAGCAGCGCGGCGCAGCACCGCACCCAGGACGCAGCACAGCACAGCACACGGCAACACAGACCAAAACAAGACAGCAAATCACACCGCGAACAACCCAACCGGACGGCAAAACCAGGGACACGGCACGACACGCAGCAGCAAACAACAGCACAACACAACACACAAACAGACGCCCTAATAAACACCACACTGCGCGCAGCAGCGCACAATACAGCAGGGCTGGGCACCACAGCACGACACGCAGCACGGAACACGTCAACACAGCCCCGCAAAAGACCCGACGGAAGGGGAGCGCAGCGCAGCAACACCAGACGGCACAACGCACCATGCGCGCACCGGGGGGGGGAGGAGCAGACGGCGAGAACCGCCGACGAGCGCCGAGCAAGCAGGCAGGAGCAGAGCAAAAAAAAAAACAAAGAAACGGAGCACCGAGCGGCAGCGACGAAAGCCGTGAGACACAAAAAGGGGGGGGCCGGTGCAACCACAAGGGAGCAGCCAACGGTCGGGGAGGAAACACAAAACAGCGAGAGCACACGGAGAACTGAGCAGGGGATACCAACAACACAAACAAGAGAAGCGGGGGGGGGGGCCCAAAAAGCCGGGAAAAAAAAGGGGGGGGAGGGGGACAGGAGGGCAGGAGCACACAGCGCCAAGGCCCAGGGCACCCGGGGCCGGAAACCAGAGAAAGCAAGAGACAACGGGGGCGCAAACTGACAAGAAGGAAAGAAAAAAAAAGACAACAGGGGGGTTGGAGCGCACAGACAGCGCCCAGGCCCAAGGCACCCGGGCCCGGAAACCGGAGAAAGCCAGAGACAACGGGGGCGCGCAAAGGGAACGGCGAAAAAAAAACAAAAACAACAAAAAAAAAGAGAAAATAAGGGCAAACGAAGGAACAAGAAAGAGGCAACCCGAGCCCAGAGGGGGCGGAGCAATGCAGAAAGAGAAAGCGGCGAACGGAAAGGTGCGGCGCACGAGAATGCGCCCGGGAGGACGGCCCGCCCGACCCGGCCAAGAGGAGCGAGCACACGCACACACACACGCGACCCGGGTGTGGCGTCCTCCGACCCGCAAGGGAAGGTGTTGGCGTCCACACAGAACAGCCCCGGTGAACCGGCCGAGTCCCCCGCCGAACGACGGACGGTACGGGAAACCGGACGCGCCAGTGACCGGGTCCACACACGCCAACCACCGCAGCGCACGCAGCCCAAGAACGACGCCGGAGGGACCCGCCAGGGACAACGCCATTGCAGGGCGCCGAACGGGTACGACACGGAGTGCGCCCAGCGCCCCCGCCTCGGCGGGGGCCAGCGGCAGGCACAATGAGCCCAGTTCTCGGCCGGCCTCCGCTTGCCCCGCGCAGCCTCCCAGCAAAGCCTGGGGCGCAAGCCCCTGGGGTTGGGAAAGGCACCATGTCGTCGGGAAAGCTGGCCGGTGCACCACCAGGGCCACGAGGCATGCCAGAGAGGCACGCCGCCGGCCACAACCAATGCACACGGACAGGTGCCAAGTAACAACTGCCGCCGGCTGCCGGAAACCCGGAGAGCAGGCACAACACGCAGCGAACCACTGCACGGGAGCAGGTGCCAAGCAATACCAGCCGCCGTCTGGACAGATGAGTGCGCGCGCGGCAGCGAACCCAGTCCCTGCCAACTACCGAACAGCCGCCGTCCCGGTAGATGAGTGCGCGCCCGGAGGGTACCCAGCCCCTGCCGGCTACGAAACAGCCGCCGTCTGGAAAGACGTATGCGCGCCCGGAGGGTGCCCAGCCCCTGGCGGCTACGCCGCCGTTCTGATGGAGGAGTGCGAGCCCCGCACCGAAGCCCTGCACACGCAACACCGCACACGCAACACACAGCACAACACACCGAGCGAGCACACGGGTTAACAGGAGCCAAGTGGACCAGGACACGGTGCCCGCAACACAGAACGCTGGGCGAGCACACCGGTGCGCAGGAGTAAAGGGGCCCGTGACAAAGCACACACAACAGAACACACCCAGTGTGCACACCGCAGAACAGGAGCCAAACGGCCCAGGACACCGCAGACGCAGCACAGAGCACCGAGCGGGCACACCGGTGAACAGGAGCCAAGTGGCCCAGGACACCGCACATGCAGCACAAAGCACCGAGCGGGCACACCGGTGAACATCCGCCAACTGGCCCAGGACACCGCACACGCAGCACAAAGCACGGAGCGAGCACACCGGTGAACAGGAGCCAAGTGGCCCAGGACACCGGCCACGCAGCACAAAGCACAGAGCAAGCACACCTGTGAACAGGAGCCAAGTGGCCCAGGACACCGCACACGCAGCACAAAGCACGGGGCGAGCACACCGGTTAACAGGTGCCAAGTGGTCCAGGACACCGCACACGCAGCACAAAGCACGGAGCGAGCAAAACAGTGAACAGGAGCCAACTGGCCCAGGACACCACGCACGCAGCACAACCCACCGGGCAGGCAAACCGGTGAACAGAAGCCAGGTGGCCCAGGACACCGCCAACACAACACAAAATACGAAGCGGGCACACCGGAGAACAGGAGCCAAGTCGCCCAGAACACGGCACACAACCAATGCAACACACCGAGCGAGCACAGCGGTGAACAGGAGCCAAGAGGCCCAGGACACCGCACACGCAGCACAACACACCGAGGGGGCACACCGCCGAACAGGAGCCAAGTGGCCATGGACACCGCATACACGACACAACACACCGAGCAGGCACACAGGTGAACAGGAGCCGAGGGGCCCGGAACAGCGCAACCACCACGCAAAGCACCGAGTCAACAGACCGGGGGACACGAGCGGTCAATAGGAGCCAAGTGGCCCAGGACACTGCGCGCGCAACGCAGTGCACCGAGCGAGCACACCGGTGAACAGGAGCCAAGTGGCCAAGGACACCGCACCCGCAACACAGAGCACTGAGCGAACACACCGGTGAACAGGAGCCAAGTGGCCCACGAAACCGCAGACGCAACACAACCCACCGCGCCAACACACTGAATAACACGAGGCCCAGGACACCGCACACGCGACACGACCCACCAAGGTGGCGCACAGCTGAACAGGAGCCAAGTGGCTCAGGACACCGCACACACAAAACAAAGCACCAAGCGAGCACACCGGTGAACACGAGCCAAGTGGCCCAGGACTCCGCACACGCGACACAACCCGACGAGCGGGCACACAGGGGAACAGGAGCCAAGTTGCCCAGGACACCGCACACACGACACAAAGCACCGAGCGAGCACACCGGTGAACAGGAGCCAAGTGGCCCAGGACACTCCACACGCGATGCAACACAACGAGCGTGCACACTGGTGAACAGGAGCCGAGTGGCGCAGGACACCGCACACGCGACACAACCCACTGAGCGGGCACACAGGTGAACAAGAGCCAAGTGGCCCAGGACACCGCAAACGCGACACAAACCACCGAGCGGGCACACCGGTGAACAAGAGCCAAGTGGCCCAGAACACCCTACACAACACAAAGCACCGAGCGAGCACACCGGTGAACAGGAGCCAAGTGGCCCAGGACACCGCACACACCTGCGCACCATAGGCAACCGAGAGATGGGCAACAACAAGCCAAACCCCATGGGTTGGGCTCACTGGAACGACCCAGCCGACCCACTGGGCCAGCAGCAGGGGCCGTACCCCAAGGCCGCTGGTCCGAGCCCCGCCAGGCTGCATCGGGGACCATGGCAAACGTCACCCGGAGCCATGGAAGCAACCGGTGACAGGCGAGCCGGTACACAGTGCAGGAGGGGGTCACCTGCCAAGTGGCGGGGCCCCGCAACTCGAGCCACAGGGGTGAGGCGGTCGTACTGTAGACTTGCAGGAGCAATATCCCCTGGGGTGCGAGATACTCCACACGGCTGGGCAGCCGCCAGAGCTCCCACACAAAGGAGGGGGCATGTGGCCCTACCCATGGACACATGTGGGGTCACCCTCCCACCCGGGACACCTGGACTGCGTGGCCGCGACACTGCCTTCCCAAGCACCTGCGCGAGCGGCTTAGGAGGCACCTGAACTAGGGGAGTGGGAAGGATAGGACGTCCCCTTGGTAAGACCTTCTTCCTGCATTGTCAAAGGAGGCATCCCAAGCTCCCGAAGATACCTACCTATCTACCTGCATGATGTGCTGTTGCTGGCTCGCGAACAATTTGACCTGGATCTTGCCCAGGGATACCTGCAGGGCCGCCAGTCCATTTTCAAGAACGTGACGGGCCAATTGGTAGTTTTCAGTACGATAGTTAGTGTTTGCTGCGTAGCGCAGCCCAGACTCCTTTCGTCCTGACACCTCCAAAGGTACGGAGAAGAGCCCACTGCCAAAGTCGCAGTGTAGAGAATAGGGGCGTTGGAGAGACAACATTTTTCCCTGGGGGTTCCTTTGCAGGAAGTCCGTGCCAAGGACGATGACAAAGACGTCAGCGTCCAACACCCTGCAGTGTGGAGTGACAGTTTCATCTCCAAGACAAATAGAGACATAGTAAGAAAAAGTCACAGCCATGTCTTTCTTGGAGGGTCTGATCCAGGCCAAGGCCACCTATAAACCCTTTTGTTGATGCTAAAACTTACTTAATTATTTTTCTCTCTCTTTTGAAGCTTAAAGTACACTTTCTTAAAGCAACTAGGGTTACAACCCTAGCCCCCCCATGAAGTTCACCCCTACCACTCAACTGAGCGGAGGTATCTTCTTTCATGGAAGTTATATCAAAATAAAGTAATCATTTCATGCCTAAGGCCTTGGAGGTTAAGCCTAGTGGTCCCTCACCCCAAGACCCCTATACTCAACTGTTTCTACCACTTATTGTGGTTCTACGTTTTCACTGTTTCTGAATTCAGTTGCTTGGCCAAGTCATATCCTGTGTCTGGCTTAACTCCTTTGCCCCACACTCCTAACCAACTCCATTTGATCCAAAAGAGTGCACATGAAGTGCCTGAGGCTAATTGGCAGGCAAGAGTCATGCCAGCTTTCATATAAAAATCATTTCTTTTATCCATTTGTGGTTGAATCTTTATACTTATGCCTGCTTTGTCTATCTGCAGCCCTTCTGTGATACACTGGTGTTTAAAACTATTCATTGATTCGATCCACATCCTGTTCTTGCTCTACTTGCTGCTTTGGTTTAGTTTTCCAACATCAAAACCTGCAGGATTTCATCAAAACTATTAGGGCACTAATCAACGACATCTTTCCGGTAGCAGAGGCAGTCCTTGATAACCTTTGGAACCGACTCTGAGAAGTACACAAGCCAAAACCAGAAACAACATGTCCACACCATCAGTACAACTGTGTGCCAGGACCTTGCCAATTCGGAGTGTACAAGTTCAACTTAGCAACAGTGGGCCCATCTCAATGAGTGAGCCCAAGCTCAGAGCTGCATCCGGGTCTCAAGAAGATGCAGTTCACATAAGAGCGGAACAAGAAGCGCCCAGAGAAGGAATACCAATCTCCTTAACCACTGAGGCCTTCGCGGCCCGTGGTGACAGCCTGCAGCACCTTCGCCCAAGAGTTGCTGTATCCATCTCCCGATCTGCTTGCCCTGCTCCTTTGTCTACGGCTACTGCACCTGGAGGCTCTGAGGAACAACACGAATTCAGAAGAAGAATGGCCGAGTATCTTCTCCACGAGGAGTACTACAGATCCGTCAGAGGGGAAGATGGGGAGTAGCCACTCGAAGCCTTGGGATCCCCACCATACACGGACATGGGTTCCTACCCTTCCTCCGGCCCATCTACGGACCTGGCCGACACTGTGTCTGTACCCAGGCAACCGAGAGGGCCAGTATGGCCTCCGCAGCTGCCAATCATGAGCAGGAGCCCTGAACTGTGCCCCGCTTATGTGAAAGATCCCCATCTCCCAGAGCCAACTTATGGGGCCCTGGACCGTACGGCCGAACTACTGGCCAAACTGCTGTCTGGGTCCGAAGACCCAGATGTGACAGCCCTGTCTGAGGCTGTCAAGGCTAAATTGGGTATCAGTGAACCCTTTTTCCAGCCAGCGCTAGCCTCACCCTCTCCCAGACGGAGCATGCTTGCCGAAGATCTCAAAAGATCAAGGGTGTCCAGGTTGCTACCCAAGGTCACTTGCCCCAGTCATTTTCATCCTCGCGCTAGGACAGTCACTATCGCTGAACTACAGCACATGCGTGTGACAGAGACTGAGGAAAGGGGGCTAACAGCCCTGGCACCCCTCGCCGGCATACCTGCCCCCCCTTCAGGCCTAACCCCAGGGGGTGGGAAGAATGGCAGACCAATTGCCCGGGCGAACATCCAGCTGGAATTGCCGGAGTTGGACCCAAACAATCTGCCCGAATGGGCAGAAGAATTTGCCGAGTTTCTTTTGCTTACCGGCCAATCCCATGTGGATGTGGCCACTAAATGTTCGCTGTTGAAACTCTCATGCAAAAAGAAAATGTTGCACAAACAGGTTAAGCAGATTGTGAAAAGCTGTTCAACTTTGGCTGAGGTTCTCCAAAGATCAGAGAAAACGTTTCCGGTCTATGAAACAGACCTCAGTGTGCGCACACAGATTGAGGAGCTGCCTATGCTCCCTGAATTGCCTTCTGCTGCACGGGTCTCTGAATATGTGTGCGACCTAAAGTATCTGTTTTCACGGATGAACGTGGGTTTCGATGGAGCCACAGGGCCCCACCTGTGACCCATGAGTAAGATCCCTGCACGTACGTGGAACAATTGCCGTACTACCTCTGAGAGGAAGAGTCGGCCCCACACGTACGACGACCTTGTGGACCTGCTGATCAAGCCAGCCCTCGAGAGGGAGAATGACTCCCACATGGAGAAAGTCCTCAAGAAACACCTGTGTCGAGGTGGTACCCCAAACCCCGAGCTTGGCGAAGGAAAAGCGCCTAAGAATCCCACTACCGCCAACCAGGGTGGTGGTAAAGGTAGGGGTAACCTGCGTGCCATGAATGAGGTTGAACCTGAAGCAGGTACGCCCCCTCTGTTCTACTGTAAGCCTGTCAATGACAAGGGGGGACCTTGTCATGCCCCTGACTGCGACCTCCGCAGTGGTTGTATGCTGCAAATCAAACGACAACAGCACAACAAAGATGGGAAAACAGCGACTCATCAGGACCATTTTAGGTGTACCATCACCTGTGGTTACTGTGGCAAATGTCGTCACTACGAGGACGAATGTCACACGTGAGAGTGAAAAACACAAGCGGCAGGAGGCTCAACGCGAGAAGACCCAAACACCCTCGAGAACTGCGGAGAATGGGGATAAGGGTGGTGAAGGAGGTGGCAAGGGGGGTGGCAAGGGTGGAACCCTCAACCCCCAGAGGCGCTCATCAGCGCCCGCTACTTCTCCCTGTCCTGCCCATGCGGACCCCAAGAAACGCCCACAAGGGGATAACACTTCCCCTGAAGGGTCTAACTCCAAGGGGAGGCGACTGGCCTGGCCGGTACACAGTCCAGGAGGGGGTCACCTGCCAAGCAGAGTGGCCCCGCAACTCAAACCACAAGGGTGGGGCGGTCGTACGGTAGACTAGCGGGAGCAAAACCCCTTGTGGTGGGAGATACTCCACACGGCTGGGCAGCCCCCAGAGCTGCCGCCCAAAGGAGGGGGCATGTGGCCCTACCCATGGACACATGTGGGGACACCCTCCCACCTGGGACACATGGACCGGGTGGCCGCGACAATGCCTTCCCAAGCACATGCGGGAGCGGCTCAAGAGGCACCTGACATAGGGCAGTGGGACGGACAGGACGTCCCCTTGGTGAGACCTTCTTCCTGCAATGTCAAAGGAGGCATCCCGAGCTCCCGAAGATACCTACCTGCCTACCTCATCAGCGCCCGCTACTTCTCCATCTCTTGCCGAGGTTGACCCTAAGAAGCGCCCACAGGGGGATAACGCCTCCCCTGAAGGGATTAACTCCAAGAAGAGGCGACTGGCCTGGATGGCCAAGTCCCTCATGGCTGCAGGGCCGGATGTCAAATTCCCTGCTGAGGAGTAGGGGGGCGGCTCCGAAGAGGAGGACTTGGTTTTCTGGATCCTCGTGAAAATCGAGGATCAAGCTTTTCGAGCAGTGCTTGACACCGGCGCAACACTCTCTATAGTGGCCCGGCCCCTGCTAAAGACTTTCAAGAAAACTAAGACGGTGGCCATAAGAGGAGGGGATGGGCGTACTATCCATTCCTTGCGGGGTGTCGATGTGACTATTTGTCTTGGCGACAAAAACTGTAACCCAACACTGCAGAGTGTTGGACAATGACGCCCTTGACATTGTCATTGGCACCGACTTCCTGCGAAGAAACCCCCAGGTAAAAATGTTGTCTCTCCAACGCCCCTACTCTCTGCAGTGAGACTTTAGGAGTGGGCTCTTCTCCGTTCCTTTGGGGCTGTCAGGACGAAAAGAGTCTGGGCTGTGCTACGCATCCAAGACTAACTATGGTACTGAAAACTACCAATTGGCCCCCACGTTCTTGAAAATGGACTGGCGGCCCTTCGGGTATCCCTGGATGAGATCCAGGTGGAATCGTTGGCGAGCCAACAACAGCACATCATGCAGTTGTATTGCTTGAAACATTTGGATAACGCTTTCCGTTTCTTCTGAAAGCAATGGGCCTAGCGTATGCTAACCCTCCCTTCTTTCTGCTCGCGAAGATTCTAACCAAAATTGCTTATGAGGGAGGAAGGGTTGTTCTGTGCACCCCTGACTGGGGTTGCTCAGGTGAACACGCTTATTGGCGCTGTATGATGGACCGAATGACTGTGGGAAGAGTGCAACTCCCCGACGGTCCTATTCATGTGCCTGAGGAGTCAGACACAGCTATGCAGGCCCCTGAGTGGGCCAGTTTCCTATCCATTGTCGATGGATCTCTCAACCCTGTACCCCTGTGTGATCTGGATCATTTGCTACTGAAAGAGGTCATGGCCCTAAATTGCGACCTGACGCTTCTTGATCTCAGAAACGATCTCCTGAGCACCTATCTGCCACACTTACAGGGTTTGAATCCCCTGATTGCGATCTGGAATTTGCAGCTGTGAAGGAGGATGCTGTCGATCAACTGTCTGAAATCGCCAGCACTATCCCTCCTGTTGATCCCAGCTGTGTTGAACTCAAACACAGCGCCTTCCTGGCCCAGCTGTTGCTGGAGGAGGTAGACCTAGAGTCAACCTCAGAACCAACTTCCCCTGTTGGGAAAGCGGTGCTGCACTTGCAGCATACACACTCAGGTGAACCCCCGGCTCAAAGTCGTGATGCTCTAGCGCGGCCTGCTTCTAATAACATGCCACTGTCAGAGCATGACACTCAGGAACTCCGACGGCTGTTGTACCTGAAGGCCGAAGGCATTGAGCGCCAAGAACGGCTGCAATACCTCAGACAAATGTGGAAATCCTCAATCTGGTCTGAGGAGGACGATGATTCCTACACGCTGCCTGACCCTGAGATACCCGTACTGTATTCTCTGCACTGGCAGCAATGCACCCCTGAGTGGGATGATGGCTCAGTACCTGCCGAAACGGCTGATCGGCAGAAAGAGAAAGAGCATGGTAAGAGCAACCTCCATGCTGAGGAGGATTTCCTGCAGACAATCGAGAGTCTTAACCGTGACCCCCGACCGAAGAAACTGCTCCCAACCTATGAGCAGGTGTTCGGCGCCCTGCCGCCTTCCCTGTCCTGTAAAAAACTGGTCCAGATGGACCTGAAAGTGAAACCAGAATTTACGAAGACACGAGTGAGGCGTCGTCCCTACCACGCTCCTCAGGAACAGGTTGAAGAGATGGAGCGCCAGATCCAAGAATGTATTGATGCTGGCCTCGTGGAGGAATATAAGAAGGGGGACTACCCCCACTAATGCAGTCCCTGCTTCCTCGTTGCTAAACCAGGATCGACTGCCCTACGATTGGTGGTTGACTATGGTGAGGTCAACACGAAGACCCAAAACCACTCAGGGAGTATACCCAACATGGAAAATAACCTGGAGCGTATTGCCAAATGCCGGTACAAGACCTAAATGGACAAATGCAGTGGATTCTGGTAGGTTGACCTACAGCCGCATCTCAAGAACTGCTGGCTTTTATAACCCCTAAGGGTGGTGTGTTTAAATGGAAGGTCATGCCTTTTGGGGTGGCCAATGCCCCGGCACTCTTCTCAGAACCGATGAACAAAATTTTGTAGGTACTGAGGCGCAGACCTCTAGTACAGGAGTTGGTTTCTCGAGGTGCAGAAATGGAGGGCCACATCGATGACGTGAGTTTGGGTACTAATACCCAAGAGGACCATGTCCTCCTCTTCTGTGAGTTTTTGTTTGTTTGCCAGGAAAACAATCTCCGAATCAAACTCGAAAAATGCGAGTTCATGAAAGAGGAGATGGAGTATTTAGGTTCGGACGTGCAGTATGGCTGGTGGAAACCAGCCGCGTCTAAGATGCAGCCCCTACAGGACATGCAGATTCGCGATGACCCTAAGAAGGCTCTACACGACGTGAGGAGTTTTGTGGGCGCCTGTAACTTCTATAGGTGCCACATCCACAATTTTACCTACTTCTATGCCCCTCTCACTCAGCTAATCAAGAAAACTGAAGCGGTACCCAGAACCTATGGCCCATGGCCCGGAGGCCTGTGAGCCGTCACACCCGTGCGGAAGCCGGAGACACCGGCTGTCAGCGGGATATCCCTGTTCTCTGATCCGCGAAATCCGGAATCCGATTTCTAACCGTTAAATCGATGTAGAATCACCATTATTTTATTGTCTTGCTCCATTTTTGGTCAGAAGTCGGTGAAATACCCGATTTATACCGCGATTTCTAATTGTCGTGAAATCGCCGCCTGTTGTTGCCTGCTCGCGCGCTTTCGTCACTTCTCCGTGGCGAGTTTTGTGATGGATTTTTCTCGAGTACCTTTGAGGTTCTAACGGAACTCAAGGGCTGGATCTAGAGGGTTTCCCTTGTACTTTCATCTGGTGTGTTCACCAGAATTTTTCGCCGTTGCGTCTGAGAGAAAATCAGCGCGCAAGCTTTTCCGTCGATCACTCGAACTCATGGTTCTCAAGGACCATGAGTTCGGACAGAACCCTACATTCCCCCCCTATGCCTTTGATCCACGCCCCTTTCACGTGGGCATATCACTTTGTATAGGGAAGCGGGCAATGGCAATGTTTTAGGCAGCCCATGGGTTTCGCAAACCCAAGTCGTGTGCGTGCGCAAACACTAACTTTGTGGCCTTGTGAGCCTGAACGTTAAGAGCCGAACACAATGCTGACAAGACTAAAAACCCTAGGCCATTTTCGTTTTTTGAGCCAACTCAACGATGGCTCTACGCAATTCAATGCCTACCAAAACTCCATTTTCGAAAGAGGGCAAGTTTTGGTCGAAAATTGGGCCAAAATGGCCAAACCCCCGAGGCTCGTACTCGAAGCCTATGGGGAGTTGAGCCTCGAATCAAGGCAATATGTAAAGTAGAGACCACCAAGGACATCGTGGATGGCTTGGTTGATTTTTACAACCTTGTCTCCTATTCTATATAATTTCGCCTTGTGAGCATGCGTGCCATACTGCCTCTTTGCACACGCGCTCATATGCAAGCACTAAGGACTCGAGTGGACGGAGACAATCTAACCATAGTAGGCATATTTCGAGGCGCCTACTATGGGCCTACTCCAAGAATGTTTACTCATATTTTTGCTCCTCAAGGTCCCAAAGATATGTTCATGCCAATATCGCCGATACGTGCACTTTTTCCCATAAATAGTGTGCTTCAAGGATTGAGGTGTTAAAAGTGTTTCCATTATGCTTTGAACCTCAACCCTTGTTGCCAAAGGGAAGCAAAGCTTCGGTCTGCATCCATGCAAAAGCCCAAGGCTCCTTTCTCTTGTGATACGGAGATACGACCTTTCGAGGGACCACTTTGGGGTGAATTTTGGCCGTTTTGCCCAGAATGGCCACAAACCCCTTCTCCCCCTGATTTTGCCCCCGAGGTTGCGTGCGCCACTTGACCAAGGGTAAGGGCAATTCGGAGAGGGCACATAAACTCGCATCGAATGGGGTGTTTTTCCATGTGGCCTCTCCTCTCGAAGTGAGAGTTGTGAGTCACCCAATTTGGGGTATGTTGCCATTCTGCCCCATTTGTGTGTCATTTCCCCTCCAATGGGGGAAATAGCTAGAGGCGACCATGAGGGTTGGCAAGCGGCATATATTGGGACCTAAGTCCCATATGTGTATAGCATCTTTGGTTGAAAGGATCCTCGCCGTGGCCATGGAGATATGGAATCATGAGTGCGGGCCATTTTGGCTAAAGTTCGCTGTTTTTGCCATTGCATGCCATATTGGAACTACCATATCTTAATGGGGCACGGGATCTAGCCAGCAGTGAAGTGCGAATATTGTAGCATATGACCAAGGGTTGAACGCCATCGAGTTTCTCATTTGCTCCTCCGGCTCATCTGGAGTTATCTAACTTTTGGTGCGATCCATGATCTCCCCCTTTGCACCGCATGCTGCTTTCTGCCCCAACCGCGTGTTCATCCCCTCGATGAACAGCAAGCACCCAGTGTGACAGCAAGCCATAACCCAGGGCATGGGACCAGAGGGAATATCAAGGGTTTTTAATCAAGGCTTGGCGCGTCAATATCGCCAAGGTTTCCCACCCTGGACGGTCGACCGAGACGACCAATTTTGCCATTTTGGCAATTGTGGACCCAATTTGGATTGTCACCACGCCGAGTGGCATGGAGATCTTTGAGAGCCAAGTGCATGGGACTCTCTGTCTGACTCCCAGTGGATCGCGTATGGAATGGTGGATCCGATCTCCAAGCCGGCGTGGAGATATACTATTGAGGGCACCCCCGGCTTTGGCTCATTTTGAGCAGCCAAAATGACCCCCTTTTGGGACCCCAATTTCAGCCCCACGTGTGGTCAATTGGCGGCCCCATTTCTCTATGCCAATGAGAAGTCCGGACTTAATTTCAAGTTGTTTACTCAGAAATGGGTACGAGGTCCTGCCTCCTCTCCTGTGAGTCATTGGCCTTGCCCTGGCCGGGCGAATCATCCGTGGGATTGACGCCAATTTGGTGATTTTGGCATCATGACCCCACTTGATGAACCCTTGGTGCCTTGATGCCGAGACCTCAGAGGGAACCAGGTTGGGTGAGGGCTTCAGGAAGTTTGTACTCCAAGGGCATAGGGTCAGTTGCCTCGTCCCTACCTCTGGCGGGTCCGGACCAGGGGTCAATTTTGGAGTTTTTCGAGCTAATATCAGTTTGGGCTGAAACAGCCCGTTTTCAGCTACCAACTCCTAGGGGATAATGGCGGGGCCTTATCTCTGTCTCAGAGGGGAGTTGGGACCTGCCGCCAAGGGAGCATGGGAAGTCACTGTTGATTCGCCTTCGAGTATCTTGGTTCCAAGGAACTCGCCTGTGGCTTGGCGGGACACCCTCCCCTATCGGCAGGGCTTCAGGGTCCGGACTGAGTAGGGCATGGGTTGTGTTTGAGCCCCCGCCCCTGCCAGCCACTGAGAGGGTCGGACCTGGGATTGGGAAATGAGTTGGGACTGAGTGTCTATTGCCCTGTGATGCCCTTACCCCAGTCCAGTCTTCACCCCATGTGTACATATCCTGATGTGTTGCTGTACATACCTTTGTTCCCTTGTTTCAGAGTGGCAAGGATCCTGAAACGCTTTGTCACATGACACGAGCATGAGGATGCCCTTGTGAGCGCAGTGCTTTGCCTGCCTGCTTGCTTGTGCGTCTCAGCCGCAGCATCCCGTGGCCAGGCCCCACACGGGTACGCGTCAAAAGCGTTTCACCGCCGCGGGGTTACCCATCCCTCGCGTGCCACTCGGAGACACCTGAACCCCGAGCACCACGGGATTCGCAGCGCCGCCCGGCAACAGCGCCGAGTCCGTGAAGGAGGTGTAGCGACCGGAACTCCGACATCAGCGAGTTCTTTCGGCCGACCAGCACCCGCCGCACTCCCCGCTACATCACCCACCTCCACAACCACCATCGGGCGTCTTGGTCCCAGCCCTGTAGACAGAGTGGACCGCAGCAACCGCCTCAACAGCCACCCCCAGGACTAGTCCATCGAGGGGAACGATGGTGAATTGGCAGGAGGCGGGCAAGAAGTGGCCGCTGCCCCACCCCCATGCGGTGCGCCTACTGCGTCGGTTGGTGTGTGGGCAGCACTACCGCCACAGCAACCCCCAGTGCGAAAGCGTCATGCCCGGAAGCTTCGAGCTCCGCGAGGACAAGGCCGCTGACCGCCCGCAGGCAGTGGAAGACTGGCTGCGGGTGGAAGGATACGCCTATCGCTTCCGCCACAAGCGCTGGAGGGTCTGGACCCGCCCGGACAGACCCGGCGAAGCGCTGCGCCCTGATGGGAATGAGGAGGACGAGAACCCCAACGAGTACCCATCAGGCGCCACGATCAACGTCTCCAGGTGGGACATGATCGAAAAGAAGGGCAGCAGCAGCAGCGCGTCTCCTGGGAAGGAGAAGCGTTCCGCCGGGGACAAGAAGCGAGACAAGAAATGGCGGGAGTACCAGGAATCCCGGGCCGCCGAAGCCGCCGAAGCCGTCAAGGGCAGAACCCCAGCCCCCAGCCCCCAACGGGCCAGTGGCGGTCACCACTCCGGCCACACCACCCTTGGCGACTGCCTCGAAGTCGCCAAGAAGGCCAAGGCCAAGCCCCGTCCGCTGCACCTGAGGAAGTCAGGCCCCAGCAGCGACGTGGAGTCGGCCCAACGGGGGAGGATGCCTGCTGACCAGGCCAGCTCCAGCAGCAGCGTCGCTCCCGACCAAAGGGACGTGGCCCGCGACTGCGAGGGCGCCTGTGGGGTGCCCTGCAACCTTCGGGTTGCCCGGCAACGAGCCACGCAGCAGAATGCTGCCGTGGAGGGCGCCGTCGGCATCGCCCAGGAGGAGGCTGCAGACTGTGGCAGAGGCATGGCCTTCCATGCCTCGACTGTGGCGGCCATCGCGGCCGGTCTGACGGCTGCAGCCGCCCAGGAGGCAGTGACTGCCCGAGTCAGAGGTGAGGTCGCGGCGGCCGCCGAGGAAGCCCGCCTGGCCCAGGAAGCCATTGCCCGCAAGGAGGCCGAGGTGAAAGCGCTGGAAGGGGCGCTTGCCCAAGAGAGGGCAAAGAAGGAGGCGGAGGAAAGGGCCCGACCCGAAGCGACGGCCAAGGCCGAAGCTGACGCCGCCAGGAAGGACGCCCGCGCAACGGAAGGTCGCTGAGGAGTGGGCCAAGACAGAGGCGGAGCTGGCAGCGTTGGAGGCTGAGAAAGCTCGGCTGCAGCGGGCTCGGGAAGCCGAGGCTGCCTGTGCTCGGGAGGAGGCCAAAAGGCGAGCTGCCGCAGCCACGGCCGCTGCAATGGAGGAGGCGGAGGCCAAGCTCCAGCGCGAGACTCCCCCGGGAGGATCCCGAGTGGAGACCCTTCGAAAGCTCTTCGAAGGGGACGCCTCCTTCAAGAAGACGCTTGATCTGGAGGGGGTCGACACGGGCAGCAGTGGGGACAGTGGCCCCACCGCCTACCGACAAAGGAAGGGTAAGGGGAAGACCCCCGAGAGGTCGCGGAGGCCAGCGGGCGGACACCCCGGCGACTCCGACCCCTTCTTCACCGCCAGCGACGGGGATGGACGAGGCCGCCAACATCACCGAGGAGTGGCTGGCGGAGGAGGCGGAGACGTCCCCATGGAGCCGAAGGGTGAGGGTGAGGATCTCCCTCCTCCCTACTGGAGCTCGGAGTCTTCCGCGTGCGAGACCGAGACGACCAGGTGGGGCCACATGGACGAGGATGATGACATGGACTTCGACTACACGGAGAAGCCCCCATCCTCGGACCCACCGAGGGGACCCAGCGGAGGCCCACCGGGACCCCCTGGCGGAGGACCATCAGGAGCCCCTGGAGGACGCCCACCAAGTGGACCCCCTGGAGGCGGACCTCCGGGCGGGGGAGGACCCCCTGGACCGGGCGGGCCTGGCAGAGGCCCTCCTGGAGGACCCCCTGGGGACCCCGACGGCCCACCAGGGAACGGTGACCCGGATGCCACCTGGCGGTGGATTGTCCACCTCCGCAGGAGGGTCCAGTCCCTCGAGCGCGAGGTAGACACGGGCAAGGGCGAGATGATCCGCATCGTCAGGGTTGCCGCGGGCGCACAGAAGGAGCTGGACATCGCCTAGACGGGGATGGTCAAGATCGCCAAGGTCGCCACTGCCGCCCAGAGGGAGCTGGACATCCCCATGCAGGGGCGAGACCAGGCTGCTGAACAAGGTCATCAACGGCCTGCAGCAGAGGTTGGACGAGCTGGAAGGCCGTGGAAGCGTCGGCAGCGACCACCCACCCCTGGAGTCTGGCTCGTCGGACGACAGCTGGGGACCTGGACCAGGTCCAGGCAGAGCCCACGCCCCCGGCGGAGCCCCCAGGAGTCGCCCCAGCGCCAGTGGCCCCTCTCTCAGCGCCCCCTCTCACCACAGCGCGGGCCGCCGTAACGAGCGCGTGCCGCCCGGCAGTGGCAGTGAGGAGTGGCGTGATGAGTGGCTCAGTGCGGAGTACCACAACCGCCGTGCTCCACCGCGGACACCGGTACG
Source organism: Eutreptiella sp. 'Long Island Sound 2002' (assembly GCA_964036045.1). Classification (NCBI taxonomy): domain Eukaryota; phylum Euglenozoa; class Euglenophyceae; order Eutreptiales; family Eutreptiaceae; genus Eutreptiella; species Eutreptiella sp. 'Long Island Sound 2002'. The sequence continues at coordinate 60,921,758 of OZ038384.1, read as the reverse complement.
CCCCCGACGCCCCGCACCAGCCCAGGAGCCAATCCCAATGGCTGGCGGGCGTTATGGTGGACTCAGAGATGAGGTCCCCGGAGGGGAGGTGGAGTGGGATGTCGGCTGAGGCGAGGAAGACGTGGAGGAGTTCGGCATTACCCTGCCGCGTGGTGTACGACGGGAGGCCGCTGAACGCAGCCGCCGGCGCCGTGATGAAGAGGCATACATGGAAGGAGTACGGCGTGAACATCTAGGTTCAGCGTACATGGAGGAACCACGGCGTAGCCACATGGATACCGTGGAGGAGATGGAAGTGGCGGCCCTGGGAGTCCGTGGGGGACGCCGATGGGAACCTCGGTCGACCTCGCGGCCGGCGTTCATGGTCTCTAAGGCCGCGGATGCAGCCGTGTGGGAAGACCTGAAGGACATCAAGCCCCCCACGTACGATGGCAACCCCCTCAACCTCGACCGCTTCTTGGAGAAGCTGGACGATTGGGGGATGACCGTCACTGAAGACATGGATCCCGCAGATGCGGAGAAATATGTCTTCAAACGGTTCAGGTACTGCCTGCCGGAGGTGCTCCAAGAGCTATACTTCGTGGCGACCAAAGAGGGGAAAATCAAGACCCTCAAGGAAGCCAAGAAGTGACTCAAGGAGCAGGAGCGGGTGGACGCTCCGCAGGTGGCTGCCAAGCGGTGGAAGGCCATCAAGCTTCAGCATCATCGTCAGGAGATCCGCCTACGAGATTAGCGGGACTTCCGGGGGCAATACACCCTCTTCCGGCGCAACGTGGAGGACTGGAATGAGGGTGACGAGCAGGTCCGCCTGCTCTCCATGCCGCCGGAAGCATGGATCAAGAGAGTCACCAAGGAGGAAGCCAAGAGGGCCAAGTCCAACCACACGGGCAAGATGATGCTCCCCAAGGAGTATCATAGGAGGGTGGTGGCTTGGACAAGGAAGAACGTGACCCGGGATGTCAAACGGCACTCCCTGCTGAACACTCTCCTCATCACCGTCTTGGGCGATCGCGAGAAGACCGCGATGTGGCGCCTTGATGAGTGTGACGTGGGCGGCCAGACCATCCGTCTGCAGGCCATCCCGGCGCGGATGAGTTGCGACGAGATCCTGGAGTGGGTTGGAGAGGAGGTTCTCAAGGAGTACCGGAACCTCCACCACACCCGCGAGTTGAGGCCCGGCGACCGTGACGTCAACTACATTGGCGAGGGGCCCGGCAGGGAAGCTGCCATGGACCCAACGGGAGCCGATGACGATGAGGCTCTCGACGACGATGACGAAGAAGGGTTGGAAGAAGAAAAAGAAGAAGGATCCCCGCCGCATTGGCGACCCTCCGCTGTCCTTTGGGGAGTTCATACGAGCTCACCCTGGAGGCTGTTTCGTGTGTTATGGGAGGAACAAAGGGTTCAAGCATGACCAACGAACATGCCCCGTCCACAAGGCCGACACGGAGGCTTACAAGAAGGCGCACAGGTTGAAAAAGCGTGCACCCGCGCGTATCCGGGAGACCAAGGTGGAGGTCACCAAGGACGAGCTCTCCAGGCTGATGTCGGTGGGGACCGGGTTGGCCAAGGAGATCCAGGAGATCAAGAGGTCCTGGCTTCCCAAGTCGGACGACAAGAACAGGGAGAACAAAGAGAACGACAAGAACAAGGACAAGGACAAGGACAAGAAGGGTAAGAAACGGGGAAAGAAGAAGGGTGTCAACAAGGTTGATGCGGAGGAGAGTACCACTACTACCACAACCGACGCCCCTTAGCGGAGCCCCTGCAGCCAAGGGCCCCAGCTAGGGTGGTCGCAGGATGGTGTCGTGGGAAGCGCCACACCATCCCAGTCGGGGACAGTGAGCACAAAGGGATTGCCGCGGGCGGAAGGCGCGGTCCGGCACCCGAAACGAAAGACAGTCCCGGTGGCAGGGTGAGGGCAAGTGAAGGCACGAACCCTTGCACCCGCCCATCCTTCGGGACCAAGAAAGTATTTGATGTGCTTCAAGATCTATCCGAGAGTATCGGAGGATCACCCAGACCGCAGCTGTATGCTGCAGATGGGCAGCCTGAGCCCATTGTCCACGACCTGCACCAGTCGCTTATTGAGCTTCCCGAACGGCCGGAGATCCTGAGCTTGCACGCCGTGCGCCGTATTGGGCGTGAGCGGCAGTTGCACCTTAAGGTCTGTGCCTTATGCGGGGAAGTGGAGAAGGTCTTCGACGTGTTGGTCCACACAGGAGCTCAGGTCAGCTTGGTCAAGGCTGGCCTACTTCAGCCAGAGTGCTTGACCGACAGTCGGAAGCCTGTCAGGCTGAAGGTGGCGAACGGCCAGTACATGGTGGGAGGCACGAAGGAAGCGGCCATTGGGCTGCAGTTCGTGAACCACCGTGAGCCGAGCCGCCAGGACCTCGGCAAGGAAATCCTCCTGCAAGGTCGCTTCCACGAGGCCAAGATGGACTGGGACATGATCGTTGGGTACGACTTCATGATGGAGACGGACTCCGGCGTACTCCCAGCCCAGACCTCCATGACCCTGTACCAGGACGACCAGCTCTCGTGGCTTTCGTCACCTGAGCACCATGTGGAGTGCCAATGGATCCACCCGGAACGCAATCAGCTCGAAGTAGCCACGCTGGGCACTGAGCCAACTGGGCCAGCAAACCAGGAGTACGGCGTAATTCCGGAAGTGGCGAGCCGAGTGGTTGCGGACCTGGGAGCTTCGGATCTGGCCTTGGATGCGTTCTCTTCAGGAACCTCCGCCCATCTTCGGGTTCGTGAGAAGTACTGGAGCGACCAGGACTCCGCGTGGAAGAAGCACTGGAGTCCGCATCAGGGTTTGATGTGGATCCATTGCCCCCGATGGGACATTCCAAGGGCAGGAGCGAAGATTCGCAAGGACCGCTCCAAGGCAGTGCTGGTTGTTCCTATGGGTTGCACCGAGGAGGAAAGCACCCGAGATTGGGTGGTTCCACTGACCAACATGACCTTAAACAAGGGTTTCCTACCGGCTGGAGAGAGTGTCTATCAGGACGCTAAGGGACAGCCCATGACACCCCAAAGATGGCCAACGGCATTGCACTATGTGGATGGGGGCCCTAAACAGGCCGACACCACGGACTTCGTGTGTGTCAACCGCATCATAGCGGCGCCATGGCGGCAATGCTTTGCGGTTTTCCCTGTTGACATCGGAGAATCGGTAGACCCCCTCACTGAAGAGGAGTTGGATCTGGTTCAGGGGTATATGGATCAGCCCTTTCACGACGTGGGAAACCAGCGTGAGGGCAAGGGCGAGGACAAAGCCTGGTGGGAAGTGGATTCCATCGTCTTCGGTTCCTATGATGGGAATACCTTCGTAAAGAGGGTGCTGGACCACATGTCCAGCCAGGACGAGCCAATCGGCGGTAACCCACCCACTTACGGCGGCCTCTTCCGAGGCAAGACCAGAGATGGCCCTTTTGGCCACCTGGGAAGACCACCTGAGCGATTTTGTGGACGTACCCCGCAAGTAAGCTCAGTGGTCAGGGTGCCCGGAAAAGCCAAGGCGGAGTCCGATGAGTGCCCCAAGATCCAGGCATTGAGGGCCAGGCTGAAGCAGAAGTATGGTGATACCTTCTTCAGCGGAAAACCTGTGTTTCCCCCACCGGTGCGTGGACCGTATGGCGAGGCCAAGATAAGACCGAAGCCGGACCCCCGTGTGTATCGACACCGGGAGTTTGCCCTGAGGGGCGAGAGGAAGGAGGCCACGGAGAAGATCCTCCGTGATTTCATCGAGAGAGGTTGGCTTGAGCCGTGCCACTCCGAGTGTGCCTCCCCGTGCTTCGTCATCCCCAAGAAGGTGGCCGGTGAGTGGCGGCTCCTGGTCGACTACCGCGGCCTAAACGCCCAAAGGCAGCATGACAGCTATACGCTGCCCCTCATTGAGGACATGCTGCAAAAACAACACCGGCGGAGGATCTTCACGGTGATTGACCTGAAACATGGTTATCATCAGATGCCTCTCGCCGAGGAGTCCCGTGCCTGCACAGCCATGAGCACCCCACTTGGACCTCTCCAGTGGAAAGTGATGCCCATGGGCGTTACCAACGGCAATGCGGCTTTTCAGCGGATGCTGGAGAACCTGCTTGAGCCGGTGCGTGACTGTGCGGACCCCTTCGTGGACGACGAGATCATGGCGTCCGGGGAGCCCAGTATGAGCTATGAGGAGCTCCTGGAGGCATATGAGAGGGACGTCACCCAAGTGCTGGACCTTCTGGTTCGGCGCAAACTCACGGGCAGCAGTGACAAGGCCACCATTGCGGTAAGCGAGGTGGTCTTCGCTGGCCACGTAGTTGGGAACGGGCAGCGGAAGCCCATACCTGGCAAGGTGGCTGCGATTGAGCACTCGGAAAAGCCCAAAACGGTCTCTGAGCTACGGGCGTACTTCGGGTTCTGCAACTACTACTCGGGGTATATCAAGATGTATGCCGAGTATGCAGCCCCCATGACGACCATGCTCAAGGGCAACCGAGAGGAGACCAAGAAGGGGTCCAAGAAGGCTCTGGTCTGGAATGATGAGTCCGACCGTGCCTTTGAGGGGATGAAGCAGGCGCTGCTTTCCGCAGTGGGTCTGCACCTCGTGGATCCTGACCGAGGGTTCGTCCTGCGCACCGACGCTTCCAACTACGCTGTTGGCGCTGTGTTGGCACAAGTGCTTGACGAAGGGAGGCACGTGCCAGTGGCCTTCTGGAGCCGAGTCCTGGCGGAAGGTCAGAGACGGACGTGGAAGCCCCGAGAAAAGGAGGCGTATGCCATCGTCATGGCTCTCAGGAAATGGGCTGGGTACATAGCCCTCCATCCCGTCTCCATCTGCAACGACCATCAGAGTCTGCACTCGTGGCACAAAGAGCACGTGGACACCCCCTCTGGTCCCGCCTCCCGACGGGCAAGATGGCATGAGACCTTGGCCACGTTCGACCTCACGGTTGTGTATGTTCCTGGCAAGGACAACACCGTGGCGGACTGTCTCAGTAGGTGGGCCTATCCCGCCAGCAAGGGCATGACGGATGCCTCCGCCCATGGCAATGAGGCTGAGACCGCCGAGGCCAAGAAGATCATAGAAATGGAGCGCCTGATGGAGGAGGAGGGTGTTAAATGCTTCGTTGCCATGGCTGCGGATGCCCCCCTCGGAACGAGGATGGGCAGAGCTGAGTCCGACAAGCACCTCTTCCCTGAATGTTGCCTCCAGGAAGACTGGACCGACGACTACGCTAAGTCTGAGGCCTTTGAGGCCGAGTATAGGGCTGTGACCGACCCTGATGACGGGCAGAAGTGGCCAAAGGGGCTGACTGAGGAGGATGGCAAGCTCTACCGGAAAGGTAAGCTGCTGGTCCCAGAGTCCCGAGTGCTCGAGCTATGTGAAGCTTGGCACCACCACATGATGCACCCAGGGGCCAAGAAGCAAGCCCTTGATATGCAGCGCCGGTTCAAAATCGACCAGATCAGTCTCTACAGCGCTATCAAGAAGGTCAGAAAGGGTTGCTCCGTCTGTCAGGCTTGCAATTCTGACAACCGGAACGTCAAGGGTGAAGCCCAATGGACTCCGGTGCCTGACCAGCCCATGGAGAGCGTGGCCATGGACGTCTTCTCCATGCCCGAAGTTCACATAGGCAAGGAGACCTTTGACTGCTGGTCCTTTGTGTGGATCGCCACAGCAGTTACGTAGATGCCGTTCCGGCACGCAAAAGGGGGTTGCTTGCCAAGGAAGTGGCAGTCATGATGATTCGTCATTGGCTGACCGTCTTTGACATCCCCCGCACCATTTGCAGTGACCGAGGGCCCCAGTTTACTGGTGGCTGGTTCAAGGCCATGTGTTCCCTCATGGGAATACGTCATGCCAAGAGCGTCGCCTATCTCAGCCGGTCCAATGGCCGGGCTGAAGTGGCTAGAAGGCAGCTGTTCGAGAAGCTACGCAGGATTCACATCACCAATCCACGTCGGAACTGGTTTGAGGAGATGTGGCCCGCTCTGAAGGCCCATCATGACACCCCCTCTCCGAGTGGTTTGTCCCCTCACCAGATTTTGTTCGGCAGGGACCCCCTGGGTCGGGGACTTCCCTTGTCTGGTGATGGTATGGCCATGGAGGCCAACGAATTCTTTGCGCGGCAAGAGGCAACGGCGCGGGTCATCCGCCAGCAGCTCGAGAAGGAGCATGCTGAGCGTCAGAAGTCCGCCCCGAGCTCGACAGCGCAAACGTTCAGGGTGGGAGACCCGGTGTGGGTGATCAGACCCGAACCTAGGGGGAACCACCGCACGAAAACCTGGTTCACACCCGGAGAGGTGGTCCGCAGGATTGGTGAGGACACATACCGCATCAAGGTGGGTCACGGACAATTCCGGGAGCGCCACGAGAGTCAGCTCTGTGTGCCGGAACCCCACCTCCGTGGCCAGCATGTGTCCCTGCACTATGCCGCACATGAGGCTGATTCAGACGACGACTATGCTGAGCAGGACGACTATACCGTCAAGAAGATCCTGGCCGAGCGTCCGAGCGCCTCGGCACCCGGAGGCCTGGAGTTCAAGGTTCGTTGGCGAGGCTATGGGCCGTCCCACGACACCTGGGAACCTGTCTCTTCGTTCGTGCCGCGGATTAATACCCCCTTCATGGACTACATCCGCAAGCACAAGACCAAGATCCATGTCTCGGACTTGGCAGCACTCACCAGGGCGATTGCAGCCAGCGGCGCCTGATCACCGCCCTGAGCTCTCCCCTGATGCAGTTTGAGCACTTGTTTGGTCGACGGATCGTCCCTCACTTGCTTGCTCTCTTCCATCTTCAGGTGACCTGCCATCAGAGTTGCCATATACCCCCCCATGCTGAATCCAGGGGAGGATGGCCCCTCTCTTCCACTCCTTTTTGTCACTCCCCGCCTGCTGAATCCTTGGGAAACCAGGCAGGGCGACTGACCTTGACATTTCCTGAGCTCTTGGGGCCTTGAAGCCCATACGACGTAGCGCAAAGGATGCCGCTGTCATCGGCATTGCGACTTTTGGGTGTGTGGTCTGGTCCCATGGCACTTGCGGGATCCAGACCAGTCTACGTGTGTCTGCAGACTATATATGGCCTGAACTCAGGCGTCTTTCTGTCCACCCTCCTGCATATTCCTTATCCTGACCGGGGCGTGGTTTGGCGCTCTATCCCGAGTGTGTTGACACGCCTATTTACCCCATTTATTGATTACTTTTCTGCCCCCCAGGATATGTGCATCTGTATGTTAAGTGTTGTCAGCCCATCACCGAGGTATGGACTGTTTTTCCCCCCAAAAGGGACGCGAATCGTAATAAAAAGGCGCCCTGAGTCGCCGTGTACATGCTCTTACATAAGGTCCAGCCTGGACCAGTACCTAAGTACAGATTCTTCTGTTTGAGTGCTCGTGATACCGTGTGCCCTAGTGGCCGTGATGTGCTGAGATCCTGATGGCGCCAGGCGGGAAGCCCAGTTGCCTGACTACACTCCCAGCAGTCCGCCACTGTCAGTCCCAGTGTTTGCCTACCGACTCGCAGACGCACTTGCAGTCGGGTGGCGACCTCCGGTTTCCTGACCTCGGTCAGTTTTCCTGGGAAACTGGTGGTTTGAGGAGTCGACGCCTCCGCCCGGAATGCATGAGGACTCCCTCATGCATGGCCTTCGTGGTAATGGGGTGAGAGAAAAGACGGCCTTGATGCCCAATCCCTTATGGAGGAGCTCGTTCGGCTTTACCACTCTGAACTGGCGTCGTAGATATGGACATGGTGCGCCCAAGGAAAGACCCGTGGAGACTCTCCCTGAGACTGCGGCCTTCGGAAGCCTGGGGTAGCCTGATGCATCCTTGTGGTCGCTTTCGACCTGTGGGACCACCTCGGTCGTCGTGTGACGCCTATGTTGGCCGTGTATGCTGCTGCCACTGTGGTAGTGACCGTTGCAGCCGGCACCCGGTGCGCCTGGTATGGGTTAACGGGTCCTTTGGACGCCGAACAATCGCCGCCAGGACCCGGGACTTGATACTTGATACTATACTTGCGGTTACTAACAACTACAGCACCGTACCTGTCTTACTGTGGAATTGTGAGGGGCAACCTAACCCGCAAATCGGCCTGAAGTGAGGATGTGACACCCCCCCCCCTCCCTTCAGGGGATGGTCCTGGGTACCCGCTGCCATGCTTGGGTGTTATCGAGCCCCCCCCAGGGTTTGCTCTAAGGAGGGGGGTGAAGCGGTACCCAGAACCTATGGCCCATGGCCCGGAGGCCTCTGAGCCGTCACACCCGTGCGGAAGCCAGAGACACCGGCTGTCAGCGGGATATCCCTGTTCTCTGATCCGCGAAATCCGGAATCCGATTTCTAACCATTAAATCGATGTAGAATTACCATAATTTTATTGTCTTGGTCGATGTTCGGTCAGAAATCGGTGAAATACCCGATTTCTACCCCGATTTCTAATTGTCGTGAAATCGCCGTTTGTTGTTGCCTGCTCGCGCGCTTTCGTCGCTTCTCCGTGGCGAGTTTTGTGATGGATTTTTCTCGAGTACCTTTGAGGTTCTAAGAGAACTTACGGGCTTGATCTAGAGGATTTTTCTTCTACTTTCATCTGGTGTGTTCACCAGAATTTTTCGGGGTTGCGTCTGAGAGAAAATCAGCGCGCAAGCTTTTCCGTCGATCGCTCGAACTCATGGTTCTTAAGGACCATTAGTTCGGACGGAACCTTACATTCCCCCCCTTTGCCTTTCATCCATGCCCCTTTCACGTGGCATATCATTTTGTATAGGGAAGCGGGCAATGGCGATGTTTTAGGCAGCCCATGGGTGTTGTAAACCCAAGTCGTGTGCGTGCGCAAACGCTAACTTTGTGGCATTGTGAGCATGAACGTTTAAAACCAAGCGCAATGCTCACAAGACTAAAGGCCCTAGGCTATTTTCGTTTTTCGAGCCAACTCAACGATGGCTCCACGCAATTCAATGCGTACCAAAACTCCATTTTCGAAAGAGGGCAAGTTTTGGTCGAAAATTAGGCCAAAATGGCCAAATTCCCGAGGCTCGTAGTCGAAGCCTATGGGGAGTTGAGCCTCGAATCAAGACAATATGTAAAGTAGGTAGCACGAAGAACATCGTGGATGGCTTGGTTGACGTTTACAACCTTGTATTGTATTTTCTATAATTTCGCCTTGTGAGCACGCGTGCCATACCACCTCTTTGCACACACGCTCATATGCAAGCACTAATGACCCGAGTGGGCGGAGACAATCTAACCATAGTAGGCATATTTGATAGCACCTACTATGGGCCTACTCCAAGAATGTTTACTCATATTTTTGCTCCTCAAGGTCCCAAAGATATGTTCATGCCAATATCGCCGATATATGCACTTTTTCCCATAAATAGTGTGCTTCAAGGATTGAGGTGTTAAAAATGTTTCCATTATGCTTTGAACCTCAACACTTGTTGCAAAAAAGAAGCAAAGCTTTGGTTTGCATCCATGCAAAAGCCCGAGGCTCCTTTCTCTTGTGATACGGAGATACGACTTTTCGAGGGACCACCTTTGGGTGAATTTTGGTCGTTTTGCCCAGAATGGCCACAAACCCCTTCTCCCCCTGATTTCGCCCCCGAGGTTGCGTGCGCCACTTGACCAAGGGTAAGGGCAATTCAGAGAGGGCACATAAACTTGCATCGAACGGGGTGTTTCCCCATGTGGCCTCTCCTCTCGAAGGGAGAGTTGTGAGTCACCCAATTTGGGGTATGTTGCCATTCTGCCCCATTTGTGTGTCATTTTCCCTCCGATGGGGAAAAGAGCTAGAGGCGACCATGAGGGTTGGCAAGCGGCATATATTGGGACCCAAGTCCTTTATGTCTATAGCATCTTTGGCTGAAAGGATCCTCGCTGTGGCCATGGAGATATGGAATCATGAGTGCGGGCCATTTTGGCCACATTTCGCCGTTTTTGCCATTGCATGCCATATTGGAACTACCATATCTCAATGGGGCACGGGATCTAGCCAGGAAGAAAAGGCGAAAATGGTAGCATATGACGAAGGGTTGAACACCATTGAGTTTCGTATTTGCTCCTCCGGCTCATCTGGAGTTATTCAACTTTTGGTGCGATCCATGATCTCCCCCTTTGCACCGCATGCTGCTTTCTGCCCCATCCGCGTGTTCATCCCCTCAATGAACAGCAAGCAGCCAGTGTGACAGCAAGCCATAACATCGGTCGCATTTGCTTATTGCTCACGTAATACAGAATAGGTAAAGCAATTGATTTTCTTACGTTTTGTATAATGAATTTTACATGTCTATTCATTATTTTTTTGGGCATCTATCAATGTAATGAGACCGTTGAAAATGCTCTCGCACAATCTTTGGTTTCACTCTTCAGATCCCTTCATCTGGTATGCACGGCACGAAGTCCTAAATCTCGCAATCATGAACTAAGTGATTTAAAAGTTACAGTGATACATGCCTAAATAAATAATGAATAGACATGTAAAATTCATTATACAAAACGAAGGAAATCAATTTCTTTACCTATTCTGTATTACGTGAGCAATAAGAAAATGCGACCAATGCCGGGAACAGGTTTGTGAACCCTGGCTTAATTTGCTATAAGGAAACAAATGAAAAACAATGTACAGAATGCGAATCATGTATAAAAAGGAGTTAAAATAGCATGAACTGCCCTGTTTCATTACACCCCCTTCCTAGGCTACAAGCCACGACTCAGGGAGTGGATTGTGTTAGCCGGAAAACCTCAAAATAGAACAGGATTTTTCACTCATTTTTCTATCAACAGTTACACACAGTGCTGAACGGCAGTGTGTGTTTTTAACTACTCTCTTCCGGGTCACCCCCTTCCAAGAGTGTTAAAACCTGCCCTATATATATGAAATATTTCACCTTCTGAGTCTGAATTTTTTTTCGGACCTCCTTGCCCAATTATGTTTCAATTGCAATTCGTCGCAATGGCCCCAATGCCATGAGTTTACGTTCAATCAAGGAACCAGAATTTGAAGAACTCGTATTGGTGACGTACCGAGGTATTGAATCACGCATCTTCATTCGTTTTGGTTTTGTCTTCCGTCCGTTTGTGCTTCAAGGGATTGCTGAATTTTGCATAATTAGGGTCAGCCCCATTAAGACAAACACCAAGGCATGTCAATCACCATCTTCAGCTTCCTAAAGTGCTTGCTTTAGGTTTTACATTATCTTCAACTTTTTGGATTGCATTTTTGAAGCATTCTCCTTTTCCTGATTTTTTCACTCTGCTTGGAGAACAAATTTTGATCCTGCGCTCAATGGCTCAAACAATACCACCCGCCATGGATAAGACAAAAAGCTCCTCTCCAATCTTATTACATGGTGACCAGGAACCCTCAGAGGAGCTTTTCTACGGGTTTCACCCCCCACGAGCTGTTCCATGGAGGGCGACTGCTTGGTTCTTCAAAACCCGCTTTCCTGAGGACTTCAAGAGCCCTGTTGGGGATTGGCTGGAACACAAGCAGTCTATGGCTAGCCAGGCTGGGACTAACCTCAGACATATCCGTGACCGTGATCTGAGCTGACGGAATCGCCTACAGCTTCAAGGTTGGTGACCTTGTTTTGGTGCACCATTCACGCCTACCCTCCTGGCCCCGTAACTGTCTACAGGACCCTTATTTTGGGCCCTATCGTATCATCAGGATAGATGGATCCAGGATCCATGTCAGGTGCAGTCCACGTCTAGGTGGTGAGCTGCTTTGTGCGCCTAAGCAGTTGAGGCACTATCACTCCCCTGACGATTCGTCCTCGGATGAGTGGCGCCTCAGCGACAGTGAGGTCGAGCGTATAGACCTAGAGAACGCTGCCAGCCCAGAGGAGGCAGACGACCTCAAAGAGATGACTGCCGATTAGATGGCAGGCGATGGCTACTATGTGGTTGCAGGTATTGCTCGCCACGAGTATAAGCAGGGCTGGGAATTCCTAACCCTGTGGGATGGCTATGGGCTATCTGTGGCGACCTGGGAACCCATGTCTGCCTTTATACAGCCAGATGGAAGTATCAACCCCTTGTTTCGCTCCTACCTTGTTGAGAACAACGAGGGACAGCTACTAACCCGTGCTGAGACTCTGTCCTAGTGGAAAAAGAAAACCTAAACTCACTGTGTCAGTCTATTGACTGTCTTCTAACCTTCCAGGGGCGGCCACCCTCTACGGACCACGCTCCTGGCGTTTGCGGACGACATGGCGGTGGTGACTGCCATCGCGCGTCAACCCCTGTCAACCTCCCCGGACCCCACCAGGACAACCAAAGTACTCCACGTCGTCACCAACTATCCGGGGGGCAACCAGCTGCTGGTAGATAACGTCAAATCTGCCACCATGGTGCACAATGCACCGCCGCCACCCCTCCGCCCCGGGGACCCTCCCATGAGCCTGGTAGACACAGCCACCTACCTGGGGGTCCAACAAGCGGCCACCACAGGCGGGGTCACCCTACTACCAAACCTGATACGACAGCTGACACCGACGCTGGTCATAGCACGCATCGTGGCGCTCTCCACCCAGGCCCTGGCGTACTTCCTACAAGCCGTGCTCAACGCCGCTGTAGGGTTCCAGGCCTTGCACCTAACGCACCCCCAACACATGCTGCAAGCGGCCGCTACCACGGTGCGGCGAGCGTGGACCATCCACGGCCACCGGTGCACATCGCTACCTGCAGCCGTGCACGCGGCGTCACCACCGTACTGCGGAGACAACACCGATCACCTCGTCCACAACGCGTACACAGCTCACATCGCGGCCCACCTGCACCGTCTCATGCAGAATCATGAGCCGGAGGTACAAGAACTCTTCACGCTGACGCTGCGAGAGGCCCAGTATCATCGCAACACCTGCGCTGAATACATACTTCACCAGCGGGGCCTCCCCACCAAGGTGGGGACCCGCGTATGGAACCACCTACAACTCCTGCTACCCCACCACCAGCATGTCATCCAAACGAACCATCAGTGCAGGGAAACCGGCCCTCTGGCGGCCCCGCACACCGATGTGGGGGGAGGGCCAACGGGAAGCACCAACACTCTAGACCTGGTGGGCACCACCCCCAACCTCGTACGGGTCACCCCAACCCAGATGCGAGCCCTCCAACGGGTGGGCACACACCACGTCCGAATCCTACAACACCCGGAGTGGCCCAGCAAATCACTCCTGGAGAGTCACATGCGCAGTGCGGCCACCCAAACCAGGCACCTCCAACCGACCGATGGGGAAGGACGTGACGCGTACAACCTGTTTTGGAACACGCACAAACGGCCACTGCCACCGGGCCCACCGCGAGGGAACCAGGCCCACCACCGGCCACCGAAGCAAGTGGAGTATGTATCCGGTGCCACAGTGCCAGCAGTACTCCTTCTAGCACCCAACGGGCTCAAAGCCACATTGCGACCGGGCAGAGCACGGGGCAACTTGTGGATGCTACCGCCACCCACAGTGCGCCCCTTCTGTCCATCACCACTGTCGCAAGACAAGCTGACGGGCACCCCGACAACTTGCTGGAGATGTGGGCCCCAAGCTTTGGCAACCCCAATGCCCCCCCTCCAGTTACTGGCGCGCTACCACCCCGTGCCAACGGCCGATGCTACCCCGGAACAACACCGGTGGCTACACACACACTTCGAACGGGCCGCGGAGAGGGACACGGCCACAGTGGCGTGGGGCCCCAACGCCAAGGCGGAATGGAGAATCCACCAGGGAACGTGAAACACCAAGCACCCAGCCATCACATTCCTGGTGCTTGCCAAACACCGCAGCGCCACGCCGGAGGCCCCCGTCTACCCGGTTAAAAACCGATGCTCCCAAGTACAGGACTGCCGGACGGTGGAGTGGACCACATTCCACCCGCAAAAAGCGTACCTGCTCCGGTATGTGTACGGTAATCTGACACAGGGCCACGAGGGGAACAACGACTATATCCGCATGAACCCAGCGGCAACCGAGATCATCTGCCAGGGGGTGGGCGTGTATGCTACTCCGAAACTCCGACCGGACGCCAACACGCCGTGGGCCACAACGGAACGGGGGGCACACATCCATGCTTACCAACCAACGATGCCGTGCTGCCTGCCGCACCTGGAGGACCATAACACCGTCATTTTTGCGGATGCCTCCGGCACCATAAGCCTCACTCCAGCGGCCGGGGGGGCAGCTTTGGAGTTGAAAGCGGACACAACAGGCCGACTGCACCAACACCACCTCACAGGGGCTACAATCTTCGGGGCCTCCTCTCACGGGGAACTGAAGACACTGGCGATCGCCGTGGACACCGTCAATGACACCGACCAGGAACCGCGTGACCACACGCACCATGTGCGGGTAGTCGTAGACGCAGCGGTGGACTTCCAGATCGTCCGCAGACTGGCCCGACAGCCCCTGCACAAGGCGACTGACTGTAGCCTGGGCACGCAGGCCCTACACCTCTGCACAGCCTTCTGGCACCTCCCCAAACACGTCGTCTTACATCTCGTCAAAAAAGAGTCTCATCGGTATGGCCTGGGCAACGGACACATAGACTTACACGCCCACAACCAGCTTGCGGAGCATATGCCGGACGGCGAGGACCCGCCGCTACAAGACCAAATGCACACGCACCTCCAACACCTGCCGCCAGTCCCACGCCCCGGGGAACCACCAGCCTGGGTACCAGACAATCGAATCTATAACAGCACGGGGCCGGCATGCGACTACCCACAACCAATCTGCACCATGGCGCACATTCCAGGCAGCCAAGCCGACAACGCCCTTCTGAACCACCTCCAACATGAAATGCGTGTCTCATTATACTTCTCAGCTCTTGACCCATCCCTAATACCGGTGCACCTGCAAACGCGACGTGCCCAAGTCTTGCTCGACAACTGCTCTCCTAGACAGGGTGGCACGCTGGTATGCCCGGCGAGGTATAGACATACACCCAGAATACACCATGTGCCCCTGCTATCTCCAACAGCCAGAAATGTGGGAACACTTCAAACAATGCCCATTGGCCCAAGGGGGCAACCACCTGGCCACGTGGACACCGGAGGACACCATAGCACAACACGCCGGATGCAGCCCGGCCACGCCACCAGCAAATGAGGTTCGGCGCCTGATGCTGCAACCGGAGATCAAGGAAGCGGTACTCAGGGAAGCGGTGCCACTCCAAGTCTACAGGGTCATCGCCGACCACGCCCCAGAACCTAGTGCCACAGTACGTCACATGCAGCTCACCGCCGTCAAGAGGGCGGACGCACAGTTACAGCACCGCGTCCAGGTATACGCAAAGGAAGCACAACAAACAACCCACCACCGCCGTACGTATTATAACCTCCTCATCCACTACTAACATACACAGCCCAGCGATTAACCACACGCACGGGCACGTGGCAACTGCCAGGAAACTGCCGTCGTGCCACCCGGAGCGCGCGCGCTCCCTCCCATATAGAGGCCTGATTGTCCTACAAACGATGCCTCTCCTCAGGATACCCAATGGTGAAGCTCCACATCCGCGGCCGGGAAACACGTGCGGAGTCTGCTGGGAGATGAACAACGGCAACGGCAACCCGCTCCGTGGGCATGACCTTGGCTGCGGCGGCACCGAGCAGCTGCACTTGTTCTGCAGCCCCGGCATCGCGAACTTCTGGTCGTGCCCACTTTGCCGGCGACCGCATCCCCTCTGCACAGCTCCGCCGCCGCGCGAAACACAAGACGAAGACCTCACACTCCACACACTGTGCACTCTCATCCAGGAAAACGTCTGGAACAATGGCGCGAGGGAGGACAGCCCCGACGTTGAGTGGTTGGACGTCCTCACCGACTTGGACCCGGCGACATGACCCCCCCGCCCCCCCTGGCGCGCACCAACCTGGGCGCTGGTGAAGCTGTACCCAGAACCTATGGCCCATGGCACGGAGGCCTGTGAGCCGTCACACCCGTGCGGAAGCCGTTGACACCGGCTGTCAGCGGGATATCCCTGTTCTCTAATCCGCCAGATCTGGAATCGGATCCCTAACCATTAAATCGATGTAGAATTACCCTAATTTTATTGCCCTGGTCGATTCTCGGCTAGAAATCGGTGAAATACCCGATTTCTACCGCGATTTCTAATTGTCGTGAAATCGCCGCCTGTTGTCGCCTGCTCGCGCGCTTTCGTTGCTTCTCCGTGGCGAGTTTTGTGATAGATTTTTTCCGAGTACCTTTGAGGTTCTAACGGAACTCAAGGGCTGGATCTAGAGGATTTTTCTTGTACTTTCATCTGGTGTGTTCACCAGAATTTTTCGCCGTTGCGTCTGAGAGAAAATCAGCGCGCAAGCATTTCCGTCAATCGCTCGAACTCATGGTTCTCAAGGACCACGAGTTCGGACAGAACCCTACACTCCCCCCCTATGCCTTTCATCCATGCCCCTTTCACGTGGGCATATCACTTTGTATAGGGAAACGGGCAATAGGGATGTTTTAGGCAGCATATGGTGACTCTTTCCCGTGGGGGGCCTGGCCACGGGACGCTGCGGTGGACACGCGCAAGTGAGCAGGCAGGCAAAGCACTACGCTCACAGGGGCATCATTGCGCTCATGTCATGTGACAAAGCGTTACAGGATCCTTGCCACTCAGAAACAGGGGAACAAAAGTGTGTACAGCAACACATCAGGATATGTACACATGGGGTTAAGACTGGACTGGGGTAAAGGCATCACAGTACAATAGACACTCAGTCCCAACTCGTATCCCAATCCCAGGTCCGACCCTCTCAGTGGCTGGTCGGGGCGGGGGCTCAAACACAACCCATGCCCTGCTCAGTCCGGACCCTGAAACCCTGCCAATACGGGGGGGTGTCCCGCCGAGCCACAGGCGAGTTCTGAGGAACCAAGGAGCTCCAAGGCGGACCGACAGTGACTCCCCATGCTCCCTTAACAGCAGGTCCCAACTCCGCCCTGAGCCAGAGATATGGCCCCGCCACTATCCCCTAGGAGTTGGTAGCTGAAAATGGGCTGTTTCAGCCCAAACTGATATTAGCTCAAAAATCTCCAAAATTGACCCCTGGTCGGGACCCGCCAGAGGTAGGGATGAGGCACTTGACCCTATGCCCTTCGAGTATGAGCTTTCTGGAGCCCTCACCCAACCTGGGTCCCTCTGAGGTCCCGGCATCAGGGGGCCAAAAATTGCCAATTTGTGGCCAAAAACAGTGTATTTTTGGAGAAAAATCGGGTAGGAGGAACCCCCCTCTCCTATTATGAGCGTGCAGAATAAAAGAAAAAAGGTTTCCTTTGGTCTTTTTGGGTACAAAACCTCTTTTCATGGTATTTTTGTGCCTGTACTATAGGATACAGGTACGCTGGTGTGCAGCACTGTTCTGTAGCACACCACGGGTTCGTCAAGTGGGGTCATGATGCCAAAATGACCAAATTTGGCATCATTCTCACGCGTGGCTCGCCCGGCCAGGGCAAGGCTAATGGCCCACAGGATAGGAGGCAGGACCTAGGACTCTTTCTCAGTGTACAACTTGAAGTTAGGTCTGGGCTCCCTGTGGGCAAAGAGATATGGGGCCGCCAATTGACCACACGGGGGGCTGAAATTGGGGTCCCAAAAGGGGGTGACCACTTTTGGGTGAATTTTGGCCGTTTTGCCCAGAATGGCCACAAACCCCTTCTCCCCCTGATTTCACCCCCGAGGTTGCGTGCGCCACTTGACCAAGGGTAAGGGCAATTCGGAAAGCGCACATAAACCCGCATCGAATGGCGTGTTTTCCCATGTGGCCTCTCCTTTCGAACGGAGAGTTGTGAGTCACCCAATTTGGGGTATGTTGCCATTCTGCCCCATTTGTGTGTCATTTTCCCTCCAATGGGGAAAATGGCTAGAGGCGACCATGAAGATTGGCAAGCGGCATATATCGGGACCTAAGTCTCATGTGTCTCTAGCATCTTTGCTTGAAAGAATTCTCGCCGTGGCCTTGGAGATATGGAATCATGAGTGCGGGCCATTTTGGCCAAATTTCGCTGTTTTTGCCATTGTACGACATTTTGGAACTACCATATCTCCATGGGGCAGGAAACCTAGCCAGAGCCAAATTGTTGTAGCATACGACCAAGGGTTGAACCCCCTTGAGTTTCGTATTTGCTCCTCCGGCTCATTCGGAGTTATTCAATTTTTGGTGCGGTCCATGATCCCCCCCATTGAACCGCATGCTGCTTTCTGCCCCATTCGTGTGTTCATCCCCTCGGTGAACAGTAAGCAGCCAGTGTGACGGCAAGCCATAACCCGGGGCATGGGACCAGGGAGGATATCAAGAGTCATGAAACAAGGCTTGGCGCGTCAATATCGCCAAGGTTTCTGACCCTGGACGGTCGCCCGAGACGGCCGATTTTGCCATTTTGGCAATTGTGGACCCCATTTGGATTGTCACCACGCCGAGTGGCAAGGAGATCTTTGATGGCCAACAACATGGGAGTCTCTGTTGGACTCCTGGTGGATCGAGTGTGGAGTGGCAAATCCAATCGCCAAGCCAGCGTGGAGATATACTACCAGGGACACCTTTGATTTTGGCTCATTTTGAGCAGCCAAGATGACCCCCTTTTAGGACCCCAATTTCAGCCCCCCGTTTGGTCGATTGGGGGCCCCATATCTCTCTGCCCACAATGAGCCCGGAGCAAAATTGAAGTTGTGCACTTAGATAGAGGTCCTAGATTTTGCCTCCTATCCTGTGAGCCATTGGCCTTGCCCTGGCTGGGCGAGTCACGCGTGAATATGACGCCGATTTGGATGATTTTGGCATCATGACCCCACATGGCGAAACCGTGGCGCCCCGATGCTGGGGAGTCAGAGGGAGCCAGGTTGAGTGGGGGCTCTAGGGAGCTCGTACTTGAAGGGCATAGGGTCCATTGCGTCGTCCTCACCTCTGGCTGGTCCGGACGATGGATAAATTTTGAAGCTTTTCGAGCTAATATCAGTCTGTGCTGAAACAGCCCATTTTCAGCTACCAACTGCTAGGGGATAATGGCGGGGCCTTATCTGTAGCTCAGAGGGGACTTGAGACCTGCCGTTAAGGGAGCATGGGAAGCCACTGTCGATTGGCCTGGGAGTTGGGTGGGCCTGTGGCTGGGCGGAACACCCTCCCCTATTGGCAGGGTTTCAGGGTCCAGACTGAGCAGGGCATGGGTTGTGTTTGAGCCCCGCCCCTGCAAGCCACTGGGGGGGTCGGACCTGGGATTGGGATATGAGTTGGGACTGAGTGTCTATTGTTCTGTGATGCCCTTACCCCAGTCTAGTCGTAACCCCATGTGTACATATCCGGATGTGTTGCTGTACATATTTTTGTTCCCTTGTTTTAGAGTGGCAAGGATCGTGGAACCCTTTGTCACATGACACGAGCATGAGGATGCCCTTGTGAGCGCAGTGCTTTGCCTGCCTGCTTGCTTGTGCGTCTCAGCCGCAGCGTCCCGTGGCCAGGCCCCCCACGGGTACGCGTCAAAAGCGTTTCACCGCCGCGGGGTTACCCATCCCTCGCGTGCCACTGGGGGCCACCTGAACCCCGAGTACCACGGGCTTCGCAGCGCCGCCCGGAGCAACCCCCACGCTGTGTGCCTACCGCAAAGGTTGGTATGGGGGCAGCACTACCGCCACAGCAACCCCCAGTGCGAAGGCGGCATGCCCGGGAGCTTCGAGCTCCGCGAGGATATGGGCGCCAACCGCCTGCAAGCAGTGGAAGACTGGCTGCGGGTGGAAAGATACGCCTACCGCTTCTGCCAGAAGCGCTGGAGGGTCTGGACCCGCCCGGATAGGCCCGGCGAAGAGCTGGGACCGACGGGATTGATGAGGACCAGAACCCCAAGGAGTACCCGTCGGGCGCCACGATCAACGTCTCTATATGGGACATGACCGAGAGGAAGTTCCCGGAACCAGGGAACGAGCATATGCTGCAGGGCAGCAACAGCAGCGCGTCCCCTTGGAAAGGGAAGCGATCCGCCGGGGACAAGTAGCGGGACAAGAAATGGCGGGAGTACCAGGAATTCCTGACCGCCGAAGCCGCCCAAGCCGCGCAGAACGAGACCAAGAACGGAACCCCAGCCCCCAGCCCCCAACGGGCCAGTGGCGGTCACCAACCCGGCCACACCACCCTTGGCGACTTCCTTCAGGTCGCCAAGAAGGCCAAGGCCAAGCCCCGTCAGCTGCACCTGAGGAAGTCAGGCCCCAGCAGCGACGTGGAGTCGGCCCACCGTGGGAAAATGCCGGCCGACCAGGCCAGCTCCAGCAGCAGCGTCGCTCCCGGCCGAGTGGACGTGGCCCGCGCCTGCGAGCGCACCTGTGGGGTGCCCTGCAACCTTCAGGTTGCCCGGCAACGGGCCACGCAGCAGAGCGCTGCCGTGGAGGGCGCCGTTGGCATCGCCCAGGAGGAGGCTGCAGATTGGGGCAGAGGCATGGCCTTCCATGCCTCGACCGTGGCAGCCATTGCGGCCGGACTCACGGCTGCTGCCGCCCAGGAGGCAGCGACTGCCCGGGTCAGGAGTGAGGTGGCGGCAGCCGCCTGGGAAGCCCGCCTGGCCCTGGAGGCCATTGTCCGTAAGGGGGCGAGGTGAAAGCGCTGGAAGAGGCGCGTGCCCAAGAGAGGGCAAAGAAGGAGGCAGAGTAAAAGGCCCACGCCGAGGCAACAGCCAAGGCCCAAGCGCCAGGAAGGACGCCATCGAGGCCGCGCGACGGAAGGTCGCTGAGGAGAGGGCCAAGATGGAGGCGGAGCTGGCAGCGTTGGAAACTGAGAAGGCTCGGCTGCAGCAGGCTCGGGAAGCCGAGGCTGCCCGTGCCCGGGAGGAGGCCGAAAGGCGAGCTGCTGCAGCCACAGCCGCCGCAATGGAGGAGGCGGAGGCCAAGCTCCAGCGCGAGACACCCCCAACATGGCCCACCCCCCACCCAGCGCCACCCCCAGCGACACCAAAGAGTCGGAGCGGAAAACATGGGTAGCCCGGATGGCCTCCCTGAGCAACTTCAGGCACCACGTCCCTGGGGACGTCCCCATCCCCGACGACCGGCAGCCAGCCCCCTCGAGGTACGTGACCCTCATGTACAGTCATCCGATGTGCGCGCGTTCGCCTTTTGACGCTATTTTTCAGGACCCAGGACCACAGAACATTATTCTGGTTGAATTTGTCTGCGATCCGCAGCTGATCTTTCTTCTGCCGTTCTGTCCGTTACGCCGATCTCCTTGATCTATTTTCTGCATTAGTGATGTCTGAGCCTGGAGTCCCCTCACACCGCGGTCAAGCCGCCAATCCTCTTTCCATGGCCCTGCCCGTGGCTCCTCCACGTCCCAATTCAGCTCCCGGAGCGCCAAAAAAAAGAGATGGACGAGAAAAAAAATCCAACTCATCCAAAGCCGTATCCTCAACCCACAAGCCTCCTAAGCACAAGAGCAACCCGCATCTAGGCAAGCTTCTTGCCCAGCTTGGAGACAAAAAAAATGATACCGGGCCGTCAGCCGCCGCTTCGAGTGAGCCGCCCTCTCTTGCATTATCCATGCATAGTGACACCTTTGTCCGCCTGATGCCTTTAGCGGCTCGTTCACGAGACGAAGATGGAAAAAAAAGAGACGGTGAACGCGAGCCTTCCTCGCCACGCGAAGGAGAAAGGGGCATTGAAGATGCCGAAGAGAAAAAGAAGAGGAGAACGGACTCCATAGGTACCGATGATAGTAATGCAATTAATGTTCATACAGATTCGCGTGACAAAGTGCCCGATGCCCACCCGCCCGCTCCACTCTCACGTGCAGATTCCCAAATTTTGGATGACCCCATGGGTGATGAAGAAATTCACGGTGATCTTGCCGGAGATACACCGAAGAAGGTATTTTGAGATGCCTTTATACCTACTCCTACAAGACACACACACGACATGCAAACCGATGAGGCAAACCCTCAACACCAAGAGAATACCCTCCCCACGCCCACTACTCACCCCAACTCCATCACGTATTTGAAAGATCCCATTTTCCGACCCATCGGTGCACTCCCCAACGGGTTTCCGGAGGCACGTGACCTCAATAAAGACACCCAAGCGGGCAAACTCCCAGTCAAAGGCCAATCGAGGTTTTCTAAAATTGATATCGCGTGCCCGACGCCCCTTACCTACCACGATACCACACCACTGCCCCCAAAAAATCTTTTAGCCTCGCTCAACCCCACACGTCAAATTTTAATTTACGGAGATGGCCTACCCTATCATGGGTTCCTTCGCTCATTTTCCTTGGCCGACCTCCCCACTCTTGAGTGGAATAAACTTGCGGGACTCGCTATCTTCATCCTCTTGCCCTCCTTTGCACCCTTCGAGGATGAGCCCCCCTTTTTGTCCCACAAAACAATCGTTCAACAGCTCGTCTCCCTACTCCGTTACTCAAAGAAAAACAATAAAGTGACAACAATATGGCTCGCATACTGTTGCCTCCCTAATGTTGCTGATTGCGAATTTGCGTCCATTTTGGACCGCCGCATCGATATAATACCGGCACTATCTTCTTTGTACGTTACCGTTGTATGTTCCTTTGTACACTTGGCTTACCGCCACCCGGACACTCACGAAATCGTTGAGCATCCAAGTCCACTCGACCATCCTCTCATTCTGATGCACCTTTCATCCATTCCTTTGCAGAAGCAACATGTGCCTCGCACCATTGAGTTTTACCCGAAGTGTATGCCGGATGTAGTCCCTGGCCTTGATCTCTATGTTCCTACCCCCTCTCTCTTCCAACTCCGCATCGACATCCCCTCCCGTGTCACACTTGAAGTGGAGGGAAACGAAGTCGTTTGGGATATCACGGGCACTCTCCCCCTCATGCTCCTCCTCAACGGCCTCTCCCCGGACAACACGTCTACGGTGCTCAAAGACATAGTTGCGCAAAAAGTTACAAAGGAGTTTTGGCCCGTCGTCGTCAACGCGTCGCCGGAAGGTTACAAAAATTTCAATTTTCATGTGCCCATCCACATCCTCTCCCGATTTTATGACGAGCAAGAAGTCGTTGCAGAAACGGACCCCTCCCTGGGCCTACTCCACAACTTGGTGAAGCAAAACCCCATAGTGATTTCACACCAGCCGCGCTTCGTCAAAAACACACCAAAAAAGAGATAAATGCCCTCAAACGAGGTCCGAGACGCGGTCCAAAATGAACTCCACCCTGCGGAAAAAGTTTACATTCCTTGTACTGCTTAACAAGTACGATGTACTTGGGATGGCGCATGACCCTATGCTCATCCAACCAGCAGTACAAGAAATTGAAAACTTGGGGGACATGATTGTTGTGTCGGCCACCACACAGCAGCGCATGATTGCACGCGACATCACCCGTAATGTATCGCCACCCCATGTGCTTATCCGCTTCCCGCCTACCCTTGCCATCCCCGATGTCCTTCGTTCCGCGGCTACGTTTGGACCTGTAGAGACGCACCAGTTGTTTCAACAATCGGGGATGTTACTTGTTAAGTATCAGTTTTTTCAGTCTGCCACAGCCTCGTACGGTGTATCCTTGCCTGGACCAATCTCTTTCACATCCGGCACCCCCGATACGGACAGCGTTCTCACAATTGAGCAACGTCTGCAATGTCTACGTTTGACATCCTTGCCCACCCCGATCCTCAATGAAGCAAATCTCGCTGCAGCCGCCAACCTGTCAGACACGTCACCACTTCACTTACCCGACATTACCTCTGCACAACCCGTGTCACCGGTACCGTCGGCAGTTCCCGCCGCTTCTGGCCCTGCTTCCCCCCGTGGTAGTGACCCGGCCTCGCCCACCCTCACGGTAGGAGGCAGCACAACCCTCTTTCCCCATTGAACCCCCACTGCATGTTCCGCGCTCCACAGATGCTGAGCCACATGCTCTGGTCCAGGGAGTTGATCACCCTGTACGGACACGCTTGCCGGTCCCGGTCCCCCTACTCCTGCACGCATCGCATACGCGGGTACACAGCTTTGCTGCCCCCCGTGACGTACTGATGCGATCATGCCCGGGGTTTTGCCTTCCCCACGCTGCTGCACTTGCGGTCACGTTTCGTATTTTCACTCAGTGCCTGCGGGTCTTGTGCCACCTGACTAGAACGTATATTGGCCTCCACCTCGCCCCTGTGGTGAGGCACGCGCTCAGGCGAACCGCCCCACCATCCGCCTCGTCGTGCCTGCACACATCAGTGATCAACATGGCCAGAGTGCCCGAGCATCGGAATGCCCCCTGGGATTTCGCATATGCCGCCGGAGTCCTCATGTACCTGCGACGCGTGTACCTACTTGCGTCCAAGATCCCAACAGCTTCGGCTGTTACATGCCTTGTGTACGCCTGTATACTCGCACGCGCACTTGCACACACCTCCCACACCCAAGCCGCACGGTCAGGTTTCCCTGACTTACCGGAACGCAACATCTCCCACAGCTGTGACGCTGCCGATGAGCCGTCGCTGGAGAGATGTGATCCTGCCCCCAACTGCAGTATGATACCTTCTGTACCCCACACACAGCTGGACACAAGCCCCACCCCAACCCCGATACAGCGTGGTGCCGTCACCCGACCTGCCGACTCTTGTGACACCCTACCCCCCGTACCTGAGATCCGGCCCGCCGTGCCCGAACCTGCTACGTCTCAGGCGTCCAGCAGAGAGAATCACAGCAATCAGACGACCCAGAGCTCTGCCGATTTGGCGATGCCTGGTGTGTCACCGCCCACACGAGCACTCACCTACGACACACTCTCTGTTGCCTCTTTGAATGTCGGGGGTGTGGAGATTACCCCGAACCGGCTGTGCCACATCCTCACCGGATTGTCACCCCACCCCCACACCCTGTCCCTCCAGGAGTTCCGCCCCAGCGCCCTCTCACACATCACAGACCACTGTAGGGTTGCCAGATTTTGGGGGTACCACCTGGTCAGTAGCTCGCCCTCTTCCAAGGACGGGGTTGCGTTGCTAGTCCATACTTCCATTGCACCCACGTGTCCCAAGCCCACCGTACACATACCCGGCAAGCTCATCTCCGTACAGTTGTCCCTACACCACTCCCCCTTATCCCCACATGTCCGCGTCGCCTCTTTTTAAAGCCCGCATACGATACGTGACGAGAACATGCTGTAGAGCCAGTTCTGGACACTCTCCTTAAAGACAACTGCATCCTGCTAGGGGATTATAATGGCGTCACCCAGTCTGGTCACATGACTGCCCTACGCCCCAACCTGTGGCCCTGGCTTATAGCCAAGGAACGGTCCCGAGCCCTCTCTGACTTACTGGCGCCGCATTGCCACAGCACACCGTACACCGGAGTGCGACGTTACGGAGGCACCAATAGTTGTATTGATAGGGGTTACAGGACACGTACCTTTTGCGCCCTATTCCAGTCAACTGCTGCCTCTGTAGTCGACCTCTCCTCCGTAAATGGGGCCCAGGATCATGATCCTATTGTAATACACACAGTCCCCTGGTCGACTCCCAATGTGCCCCCCCCACGGTGTGCGCAGTGGAACCGCCGGGATGTGCAGCGTTTTCGAAGACATATAGAACAACTTACTGCTAGCCTACCCGTGCCTGACACGTATTCTGAGGTAGAGGCCACCTACGCAACGCTATGCGCCCACATGCTCACGGCAATGAACACCGTCAATGAGGCCAAGCCTGATCCCCCGCGGTCCAGCTGTGATATCACCGACTGGACGTCCGTCGTACGCCAGCTTGCCAAGCAGGCCAAACGGTGCTCCAAAATCTTCTACCGGCGAGTCAAGCATACTCTGCTCAGTCCCCCCGCCCAATCTACACTACCGGTCCCCTCACGTAAAATACAACGCATATTACAACGTAACAACCCATGGTCTATAGAGGCCAGCCAGCATATACCCCAGTACCCGCAATTGGACTACCCGCCACCACCTTGCGTCTCGCTGTGTTACCAAACAGGTGATATACCCCCCCCATGTCTCGTGTCTGAAACCTTCTGCCTGTACAAAGGCAAAGGGTCGTGGCAGGACCCATATAGGTGGTGACCCATCGCAATGAGCAACTCCATTTACCGCCTGCTCGTGCGGTGGGTATACCGTACACTGTACCCCCTACTGTCCCCACTACTGCACCCTAGGCAGTTTGGCGGCTGCCAAGGTACCTCCCCAGCCCACGCCACGCAAACACTTCTGCATGACATTGATCACTTTGACAACGTCGAAGCCATACTGGCCTTTGATGTCTACCACGCATTCGACAGCCCCCCTAGAGCACTCATCAGCTTGGCCCTTCAGAGGTTTGGTACGCCGCTGCGGTTGCTGCGCTTAATTTCCCTGGCGCTGGAGTACGGTGCGACCTACATCCGAGGGTGCCCAGAGTCGGTCTTCAGGACCACACACGGTGTCATACAGGGCTGCCCTTTGTCGTGTTTCCTTTTTGTCATTGTCTTTGAAATCCTCTTGCGATACCTACATGTCCGCGGCATCCCCTTTTCCGCCTACGTTGATGATATCGGCTCCCCTGCATTGCGTGGACGCAGTCAGCACGTGTCCACCACTGTACAGGAAGCCCTGGCACTTATTGGTTGTCAGCTCAACATCAGAAAAAGTGAAGCCCTCCCTGCAGCCCGCCCGCCCCCCGCCCCACCCGCCCTGCCCAAATATCATCATCCCTCGTCGCCCGTACAGGCATCAACCGGGTCACCGTGGATCAGTCAACCGTGTGCTGACCTTCCGCCGTGGGCAGATATGCAGGTATACCGCTTCACCGCAGCCAAGCATTTGATGCACCTGGGCCACCCGATACCAGCGTACCTCAAATTGAATGACGCTTTTTGCCTCGTTCGCAACGAGCTGAAGGCACAACTGGACAAATTGCACGCGCACCCCATACAAACACTCGACAGGGTTCTCTTGGTCAACACCATGGTGGGTCCCCGCCTCCTTTTTCGCACTGAGTGCTTGCCCCTGTCCGTGCCCCAGCTACAGAAGCTGAGTGCCCTTATTGAACGTTTCGTTTTCGGGGTCACTGGGCTGCCCCCCCTGGTCGCAAAAAAACTTCTGTACACACATCGCAGACACGGACTTGGCCTGTCCCATGTACCCACCCTACATCCGACCCGAGTGCTAGACTCCCTGCACCGCAATTTCCGGCTACAGGACTTCGACACGTCGGCCCGACGCCCGTTCACGCCTTATGGCATGTTCCTCTCGGTGATTGCCACGCTAGGCAACCCCACTGGTGACTCCCCCACACCGCTGCCTATCATCTGGGACACCCCCAAAATATACCGCCAGGCTACCTCGGTTGTTACAGTTGCTGGGCTGCGGGTGTACATTGTACCCTCACCGCACCGCCCTGACGCTGTCTATACCGATGGCAGCAAACTGGGTGACCCCCCCACGTCAGGTGCGGCCGCTGTCCTTCGCGATGGCAGCGTGGCTGTGTGCAGGGTCCCTGGCGCCCCAGACTCATATAAGGCGGAACTAGTTGGCATCCTCTTGGGGTCACATTTCGGGGACCACGGGGACCGCCTACGGCTTGACTGTCAAGGGGCCATTCTGTCATCCACCAGGCGTAAACGACCCGTCCGTCAAGCCCACTGGGTACAACTAGTCAGAGCATCCCTGCGAAGTAAGGAGCAGGACCTTGACTGGGTAGAGGCCCACGCTGGCCAGCAATTCAATGAGGCCTTCGACCATTATGCCAAACTGGGCACCACCCTCCCCCCCCCCCCCAGCGCTTCGCACTTCCCCCTGGGATATCTTCAGGCAAGGTGAACACGTCCTGCCCCCCCACAAAGTGTGGTCCCATGACCTTATCCCTTCGCACCTGCATGAGCATTTCCACCCCATCTCATGGCGCCCACTGGGCCACCGGCGCCTGGCCTGGCACAAGTGGCTCTTTGGAATCCAGTCCAGGGCAGGGTTCAGTCACTATGCTACGTTCCGGAGAGATGAGGGTGAGAAAGCCCCATGTACTGCATGTGGCACCCGCCACAGTCGCAGTGTGCACGGTGTGCTGGCGCACTGCTCCCCCGCCCACCCACTGGTCTCTGCCTGGCTTAATGCATGGTCTGCCTCGGCCTTTGTTGCCACGTGGCGGGCCACAGCAGTGCGACGGGACCTCAGGATCGTTGCCCGCCTGGCGGTACCCCGCTCCCTGTACCGCTACCTCGCCCAGCATTCCGGTGGTCTGAGGGCAGCCCGTAAAATCGTCGGTCAGTTCCAGAACACGGTCGTGGACAGCGTTAACTCAGCCCTGAGCACTGTGATCCCTCCTCCTTCCCGTCCACCCTGCCCCTTCCGCCCAGAAGACTGGCGATGACACCCCCTGCTGCACCATCTCTTCACAGGTCTGGGGACCCGATGTGAGCGACCGCCGTCGTGGGGCTGCCACCTTAAACTAAAGGATGCGCGCGCCATCAGGGCGATGTTCATATTTTCAGGATTTTCCACTGCAACAGCGACCGATTCGACACAACCTGCAGTTGTTTCCTTTTTGGTGCCGTTGCAGTGTTCCGCCCAGCGTTGACTCAGTCCCTGCAATTACCCCCTGTTGCCCCCCCCCCCCCTGTCCTCAGTGAAACACCCCGCTGGCACGCTGGGCCCAATGCCCGTGGTGTGAGGCCTCTGGCCACGTACCCAGATCCAATAGGTTCCTCTCTCCCCCCCACACAATTGCTGTTATTTTCTTGTCCTTTTTTTTTTTGACTCAATCGCTATTTTTGTACCAACCACTGGCAGGTTGGCCCTCCCATGGTCCACACACCCCCGAGTCAACACCATGCGAGTGGAATGCCTTCTTCATTTGCCCCCGCTCTTCACAACCTGTCAGTATGTCTTTGCATGATGAGTACAATCTCTTGGACAGCAACCCACCCAGACAGTGCCCCCAGTTGACCTGCCAGTGCCCCCAGGCCTGGAGTATGGGGCGGCCACATCTGTGATGTCCGCTATGTAGTATAACTTACTTTCCTTGCACTGCCCCACAGCCGCAATGACCCCGGCCGGACAATCCACTAACCCAAGCCTCGGGGATGTGGGTTACACAATGTATATTGGGCTGGCCTCCTGAGGACATTGCAGCAGTGACTATGGACTTGTGTTTCAAAAAAAAAAAAAAGACCCTCATGTACAGTCAGCACTACACCCTCTCCAAAACCCACTACCATTCACCAACTGGCCACTGGGTGGTGCACGGCACCGACTCCCTTCTCCCCGCCGACTACGCCCCCCCCCCCACACAACCCAGGCCTCGACACGTACGCCAGGGGGGACGAGCCGAACGACCTTCACCTCTGGGGCACGAGGGAACGCGAGTCCCTGGACATGCTGCTCTCCATCCGCAGCGGCCAGCAGGGCCTTGGTAGGGGGATGTATTGCCTTGCAAAGTGGAACCAACGGACCTGGGGGATTGCCAGGGTCCGGTGCCTGTGGAATGTCACGCTGCGCACCCAGCAGATGGAGGCCCCACCGAACCGCAGGGGACCCACCCCCCAACGCCCCACCTCCCTACAGCTCTGCCCGTACATGGTGGCAGCCCGCCTCATGGCGCTGCTGTGGCCGGGCCAACACACCCCCACCAAGAACTACCCCCACCTCACAGAGGAGGACATGCCCGGCATCCAGCGATGCTTCTTCTGCACCCTCGACTACCTCCAGCAAACACACTAACACGTCCTGGAGCAGATATGGACACCCCCCGGGTAGCCCACGTGCCCGCACAGCCGAGACAACACCACCACACCAGCACCAGCACGCACAGGTCACCAGGGACAGCGCGCGCACACGCCCGGTGCCCGAACCTGCACCCTCGTTCTCACTACTCGCAGGACCCAGCATCCTACGCCCACCTCCCAAGCCCAGGGTCCTCCGCCGTCCCCCACAACCCTCTCCTCTGCCTCCGACTCCTCAACCTCCACCACCACAACCACCTCATCCACCACCACCACCTCGTCCTCATCCAGCACTCAACCCCCCAGGCCGCGGGGGAAACCTCCCAAACGGGCCCCCAAACCCGTGCCCACCGCGAGCAACCCCGCCGCCGCCAAGGCCCACGCCCCAACGAGGCCCGCGCCCGCAGCCCGGCCGGAACCCAAGAACACCGCCAAACAGCCAATCAAACCTGCCGGCGCGCCGCGACCGCAACCCGCAGCCAAACCCAAGCCCAAGCCCAAGCTTGGCGCCACAATGACAGCGCGAGCCCGACCCCCCGAGGACGTCCTCTATGACGTTCGACCCCAGCCGTCCCAGGCCCGGAGGCAGCAGCGCCCAGCACAGCCCCCCACCCACCGTCACCGACGCCGCCGCCCCCACCTTCATGGCGGAGTGCGCCGCAGCCGAAGCACGACGCACCTCGTCCCGCCACCTCTCAAAGCCCGCGCCCCAGGCCCACGGGCCGCCCCCGACCGGACCAGATCAACGCCAGGGTCCACCAGCTGCGTCCCTGCCCCCCTACCAACCCTCGATGTCACCCCACATACAGCACATGCCCCGCTACCGCCGCCACCGCGAGTCCCAACCCAAACCCCGAGGCGGAGACCGTGCGCGCATACCCGCGAGTCCACATCCGCCCACGCCCCCACTCCCCGCGGACCGCCACGGCACAGGACTACGAGGAATCTCCCAGGCCCGCCACCGCTACGAGTCCCCACGACCCCATCACACCCACCCACGCCCACTCCTCCCCCAAAGACCACGGCCCCGCCCAGGGACAGTGGTGGCAGCGCATGACCCACACGCTGGTCTGGGAGCTGCGAAAGTGGGCCCGGACAGAGCCCTCCCTCGAGGGCCTGGTCCACCGGCCCCGCAAGGGGTCGCTGGAGAACTGCCGCCTCCAGCCGGCGGGGGGGTGTATGCCGCAGGCCGCATGGGAAGCCATGCTGGCCGATGCGCTGCACCCCCTGGGAGTCCACCCCCGCAACCTCCCCGCGCCGCAGGACCACCCGTATGTCCTCAGGCTTCTGCGGGAGACCCTCCAGGAGACGCAGCGAGACGGCATCAGCCTGTGGGACATCACCCAAAGGCCAACCTCGCACACACACACCCCCTCGCCACCCCACAAACGTCGGCGCACCGACGCCGGCGGCACCCAGAGCACCCCAGGAGCCCTGCGCGCCACACAACATGACACGCCTGACCCCCCAGCCAGCGGCGCCGCCACCTAACCCCGCTACCCAGCCAGCCACCGCCGCGGGGCGCCACGCCGAGCCCCGCCCAGAAGACACCAAGCCCACCAGAAGCCGAAGGACGCCAACGCACACGCCAACGGGCACCGCTATGCCCAAAGACACCGAGCCCAAGCCCGCAACTGTCACAACCGCCTAACCCAGCCAAAGCCCGAACTCAAATCAAACCCGAGCCACACCCCAAAACCACTAACCCTTGACTCCTAACCAGGCCTGCCGAGGGAGCAACGTTGCCACAGCCAACACCAACAGCCCACACGGCCGCCTAGCCAGCCAGCACCAAAAGCAAAGAGGCACCTAACCAAACCCACCCTGACCCATACCCGTGTACATCAGGACGCGCAGCCCGCACCCCTGGGGCGCGGCTGCCACCAAAACAGCGACAACACACGCCAGAGAACACGACACTATTGCACCGCTTTACCAGTTGCCCATGCCTGTGCCTGCAGTGTTCGCACGTCCCCTCTTTTTTTAATTTTTTAAAATTTTCTTTATTTGATTTTCAAAAAGAAAACGAGAAGGCACGGAAAAAAAAATTAGGGGGGGAGGAAGAGGGACACAACCACCAACAGCACACGCGCACCGCACACAGCGCGCACACCGGTGAACAGGCGCCACGTGGGCTAGGACACCGCACACGCACATGCACCTAGGACAACAAAGGGACGGGACACGACAACCAGGCATAGGAGCCAAATGGCCCAGAACACAGCACACACAAAGCAGCACACCGAGCGGGCACACCGGTGAACAGGAGCCAAGTGGCCCAGGACACCCCACACACAACAAAACACACCGAGCGGGCGCACTGGTGAACAGGAGCCAAGTAGCCCACGACACCGCAGACTCAACGCGACGAAACACGCGGGCACACCAGTGAAGAGGAACCAAGTGGCCCAGGACACCGCACAAGCAAAGCAACGCACCGAGCAGGCGCAATGGTGAACAGGAGCCAAGTGGGCCAGGACACCGCAGACGCAACGCAACACAGCGAGCGGGCAAACTGGTGAACAGGAGCCAACTGGCTCAGGACACCGCACACACGTAGGGCGGCCGAGGGACAGGAAAGAACCAACACCCCATGGGTCGGACACACTGGGGCGACCCAGCCGACCCACCGGGCCAGTGGCAGGAGCGGTACTCCAAGGCCACTGGTCCGAGCCCAGCCAGGCTGCATCGGGGACCATGGCAAACGTCACCTGGAGCCATGGAAGCAACCGGTGACAGGCGAGCCGGTACACAGTCCAGGAGGGGGTCGCCTGCCAGGCAGAGCTGCCCCGCAACTCAAGCCACAAGGGTGAGGCGGTCGTATCATAGAGAAGCGGGAGCAATACCCCTTGTGGTGAGAGATACTCCACACGGCTGGGCAGCCCCCAGAGCTGCCGCCCAAAGGAGGGGGCATGTATCCCTACCCATGAACACATGTGGGGACACCCTCCCAGGCGGGACACCTGGACCGGGTGGCCGCGACACTGCCTTCCAGAGCACCTGCAAGAGCGGCTTAAGAGACACCTGACCTAGGGCAGTTTGAGGGACAGGATGTCCCCTTGGTAAGACCTTCCTCCTGCACTGTCAAATGAGGCATCACAAGCTCCCGGAGATACCCACCTACCTACCTACCTCAGGATATACGTGGAAGGCGCGGGCGAGACGCCCTCCCGCCCCTGCCCGACCCAGCCGGTGGACGACGGCACCAGGCCAACCCCCCCATACGCCGTCGCGTGCGAGGCTTTCCCCAGCGAGCCCACATGCTGCCCCGCCCTCCAGCCTGCCACCCACGTGCCCCGCGGCTGGGCCCACCCATGCCCAACTCCCCCCTTCTGCAAGACCAGGGGCGCCCACCACGGGGGGGCAGGCCCTCTGGCAAGAGCGCCCGGGGACCCCCCTGCTCCAGCTCGTCGTCACGACCCGCAGAGACCTGGAGCGGGTCCTGGGGGTCACCTCCACACACCTCTACGGGGCAGCGCCCGTGCCCCGCCCCCCCCTCCAGGCGCACGAGGCGCAGGACTGGGTGCACGCCTTCGTGCTGACCCAGGAGGTCACCGCCGTCACAGGGGTGTACCCCCAGCAATACCTGACGACCCCCGGGGGCCCAAGACCCTGAGCCCTGCATTGGACTGGGAGCTGTGGTGCGGAGTTTGGGCAAAGTGGCTCGCCTGCCTCCCGCCCGGGTGGCACTGGATGGCCACCGGCCCCTGACCGCCCTGGGCGACCACCACAACCAGCGCCCCCCCCCCCCCCCGCACCGCACAAGATTGCCCACAGCACACACCGATGCACTGGGAGGCACATTGACGGGCACGTCTGCAGCCGCGCTTGCCTACCAGGATAGCCGCAATGTCTGACTCCGATGGCTCCCCGCAGCGGGGTGACCGCCACCACACCCGGTCCCGCTCCCGCTCCCCCGTCTTCCCGGGATGCGCGGGGGAAATCCCCGCGGAGCGCGAGGAGCGGCAGCTGGTGGTGACCGAGGTACCGCTTGGGCCTTCGGGCGGGCAGCCCCAGGCGGCCCCCAGCGACACCGAGTTCCCGACCCCAGACCCGGCGCCAGCCGGGGAGGCCGCCCCCGCCGCCCAGACCGCTGCTCCTACCGCCCCGCCCCCGGAGAAGCCCCGAATGCGCAGGGGGCCGCGGCAGCCGCTCTGGCCAGCCATGCCACGGCCCCCGGCACACCGCCGGCACGAGGGGTTGGGCCCCGCGCGGAACCCGGGCACTTCGCCGGGGACCGCCATAGCCGCAGCGGCGTGCAGGGAGGGCACCAAGTACCGCGCCCACAACAAGCCCATCCACACCCAAACCAGCCCCCCAAAGCTGTACCCCCCCAAAGCCGCCTTCCCCGAGGGGAGACCGCGGCCCGTCGGCCCCCTGATGCCCAAGCACACGCCGCCAGGCGTCACGCTGCCGCCACTGCGGCGGCGCAGGGTCGAGGAGGGGGGGGGCGGCCACGGGGGCGGGGGGGGAGTAGCAGACGGCAGCCGCGGGAGGCTGGCAAGTGGAGGAGGAGGGCAGGCACCAGGGAAGGGCGCAGGCGCGTCCAGCAGCGCCGGGGGACAGACACAGAACGCACGCCGCGACGGGAGGGAGCAGGGGCACAGGCAGGGAGGTGACGTGAGCCCCCGCGGGCAGGCAGGACGAGGCGCGGGGACGGGGGGGGGAAGGAAGGGCGGCGGACAGGGGAAGGCAGGCAGGGAGCCCCCGCAGCCGGAAGTCCAAGCGGTGCGGGCCATTCCCCCCGGTATGGTGCAGATGCCGGCGCACCACCACTGCCAGTCCCTCTACACCATCGACTCCAACATGGGGGACCTGATCCCCCCCCAACCCCCCCTGCCCCCCCGCCAGCTGCCCCCCCCGCCCACAGGGCCACACCCTGCATGACCCCACCCCCGCGGCACGGGAGGCACGGGTGGAGCGGGCGCGGATGGCCACCGCCCCAGCGGCGCGGGGGTTCGGCGCGGAGCCAGCGCGGGTGGCAACGGAACCAAGAACAGGGCCGGCGCAGGGGGCAGACATCCTCCACCACCAGGGGGAGGACCTCGTCCCCGAGAGGGTCCTGCGCGTCCGGGACTCGAGCGCGATCCCCGACCCCCTGGGGGGCGAAGCCCTCCAAGTGGTGATGGAGGTGTATGGGTGGCTGAGCTGGGCCACCTCAGAGACCACCAGGGGGATGCAGAACCGGTCTTTCAAGGCCGTCCTCCTTCGGAGGGACGGGGGGAACCAGGAGGTACCCCTGGGCAGCTTGGTGGCCCTGGAGGACCAGGAAAGGGTCCTGCGGGCCGTGATTTGGACGGGATGGCCCGACCGGGGGCTGGAGTGGCCGGCCTTTCTGGAAAGGGGGGGCGGTGCTCCGTGTCAAGGACGCAGAGGCCAATGTATTGCTGCGCAGCGCCCTGCGCACCACCCCTGACCACTGGCGCTACCGCCCGAGGAACCTGCCACCGCCGCAGCCCCAGCTCCGCGCAAGTGACAGCCAGCTCCGACGGCGATGGCCCGATGCCCGGCAGGAACGCCGGCAGGGAGCCTTAGACCCCAGATGGCGGGGGGGGGAGGGAGCTGACTGGCAGCCGGATGCGCCCCCCAAGCCATTCCTACCACCGCCCCCCCCGCCCCCGATCCCGGAGGCCGCAAAGGCCGCAGGCACGCGGGCGGGAACGCAGCCGGGTGGACGCGCGCCGATAACAAGGGGCACGCGGACGCGCGCGGCACGGGAGACCCACTAACGCCGCCCTCCGCCCCCAGGGATGCCAGCCCCCCCCCCCCCCCGCCGCCGCCGTACGGCGCAACGCGACGGCGGCTACGCACGACGTCGACGCGGTCAGCAAGGGGCACCATTGGCGCAGGCCAAAACGACGACCCGGCACCCTGGCGGGTTGGGCCCCCAATGGCGGCCGGAGGCTCCCCTGACGGGCATCGACCCCAAGGACCGGTGCCCGATCACCCACCCCCCAGCGACCCACACGCCGGGGCACGCAGGGGGGGGGGACTGTACCGGGCCGCCGGCGGCGCACGACACAGGGACGGTACGGACACGACAGCAGAGGCTGACCCGCCAGCAGCTAACCCCACCGGCCGCGCCTGGCGCCCCAGAACGCCAGACAGCCCAGGTCGGGCACGTCGCGGAGAAGGGCGCACAAGGCTCCCCCAGGCCCGGCCACTCGCACGTCACAGGGCACGAGCAAGCAGTGGCCCGCGAGCCGTGGCCCCCAACGTCGGCCGGTGCGCCGGAGAGGCGCTGCCCGGGCCACGCTGAGCCACCCCCGGGCACGTGAGGGAACCTAGCTGTGGGCGGGGCTTGGGCCTGGGCCTTGGAGCTACCCCCCGGAGCTGCCAGGAGATGGAACCGGGGGGCTGAAGGGAAAAGGAGGGACTGCACTACCCTCCCGCGGTGGCCCCCACCTCCCCCCCCCCAGCCCGCAGAGCACCGGAGGCGGACTGGGGGACGTCGGCCCTGTACGCCCCCACCAGGCGAGGGGACGCCCCCCCCCCTCCCCCCCGGGGGGACGGCGGCGCCCGGGGCCGAGCGCCACAGGGCCAACCGGCCTGCCCGCTCCGTTCCGGCAGTGACCTCGGCAAGGTGCGGCGCCGGCCAGCCCACCGGCCTGCCCGCCCGCCACCCGCCGGTGCACAAGGGCGCTCCACGGCGCCCCCCTCGGACCGCGCCCAGACGGGAGCGCACGGATACGAACCAGTGCAGTATGGAGACCACACCCTCCATAGACAGAGCGACGCCCACCAAGACCGCATTGGTGCTCGTACTAGGGAGGCAGAGGGACGGACCAAGGCAGAGGTGCCCCCCGCCCCCCGCCCCCCAGACCCCCCAACCGATCTGGACCCAGCCACGCCCCCAGGGGGGGCGGCAACTGGACCGCCCCCCCCCCCTATACCCCCCAGGCGCCGGACCGCCCCGGGCGCAGAGGCCCGCCCACGAGGCGACACCCCAGAGCAAGGCAAGGGGGCGCAGGGACCGCGCCACCCCCCCCCGAGCAAACTAGGAGGAGCACGGGACCGGGGCAGGAAACGCGAAGAGGCACGAACCATATGGAACGGCACGACCGGCCCCCTGCCCCAGGACCGCGCGTACTGCGCGCGCCACACCGACCGGAGGGGGGGGGAGCCGCGTACACCGCGGGAGCGCGAGCACACCCACACCCAATGGACACGCGACACGGAGCCGAAGGCCAACCAGACCGAGCCCGTAGAACGCACAGACAACATGGAATGGCGTACCCGCGGGCGAAGGGAAGGGACACCCGGACGGGACAGCCGCCACACGCACCGCGAGGGACGCCTTGGAAGGGAGAGATGCAAGGGAAAAGAGGGAACTGGCACCGGTTCCGACCCCCCAGACCTGCCGCGAGCGCCGCGCACACACGACCAGGGCACTGCACCCGCCAAGGCAGTAGTAGAACACAGCGTTACGCACCAGCCCCGCGGCTAGGCAGCCTCCGGGCCAGCCCATGGGGGTCCCACAGGCGACAAGCCAGTAGCACGGGCCTGGCTTCGCCGGCAGCCCGGGCGACAACACATCAGGGGGGCGGCGTAGTGGGTAAGCGCCTGCGACCCTGGTTGCTGAGCGACGCACTGACCGGGGAGTGGCGAAATGGGGAAGCCGGGGGGGGACAGGGCTCCGAGCCCCCTGAACCCGGGGGACTCCGCCACCAGGCAGGAGGTGTGTCATGAAGGCCCCCCCCCTAGGTCTCAGGCCGGGAGCATATCACCTGGCCCGACCAGGTTCCCCCCCGGAGCCGAAGAACGCCTAGTACCCGCAAAATCAAACGTCACACCTCAAACCTTAAGCGGGAGATCCGTGGAGCTGATCTCACAGGTGACCAAGTGTTTCTGTGCTGCATGCCTTGACCCGCAGTGCCAGTCGATCAGATGTACAGGATGCAAGAAATCAGTGACAATGACGGGCATGACCCCATTCGACGCAAACAGCCCATTCGAACACATAAATGGGCAGGCCTCCACGATCGGGAGAAAGCAGAGTTCGGAGATTTACCTCCGCATCAACCTGGGAGAGACCATCGAATACGCCTCAAAATGAAAGACAATCCACCGTGGGTACACCCTTACAAAATGGACCCGAGTCAATTGGATGAACTTCGACGACAACTGGACAGGTTACATCGATGCTGCCGGATTCGACCATCCTCGAGTCCATATGGAGCGGGTTGCCTGTTGGTGAAGAAATCAAATGATAAATGGTGTATCTGCGTCGACTACCGAGCGTTGAATACGCGAACTGTTCGAGATCGATATCCCCTACCTTCGATCCAAGCCATACAGAGCACACTGGGGGGTTCCACCGTGTTTTCGAGGATAGACCTTGTCAGTTGGTTCCATCAAATTCGAATCCATGACGAAGATGTTGAGAAAACCCCCTCGAACACACAATTTGACACCTTCGAATGGGTTGTTATGCCCTTTGGCCTCTGTAACGCGCCATCTACGTTCCAACGCGTCGTGAATGATGTGCTTCGAGACCACTTGGGGATTTTCGTATGGGTGTACATCGACAACATCCTCGTCCTCTCGAAGGATGCTGAGGAAACCAACGACATCTCGATTTGGTACATGAACTACTACGTTGGCACCAACTGTTTCCCTGCGTCGATAAGTCCACAGTCATCCAGAGTCGAGTACCCTTTCGCGGACACATCGGCGATAAAGATGGAGTACACATGGACCCCGAAAAGATCAACGTCATTCGAGGTTGGCCTCCGACAACCACCGTTCATGAAGTTCGACAATCTATCGGGTTGTCTGAATTTCACCCGCAGTTTGTCGAAGCATTCCAGGCGTGATGAAGTGTGGCCCGAGCCATTGAACCACCTATACGTGTCACTCCGAAGCGGACCCTCTGTGTGGAAGGGACCTGATGTTGACAGACAGGCCGCACCAGCCCTCCAATTTGACACTGAGCCAGACGTCGAGCTGGAGGAACTGGAGCCACTGCTGTCGAACGAGGTGCTGGCTGAGGATTCACACCAGTCTACAGTACATCTCGACGATGCTGGCAATGAGGTACCACACATGTCGACCGATACCGACGACCTTCCTGACATAGACATAGACCGCTCCCTTCGAGTCCCTTTTGGCAAAAAACTTAGATATGCACCAACCTTGACGGAACTGATCCGCTGTTGGCGCCACCGAGACAGTACACTACAGCCAGTTCCATTGCCCAAGGTTGGACCGAACACACCGTACCCTCCGAGTCTTAAAGGTACACACCGTCGAGTACACCGACACTATCAGTATAAGGATTTGACTTCGACAGCTGTGTGGGCAGCAGCCTATCGAGATGACGCACGTACGAGACACATCTACCAAATCGCGGCTCGAGACCCTACGGCAGGACACCAACTCCGAGACGCCAAGTTGTCCTTCGATGATGGTAACTTCTTCCTTTTGTCGACTATGGGCAAGTGTGTGCTTGTCCCTCCAACGCTGGTCACCTTGATTGTAGCCATGTACCACGAGTCCGAGTTTTACGGCCAATCCGGGCTACTTTGTGCCATGGCGTTGATCAAACGTGACTACATCTGTTCTCATCTTCAACATTACGTGGAACGTTACATCTTGAGTTGCGATGTGTGTCAAGCGGCTAAGTCACGGCGTGTCGACACCGCCAGACAGCCTAGGCCCCTGCCGATGCCGGACACCAAGTGGCATAGTGTGTCCGTCTGTTGGGTTTCAGGATTGCCGGTCACCACCAGAGGCCATGACACTACCATGACTGTGGTCAATCGATTCTCCAAACGTGGAATGTTCATCCCTTGCCGCAAAGACATGACAGCCTGACGACCTTGTCTATGTGTTCCTGGGTGAAGTGATTTAACTCAACGGATGCCCCCGACAAATTGTTTCCCATCGAGACAAGCTGTTGGAGTCCCAGGCGTGGAAAGAGTTGGCACAGTGTTTCAAGATTGAGATGCACCAAACGGTGGCCAAATGCCCTCGAGGCAACAACCTGGCGAAGCGCAGCAACTAGTTGATCCTTCAACGCTTGCGTGCACAGGGCATCTTCGAGAGCAACGAGTGGGATGTCGACCTTCTATTCGCCGAGATTCAGTCTAACAACCTGACCTCCAACAGTCTTTGACTATCTCTGTTCGATACTGATGAGGGATGTACACCCCATTTTCGATTGGATTTTCGACAAATGACTTCTCATGCACATGAACCTTCAACCGTGAATGATTACATGCATCGAGCTGAACGTACCTTCAATTCTGTGTGTGCTATTCTTGCTGAAAAACGCTGACGCCAGATGCATGTGGTCCTGCAAATGGACCGACACGTTCTAGTGCCTGAGAGTGGGAAGAGATGGTGGGTGTTAGTGCCCGAATATGGACACAAAGCGAAACTCGATGTTGTTTGGTGCGGCCCTTACAAAGTCCTTGAGGTGTTCAACAAGGGCGAGAACGTCAAAGTTGACCACCCCGCCCCCTTTGATGGGTTGCGAGTTTTTAATCGCGACAGCATAAAGCCCTACATCCACCAGGAGGGTCAGCCAGTGTGGGAAATCCCGATGCCACCTGTCAAGACTGGAGACTCCCCTCAAC
Source organism: Eutreptiella sp. 'Long Island Sound 2002' (assembly GCA_964036045.1). Classification (NCBI taxonomy): domain Eukaryota; phylum Euglenozoa; class Euglenophyceae; order Eutreptiales; family Eutreptiaceae; genus Eutreptiella; species Eutreptiella sp. 'Long Island Sound 2002'. The sequence goes on along the minus strand of OZ038384.1, from coordinate 60,881,557 downwards.
TTGTTAAGATTCTGGCTAGACGTCGAGTTGGATCTAAAAAGCGTTGCACATTCCTGTACCGCCGTGAATGGGATGACAACATGCGGTCTTGGGAGTTGAGTAAAGCTCTAGAGGAAGATCCAGTGTACCTTGAGTTCCTTCGACTCCACCGCGAGTAACCTCACCTCTTTGCAGCGCGAAGTCTTGGAGGACTCATGCGGGGTTCCAGGTCGACCACTGGAGCCTCAGCCTACGGTTCTACTCCCCAGACGTGCCGAAATTACTCTCGTCCTTCGCCCTCTCGAGCATCACCGTCGAATGTCAACGATGTTGACGAGGACAACGACGCTGTTGACGGAGAGGGCGATGGTGCCGAAACTCGAGCGAGATCGACCTCAGCTCGCCGCTGTGGATCAGTCGCTTCGGGGCCAGACCGACCAAGTCAATCACTGGACCCGTTCTCGGCGCCGAACTACAGCCAGTCAGCGTAAGCCGGAAGTTCGAAAGGCAAAGGGGGCCCCTCATTGAAAGGAGGCAAAGGAGGTGTGTCCTCCCACGGGACATATGCCAGAGTAGCACCAAATGGTCCAATCGTTGTGTCAGGAGCGACGACAGGCTTGGATATGCTCGAACAAGCCCTGGCCAATTGGCTTATGCTGGAACTCAACAGGGAAGGGGGATCCCACGACCGACATTAACCCAAATTTTTGCACGTTGTACGGGTATCCCCCCAAGAACGACGAAGAATACTACCGACAGCAGTGCTCAAGCTTCGAAGAGCCTGATATATACACCAATTTTTCGAAGTAATGGGTTCATTCACACCCAGAGTCGTTCCAACCTGATGAGGATCTTGGTTGCTACACGGGGTACAACGACTGATTCCCTTGCTCTGTTCAGTGTTGGGATGGAATCAATCATCATGGGGCGACGATTTGTGGAAGGGAAGGCCGAACACCTCCAAAAACGAATTGTGGTGGAAGGACAATTCGTGGAGAGGAGAGCCGAACGCCCCCAGCGACGAATCATTTGTCGACCAATCATGGCTGCCCAACGCCCTCAGACTGCAAGCTTCGACTCGAATGAACCAGTCCAATTCCTACTTCGAAGAAGACGATGACGATGACGCGTATGAAGACGGTACCTACGATGGTGGTACCTACAATGATGGGAACAAGGACAATTCGTACGCCACACAGAGTTGGTCAACTCCACCGCCCAGCTACAATTCCGTTTGTCGACCAGAACCGCTGTGGCAGCCATATTATATGGAGCAATAAGAAAGTCAGATCGAGACTGTCAACGAACTCCAGCATCTGGGCACGTTCGGAATGAAGCCATCCTATCAATTTGGGACGCACGAAGACGACCCACTTGTGAAAGAATATACCAAACTCGACCCGCAGATGCTTGTCATCGCGTCGAGTCTCATGGCCAGCCAGCGACGAGTCCATCAATTCCTGAGCTCACGCCACGTGGCAGTTGTGTCGAAGAAGAGTGCCACCATTTACCAAAGGCGTGACGTTGTCAACATTAACAGCTGGCGTAACACAGCGAGAAAGATGTAACTTATTAGTGCCCCAATAAGTTTGACCAAATCCGTTTCGAATCAATGAATAGTTTGAAATCCAGTGTATTACAGAAGGGCTGCAGATAGACAAAGGAGGCTTAAGTACAAAGATTCAATCAGAATTGGATAAAACAAATGATTGTTATTCGAAAGCTGGCATGACTCTGGCTTTCAAGTTAGCATCAAGCACTTCATGTGCACTCTTTTATATGAAACGGAGTTGGTTAGGAATCTGGGGCATAAGAGCTAGGCCAGACACAGAATATGACTTGGCCAAGCAACTGAATTCAGAAACAGTTAAAAGGTAGAACCACAAATATGGTAGAATCAATTGAGTATAGGGGTCTTGAGGTTGGAGACCACTAGGCTTAACCTACAAGGCCCTAGGCATGAAGTGCCTACTTTATTTCGTATAACCTCGATGAAAGCAGATACCTCCCCTCAGTTGAGTGGTAGGAGTCAACTGCATGGGGGGCTAGGGTTATAACCCTAGTTACTTTGAAAACGTGTACCTTAAACTTCAAAAGAAAGATAAAAATGATTAAGTAAGTCTCAGCATCAGCAAACGGGTTTTAGGGGGGACCAGGCCTGGATCGAGTCCTCCAAGAAATACATGGCAGTGACCTCTTTTTACTCCCCCCTGGAGTACTAGTTGATCAAGCTAGTACCACCAGCAAAAAGGCTCAAATTTCCCGACAATTACCTCAGAAAATGTATTAAACCAGCCAAAGACATTCCCATCAGTTCATAGAAGCCTATCACACTGTAGGTACCCTTGAAAAACAGTGTAATGTACCGTGAATCATGTCCCTTCGATGGGGCATTCTCCAAAAGGCGCCAGCGTGCGGGAACACTTTTGGTAAAAATTTCGGGGTAGTCGCGTTTGAACCCAGGACTCCCTCCCTGGAGCACACATGCTTGCCCACTGGGGTACAGTCGAACGCTCTAATGCGGACGGCGACCGCTGTATCAACAGTGTTTTCGTAAACGTCCTGACCAAGGGCCAGTCCTCCTGATGGAGGGCACAAAACTCCAGGAGCTGAAAAAAAAAGAAACTGGAACCAACAGGGAGTGAATCCTGTGGTTTAGCGAAAGGCTTAGCAATTTAAGAAGTCAAATCGCTAAAAGTTGAGGGAACGGCGTTAGAAATCGTCAATTTTAGACTAAAACCTAAAGTCAAAGACACGCGCAAAAGGAGCGCACCCCCAATAAGAGGTACGCAAGCGTAAACGGCTCATGAAAAAAAAGGTATGAGCCGTGGTTTTTAAAACTTTTAAAAGAAACTTTTGCACAGTTGCATCAAAAATATTATAAACTTTGGGAAAAAGTATTGAACAGAACCCCACACAGCAGAGCAGGTGGACAACCCACCTCTCAGGTATCTTGGTGTCCTATCACACGCATGCATTGCGTTCGTGGTGGTTGCTTCGTTAAAACGCTAAGGTTGTCACCGTTCTGTTCGTTGGGGCTTCGGGTGTTCACTTCCTTCGCTCTGCACAGGTCAAAACGGGAATGAAAGGAATGTAAAACGAATGGAGCACGCTGCACGCACGTAGGGTTAGTGTATGCGCTGTGCTCGCCGATGCATTGTGCCTAATCTAGGCGTTTACACGTTGTGGCGCTTTTCCTGTGTCCCAATCCACTCTTCTCTGTTCTTCACAGGTCAGAACGGAAAGTACTTGCTCGTTTTCGTGTAGCCGTAGGGCTAAAATAGGGTTGCTCAGAACGCGTACGCTGGTTTCTAGCTGTGTTGTTCTTTGCCATTCCTGTTCTTCTTCTGCAGGAAACGAGGTAAGAAGGGCATAAATGAGACACGATGCAATAATCGGTTAGGTTTGTTTCTAACTCGCCGTAGTGCTGTTTAAACGCTTAGGGTCGTCCTTGCGTTTGTGTTCTCTTCCGCATTCACATGGTGCATGGTGAGTAGGGTAGGTAAGCCCAGGAGGAGCCCACCTCCTGGTTGAGTGACGTGATGGTTGGATGATGTGGGTGGAATTAGGAAAAACAGTGGCTTTGAATCGTCTCCCTTCACTGCATACGCACAATGCATTAGACAGATATAGGCCACACGCTGTGCATACCGCATAACCCTTGTTTAGGCTACCCAGGGCTCCGCCCTACGTTCTATATGAGAACAGGCGGAGTCCTTAAGATACCTTGGTTGCAACCTGGTTGGAGGACAGCGTATCATAGGTCAGCCTGAGAAGCGTATAATACGTGGAGGCTGGCTTGGTTTGTCAGCCGCTAACCAGGTCTCATCCGTTTCTGTTTACAGGTGGGCAAGGTCAGAGTGACTGGTGTAGCAGCAGTTGTCTTCGGCGACTTTGGATTTTTCTGCCCAAGCTAAAAAGGGCGCAGATCACACAATCAACAAACTGTACCTCAGCCTGGAGTGGTGAAGACAGTCCGACCTCATCGTCATACACGCTGCGCACGCAAACGAAGCACTCCTTCCCTCCAAGCCCTGACAGGGAAACGTGTGGTCAGGTCCCTGCTAGGCCACAGTCGCTTAGTAGTGCTGTGATCTCTTGCACTCTCACAGGGGGGCCAGTAGGGCTCGTGACTTCTTTGCCATGACCACCCAGTAGCGTGTGTCGGGGTCAGGGTCAGCAAGCCTGGTGGGGATTGAGTGCGGTTGTGCTCACCCTGCCTTCGAAGGCTGGTGCTGGCATTAGTGAGTGTAGTGTAGTGGTGTCTCCTGTCCCGCGTGCTTCTCCTCGCGGGCAGGGGAGTGTGTTACTCTTTTGGCCCTTAGAAAAATGGGCGTTTTGTATGCCCTCAGCACACTTGGCCACCCCTCCCCTCTGGTAGGTAGGGCTTTTGCCGTCTTCCCCAAAGGATAGGCGCCAACACAGAAAGTGGGTGCCATAGGAGTGGTAATAGTTCCTGATTAGGACCTTCGGTCCGACATCAGCGAAGCCCGGTCTCCAGTCGCCACGCCGGGGAGTGAACTGAGACACATACAGACATACGTAGCACACTTAGGGGTATGGTAACCCTGTGAAGAAGGGTAGAACCTCATGGGTCTGGACCAGTCAGGGGTCCTAGCTGTGGGCACGCTTGTCCCCAAGGAGGGTGTACACACCTTGCTTCATAACACCTTGCTTGCCATTCCCCCCTGCAGTAGAAAGCCACTGCTCTTCGTTGGCTCCCCAAGGTCATAACATCAGGGCAGTTTCCATGCACCACATGGTCAACAAGGCACAAACTCACTGGGTGGCTGCAAACCTGATAAGCGGCCATCTGGCTCATGCTGGTAACCATAAGCATGGGACCGCAGGGCACAACCAGGGCAGGAGCAGTACTCTGCAAGCAGCGGATGTGTAGGTGTTTGGAGTACCGAACCCGATTGAGGGTGGGAGTTAGTACATTCACCGTAACTGGAGCTCTACAGGAGTTCTGAACCAGTCGTGGCACACACTGAGTAGGCCTAGCTTTTCAGCACAGGAGTGCTCATCGCCCCTGGGAGGTTAGAAAACCGTTCATAGATAGACACAAGGAGATTAGCTTTTCTTTTCAGCTGGGACACTGTCTCGGCATGGGTTAGTAGCTGTCCCTCGTTGTCTTCAACGAGGTAGGAGCGAAAGATGGATTTGATACTCCCATCTGGTTGTATAAAGGCGGACATGGGTTCCCAGGTCGCCTCAAATAGCCCATAGCCGTCCCACATGGTGGGGTAAGGAATTTCTAGCCCTGTTTATACTCGTGGCGTGCAATACCCGCAACCACGTAGTAGCCATCGACTGCCATCTCATCCGAAGTCATCTCTTCGAGTTCGTCTGCCTCCTCAGGACTGGCAGCGTTGTCTAGGTCGATACACTCGACCTCACTGTCGCTGAGGCGCCAGCCATCCCAGGACAAATCATCAGGGGAGTGATAGTGCCTCAATTGCATAAAGCAGCTCACCACCTAGACGTGGACTGCACCTGACATGGATTCTAGATCCATCTATCCTGATGATACATTAGGGCCCAAAATAAGGGTCCTGTAGGCAAGTGTCGGGCCATGAGGGTAGGCGTGAATGGTGAACCAATACAAGGTCACCAACCTTGAAACTGGCGGGTCACGTTCACGGAAATTTCTCAGGTTAGTCCCAGCCTGGTTAGCCATAGACTGCTTGTGATCCAGCCAATCCCCAACAGGGCTCTTGAAGTCCTCAGGAAAAGGGGGTTTTGAAGGACCAAGCAGGTCGTCCTCCATGAAACAGCTCATGGGGGCTGAAAACTGTACAAGAGCTCCTCTGAGAGTTCATGGTCAGCACTGCCCAGGGCACTAGGCGTACCCAGTCTTTAGTACATTCCTGTTTCATCAAGATTCTCAGGTTTTGTTCCACCACACGGTTTTGTCTCTCGCAAAGAGGATTAGACGTGTGGGTACTGGGCCTAATGTGTGGTTACCTCAACATCGAGCGCGTTCAGCACTCGTTTGTACCATCCTGTGTCACTGCGGATGCGTACATTCTCATCAGAGTGCGCCTGTTTAGGTGCTCCGTATGGTTGGAACCATTGTTTGACCAACATTTTCCCAGTCTGCTCACCTGAGATTTTCTTATTGCAAGGGAACACACGGATGAAGCGGGACAGGCCACGGGTGACCACTAGGCAACTATCATAGCCGCCGAAGCGAGGTTGGCCGTGGATCAAATCCACGTAGGGAAGGGAGTTATTACAATAGGGTATGGGTAGGCTGGAAATCAGTCCGCTATCCCTACTGTCGCTCTGCTTGCTGGCGTGACAGCCACAAGCATCAACAATGGTTTGCATTCGGATCTCAGTTCAGTCTTGGTTGGACCAGAGTAGAAACACTCACGAAAGAAGTCCACTGAGCAATTAGCGCCAGTGTGACCTGAGTTGAGATGGAACCATTGTAGACACCCATAGGGTCGTGCCTCAGGCACGACTATACGGTCCAGTTGGAAGAGGTACTGGTTTTTTTTCTACCACTGGTGCCCGTCAATGACACGGGGTTCGAGACCAGTCCTGAGGGTCTGGAGAATTTCTGTATGTTCTGACTGATAGTCAGTTAGGCTCCAACCCTCGAGGATTCCAGCCGTCCGTATAGACAGGTCAAGCTGGAAATCCATACGCTGGAAGGCCTCTTTGGCGAGTGCCTCAGAGCTTCCACCAATAAGCGCATCGAAGTTGTTGCGCGATATGTGGTCAGACAGTTCATGTTTTATACCAGGGTTATGATGGACTGTCAGCCTGAACTGGCTCAGGTAAGTCCACCACCCTTTTAGTTTCGCTTTCTCCGGTGGTGGGCCCTTTTGCGAGGATCTCACAGGTTCCTGGTCACAGAGCCAGACAATAGAGCTAGATCCCAATGGTGGGGACTGGGATGAGAGCACCAGCATACCGGCCAGGAGCTCCTGGTCGTAGGTGCTGTAATTGGAACGCGCCTGGTGCCATTTCCAGTTCCAGTGTCCCAGTGGTACAAGTCGCCACTCACTGGAAGGATAGTTGTGCTTCAGGGAACCATCACAGTTCAGTCCTGTGGTGCGATAATGGCAATAAGTTAGTTCAGCTGGGTTAAGCTCTTGCCATTGGTATGTAGGTCCACCCCCCCCTACTGGCATCAGTGATCAGGACTATCTAGCCCTTAGGGCGGGGTACGCCCAGGCAGTTGGAGGAGGCAATTTTCTTCTTCAACTCCTGGAAGCACTCCTCCTCTCTGGCGGTCCGCCTCCAGGGAGTTTGTTTCTTGATTCCGTCAGTGAGAGGGGCGGAAGGATAGGTAAAATTGTGGATGTGTCGCCTATAGAAGTTACAGGCGCCCAGAAAACTCCTCACGTTGTGTAGGCCCTTCTTAGGGTCATCACAAATCTGCATGTCTTGTAGGGGCTGCCTTCTAGACGCATTTGGTTTCCACCAGCCATACCCGCGTCGAAAACCAAATACTGCATCTCTTCTTTCATGAACTCGCATTTCTCGAGTTCGATTCAGAGATGGTTTTCCTGACAAACAAAAAAAAACTCACGGAGGAGAAGGACATGGTCCTTTTGGGTATCTGTTACCAAACTCACGTCATCAATGTTGGCCTCCATTTCTCCCTCTCGGGAAATCAACTCCCCTACTAGAGGATTGCGCCTCAGTATGTACAAAATTTTGTTTATCAGTTCCTGGAAGAGTACCGGGGCATTAGGCACCCCAAATGGCATAACCCTCCATTTAAACACACAACCCTTAGCGTTTATAAGGGTCATCAGTTCCTGAGCTGCGGCGGTTAGGTCAACCTGCCAGAAACCACTGCGTTTGTCTATTTTCGTTTTGTACCGGCATTTGGCAATACGCTCCGGGGTGTTTTGCATGTTGGGAATGCTCCCAGAGTGGTTTTGGGTTTTCCTGTTGACCTCACCATAGTCAACAACCAGTCGCAGGGCAGTCGACTGTTGAAAGTCCATGAATGAGCAAAAATTTCTCAAAACATTGGTTTCGTTTGGAGCAATGGTATTATTCTTTATTGAAGTTTGGTTGGGACATTGGTGGAGAATTTATCCATGGAGCTTGATCACTTCCAAAACGGGTGAAAGACACTTAATCGCTTAACTTTAATTCAAAAGAGGGTTTATCTATTGTATTATATGCCATGAGTTATTGTTTGTTATTCCATTGCTTCTTCTCTGAAAACTATTTGTAATATAGCACGACATGGGTGTTGGCCTTTGCTTTATCTATTTTTTTGGCTAGTCTCATTGAGATTGAACCGTTCAGTAATCTGCATTTTTCTGCAACATATGGTTGTCTAACAGGGAGAGAATATGATTTTCAAACTCAGCATAAAATTCCGCATCTAAATAGTGGTCATAAGACTATTTCATTTTTTGACCATTTTTGCCCCTTGAGCGCACCGCTTCCACTATGGGCGATTCCTACTGAGTTCTGAGGTCATCAGGGAAGTTCCTACCCAGTTCTGCAGACATGAATTAATTATTTCCTGGGCTACAGAAATTTCCTGGAAGACATTGAAAGTGATTTTATATCTTTTTTTATCATGGGGAAAACATTTTTCCTTCGTCTGTTTGACTATCTTTGCAGGAAGCCTGTTTTCTGAGATATACCATTTTTGCCCTGATCTGAAGTCACTATTCACTGTTGCAGAGTGCAGACTGAAGTCGCTTTAAGGATCCTGAGTGGTCCTGATGCCTACCTGCATGCATACGAGCAAACACAAGGCCCAGCCTCACCCATCGCTTGTCGGTTCATTGTACAGCCTCATCAAGTTCTCATTTATTTTATTGATACCATTTCTGCTCGTCTTGGAGTCTTGGTCTTGTTTTATTTTCCACCGAAATCTTTGAGTACCTGAAATGGAGCAGGAGCAAACACCAAATCAAGTGCAACCAGAGGATACTGAGACTATTCAAATAGAGGAACGAGATGCAAAGCGGAAATTTAACAGTGGTAGCAGAGGTATGGATGGTACTGTGCACGATACCTATTCCACACGTCGAAGCGTCGATCTCGCGAGTTCTAGCAACGTTGACGATCAACAAGGTCACTGGGGTCTTTGGTTCACGGAGCACAAGAAGACGATGGGGCGAACCAAGAAAGGCAACCTTTGTCTCAATCATATGAAAGTTATCAACCCATGGGAAAACAAGAACTCGAATCTTTTGGTGATCCTAATGCTTTATTGTTGGCTGGGTAGGTAGAATGCGAGCGTGTTTTACGCATCGAAGAAGAGAACATGCAGTATTTTTTTTTTTGCCAAGAGACGATGGTTTTAAACGAAACCGCAGCTTCAATTGAACAGAGCGACGCGCGCAGATCCTTGACGAGTTCCATTCCAGGTATGAGTTTGCCAAGTTTCCCGTCAGGATCTACTACGACACCAGTTCCTTTCAGTCCGCCGACCATTATTCTGGAACCTACGTTGTCACCAAAGGATCACGGTTCAGGAGACGATCACAGAGTGCCTGTTTGGACGTCGAGTTCCGAAGTTGGGCTTGATTTCTCCGAACGTTCTTACGAATTACCTGAGATGAAATTTGCAAAGGAGCTGAAAGATGAAATTGGCGAGCTGACAGAGGAAGAGCATGAAGAAATGAGCGGCTGACTGGAAGAGGATTTATTGACCGATCTCAAGGAGAAAACGAAGCACAAACCTACCGAAGTACGAGAGAAGCGTACACTTAAGACACTCAAGGGAAAATCCAAAGTTGAGTTCCACAAGACTCTCTCTGACGACTCTGAGGAGTGAATCCTGGAAACGGAGGACCCACCTCTTTCGAAGGTGCTCCAGCGCATTGATCGGATGAACGAGAAGATCTCCAAGACGTCTGAAGACGTTCGGCGTCTGCCAACCTCCAGTCTTTCACCACCTACTAAGAAAAGTCCCTTTGTTTCGCGAGAATCATCGGCTTTTGCCACGCTCACAGAAGTGTGTGGAGGTGTGAACAAACATGACTGCTCGGATGACAGTGAAGAGAAGAGGACTAACGCGCTGAAAATGGAAATTCCACCGTTCGATAAGCGCAACTTTGAGAAGTATGCAGAAGAATTTGGAAGATACCTGGTGCTCACTGGCAAGGCCAAAGCCAACGATCGGGTGAAAGCTAACCTCATCGTTCAAGGCCACAACGATCCTGAACTTCAAGAAAGAGTCTCTAAGCTGCTCAAAACGGCCACAAGCTTTAAGGATTTTCTGAAAAAACTCCAAGACCTCTATCTTACGCTTGAGACGGACCTCTCAATTCTGGGTGAGATTTCGAGGGTGTCCCATTTACCTTACGACCCAAAACCGGAGCAAGTGGTCAAATTGTTGGAAACACTGGAAAGGCTGTTCGACAAGTTGAGACCGGGAGTTATGACGGAGGAGCGCAAGCTGATGGATCTTTCTTCAAAGATCAATGATAAACTATTTGTTGAGTGGACCAAGGACTATATTCTTTTTGCAAGGATGCACTCTTATTGTTCATTGAAGGATCTCATGAAGGAGCGGGCACAGCTTTCGGTCGGTTTCAAACATCTTGCCGCTTCTCGTGGTTCAGCATCCGGGCGCACTGCTTCGAGTCGATACCAAGAATAGCAGGGAGATAAGGAAAAGGACACCTCTTTCTCTGGAGGACCATCCTCTAAAAGTTCAGCTCCCAAGTCGGACATCACCAAACTCCTCTCCCAATGCCACTCGATGACTGCAGAGCTGAGAGTCTCTGAGAAAGAAGGCCAGGGAGACAAAGGAGGAAAAGGGTCTGGCAAAGAAAAAGGTCGAGGCAGAGGAAAAGCCCAAGGAGGCAGAGGAGGCAAGGGACTGTTGGACCACAACGCGTTGATCGCCGAATCTAAGGCACGCATCCAGTGAAAACACTGTTGGAAAACGAACCATTATAGCGATCATTGCTTTGAGATCTAAAGAATACAGAAAGAGGATCATCTCAAGACCTTCCTGATCCAATCCGGTCTCAGTGAGGAGGCAACGCAAAAGGCGGTGGAAGACGCCAAGAAGAACCGGAAGGACCAGAAGCGAAAGGGACCAAAAGCGATCCGCAAGAAAGAAACATGCATCTGGCCCCTCCACAGCAAGTGCTGGGGCTGGCGCCCCCTCAGCAGAGACCAAACCAATGCAGGAGGACACTGAGAGTCAAGCCAAGAAGAGGAAGAGAGATCTGGCATTTTCTGAGGCTGAGAAAATTGTGGGCCTGCTTCGAGCTGCTGTCAAGGACGGTCTCACGTTGTGACTACCCGTGGTTGCGAAGGAGGAGATGTGTGACGCTGTTTTGGATACTGGTGCAACCCATCCCATTGTGGCTTCATCATTGGTGTCAGATCCGAATCGCATGGGTTACTGTGCAGTCAAGTCGGGAGATGGGCACTACACGTACAGTGAAGAAGGAAAATCCGTGGATGTATTCATGGGCAATTTCAATCTTCCTCATGTTTGCATCGTTATGGATAGGTTAGCTTTTCAGGTATGTCTGGGTATCAATTTCATCCGCCAGAACGCCAAGATGGTTCTGGGTTTGATTTTTACTCCATCGAGATTCATTGTCAAGAATGCAGAGACTGATGAATTATCCTCGGTATCGTTATCTGAGAAGTCCTGTCAGAAGGAAGGAGGAAACAGATTGCAACCTGCTCAATCATCTTTGAGAATTTCTCGGAGAGAAGCCTACAACTGGCAGGACTTTCAGTTATGCTGCACCAACCCACCGTGGTCACACCTCCAGAAGATGGTTACCAAGGCCGTGCTCGACCGAGCGCAAGTCGTGGTTTTTTTGTCTTGATTGGGGCCAAACCGGGGAAGCTGCTGCATGGCGACCATTTTTGGACCGCATGACGAAGGTGTGTATACCTATCCCAGATGTACCCCTCTATCTCCCAGATGGGGCGACCAGCCCGTTACCAGCCCCACGCTGGAGAAGCATTGCATCCCTACTCGATGGCAACGATTGTGATATTTCGTTGGATGAACTGAATCCCCAAATGGTCAAGTTTCTCCATCCAGTGAACCGTGGTTTAATCCGGTCTGATCTATTGAAGCGATACGGGCACGATACACCTGCAAAAACACCCAAGGACGAGTCCGAAGTCCAAGGAATTCACCCTCCAACGGAATCAGATGAAGAACAGGACGCTGGCGTTCGAGATGCTGAAGTTGACAAGGTCGACATTCAGTGGGAACAGGTCAGTGAAGAACCTGCAGAAGTGCAATGGGATGAAGTTAGCGAAGAAGGCTATCTGGCGGATCTCAATATTGCTCAGCCTCTGAAGTACGACCCATTCCCAAGCATTCACGAAGATTATTCGGACCGAATCCAAGATTTACTGAACAATGTCGATCTCGAAGATTCAGTTATGGGAGGTGTACAACATTTTATCATGTCGTGTCTGGCCCTACATGCTATGCAAGAGTATGGCGTGACCATGCAAGTGGATGAGGACAAGGCAACAATTGCCACTCAGCGCGGATGGCCAGTCTTGAAGGACGACTTACGCTCTCTGAAGGAGGACATTGAGCTCCGAATCTTCCAGATATCTGGGGAATCACAAAGGCTAGAGCTCCAGGACAGATGGAAGAGCCATTACAACGACTTCACGGGCAAGAGTGTTGACGGAGATGAAACAGATTTGTTCTACCAATATCTGGATGACGACCGCCTTATCGTGGATCGGAATGACATTTATCTGCACGTCACGGCCCTACTCAGTGAGTGTTAATCTGTTTCCAGGGATGAGTGTGGGAAATCACATTTGGCAGCCGCAGATAATTTTGAGGAGAAGATCAAAAATTTGCCGTCGAAAATTCAAGAAGTCCTATGTCGAAGGAAGGTTGCTTTTGGACGGTTGATGGCACATGGTTCATGTGAAAAATTGGTTACCATGGACTTGGAATTGATGGATGAGCACAAAAATATCACAGTGCGTTCAAAGCCATTTCCAGCTAGCGAGGCCGACAGTTAGGAGGGAATGCGTCAGATCACTGAATGCATTGCAGCCGACCTCGCCGAAAAATATGAGCAAGCAGAGTATCAAAAACAGTGCTCGCCATGTGTCTTGGTAGACAAACCAGGGAGCAACGCAAAAGAGACTGGTTGTCCACTACGGGAAGCTGAACAAGCTCACCAAAAAACATTCAGGGAGTTTACCAAGTTTGGAACAAGCGCTGGAAAGAGCTGCTCATTGCCGTTTCAAATCCAAATTGAATCAGCGGAGTGGTTTCTGGCAAGTGTAGTTAACAAAACGAGCGCAGGATCTATCAGCATTTATTGCTCCTAATGGTCAAGTGATCAAATTGAAAGTCATGCCGTTTGGGTTGACGAAGGCTCCGGGAACTTTCCAGGACCTCATGAACCAGGTTGTGGCCCGTATGAAGCTGAAACCTACAGTGCAGGCACTACTGAAGAAAGGGGCTGTCATTGACGTCTACATAGACGATGTCCTATTGGGGACCGATGACGCTGATGACCATTTACGTTTGGTGGAAGAGTTTCTACGCACTTGTGAGGAATGCAATACCCGCGTGAAGTTGGAAAAATGTGAATTTATGCAGGAGGAAATTGAATATTTGGGTTTCCAAGTTGGATGGAGATGGTGGCGACGTGTGAAGGAAAAAGTTGCCCCAATTCTGAAGTCTTCTCTTCGTGACGACAAGACCCGTGGCGTCAAGGACATCAGAGCGTTCTTGGGATCCTGTAATTTTTACAGGAGGCACATCCCCTATTTTACCCACAGTAGCCCCCTTCTCACGGGCTTGACCAAGAAGAATGTACCTTGGAAGTGCACACCAGAGCATGAAGCTCAGTTTCGGGAGATCAAGGGAAAACTGAGCTGACTGAGGCTGTTGGGCACACCTGCACCTGACGGCGAGTTCGTGGTCATCACTGATGCTTCTCTTGTGGGAGGCGGAGGTACCCTTCTGCAGTGGCAGCGAATTCCAGGAGCAGCTGCAAGGAGAAGAGCGGATGAATTGCGGACAGTCGGAGTCAATCGTGACGGCTCACTCAAGCACAACTACGAGTCGCAGCAATTCCATCTCGTACCCGTTGCCCACTGCAATTGGAAATGGTCCCCAACCAGAGCAAACTACAGCACATATGAACGTGAATTACTCTCTGGAATTTTGCTTATCTCTGGACAAAGTCGACTGTTTAGTAGCAGTTCCGTGGTGTGGGCATGTGATCAGGAGTCCACAGAGGCGTTTCTCAAAGGGGCCCCTCCTGAAAACAGAAAGCTCAGACGTTGGTGGACGTTTATGGCTCAGCTGAAGCTCAACATCTACAGGGTACCTGGTCTGGAAATGGGCTATGTGATTGGCTATTACGGGAAAATTTCGATTAGAAAATTTCTGCAAGCTCTGAGGCTGTCTGTCGAGAAGCTTTTCAGAAAATGGATATTTTTTTTGATCTCACTATGAGCAAGGCTGAACTACTCAGTTCTCTACGGAACTGGGACTATATGAAGGAGTATGGAGATGTTTTGAAAGCCCTAGGGGATGGATCCTATGCACTGGTGGACAAGGAGCTATGGTCGCTATCCTCAAGTGGTATTCTAACGAAGGAAGTGCAAACTTGCATACCCAAGAAGGCGCTGGGCGCAGCCCTGCAGTGGACCCACGATGTTGTCCGTCATCCTGGACCGGATTCCTGGCTTTGGGCTTTCCAGAAGATGTTCCACACTCGCTTACCTGACACAGAGGTGCCACAGAAAACTGAGGACATGCACAGGACATGCAAGGAGTGTGCCACGAGCAAGCGGAACCGGCCCAGCGACCGAGGCTTACTTGGCGTCTTGCCACTGCCACACATGGTCAATGCACTGCTGTAAGTGGACTTCATTGACAGACCCAAGTGTCATAACTAGGACTATGCCTTGATGATTGTGGACGCTCTGAGTGCTTTCTGTCAAGTTCTACCATGCGAGGAGACTATTGATAGAGAAGGCGTGCTGAAGTTCATCAAACACCATTGGATTCGTTTCTTTGGCCCACCTGTTCGCATCCACAGTGACAAGGATATTCGCTTCAAGGGTGACTATGGCTGGTATCGCAACGTATTTGCTGCAATGGGCGTGGAAGTATCGTTCTCACAACCTTACCGCCCTCAATCAAACTGACTATGCGAGTGTATGAATGATGAGTACCAGGAAGAGCTCCGTAATCTGAGGCAGAGTATGAAAACCAGCAATTGGGTCCCGTTGAACGACTACGTGGTCGTATGTATGAACCACAAGCAGATAGGAAAATATGGCTATTCACGAGGAGACGTTATCCATGGAAGGCCTACTCTACGTTTGGACCTACCCTTTCCACACAAAGGCAACGTTCAAGTGCAGGACTGGGTCAAAGAACAAAACAAGAATGCCCAAGTTGTTCAAGCCCACTTGAGGAAACGAAGAGCGAGTCGGTTTGAACGCGTCAAGAGAAGGAGGAAACCTGCATTTTTCAACGTTGGCGACTACGTGCTTGTGAGCAGAAACAGGTTCAAGCAATTGGAAGTACCTAAGGGTGCGTTGAAGGATGTTATGTGGTATGGTCCCTGCCTTGTTACTGGAGTCAGCAGCGGCGGTATTACGGCGCGTTGCAGTCCTACTTTGGGCGGCGAAGTATCTGGTGCCTTTGAGTTTGTGAAGCGCTTGCCATTTGAGCTGGTGGATGACTATGGCGAAGATACGATGCAAGAATGAGACACAGACATGCTGAATGACGACGAGCGAGCAGCGTTGGCGGATAAACAGGACATCGTGGCGAATGAGCAGCACATACCATTCTGCAATCAGACTGAGATGGAGAGAGTTAGAGCTTATCACGTTGAACAGATCCTGAGAGGGTAATATAGGCAAGGGTGGCGCTTTTTGACGAAGTGGGAAGGCTATGGCACAAGCGAGAGCACTTGGGAACGAGTTCGTGCATTCATGCATGATGATGGGAAGCTGAATCATGTTTTTGTGGATTACTGTCTGGCACACGCACCTCGCTTTGACACAGCGCTAAGGCGGGCTCGGCGGATCAGCAGCACCTTGAAGAAGAAATCCAGCGCGGAGGAACCCAACGAAGAGACTGCCACGGACAACAAGGAACCATGAGAGGTCAGTACAAAGAAGGTCTCACAGCAGCGCAGAGGCAAATGGCGGCGTACAGAAGAGCCTACAGCTGGTGGTATGGCAGAAGACTGGTTACCTTCAGTGAAATCCAAGAAACTGGGGAGGAAAGAGCACCTTGAAGTCTGTTTTCATGCTTTTTATGCTTCCACTGGCGGACCAAGTTGAAAACCTGCAGAACTTCACTTCATTCTGCAGAACAATCATCGAAGTTCAGGAAATATCTGGAAAAGCACAGTTTAAGGCAAGGAAAAGCCCACACCTTATTTGGTCTGCATTATTCCTCGTGGGAATTTCAGAGGGACTGCCGGCTTTCTGCGCTCCGAGTCGCTTGCGCCGCCAGCAAGGTCAGCAGCAAAATGTTGGGAACCAGAGAGAAAGGAGTTGGAAGAAGTTTCAGGGTCAAAGATTGAACAGTTTTAAAAGAGGAATATGACTAGCATAACAGCAGGTTCTAGAGTTTCAACAGGTTGTGGAGGGAGTTGACGTGGAGGGAGCCAAGGATCAAGGAACCTCGGGTTATTGAGGTTCCCAAAATCCTTTGGTTAATTCATGGTTGGAAAGTACGTTAAATATTACTTGGTCCTGGTTTTACTTTGCAGCACCTATGGTCAACTTGAAGCCAAGTTTAAGTAACTACAAGTTGAGTTTTCGGGTTTTGGAGGGAGGTATTCCCAGGGCACCAACCTGACCTGAACCAGTGGTCTACATGTTGAGGCGAACAGGTAAAGCAACGCGTTAGAAGTCTGGACGCGCCGTTGTACACGTGCAGCGAGGAGCTGAGTCCTCATGCCCTGGCATTTGTGTTATGACAGGCTGATTTATGTGGCTGGATTGGGACATCCTGGTACAGTTATGATGTGGGATCTTGAGGTTAAGTTCATATGCTGGAGTTTCATGGCTGCGAGTGCAGGCCCCCAGCGACACCTACGACCACCTGACAGCTGAGGTACCGGCCTGATATCTAGGGTGCCTACTTCAATAAATTTATGGCTCAATTACTGTGTTCATCTGCCCAGATTGATTGGATTTGGTGACATTTATTGGGTCAAGCGTCGGATTCAGAGTTGGACTTCTGACTACTGCTACCAGGAATCATCGTTCACAACTACAAGAGGGTACGAGGACGACACTGGAGCATCCAGAGACCGTTTGAAGGACTCATCTTGGTCTACATTTGGTCATGTATGGTTGGTTCTACTCCCAATGTTTAGTAGGATTGGACCCATTGACGCCGGATTGAGGTGATATCTGTTGGTCATTTGGAACATAGGAGTCATTCTTGGACGACGCCTTCACACACAGCGTGTATTCAGGCTGAGGGGGGTGTTCAAAGTCCATGAATGAGCAACAGCTTCTCAAAACATTGGTTTCGTATGGAGCAATGGTATTATTCTTTATTGGAGTTTGGTTGGGACATTGCGGGAAAATTTATCCATCGAGCTTGATCACTTCCAATATGGGTGAAAGACACTTAATGGCTTAACTTTAATTCAAAAGAGTGTTTATCTATTGTATCATATGACATGAGTTATTCTTTGTTATTGCATTGTTTCTTCTTTGAACACTATTTTTAATATAGCACAGCATGGCCTTTGCTTTATCTATTTTTTTGGCTAGTCTCGTTGAGATTGAGCTGTTTAGTAATAGGCATTTTTCTGCAACATATGGTCGTCTAACAGAAAATGAATAAGAGTTTCAGACTCAGCATAAAATTCCGCATCCAAATAGTGGTCATAAGACTATTTCATTTTTTTGATCATTTTTGCCCCGTGAGTGCGCCGCTCCCACTATGGGCGATTCCTACTGAGTTCCGAGGTCATCTGGAAAGTTCCTAATGAGTTCTGCAGACATGATTTCATTTTCTCCTGAGGTACAGAAAATTCCTGGAAGACATTTAAGGTTATTTTGTATCTTTTTTTATCATGGAAAAACCATTTTTCTTTCGTCTGTTTGGCTATCTTTGCAGGAAGCCTGATTTCTGAGATATACCATTTTTGCCCTGATCTGAAGTCACTATTCACTGTTGCAGAGTGCAGACTGAAGTCCCTTTGAGGATTCTAAGTGGTCCAGATGCATACGTGCATGCATACAAGCAAACACAAGGCCCAACATCACCCATTGTTTGTTTGTTCCTTGTACAGCCCCATCAAGTTCTTTATTTATTTTATTGATCCCATTTCTGCTCGTCTTGGAGTCTTGGTCTCGTTTTATTTTCGACCAAAATCTTTGAGTACCTCAAATGGAGCAGGAGCAAACACCAAAGCAAGTGCAACCAGAGGATACTGAGACTACTCAAATAGAGGAACGAGATGCAAAGCGGGACTTTAACATCGATCCAGGTTTAGCAACCAGGAAGCAGGGACTGCAGTGGTGGGGGTAGTCCCCCTTCTTATATTCTTCAACGAGGCCAGCATCAATATATTCCTGGATGTGGCGCTCGATTTCTTCAACCTGTTCCTGAGGAGCGGGATAGAAAGGACGTCTCACTTGCATCTTCTCAAATTCAGGTTTCAGTTTCAGGTCCATCTGGACCAGTTCATTAGAGGACAGGGGAGGCGGTAGGGCGCCGAACACCTCCTCATAGGTTAGGAGCAGTTTCTTTAGTCAGGGGTCAAGGACTCCTGATTTTCTGGTGGAAATCCTCCTCACCGTGGAGGTTGCTCTTACCATGCTCTTTCCTTTTCTGCCGATCAGCAGTTTCGGCAGGTACTGAGCCGTCATCCCACTCAGGGGAACACTGTTGCCGATAGTGCAGAGAATACACCAGGGGTATCTGAGTGTCAGGTAGCGTGTAGGAATCAACGTCCTCCTCAAACCAGATGGAGGATTTCCACGTCTGTCTGCGGTATTGCAGCCGTTCCTGGCGCTCATTAGCTTGGGCCCTCAGGTACAACAGCCGTCGCAGTTCCTGAGTGTCATGCTCCGACCGTGGCATGGTATTAGAAGCAGGCCGTGCTCGAGCATCAGGACTCCGAGCCACAAGTTCACCTCAGCAAGTATGCTGCATGTGCAGTACAGGTTTCCCAACAGTGGAAGTTGGTTCTGAGGTTGACTCTAGGTCTACCTCCTCTAGCCACAGCTAGCTAAGGAAGACACTGTGTTTGAGTTCAACACAGCTGGGATCAACAGGAGGAATAGAGCTGGCGATGTCAGACAGTTGGATGTCAGCATCCTCCTTCACAGCAGCAGGTTCTAAATCGACCACCGCCCCCCCAACCCCCACACAGGCGACTCAGGCACCCCGGCAACCCACCTGGACGACCCCCGACCCGACATCGGCGCCCTCACACCTCCAGACAGAGGTACTCCTCAACCTGGAACCGGACCCCAACCCCAAACCCGACCCCAAACCCAAACCGGACCCCAACCCCAAACCCGACCCCAAACCCAAGCCGGCGCCCACGCGAGCACACACAACACCGCATACGCAACAACACAAACCCACCCGACACCACCCCCGCCCGGGCCCTCGCCCAAGCCAGGACCCCCCACCCACCGCAACCCGCGCCCCCCTCCCGCCGGCACCCACCACCACCGCAGAGACGGCCACCCAGCACGACCCCGTCCAAGCCCTCGTCCACATCCCCGTCACCAAGCGCCCCGTCATCCATCCCCCACAAACCACCACCACTGCCGGCCAAACCGACCCAGGGACGTGGGACCCCTCAACCACCGTCACCGTCAAGCCCGGCCCCCAACCCTTCCCCCATGCCCACCACATAGTGCAGCCCCGGGGACTGCCCACGATGCCCAACCCCCCACCCCCACAAGGGGGACCGGAAAACCCACAAGGACTCCATGGGCCATACCCGCAACACCAACCCCACCACTACCCACACCACCACCACCAGCGGCCCCACCACCACCACTACCAACCCCACCCCCACTACTACCACTGCCCAACGCCCTACCCCACCGGGCTACAACCCCCCGTACACGAACAGCACCAGCTGACGGGATGGCAGCCACCGAGCGCCCCACCCGCATACCCCACCTGCCGCCAGGAGCCACCCCCCCCGTACCAGCCACCACCCCCGTACCAGCCGTACCCCCGCGGCCACCATCCGATGGCCGAAGGGGCCCCATGGACGACGGGGGACCACCCCCCCCAGGCGGCACCGCGCGAGGCCCCGTACCCCCCCGGCCACCATCTGATGGCCGAAGGGGCCCCATGGACGACGGGGGACCTCCCCCCCCAAGCGGCAACGCGCGAGGCCCCGCAGGGGCCGCCGACGCTTCCGGACTGGCCCGACTCGAGCGACGGGGGCTGGTCCCGCAGAGGGCGGCGCTCCCGCTCCCCCCCCGCACGGCACACTCGCCCACGGCGCCCACACTCCCACCGCGCCTCAACCACCAACTCGCGCCGCTCCCGCTCCCCCAGGTACCCCCACGACCCCCAGGGACCCCGCTCCCGTCGCTCCCGCCCCCCCGGGCACCACCACGAGCGCCACCGCCGCCCCATGTCCCCCTCCCCCTCCCCCCACCGGCCACCCAGCCCCCGCCAGCACCACTCCCGCTCCCCCCGACGCAGCCAGGCACGCCACTGCCGCCCCACGTCCACCTCCCCCTCCCCCCACACGCCCCGCCGGGCTCCCCGTTCCCCCCGCCACCCGTACCCATCCACCACCCCCAGCCCCCGCCACCACCACTCCCGCTCCCCCGGATGCCACCGAGCGCGCCACCGCCGCCCCATGTCCACCTCCCCCTCCCGCTCCCCCCTCCGCCCGTACCCGTCCTCCACCCCCAGCCCCCGCCGCCACCGCTCCCTCTCCCCCAGGCACCGCCACCCCCGCCACCACCGCAGGTCTACGTCTTCCCCCCGCCGCTCCAGGACCCCGGGCACGGACCCCTCCCCCCCCCCGGGCCCCCGCCTACCTCGCCTGGTGGTCTCCCCCCGCTCTGCAGGAGCTCCGCCGCTGGGTGAAGTGGGCCGGAGGAGCGGGAAGGCACGAAGGGGTGCACATGGTGCATACCTTCGAGGAGGTGCGCAACCGCACCCCCGCAAACCCCAACAAGGCCGCCCCGGAGGCCATCATGCCGCAAGCGGCATCGGAGGCCCTCCTCCGCAATGCGGTCTAGGGCCTCCCCCCCCCCTACACCCCCCAAGCCCTCCGCCAGTGGGTCCAGGCCACCCACCCCCAGGCCTGGGCCACCGGCGCCCCCTCCCCACCCCGCCCCTCCCGCCACCACCACACCAGGAAGGGGCAGGACAAGGGCAAGGGAAGGGCAAGGGGCACCAAGGAGCACACAGGCAAGAGGGCACGGAAGGGCCCCAAGTGAGGGCAGGCACACGCAGGGACAGGGCGCCGGAACCGACACCACATGGGGGCAGGAAACCACCCAAGAACCAGGAAGGGGCGGGAACGGGGACCAAGACACGGAGGAAAAGGGCACCACGGCAGGCACCACGACCCACACCCAGGAAGGGCACACCACGACGGGGAGACCAGCGCCGCCCAGCCCCACCAAACACCCCAACACACACCACGGAAGCAAACATCGGACGCCATGCGGATCACACCAGCGCACGCCCACCGGCCACCGGAAACCACACGGAGAACGGAGGGCACACCTACACGGGGAGAACGGGCCACACCCACAGAGGAAGCCGCAGGGAACGCTGCCGCACGGCGCACCACCACGCCCTCACCGCCAGGCGATGACCCCGACCACCACAAAGGCCACCTCACAAGCACCGGAAGAGGACGAAGGCATGGCCGCGGCACCCACGACTAGGGACCGAAACCCCCAGAGGACACGGGACCAAGGCACAGGCGCCCAGGGAGGGCAACCCCACGGACCGTCACGCGACCACACCATGGGCTATAAGGGCCGGGCTGCGTTACCGTCGCGGTTTGACGCAGAGTATTGCTATGCACTTGGATTGACGGCCGGGGGCTTGATCTCAGCTGGTCCCACGTCCGTGAGGGCGTCCGTCACCAACTTGTTGCGTCCAGTGGAGGAATGGCACTGCGGCGGCACGCCGATCCCGTCCATGATGAATTTCGAGCGCCGCAAGGGGAAGTGAAAGGCTGTGATCGATCGCGAAGGCCTTGGTGCTGCTGGACGGTGCCCCCTTCAAGGCCATCTCCGAGCGCCGTGAAGACTGGAAGTGCCAAGATTACCACCGGTGCCCCGGACCCCTGCAGTTCAGCACCGGAGATATGGACATCCCCCTGACCCTGAAGTATGAACTCATCCCTGCCGGCGGCACCGACCCGGACCCTCATGTCCCTGCCAGCGCAGCCGAGCTGCAGTGCAAGCCTTTCGCCACTCAAACAGCGTTCGGAAGCCACCTCCACCGTCCGACTCCTGATTTCTGTTTGTCTGCCTTGGAGAAGGAACGCCTTTCCGACACCCCGAGTACGCCTGCCTGTCTGCGAGGCCCGGTGAAGATTGAGTCCATGGGTGAGGGTCAGCGTGCACGCCCCAAGGACACCGTGATCATTCAGCAGAATTTCCCGAAGACCTACCCGACCCACCAGCCCGAGCGGCACGCCCAAGCCCCCACAGCACGGACCCAGCGAGCCACCCACACCTAACCGCACCCCCCAACCACCAGCCGGCCACACTCCGGCCCGCACTCCGCACCACAACACAGGCCAGGCTGACCTCCACTGACCCACCGCGGCACCACACGAGACCACGGCACACCGCACCACAGCGCGCCACAGAGCAACGCACCACAGCACGACGCGACGCGACGCGGCACAGAGCGGCACAGCACGACACAACTGACCCTAACCTGAGGGACTAACCGAAGCCAGCCACCGCACACCCTCGAAGGCGCCGCACCACCACGCCACACACCAGCACTGCAGTCCACACACGGGGCCACAGCGCGCCAGGCGACAACGGTGGCGGACCACCCAGAAGATTACAGCCGGCACCGCAGAGGGGTAAGGACACGAACAACCCCAGGCCCCTAACCCAAAACCACAAGCAGCCGCCTGGCGCAGCCGCCCAGCCGGCAGAGCCAGGACCTAACCCGGCAGGAAGGGGCGCCGAGCCCACCGTGTACAAAGCCCACCCGACCCATGGGGCCGGAACGTGGCCACACAGAACGCAACTGAAGACAGCAGTCCGGAAGACAACACTGAATGCAGGCCAGTGCGTGCGCCAGCCCAGGGAAGGCAGAGGGAGGAACAGGCAAGCCCCCCCCCCCAAAAAAAAAGGAGGGGGGAGGGGGAAAAGGCACGAAAACAGCCCACAGCCGCCAAACCGCCCGCCAACACCACCACACGCGGCCAAGCCCCCCCCCAGAAGGCAACGAAAAAAAAAAAAAAGGACCCCCACAGAGGCACAAGGGGACCACCCACCCAAAACCGGCAACACCAAGCCAGTAACAGCGGACCACGGGGAAAAGAGACACGGAACAAAAAAAAAAAGAGAGCCACCAGCCCAGCCCGAAAGAAAGGGGATGGAGGGACAGGGACCACAAAGCCCGGAAAAAAAAAAGAAAAAAAGAAAAGAAAAAACCAGAGCACAAAAAAAAAAAACACACCCCGACAACCCAGCCAAGAAGGGCTGGGCACAGGCGAGACCCGGGCCCAGCACACACGCCCACACCGCGCGCCGGAGCCGGAAACGGCGGGGGGCAAGCGGGGCGCCAACGAAACCACACACGTCCCAAAAGCAGGCCGAAACCGAAGCCCAACCACGAACACCACAAACAGCCGACACTAGAGGGACAACACCACAAACCGTGCCCAAACACACCCAGCCAAGACCCCAGCCAGGACTGGCGGGGTTAACAAAACCCGCACCCAACCGCCAACCGGACCCAAACACAAACGCCACACAACAGTAGGAAACCCAGTGCCCACAGCCCGGGCACTGAGGCAGCCCGTGCCATGCAGGTGACCCGGCCAAACGAGATCCGGAGCCCGGTGGTAAGGCTGCATCCTAAGGCCTGCGCTGCTTTGGGACTCGAGGCGGAGCGTGCGACACCCAAGCGCCTCGGAACCCTAGTACCAAGAACGTGCATGCACGCCTTGGGAACGGGATACACCAGGAAGTCCGGTGAACCCCTAGGGTTCCGCCCAAAGGAGGGGACGTGCGCAAGCACGGGGGCACACCCTCCCGGCGAGACAAGCATGTCACGCAGGCGGCGATCAGCCCTCCCGGCGTAGCCCGGGGCCGCTTTGTTGGGGGCCAACAGTCAGGTCTAGCGGGAAGTAAGCCGCCTCCCCTCTTCACGCGCGAAGCCTCTTCCTGTTCGTCACAGGGGCGACGCCAGGGGGAACCATGGGGCGCCTCTCCACGACCGAGTGCACCTACCTACCTACCTCCATGAATGAGCAACAGCTTCTCAAAACATTGGTTTCGTATGGAGCAATGGTATTATTCTTTATTGGAGTTTGGTTGGGACATTGCGGGAAAATTTATCCATCGAGCTTGATCACTTCCAATATGGGTGAAAGACACTTAATGGCTTAACTTTAATTCAAAACAGTGTTTATCCCTTGTATTATATGACATGAGTTATTCTTTGTTATTGCATTGTTTCTTCTTTGAACACTATTTTTAATATAGCACAGCATGGCCTTTGCTTTATCTATTTTTTTGGCTAGTCTCGTTGAGATTGAGCTGTTTAGTAATAGGCATTTTTCTGCAACATATGGTCGTCTAACAGAAAATGAATAAGAGTTTCAGACTCAGCATAAAATTCCGCATCTAAATAGTGGTCATAAGACTATTTCATTTTTTTGATCATTTTTGCCCCGTGAGTGCGCCGCTCCCACTATGGGCGATTCCTACTGAGTTCCGAGGTCATCAGGAAAGTTCCTAATGAGTTCTGCAGACATGATTTCATTTTCTCCTGAGGTACAGAAAATTCCTGGAAGACATTTAAGGTTATTTTGTATCTTTTTTTATCATGGAAAAACCATTTTTCTTTCGTCTGTTTGGCTATCTTTGCAGGAAGCCTGATTTCTGAGATATACCATTTTTGCCCTGATCTGAAGTCACTATTCACTGTTGCAGAGTGCAGACTGAAGTCCCTTTGAGGATCCTAAGTGGTCCAGATACATACGTGCATGCATACAAGCAAACACAAGGCCCAACATCACCCATTGTTTGTTTGTTCCTTGTACAGCCCCATCAAGTTCTTTATTTATCTTATTGATCCCATTTCTGCTCGTCTTGGAGTCTTGGTCTCGTTTTATTTTCGACCAAAATCTTTGAGTACCTCAAATGGAGCAGGAGCAAACACCAAAGCAAGTGCAACCAGAGGATACTGAGACTACTCAAATAGAGGAACGAGATGCAAAGCGGGAATTTAGCATCGATCCAGGTTTAGCAACCAGGAAGCAGGGACTGCAGTGGTGGGGGTAGTCCCCCTTCTTATATTCTTTAACGAGGCCAGCATCAATATATTCCTGGATGTGGCGCTCGATTTCTTCAACCTGTTCCTGAGGAGCGGGATAGAAAGGACGTCTCACTTGCGTCTTCTCAAATTCAGGTTTCAGTTTCAGGACCATCTGGACGAGTTCATTAGAGGACAGGGGAGGCGGCAGGGCGCCGAACACCTCCTCATAGGTTAGGAGCAGTTTCTTTAGTCAGGGGTCAAGGACTCCTGATTTTCTGGTGGAAATCCTCCTCACCGTGGAGGTTGCTCCTACCATGCTCTTTCCTTTTCTGCCGATCAGCAGTTTCGGCAGGTACTGAGCCGTCATCCCACTCAGGGGAACACTGCTGCCGATAGTGCAGAGAATACACCAGGGGTATCTGAGTGTCAGGTAGCGTGTAGGAATCAACGTCCTCCTCAAACCAGATGGAGGATTTCCACTTCTGTCTGCGGTATTGCAGCCGTTCCTGGCGCTCATTAGCTTTGGCCCTCAGGTACAACAGCCGTCGCAGTTCCTGAGTGTCATGCTCCGACAGTGGCATGTTATTAGAAGCAGGCTGTGCTCGAGCATCAGGACTCCGAGCCACGAGTTCACCTCAGCAAGTATGCTGCATGTGCAGTACAGGTTTCCCAACAGTGGAAGTTGGCTCTGAGGTTGACTCTAGGTCTACCTCCTCTAGCCACAGCTAGCTAAGGAAGACACTGTGTTTGAGTTCAACACAGCTGGGAACAACAGGAGGAATAGAGCTGGCAATGTCAGACAGTTGGATGTCAGCATCCTCCTTCACAGCAGCAGGTTCTAAATCGCCATCAGGGGATTCACACCCTGCAAATGTGGCAGAAAGGTGCTCAAGAGATCTTTTTTTGAGATCAAAAAGGGTCAAGCTACCATTTTCGGCCATGACCCCTTTCAGTACCAACTGGTCCAGATCACATGGGGGTACAGGGTTGAGAGATACATGGACAACGGATAAGAAACTGGCCCATTCAGGGGACTGCATTGCTGTGTCTGAATCCTGAGGCACATAGATTGGACCGTCAGGGAGTGGTACCCTTCCCACAGTCATTCGGTCCAGCAGTCGGCGCCAATAAGCGTGTTCACCTGAACAACCCCAGTCAGGTGTGCACATGACAACACTTCCTCCCTCATAAGCGATTTCGGTTAGAACCTTCGCGAGCAGGGAGAAGGGAAGGTTAGCATACGCTAGGCGCATTGCTTTCCAGAAGAAATGGAAAGCATTATTCAACTGTTTCGAGCAATACAACTGCATGATGTGCTGTTGTTGACTTGCGAACAATTCCACATGGATCTCATCAAGGCATACCTGCAGGGCCGCCAGTCCTTTTTCAAGAACGTGACGGGCCAGTTCGTATTTTTCAGTTCATTGTGCAGCGCAACGAAGACTCTTTTTGTCCTGACAGCTCCAAAGTTACGGAGAAGAGCCCACTGCCAAAGTCGCAGTGTAGAGAATAGGGGCGTTTCAGAGACAACATTTTTAACTAAGGGTCTCTTCGTAGGAAGTCGGTGCAAATGACGATGTCAAAGGCGTCAGTGTCCAAAGCTCTGCACCGTTGGGTCACAGTTTCGTCGCCAAGAC
Organism: Eutreptiella sp. 'Long Island Sound 2002'; assembly: GCA_964036045.1. Taxonomy (NCBI): domain Eukaryota; phylum Euglenozoa; class Euglenophyceae; order Eutreptiales; family Eutreptiaceae; genus Eutreptiella; species Eutreptiella sp. 'Long Island Sound 2002'. Next base: position 60,854,524 of record OZ038384.1, on the reverse strand, counting down.
AAATGGTCACATCCAAACCCCCCAAGGAATGAATGGTACACCCATCCCCTACTTTTATGGCCACTGCTTTCTTGAAAGTCTTTAGCAGGCGCCGAGCCACTATAGAGAGTAGTGCGCTGGTGTCAAGCACTGCACAAAAAACTTGATCCCCGATTTTCAGGAGGATTCAGAAAAACAAGTCTCCCACTTCAGAGCTGCCCCCCCACTCCTCAGCAGGGAATGTCACATCAACCCCTGCAGACATGAGGGACGTGGCCATCCAGGCCAGTCGCCTCTTCTTGGAGTTAGACCCCTCAGGGGAGGTGTTATCACCCTGTGGGCGCTTCTTGGGGTCAACACAGGCAGGAGGGGGAGAAAAAGCCGGCGCTGATAAGCGCCTCTGGGGGTTGGGGGTTCCACTCTTGCCACCCCCCTTGCCTCCTCCTTTACCACCCTTGTTCCCATTCTGGGGAGTTCTGGAGGGTGTTTGGGCTTTCTGGCGTTCAGCCTCCTGCCGTGTGTGTTTGTCACTCTCAAGTTCTTTTATGTGACATTCGTCATCGTAGTGACGACGTTTGCCACAGTACCCACAGGCGATGGTACACCTGAAATGATCCTGATGGGTCAATGTTCCCATCTTTAGCGTGCTGCTGTCTTTTCAGTTGCAGCACACAACCACTGCGATGGTCGCAGTCAGGGGCATGACAGGGTGCTCCATTGTCATTGACAGGCTTACAGTAGAAGCGTGGGGGTGTACCTGTTTCAGGTTTCATGTCATTCATGGCAGGCAGGTTACCACCCCATTTACCACCACGGTTGTTGGCGTTGGAGGGATTTTCAGGCCCTTTCCCGTCGCCACGTTCAGGGGTAGGGGTGCGACCTCGACCTGGGTGTCTCTTGGGGAATTTCTCCATATGGGAGTCATTTTCCCTCTCAAGGGCCAGCTCGATGAGCAGGTCCACAAGGTCATCGTACGCTTTGGTCCGACTCTTCCTCTCTGAGGTGGTGCGGCAATCGTCCAACGTACGTGTAGGGATTTTACTCACAAGCCACAGGTGGGGTTCTGTGGGTCCATAGAAACCCACGTTCATTCGTGAGAACAGATACTCCAGGTCGCACACATATTCAGAGACTCGTGCAGCGGAAGAAAATTCAGGGAGCATAGGGAGCTCACCAATCGGTGTGCGTACACTGAGGTCTGTTTCATAGACCGGGAAAGATTTCTCAAGTCTTTGGAGAGCCTCGGCCCACGTAGAAGAGGTTTTCACAATCTGCTTCACCTGTTTTTGCGAAACTTTATTTGTGCGTGAGCGTTTCAAAAGAGAACATTTATTGGCCACGTCTACATGAGATTGGCCGATACGCAAAACAAACTCGGCAAATACCTCTGCCCATTCAGGCAGTTGTTTCGGGTCAAACTTCGGCGACTCCAGCTTAACGTTCGCCTTGGCCTGAAGGGGGGGAAGGTACTCCAGCGAGAGGTGCTAGACCTGTTAGCCCCTTTTTCTCAGTCTCTGTCACCGGAACGTCCTGTAGCTCAGTGATGGGACTGTTCTGGCACAGGGAAAAAAAGGGCTGGGGCATATTACCTTGGGTAGCAACCTGGAGACCCTTGATCGTTTGAGATCATCAGCAAGCGTGCTCAATGCAGGAGAGGGTGAGGCCAACTCTGGCTTCGGTAAGGGTTAAGTGATACCCATCTTTGCCTTGACAGCCTCAGACAGGGCTGTCACATCCTGATCTTCGGACCCACACACTAGTTTGGCCAGTAGTTGGGCCGTACGGTCCAGGGTACCATAGGTTGGGCCTGGGAGATGGGAATCCTCCAAATCAGCTGGGCACACTTCAGGGTTCCTGCTAGTGGTTGGCAGCTCTGGACACAGAGCTGGCCCTCTCGGTCGCCAGGGTAGAGACACAGTGTTGGCCAGGTCCGTAGGTGGGCCGGAGTAAGGGTAGGAACCCATCTCCGTATGTGGTGGGTATTCCAAGGCTTCGAGTGGTTCCTTCCCATCTTCCCCTCGGACAGACTTGTAGTACTCTTCGCGGAGCAGGTACTCCTCCGTTCTCCTTCTCACTTTGTCTTTTTCCTCAGAGCCTCCAACTGCCGTAGACGAAGATGCAGGGCAGGCTGAACGGGAGATGGAGACAGAAACTCGTCGGCGGGGGTGCGGCAGGCTGTTACCACGGGTCGCTATGGCCTCAGTGGTCAAGGGTATTGGTATTTCTCTGGGCGCTTCTTGTTCCGCCCTTGTGTGACCTGGATCTCTTTGAGACCCAGATGCAACTCTGAGCTTGGGCTCACTCGTTGAGATGGGCCCGCTGCTCCCCAGTTGTACTTGTACACTCCGAATTGGCCAAGTCCTGGCGGACAGTTGTACTGATGGTGTGGACATATTGTTTGCTGCGTTTGGCTTGTGTCCTTCTCAGAGTCCGTTCTCAAGGGTTGCCTCTGCTACCAGAAAGATATCCATGATTAGTGCCCTAATAGTTTTGACGAAATGCTGCGGGTTTTGGTGTTGAAAAAAAGAAACCAAAGCCGCAAGTAGAGCAAAAACAGGATGTGGTTCGAATCAATGAATAGTTTCAAATCCAGTGTATTACAGAAGGGCTGCAGATAGACAAAGGAGGCCTAAGTACAAAGATTCAATCAGACAAATGATTGTTATTCGAAAACTGGCATGACTCTGGCCGCCAAGTTAGCATCAAGCACTTCATTTGCACTCTTTCAGATTAAATCGAGTTGGTTAGGAATCGGGGGCATAACAGTTAGGCAAGACACAGAATATGACTTGGCCAAGCAACTGAATTCAGAACCAGTTAAAATGTAGAACCACAATGAGTGGTAGAATCAATTGAGTATATGGGTCCTGAGATGGGGGACCACTAGGCTTAACCTACAAGGCCCTGGGCAACAAGTGCTTACTCTTTTTTGGTATAACCTCCATGAAGGAAGATACCTCCGCTCAGTCGAGCGGTGGGTGTGAACTTCATGGGGGGCTAGAGTTGGAACCCTGGTGACTTTGAGAAAGTGTACTTTAAATTTCCAAAGATATATAAAAATGATTAGGTAAGTCTCAGCATCAACAAAAGGGTTTTAGGGGGGGGGTGGCCTCGATCAAGTCCTCCAAGAAAGACATGGCAGTGACTTCTTCTTACTCAGTACCGCCCCCCTATGAGACGATGCGAAGCGCGCCTGACACGTCCTTCCACGAAAGCGGAACCCCTGGCGGCGCACCAAGCTACCAGTGGTCCACAAAGATCTAATCAGATTTTTTGAAATGCCCTTGTGGACCGGGGAAAATGCAACGAAGGAGTTGACTGGGGATTCATCCACAATCTCGTCGAGACCGACCTGCCCAACCAAATTGCACGCCTGAACCGCATGCAGTGAGGGATTTGTGGGATCGACGACCTGATGCATGTTGCAGATGGAGTCAACCTGCTCTTCAGGTATCGACGTTTCTGAACATTGGCAAAGATGCGCCGGTCAGCACCCTCCGCTTAGGCGACCGGCCCTGGGGGAAAAGCGGTCAACCCCTTGCAAGCAAGACCACCATCTTCGCGGCCTCATGGCAACACGTAAGTTCCGAAAATTCACCTTGGTATTGCTGCTTGCCTGCCTGCGTGAGTTGCGTAGAGTTTGATTTTCTAAGGAGAAACGTTAAATTTTTTGGTTTTCAGAAGGTTTTCAAAGGCACGGAAAAAAAGCAGGGGTATTTAGCAAAGGAAAAGAGGACAGAAGGAAAAACAAACACCAGCAGCGCAGACAACCGCACACCACTGCCCACCAGCACAACACCGCAAGGCAGCACAGCACCGCAGGACACAGCACAGGGCGCAGGACACCACAGGACAAGGCACAGAACAGCAAGACACCACGACACAAAAGAGCGGCACCACCACACCGCAGAACACACAGGGAGACACCACAACACACAGGGACACGCCACAGCTTGAGGCACCTACAACAGCGCAGACGCAACCAGAACCGGACAACAAAACGCGCAGCGCAACACTGCACCGCAAACACAGATAAGAGACACAAACCAACACCACCAACAAAGCAAAACGGACAGCAGGACACCACAGCACGGCACCAGCAGACGACCACGGGCCACCAGACCCAGCACCGCACCACAGCACACCAAAAGAAAAAAGCACAGCACACGGCAGCGCACCACAGCACCGAGCGCCAGCAACAGCACGCACCACACAAACAGCACAACGCAAGCGCACCAGCACAGCGAAGCACAGTACCGCACAGAGTGGAGAGGACAGGGAACGCACAGCACAGCACCCAAGGACACTCACAGCACAAAGCAGAGCGGCGAAAAACAGCACACACCACCACGCAACGACAAAACACACACTGCGCGGCGGAACACCGCAAAACAGAGCGCCGCAAAGCACAGTGCCCCAGGGCGACGGGGAGCACCAGAGGGCACGACACGACGAGCAGCGGCACCAACCGAGCGCAGCAAAACAACACAGCACACAACAGCACATCATCGGGCGAACAAAGCGCAGCACCGCAACCCGGGACACACAGCACAGCACAACACACGGCACACAGCACCGAGCGGAAGCGACGAAAACCGCGAGACACAAAAAGAGGGGGGGGGCAACCACCGGGGAGCAGCCAACGGCCAGACGGGAGGCACGAAAGAGGCGAGAACGCACGGAGAGCCGAGAAGCGGGAGGCCAACAAAGGAAACGACGCGCAGCGCCGAGGCACAAGGCACCCGGGGCCGGAAACCGGACAAAGCCGGAGAGAACAGGAAAGCGCAACAGGGAAAAAAAAAGAAAAAAGAACGGAGCACCAAGCAGCAGGGGGGGGGGGGGCAGCAACCACCAGGGAGCAAAATGGCCAGGCGAGACACAGGAAAAGGAGAGAGCGCACAGAGGGCCAAGAAGCGGGAGGCCCACAAAGCAAACCAAACACATCGCCAAGGCCCAGGGCACCCGGGGCCGGAAACCAGAGAAAGCCGGAGAGAATGGGGGCGCACGCGGAAAAAAAAAGAGGGGGGGGGACACCGAGCGCCAGCGACGAAACCACACGGACACAAAGGAAGTGGGGGGGGGGGGGGCAACAAGCACCAGGGAGCAGCCAACGGCCAAGCGGAAAAAAAAAAGCGAGAGCGCACGAAGCGCCGACAGGCGGGAGGAAAAAAAAACGCAAAGCACAGCGCCAAGGCCCAAGGCACCCGGGGCCGGAAACCAGAGAAAGCGGGAGACAACGGGGACGCGGACAAGGAAAAACAAAAGGAACAGAAGCGAAGCAGAAAGCCAAAGCGGCCAAGAGAAAAGGTGAGGCGCACCAGAACGCGCCCAGGAGGCCAGCCCGCCCGACCCCGCCAAGAAGAGCAAGCACACGCACACACGCGCAGGACCCTGGCGTGGCGTCCTCCGACCCGCAAGGGGCGGTGTCGGCGTCCACACGAAACAGCCCCGGTGCACCGGTCGAGTCCCCCGTCAAATGACGGACGGTCGGGGAAACCAGACGCGTCAGTGACTGGGTCCACACACGCCAACCACCGCAGCGCAGCAGCCCAAGACAAACGCCGGAGGGACCCGCCAGAGACAACCCCATCGCGAGCTCCGAACGGCTACGACGCGGAGCGAGCCCAGCGCCCCCGCCTCGCCGGGGGCCAGCGGCAGGCACAAAGAGCCCGGTTCTCGGCCGGCCTCCGCGTGCCCCGCGCAGCCGCCCAGTAAAGCCGAGGGCGCAAGCCCCCGGGTCGGAGGAAGGCACCACGGCGACGGGAAAGCCGACTGGAGCACCGAGAGCGCCCGGACCGGACGAGGCGCGGCGCACCAGGTGGGGCCACGGGGCACGCCAGAGAGGCGCGCCGCTGCCCACAACCAAGGCACACGGACAGGTGCCAAGCAGCGACGGCCGTCGGGTGCCAAAAATTCGGACAGCGCGCACAACACGCAACGAACCACGGCACAGGGACAGGTGCCAGGCAACAGCCAACCCAAACACCACAAACCTGAGCCAGGAGCCAAAAACGGAGCCCGAGCACACACACCCAACGCACACCCCAGCCAGGAGTGGCGGGGCGCAGCCGAAACCCAAGCCCAAACACACACACCCACACCGCGCACCCGTGCCAGGAGTGGCTGGGTGCATGCGGAGCACGCACACAGCCCAACACCCCAGCCAAGAGTGGCGGGGCGCAGCCAAAACCCGAGCCCAAACACACACACCCACACCGCGCACCCGTGCCAGGAGTGGCTGGGTGCAAGCGGAGCACACACACAGCCCAACACCCCAGCCAGGAGTGGCGGGGCGCATCCAAAGCCCAAGCCCAAACACACACACCCACACCGCGCACCCGTGCCAGGAGTGGGTGGGTGCAGGCGGAGCACGCACACAGCCCAACACCCCAGCCAGGAGTGGCGGGGCGCAGCCGAAACCCGAGCCCAAACACACACACCCACACCGCGCACCCGTGCAAGGAGTGGCTGGGTGCAAGCGGAGCACACACACAGCCCAACACCCCAGCCAGGAGTGGCGGGGCGCAGCCAAAACCCGAGCCCAAACACACACACCCACACCGCGCACCCGTGCCAGGAGTGGCTGGGTGCAAGCGGAGCACGCACACAGCCCAACACCCCAGCCAAGAGTGGCGGGGCGCAGCCAAAACCCGAGCCCCAACACACACACCCACACCGCGCACCCGTACCAGGAGTGGCTGGTGCAAGCGGAGCACACACACAGCCCAACACCCCAGCCAGGAGTGGCGGGGCGCATCCAAAGCCCAAGCCCAAACACACACACCCACACCGCGCACCCGTGCCAGGAGTGGGTGGGTGCAGGCGGAGCACGTAAACAGCCCAACACCCCAGCCAGGAGTGGCGGGGCGCAGCCGAAACCCGAGCCCAAACACACACACCCACACCGCGCACCCGTGCAAGGAGTGGCTGGGTGCAAGCGGAGCACGCACACAGCCCAACACCCCAGCCAGGAGTGGCGGGGCACAGCCAAAGCCCGAGCCCAAACACACACACCCACACCGCGCACCCGTGCCAGGAGTGGCTGGGTGCAAGCGGAGCACACACACAGCCCAACACCCCAGCCAGGAGTGGCGGGGCGCAGCCAAAGCCCAAGCCCAGACACACGCACCCACACCGCGCACCCGTGCCAGGAGTGGCTGGGTGCAAGCGGAGCACGCACACAGCCCAACACCCCAGCCAGGAGTGGCGGGGCACAGCCAAAGCCCGAGCCCAAACACACACACCCACACCGCGCACCCGTGCCAGGAGTGGCTGGGTGCAAGCGGAGCACACACACAGCCCAACAACCCAGCCAGGAGTGGCGGGGCGCAGCCGAGACCCGAGACCATACACACACACCCACACCGCGCACCCGTGCCAGGAGTGGCTGGGTGCAAGCGGAGCACGCACACAGCCCACCACCCCAGCCAGGGGTGGCGGGGCGCAGCCGAAACCCGAGCCCAAACACACACACCCACACCGTGCATCCGTGCCAGGAGTGGCTGGGTGCAAGCGGAGCACGCACACAGCCCAACACCCGAGCCAGGAGTGGCGGGGCGCAGCCCAAACCCGAGCCCAAGCACACACACCCACACCGCGCACCCGTGCGAGGAGTGGCTGGGTGCAAGCGCAGCACGCACACAGCCCAACACCCCAGCCAGAAGTGGCGGGGCGCAGCTGGAACCCGAGCCCAAACACACACACACACACACACCGCGCACCCGTGCCAGGAGTGGCCGGGTGCAAGCGGAGCACGCACACAGCCTAACACCCCAGCCAGGAGTGGCGGGGCGCAGCCGAAACCCGAGCCCAAACACACACACCCACACCGCGCACCCGTACCAGGAGTGGCTGGTGCAAGCGGAGCACGCACACAGCCCAACACCGCAGCCAGGAGTGGCGGGGCGCAGCCAAAGCGCAAGCCCAAACACACACACCCACACCGTGCACCCGTGCCATGAGTGGCTGGGTGCAAGCGGAGCACGGGCACAGCCCAACACCCCAGCCAGGATTGGCGGGGCGCAGCCGAAACCCGAGCCCAAACACACACGTCCACACCGCGCACCCGTGCCAGGAGTGGCTGGGTGCAAGTGGAGCACGCACACAGCCCAACACCCCAGCCAGGAGTGGCGGAGCGCAGCCAAAACCCGAGCCCAAACACACACACCCACACCGCGCACCCGTGCCAGGAGTGGCTGGGTGCAAGCGGAGCACACACACAGCCCAACACCCCAGCCAGGAGTGGCGGGGCGCAGCCGAAACCCGAGCCCAAACACACACACCCACGGCGCGCACCCGTGCCAGGAGTGGCTGGGTGCAAGCGGAGCACGCACAAGAGCACACACACAGCCCAACACCCCAGCCAGGAGTGGCGGGGCGCAGCCGAAACCCGAGCCCAAACACACACACCCACACGCGCAACCGTGCCAGGAGTGGCTGGGTGCAAGCGGAGCACACACACAGCCCAACACCCCAGCCAGGAGTGGCGGGGCGCAGCCGAAACCCGAGCACAAACACACACACCCACACCGCGCACCCGTGCCAGGAGTGGCTGGGTGCAAGCGGAGCACGCACACAGCCCAACACCCCAGTCAGGGGTGGCGGGGCGCAGCCAAAACCCGAACCCAAATACACACACCCACACCGCGCACCCGTGCCAGGAGTGGCTGGGTGCAAGCGGAGCACGCACACAGCCCAACACCCCAGCCAGGAGTGGCGGGGCGCAGCCAAAACCCGAGCAGAAACACACACATTCACACCGCGCACCCGTTCCAGGAGTGGCTGGGTGCAAGCGGAGCACACACACAAGCGCACGCACACCCCAACACCCCAGGCAAGAGTGGCGGGGCGCAGCCGAAACCCGAACCCAACCACAACCCAGACCCAAACACAAACGCCGCACAACAGTAGGAAACCCAGTGTCCATAGCCCGGGCACTGAGGCAGCCCGTGCCATGCAGGTGACCCGGCCAAACGAGATCCGGAGACCGGGGGTAGGGCTGCATCCTAAGGCCTGCGCTGCTTTCCGGACTCGAGGCGGAGCGTGCGACACCCAATCACCTCGGAACCCCAGTACCAAGAACATGCATGCATGCCTTGGGAACGGGATACGCCAGGAAGTCTGGTCAACCCCTAAGGTTCTGCCCAAAGGAGGGGACGTGCGCAAGCACGGGGGCCCACCCTCCTGGCATGACAAGCAGTCACGCTGGCGGCGATCAGCCCTCCCAGTGTTGCCCGGGGCCCCTTTGTTGGGGGCCACCAGTCAGGTCTAGTGGGAAGTAAGCCGCCTCCTCTCTTCACGCGCGGAACCTACTCCTGTTCGTCACAGGGGCCACGCCAGGGGGAACCATGGGGCGCCTCTCCACGACCGAGTGCACCTACCTACCTACCTACCTCAGCACCCTCCGCTTTTTCGATTCTTGGGCTCGTTCGAGACTTCCAGAAGGTTTGCCAGACGAATGACTGGTTATTCGAAGACCGAGCCCCCTTTCTCGCGTATAAGGCGGACTTGCTTCTTCGACGACACCAACTTCGAGGCCTACGAGGTACCACTCGACTGGGGTACAAGAGGTATGGGTGCGCCCCAGTGTGAACCCAGGACCTCATGGTCCAGCTCCAGGAATACTATCGACTAGGAGAGTTGACTGGTCCGCACGCCTACAATGCGGTCGCACGAGGAGCCCCAATCGATCTGGTCCAGCTGGCAACGACGTACCAGACTGGCCCTGGACAAATCAGGTACTACGACTTCGATAAGAAAATTCGAAGAGCTGCGCGTCTCCATTCTACCAATGAGGAGTACCTCAACCTTTTTACGCTCGGGGACGCCGCTGATTTGACCCGACATGTGGGTACTTCGAAATATCTCATGTCCCTCTTCGAAGGCGGATACACAAATGGACGCTGTTGGCGCCGAGAAGTCCCGTTTGGAACAGATGTTTTTGTCGATAAACGGGAGGAGCTCAAGTCGGGCGGTTCGCCTGCGAGCGACTCGTTCCATCCGCATCCTGTCGAAAACAGGTTCTCGTCAATGGATTGGAACGTGTACCGACATCACTTCGATGTACCCATGTTCAGTTACCTCACGCCGATCCATGATGACTTCAAAGCTGCCCATCGACACAAGGTCAGTTGCCGTGACCAAGTCCTTGAGGCAGTCATTGTCGACACAGCTTCGAGCCTTGTGACTGCAGGAGTCGTTCGATTCTCTCTGTAAAACACTCTCGCCGATGGTCAGTATGTGCATCAACACCTCGGTCGACTCCAAGCAAACTCTCGAGCAAGCAGTCTCGAGATCACCGACCGATATGCCCTCGGTCCTTGGGTCGACGGCGTCAGCCCCATCATCGTTGCTCCGAGAGTTTCGATTCCCGACATGCCGTGCTGGTGAGTCGACAACCGAACTCGTCAGTTCTACCACAGCAGTGCCGCTGGTACCGGTTCCAAGCAAACATACCGATGGACCACCGGTCGAAATGACGCGTTGTCCTTCGAGACCACCAATCGAATGTATTTGTAGAACCCTGCAATCTGGCAGCCGTCAAACCTTTTGGATTTCTTCACGACCAAGTCACAAACATTGGGACCGGGACAGTTTTGAGCTCTTGCCCTTGGGCATGTCTTCGTATTCCAAAACAAGTGCCCTGTCGGCGGCCGGCCTGGCGATCCCAACCTTCGATTGGTCAACCATCGATCCTGTATCCTGATTCAGAAACGTGCCCTCGAGAGCGATGTTCGTGGACATTATACGGGCCATGAAACCTTCAAGTTCATGGCTAGCGTCGAAACGCTGAAGGAGGTGCACGAAGCATGTCGGCTTCAGGTGGATGGCTCCTCCACATTCCTGTTGGGCACATACTGCTGATTCGACGGTCGGAATGCCAAGTAATGGCTCATTCGACAGTGGGAATACCAAGTAATGGCTGATTCGACAGTCGAGACACCCTCAATGGCGTCGACTGCTTTAATATGCCCTGTCGATCTGACAGATGTATAGTCCTGTTGGTTGTTTGTTTGCGGGGCACTCAGCTCTCATAGCTGTGCCCAATGTTATGGTGTCTCGAGGAGCCAACAGCCTTGCTGTGGGTAGCGCCCGTGCATGTGCCTCGCGAGGTTGTCTTCTGCAGCTTCCGCCAAGATGCAGCCGGTGACAAAGTCGAACACAGCGCGTGAGTGAGGCGCTGATGACAGGTATACCATACACTGGATCCCAGTCTGTGGGTTTCGACCACTACTATGCTTCAGGAAGCCAGCACATGTCAAGGTCCAGAAAATTTTCTTCCTACCACCTGCCTATTCAGTTTCGACACTGTGGCGCCCACCAGGACGAATGAGACCTCTTCGAGGTCTAAGGGGGGGGTAGTGTTATGGTTTCGAGCAGCAGCAGCGCAGCGAGCGCCCGAGTCGCAATTGCACTGCAGTCTGTGAATATATCTGAAGCATCAAGATGCCAGTTGAACAAAGTGCTGTATAATACTTCGATATCTTTGAACAGGGCTTTTGTCTTCGAATTTGTGAAGTGTGTATGAATTGGTGTTCCGCCTAAACATCCTGCGCAGAAGAAGGATTGTCGTATTTTGAAACTTTCGAGAAACAGGACAGTTCCCAAGTCCGACCACAAAAATATGCCAAGTTGGGAACACCATATCTCCATTGAACGAGGAAGCTAGCTGCAGAAGAAGTGCGATTGTTGTAGCATATGAGCAATGCTCAATTCCCCTAGATTTTGGTATTTGCTCATCCGGAGATATGCAACATAGGGTGCCACCGATGTCCCGAACTTATGCCCTTGTTGCTGTGTTGTGCCCCGTCGTGTGACTCTCCCCCCGGGGCCAGCAGGAGGGCAAGCCACACTCCAATCATCAGGGTCAAAGGGAATATGAAGTGACGTGCATTGAGGCTTGGCTTGGCAGGATCGCCGCCAAAAGCCTACCCTAGTCAGCCACCCCAGGCGACAAGATTTTCCGATTTTGGCAACCTGACCCCACATTAACGTTTGCAACGTGGTAGTTTTGAAAATAACCGGTTTAAAGTGATTATTTTTTGCAAAAAAAACGGGTTTTGCCCATTGATAGTTTTCAAAACAAGCGGTGTTTCTGATGAATTGCCCTTTACTCACCAAAATCTTGTCATCACCTGCAGAGACCCCATATAAGTCGGAGCACAGTGATCAAAACTACGTCGGAAGTTGTGCTTCAGCATCGGCCATCGTTTATTACTACCAAAGCCTCTGTTTAGTGCAAAAAAGCCGAAAAAATGCACCGCCCAAAAGAACCCGAAAAAATTAGAACCATTCCGATTAATTGGTTTCAATCAGTCTTCAAAAGAACCTGTTGTGCCAATTGTTTTGAAAACAACCTCCGATTGTTGCCGATAACCGGTTTTTTTGATTAAACGTTAAAACCGGTTCGGAACCCTACCCCACATTGCGACCCCGTGGTGCCAGGGTGCGGGGGAATCTAAGGGAAGCAGATTGCATAGGGCCTTCAGGGAGGTTGTGCTCAAAGAGTACAGGGTTGGTTCCTTTGCCCCTGCCCTGCCCATCCGAGGGGTGAATTGTAGACTTTCTTCAGCTAAAGTCCGGTTGGGCTGAAACAGCCCATCTTCAGTCCCTAACGCCTAGGGGATATTGGCGGGGCCATATCGCCGGCTCCGAGTGAAGTTGGAAGGTGCCATCAAAGGGGCATTGGGAGACAGTGTTGGTTGGCTCTGGAACCTGTTTGCCTCCGGAAATAGGCCTGCGGCTCGTCCGGCTGCTCCTCTCCTGGCAGCGATCTAGGGTCTAATCTGGGCAGGTCCGTAGGTTGAGTTTGAACCCCCGCACCTGCATGCCACAAGGGAGGTGAGAACTGGGTATGGGATATGATGGGGGACTGAGTGTCTATCGAGAAAAAGTTTCTGATTCGCTCACACTTGTGCTTGTCCCTTGTATTTGTTTTAGAAAACCCTTGCTGATTTTCCACAAGTCAAAATGTAGTCCACACAAAGGTAAAGTAGAGCAAGTCCAGGCACGAGATCAATCAAATCAGGATAAGTCCTTCCACAATCAAAAAATGCGTAACAAAGAGGGGCTGCAGATAGACAAAAGTAGATCTAAATACAAAGCTCCAATGGTGTATCTACAAAAATAGATGATTTTATGTGAAACCTGGCATGACTCGGGCCTCTAAGCTAGCACCAAGCATTTCATGTGCAGTCCGTCCGACACAATGGCGTTGGTTAGGAATCTGGGGCAAAGGAGTTGGGCCAGACAGACGATATGGCTTGGCCAGCATGGCCAAGCAACTGGATTCAGAATCAGTTAAAAGGTAGAACCACAATAAGTGGTAGAAACAATCCAGTATAAGGGCCTTGAGGTGGGGGACCACTAGGCGTAACCTACAAGGCCCTAGGCAAGAAGTGCCTACTATATTTTGGTATTACATTCATGAAGGAAGATACCTCTGCTCACGTGAGTGGTAGGGGTGAACTTCATGGCGGGCTAGGGTTATAACCCTAGTTACTTTGAGAAGGTTTAGTTCAAGCTTCAAGAGACTGATAAAAATGATTAAGTGTTAGTCTCAACATCAACGAAAGGGTTTAGGGGGTGGTGGGACTGGATCAAGTACCCCAAGAAAGACATGGTAGTGACGTTTTCTCACCTCCCCCTGGAGTAGTAGTTGATCAAGCTAGTAGGACCAAGGAAAGAGGCTCAAATGTCGGCAAAATTACCTCAGAAAATGCATTAAGCCAGCAAATAAGACTCCCATCAGGTCATAGAACCTTATCACACTGTAGGTACCCTTGAAAAACAGTGTAATGTACCATGAATGATGTCCCTTCCATGGGGCATTCCTCAAAAGTCGCCAGCGTCCGGCGAAAATGTTTGGTAAAGATTTGGGGGTAGTGGGGTTACAAACCAGGACTCCCTCCCTGAAGGACACATGCTTGCCCACCAGGGTACAGTTGAACGTTCAAATGCGGACGGCTATCGCTGTATAGCCAGCTGCCCCCCTGCGACCGCCATGGGGCGGCGCCAGGGGACCAGGGGGGGACTGCGGAGAACCTCTCCTCCCCCCCACCCCTCCCCCCCCCGGCCCGCGGACGGCCGGAGGCCGGCCAGGGGGACGGCGGCCCCGCACCCCCCCGAGAGAACCGCGGCGCCCAGAGGGGGACGTCACATCCGCGGCGAGCGCCACCGCGTGCGAAGTGCCGGCAGTCAGCCGCCAACGCACTTCTGCAGCGCCCGCCGCCAACCGGCAGCTCTGCGCCGGCGCTCAAGGGTGGCCCTTGGGCCGCTGCGGTGGGCGCCACCCAGGAATGCAGCAAGGAGGGCGGGGCACAGCCGAAGCAAACTGCCTTGGTGCCCGCACGGGGAAAGCGGGGGAACAGAGCGCGACAGAGAGACCTCCCCGCCGCCCACCCCGCGGAGCCCCGCGGGCGAGCCCCCGGGTATACAGCGCACTGGCAGCTCCCCCCCCCCCGCCGCCAGGCTGACGCACCGACGGCCGGCCAGGCCGCGCCCGGCGCCCGGGGGTGCTCGGCAAGCCCGGCTCAACATATATACCAAGGGGGGGTGCGCCGGAGAAGAAAGGGGACTGGGCCGAAGGCCACAGACCACCTTCTCAGGGCAGGGGGGTGAGGAACCACGGCGCGACCCCCCTCCCCTCTCCCCCCCACCCCCCCCTCCAGCCTGCGGGCCACGAGGGCGCCAGCCCTCCCCCCCCTCCGAGGCAGAGGGGCCGCGGAGCCTGCACAACGCGCGCTGCCACGCCCCACAGCGGACCCCGACCACGACTGAGGGCGGCACGCGAACACAAACCGGAGCAGTATGGGGGCCACGCCCTCCATGACCTGAGCGTCACCGATGACACCCGCTTTGTTGCCCGCCCAGGGAAGGCAGAGGGACGGACCGAGGCAGAGCGACCCCGCGCCCTTCTAGGCCCCCGGGGCACTCCTCCGGGTAGGGCGGCACACAGGCCGCCCCTCCCCCCCCCTCCCCCCACCGCCAGGCTGACCTGCCGGCGGCAGGTGGCGCCCGCCGCCCGGGGCTGCCCAATGACCTCGCCCGGCCACGAAACACCTGGGGGGGATGCGCCGGCGATGACGGGGGGTCTTGGCAGGGGGCCACAGGCCGCCCTCCCGGAGGCGGGAGGTGAAGACCCACGGCGCGACCCCCCCCCCTGTCCCCCCACTTCTCCCCAACGACCCGCGGGCCACGGCGGCGCCGGCTCCCCATCCCCCCGGAGGCAGAGGGGACGGCCCCCCCTCCCCCCGAAAGGACCGCGGCGCCCGGGGGGGGGGGGGGCGCAGCAGGACCCGCCTCCACGCCCCCAGCCGCCTGCTCCTGCAAGAACCGTGATGGACAAGCAAACCCGCGCTAGCGCACAAGGACGCCTCACAGCCTGCGCCCGGGGACAGCAAACGAGCAAGAACCGTAGGTATGGGGGCCACGCCCCCCAAGGCCAGAGCGACGCGAAAGACACCCGCCCCACTGGCCCCCCCGGCCGCACCACCGGGGAGGACGGCGGGCAGGCACCCCCCACCCCCCGCTCCCGGCGTTGGAACGCCCCAGACGCGCAGACCCACCTGACGGGGAGCGCACAGCCTCAAGCCAGGTAGTGGGGAAAAGAGACCGGGCCGCCGCCCCCCCGCAGCAAGCCAAATGGAGCACGGGACCGAGGCAGGACACGCGGACGGGCACGGACCGCGTGGAACGGCCCTACCAGCGCCCAGCACCGGGACCGCGCGAGGTGCGCGTGCCACACCAACCCGGGGAGGGGGGGGGGGCGGACGCCGCGGGAGCGCGAGCGCACATACACACAAAGGACACGCGGGGAATACCAGAAGGGCAACCGGACCAAGCCCACGGAACACACAGACCGCATAGAATGGCGTACCAGCGAGCGAGGATAAGGGACACCCGGACTGGACGGCCCGCAACACACAGCGCAGGAAATGCGGGGCGGGAAGGGGCAAGCGGGGAAGACACAACACCTGGCACCAGCCTCAACCCCCCGGAACCGGCCGCGAGCCCCGCGCACACGCGACCAGGGCACTGCACCCGCCAAGGCAGTAGTGGCGCATCGCGCCACGCACCAGCCCCACAGCTAGGCAGCCTCCGCGCCAGCCCACGGGGGTCCCACGGGCGACAAGCCAGTAGCACGGGCCCGGCTGCGCCGGCAGCCCGGGCAACCATGCATTAGGGGGGCGACGTGGTGGGTAAGCGCCTGCGGCTGCGACTGCTAAGCGATGCACTGACCGGTGAGTGGTGTGACGGGGAAGACGGGAAGGGACAGGGCTCCAAGCCCCGTGAACCTGGGTGACTCCGCCACCAGGCAGGGGGTGTGTCCCGAAGGGCCATACACTGAGACACAGTGGGGAGGATATCACCTGGCCCGACCAGGTGGCCTGGCGGGGCCGAAAGGCGTTTAGTACCTGAAAAATCAAACCTCAAACCTCAAACCTCAAACCGCTGTATAAACAGCAATTTAGTAAACGTCCTGACCAAGGGCCAGGGCGGAGCAATACTCCCAATGGAGGGCACAAAACTCCAGGAGCTGAAACGAATAGAAAATGGAACCGACAGGGAGTGAATCCTGTGGTTTAGCGAAAGGCTTAGCGATTTGAGAAGTCAAATCCCTAAAGATTGACGTCATTTATAGTCCAAAACCTAGAGTCGCAGACAAGCGCAACGGGAGCGCACTCCCAAAAAGAGTTGCGCAAGCGTAAATGGCTCCTAGAAAAGAAGATATGACCCGTGGCTTTTAAAGCCTTTAAAAGAAATTTTTGCACAGTTGCACCCAACATTTGATAAACTTTAGGAAAAAGTATTGAACAGACACCCAGACCAGAGAGCAGGTGCTTAGGCGACTCAAGTTGCATGGTCAAAATGTGCCCAAATCTGCCTCCCCACGACACTGCGAAAAAATAGTCCTTTTTGGGGGGGACCGAAAACGCAAGAACCAAAAATCCTGTGAAAAGCAATTAACTGGTCCATTTTCCTTTATTTTCAACAAAACCTACTGCCCGGGAAAGTGATTTATTTCCACAAAAATGAAGTTCTTTTTTGGGAAAACCACGACTTTTTGTTTCCTATACCAACTTATGCTTTGCAATAAAAACACCCATGAGCTTTCAATACTTTGGAAAACCAGTTTTCGAAAACCATGTTGCACGCTGCACGACAAGAAACATTTTTTGGCACCCCTTCTTTGCGCGAGGCCTCGCGCAAACACCAACACAACAGCGCAATAAAATGCATCACAGAGAAAAATGTGCCGCACAAGGTGACAGCATAAAGGTCGTCGAAGAGGAATGCATAGTGCGAGCCCTCGCGCATAATATATCCGAACAAGCGAAGAAATTACTTTTTCTTTGGAAGGGTTTGCATCTTAGAACCCAATGCCTTAGCAACGGACACCTTACCCTTAGGCGGTGGCTTTGCGGGCTCGCTTCTTGGGTCGGACTGACGGGCTGGCTGCTGGAATGGAGCTCGGGCCCCAGTTTCCTCGGACCTCGGCTTTGCTGCCACTTTCTTCGCTGCCTTGGCCTGGGAGACCTGCGCTTCCTCCTTCTCTTAGTCTTCGCTCTCCTCCTCTTCTTCCCCATCGCTCTTGTCTGATTCTGCACCGGTTCACTGCCCGAGGCTTGGAGGCAGTCTTCTTCTTCTTGGGGGCTAGTTCCCCACCAGTAGACTTCCGCTTTGCAGGGGCCAGTGCTTCTGCAGTTTGACCTTTCTCAAAAGTCTCTTCCTCCTTCAGCGACAACGCATCAGAACCCACCTTGTCATCGCAAACCCAAAGGGGAATACCACGGTTTGACCAGTTGGCCTGCTGGTCCCAATCACCAGACGCGTCAAGTTTCGATCCTTGTGTCAAGACATGGTTCAACTGAGTCTGCACTCTGTTGACCTGAGTCACCTGAGTCACCTTCAGGGCAGGCCTCCAAGTGCAGCAACCTCTTTGCGGGTCCGCATGTCTTTGGCTAAAGAACAGAAATGGAGAAAGTGCGGCGCACCAATGCAGAAACGGAGCCCACGTCGCGTCGATGGTACACACCTTTCTCAGGTCGAACGTACTGGCCGTTGTGGGGGTGGTCCAGATGCATTGAGACCCACTGGTCAAGGATGATGTCGTCAATCGAACTCGGCAAGAATTTAAGGGTTGTTTTTTCTTCCTGCATCACTTCTGCCACTTTCTTGTAGAACTCAGGCAACAGGATCCCGTCCATTTTCTTCAGCGCGTTCTTCGTGACTTTCTCCCCTTTGTCCTGGAACTTCTGCAGACCTTTCAGAGCTTCCGGACTAGCATAGTAGGCAAACGTCATGAAATCTTTCCACAAGGCCTCGCGCAACGAACAGCATCGAAACAAGGATTAATGAACATACGAATTGACCAGGCTGCTTCAGTTCAGTGGTTGGAACCAGGGCACTCATCTGCACAGCATCCACAATGGCGATCTTGAGATTGCTGTACGTGTCAGCCAGGCCTCGCCGCCGCTGATCTTCAACACATCGAATGAGGTTATCTGCTGCCTCATACAGCCGTATTGGCTCAACGTCTTGTGCACCTCCTTGTGCTTGTCCCGCCAGCTTTGCACGGAAGGCGCACGGTGTCGTAGGCTTCAGAATATCAGCGATGCATGTAGTATGCCACTGCTGCAGATCCAGACACGCTGTGCGTCGCTTCTCCCGAATCTTCGCAATCGCTTCCACGCTGTGCTGTCCAGATACACACCAAAAATCGCGATCTGCAAATATGAGACACGTCTATGCGCGACGGCTCGCGCAACGAGAAGAGCGAACAGTCGGATGGCAACATACTATTATCTTCCCAGAGAACGAGATGTAATGGGCCTGTTGGCGGTGCTGCTTCGAGTGACTCAATACACTTGTGCAGTAACTTCGTATCTTTCCGTCTAATCTGCCTCTTTGTCTTCTCCTGGTCAACCTCCACCTGCCTGCCATCCAGCTTCAGGTGGTCCTCGATGTCAGTACCCAAGGTTAAGCCAGGATCTGGTGTTTCCTTCTTCTTACGCCCCTTCTCTGGTGTTCTAGCCGCCGATCTTGAGGTCCCAAGGTCATAGTCGGTATCTTCTCGTTCCTCGGCTGTTTTTTTGGCGGGGCTTGCCATTCTGCGATAAGGAGAAAGCCTGTATTGAAGGAAAGATAACATTGAAAAGGGTTAAAATCGTCGTCGATAATGCATATGTGAGGCGCTTTTAGCGAATACGAGTACAGTATGGTTGGGAATACAAAACTGAAGGGGCTTGGCACTGTTTTTGACTGTTAACCCTGCGCGAGGCCTCGCGCAAGAGAGGGGGTGTACTAGCCTGTTGTTTCATGCTGTTTGCGCGGGGCTTTGCGCATCACTGCATGTTCTCCAATCTTCCTCAAACGCTTCGCAGCGTGTCGGCCTCTCTCTGTTCCTCCAACACACTGCGTTGGGGGATCAGCTCCGACAGTTTTCGCCTAAAACCAGCCTTAAGCGGCCACTGCTGCGTTAGCACCAACAACACAGACACAAGGACTTGTTTGTAGTGGTTAGAACCCTTTGGAAATAGAGGAGATGGTGGAAAGTTAGGTACACCCCTGCGCGGCCAATGTGCCTGAATTGTACAAGTAGGCTCGGCACACAACCTAACCCAAGGCACATATACACGCTCTGCGTTCAAGTAAGCAGTTAACCGCTGACGCACGGAATGGACAAAGGAATTCGGGATTTTGCAGACGTTCACCCTGTGACCTTCTTTGCGGATAGTGATGAGATGATACAGATCGTCAACATCTTCAATGGTTACTGCACCTCTGTTTTGGCCCTTCTTTGTCACAAGGCTGGAAAGCAGACTTTCCCAAAACTCCTCGGCAAAAGCCTGTCCAGGCAAGGCTGTGTGCCATGCAGTGTGGCACAATAGCGCAGTTGCAACAGTGCGGTCGTATTTTAAACGTGTGTCCCCCATGTTCCAACGGTCTAACAGACACATAACAATCTGCAATCCCTCAGAAGCAAAAACACCCGTGTTGGCCGTCTCCTCGGCGCAATTGCACTGTCTAACGAGGTGACCTAGGTATAGTAACATAGGACAGTATTGTGTTAACAGAACCTGTATGGCCTTACACACAGCGTAACGAAGGCGTCCTCGCCGATTTACAGGACGTGCCAGCCCAAGGGAATGACATTTTCTCTTAAGGCGCCGTATGTGGGGGCCCATAGCCAACAGCAGTGCGCCAACAGTTATCTCCATTGTGATCAGCTTCGGGAGACAGGGGACTGTGTCACCGCTGCGCAACAAACCTGTACGGAGGAAAGTCATGATCGGCCAAAATGAGCGAAATGTTTGTCCAACGCAAAACTTGTACGCGTGCCAGAAACCATACAATATAGGGTGTGACCGCAAGAAAGGCCGGACATTCCAACCCGCTGTTTTTTCACCGTACATCATCTTACAATTGCGGTAATGGATGTTCTCATCACATAAAACAGGCACGACTGGTCGAGTGTGCTGCGCCAAGTCCCTAGTGAATTGCAATAGATTAAGCAGCGAGACGTTGCCGCTCACCTTTTCTTGGCTTAGACAAAGGGGTCGCCCATGTGGTCTCTTGGCAGGTACAGGGCGAACAATGTCAAGCGGCGCCCTAATGTTTCAAACAACAGGTCGCGTGCTGGCAAATCCTAGATCACGCAGGATACGTGCAAATGTTCCCTCGGTGTTCCACAGCATGCGTGCAACAACAGGAACACGCCGTTCAAGCTCTTCCAGGCTAGGATGACCATGCCAGTAGCGCGGTTCATCCTTCAGTAGCAACACAGCTAACGCTGTTGCGTTCAGGCTTTTGTCTTTCTTGTCAGGATTGGTCGTAAACTGTTTGTTGTACCAGTTGTCCATCCACAACACAACCCACTGTTGGTGTATTTTGTTCCATGTAGTCTGTAACCTGACTGCGGCCTTGTCCTTTCAGCGAGGGTGCGCTGTTTCGCGCCAGACCTGACCTTGCCAAAATGGGACGCTGCGCCCTACTTCCCTCTACCGCAACAACTGACTTTCGTTTTCCCTGGTATGGAACTGCGCGGTGGCGCATCAGCAAATAAAGGCACCAGGCCTCCTCTATCAAAACGCCGACCCATCCCTTGCATTTTGCCGCAATCGCCCTTTCAGCGCTGCAACGCCTCCGTTCATTTTTGCGCAGACGCAGAAAAAACACAAACAACAATCGCGCGCCCTCGTCCCCCTGTTTTAGCCCTTCCCACAGTTCTTCTGTTGTGTGGTACGGCGGTTCCTCTCAGCAGACATCGCGGAAAACCCCAGATGCTGCGGCCACTGTCTTCTGAAGGTCCACCTCTTTTCGCAGGGGCATTGTTGCTGTGAAAAATAATTGCGTACCTTTATCTATGTAAAGATCGCTGTTTGAAAACCTTTCTTGATTTCAAACATCAACCTGTCACACAGTTTTCGCGCGACCAATTTTTCTGTGATTCGCTTGTCGCATGCACCATTTCCAGTTAACTGTAACTGTCTGGTGATCCCACATTTGACTAGTTTATCCTGATTGCCGTAGCCAGTTGCGGCGCGCTACCATCGCTGTTCTGCAGTGAAGCCAGCGGTGACCACAGTATGAAAACTGGAGATGCCGGCGGGACCTGTGTGGCCGCCCATGCAGCAGCGCCGCATCAAGGGAATGCACATGCTGTGTGAGTGGTGGATCTGATCCATTTTCGGTTTCTATGAGCGCTTATGAGATCCATTGCGCGAGGCCTCGCGCAATGATCACCGAAACGTTAATGTTTCTCATGCGCCGTTCAATGCGCGAGGCCACGCGCTTGAAAGGGCAATTTGTTCCGGAACATTTATACTTTTCAAGGTTCTTGGATAGACAATTGTTGAAGTTTTTTCGTTAATAGATCCATCTTTATCACGCAATCCTGATAATGGTACTGAGTTACGTGTATAAATACGACAGGGTCTAATTTTTCGACAACCTACCTAATGCGTTGTGCTGTAGTACATTAACCTGACACAAATGAACATCTTTGCGCGAGGCCTCGCGCAAAGAATGGGCTCCAAACAATACTTTTCCCTGTCTCGCCCATGGGTCACGTCATTCTTTTAGAAATATTTATTCCACCATACTTGTTTGCAACTGTTTTTAAATATCCATCAAAACAACTATTTTTTGATGCCTTTGGAAACCTGTCATTTTCCTACCTTTTCCTTCGTTTTTGACCATGCAACTTGAGCCGCCTAAGAGGTGGACAACCCACCTCTCAGGTATGTTAATGTCATGTCACACGCATGCATTGCGTTCCTGTTGTTAGTTTCGCTAAAATGCTAGGGCTGTCACCGCTGTGCTCGTTGGGGCTCTGGGTGTTCACTTCCGTTGCTCCGTACAGGACAAAACAGGCATGAAAGGTGTGTGAAACGAATGGAGCGCGCAGCACGCGCGTAGGGCCAGAGTATGCGCCGTGCTCACAATCCATTGAGCACGGGTAGGTATTCACACGTTGTGGCGCTTTACTTGTGCATCCATCCACCATTCCCTTCTCTTCACAGGTCAGAAAAGGAAAGTGCTTGCTCGTCCTTGCGTCGCCGTTGCGTTAAAATAGGGTTGTTTAAAACGCTTAGGCTTCGTTTTGCACTGTGCAGTTGCTCGCCATTCCCTCTCTTTCTCCTGTAGGAAGCAAGGTAAGCCGTGCATGCATGACAGACACAATGCATTAATTGCTTAGGGGGGTTTATAACTCGCCATAGGGTTGTTTAAACGCTTAGCGCTGCTCTCGATTGCGTTCGATGTCCTTCGGTGAGTAAGGTAAGTAAGCCCAGGAGGAGCTCACCTCCTGGTTGAGTTTCGTGTTGATTAGTTAAATTTTGTTAATGCTAGGAAAAAAAAAGATTGCTGTTGATGTCATCCCTTCCCTGCATACACACGATGCATTAAAGGGCTTTAGGCGATTATAACCCTCGTTTAGGCTACCCAGGGCTCCTCCCTACGTTCTATAAGAGAACAGACGGAGTCCTTAAGTTTGCTTGCTTGCAGGGAGTTCTGGGACAGCGTATCATTTTCCAACCTAAGACCTGTATAATACATCGAGGCTGGTTTGGCTCCTCTGCTCAAAACTGCCCCTCATTCGCCCTTGCCTCAGGTGAGAAAGGGAAAAGGGGGAATTGGTGAAGCAGCAGTTGCCTTCGGCAACTTCCCATTCTTCGCCCAAGATAAAAAGGGCGCAGATCACACAAACAAAATGGGTCAGTGAACGACTTCACCATGGACAAACCTTACTACACGCTGTGCACGCTGATAGAGCACTCCTTCCCTCCAAGCCCTGTCAAGGAAAACACGCGAGGGCGTCCCTGGCAGGCCACAGTTGCCCGGCGGCGCTGTTTTTGCTTGCAGTCAAACTAGAGAGGAAATAGGGCTCGTGACTTCATTGCCATGGCCATCCAGTAGCGTGTGTAGGGGTTAGGGTCAGCAAGCCTGGCGGGGACTGAGTGCGGTTGTGCTCACCCTGCCTTCGGAGGCTGGTGCTGACACTAGTGAGTGTAGTGTAGTGGTGTCTCCTGCTCCACCTGCTTTTCCCCGCGGGCAGCGGAGTGTGTTAGCTTTTGGCCTATAGAAAAAATGGGCGTTTTGTATGCCCTCAGCCCACTTGGCCACCCCTCCCCTCTGGTAGGTAGGGCTTTTGCCGCCTTCCTGAAAGGATAGGCGCCAGCACAGAAATTGGGGGCCATACGACTGGTAATAGTACCTGATTAGGACCTGCGGTCCGACCTCAGCGAAGCCTGCCTCGCGCGGGTCACGCCGGGGAGTGAAGTGAGACAGACACAGACATACGTAGTCCACTTAGGGGTATGGCAACACCGCCCAGAAGTGTAGAACCCCATGGGTCTGGACCAGTTAGGGGTCCTAACTGTGGGCACGCTTGTCCCCAAGGAGGCTGGACACACCTTGCCTCACAGCACTTTGCTTGTCATTCCCCCCTGGATTAGAAAGCCACTGCTCTTCGTCGGCTCCCCAAGGTCATAACATTAGCTTAAGCGGCTCAAGTTGCAGGGTCAAAATCTGCCCAAAAGTGCCTGTCTGCAACACTCAAAAAAAATAGTTTTTTGGGGCACCCGCAAACAGAGATACATAAAATCAAGCAAAAAAATGGATTACTTGGACCGTTTTGATCTGTCTTCAAGAGAACCGACTGCCCCGGAAAAAAAATTATCTCCCTAAAAATGACTTTTTCTTTCTTCTACCACTTATGCTCTCATATGAAAATACCACTTAGCTTGCCATCCTTTCGAAAATCAGTTTTCCAATTTCATGTTGCATCCAGCACCACAAGATAAATTTTTCTACACCCTTCTTTGCTCGAGGCCTCGCGCAAACATCAGCACAACAATGCAATAAAATGCATCACACTGATAAATGTGCCGCACAAAGTGACAGCAAAAAGGTCATCGAAGAGGAATGCATAGCGCGACCCCTCCCGCATAATATAATACTTTTTCTTCGGAACAGTTTGCATCTTAGCACCCATAGACTTAGCAACGGACGTCTTACCCTTTGGCGGTGGGGTTGCGGGCTGGTCTCTTGGTTGGGACTGACGAGCTGGCTGCTTGAACGGAGCTCTGGCCCGGCTCTCCTCGGACCCCGGTCTCACTGCCGCTTCCTTCGCTGTCCTGCCTCGGGAGACCTGCGGCTCCTCCTCATCTCCATCGCTCTCGTCGGTATCTTCACCAGTACCCGATTTCGCTGCCTGAGGCTTGCAAGCAGTCTTCTTTCTCTTGGGGGCAGGTTCCGCACCCGTTGACTTCTTCTTTGCTGCAGGGGCCTGTGCTTCTGCAGCTGGACCCTTCTGAACAACATCTTCCTCCTTCAGGTCGCACGCATCCGAACCCAACTTTTCATCCCGAACCCGAAGTTGGAATACCACGGTTTGTCCAGTTGGCCCGCTGGTCGCAGACACCAGACTCGTCCAGCTTTGCCCCCTGTGTCAAGACGTTGTTCAGCTGATTCTGCACTCTGCTGACCCAATCAGAGAGACGGTTGGTGGAGACAGCAAGAAGGTACATGCCAGAATCCGGCTCGATGGCAGCAATCTTCTACACCAGGTCTGGTTGATGATCAATGAACGCGAAAGAAGGTCTGAAGCGCTTAGTCTCTTTCAGGTGATGGAGGTGAGTGTCGAAATACCACATAACTTGCGTTATCGGCAGGGGGCCGCCAAATACAGTGTCCACCATCTCCTGTACTTGAGTAG
Organism: Eutreptiella sp. 'Long Island Sound 2002'; assembly: GCA_964036045.1. NCBI lineage: Eukaryota > Euglenozoa > Euglenophyceae > Eutreptiales > Eutreptiaceae > Eutreptiella > Eutreptiella sp. 'Long Island Sound 2002'. The sequence continues at coordinate 60,829,323 of OZ038384.1, read as the reverse complement.
GTCAAAACGTCAGATAATTCGGAATCTGCAAAGAGAGAGAACTTGTCCCGCGAGGCCTCGCGCAGAGAGAGGGCATAACGACGAAATTATACCTTTCAGCTCCAGTCATCACCTATTAGGTGCCGAAATCAGCAACCAGCGAACGTCGAACAATATAGGATCCCCTGCTGCCTTTGGATTGGTTGGCCAACTGAAGATGGAAATACGCAACATGTTACCAATGTGCGACGCATTGAAATCATTGTTGAGACGCCTCTCTTTCTCCGTGTCCGAAACGTCGTACATGTTGTCAACAACAGTGTGAGAACCGAAGATAAGTGTATCAGCACGCACCATTTCTTCATAGGGCCAGGCCGGGCACATCGTCTCAGGATTAAGATGCTCAAATATATCGCCGTTGATGACAATCAGGTTCTTGTCAATCTCCAGAAACCGCCTCGGGGGTTTGTGCACCAGAGCTGCTATTTGGGTCGCCTTAATTGTGAGAGTTTGACTTGCCAGCAATGGATGCTGCTATTCCACTGTCTTGAAGTCACCAGTAACGCCAGCAGCTGCGGGGACCACACGACTCTTGGTAATCTCTGTACCCAGGAGTCTTTGGACATTGAGGATTTTGACGGAAACGGGTTTGCCTTTCTCTGCCACCTGCCACAGTGCTGCACGCAACATGGATTTGCACGCCGGCCATGGACCGCGACTTTTGCCTTCAGGTTTCCCGCCAATAGCCCCATGTGCCAAGAGTCACCTTCAGGGCATGCTTTCCAAGTGCAGCAACCTGTTTGCGGCTGCGCATATCCTTGGCTACAGAACAAAAAAGGAGAGGATGTCAAGCAGCCGTGTAGAAGAATAACCTAGGCCTTATCGACGATACACACGTTTCTCAGATTGGACATACTGGCCGTTCCCTGGGTGGTCCAGATGCATTAAGACCCACTGTTCAAGGATGATGGTGTCGAACAATTTCTACAACGACTTGAGGGTTGTTTTTTCTTCATGCATCTCTGCTGCCACTTTCTTGTAGAACTCTGGCAAGATGACACCCTCCAGTTTTGTTAGTGCGTTCTTGGAGACTCCCTCCCCTTTGTCATGGAACTTTTGCAGACCTTTCACAGCATCCGGACTAGCATAATACGCAAATGTCATGACATCTTTCCACAATTTATATGTATTATACTGAAAATGACAAGGTGATGCGCGAGGCCTCGTTGTATTGTTGTATGTGTCAGGTAGGTTCCGCCGCCGCTGATCTTCAACACATCGAATAATGTTCCCTGCCGCCTCATACAGTGGTATCTGCTCAACGTCTTGTGCGCTTCCTTGTGCTTGTCCCGCCAGTTTCGCACGGAAGGCCCACGGTGTGTCAGGCTTCAAAATATCGGCTGTGCATGTGGTATGCGACTTGTACAAGTCCAGACATGTTGCCCGTCACTTCTCCTGAATCTTCAAAACCGCTTCAACGCTGTGCTGTCCAGATACACACCATAAATCGAGATCTGCGAATAGAAGACAGGTCCATGCGCGAGGGCTCGCGCAACGAGAACAACAAACAGTCGGTTGGGAACATACTGTTGTCTTCCCAGCGAACAACGTGTATGGGGCCTGTTGGTGGTGCTGCTTCAAGTGACTCAATACGCTTTTGCAGTAACTTTGCATCTTTCGGTCTGATCTGTCCTTTTGTCTTCTCCTCGTCGATTCTCACGTTGTCCGGCTCAACCTCCACCTGCTTCCCATCTGGCTGCAGGTAGTCCTCGATGTCTGTACCCATTGTCAGGCTGGAATCTGGTGTTTCCTTCTTCTTTCTCCGATTCCGATTCTTGAGGGTCATGGTTTTTGGCGGGGCTTGCCATTCTGCGATAAGAAGAAAGCCTGTTTTGCAAGAAACAAAGTACTAAAAAAGGTTGAAATTGTCGAGAAGAATCAATGTGTGACGAATTTTTAGTGAAAACCGGGTAAGCTATTGCTCAGAATGCAGAACTGATAGGTACCGCAACTGTTTTTGCTAACAACCTTGCGTGAGTCCTCACGCAAGAGAGGGGGTGTAATAACGTGTTGTTTCACGCTGTTTGCGCAAGGCCTTGCGCATCACTGCATGGTCTCCAATCTTCTTCCAACGTTCCTGATCCTGTCACCTTCCCTCTGCTCCTCCAACTCAATGCATTGGCGGATCAGCTCCGACAATTTTCGGTTAAAACCAGCCTCAAGCGGCCTCTGCTGAGTCAGCACTAACAACACAAACACAAGGACTTGTTTGTAATGGTTGGAACCCTTTAAAATTAGAAATGACGGTGGAAAGCCCGGTACACCCCTGCGTGGCCAATGTGCCTGGCTTGCACAAGTAGGATCGGCGCACCACCTAATTCAAGGCACGTACACACGCTCTGCGTTCAAGTAAGCGGTTAACCGCTGATGTACTGAATTGACAAAGGAATTAGGGATTTTGCTGACGTTCGCCCTGTGACCTTCTTTCCGGATAGTGATTAGATCATACAGATCGTCAACGTCGTCAATGGTCACTGCACCTCTGTTTTGCCCTTTCTTCGTCACAAGGCTGGAGAGCAGACTTTCACAAAACTCCCCAGCACAAGCCTGTCCAGGCATGGCTGAGTGCCATGCAGTGTGGCATAATAAGGCAGTTGCAACAGTGCGTTCGTACTTTAAAAGTGTGCCCCCCATGTTCAAACGGTCTGTAAGACACATGACGATCTGCAATCCCTCGGAAGCAAAAACACCACTGTTAGCGGTCTCACCAGACTAATTGCACTGCCTTACGAGGTGTCCTAGGTATAGAAACATAGGACAATATTGTGTTAACAGAACCTGCATGGCTTTACACCCAGCGTACCGAAGACGACTTCGCCGATTCGCTGGACGTGCCAACCCAAGGGAGTGACATTTCCTGCTGAGGCGCCGTATGTGGAGGCCCATACCCAACAACAGTGCACCAGCATTTATCTCCATTGTGATCAGCTTGGGTGAACAGGGGACTGTGTCACCGCTGCGCAACAAACCTTGAGTGAAAAAGTCACAATTGGCAAAAATGAGCAAAATGTTTGTGTAAATCAAAATTTGTACGCGTGCCGGAAACCATATAATACAGGGTGTGACCGCAAAAATAGTCGGACATTCCAACTGGTTGTTTTTTCACCATACATCATCTTACAAATGCAGTAGTGGATGTTCTCGTCACATAAAGCAGGCACAACTGGTCGAGTGTGTTGCGCCAAGTCCCTAGTGAATTGCAGTAGGTTAAGAAGCGATCCGTTGCCGCTTACCTTTTCTTTGCTTAGACAGAGGGGCCGCCAATGCGGTCCCTTGGCAGGCACTGGGCGAATAATGTCAAGCGGGGCCCTAATGTTTCGCACAACAGGCCGCGTACTTGCAAATCTCAGATTACGCAGTATACGTGCAAAGTTTCCCTCGGTGTTCCCCAGCATGCGCGCAACAACGGAAAGACGCCGTTCAAGCTCTTCCAGGCTAGGATGACCATGCCAGTAGCGTGGTGCATCCCCTAGTAGCAAGACAGCCAACGCTGTTGCGTTAAGGCTCTTGTCGTTCTTGTCAGGGTTTGTGGCGAATAGTCTGCTGTACCAGTTGTCAATCCACAACACAACCCACTGCTGGTGTATTTTGTTCCATGTAGTCCGTAACCTGACTGCGGCCCTTCCTTTCACTGAAAGTGCGCTATATCGCGCCTGACCTGACCGTGCTAAAATGCGCCGCTGCGCCCTACTCGCCCCTATTGCAATAACACACTTTGGTTTTCTGTGGTACAGGCCTGCGTGGTGGCGTATCAGTAAAAAGAGGCGCCAGGCCTCTTCTATCAAAACAGCAACCCATCTCTTTTCCTCTGCCGCGATTGCCTTTTCAACGCTGCAACCTGTCCGTTCATTTTTGCGCAGACGCAGAAAAAAAACAAACAACAATCGCGCGCCCTCGTCCCCTTGTTTTAGCCCTTCGCATATATCTTCTGTTGTGTGATACGGCGGTTCCTCTGAGCAGACATCGCGGAATACTCCAGATGCTCCGGCCACTGTCTTCTCAAGGTCCGACACTTTTCGCAGGGGCATTGTAACTGTGAAAAACAATTGCGTAAATGTATCTTCCTAAAAATTGCTGTTCCAAAACTTTCTCGCTTTGAAACATCAACTTGGCACACAGTTTTCGCCCCACCAAATGTTCAATGATTCACTGGTTGCATGCACCATTTTTTAGTCTACTGTAACTGTCTGGTGGTCAGACATTTGAATGGTTAATCCTAACCGCGGTACCCAGTTGCGGAGCTCTACCATCGCTGTTGGGCAGTGAAGTCAGCAGTGACCACAGTATGAAAACTAGAGATGCCGGCGGGACCTGTATGGGTGCCCATGCAGCAGTGCCGCATCAAAAAGAATGTACATGCTGTGTAGTTGGTGGATCTGTCCATTGTCTATTTCTATGCGCGCTTATGACCTCCATTCTCTCGCGCAAACATCACAAAAAATTTAATGTTTCTCATGTTCCATTCCATGCGCGAGGACTCGCGCATGAAACTACAGTTTGTTCTAGAACATTGCTACATTTCAAGATTCACGGGCGTAGCCATATCGAGATTTATTCATTAAAGGATGCATTTCTATCAATCCATCCTGATAATGGTACAAAGTTACGTGTAGAAATACGACAAGTTTCTCTCTTCCGGCAGCCTGCCTAATGTGTTGTGCTGTAGTACATTAATCCGACACAAATGAACGCCTTTGCGCGAGGCCTTGCGAGAAGAATGGACACAAAACAATACTTTTTCGTATATCACCCATGGAACGAGTCATTCCTACGACAATATTTCTTTCACTGTACTGGTTCGCAATGGTCCAGACATATCTATCAAAAAAATTGTTATTTGATGCTTTTTGAAACCTGTCGTTTTCCTATCTTTTCTGTTGTTCTTGACCCTGCAACTTGACCCGCCTTAGGTTAGGGCATATCCCATGCAACACATGGTCAACAAGGCTCGCTGGGTGGCTGCAAATGTGATAAGCGGCCATCTGGTTCACGCTGGTAACCACATGCATGGGACTGCATGGCACAGCCGGGGCGGGAGCAGGGCTCCGCAAGCAGCGGATGTGTAGGTGTCTGGAGCCCTGAACCCGACTGAGGGTCGGAGTTAATACATTCACCGTAACTGGAGCTCTACAGGAGTCCTGAGCCTGTCCTGGCACACACTGAGTAGGCCTAGCTGTCAGCACAAGCGTGCTCACCGCCCCTGAGAGGTTAGACAACAGAGGGGGTTGCGAGTAAAGGGCCTCAACTGTGAGTCCCCATCTGGGGGGAATCTGTTCATGTAGCTGCTCTGTTCAGGTAACCCGCAGTTGAGGTGGTCGTATGGAGGTGGGCCCCCCATACTGAACCAACCCCACGGGTACCTAGTCTAGCACGTGGGCGCGTTCTTGGTACTACACTGCGCGGAGAATGTGTGGTGAGAGGCTGGGGCAATAGGACGCACCAACCATTGGGCTGCAAACAAGATAAGCGGCCTGGTGGTGTTCCGACGATCCTCGGTGTTGCTTCCCCCTTGGTGCGGGGGAGGTGTACCTCCGGGGGGAGCAAATACTTCTGCAGGAGGGGCCCGAAGGAGACTCTCAACGAGAGGAGGCGATGTCTGGGGTATACCAACCTCCTCAGTTCGGTTAGGCACAATAAAGAGATATGCACAAGGAGATCAGTTTTTCCTCTTCCGTTGGGACAGAGGTCAGCACAGGTTAGTAGCTGTCCCTCGTTGTTCTGAACGAGGTGGGAACGAAAGATGGGGTTGATACTCCCATCTGGGTGTATAAAGGCGGACATGGGTTCCCAGGCTGCCTCAGATAGCCCATACCCGTCCCAAACGGTAACGAATCTCCAGCCCTGTTTATGCTCGTGGCGTGCAATACCTGCAACCACGTAGTAGCCATCAACTGCCATCTCATCGGCAGTCATGTGTTCGAGTATGTCTGCCTCCTCAGGGTTGGCAGCGTTCTCTAGGTCGATGCGCTCGACTTCTCTGTCAGACAGACACCACGTGTCCCAGGACCGTTCGTCAGGCGAGTGGTAATGTCTCAGCTGCTTAGGTGCACAAAGCAACTCTCCACTTAGGCCGGGACTGCACCTCACATGGATCCTGGATCCATCCATCTTTATAATGCGGTAAGGCCCAAAATGGGGTCCTGCAGACAGTGGGCGATCGCGAGTGGTGCACCAGCACAAGGTCCCCTACCTTGAAGGTGGCAGGACGTCTCGTGTGGTTACGCCTAGTCAACTCACGTTCTCGAACGTGTTTCCGGTTAGCCCTAGCCAGGTTAGGCAGGCCCTGCCTATGCTCCAGCCAATCCCTTACGGGGCTCTTGTAGTCCACTGGAAAAGGGGTTTTGAAGAGCCACGCAGGACGCTCCCAATGGAACAGTTCCTGGGGGGTAGAGCCAGTTGAAGAACTCTCCTGAGAGTTTATGGTTAGGACAGCCCAGAGTAACAGACGTACCCAATCTTTGGTACGCTCCTGTTTCATCAGAATCCTCAGGTTCTGCTCCGACACACGGTTCTGTCTCTCTTAAAGAGGGTGGGAAGGGTGAGTGTAGGGCACACCTGTGGTTACCTGGACGTTCAGGGCGTCCAATACTCGCTTGTGCCATCCGGTATCACTGCGGATACTTACATCCTCGTCAGGTGCCCCATAGTGTTCGGACCATTGTTCAACGAAGGTTTTCACAGTCTGCTCCCCTGTGATCTTTTTGTTGCAGGGGACCGCACGGGTGAAACGGGTCAGGCCACAGGTGACAACCAAACAACTGTCATTACCTCCAAACTTAGGCAGCCCGTGGATGAAATCCACGTACAACAGAGAATTAGCACAGTAGGGGATAGGAACACTGGAGACTCGTCCCCGGTCACCTGAGTCACTCTGTTTGCTAGCAAAACACCCACAGGAGTCCACTATGGACTGCATACGAACACGTAGCTCAACACAGATTAGTCTGGTGTAGAAAGGCTCCCTGAAAAAGTCACCAGACCCATTGCACCCTGTGTGCCCAGAGCTGAGATGGGCGCACTGTAGGCAAGCATTCACTCGTGCCTCAGGCACAACTATACGGTCCTCATAATACAGACAACGGTGGCAGGCCACCCCCCCCGGGGAGGCAGGCCCCCCACCACCCCCGCGGCACGCAGCCCCCACAGGGCATGCAGGCCAAGGGGACAGTGTTGGGCCCCCACACCCACACACCCGCGCTCACAGCACGTGGGTGGCTGACCCCAACAGCCCGCCCAGTTGGCGGGCAGTCGGGGGAGGGACAGCGCCTGACCTCAGACGCCCCTCACAATGGTGGAAGACACCCCCGCCGGGGACGCCTTTCCACCATCGCCACAGCGAGCAACGCCGGCCTGCAAGGGCGCACGCTGTCGGGCTGGTGCTGGATCCCCAGGCCCGCACCGACCGCATCCGGGACACCGGGTCGCGGAACCCGGGCTGCCCCGTCCAGAGGACAGGCGGCCGGGGGAGGGACAGCGCCTGACACCAGACGCCCCTCACAACGGTGGCAGGCACCTCCCCCGGGGACGCCCTTCCGCCAACCCCACAGCGAGCAACGCTGGCCCTCAAGGGCGCACGCTGTGGGGCCGGTGCTGGGTCCCCACGCCCGCACCGACCGCACCCGGGACACACGGGTCGCGGAGCCCTGGCTGCCCGCTCCAGAGGACGGGCGGCCGGGGGAGGGACAGCGCCTGACACCAGGCACCCCTCACAACGGTGGCAGGCCAGCCCCCCCAGGGACGGCCCCCCACCAGCCCCGCAGCACGCAGCCCCCACAGGGCATGCAGGCCAAGGGGACAGTGTTGGGCCCCCACGCCCACACACCCGCGCCCACAGCACGTGAGTTGCGGACCCCAACAGCCCGCCCAGTGGGCGGGCAGTCGGGGGAGGGACAGCGCCTGACCTCGGACGCCCCTCACATGATGGTGTAAAGCACCCCCCCCGGGGACGCCCTTCCGCCACCCCCACAGCGAGCAATGCCGGCCCGCAAGGGCGGACGTTGTGGGGCCGGTGCTTGGTCCCCACACCCGCACTAACCGCACCCGGGACAGACGGGTCGCGGATTCCCGGCTGCCCACTCCAGAGGACGGGCGGCCAAGGGGGAGGGACAGCGCCTGACACCAGACGCCCCTCACAACGGTGGCAGGCCACTCCCCCAAGAAACGGCCCCCCACCACCCCGGCAGCACGAACCCCCCACAGGGCATGCAGGCCAGGGGGACAGTGTTGGGCCCCCACACCCACACACCCGCGCCCACAGCACGTGGGTGGCGTGCCCCCACAGCCCGCCCAGTGGGCGGGCAGTCAGGGGAGGGACGGTGCCTGACCTCAGCCCCCACTCACAATGGTGGAAGGCACCCCCCCCGGGGACGCCTTTCCGCCGCCCCCACAGAGAGCATCGCCGGCCCGCAAGGGCGCACGCTGTGGGGCTGGTGTCGGGTCCCCACGCCCGCACCGACCGCACCCGGGACACATGGGTCGCAGAACCCTGGCCGCCCGCTCCAGAGGACGGGCGGCCGGGGGAGGGACAGCGCCTGACACCAGACGTCCCTCACAGCCGTGGCAGTCCGACCCCCCGGTGACAGCCCCCCACCACCCCCGCGGCACGCAGCCCCCACAGGGCATGCAGGCCAAGGGGACAATGTTGGGCCCCCACACCCACACACCCGCGCCCACAGCACGTGGGTGGCGGACCCGAACAGCCCGCCCAGTGGGCGGGCAGTCGGGGGAGGGACAGCGCCTGACCTCAGACGCCCCTCACAATGGTGGAAGGCACCCCCTCCGGGGGACGCCTCTCCGCCACTCCCACAGCGAGCAACGCCGGCCCGCAAGAGCGCACGCTGTGGGGCCGGTGCTGGGTCCCCACGCCCGCACCGACCGTACCCGGGACACACCAGTCGCGGCACCCTGGCCGCCCGCTCCAGAGGACGGGCGGCCGGGGGAGGGACAGTGCCTGACACCAGACACCCCTCAGAACGGTGGCAGGCCAACCCCCCCGGGGACGGCCCCCGAACAACCCCGTGGCACGCAGCCCCCGCAGGGCATGCAGGCCAGAGGGACAGTTTTGGGCCCCAAAACCCACACACCCACGCCCACAGCACGTGGGTAGTGGACCCCAACAGCCCGCGAATTGGGCGGGCAGTCGGGGGAGGGACAGCGCCTGACCTCAGACGCCCCTCACACAATGGTGGAAGGCACCCTCCCCCGGGGACGCCCTTCCGCCACCCCCACGGCGAGGAACGCCAGCCCGCAAGGGCGCACGCTGTGGGGCCGGTGCTGGGTCCCCACGCCCGCACCGACCGCACCCGGGACACACGGGTCGCGGAACCCAAACTACCCGCTCCAGAGGACGGGCCGCCGGGGGAGGGACAGCGCCTGACACCAGACGCCCCTTGCAATGGTGGAAGGCACCCCCCCCGGGGACGCACCAACACACCAACGCACCAGCCACGGGACATCCGCTGCCCAGCCCCTGCTCTTAGGCACAGCGACACAACAATGGCGGAACCCGCGGCCCCACGCAAAACACGCCCCCGATCTCCAACGCTGGACGCAGCACACGAGGTCATCAGGGCGCTGGGACTCAGAGACGGCAAAAGAGAGCCCCCGCAAGGGGACGCGGGCACGGACTCCGACCTGGAGGCAATACCGGAGCCCTCCACGGGAAGCGCGCCCGCGGAACCTGCGCCGCCGGCGGGCAGCGTGCCCACCCCCTGCCCCGCGTGGAAACGGGGCCACTGCACCAGCGAAGGCTAGTGCCCCAAACAGCACCCTCAGCCCGGCTCTGATGGCGGAGCGCTGCCTGAGGTGGGACCCGCGGCCGCATGCGCCGCCCTACGCTACGGGGTCGCGCAGGGCTGGATCCTGGATGAGACCGCACGCGGCAGTGTGAACATCCAGGAGGCCGTCGACCGAGTCACCCACGCGGGACAGGCGGCAGTGGCCTTGCACACCCTGGGCCTCCACGGCAGACCCGCAGAGGGGATCATTGTGGAGCCCTCGGGAATGGTGCTGATCCTGGCGGTGGACATGGTCCGAGGAGTGCTCCACGCATCCCGCGTGCGGCGGGCGCGCCCACAGTGGACCATCCGGGTGTACACCCCCCCGCGGGCTTCGCCCCGCTCCACGTGGGCGGTGCTCGCCGTCATGTGGCACCTGGCACCGAAGGACGCCCCCACAGGGACCGCGGAGGAAGTCGCCCGGGACCTCCACACCTGGCCGGCCGACCAGGATTACCCCTGGCGCAGGCCCCGGGGCAGCCTCCCAGTGGCACCCGCGGCAGAGGGGCTCAACCTTGCGGCAACCCTCCAACGGCACCCCGACAAGAGGGCACGCCACTTCCTGCAGACGGGCACGGTCCCGGCCGCCCCGCCAGACTCCGAGTGGCGATGGAACGCAGGGGAGGCGCAACCGCTGCCGGGCCCCTGGGTCCTCCCGTTGTGGTATTTGCCCATGGGCACCCTGGCCCACGCCACTCAAGCCGTCAAGGGGGCTTTCCCGCAGCCGCTCCTCCCCGGCGTGGCCCTGCTCCGCAGCCTGCAGGCGGGGGCGGCCTGGTTACGATGGAAGGTAGGAGGCGGGCGCTCGAGCCCCTATTTCCCTCTGGTCCAGGGCCAGGCGCTGCTCCACGCCGAGGGCATGGGGACCGTGGAATGGGGGGCGATCGTGCCCGGCACGGCGTGCAGGTGGATCACCGCGGCTGCCCCACAGCCCATGCGATTGCCGCCGGCGTGCATCCGCCTCCTACGGATGGTCCCCTCTTTGGCCCCCCAACACGCCTTTACGAGGGACGTATGGAGGGCCATACTGAGCCACACCAGGGAGTGGCTAACGAACCCGGGTGCACGGTACCCGCCGGGGCTGGTGCTCGAACAGCTCACACCCCCCACACCCGGGGTCCGCCACGCCCTGCACAGGGCGTCGGCTCTCAGGGAGCAGCTCAACGACAAGGTGCTAGACCTGGTGCTGGAACCGCTGCGGGTGCTTTACCCGCAGACCCACATCCCACCCGCGGGCACGTCCTACCGCCTAGGCCGCGTGGGTTTGCAGCGCCGCGTCGACGCCCCGCACCCGGGAGGCGTGGTGGAACAGTGGCTAACGCTCCGCAACCCGTCCGCCGCGCAAGGCCACTGGTACCTACACCAACTCCTCTTCCTACCACGGGCGGCCCCGGAGCACCGCCGGCAAAAGCCGTACCACACGCACCCAGAATGCCGAGGCGCGCAGGGCTTCCCGCAGCCAGTCCCGCCCACCCTCTCGCCGGGGGAGGGCCCGGGGGCGCTGCAGCAGGGCCCCCTGCTCGACACCGCCACCACCGTACAAGAAAGAAGAAGCGACAGCGCGGATGGTGCCAAACCGGACGTCACGAACTGCGGAGTGGTGGCCTGGACGGCGGCCTGCAGGCACCTCGCCCGAGATACCACGGGGCTCCGGCAGTACAGACCAGCAGACCGCGCGGCGCTGGCGTCAGCGGTCGCGGCCGTCACCATGGATCCTGTGGCGGCGTGGCCGGCGCAACTGCTGTCCCACTTCCCCTGCCGCGACACGCAGCCCCGCCAGCCGGCCGCAACGCACGTGCCGGCGGCACCCTTCACGGCGGAGCAGCTATACGTCGTCGCGGCGGCGCTGCTGGCGGACGGCAGGGAGAGCTTTGTCCACCACCACGGCCCTGCGCAGATTGCGGGAAGCATACAAGGGCCGCAGCGCGATGCACCCCACCTGTGGCACGCCACACTCCGCGGGCGCACCCGCGTCTGGGATGCGGGCGACGGCACACCCCCTCCCGGGCCTCAGCAGGGGGAGGCACTGGTGCTGCAGACGGCAGGCTACCAGGCCATCCTGCACGGCCACGCCGGAGGGTACCGGTCGCACGTCCTGGCCGGGGGCCGCTGGACTGTCTGGCACAGCACCGCCAGGCAAGGGGCATTCCCGCCCCTGCCCCACGTCGACTGGCAGCAGGGGCCCACCCAGGCCTACTATATGTCGGCGGACCCCTGGCCGCTGGCAGTCCTGCTACACACCATCAGCGCCCCCAACAAGAGGCAGGAACCAGGATGGGTCAACCCCCCCGCACTGGTGTGCAGTCCCGACCAGGAGGAGCATCTACAGGCCGCGTGGCAGGGACACGCCATCAGGGCCACGGACGTCCCGGACCTCCACGCGGGGCCAATCACGCACGCCCGCCCGGCGGCTACCCTGGCGGTGGCCCAAGGGGGACAGCAGAACCCACAGTGGGTGGTCTGCATGTTCAGCCCGGCAGACGCGCACATCGTCATCTGCGACCCCGAACGCCTGCCTGGGCCCGAAGCCGTGGTCCGCGTGGCAGACTGTACCTGCATAATCGTCAAAGCGCTACGGGAGGGCGAACACCACGCCCTCCTGCTCCAGGTCAGGCTGAAGGACAACGCCCGGGCGGTGTGGCCGGGGGTGTGGCCGGCAGCGGCGCACCCCGCCGACCTAGAGCTCCAGCTGGCGGTCTCAATGACAGTGTACCACTGGCTACAAGCTTTCCACGACCTGCGATGGAGGGGCAAACCCGACCGCCAAATCGGCTCCACGCACTGGCAAACGTGGCTGCAAGCAGACGCGCAGCGCGATGCAATCCGGAGTCTTGGGCCCACGCCCGCGACACGAGCCCTCGATGCGGCGGCCCCGGGCCGCGCGCTGGCGCCACACACGGTTCCACTGGCCAACCTGCCCTTCGAACCAGCGACTGAGGGCGCCATCCAGAAGTCGGTGCCGCTCCCCCCGGCGCGAGGGGCCACGGAACCAACGAAATGCCCCCTGTGTGCAGACAAGTACTACACAAGCGGGGTAATGCTGGAACACCTGGTGTGGCACGCGGTGCACGCTGCGGCCCCGGTGGACGACAAGGAGGCGGCCTCCAACATGCTGCAAGGGAGGGCACCGAGGTCCCCATGGCTCGCCCGGTACGCCCGGCGCCCCCCGCCCCAGGCGGCCGACCCCACAAACGGCAATGTAGGAGGCACCCGGCGCGGCCCCGGGGACCGGCGGTGCGGCCCAACCAGGGTCCATCCCCGCGGGGCTCGCCACCCTGGCCCCCCTGTGGGCCCCGCTGCGAACGGGCTCGCACCCCATGGCCCCAGCGCACCCGGATGCCCTGGCTGCGCCGGCGGACCCAGCGGCGATGCCGATGCGGGATGGCTGACTCGAGGAGGACACGGCGGACGACGCCCTATGGCTCCTCTTGTGGAACCTGCGCAAGGGCCTCGTACCGCCGGACCGGTCCCTCCGGGACACGTTCCGGCGGCGCCGGGGGCCGGCGGCCTTTACCGACAAGTAGCACCTCATCACCGGCATGCTACCCCAGGAGGGGGGCTTTGCCATCATGCTCCAGGAAACAGGGATCGCCAACGGGGCGCAGGAGATGCACGTGGCCGCGGCGCTCCGGGACAAGGGGTACACCCCCTTCTTCAGCAGCCGGCTGGCGGAGACGGGAGCCACCTCCACCTCGAGAGGGGGGGGCCTCCTCACCGCGGTCAGGAGCAAGTACGTGGCGGAGCGGGAGGTGCTCAGTTTCACGGAAATTGTCCAAGGGAGGGCCGCGGCCCTGGGGATCCGCACGAACGGGGGAGGCCTCACGCTCATTAACGTCCACGGGCCACAAGCAGGCTGCTCCCCGTTGGCGGGACGGGCGGCGTTCTGGGCCGAAATACAAATGTATGCCACGGCACGCAGCCTCGGTGGGAGACACCCGGTGGTCATCGCCAGCGACAACAACGTCTACATGGATGCCACCACCAACCCGGCCACGGAGCACTTCCGCGCGGGCTGGGAGGCCTGCGGTTTGCGGAGGGCCACGGCAGGCGGGGAGGAGGACATGACCGCCACGCTCCACCCGTCCCGGCACAGGGTGGACCCCTTCCTGGTCAACAAGCCCCTCCTGCCGTTGTCCCTGCGGGAAAGCGTCTGGGCTCGCGATATGGCACACCCCCAGGTGATCGGCTCGGACCACCTCCTGGTCCGCCTGGCCCTGCCGGGCCTCCGCAGCGCAGCGGGGCGCGCGGCAGTACCCACCCCTACAGCCACACGGAGAGCCGCCAGCTCCCGTACGACGCCGAGGCCACGCCCGTCCAACACTGCCTGTGGGCGGCGGTCACCGCCGCGCAGGAGGAACCCTCCCTGGCGCCCTTCGCAGGACGTCCAAGAACCTCCGAGAGTGAATCGCCTACTTAAACTAAGTCCACCTCTGCCATCAGGGCTCTCTACATACAGCAGGCCCTCAGACTGTCGGAGACCAGGATCCAGCACATGTTCATTTTCTTTCCGAGTCATGTTTTTCTGCTCACGTGATCACCCTTGCGCCTTGCAACCCTGCCTTGCTATTTTTTCCCCAGCCGTGGAACGCTGGCCCGTGCACATGACACACACTCCCACGCCGACCATTTGCATGTCGACATCCTGCCCCCCACCGTTATCCCCCTGTCACCATGTAGGGTCTTTCCTCTGGCGTCTGACCGCACGCATCGTGCCCCTATCCAGCCGCCACTGCCCCTGGGCATGGCGCTCAGGGCGATCACAGCGTGAAGCCACCTCTGTTTTATTTACTTCAATCAATCATTGTCCCTCGCCCGCTGTTCCCGACTGCTGCCCCATCCAACCGATGACCCGGGGATGAGGGTCACCATTTGTATGATGGGCTAGCCTTCCTGTGGACAAGTGGCGCGATGCAAAGGACTTTGTATTTCAAAAAAACAAGAAAAAGGATGAACCCTCCCTGGCACCCTGGCTGGGTCCCGCAGAGCAGCACGCCTACGGGTTCATGCCCGCGGCCGCGGTCGACAAGGTGTTCGAACACCTCCGCGCGGCGCATGACGCCCTGGCGCGTGTGGTGGGACGCCGGCAGCCGTCCCCGGCCGGGACGGACCCGGCGGAGGGGGACCCCCCGGAGAGCGGAAAGCGGCTCCAGGCGGCGGTCCTCCGCTATGACACCCTGGCAGCGTGCGCGCCGGCGGCGTACCAGGCGCACGCGGCACGGCATGACATCCGGTCCGAGGCGGCGCTCCCGCTCGCGGACGAGCTGCGGGGCGCGTCGCCCGGGTTCCACCCGACCACACAGGGCCAGCTACGGGAGGAGCTGGAGAGGCAAGCAGCCCCCCTCGAGGAGGACATTCGCCAACTCCGTGCACTCCTGGCGGCAGACCCCAAGCGCGCCATCAAGGACCTCTGGCGCCGCCACGCCCCCGACATCGCCCAGCGATGGAAAGCCGTGCGAGAAGCCATAGAGGTAGAGGCCCCGGGCCCGTCAGGCCTCTGGAACGTGCGGGTCCCCAACACCCAAACGCTTCTCACGGAGGCCCACGACGTGATGTTCGCAGGTCGCGCCTTCTGGCAGGAACTGTATGACAAACCCCCGGTGGACCTCCCAGGGTTCCAGGCAGTCCTCGGCCGCCATGTCCCCCGGGTCCCTGACGGGGCCTGGACAAGGGCCCAGCAGTACTCCATGCAGGACCTGCAGTCCGCCCTGGACAAGGCCGATGGCAAGGCCCCAGGCCCCAACCACGTGGAGGCGCGTTTCATCAAGGCCCTCCCAGGACCCGTCAAGTGGCTCCTGGTCCACTCCTACCGGGCCATCCTCCGCGGCGCCCTGCCGCCGATGCACTGGAGGGACGCACACATCTGGCTCAGCCCGAAGATGCCAGGCTCCGCCAGACCGGACGACTACAGGCCCATAGCCCTGGGCCAGCTGGAGATGAAGCTGCTCACGGGCCCCCTCACCAGGCGCATCACGGAAGTGCTCACACTGCACGGGGTGGTCAGCGACTGGCAGCAAGGGGCCCTCCCTGGCTCCATCACAGGCCCCCTACTGTTCATGGCGCAGCGGCAGCTCCAGCGGGGAAGGCCCAACTACATTTTCTCCTTCGACGCCCGCAAGGCCTTCGAAACCGCCCCGCACGGCGCCCTCCACCTCATCCAGCGCCACCTCTCCGTGCCGCCGGAGGTCATCGACCTCCTGCTCTTCCTCCACACGTGCGCCAGGCTGCGCATCGTCACCGCACACGGGCTAAAGCAGCCGATCCACATGCTGCGCGGCGTCCGGCAGGGCAACCCCGAGAGCCCCATGCTGTTTGCGCTTTTCATGGAGCCCCTGCTCAGGGCGCAGGGGCACCGCCTGCGCCCGCCACAGGGGCCGAGCAAGGCCTCATCCAGGCCTACATCGACCACCTGCTGGTAGTGGCCCACACGCTGCAGCACTTTGTCGAGGGCGTGGAGGCGGTGGCCGCGTACATAGGGATGATGGGCATGGAGCTCAACCCCAGCAAGTGCGCCATGGCCACCACGAAGGGGGTCCCGGGCCTGCAGCTGCGCCTCTGTCCCCACCTGGAAAACCCATGGCACTGGGTACCAGCAGCGGACTCCGTCCCCTACCTGGGACTCCAGCTGCAGCCGGACGGGGAGTTCTCCCTGCAGCGCAAGCACCGGCTACGCCTGGCGGCGGTGTACCACTGGTGCCTCAACACCCTCGCGCCACTGAAAGTGCTGCAGGACGTCATCCTGGCGATCCTCGGGGGGCTGACATAGTACGTCGCCCCTTTCGTCGCCGACGACTCCGACACTGCGCTCCACCTGGACCACATCACGGTCCAGGTCGCGAAAGACAGGGCGCGGTACGCCTTCGACGCCTCGCGGGACATCCTGCAGGATGACCGGACCCTGGGGCTCACACGGGTGCCAACGCGGTGCGAGCAGGCAGCGATGGCCCTCGTGGGTACACTCATCCACCACCGCTCAACCTCCGTGCGCGCCGAGGTCACCAAGATGTTCTGGGAAATAGCCAGCGCGCACCGAATATGTCCCGAGGTGCACTACACCGTCCCGGAGTTTGCAACTCTAGCGGGGGTGACTGGGTCCACCGCATACCCCGGGCCCTGGCCGCCCTGGGAGTGGGGCTGTACAACCCCATCGCGTGCCCCGGGGCGGCCCACGTCCAACTACAGTCCCCGCCGGGCAACATCGTCACGCTGCGCACCGCCAAGCTGCGACACCGCGACACGTGCCGCCTGACGGTGCCGCACACAACGCCGTGGCCTGGGCACCACGGGCCACACCACCCCTGCCCCGACAACGACGACCCGTGGCCGACGGCGGTGCGGGAATGCCTCAACAAATGCGCCGATGAACACCTCCACTATTGCCGCCGCGAGCAGGAGCCCGCCAACCATCCCAGGTGGCGCAACGCCTTGGTCTACCTCTTCAACACCACCGGCACACAGGACCCCCGCCTGAGACTCGTCCACCCCACGAGGGCTAAGCAGGACGCCCACACCGGCCCACTAGTGACCCCGGACGGCCTGCACCTCCACGTCGGTTTGAGGTTTGAGGTTTGATTTTGCTGGTACTAGACGCCTTTCGGCCGCGGGGGGCCACCTGGTCCGGCCAGGTGATATCCTCCCCACCGCGTCCTACTGGGGGGCCCTGGTGGCGGAGTCCCCCGGGTTCACAGGGCTCGGAGCCCCCTCCCTCCCCGGCTTCCCCGTTTCGCCACTCCCCGGTCAGTGCATCAATTCGCAGCCGTGGCTGCGGGCGCTTACCCACCGCGTTCCTCCCCTGATGCGTGGTCGCCCGGGGCGCCGGCGCCGCCGGGCCCGTGCTACTGGCTTGTCGCCAGTGGGACCCCCTTGGGCTGGCGCGGAGGCTGCCTAGCCTAGGGGTTGGGGCGTGGCGCAGTGCGCCACTACTGCCTTGGCGGGTGCAGTGCCCCGTCCGTGTGTGTGCGGCGCTCGCAGCCGGTTCGGGGGGCTCGGGCCGGTACCTGGTGTTGTGTCTCTCCCGTTTCCCACATCCCGCCCCGCGTGTCCCGCGCTGCGTGTGGCGGGCTGTCTCGTCCAGGTGTCCCTTACCCTCGCTTGCTCGGTCTGTGCGTTCCGCGAGCTCGGTCCGGTTGCCCTTCTGGTAGTCCCCGTGTGCCCTTTGCGTGTGTGTGTGCGCTTGCGCTCCCGCGGCGTCCGCTCCCCCCCTCCCTGGGTGGTGTGGCGTGCGCGTCTAGCGCGGTCCCGGCGCTGGGCGCTGGTAGGGCCATTCCACGTGGTCCGTGCCCGTCCGCGTGTCCTGCCCCGGTTCCTTGCTCCGTCTGGCGTGCTTGGGGGGGGGCGGTCCGGTCCCGGTTCCCCCCTACCTGGCTTGGAGCTGTTGTTGCGAGGGGCGTCTGAGGTCAGGCGCTCCCCCTCCCCGGACTGCCCGCCCACTGGGCGGGCTCTTGGGGTGCGCTACGGACGTGCTGTGGGCGCGGGTGTGTGGGTGTGGGGGCCCAACACTGTCCCCTTGGCCTGCATACCCTGCGGGGGCTGCATGCCGCGGGGCTGGTGGGGGGCCGTTCCCGGGGGGGTTGGCCCGCCACTGTTGTGCGGGGCATCCGGTGTCAGGCGCTGTCCCTCCCCCAACTGCCCGTCCGCAGCCGGGGTATCGCGACCCGTGTGTTCCGGGTGCCGTCAGTGCGGGCGTGGGGACCCAGCACCGGTTCGGCAGCGTGCACCCTTGCGGGCCGGCGTTGCTCGCTGTGGGGGTGGCGGAAGAGCGTCCCCGGGGGGGGGTGCCTTCCACCGTTGTGAGGGGCGTCTGAGGTCAGGCTCTCCCGCTCCCTCAACTGCCCGCCCACTGGGCGGGCTGTTGGGGTCCGCCACCCACGTGCTGTGGGCGCGGGTGTGTGGGTGTGCGGGCCCTACACTGTCCCCTTGGCCAGCATGCCCTGTGGGGGCTGCGTGCCGCGGGGGTGGTGGGGGGGTCTGGTGTCAGGCACTGTCCCTCCCCCGGCCGCCGGTCCTCTGGGGCGGGCCGCCGGGGTTCCGTGACCCGTGTGTCCCGGGTGCCGTCGGTGCTGGCGTGGGGACCCAGCACCGGCCCCACAGCGTGCGCCCTTGCGGGCCGGCGTTGCTCGCTTTAGGGGTGCCGGAAGGGCGTACCCAGGGAGGGTGCCTTCCACCGTTGTGAGGGGCGTCTGAGGTCAGGCGCTCGCCCTCCCCCGACTGCCCGCCCACTGGGCGGGCCGTTGGGGTCCGCCACCCACGTGCTGTGGGCGCGGGTGTGTGGCTGTGGGGGCCCTGCCGGGACAGCCTGCAGGATGACAGGACCCTGGGGCTCACACGGGTGCCAACGCCGTGCCAGCAGGCAGATGTGGCCCTCGTGGGTACGCTCGTCCACCACCGCTCAACCTCCGTGCGCGCCCAGGTCACCAAGATGTTCTAGGAAAAAATCTGCGCGCACCGAATATGTCCCCAGGTGCACTACACCGTCCCGGAGTTCGCAACTCCAGCGGGGGGTGACTCGGTCCACCGCATACCCCGGGCCCTGGCCGCCCTGGGAGTGGGGCTGTACAACCCCATCGCGTGCCCCAGGGCGGCCCACGTCCAACTACAGTCCCCGCCAGGCAACATCGTCATGCTGCGCACCGCCAAGCTGCGACACCGCGTCACGTGCCGCCGGACGGTGCCGCACACAACGCCGTGGCATGGGCATCACGGGCCACGCCACCCCTTCCCTGACAACGACGACCCGTGGCCGACAGCGGTGCGGCAATGCCTCAACCAATGCGCCATTGCTGCAGCGAGCAGGAGCCCACCAACCACCCCAGGTGGCGCGACGCCTTGGTCCACCTCTTCCACACCACCGGCACACGGGACCCCCGCCTGAGACTCCTCCACCCCACGAGGGCTAAGCAGGACGCCCACACCGGCCCACGGGTGACCCCGGACGGCCTGCACCTCCACGTCAGGGGCTACCGCCGCCGGGGCGGCCTATCCCCCCCCACGCCGGGGGCGGCGTACCACCCGCCGGCAGCCCTCATGTACATCCTCCAAGACATACTCGCGGAAAGCGAGCTACGAGAGACTAACGCGGATGTCGCGTGGCCCGAGCCCCTGCGCCCCCGGCCCCACGCGCCGACGCCGCTGTGGTTGGTAACCACGGACGACCAATGCACCCCAGCTGCAGGGCAAGCTCAGCTCCAGGCCGAGTGGGTAACCCCGTGGACTCCCCCGTGGCACCGCCCTGCTGGTAGCTACGGGGGTGCCGCACGACCCACACATGGCAGTGCACGCGCTGGAGGACCAGCCGGAGGACACGGGACACCTGGTGGTGCACCAGTGCGGAGGCCCGGCGTGGCTCAAGGAACATGTGACGGCACTTCGGCCCGGGGCAAGCACGATCGCCGGAGCGGAAATCCGGCTGCACGACCACCCGGCGATCAGCCCTGGCGACACCAGGGCGCTGAGCGTGGACCAACTGACCCCAAGCCACCCCGACGTCCGGTGGCACTCCGCCGACCTCAACGCGGGGTGGCTCAGCCCCACCGGGTACTACTGGATCCCAGAGGCCTGGGGCCACACCTCTTCCGACGCGTCAGGGGGCGGACCCTGCAAACACGCCACCAGCGTTGCTCTCGCCGCCGACCTCACCCGCACGTGGGCGGTCGCCATATTCGGCACGGTGCCCGACGGGGAGGTGCTGGCCGCCTCCCTCCCCCTACAATACGGTGCCCAGCGACCGTGGGTCCACACGGTGGACGCCGAAGTCATCCTCCACCTCCTGCGACACGCAGATCGCGAGCGGACCGCGGGGGTCCCCGCGGGCGCGGCGAAGGTGGTCAACCATATACCCCTACGGTGGCTCCGGGACGGCCTGTGCGCGCCAGGGCGACACGCCGGGCACCCGTTCTGGTACGTCCGAGCCACCTCGCACCACAGTGACGCCCTACTGCACAAGGCGGACTGGGCGGCGTCCCAGGAGACCGTCCTGCAGAACACACCCTGGCCACGCCAAACTCATTGTCGCCGGCCCTGACTGCCACCTCGATCTACGGCCCCTCACGATGCGGGCGCTCGGCGAGGTCCGGCAGCGGGCGCAAAAGGACCATGCGCTGACGCACCGAGGGCACACACCTTTAGGCGCGGCCCACACCAGAGCCTATGTCCACGCCCGGGACCTCACCGCGACAGCCACCAACCGCCGGGCGCTGCGGGCCAGAGACGGCCACACGCCGGTGCAGCGCAGGCTCCGCGTCTGTAAGGAGCGGCTCTCTGGCGTCGCCAACCTCCCGGGACCGTGCCTCCTATGCGGCGGCCCGGAGCAGACCCTAGTGCACATGCACGTGGGGTGCGCCCACTCACGGCTCCTCTGGCCCCACTACCGCCAGGCGGTACACGAGGCGGCCCGCCACCTCCCACCGGGGACAAAGCCCTGTGGGTGGCCTCGTGGCGCTCCGCAGGCACCACATCGACGGAAGTCTTCTGCTCCGGACTGGTGCCCGAGGACGCGGAGGCGCAGCTCCGTGCCATAGCCCGCTAAGACCCGCCGGGAGGGACCTCTCTGGACGATATCCTCCACCACATGCACCGGCTGCGGAACTTCGCATGGGAGCTTCGCAACCACCGACTGGAGCAACTCCTCCGCGAGCCCCTAAGCGCGGCAGCCCGGGCGCACCGATGGCTCACCGCGGCGGAGGGCGACCACCCCCCCCCTCCGCCGCGCGCTGACAAGGACTTCGTAGCCTCCCTCCGTGTCATGAATTGTACTCTGGAGTGCCCGCCACAAGAGGGCCCCAACCCGTTCCAGGACCTGCCGGGGGGGTTCTCGAAGCACCTACAAGACGCCCTCTTCCCACCGTGGATCATCGGGCGCGGCTCAATGACTGCGTGGGAGGCACGCATAGTGGGTGAGGAGTGGGCGCGCGAGTGGAGCCGGTGGTGCGCCGCCACGCGCGCCCCAGAGACCCCTGCGCAACGATACGCCGCCATCCCGCTCGAGGGATGGGGGCCGGACACCCGGCCGAGACCCACCGTGATCCGCGGGGCGGGACCTGACCGACCGTGGGACGCGGCGAATGGGGAATGGCTGCAAGCGGCCCCGGGGCCGCAAACAGGATGGACTGGGGACGTGTCCCCACTCGTCAGGACACCTGTCCCCCCCCGCATCCTCCTTCACGCCGCCAACGTACTCCGGGCTACGGAGATACGCAAATGGGGACACGCCGCGGCCACCGTCCGATGGCACCCCCCAGAGGACGGGGCCGCCCAGCTTGCCGTGGCGCACTTCAAAGCTGGGGGGCCGGTGTACGACGACGCCCTGTCCCGGCTGGGCGACACCCAGGGGCCCTTGCTCCTCATGCTCCCCACCAACATAACAGCCGCGCTGCGCCAGGAGCTGGACGGCTGCGAAGGGCTGCGAGTGGGATGGGAGGCAGTCGCGGACCGCACCCTACTGTCCCTCCTACACCGGGACGCCGCAAACGGGTGCCACTGGGATGCGCTGGCGCCCCATCTCACCGGGCGCCAAGTGTACATGGCAACCCCCCCCCCAGGGGCACCCCCGCCCGGCGTGGGGCGACCTCATCGCCACCTTCCACAACCACGAGATTCTCCCCGACGACACGTGGCGGGAGGTCCAGCGGAAGACGCTCGGCAGGGACTACCAGCGCCGTGTCCGCGCCCGCCTGCTGGAGATCCGGGATCCTCTCCGACAGAGGCTGGAGGACCTCTGGCTCCACCATCTCGACCCTTGGTCACCGCCCTCCCACCTCCCACACACCTGCCGGCTCTGCGGGAAATGTGACACGGTGTCCTCCGCAGCCGCCAACAGGTGCGCGCGGTGCGCCCAGGTCGCCGCGTGCCCCTTGCCCGAACCTCCCGCAGGCCCGCGCAGGCGCACAGAGGAGGAGGCCCTGCACCGGCGCATCGAGGGGGCACACGCCCCCTCACACGAACGCGCGGGCCCCGCGGGCGCTGCCCTTCTGTGGATCCACGTGCACCTGCGGGACCGCACATCCGTTGCCCACCTGTCGCACGTGTTCGCGCCCTGACCCCCACCCGCCGCCGTCCTTTGCAGAGCCCGCAGTACCATGCCACGCCGACGGGGGGATGGGCCGGGACACGCCAGAGCCTGCCGCAAAGAGCAGCAGGCGACTGTCCGGGGACTAGTGGCGGACGCGGTGGCAGAGGTGCACGAGGCGCACGCTGCCGCACGGCGTGACCTGACGGGCAGTGTGAGGGCTTTCCTCAACGAGACTGCCCCCCGGCTGTCCGCGCCCTGAACGGAGCAGGGGCCCCTACGCTGCTCCCGGCGATGCACCGGATCGTGAACACCATCCAGCAGGGGCTCATCAGCCCGGAGGCGGCCCTCTACGGGCACTGGATGGAGTGGCAAGATTCCAACCGGTCAGGCCGGCCCCTATCCATGGGGGATACCCTGCGGCTGACGGGAGCGGGGTCTGCAATGTCCCTCCGCAGCAGCGCCCCAGCCCTGCTGCACGCCCTCAGGACGCGCTACCCCGGGGACGCGGCCCCGTACCTGAACCAGGCGCGGGCCACATACCCGGGAGGAGTGTCCGAGCTGGATGCGGCGCTCCACCTTCTACACCCACCGGACGAGGACCTGGAGGTTGGCGAAATCACGGTGTTTGTGGAAGGCGCGGACGAGGCGCCCGCCCGCCCCCGGCCGACCAACCCGGTGTACAACGGCACCAGGCTGACCCCCCCGTACGTTATTGTATGCGAGGCGTTCCCCAGGGAGCTTACCTGGTGCCCTGCCCTCCCGCCGGCGAGGCACGCGCCCCGTGGCTGGGCCAGCCCAGACCTGTCCCCCCCCCTCTCCAGTACCAGGGGTGCCCACCACAGGGGGCAGGTCCTCTAGCAGAAGTGCCCTGGCACCCCCCTGCTCCTCCTCGTCGTCGCGACCCGCGGGGACCCAGAACGCGTCCTGGGGATCACCCCCACCCACCTCTATGGGGCAGCACCTGTACCCCGCCCCCCCCTCCCGGCGCCCGCGGCGCGGGACGGGGTACACACCTTCCTGCAAACACAGCATGTCACCGCCGTTACGGGGGTCCACCTAGTGCGGCTCCCCCCGGCGCCACCCGACGACCCCTGGGGGCCCAGGGCCCTGAGCCCCGCCCCAGACTGGGAGCTGTGGCGCGACGCGTGGGCCGCGTGGCTCCTCCGCCTCCCCTCCCAATGTCGATGGATGGCCGCCGGCCCCCGCCCGTACGGGGCTGACGCCACAGCCGGCCCCCCATCCCCTCCCCCCCTCCCCCCCGCAGAGCACCGCACGGCACTGCCCACGGCACGACACTGATGCACCGGGAGGTAGTGGGAAGGGCGCACCTGCGACCACGCATGCCTACCAGGATAACAGTGATGGCAGACTCCGATGGCTCCCCCCAGCGGGACGACCGCCACCACCGCTGGTCCTGCTCCCGCCCCCCCGTCTCCCCGCCCCGAGAGGGGGCCCCAGACGCGCGGGAAGCGGAGACCGCAGCCCCAGCGAGCCACGCTGCGGCCCCGATCGCGGCCCCCGGCAAGCTGCCGACACGGGGGGTAGCCCCGGCGCAGGAACCGGGCGCATCGCCGGGGCTGCCGCGGCTGCAGAGGGGAGCGGGGAGGGCCCGCGAGGGGTTGCGACCGCGGCCCTGGCAGGCCGCGCCACCGCTTTGGCCGGCCACGCTGCGTCTCCAGCACGCCGCGAAAGCAGGCAAAGGACCCCGCACGGGCCACTGGCGCCTCGCCGGCGCCTGCCGCAGCAGCAGCAGTGGGCAGAGAGAGCGCGAAGTACCGCGCCCACGTGAACCCCACCCACGGCCACACCAGCCCCCCTGAGCCGTTCCCCCCCAAAGCCCTTCCCCCCAGGGCGGACGCGGCACGTCCGCCCCCCGGCGCCCGAGCGCTCGCCGCCGGGCGTCACGCTGCCGCAGCTGCAAAGGCAGCAGGACGCCCGGCGCGTGATCCAGGAAGGAGGGGACGGCGCGCAGGCAGAGCTGCGTGCCAGCCACGGGAGCGCAGAGCGGGGGACAGGAGGCGACAGGAGAAGTGCCCAGGAGCACGCGCAAGGAGCAGGCCAGGGCATGCGCGGCAGGGAGCAGGGGCGCAGCAGCAGAGGGGGACAGAGCGCGAGCAGAGGACGCCGCGACTCAGAACAGGGGGCCGGGAAGGGGCCAGGGCACGGGAAGGGGGCGCAGGGGCGCGGGCAGGGCGCCCAGGTGCAGGGAGCGGGGCGAGGGACGGTGGGCGAGCGGGCAGGCCAGGGCGTGGGTGAAAGTGCTGCCCTGGGTCGTTGAGGGTGCCGGAGGGCTCGGGGCCGGCAAGACCAGTGGGGCAGGCACGCGAGGAGTCTCCCTGGATGTTGTTATTGGGGGTAGAACCGGATACTCGGACACCAACGGAGGCGAGAGCAGCAACAACTGAAGCAAGGTCCATGTTGATTGTGGTCCGGCAGAAAATCCCAGTCTATGAACAAAATTGATGCGGATTATTCTAAATACATCTGAGTGTCCAAAACTGTCTGAAAAGATTTAAATAATCCAATTATGTAAAAATGTTTGGCCGATCTAGCCCGCGAGCGCGCGTCAGCGGCAAATGGCGATTCCAGCTAAAATAGCGGAACGCGGCGGATTTACGGGAAATGGACCGCGGAATCAAATCCGGCATATCAGAAATATATAGGAAATATCCTGAGACTGAGCTGCGAGGCGGCAATTCCGCCGAAGCAAAGAAAATGACCAAAATGTAGCCAATCTGGGCAGAATGTCTGAAAATCTGAGCAGATGGGGCTAGCCGCACTTACACTCCCCCTCCAAAAACACACTGGGGTGTGTCGCTACGTCAACGAAGAACGTAGTGCGGGTAAGTCCCAGAAAAACATAGAAATGTAGCCTCGATGGGGCGAAATCTGCTTGATCTGACCTGATTTGGGCTGAATTGGCACTGAATCAGGCTGGATGAACCTGAAATGAAACAGAATGAGAAGTGATAAACAGTCCTCCGTGCAGTAAAACATTAGGTCAAAGGCTAAAAAGCATGTAAACGTATCGAGAATCGATACCAAACCATGCATTGGTTGAGAATGAGGTAGATTATTGGTGGATTGAGTGGGGGGATCAAGAAATGGAGTGACATCTCAGCGCTCTGGCACAGTTTCGCTGTCGCGGGCACGCTACGGTGTCCTCGCCGAACTCTACATCGTGTTATTCCCGCTTTTCTCGTTCTGAAAAGTGCAGCATGTGCTTCAGATTTGGCGCATCTGGGGGATGATCACAAGATTCAGCAAAATTGAGGTTCAATTGGAGCAGAGATTAAGGGGATGAAGCAATCACAGATAGGGAAGACAATTACAAATGTAGTCTACAGACCCTAAGTACACAGAAGATCATAAGCGTCAACGAAGTTAGGCAAAGCCGTCGACAGATCTTCGAGGAATGAGAAGAGATGACAAGGAAATCAATCTGACTTGTCCTAAAATGAGTAAATTCCCTGAGATGAAGGTGAAATGAAGCGGAATGTCTGGAACTGAAACTACTAACACTTTCGTTTAGACTAAAGTTAATATATATTGTCGTTTATTCAGCTCAATTGTGCTTTCCGGCACGTAGGTTGGCGAGCATCTAACAGATTCTATGAAAATGTGGATCATGTGATGATGCATCATGATGGGACATGCTGGCCTCGGATCCTTGGCATGTAACGCGCCGAAGGTTCGCTGAAGGCGCTTTACTGACAGTCTATAACTGAGAGACACCGAATTTACAGTGGCGGTGGTGTCAATCGACTTGGACAAGGCCAATCTTTCGATGGAGTCCCACAAGACACTTGGATTCACCATTTTCGACAGTTTCAGGTCGGATTGAGCTCACATTGGCGTGTGCCAAAAATACAACGAAGCTTACGGACTTCAGAGGTTGCTGTTAGAAGTCCCTAGAGCTCCCATCTGAAGATTGTCTGAACAATTGACGTCTGGGTTTCGTACAACAGTGGCAGAATGATGGACAAACCTGAGAAATTAAAGGTAAATTTGAGGATCCTGGATCTGAATCTGGACTTTGGCGTTAGCATCACAGCAAATGAAGGTGAGATCTGAGCTCCTGGCGTCGCATCTGGTGCAGCCAGTACTACAGGGGGTGCCTGTAGGGGTGAATGTCACCGGCCGGTGTTTTGATTATGTACATTTGCTTCCATCTGCACGAGTAGCCAAATTCCAAAGATGCACAGACCAACAGAGACAAGATTACCCCGAATCTGCCTGAATTAAGCCTGAGTTTGGTTTTTTCTGAACACGGCAGCACACTCCGTGGCTTTCGGCTTTCGACTTTCGATACGTTACCGAACGGAGACCAAAGAAAAATGGATTGATTGACGTCAAATTATCAAACATTCGCAGTTATCCACATCATGACATAAACAGAAAGAATGAACAGTGGATTGAGCAGAATGTGGTAGGATGGCTTCCTCAATTCGGCCAAGCACGAATACATGTGACCACCAACCTGTCTGGCCTGGCCCTCGTACGGCTTGGGCGCTGCAAATCAGCGGCCGAACTTGAAGCTTGGTCCTCATTTGGCTCCTGGGCTGGCCTGACCGCAGGAGGGGGGATCGACGGATCAGCCCTGGAATGTGGCTGCTGAGGGCCATAAAAGGCTGGATCTCGATTCACCACAGGTCGTTTTCCGTCGCTCTCCACTTGTCTGTCTGGTTTCGACAAACAATCTGTCAGGAGTACTCCAATTTCGGGGTGCTTCTTCAGGAAGTCGATGAACCCCTCGGTGTATCCATGGACAAAAGATTGGGCTGGTTCCCAGTTGTTGTGACTGGAATCAAAGCCCCTCCACTCACACAGAAATTCCCATTCGCCCTTGGCGTCACGTCTTGCTTCAACAATCCTCTTGAGTTCGTACTTCCCCCCTTCGATGACCCGATCAGACAAGTGTTTCGCAGTCCAAAAAAGGGGTTTAACCCGATCCTTGGGAGAGGCGATCTCTCTCTTGAGGCGATCGCCCGAAACGTCAATTTCCCTGCTGACATCCACACGAATCCTCCACCTGTTCTCACCAAGACGCGCTGTAACAGCGAATGGCCCCTCCCACAAGGGAAGAAGCTTGTCATCTCCGTCCAGGGTGGTTTCGGATTTTCGAAGCCAAACTCGATCATCGACTTCAAAATTGTGGGGGTTTTTTCGGCCTTGATTCTGGACCCAAAGCCAGTCAGCTTGATGCTTCTCGATTAATTTCGACACAGATTTATCTGCTCGTTGGACTTCGTCCAAACACAGCGAAGCATCTTTACAGGGGCGAGGATTATTCAACGGCATGTTCCACCAACACTTCTTTCGTCCAAAGACAATTTCATTTGGAGAAAGGCCATGATACAAAGGCGTGTTGTGGTAACGGCGAAGCAATGCGAAGAGAACTTCCATCCAATGGAAATCCTTTTCACTCGCGAGCTCCTTACGAAGCATATTAATAATTGAGCGGCCGGCTCTTTCGCCAGGCAGCGCTCGATGCGAGTGGATTTCACATCGGAGGTGGTGGATTCCAAGGCGAGCACATAATTCTCTCCACCATTCGGAGGTGTACTCTTTGCCTGAATCCGTCACCACCTCGGATGGGACGTCCCAGCCTCCCATCCAGGTCTGCGCGCACCATTTGGCGGCAGCCTTGCCAGTCATCGACTCAATGTTGCAAGGCAACACTTGAATGTAGCCGGAATGACGGCACTGAATAAGGAGCACACCATTGACTTTTTTGTTAGTCCAATGGCACTCTTCGTCATCGAGTTCACCGAGATAGAAGAAATCACTGGTGACTCTGTTAAAGAGGCGCTCCGGAATAGGATGAGGCCTCAGATGGCCGTGCTTCTTCGCGCTGGGGGGCGCCGAGACAGCACATTGGGCACATCCGGCGGCTACTTTCATGCAATGAGTGTAGAGCCTCGATCCAAACAACCTGTGCTTAATCATCGACCACAATCGACGGCCATGTGCGTGGGGGGACTCCCATTTGTGCCACCAGTTTAACACTCGGGGGGCTAGGGCGTCTGGCACACACAATTTACCCTCCATCCACAGCTTCCCCCCATCCAACGAATACTCAGGAAAAATCCCATCCTTGTGAGCATCTTTGGATTTGAGATTTCCAAAGACCTCTTTAAACATGGGATCCTGCAGGTAATCGGACGTCCAGTCACGGATTATCAGGGAATCTTTAGGCAGGGGTGGAGTTTTGGCCGGATCTCGACGCTTAATGCCCTGGATCAACCGAAATCGACTTACTTGTCGGGTATAGTCAAACCGTTTCACACTCCCTGAGGAGGGATCGGTGACTTTTTCCACGACTTTCAGTGTTTTGGTGCAGATCTCATGAGCATGCGCCGTATCTGAGATGGCCGTGATGTCGTGACACGGTAATGCGTGTTGTTTAACAGCGCATTGCATGCATGCACGTCGAATGAGTTTCTTTTCTTCCTGATCCCATTCGATGATGACATGGCGGTCCTGCTCCGTACCATGGATGTTGGTACTTTGCAGCCCCATCGGCTCAGAGCATCCGCTACCGTGTTGTGTTTTCCAGGCAAATACGACACATGGAGGTCAAACAGACTGAGAAATTCGTGCCATCTGGCCCGTCGACCAGCTGGGCTCGCGACAGTATCAATGTGTTCAGTGGCCCAATACTCCAGAGATCGATGATCCGTCAGGACCTCGACTCGATTGGTGCCAACCCACGATTGGTACTTTTTTAAAGCACAGATTAGGGCGTAGGTTTCTTGCTCACGCGGCGACCATTGCATTTGGCGTGAGGCTAGCTTCCGAGACCAAAATGCAAGAGGGTAATGATCGCCGGTGGCTTCATCAACCTGTTCAAGGACAGCTCCGATCGCGTACCTAGAAGCGTCGGTTCTAATGTAGAAGGGTCGGTCAAATTGGGGCACATGCAACGTGGCGACTTCGCAGAGGGCTGCCTTCAAGTGATGGAAGGCCTCCTCGCACTCGTCAGTCCACTTGACACGAACCTTTGAACCTGCCTTGCCCGCATCTCTCCCTACCTTCAATAATTCAGTGAGGGGGGCAGCAAATTTGGCATAATTCGGCACAAAAGTGTGGTAAAAATTGCAACAACCCAGGAATCCTCTCAACTCCGTAATCGTCTCAGGGCGCTTCCACTTCTGAATAGCGACGAGCTTCCCTGGACTGGGTCGTCTGGTGCCATTCTCTAGGAGAGACCCACAAAATTCGACTGATTTTAAAAATAATTTTCCCTTCTTTGGCCCACAAGTCAGCTGATTGGCGTCAAGAATGTCCAAAACTTGGTTCAGCTGCTTCTCATGTAGGGCCACCAGCTCGGCTTCGGTCAGTCCCTCCCCCTCCGTCGCGATGATTATGTCATCTATGTACACACTCACGAAGGCACGAAGCTCAGGATGGGTTGTGAACAGCACATCCTCCATCATTCTTTGAAAAAATGAAATGCGTTCTTCAGGCCCATGGGCAGGACCGTCCATTGGACTGGGCCACATGGCGTGCACATACAGGTCAGAGGTCGGCTGTCCTTCCTCAACGGCATTTGGTGAAAGCCGTGACGGAGATCCAGCACAGAAAACAAACGACCTCTTGCCCTCTTGGCGATTTCCTCCTCAATGAGGGGCAGGGGGTGTGAATCGGCCTTGGTTTCAGCGTTGAGGTTGCGAAAATCAACCACCATTCGCCAACCATCAATGGTGTTCTGGTCTGCAGGCGGTGGCTTTGGGACTGTGAAGGGTGCACAGCACCATTCGCTGGTCATACAACCCTCAAGCCAACCAAATTCCCTGAGATTTCTCTCGATGATTTTTCTGAGTATCTCATGTTTGTGTCCATGGTTTTCATAAGGGCGCTGTTTTTTTGCCTTGTACCCTTCACGAAGCTCGATGAAGGCTTCACCGAACTGCCCACGGACAGGGGGATCTTTGATCAACTTCCCAGAAAGGGTTGTGTCCTTCCGTTCCTCAAAAATCTTTTCTCTTGACTTGGAACACAATTCAGTGTCCACCTGATCGCCAGGAATTACTGTCGAAAAAACCTTGGCGACTTCTTCGGCTTTGGCAGGAAGAAATTGCTTACGGATGTCCCTAAACAGGTCCGTATCAACTGCCTCTTGAAGATAGGTGGGTCTTGTGTCGAAATCCCAGAGATTCTCTTCGTGATCCAGCTCCTCGAAAGGATCCATGAAAGCTTCCACAGGGGGTTTTTCATAAAAAAACTCTGAATTTGCGGCGCGATTTGGAATTTTTCTTCGCCCGTGCACTGGAGATTCTTTTCGATGTCGATCGTATTGGGGAAGAGGGAGACGAGGCGGATCCATTGGACGTTGAATCACCTTGGGTATCTGACGGACAAAAATCAGAAAAAATAGATTCATCATCAGTACCACGCTCAACCTCAGATTCTGACCCAACACAAGAATCAGTACCAGAATCAGCAGAATTAGAGTCAGAAAGCTTTCCATCCACCAGGAATGCAAGCGAACTCCAGGACCGCTGTGGCAGGGGACCTGTGTCGTCCCTGGCATACAGCTTAATCTTCCTGGGAAGTTCGATGTAATCTACACAAATTTCTTGTAATTCCTGAAACCAAGGCTTGTCGTCCCACAAGGGCACAACTAAAATTGCCTGGGTTTTATCTTGCTTGATTTTGTGGATGACCTGCTGGATTAAGTGAAACGGAGGATTAATCCACAACTTCTTGTCCCATTTATGGGTCCAAGCGTCGTTAAAGTGCTTGTCAAAGCGCTTGTTCATACGGTTAGCAAAGGCATCATACTGGGGCCAAAAGGAATGATGTTAATGAAAGTATTCACAAATTGCATCGCGCCATTTGTCGACAACTCTGTAGGATGAAGAGTGCCATCGCGAAGGGCGTCGTGGCTGGGAGTCCCTACGAAGACATTCTAACTCTTGGGAGTAATGGGCACTCCCATTCACCTCTGCAATGGTGACATCTTCACCAAATTTTGGTGTCACTTTTTGCTTCAAAAATTCTTCTGCACTTTTAAACCCTGCGTGCAAAAAACGAAATTCAGGACGCTCCAAGGGACCTGACTCCAGCAAAAAACAACGACGATGACCTACGGGCGCTACCCTGTTCTTGCGAAGCCAAGGATGGCCCAAATAAAGGTCATACTTTATGTCAGCACGATAGAAGTAGTCATCCTTAAGGACAACTTCTTCCACATTTTGCTCTTCCCAAAGGTCTTGAGCGACCAAATGAGTTGATATATAACAACCGCGTTGCCCACCTGCGAGAGAATGTCCAGAAACTCCCTCGAGGGTAACAGGATGAGGCGACTCAAACACGCAGTCGTCGGGTAAGAATGAATTGGATTGGATATTTACCTCTGATCCATTGTCACACAAACAAGTGGCGAGATGGAAATTTCCCTTGCAATCAGAGACCCACAGCTTTGTGACAAACTGACGAGCCCTGTGCTTGGACTGTACACCAACCTCGTCCACTACAACAGAAGGATCCGCTGCCGGATCCAGGGGAGAGGAGACAAGCGACCCTACATCAAGTAATGGTCGATCAGGAATTTGGGGATCATGCCTGAAATCGCCTGGGGTGGGGCGATTTTCGTGGCTCCCCTAGGCGTTCTGACCTCCAGCGGCTGCGTTAACATTGTGAACACAGCCTGATTCGTCGATCCACTCATCTTGGAACGGATCATCCGCTGGATTCAGGGCATTTTCGACATAATCTCGATCCGCATCGGACACCTGATCTGCACCTGAGACCTGATCCACACGATGATTTCCCTTTCCACGTCCACGGCCACGGCCGCCGGATGATGGGCCACCACCGTCGCCACGCCCTCTGCCCTTACCAGAGAAAGGGGTTCCTGAAGGATTTCCCTTACCCTTACCCTGTGATCCTGGAGCATTTCCTTTGTTTGTACCGGATTGAGGGGTTTGGCCTGGATTTCGATTTCCGCCTCCGGCGTTGCCATTGGGACTTGTCTGGCCGTTCGGCTGTCCACCGGAGCCGGATGGAGTCCGATTTCCTTTGCCTTGGGACCCGCCAGGGCCTCCGGTATTTTTGTTTCCACCGGAGGGACTCGGATTACCCTTTCCCCCCTTTGCACCATGCACCTGTCTGTCATTCCTGTCTGAATTCTGCGAATTACTGACATTTTCACCAATCACCTTGTGATCGTAAGCAGACCATCGGTGATTACCAGTAGAATGCGTCTTAGCTCGGTTCGTAGAACCTAAAAGAAGGCAGATGCTACAATGATCCTGAACATTCCGGGTGTCATTCACCTTTTTGTTGCCCTTTTGGGCCCCATTTTGGGTGTTTTGCTGGGTATTCTTGTTTCCCCCAAGACCCTCATGGAAATTTTGATTGGCGGCGTCAGCGAGCCGCTCAACCTCTTCCCACAGTTCCTGCGGGGTGAACGAAAACACCCAGTTCCTGGCCTTCAGGCGATGGCCGTGGAAACTTACTCCCCTGTTGAGGACTTGGACAAACAAGTCCCGATCCTCGTGTTCATTAAACTTGATTTTCCACGTGTTTTCAGTGAATTTCACCTTGGTAAACGACGTGGGGGAGCACTTTTGAAGTGCCTCCCTGACCGTAAACCTGTTGGCCGTGGCGTCGAAGCCATCGACTTCCGCCCACCAGGTCTTGACCTCTTCTTCGGACTGTTTATTCCGAAGGGTGGCGGCGGTTTCTGAGGGGATCTTGTCAAAAATCAGATTTTTCAGCTCGGCACTAGAAAATTTTTCGCCTGAATGTTCAGATTCTTCTACGAGATTCCAGAAGCGCTGTCTCTTGTCTTGCACTTCGTGCAAGATTAATCGCGAGAACGAAGGAAAATTCTTCAACATCTGGTGGTAATGGTCCTCAGGCAGCCGGGATCCACGTACCTCCGACTGTTCCCACACCTCATCAAAGGTAAGGGGGGAACTTGAATCCTCACGATCACTCCAGGTCCTGAGCCAAGTGTTGGCCGGCGCTCCCTCAAGGCAGTCCAGGAGGGCCATCAGGAACTGATCATCCTGGAGCTTTTGAGTCTTAACCCACAGTTTAAACTCCCGTTGGAACTGAGGCCAACGTCTGGGGTTCCCATTATACTTCGGTTGCTTGGCAACCTGACGAAGTCGCAATGAAGTAGGATTTAGGAGTGAATCCAGCCCAACATCGGCCGTAATGGCAGACACCTTGGCGGCATCATTAGCCACACCAGCTCCGGCGAGGGTCTGGGCGAGCAACATCTGGGCTATTGCATTGGAATCAACAGCAGGAAGGGCAGTACGGGAGGCAGTTTGCTTGGCATTCTGAGTCTCAGTCCTAGCCTTCGCCGATCTACTCTGAGATCGAGAGATTGTAACCCTTTCCTTTAGCTTAGTCCTGCTGATCCTTGCGTAGGTGGTCTTAGAGTCCACCGAAGGAGCAATCGAAAAAATTTCTGTCGCCTCCTCCGACGGTTCTGTTGTTTGTTCCACCGATGATGCGCCCTCAGACCTCATGTGGGTCTTGAAAAGATCTTTAATTCCCAGCGTCTGAATGATGAGTTGCATTTGATCTTTGAGCAATTGGAGCTCAGTATCTCGCTGTAATCTGCAAGAGCAGTCGTCAGGACAGTACATACCGTGTCCTAAAGGGCCTGAGCAGGCTGTCGGACCGCTAATCTCAGTGGTTCGCAGCCAGGAGTCCACTTGGGGAGCTCCTTCAGTCCTAATTTCCAGGCTTGCCTGCCTAGCTGCCTCTAAAATTCCTTCCTCAACCGCGGCGGCTAGATCGTCGCGGATGGAAACAGAGGGATGAGGGGCGGAGGGCCCGGCAACAGGTGCCTTGGTCTTCTCCTTCGGGAAGGGACTTGCCTCCCAGATCTGCAAAAAAATGGCAAAAGATTCATCTTCTTGAGAACGCCACCACATCCTGGTATTAATTTCTTCTTGAAGAAGGAAAAAATATTCGAATAAAAAATCAGAGGCGATTCTTTCTTGACCTATCAGCTTAGACGTGGCTAATAGACAAAGGGCCTCAAGCGCCTCAAGGTTACGGGTCACTTCTGAAGACAAATGGTTGTCCCATTGTGCCCATGAGGCTGGTCGATTATAGGTAGGTACCTCACCTGGACCACCCATCTCAATGTCGTCAATGTCGGCGTCGATGGTCTCAAAATGTGGACATTGGTAAGGAGTATTAGTACCTGCCAGGTCCGTAAGCTCCACCGGAGCGTTGCCATTAGCGTAGGCTGGGAGATTCCAGCTGCTTGATGGCCAATTTCGACTGGGATCTTGATTGTAATCTGGGCCTCCACAGCTGCTGATTTGTGCCCTTCTTGGGCAATTTGGGCTTGCGCAAGGCATTCCTCTCAAGGCCTCGTTCGCACAGCACCACGGCAGCGTAATCGTTACGTCTCCGGAGGTGGCGGAGTCTACGGGGCCGTACTGGGGAGCTAGCTGTGGTTGGGACACCAAAGAAACAACATTCAGGTAGCCTCTGCTACCATGAAAGTGCTGCCCTGGGTCGTTGAGGGTGCCGGAGGGCTCGGGGCCGGCAAGACCAGTGGGGCAGGCACGCGAGGAGTCTCCCTGGATGTTGTTATTGGGGGTAGAACCGGATACTCTGACACCAACGGAGGCGAGAGCAGCAACAACTGAAGCAAGGTCCATGTTGATTGTGGTCCGGCAGAAAATCCCAGTCGATGAAGAAAATTGATGCGGATTATTCTAAATACATCTGAGTGTCCAAAACTGTCTGAAAAGATTTCAATAATCCAATTATGTAAAAATGTTTGGCCGATCTGGCCCGCGAGCGCGCGTCAGCGGCAAATGGCGATTCCAGCTAAAATAGCGGAACGCGGCGGATTTACGGGAAATGGACCGCGGAATCAAATCCGGCATATCAGAAATATATAGGAAATATCCTGAGACTGAGCTGCGAGGCGGCGATTCCGCCGAAGCAAAGAAAATGACCAAAATGTAGCCAATCTGGGCAGAATGTCTGAAAATCTGAGCAGATGGGGCTAGCCGCACTTACAGTGGGTGACAGGGGGCGGGACCCACGGCACGGGCAGGTGGCCGGAAGGGTGCCCAAGGGCAAGTGCAAGGGCGCCACGTGCCCCAAGGGACAGGCGGGCGGGGGCATGGGAGCCCGGGGGGGAGGGCGGGTTGAAGGGAGGGGGGTGGGGGGCGGGGCGCCCCCGCAGCCGGACATGTAGCCGGTGAGGTGCATCCCCCTCGGCATCCAACAGATGCCGGTGCACCACACCCACCACCAGCATTACCACCACCACCACCTCTACAACATCGACCCCGACGCAGGCGAGCTCATCCCCCCCCAACCCCCACGACCCCGGCACCAGCCAGCCCCCCCCGCGCCGAGAGCGGAGCCGGCGCAGATGGCCTCGGCGGGGGAGGGGGCGGGGCGCGGCATCTGCGCCGCAGGCACAGGGGCAGCAAGGGGAGCCGGCGCGAGGGGCAGAGGGGGCCCGGCCCTGGGACCGGGACTCGGGCACGGTCCCGGACCCTCTGGGGGATGAGGCCCTCCCCCTGGTTGGGGAGGTGTACGGGTGGTTGTGCTGGGCCAACCAGGGGATCACCAGGGGGTTGAGGAACCGTCTCTTCGATGCCGTGCTCCTCCGGAGGGACAGAGGAAACCGCGAGGTACCCCTGAGGAGGTGGGCAGCCCCAGAGGACCACGAGAGGGTCAGTGATCCGGGCGGCGTGGCCCGACAGGGGGCCAACGTGGCCGGCCTTCCTGGAAGGGGGAGCGGTACTCCGCATCACGGATGCGGACGCCAACAACTGGCTCCTCCAGGCCCTGTGCAGCGCCCTTGCCCACTGGTGCTACCGCCGGCGCAACCCGCCGCCGCCACAGCCCCAGCCCCCCCACAAGCGGCGGCGCAGGTGACGGCCCAGACGGCGGACGCGAGAAAGTGGGGGGGGGAGCTGGGCCCCCCGACCCACGCCCCCCCCAACGGTACAGAGAGCGCGCCACCTCCCGCGGGAGGGAGGGCGGAGACAAAGAGCGGGGGGGGGAAGCTACTGCCCCGCAGCCCGCTAACCGCTGACCGCTAACCCTCACGGCCGCCCCCGGCCGGCCAGCGCCGCGCGACGACGGCGGGGGTGACGAGGGGCCCCAGCGAGGGCCTGCACGAGGGTCCGACTCTAGGTAGAGGGGAGTGGGGGGAGAGTGCGACCCCCCAGCCGACAGCTGGCCCCCGGGGCCGGAACTGCCATGCCGCCCCCCCTCTGCCGTCAGAGGGCGGCGCCAGGGGACCAGAGGGCCCCCCCCGACCCCCCCCCCTCCCCCTCAGGCCCAAGAGCGGACGGAGGCAGACTGAAGAAACGGCGGCCCCGCGGCCCCCCCGAAGAGGCCGCTGCACCTGGGGTGAGGGGGCACCAGGGCCGAGGCAGGCGCCCGCACGCCCTGCTCGCTGCCGGCCGACGGCGGACCGGCGGCGCCCAGGACGGCGCAAACGGAGCGGCCCCTTCAGAGGCCGGCCCGGGGAAGACAGGGGCGCGAACCAGGGTGGGGGGGTTCCCCCCCCCGCCGCACTGACCCGTTGGCGCCCGACGCCCGCGGCCGCCCGGCAACCCCCACGGCACGAGTACACCCTGGGGGGGCAAGCCGGAGACAACGGATGGCAGGCCGACGCCCGACGAGGCGGTGGGGCGGGGGGGCATGCCCCCCCCCCCCCTGCTCCGCACCCCCATCTTGGGAGCCACAGGAGCGATCCTCCGCCCCCCCAGAGCCGAGGGGACGCCCCCCCTCCCCCAGAAGGGACCGCGACGCGGGGGGGGGGGGATGCGGCTGGACCTGCACACCGCGCGCCCCAGCGCCCCCAGCCGCCTGCTCCCGCGGGGGTCGCGGCCGACAGGCGAGCCCACACCAGCGCGCTGGAGCAACGCGCGGACCAAGCCTGGGGGCGGCGCACGACGGCGCACCAGAACAGTATGGAGGCCGCGCCCCCCATGACCCTCCCATGACCACAGCCCACTCAGGGAGGGCAGAGGGGGGGTTCAGGTCTGCAGGGGCCCCCGGGGGAGCGGTCCACGGGCCGCCCCTCATCCCCCCCCGGCCCGGAGCGGCCCCGCGACCCCGACCGCACGCGCACGCTGGAGGCAAGTGCGCCGACGACACGAGGGGGGCCAGAATGGGGAACCGCGGGCCGCCACCCAGAGGGGGAGCATGGAGCCCCCCCCCCCCCAACCCCCCCACCGCCCCCCAGCTGCGGAGGCCCCGGCCCCCACCCCCCGATGCAGGGGGGATGGTCCCCCCTCCCCCCGCCCGAGAGAGGAGCCGGAGCGCGGCCTGCCCCCCCACCCCAGCCGCCGGTACCCACAGGAACCGCGGGGAACAAGCGAGCCCGCGCCAACGCACCGGGGCGCCGCACAGATCGCGCCCAGTGAAGGCGGGCGAGCACGAACCGGAGTGGTATGGGGGACCACGCCCCCCATTGACAGAACGACAGCAGTGACACCTGCTTTGTTGCCTGCCCAGGGAAGGCAGAGGGACGGAGCGAGGCAGAGCAACCCCCCGCCCTACAGGCCCCCCCCCGGCCGCACAAACGGGGGGCACGGCGCACGTTCCCCCCCCCCCAGCCCGCCCCCCGGCACACGAGCGCCACAGACCCACCCCGCGGCACGCAGCCCCCACAGGGCGTGCAGGCCAAGGGGACAGTGTAGGGCCCCCACAGTCACACGCCCGCGCCCACAGCACGTGGGTAGCGGACCCCAACAGCCCGCCCAGGCGGCGGGCGAACAGGGGAGGGGGAGCGCCTGACCCCAGACGCCCCTCGCAACAGTGGAAGGCACCCCCCCGGGGACGCCCTTCCGCCACCTCAACAACCCCAAGCCAAGTAGGGGGGAACCGGTACCGGACCGCCCCCCCCAAAGCACGCCAGACGGAGCAAGGGACCGGGGCAGGACACGCGGAGGGGCACGGACCACGTGGAACGGCCCTACCAGTACCCAGTGCCGGGACCGCGCGAGGTGCGCACGCAACACCACCCAGGGGGGCGGGGAGCGGACGCCGCGGGAGCGCGAGCGCACACACACGCAAAGGGCACGCGGGGACTACCAGAAGGGCAACCGGACCGAACTCGCGGAACCCACAGACCGCGCGGAATGACGTACCAGCGAGCGAGGGTAAGGGACATCCAGACGGGACGGCCCGCCACACGCAGCGCGGGACACGCGGGGCGAGAAGGGGGAAACAGGAGAGACACAACAGCAGGTACCGGGCCGAACCCCCCGAACTGGCTGCCAGCGCCGCGCACACACTGACGGGGCACTGCATCCGCCAAGGCAGTAGTGGCGCACTGCGCCACGCCCCAATCTCTAGGCTAGGCAGCCTCCGCGCCAGCCCAAGGGGGTCCCACTGGCGACAAGCCAGTAGCGCGGGCCCGGCGGCGCCAGCGCCACGGGCGACCACGCATTAGGGGGGCGACGCGGTGGGTAAGCGCCCGCAGCCACAGCTGCGAATTGATGCACCGGGGAGTGGCGAAACGGGGAAGCCGGGGAAGGACGGGGCTCTGAGCCCTGTGAACCCGGGGGACTCCGCCACCAGTCAGGAGTTGCGTCTTGGAGGGCCCCCCACTAGGACCCGGTGGGGAGGATATCACCTGGCCCGACGGGGTGGCCCCCCGGGGCCAAAAGGGGTCTAGTACCCGCAAAATCAAACCTCAAACCTCAAACCTCATAATACAGACGTTGGTTATCTTTATACCAATGATCGCCGTCTATCAGGCGTGCCTCTAGGCCATCAGTGAGGGAGTTGAGTACACAATTTTACTCGGCATGGGAGTCCCTCAGACTCCAGCCCTCCAGTACACCTGCAGTGCGCATGGATAGATCCAGCTGGACGTCCATGCGCTGGAACGCCTCTTTGGCCAACGCCTCCGAACTCTCACCTAAGAGGGCGTTGAAGTCGTTACGAGACATATAGTCAGCCATCTCGTTCATTATACCCTGTATATGGTGGACAGTCAGCTCGACCTGACTGAGGTAGGTCCACCATTGCTTTAGCTTCGCTTTTGCAGGAGTGGGACCCTTCTGAAACGTTTTCACAGGCTCTAGGTCACAGAGCAAGGCGATAGGGTGAATGCCAAGTAGACGGGACTGGGAAGAAAGCACGAGCATCCCAGCCAGGAGTTCCTGGTTGTAGGTACTTTAGTTGAATCGTGCTTGATTCCACTTCCAGTTTCAGTGACCAAGAGGCACCAGACGCAATTAATTGGCACGGTATTCATGCTTCAGGGTTCCATCGCGGTTCAGAGCCGAAGTTTGAAACTGGCGGTGAGACAACTCAGCGGGGTTAAGCTCCTGCCACTGCTATAGGGTACCACCCCTCCCTACATCACAGGCATCTGTGACGAGTATTATGTTGCCCTTATGGCGGGGTACCCCCAGGCAGTTGGTAGAGGAAATTTTCTTCTTCAACTCCTGGAAACAGGCCTCTTCCTTGTTGGTCCATCGCCAACGGTTGGTCTTTTGTATAAGGTCAGTCAGGCGGGCTGATGAATGAAATTGTAGATATTGGGCTGGTAAAATTGCAGGCGCCAATGAAACTCCGAACGTCGTGCAGACCGTTCTCACCTATGATTTTATGAAGCAGGCTCATCCCAAAATTAATTTTGGCTGATTTTTGACGAAAAATGTGACATTTTGGCGGAGAGAGGCTGCCAAAACTGGTCCATGTGCATTCCTTTGCTCCTGTGACGCGTTTTTGTTGCATCGGGCACCCTTGAAATAGGGGGGGGGGTCTTGGAAGTCCCCGCCAGGGCGAAAAAACCTGTTTCGGGCCAAAAAATGGCAAATTTTGGCACATTTTTGACAAAAAATGGCAGATTTTGGCGAAGACAGGCTGCAGAAATTGGTCTGTATGACTTTTCTTGATGCTAAGAAGTGTTTTTTTGTATTGGGCACCCTCAAAATAGGGGGGGGAGGTCGTTGCCAGTCCCCCACGGAGCAAAAAAACCTATTTTCGGCCAAAAAATGGCCTTTTTTTGGCCCATTTTTGACGAAAAATGTCAAATTTTGGCGAAGACGGGCTGCAGAAATTGGTCTTTATGAGGTTGTTTGCTCCTGGGACGTTTTTTCTTGTATCGGGCACCCTCAAAATAGGGGGGGGGGGTCGTTGCCAGTCCATCACAGGGCAAAAAAAACCTATTTTTGGCCAAAAAAATGGCCTTTTTTGGCCCATTTTTGACGAAAAATGTCAAATTTTGGCGAAGACGGGCTCCAGAAATTGGCTCCTTGGCATGTGCAGCATCCCGCTTGCGAGCATCATCCTTCTTGGCGCCATCATCCTTCTTCGCACCATCATCCTTCTTGGGCGCCGCGTCAGCAAGGTGCACGCGATCCGACCTCCGTGGGCCCTGGGGTGCTGCAGGCAAAGTGGGCCTTCGCCTGTTGACTTCATGGACCTATAGGCAAAAGGAAAAAGAGCTCTGCGGTGTTGTGCTCTGCGGTGTTGTTGTGTTCTGGTCTAATTTACCGCATTGGGAGATGGGAGTTGCACACTATGCCTAAAAATTGAAAAATTCGCCCACTATATCCTTTCTTTGGAAGATTCTCCAACCTCATTTGCTACGGCCCATATGGGAGAGGAGAGACAAAGTAAGAAGGCAAAGATGACACATGTAGGCACAACACAAGAAGAAAAACACTCTTCAGGCCATGAACCTGTCAGGTGCAATGTTCGCCAAATACACATAGATTATAATTCGCACACTGCACACTACATACATCACGTGGGGAATCAATGTGCAGGCCTCCTTTGGACGTGCAGCAGGCACAGTGCAGGGCTCCCTTAGGCCATCATCGAGATCCCTACGGAAGGCAGACCGCATCTCTTTTGACGTGGCACTCTTAGTGTGGTAGGCTCCGTATGCATCCAGAAGTGCAGCCATGCTCTTGGCATCCCAGTCTCGGGTATCATCCAATGCAGATGACCCATCTTCCCTAACCCGTTGCAGCACGCGGCGAATTTCCTCCTCCGGTGCCTTCCGCCCCCGCTCAGCCTTTTTTGCCGCTGGCTTCGCGGTTTTTTTGAGGCATGGCTTCTTCTTTCTCTTCTCGGCTGATGGTGGAGATGCATTGCTCGGCCGCTTTCTCTTTGAATCACCGTCACTCTCATCAGAGGCATCATCCCCGCTACTGACATCCCCGCTACTACTTCCTTCATCCGGGTTGAAAGCGGCATGAGCGGCCTTTGCGTCTTCGGACAGAATTGCTACCGCGGGCGAGATTTCACGTATCCCATAAATGAGCTTCGGTAGCACGTGCTCTGGTTTGTACCTATTCGGCCCATCCGAATGCTGAAGCTCGATCTCACCATTGGGGAACACTTTCCCAGTAACCTTCCCCTTCCATGCTACTTGAAAGAGGGTGGGTGCGGTGGGTGGTGTGCCTTTCTCCCGTACGCGACCACTGAGCCCAAAGGCCACCGAATTGATTTGCAAATCATTCTTCACTGCGGTATGCTCCTCAGCCGGTTCCTCCTCCGCCCGGAAAACATCACTGATATGGTATTTGAGGGCTTCGGCTTTGGAGCAAAACCGTTTGTGGTCGCGTACATCTGCCTCCCCGGACATGATTGCCAAGCCTAAGACAGGGTTCACTTGTGGTAGGCGGAAGAAACACTTTTGGGGGGGGGGGGGGAAGGGGGGGTGATATGTCATTTTCCCAATCCAACGATGAGATGTGCCGCACGATATATTTGCCTTGGTGACCCTTGAACAAACAACGCAACGCAGCACAAAACAAGAAGTAGTTGTTGCAAGCTCATACTTGGCAATGCAATGGCGTGGTCACAATCGTTTTCAAGGTGGATCTCACCTTCAGCCCATAGTGCTAGATCCAAAGCCGCATCCCGTCCAAATTCTTTCATGCCTTCTGGACATTTGTGATTCGGCTTGGACTTCCGCACGGCAACAATTCTATGCACCGTCTGATGTGCATGCTCGCCACCTTCGCTACTGCCACCTTGCAAGTTTGCATGCCTACGCAACCGCGGCTCATAGTGGGCGAGGAAGAAGTGACATTGGACCGTGATCCTTTCCGTCGGGAGCCCAAGGGCCTGATACACCCGGTGCAAACGGTCACAGTCAGCAGTGCGCCGCTCAACTCCTTCGGGTTTCCAGGCACACATTTGCACGCACAAGCGGCGGAGCTCTCTACAGTACCATTGCAAGGGGCTTCCACTTGGCACACCGGGGTGTTTTGCGCCGAAATCTAGCCCATGTGCAGCCGTTGGAAGAACGGCGCACAGGTCATCCCAGAATTTGTCATTGTACAAAATTTGTTCCTTTGACATATTTCCTCCAGGAGACCAACCTTTGTACTCAGGGCCGCGCTTGTCCGGAGGTCTATACGGACACCGTTCGAGATGCTTGTTGTACACATCCCGCAAACGACCCAACAATCCCGGATCAACAAGGTGTGGGTACTTAGCGCTCATATCTTGCACCCATATATCCAAAGCGTGCAACAACATGTTGCGGAGTACCAATGCAAGACAATGGACGACGTCATAGATGATATCGTCAATTGTCTCAAAGAGGGACAAGAAAAAGCCCAATACGCCACCAAAGAAGGATTCCAATGGCCTTTGTGGTTGTTTCATGTAGTCACAATACATCCAATGCCGCCGGAGCGCAACACAGGCCCAGCATGCTTTCTCGTGACCACTCTGCTCCCAACACAAGATTTTTGTTAGAAGGCTCCAATCCAAGTTCATGGTGATTCGATACCTATGCCCATCAAATGCACCCTTTTGAGCGTCAGTCAATACTTCCTTTAGCTTCAGATTACGTAGCCGCAGCTTCAACTCGTTAGGTTCTTCGGTGCCCATCCAATGACACAGGCGAAGCACAGCACTAACTTGATGTGGAACCCGTAACGTTGGTAGAGTAAGAGATAGAGTAACCACACCAGCGGGTTTGTAACACGCCACCTCGCAACCATCAATGAAGATGTTTATGCTGCGTTTGTATGTACCTTCATGGTGCAAGTGGTCGCGGTTCGCTATTTGCAAGTAGAGAGGGATGGCCTTCCATGGGTCGAGTCGGCTCGATCGCCGCGTGAACACCACGCCACCAACATTGGCCCTTAAGCTTTTGGCCAAGCGAGTAACCTTGTTGCGGTAAATGCCTAGATGTTGATCGTCGCTGATATCCTGCTTGGTATCGATAAACTGCTTCCATGTCGATTTGCCCGCATGCTTTGCCAATAAGGAGCGTACAATAACCTCTGGGGGAGGGTTTTTCTCCGCACGTTGTCGATTTTTGACACGTTTTTGATTCCGAGCTTTGGCATTAGTCACCAACTGGGGAAGTGCCCTTTTAAGGTTTGCATTTGCGGCACTAGCTCTGTTCCTCAAGGTCTTCAGCGACGGATTGGCCAATCGGGGACGGCCCACGCGGGGCTTGCTCTTCGTCATATCATAACAATGGCACTTTAAAGGATTGAGTACCTACCTAGTGTGACATGCAACACATCGTATGGAAACCCTCCCTGCGACACAACAAGTTGGCACGTGACAAGACATAGCAGCTGGGCATGGGACACATCACTACCCCCAAACATGGCTGTTTTTGGCACCGTCCGCGTCATAATCTTCAATATAGGAGAGGAAATTGTACCAATATTTGCCTAACCCACATCCTCGTCATCAAGTGGTTCCATGGAACACAATAGAAAGATTCGCGGACTCTCGCAACAACATTGACCAAATATTATGACCCTAACCATGCAAAAAAAGGCTGAAATATGGCAGTTTTGGCGAAAAATGGGGGTATACTCGCATGTCACGAGAGGTAGATGGCTTGGTGGATGTTTGTATGTTTTGGAAATCGTCAAGTGGTTCCATGGAACACCTTTGATTGATCCGCAGCCTCTTAGAAAGAG
Source organism: Eutreptiella sp. 'Long Island Sound 2002' (assembly GCA_964036045.1). NCBI lineage: Eukaryota > Euglenozoa > Euglenophyceae > Eutreptiales > Eutreptiaceae > Eutreptiella > Eutreptiella sp. 'Long Island Sound 2002'. The sequence continues at coordinate 60,784,618 of OZ038384.1, read as the reverse complement.
ATAGAATGTGTTTTATGATGAAAGAGTGGTGAAAAAAGGCCAAAATGTGGCATTTTGGGCCAAAAATGGGGGTAGATTCGCACGTTACGAGAGCTTGATGGCTTGGTGGATGTTGCTATGTTTTGGAAATCGTCAAGTGGTTCCATTAAACACCTTTGATTGATCCGCAACCTCTTAGAAAGAGATAGAATGTGTTTTATGATGAAAGAGTGGTGAAAAAAGGCCAAAATGTGGCATTTTGGGCCAAAAATGGGGGTAGATTGGCACGTTACGAGAGCTTGATGGCTTGGTGGATGTTGCTATGTTTTGGAAATCGTCAAGTGGTTCCACGGAACACCTTTGATTGATCCGCAGCCTCTCGGAACAAGATAGAATGTGTTTTCCGACGGAAAAATGGCAAAAAAAGGCCAAATTGTGGCTTTTTGGGAGGTAATTGACCGTTTACGAGACTTGGGAGCAGTTCCGAGCGGGGTATCGTGATTGAAAAGGTGCGGGTGGTTGGTATCTTCGATTGTACGCGCAAAAAGCGCTTCGTAATCGCGTATTTTCAGATTTCTGAGCCAAAAATTGCTCTCGGCGAGTGAAAATGCGCGCGCGGCGACAGTTTCTGTTGGTTTTTTGGCATCCGCTGCGACAATAATTTTGGGATCTGGCGACTTCATAAAATCATAGGTGTTAGGGTCGTCACGTATCTGCATGTCCTGCAGGGGTTGCATCTTAGATGCAGCTGGTTTCCACCAGCCATACCCAACATCAAAACCTAGATACTCCTTCTCATCACGCATGAACTCACATTTCTCGAGTTTGATGCGGAGATGGTTTTTGTGACAGACAGTGAAAAAGAGTCCTGGTCACATGGGTCGCGCGTGCTGGGCTCCTGTCCAAGAACGAAATAAGAAGGATAGGTAAAATACGACGAAAAAAGTTTTTGAATAGCTGAAAATTAAGCTAATTAGCATAAGCAACGCTTAGGCCAAAAAGCGTGCTGCGAAACACGTAAAAACGCGACGAAAAATATAGGTGAAAAGGTAAATAGTTAGCGCCGTAAACACCGTAACGCTGGTAAGACCCTTACGCCGTTCTTCTCGTCGACTAACTAGCCATGGGCGCAAAGAAAAACACGTCACGAGCAGCGCGTAAAACTCGAAAAATTTTCATAACTCGCTACGACCCCTCACGTCGCGCCGTGCGACCTTTTTCTGATTCTGCTCGATGTACCTTCCTTCCCACCCTCGTGCCCATCACTCCTCTTGCCCTGCAGCTCAGGCGGCGGCCCTGGGGGAACGCTGTTAACCCCTAGCAATGGACACCAACAATATCCACAACGCCAAGTACAAGTACAAGGCGGAGTACATCAGGATCGACGGGTAGCACGTAAGACACAGAAGCATACATGGTCTTGCTGCTCGCGGGTGTGTTGGGTCGTGTATAATCTTATTTTATTTTTTTTCACAAAAAAAAAGTTTTGTTTAAAAAAAATTTAATAACAAATTTTGCAGCGGTTTTTCAAGTAGGATAAACCAAACAAACACAGGAAGCAAACCAAACAAGGCAGCAGGACAGGACACCACAGGACCACACGGCACCACAGCAGCACAGGGCACAGCACAAGGGGGCAGGGCACCAGGGAGAGGGGCGCACAGCAGCACCGCACAGGGCGGAGAGGACAGGGAACGCACAGCACGACACCCCAGGACGCACAGGGCACAAAGCACAATGGCAAACAGCACCATGCAGCAACACACCACAGCTGAACACACCCAGCGCGGGGAGACAAGACAAAACACAGCGCTGGAAGGCACAGGACCGCAGGTTGACTGACAGCGCCCCAGGACACGACACAGCGCGCGACAGCACCAAACAGAGCAAAACAAAACAACACAGCGCACAACAACACAACGCCAGGTGACCCAACGCGCAGCAAAACGGCGCAGCACAGCACCCAGGGACACAAAGCAGCACACCACCGAATCACGACACCAGGAGCCCCAAGGACCCACCAGGAGACAACAGAGGACAGCCAGGCCAAACAGCAGACACGCAAACACGACACGGAACAACACACCAGCCAGCGCAGCAGGGGCAAGAGAGCACCGCGCAGAGCGCAACGACGCAGGCACACCAGCACAGCACCGCATGAGCAGAGCACAGAAACAGTAACAGCCCGGAGCACCACGGAAAGGTAAGGAACAACGCGAAAGAAAAAAACCAGCAGAGAACGCAGCAGCGCACGACAGCAAAGCACAACAAACACAGGACCCAACACAATACCGCGCCGAACAACACGGCGCAAGAACCCAACCCCACACAAGCACGCAACACAACACGGGGCACCACACGAAACACAATACAGACCGCAGCACCACACGACGCGACGCACGCCAAAGCACAACGGAGGACACCACGAAAAGCCGGGGGGGGCAGAACCAGCAAGCACCCGACGAGCGGAAAAGAAAAACCCGCCCGAAACACCCGAGGGGGGGGGGTGGGCAACACCAAACGGCACCCACCGGAGGCAGCACGGGGAAGAGCAACGCTGCCAAGCAACAACACAAAGGGAGGAGGCACAGGCAGGGAGCGCCAAACGACGGAGCGCCCCCGCCGAAGAACAAGGCACACAACAACACACACCAACACGCCTCACAGCCCAGGGCGCAGCAGCACAGAGCACCGCACAACCAGCAGCACCACGGCACAGAAAAAAACAAGAGAGGAAGGATGAAAAAAAAACAAAAACCGGCAGGAAACTCGGCCGCCCTACGTGTGTACAGTGTCCTGGGCCGCTTGGCTCCTGTTCACCGGTCTGCCCGCGCGGTTTGCTGTGTTGCGTCTGCGGTGTCCTGGGCCACTTGGCTCCTGTTCACGGGTGCGCCCGCTCGGTGTGTTGCTTTGCATGTGCGGTGTCCTGGGCCACTTGGCTCCTGTTCACCGGTGTGCCCGCTCGGTGTGTTTTGTTGCGTGTGCGGTGTCCTGGGCCACTTGGCTCCTGTTCACCAGTGTGCCCGCTCGGTGTGTTGTTTTGCGTGTGCGGTGTCCTGGGCCACTTGTGTCCTGTTCACCAGTGTGCCCGCTTGGTGTGTTGTGTTACGTGTGCGGTGTCCTGGGCCACTTGGCTCCTGGTCTCCGGTGCGGGCGCTGGGTGTGTTGTAGTGTGTGCGGTGTGCTGGGCCACTTGGCTCCTGTTCAGCGGTGTGCCCGCTTGGTGTGTTGTGTTACGTGTGCGGTGTCCTGGGCCACTTGGCTCCTGTTCTCCGGTGCGCCCGCTTGGTGTGTTGTAGTGTGTGCGGAGTCCTGGGCCACTTGGCTCCTGTTCACCGGTGCACCTGCTCGGTGTGTACCTTTGTGTGTGCGGTGTCCTGGGCCACTTGGCTTCCTGTTCAACGCTGTGCCCGCTCTGTGGGTTGTGTTGCGTGTGCGGTGTCCCGGGCCACTTGGCTCCTGTTCACCGGTGTGCCGGCTCGGTTGTGTTGTGTTGTGCATGCGGTGTCCTGGGCCACCTGGCTCCTGTTCACCGGTGCGCCCGCTCGGTGCGTTGTGTTGTGTGTGCGGTGTCCTCGGCCACTTGGCTCCTGTTCACCTGTGCGCCCGCTTGGTGTGTTGCTTCACGTGTGCGGCGTCCTGGGCCCCTTGGCTCCTGTTCACCGCTGTGCCCACTCCGTGTGTTGTTTTGCGTGTGCGGTGTCCTTGGCCTGATGGCTCCTGATCACCGGTGTGCCGCTCCGTGTGTTGTGTTGCGTGTGCGGTGTCCTGGGCCACTTGGCTCCCGTTCACCGGTGCGCCCGCTCTGTTCTTTGCTTTGTTCGTGCGGTGTCCTGGGCCACTTGGCTCCTGTTCACCGGTGTGCCCGCTCGGTGTGTTGTTTTGGGTGTGAGGTGTCCTGGACCACCTCGCTCCTGTTCACCGGTGTGCCCGCTCGGTGTGTTGTGTTGCGTGTACGGTGTCCTGGGCCACTTGGCTCCTGTTCACCGGTGTGCCCGCTCCGTCCTTTGCTTTGCTGATGCGGTGTCCCGGGCCACTTGGCTCCTGTTCACCGGTGTGCTCGCTCGGTGTGTTGTTTTGCGTGTGCGGTGTCCTGGGCCACCTGGCTCCTGTTCACCGGTGTGCTCGTTCGGTGTGTTGTGTTGCGTGTGCGGTGTCCTGGGCCACTGGGCTCCTGTTCACCGGTGTGCCCGCTCGGTCGGTTGTGTTGCGTGTACCGTGTCCCTGGGCCGCTTGGCTCTTGTACACCGCTGTGCTCGCTCTGTGTGCTGTGCTTTGGGTTTCGCATGTGGTGTTGCGTGGGCGGGGCGTCGCTGCAGGGCGCTCACTCGTCCATCCGGACGGCGGTTGTTCGTAGCCGGTAGGGGCTGGGTACCCTCTGGGCGCGCACTCGTCCATCCGGACGGCGGCTGAGGGTGTAGCCTCTGGGTGCAGGCTTGGAATGGGGGCCTTGGCAGGTGCCTCGGTGCCAGCATTGACCCCGAGCAAGCTCGTTGAACGGCCGGGCAACTGCGGGACATGCTCGGTCAATGGACTTCCTTGCCCCCCAACTGTCACTATGCACCCACTTGGGGCGGGCGGGCTTGAAGATTGGTTGTTGACGAGGCTCGGAAATGGGGAGCCTACGCTTGGGACAGCTAATAGGTCCACTGGACTTGCAACGGTGGCAGGGCAGAGCTGTTCCTGAACCCCATGGCTGCGGGTTTGGCCACTTTGGAAGTAATGGAGTATGTCCGCCGCCAACCTAGAACCAGATGAGCGGATGGGTAACCTAGAATGTCCGGCTTCTAGAACGAATGCACGGCGTCAAATAATGCTAGCAACCGAAATTCTGAATCTTTTACCATACCTTACGCGCACCGGTGTGGGTATTTCACCCACATCGCGGATGAGATCCTTCAGATCGGTTTCACTACATTTTTCAAGGTCATCTGGACCGCTTCCGCATCGAAGCAAGTAGTCCCGTATTTGCTCGTACCACTGTCCCAGAATTTGTCGCCACAACCCCACATTGTACTCGGTCGTCTTGAGCGGGGAGCTTTTGTTATACTTCTTTTTTTTTGTGGGTGCCACCGAGTCTGGTGAAACGGCAGTAGTGCTTTTGTCACTACTACTGGCGGATGCCAGGTCAGGCATTGATTCGTAACCGGATTACGTATGTTCACGGGATCGTTGCATTGCCATGTCTGTGTCCAAATTCCTGACACGAAGCATGGATTTCAGAATGCTACAATCTCATATTCGTCCGCTGATGAGGGCCATTCTGGAGTGCATGTCCTGCATAACCGGCTCTAAACACCATGGTGCTAATCTGCCTAAGCCCACAATGCATCATACACACCCCCTCTGTTGTACTGGTTGTTCATAATTATAACAGTAATAATAGTCACAATCATCCCTAGGAGTCACACCCGTGGCCACCATTGTGGTGTTGCGTTGCTGCTTCCCCTACGATACAATCAAACATTCGTCCGGTGATGGGGGCTATTCTAGAATGCATTTCCTGCATAACCAGCTCTCAACACCAAGCCGCCTGAGCCCACGTTGTATCATAACAAACCCCTGTGTTGTACTAATCCGTCAGTGTTGTTCATAATTATCCCCGGGACTCACACCCCTAGCCACCATTGTGGTGTATGCCCTGCATGGTACTTCCCGGACGATACCATGTCAATGGAACACATAACGAACACGTTGATGCTCTTTTTTCCACTACTCCACGCGGTAGTGCACCATCAGAAAGTTTGTTTACCTCGAAACAGCCTTTTTCTGTACAGCACAACGGTGGATCAGCCCATTCTAGATGCAAGGGAACCGCGGTTATTATTATCATTATTATGGGTTTTTATTGTTATCATTATTATTAACAAGCCAAGCCTCACCTAACTCAGTGGGACACGTGCCGTGGTGAGTGGATGAGGTGCTAGATGTGCATGCAAGGGCGGGATGGGTGGGGTGTTGTATTGTGTTGTTAAATCCTTGGATGATCAAGATGGCTCATGCATTGTTGTTGAGCTGAAAAAAAAGACACAACTGCATTTATTCAAGAGGGCGATTCACCCGAGTGACCAGCTTCATGGGTGCACGCTCACCCGGGACTCTAAGAGTGGCTTCCTCCTGGTCCCAGCACACTCCGGGTGATTGACTTCCCTCTGGTGCAAACGTGGGGTTGACGATATAAATCAACAAAGGACACAAATCATGTCATACTTGGGCGAAACATGTCCAATGTCACATGCATGCGTGGCATGAATGAATTTGACAATGCAAGAAAATGTGTCTGATGAGGTCAGAGCACAAGTCAACAAAGGCAAAGAGTTCTTGCACTTCCTATGCATATGACCATATATCGCACGAAGTCGCCCCCCCCTACCTTGGAGGTAGGGGGGGGTAGGGGGGGGTTTGGGGGGGGGTAGCGGGGGGGTAGGAGGGGGGGTAGGGGGGGTAGCAGGGGGGTTTGGGGGGGGGTATGGGGGGGTAAGGGGGGGTAGGGGGGGGAGGTAGGGGGGGGTAGGGGGGGGGTAGGGGGGGGTAGGGGGGGGAGGTAGGGGGGGGGGGTCGAGAAGGTAGGGGGGGGTATGGGGGGGGAAGGCGGTGCACACACAAGGCAGAACACACAAAGGGCGGTCTGTGGCGACCCCAGGAGTCTTGTTATTTCAGGGGCCACAGGCAAGGTGGTACACACAGAAGGCGGTGCAAACACAAGGCGGAACACACAAAAGGCAGTCTGTGGCCACCGCAGGAGTCTTGTTATTTAAGGGGCCACAGGCAAGGCGGTACAAAAAGAAGGCGGTGCACACAGAAGGCGGTGCACACACAAGGCGAAACACACAAAAGGCGGCCTGTGGCCACCGCAGGAGTCTTGTTATTTAAGGGGCCACAGGCAAGGCGGTACACACAAAAGGCGGTGCACACACAAGGCGGTCTGTGGCCACCGCAGGAGTCATGTTATTTAAGGGGGGTGCGGGGGCTGGCCCCCGCGTGGAGCGAAGCGAGCCGTCTGTCGAGCGAAGCGAGCCAAAGGTAGGGGGGGGGGGTAGGGGGGGGAGGTAGGGGGGGGAGGTAGGGGGGGGGTAGGGGGGGGGTAGGAAGGGGGATTGGGGGGGTAGGGGGGGGGAAGGGGGGGGTAGGGGGGGGTAGGGGGGGGTAGGGGGGGCGTAGGGGGGGGTAGGGGGGGGGAGGGGGGGGTAGGTAGGGGGGGGAGGTAGGGGGGGGCGACTTCGTGCATACTATCATATGACATTTACATGCATCAAGTGCATAACATAATTGTCTCCAAAAATAAGCACAAACCACATCTGACTCAAAAATAACTGCAAACAAACGTACACACGGCGAAACGAGCAACTTACTTTCCTCCCTTCCAGTGCGCCTATCTCAAGCCACCTCCACTTCCATTGCTCTTCCCCTAAGTTTCCGTCCGGCTTCAAGGGCCTTGTGAGCCCCCATGCACTTGCGGCGACAAAGTGCACCCGCCCGATCGTCACCGCGGCATACTAAGACACATGGGAACACCGCCGGCCGGCCGGGTGTACGTGGGTAGCCAGGGTTTACCATTAGGATCTATCATCTCTGCCGGATTTTTCCTTAGTCTCTGAGTGTCAGTGGCTGCAACCGGGTAGATCTAACACTGATAGCACCCGTTGGGAGGAGGTTTCAGTCGCTTGGCCCGCATTAAGACAAGACGGAGCAACAGAGAGCGGACGCAAGCAACACCTCCGGCCGCAGGGCGCGCGCACGCACGCAGGCGACAAAATTTAAGGCAAAAATTAACGAAGGCGCGTAAACATCCATCCAGGTGACGATAAAATTCATAATTGTAAAATTAGTCAAATAGGATGGCTGACGTCGCAAACTGCAACAATCATCAACATAAACAGGGTTCTGTGATACAATTATTCTGCAGGGGGGGGTCGGGGGCGGAATATCTAGGCTATAGACTAAATATTCCGGGGGGGGCGGAATATTTAGGCTCTAGGGTAAAAATATTCCGGGGGGGGGGGCGGAACATTTAGTCTAGAGGGTCAAAATATTCCGGGAGGGGGGCAGAATATTTTTTCCCCCCGGAATAAAATGGAGGTGGTAGGCTTATTATTCCGGGGTGTAGTAAATAATATTCCGCCCCCCCCCCCCCGGATCATTTAGTCAGACCCCGGAATATTTCTAATGTCTAAGGCTAAATAACATAAACATCAACATTAACAGGGTTCTGTGATACAATTATTCTGCAGGGGGGGGTCGGGGGCGGAATATCTAGGCTATAGACTAAATATTCCGGGGGGGCGGAATATTTAGGCTCTAGGGTAAAAATATTCCGGGGGGGGGGGCGGAACATTTAGTCTAGAGGGTCAAAATATTCCGGGAGGGGGGCAGAATTTTTTTTCCCCCCGGAATAAAATGGAGGTGGTAGGCTTATTATTCCGGGGTGTAGTAAATAATATCCCCCCCCCCCCGGAATATTTAGTCAGACCCCGGAATATTTCTAATGTCTAAGGCTAAATAACATAAACATCAACATTAACAGGGTTCTGTGATACAATTATTCTGCAGGGGGGGGTCGGGGGCGGAATATCTAGGCTATAGACTAAATGTTCCGGGGGGGGCGGAATATTTAGGCTCTAGGGTATAAATATTCCGGGGGGGGGGGGGGCGGAACATTTAGTCTAGAGGGTCAAAATATTCCGGGGGGGGGGCCAGAATATTTTTTTCCCCCCGGAATAAAATGGAGGTGGTAGGCTTATCTTTCCAGGGGGTAGTAAATAATATTCCGCCCCCCCCGGAATATTTAGTTAGCCCCCGGAATATTTCTAGTCTATAAGATTTTAATATTCCGGTACCCGGAATATTTCTGGTTTATCTCGATAAATATTCCACAACAAAAATTTCCGTGTACATATACCTCTTGTATGGTATATTATGGTATGGTATGGTATTTGTTTTGAATGTTCTTAGCCGCATCAACTTGTTCTGGGGCTGACGTCCCCCTACGAAAGTATTTACAACAACATATTATGATATGTACACGGTTGAGCTGATGGTAAGGTTAGATGAATGCTGAGTTACCCTCGGGGGGAGGGGGGGGGGTTCAGGAAGGGGCAGATGGAGATGGCTGAAGGGGTCGAGAGGAGGGGACAGAAAGTCGCTGGATGGGCGGAAAAATTTTCGATGTCTCGGGAGGCGCTGGAGTACGGGGGGGGCAGGGGCAGACGGACCTGGGCACCTAGTAGCGGTGGGCCTAGAGGGGAGAGGTAGGCGTGTTTGACGGTAGCATGCCCGAGAGTGTGGGGGTGGGAGAGGGGGAGTGGTCTTGGCGCGCTTTGGGGGCGCCCAAACGATTGTTGTCTGATGGGTTTGTGATGATCGATGGCGTTTTTGTGGTTGCCGTGGGCGTGAGTGCTGGGAAGGGCGGGGAATGGCCGAGGAGGGGGAGGGGCCGTGGTGCGGATGCGCGGCTGGATGGGCGTTTGGAGTTTGTAGGCGCGCGACGAGGGGCTGGTTGTGCTTTGGCTGACGCTGGCTTGGACGGGTTTTTTAAGGCGTGATTGGGGAGAGGTGGGGGGTGCTGGTATGCGGGGCGGGTCCGAGGGGGCGTGTGGACGGAGGTACTGAACGCACCGTGCGAAACGGAGAAGGGTTGAGAGGGTCGGGGGGTGCGCCCAAAGTATTGGGTCCCAAGGGAGAGGATTCGAACACAGCCAGTCATGTGCTTGGTGGACTGCCTTGTCCAGGTGCTTTACGCATTCCTCTAGGGCTAGGCCAAGCATGGCCTTGTGCTCGGCGCGAGTGGAGCCCGGGATTGGCTGGGAGAGGCAGGACCATAGGGACTTTGGCACAAGAGTTCTCATGAAGTTCCTGCAGTCAGCCTTTGAGGGTCCAGAGAGCAACCAGTGCAGGACAATGGGGCTGAAAAGGGGCCCCCAGGAAGAGATGTATGCCTGGACGTGCTGGTCTAACGCTTTGCAGAAGGCCAGGCAGGATACAGGGTCGAAGTGATGGTGCTGTCCGCACCTGGAACAGTGGTAGTCGTGAACCATATTGCTCCACTGGTACCCGTGCACATTGTAGCACCCGGACGCCAGTTTGAAAAACAAGGAAGAAAACCAGGAAGCTTTATTGTACAGGCTGAAGCTGGGGCCGACCGCTATGTTGTTATGGGAATGCTGCAGCAGTAGGTGGCGGAATTGCTGCGCCTTAAACTTGTGGAGGACAGGCAGGTGGTGTACCGCCACTGAATCCAGGGGGGGGGGAGGGGGTCCGGGGTAAAAATCAGGCTGTGAGCTGCCCATGTAGAGAAATGGTCGCACATTTCGTTGCCAATAAAATTGGCGTGACCTTTAATCCACATGATGTGGAGGAGGTTGGTGATGAGAAGTAGGGCGCTGTGTACGGCGACGGTCCATGTGTCGTCTTGGGACGGGCTGGGTCTATAGACTTGGCATTTGTGGAGGGTGGACACCACCTGTTCGTTGTCAATCAACAAACATACTTCGTATCGGGAAAGCTCCCTGTGGATCCAGCGAATGGCTGCTACCGCCCCTCAGAACTCCGAATCCAGAGAAGAGGGATGCGGTGAGGATAGGCACAGGACTCTGGTTGTGCCGCCGGGCAGAAAGGCCGTGACGGCGGCCGCATGGCCGGACTCACCGGAGGAACCATCGGAATAGAGCCACACGGGCTGTAGGCCGGAGGCCGGCGGCCTGGTTCGTGCCTCTGCGGCAGCGGGGCATCCCCATTCGTCGAGAGACTTCTTCTCTAGGTAGTGTTGTGCCTGCAGAGCAAGGAGATGGTCGTGTTGGCTGATCCCCAGTGCGTGCGCGTTGTGCGGTCGCGCTGGGAGTTCGGGGATGGTCTTGTGAGGGCGCAAAAATTCAGGGACTAGCTGGAAGTGAGAGGGGCGGGAGTAATCCATGACGCCTTGGCATGGCATGTGCATGGTGTAGGACGTGTGGGTATCCACCGAGTAGACCCCGTCGTGGAACGTAACGATGGCCCATTTGGAGGTGGCCTCGGTCACTCTTCCTGTGGCCTGTCCTGATTTGAACCTAACGGTTAGCTGGGTACCAGGCGTTAGATCCTGAATAGCAGTGGGTCTCCACGGGCCTATGCTGTGGAAGGATATGCCTAGGGCATGGATGGAGTCCATAAAAGAGTTCTGCACCAGATCCGAAGCCCTCTAGTTCGGGCTGAGTAAAGACTGGACGTACAGGGGGCCAACTGACTTTGGGGCGAGGCCGCAAAGGGCCCGTAATCCATAGTTCACAGTGGCAACGTGGACGCTGTGCGGTAGAAATTTCATACCCAACCCTCCCTTTGGGCAAGGCGCGAAGCGGTCTTTGGGGGAGACCAGACGTGTGATGCTTCGAGACGCAACTCCCGCCTAGATGAGTGACTGAAGCTTTTCGAGCTGGTTGGGGGAAAGAGAGTGGGTGATTAAGCGGTAGGCGAGCGCTAAGACCAGCTGAGAGTTTGTCAGGCGGACCTTCTCACTAAGTGTAAGAGGCAAGTGACAGAGTCGGGCAAAATAACTCTGGATCTCCGCCTTGAGCATGTGAAACAGGCCCCTTGCTTGGTGGCAAGTAAAAAGATAAACCCCCAGGTATTTATAGCATGTGTGCGGGCGACCCGTTCTTTTTTTGTACGTGAGGAATTTTGAGCTCCTGGGTGTCAGAAACTCTTCTTGGGGGGCTGTGCCATTGGCGTGTACTTTGGTTTTAGACACATTCATGTCCAGACCCCAGTCCCTGGCTGGCTCATCGAAGTAGTTGAGACTGTTTTCGATGTAGACGACGTCCTCACCTTTGATCAGGATGTCGTCTAAGTAACTGTGGTGCCTAGTGCGGGCATTTGCCCGGGGGGGGGGGGGGGGGCACAGTGGCAAACAAATGGTGGAAGAGGGAGTTGAGATAGAGAATGAAGAGTAGGGGGGAGAGGGGACATCCTTGTCGGAGGCCTCTGGTTTGGAGGTAAGCGTGGGGAGTGCCGCCATTGATGATGGGGCTGTCTTGAGGGAAGGAGTATAGTTGCTTTATGAGAGAAATTGTGGAAGTAGAAAAATTTGCCGTTCGAGGACGGTCCAGAGTGTGCCATGGGGCAACGAATTAAAGGCTTTATTGAAATCGATGAACAGCGAGTAGCTCTTCTTTGATTTTGCATAAAGGGCTTTGAGATGATACAGATGATCAGCGCATTGGTGGCCGGGAAGGCCACCGTGCTGGATTTCTGAAAGGATGTCGTGTGCAAAAGCCTGAGCGCGCAGGTGTTTGCAGGCAAAAGTGGCCAAAAGTTTGTAAATACAGTTTAAGAGGGCAATAGGACGGTAGTTTGAGGGGGAGAAAGGTTCGCCTTTTTTATACAGTAAACATATTTTCGCGCATAGCCAGTGCGGCGGCAGCGGTGAATGGAGGAAGCGGTTTAAAATGGAGTGGAAAAAACGCTCGATGGGTTCCGGACAGAGGGCCAGGATGTAGTTGTTTGTTTTGTCCGGTCCCCCGGCTTTTGACTGCTTACTGTGTTTTAAGTGGTTCAGGAACTCCTGCCAGGTCACAGGTGGTATGTGGTCGTTCTTGGCAGAAACGGGGCATGTGGGCGAGTGGGACAGGACCTCTTCAACGAAGTCCTGGGGGGGGGCGTAATCTGTATGCCCTCCAAGATGAAGCAGGGTGTCCCCGTAAACTTTAGCTAGATTTGCCGGGTCACTCAGGAGCTCTTTGGTAGCTGGATCTCTGACAACAAGAGGCTCTAGGTCTTTAGGGCAGAGGGTGCGAGCAACATTGCTTTTCATCTGGACCCCCCGGACCAGACTACTGTGAATCTTTCTGTTCCTTTTGGTTTCGTCCGAGGACCGTAAGGTGTTTACCACGGACTGAACTTCCGCAATGTGCCCGGGAAATGGTATGGTATGGTATGGTACGGTATGGTATGGTAGGGTACGGTATGGTATGGTATGGTATGGTATGGTATGGCATGGCATGGTATGTTGTTGTTGTTGTTATTGTTGTTGAGGCACTCAGCACGTGCCGGCGGTGAAAATGCCAGACACGCTCTCCCTGGGCAGGGCGCAAGGGAGCAGTCGGCTGGCGCTACGCTGGCCGGGCGAGCGCGGACGACGACTGAGGGCGTGGGGCGACGTGATGAGGCGGGGACGGACGTGTGCGCGTGGAGAAGGGAGGGGCCACCTGTGGGAGTTACCCTGCAGCCCTCCCCCATCTTGTTGGGGGAGGGTGACTCGACCTGTCCAAAGCGGTTGGGGAGGGGGCGGAGGGCCGGATGGGGACCTTGGGGTGGCAAAGGTACGCCAGGGTCCGCAGTCACACCCCGCCTTGCCCTAACATCCGAGCTGGCCGTTCCTGGTGTGGGGCGACGGCGCGGCCGGGGGCGCTGGCCCGTGCGTCTAGCCTTCTTCAGGGGCAAGGGGAGGCTCGGGAGTAGTTTGCTGTTGGCCTCTAGTCACCTCTGCATGTCTTGTGGTGTGGCCGCCTCGTCCCCGGTGGTGCGTGCGCGCGCGCACGTCGGTCAGCGGAGAGGGAGGGCACAAGGGCGGGAGCACAAGAGCACTGTAACGAGTATACGGCTGCTGGCGTGTTGTGTATGGTGCAGGTACTGTGTCCCGTATGCGGGAGGCCGCGCGCAACGGCCGGCGGGGGGGTCGAGGCCTGGGCCGGGCGCATAGATAGCGGCAGGCAGCCGAGACGGGGGCGGGGCCATGCGAGTGCGGGGCTCGTGGCGGTCGCGGGTCGGCGCGGGCGGACCTGCCGGTGGCCATGAGTGCCCCACACTGTGGGGTCGGTGGGCGTGCTGGGGGCAAGTGCGACGCGCGCGTCGGGCTGCGGGGGACCCACGCGCAGGGGCGTTGGCGTGCCCGAAGGGGCGCCCACTGTGAGCCGTGGGACCTGCAGCAGGCTGGACTCACTGCCCGGGGGTGGAGGCTGGGGCCGGGCACCGGTAGCAGCGGGCGACCTAGGCGGAGGCGGCAGCAATGGGCTCCGGTGCCCCAGGCAGGCGCCAGGCGGTGTGTGCGGGCCGGCCGGTGGCACGTGGCCTCACTGAGAGTCCCACACTGAGAGGTCGGCGGGCGTGCTGGGGGCGTACGCGACGTGCAGGTCAGGCAGCAGAGAGCGCACGTGCAGGACGTCGGCGTGCCCGATGAGGACCTCACTGAGGACCGAGGGGTCCGTGGCAAGCAGGATGCGTTGCCCGGGGGGGCTGGCGGCGAGCAGCGGGAGGATGTCCGCGGCCCGCGACGAGGGGGTGAATACAACGTGGGCAGGATGCGGCCCTGGGAGAGGTGCCAGGAGGAGTAGGACCACGGGCTGGCGGTCCACCGTGAGGCGCCATGTGGCGCAGTGGCGGAGGAGCAAGACCCGGGCAATGCTGTGGCGCAGCGTGGGGGGCTGGGTGCAGGGCCTTGTCGGGTTGCGCGATCAGAGAGTGGGGGAGGCACGTGGGGGGAGGCCCGGAGGAGGAGTGACGTCGGCGAAGTGTGCGTCGTGCTGAGGGTGTTAAGGAGCTCGCGAAGGAGTCCTTCTCGGCTGGCGTTGTCTAGCAGAGGAGGGGGCCCGTGGGGGGAGGTGGAGTGGCACATGCGCTGCATACTGAACCCCAACTGCGTCGGCGGGCCAGGTCGCGGGGGAGGCGGGGAGGTGGCTGGTGAGGTAGACAGCTACAGTGGCCGTGCGGAGCTAAAAAGGAGGGGCCGAGGTTGAGGTAGTGTCCGGCCGTAGCCGACAGCACCGGGGGGTGCGTGAACAGGTGCCACGCTAGGAGCAACTGCAGGGCGTAGTGAGGGGGGCAGTGGTACTGGAGATGGGCGGTGGAGTCCGGGTAGGGGCGGTGACAGAAAGGGCACGTCACTCCCCCGTAGTCGGGGGGATGGTCCTGGGAGGGCAGCAGCCACAGGTGCATGATGTGGTGGAGGGCTAGCGCTGGGACCTTGGCGCGCTCATACGCGAGGCGGAGTAGGTGGGTGGACCAGCCCTTGGGGCAGTTGCCGGAGGTGCTGCGCGTGGGTGCGCGCGGTGGTGGCTGCGTACGCTGCCTATGCGGCGCGGGTGGCATTCAGGAAAATGGCGCCGTCACGGACGGCAACGATGCGGCCGTGGAAGAGCGCGGACCAGGGAAGGGTCCACGGGGAGGCAGTGTGGAGCCCGCGGCGGGCTAGGGTGTCGGCTACGGGGTTGAGAGTGGTGAGGTGGATGACGGAGTGACCCCCAGGGACACCATGACAGCACGGTTCTTAATTGTTTAGCCCACGGGGTGGCGGTAGGTGGAGACTTCTTGGCTTCGGTTTGAGAGTAGTCCAGCTCATACGGCTTTAGGTAGAAGCGCTTGTGTTTGAACAATGGGTTTTCAAGCTCGTTGTAGTTTTTGTGTGCAACGGAAGAGACCCTGCCCCAGTCTAGAATATCCGTGGAGTTGTTCCCAACAAAGACAGATTGAATATCGGTGCCTTCCACATCCAGGTAAAACTCGGAGTAGTCTTGTAGACGGCGGTAAACTTTGGGAACGAAAATGCGTTGGCGTGTGTCAAATATTTTGCCTTCAACGGGTTCAAATTGCCGTGATGGAAAGCGTCTTTGTAACGGCGAATTTGAGGCTTGGTGTTTTTGAAAGAGATGTGACAAAGAATAGTTAAATGGCGTTGAAAGGCCGCTATCGGCGGCTTTGGAGCTTCCAAATAGGGTGAGATTCATGTTGCTCTCGGGATGAACGAAAAGGCGGCGTGGTGTTAATTGAAAGGTGGCGAGCGTGATTTTGCCGTCGGGAATTGAGGTGATGATCAGAAAACTACGGGAAAGGCTCCAGAACTTGAACAGCCCAGGGTTTTCACCAATCAGTGAATAGCCCGGACTACTGGTGGATCCATCAACAAAATGCTAAGGGTCAATCAAAAAAATATAGACACTCAGAAAGAGATTTAGCCCGAATCTCTTGAGTGAGATCACCAACAATTTTAGAGGTGGCCCCTCGGAGCGCCTCGTTCATCTCCGACCGCGTCAGGGACCTGTTGGCGGACCTCCCCGAACCTCTACTCCTGCTCCCGCATGACTCAGGGCCTCTCTCCAGCCCACTCAGGGTTGCATACCCAGGAACATCCAAATAGACTCGTGTAACGGGTAGAGGATGGTGATAGTCTGCCGCGTACCAGCGCGGCGCAGAACTTGAGGCCACTGGCTCACCGGCGGTAGTTGCTTCTGAAAACGCAGTGGTAGATGGGTCCACACCACTGGCAGGGTAGGTAGGCCTACCAGTAAAGCCTGTGCCCTCAGCCATAGGCGGGGTGGTTGTGGATGTGGATGTTGCAGCGGCTGTAGGAGAGGTTGATGCGTGGAGGCCAGAGGCGCTTGGTGCGCTCTCAAAGGTCGACTCACTCGTCGGGTCGTGCTCATGGTCTACTCCTTCGTCTGCCATGCTTTCTCCTGCATCCTTCTCTCTCTCTGTCTTTCTCTTCACAGCGTTGGTGTCAACCTCCTCGACTGAGAGGGCCCGGAAGACCGACTGAAGTCCCTCCAGCGAGTCATCAACCACGTCAACTGGCCCATGTAAGGGCACCGAAGGTACAGCGCTAGGTCCAGGTCCAGGTTCACCAGGTGCTGGCATTGCTGGTGCCTCAGGCGCCGTCCTCACGTTGGTGTCCTCCTTCTTTGTGTCCATATTCGCCCTTCTTGCTTATGACAGTACTCGGCGCACTGGATGTACAGCAAGGGGTTGCTGCCGGTGCGCAGAGACTGTCCGCTTCTTGCAACCAGAACGTTTTATAGTGTTTTCAGCACTGTGCTTTTGTTGTGCCTCTCCTGCTGCTTGCTGCTGATGTAGGGTTCCTGCTGCTTGTTTTTGAAGAGGAAAATGTTTTATTGTTGAAAAACAACCAGGCCAGGATACCCCAAGTCAGAGATAAGCAAGTAGAAGATAAACAGGATCAAAGCATGAAGGGCTGCAGTCACAAGGAGTCAGATAAAGACAACTATCAACAATAGACCACAGCAATGCACATACATTGCAACTCAGGATGAAGTACTTTACATGTTTGAGAAAAACTGATTGAAAAACTGCCCCATGGGTTCTCACTCTTCCACAGTGCCATCTTGAGATGTGCACTCTTTGTTTTGGGTCCCATAGGTGCTGAGGTGGCATGGCTTGTGGCGCTGAGGTCACTGCCATGTCACATGGGATATTCCTACTTAGCTAGGCTGACTGGGTATTGAACCCAGGACCTCTCGAAAAGAGGTGCCCCAGCCCCCTAGGGTGCATACCACTGGGATGGCTCAGAATTCATGAGAAAACATAGATAAATTCATAGGCTCTGCCTTCAGTATATCAGTGCCTCAGTCACCTAGCAAACGATGTTGTAGTGCATATAGCTTCAGGATTAAGGGGTCCACACTACATCCTGATTTAGTGTTTGGTTCCATAGGTCAAAATGTGTTATCAACCAATTTCGTTAGGCCAATACTAAGATAAAAATGCAAGAGTGCTTAGAGCACCTCTAATACAACTAACGTATACCCTAAAGCATTGAAAAGGCACTTTTTCTTACTCAAAGCGTTGGCCTTGTCCACCTTGTCTTGTTGCTCCTTCACCCACTTACCCACAATGGAGTAGGAATCCTCAGGATAGGGAGCGTGTAGGAACCACCCCGGGCGTCCCATGAACAGCTCATGGGGCGAATAGCCAGTCGCCGAACTCTCTTGGGACTTCATCATCAAGGATATGACGGGGAGTAGTCTCACCAAGTCTTTGGTGCGCTCAGTCTTGCACCAATTCCTCACCATCTCCTTGAGAGCTCGAATCTGCTGCTCACATAGGGGGTTACTGGTATGAATATAGGGAATCCCCGTTGACACCTGGACATCCAGGGACCTCAGAACTCTCTTGTACCAGCCACTGTCAGATCGTACTCGGGCGTTCTCGTCCGAGTTAATCTCTTTGGGTGCCCCATAGACACAGAACCAGTCTTCCAGGAGTATCTTGATGATCTCCTCGCCGGTGATGTGTTTAGTGCATGGGAACACCCTGGTAAACCTGGTCAGCCCACAGGTTACCACTAGGGCAACGTCATAGCCCCCAAACTTGGGCATCTCCGTGTAGTCCACGTAGAGAACACTGTTGGCACAGTGGGGGATAGGGAGTGTCGAATAGAGACCTCTCTCCCTGATATCGCCAGGTTTACAGGACTGACACGGGCACTTGTCCACGATGGGCTGCAGGGTTTTCCGCAGCTGATCGTCCGTCCACGTAGAGTGGAACCACTGCTTGAACAGCTTCCGAGTACGGTTCGCTCCCACATGACCACTGGACTGATGGGTCCACTTGAGGAGTGCTGGAATACGGTCGCTAGGCACGAATCTCCGGTCCTCATGCCAGAGGTAGGTCTTGTCCCGCTTCCAGTGGTCCTGGTTGACCAGGGTGGGTTCCAGACGCTTCTCCAGGCGTTTGTAGATGTCTCCAAACTCTTTCAGGTACTCCACCTGTTGGAGTCTATCTAGAAGTCTGATCATGGTCATGCTGAGGTCGAGGTGTACATCCATACAGCTGAACGCCTCCTTGGGTAGGTCCTCAGACCTGGCACCAATCATGTTGTCGAAGTTGTTGCGGGTGATGTAGTCCGCACACTCGTTCTTGAATCCCTGGATATGATGTACTGAGAGCCGTAGCTGGCTCAGGTAGGTCCACCAGCGTCTGAGCTTGGCCTTCACAGGTGGGGGTCCCTTCTCGAAGGTGGGGACCGGTTCTTGGTCTCACAGGCAAACCACTGGGCTACTCCCCAACAATCGGGACTGTGAGGATAGCACTAGCATACCCTCGAGCAGTTCCTGCTCATAGGTAGAGTAGCTAGCCCGGGCCTGGTTCCATTTCTAGTTCGAACGACCCAGGGGAACCACTTCCCATTTGTCGTCAGGGTAGCTGTGCTTGAGGGTACCGTCACGGTTTAGTCCATCAGTACCCCATTGGGAAGTGGCAGAGTCGAACTCCTCCTTCTCTAGTGCTTGCCGCTGGAACAACGTTCCACCTCCGCCCACATTGCTGGCGTCAGTCACCAGGATAAATTCCCCTCGTGCTCTAGGCACGCCCAAGCACTTAACGTTGGCCACTTTGTCCTTGAGCTCGTCAAACGCTTGTTGTTCTTGAGGGCCCCAGCGCCAGGTAGTACTCTTCTTAATGAGGTCCGTCAGGATGGCGCTGGTGTAGGTGAACTTTTTGATGTGGCGGCGGTAGAAGTTGAACGCCCCAATGAAACTGCGTACATCATGGAGTCCTTTCTTGGGGTCCTCATGTCATACCTTAGCATCCATCAGGGGATTGGACTTGGAGGCCGCAGGGGTCCACCACCCATAGCCAATGTCGAACCCCAGGTACTGCATAGTCTCCTGCATGAACTCACACGTTTCCAGCTTGAGTCTGGTGTGGTTCTCCTGGCCGACTGCAAAGAACTCGCCCAAGAGGATTAGGTGGTCCTCTTGAGTATTCGTTCCCAGGCATACGTCATCAATGTGTGCTTCCATCTGGGCGCCCCGGGATGTGAGTTCTTGCACCACAGGTCTCAGACGAAGGATGGATAGGATCTTGTTCATCAGCTCTTGAAAAAGAGCGGGTGCGCTAGCGACGCCAAAGGGCATGACATTCGACCTGAACACCCTCCCCTGAGAGGTGATGAGAGCTAGGAGCTCCTGGGCATTGCACATCAAGTCCACTTGCCAGAATCCACTGCGCTTGTCCATCTTTGTCTTGTAGCGGCAGTAGGATTGACTCCATGTTAGGAATGGACCTTGAGTGGTTCAGCGTCTTCCTGTTGAGCTCTCCATAGTCCACTACCAGCCGTTTGTCTGTAGACCCAGGCTTAGCCACCAGGAAACAGGAGCTGCAATGTTCGCGGTAGTCCCCATCCTTGTACTCCAGGACCAGGCCGGCGTCGATACTTTCTTGTATCTGTCGCTCTATCTCATCAGCCTGCTCTTTAGGAGCCGGGTAGGGTCTACTACATATCTTGTGACCCACGAACTGGGGCTTCAGCTTGAGGTCCATCTGTACCAGCTTGTCACAGGAAGCTGGAGCGGGCAGTTCTCAGAACGCCTCCAGGTACGTCCTGATCAGCTTCTGTACTCTGGCGTCCAAGAGCTTGATCTTGTCCTCCATGTCCTCATCAGGGTGTAGATTGCTTGCCCCTTTGTGGATAGAAGCGGGGAGGTGGTCCTCAACCGGCTCAGCGTCCTTGGTTGTATCTATCAGCCCTTGATAGGCGTAGAGAAGGTCCGGTTCCACAGTCTGAGGTGGTCCGTGACAACATATGCACAGTCGAGGGGGTTCACATACGCATTCCTCTGAGAGGTCATCCTCCTCTGGGGTCCTCACATGGGCACCCCACCCGCTCTTCATGAGCTTCAGATCCACCTCTCGTTGCCAGGTGGTAAACTTCTGTTCGAGGTCCTCCTTCAGTTGGGAGATATCTCCCATAGACCCTTGCTTCAAAGGCCAGGAGCGGCGGGTAGGCCTAGCCTAGCATAGCTCTTTCGCCACCAATCTCCTCTTGGAGTCCACGTACTCTCTCAGCCTGGATCATGGGTCCAGCTCCTCGTCCACGGGCTCCTCTCCCCTCATGGAGAGTAGGGGTTTCTGTGGGGCAGCGTAATCGGCGTTATCCACTTCCTCCACGCACGTCTGCACAAAGAAGGCGTCATGCTCAGTCCCGTCATCAGAGTGTATAGAGCTGGGTAGCTCGGATAGCCCACACTCTGAGACTACATCAGGATTAGGTACACGGGAGGGGGAGTTGGGGGCAACAGTGTCAGACATGACGTACTCGTCTCCCCCAGGAGTAGTCTCTACGGCGTCTTGAGGTCGTAGTGGATTTTTCAGGACATCCAGGGTGTAGCCGCTGCTCTCTCAAGTTGAAGTTCCTGGACAATAGCAGGGTCCCGATCTTCCCAGGGCACTGGGGCTAGGCCCCGCTCCACCACCCTTAGCATGCTCCCCCATCCTGTTTCCCCGATGGGCGTCTTGGGGCCCAGAGGCACATAGATGGCGTTGTCCGGCAGCTGGATGGAGGTGAGTGTCAGCTTGTCCAATAGAGTACGCCAGTACTCATTTCCCCCATGGGCTCCCCAATCGGGGGAACAAAGGACCATACGGGAACGCTCCAGGGCCACCTTGGTCAAGGCCATCCCGAGCTCACTGAGCCTGGGATTCCCGTAGGCCATCCCGAAAGAGGGCCAGTAAAATTTGTAGCAGCACTTTTTCCCTTTGCTGCAGTAGAGGCCAGGACATGTTGCTTGTCACTGGCGAATAACTCTACGTTCAGGTCTTCCCGGGAGTATCCAAGCTCCTTCAGACCTTGGTCACAGAAATCCCCAAGGAGCTTATCGTCCTCAGTTTTGGAGCGACCATCATGGTTGAGGGCTCCTTCTCGCATACCCTCAGGTTGCTAGAAGTGTCTTCAGACTGCTCCAGAGGTACAGATTCCCATCCGTCACGATGGTCCACTTGGAGGACGTAGGGTGCTTGCAGGGTGACGGATAGAATCTGGGAGTGCTCACCGAAGAAGTCTGTCCCCAGTACAAAGTCGAAGGCTTCAGTGCCCATCACGTAGAACCGGGGGGCAATGCTCCTTGATCTCATAGGCACGTCGACCTCACAGTCCCCACAACTGTGAACCACTTGCCCATCTCCCATGCAGATGGCTGCGGTAGACATGATGTTCTTCAGGTCCCCACGAGGTAAAAGTCTCTTGGCCAAAATAGATATAGTGGCCCCACTATCCAGTACCCCCAGGTATTCCCGACCCCCAAAGACGGATACATACCCAGAACACCAGATCTGTAGGTCCCCCGGAGCGTCCGTGTCAGAACTCCGCGGGGCAGGTCACTCCAAACCCTTTCTTCTGCAGTTTCCGCGCCATGCGCATCAAACGTGAGCGTTTGCGGGTGCTTGACTGGTCCCCATCTTCGTTGGCACGCTTAGTCCCTTGTTCTTGTTGGCCTTGCGTCTGGGAACGGATCTCAGGTCCCGTGTTTGATTGCCCACCAGAGGGCTCAGAGTTCCCCCCTGGCGTAGTATTGGGGTTCCCTCTGGACTGGTCTGCGTTCTTGTCCTTGTCCGGCTTGCGGTCAGAGCCTCCTCGTCCACCTCTGCCTTTGCCACCTTGGACTTTGCCATTGCCCTTGGACTTGCCCTTGCCACTGTCCTTGTCGACGTTGCCCTTGCCACTGCCCTTGCGACTGCTCTTCTCGGTCTTGAGCTTCGCCGAGAGGTGTTCCTTGTGGTAGCACTTGTCCTCGTGGTGCTTCGTCTTACCACAGAACGCACAGGTGATTGTGCACCTGTAGTGGTCCGGCAGCTTGGTTTTGCCTCTGGTGTTGGTCTCCTGCTTCTTCCCCTGGACCATGAAACAGTCTCGCTGGTCGCAATCCGGGGCATGAAGCAGGCAACCCTGCTCATGTCAGGCATCACACCAGAAGAGGTCCTGGACATTGCTCATGAAGCGAGCATTTTACGGGGTAGTCCCCTGTCCAGGTCGGCGTCCTTGGTACCCTCGGCCATGGCTCCCAGAGCCGCCTCCTCCAGGACGGTAGGCGTTCAGGTGCTGGTCGCTTTCTTTTCCCAGCGCCAGTTCCAAAGGTAGCACAGACAGGCCCTCGTTGGTGAGGGCTCTTCCCTTGCGCTCTGCCGTTGCCCGGCATTCATCCCACACTTCTCGTGGGAGCTTGGCCACCAACCAGAATAGCGGCTCTTCGCTGCCATAGGAACAGGGCGTCAGTCGCCCTACCCAGTGGTCCAAGCCGGCAGGCAGCTCGGTATTCCTGGCGGCCTTCGGGTTCTTGGGCAGCACGGCCAGGTTCTGGATCTCGGCTCTGATGGAGAGGTCGGTCTCGTAGGAAGGGTGCTGCCTCTCCAGGGCAACCAACACGACGGCGAAGGTGGCGGACTTCATCACGATCTGCTTGACCTGCTTTTCGAGGTACTTGGTCTTGCAGTACTGCAGGAGCAGATCGCACTTCACTCGCCCACTAGCACGGGTTTGGCTGGTCATCCTCAGAAACCGGACGAAGTTCTCAGCGAACTCGCTGAGGTCCTACCCCGTGAACTCTGGCAAGTTCACCACGATCTTGGAGGTGGCGATAGCCTTAGCCTCCTGAGACCGGCATCCCTCATGGCGCTTGTTCTTCCTCTTTTTCTTCTTCTTCCTGCCACTCGAGTTCTCGGGGTCCTCAGGGTCATCATCCTCAGAGGGTGAAGCTGACGTCATAGATGGCGGCTTATCATCAGAGGGATCACCGCCCAGGTCACTAGAGCCGTAGGGCTCGTCATCGACCATAGCCCTTGGGGCTGTCAACCCCAACTGGTCCAGGTCGGCTCGAGCGGAGTTCTCCACGTGGCTGTAGGGTGGCTTGGCCGTTCTTGGTACGAAAGGGCTCCTTGGTATCACGGCAGGGGTCGGCATAGGTCGGCTCTTTAAGCCTCCCAGGGTGTTCGTCAGTCCCGCCACCAAATGATTGGCTTGTAGACGATGAGGTGAAGCTCCCATCGCGCCAGGTGACGCTTGGGGAGGAATCAGGGGCTCCGATTTGGCCCGAATTTCTTGAGTTAGATCACCAACTAGTTCTGAAGTGGCTTCTCGAAGAGCTTTTCGTATCTCCGACCGCGTCAGGGACTTGATTGAGGATCTTCCTGATCCTCTGCTCCTTCCACCACAAGACTCAGGGCCACGTAGGCCACTCAGAGAGGTGACACCAGGTGCTGGCATGGTATAGCCAGGCTCGGGCGCCACATAGCCAGGTATCCCAGTCATGTACACGGCCGCCGCGGGTCGGTGATAGTCATTCTCATAGCGGCGCGGCATAGGCTCAGGAACACCGTTGTAGGTGGAGCTGGATGCCACTGGTTCGCTGAGTGCAGTTGCCATAGGTGGCACAGTAGCAGCTGGAGTCACACCGTAGGTGGGGTAAGGCATACCAGTAAAGCCTAGACACCCAGCCATAGGTGGAGTGGGTGTGGCTGAGGATGTCGCTGGGTGTGTGGCCCGGAGTGTAGTGGTTGTTGGAGAGGGTACTGCAGGGTGGTCAGATGCGCTCGGCGCGCTGTCCGAAGGTTGGTACTTGAAGGGTGTCTCGCCGGGTGATCGGTGTGTATCTCCAGGATGTTCCTCTTCAATACCCATGTCCACTGCTTCCTTCTCCTACTCCTTCTCTTTGCCTTCAGGTCCTCCAACAGAGAGTCCAGTGAAGGCAGCCCCCAAGCCCTCCAGGGAATCGTCCCCGAGCCCATTTAAGGGCACTGAAGGTACAGGCACCTCAGGTTCAGGTTCACCAGCAGGTTTGGGCGCTGGCGCTAGCATGGCTGGTGCCACTGAGGGCGCTGTCTTCTCGGCAGTGTCCTTGGTGTCCATATTATATTTGTTTGCCCTTCAGTGGAGTCAGTCTCGACGTAGTGGTTGTACTGCACGGGGTTGCAAGTACGCAAAGACTGAAAGCCTCTGCTACCAGAAAGATAAAACACGCTTTCACTGTTGAATGCTTTGATGATATTGTTTTGTTTGTGCCTCTGCTTGCTCCTGCTGCTTCTTGATGTAGCTCAGGTTTTGCACATAAATATGTTTTGATGAAGTCAACCAGAAATACAAGTACCCAAGGAGCAGGCAAGGGACCACAGGATCAAATCCACAACATGAAGGGCTGCAGTCAAAGGAGATAGTGTAACAACAAAGGAAACTCACAATGACTACAGATTTATGAAACGATAGTTAGAAAATATCCTACAACCATGTGAAAACTGCCCACATGGGCACTCTCTCTTTTATAGTGCAGGTAGGTAGGTAGGTATCTTCGGGAGCTCGGGATGCCTCTTTTGACATTGCAGGAAGAAAGTCTTACCAAGGAGACGTCCTGTCCCTCCCACTGCCCTATGTCAGGTGCCTCTTGAGCCGCTCCCGCATGTGCTTGGGAAGGCATTGTCGCGGCCACCCGGTCCATGTGTCCCAGGTGGGAGGGTGTCCCCACATGTGTCCATGGGTAGGGCCACATGCCCCCTCCTTTGGGCGGCAGCTCTGGGGGCTGCCCAGCCGTGTGGAGTATCTCTCACCACAAGGGGTATTGCTCCCGCTAGTCTACGGTACGACCGCCTCACCCTTGTGGCTTGAGTTGCGGGGCCACTCTGCTTGGCAGGCGACCCCCTCCTGGACTGTGTACCGGCTCACCTGTCACCGGTTGCTTCCATGGCTCCGGGTGACGTTTGCCATGGTCCCCGATGCAGCCTGGCCGGGCTCGGACCAGTGCCCTTGCAGTACCGCTCCTGCCCCTGGCCCGGTGGGTCGGCTGGGTCGCCCCAGTGCGTCCGACCCATGGGGTGTTGGTTCTTTCCTGTCCCTCGGCCGCCCTACGTGTGTGCAGTGTCCTGGGCCGCTTGGCTCCTGTTCACTGGTGTGCCCGGGCGGTTTGCTGTGTTGCGTCTGCGGTGTCCTGGGCCACTTGGCTCCTGTTCACCGGTGTGCTCGCTCGGTGTGTTGTGTTGCGTGTGCGGTGTCCTGGGCCACTTGGCTCCCGTTCATCGGTGTGCGCGCTGTGTGCGTTGCGCGTGTGCCATGGGTGGTTGTGTCCCTCTTCCTCCCCCCCTAATTTTGGTTTTTTTTTCTTTGATGGAAAGAAAAGAAAAACAGGGGCGCGCGTACACTGCAGGCACAGGCACGGGCAGCTGGTGCGGCGGTGCAATGGTGTTGTGTCCTGTGGCGTGTGTTGTCGGTGCTGTGGCGGCAGTCGCGCCCCAGGGGTGCGGCTCGCGCGTCCTGATGTACACGGGCTTGGGCCAGGGTTGGTTTGGTTAGGTGTCTCTTTGCTTCTGGAGCTGGCTGGTTAGGCGGCTGTGTGGGCTGTGGGTGTGGGCTGTGGTTACGTTGTTCCCTCGAAGGGCCTGGTTAGGAGTCAAGGGTTAGCGGTTTCGGGGTGTGCCTCGGGTTTGATTTGTGTTCGGGTTTTGGCTCGGTTAGGCGGTTGCGACGGTAGCGGGTCTGGGTTCGGTGGCTTTGAGCGTAGTGGTGCCCGTTGTCGTGTGCGTTGGCGTCCTTCCGCGTCCGGTTTGTTTGATGACTTCTGGGCGGGGCCTGGCGTGGCGCCCCGTGGTGGTGGTTTGCTGGGTAACGGGGTTAGGTGGCAGCGCCGCTGGCCGGGGGGTCAGGCGCGTCGTGTTGTGTGGTGTGCACCGCTCCTGGGGTGCTGTGGGTGCCGTCGGTGTTGGTGCGCCGACGCTTGTGGGGTGGTGAGGGGGTGTGTGTGTGCGAGCTGGGCTTTGGGTGATGTCCCACAGGCGGATGCCGTCTCGCTGTGTCTCCTGGAGGGTCTCCCGCAGGCGCCTGAGGACATACGGGTGGTCCTGGGTCGCGGGGAGGTTGCGGGGGTGGACTCCCAGGGGGTGGAGCGCATCGGCCAGCATGGCTTCCCACGCAGCCTGCAGCATCCCCCCCCCCGCCGGCCGGAGGCGGCAGTTCTCCACCGACCCCTTGCGGGGCCGATTGACCAGGCCCTTGAGGGAGGGCTCTCCCCGGGCCCACTTTCGCAGCTCCCAGAGCTGCGTGTGGGTCCAGCGCTGCCACCACTGTCCCTGGGCTGGCCTGCGGTCTTGGGCGGAGGAGTGGGCGTGGGTGGGTGTGACGGAGTCGTGGGGACCGGTGGCGGTGGCAGGTCTGGGGGATTCCTCGTAGTCCTGTTTCGTGGGGGTGCGTGGGGAGTGGGGGCGCGCGCGGATGTGGACTCGCGGGTGTGCGCACACGGTCTCCGCCTCGGGGTTGGGCGGGGACTCGCGGCGGCGGCGGTAGCGGGGCATGCGCTGTATGTGGGCTGTCATCGAGGGTGGGTAGGGGGGCGGGGACGCTGCTTGCGGACCTTGGCGTGGTTCTGGCCTGGTCGGGGGCGGTTCGTGGGCCTTGGGTGCGGGCTTTGCGAGGTGGCGGGACGACGTGCGTCGTGCTTCGGCCGCGGCGCACTCCGCTATGAAGGTGGTGGCGGCGGCGTCGGTGACGGTTGGGGGGCGCCGTGCTGGGCGCTGCTGCCTCCGGGCCTGGGACGGCTGGGGCCGAATGTCATAGAGGACGTCCTCGGGGGGCCGGGCTCGCGCTGCCGTCGTGGCGCCGGGTTTGGGCTTGGGTTTGGGCTTGGCTGCGGGTTGCGGTCGTGGCGCGCTGACGGGTTTGGGTGGCTGTTTGGCGGCGGTCTTGGGTTTCGGCTGGGTCGCGGGTGTGGGCCTCGTCGGGGCGTGGGCCTTGGCGGCGGCGGGGTTGCTAGCGGTGGGGGCGGGTTTGGGGGCCCGTTTGGGAGGTGTCCCCCGCGGCCTGGGGGCTGGAGTGCTGGATGAGGACGTGGTGGTGGTGGTGGATGAGGTGGTCGTGGTGGTGGAGGTTGTGGAGTCGGAGGCGGAGGAGGGGGCTGTGGGAGACGGCGGAGGGTCCTGGGCTTCGGGGGCGGGCGTAGGATGCTTGGTCCTGCACGTAGCGAGAACGAGGGTGCGGGTTCGGGCACCGGGCGTGTGCGCGCGTTTTCCCTGGTAACCCGTGCATGCTGGTGCTGGTGTGGCGGCGTTTTCTCGGCTGCGCGGGCACGTGGGTTACCCGGGGGGTGGCCATATCTGCTCCAGGACGTGCGGGTGTGTTTGCTGGAGGTAGTCGAGGGTGCGGAAGAATCATCGCTGGATGCCGGGCATGTCCTCCTCTGTGAGGTGGGGGTAGCTTTGGGTGGGGGTGTCTGGACCCGGCCACAGCAGCGCCATGAGGCAGGCTGCCACCATGTATGGGCAGAGCTGTAGGGTGGTGGGGCGTGGGGGGGTGGGTCCCCCGCAGTCTGGGGGGGCTTCCCTCTGCTGGGGACGCAGCGTGACCACCCACACCCACCGGTCCGTGGGGATCCCCCAGGTCCGTTGGGTCCACTTGGCGAGGCAATACATCGCCCCACCAAGGCCCTGGATGCCGCTGCGGATGGAGAGCAGCATGTCCACGGATTTGCGTTCCCACGTGCCCCAAATGTGGGGTTCGTCCGGGTCGTCCCCCCTGGCGTACGTGTCGAGGCCTGGGTTCTGTGGGGGGGGGGGCGTAGTCGGCGGGGAGGAGGGAGTCGGTGCCGTGCACCACCCAGTGGTCAGTGGGTGCGTGGTAGTGGGTGGTGCAGAGGGTGTGGTGCAGATTGTACATGAGGGTCATGTACGTTGAGGGGGTTGGCTGCTGGTCGTCAGGGGTGGGGATGTCCCCCGGGACGTGGTGCCGGAAGTTACTCAGGGAGGCCATTCGGGCTACCCATGTTTCTGGCTCCCACTCTTTGGTGTTGTCGGGGGTGGCGCCGGGTTGGGGGTGGGCCATGTTGGGTTCGCGGTAGCGGGTGCGGCCCTGGGTGCTGTCCCGCTCCGGCACGGGGTGTCCGACTAGATGTCGCCCCAAGTCGATGGGGGGCACCCAGATCCGGCTCCCCGTGGGGGGCGGGCTCTCACCGTCTTGGGTGGAGCGTGGGGGGCGGTCGTGTCGGGCGACGTGGAGGAAGGCGTCGAAGAGGAAGTCTCGGACGCCTTCCCCCAGGGTGGCCGCCTGGACCAGGATGGCCGCCCGGATGCAGGTGCTGGTGCCGGAGGTGCGGAGGCATAGCACGTCCTGTTCCCCGAGTCCCCGGAGGTGCTGCCATACCGCTGCGGGGTTGTGTAGGGCGTAGGGTTCGGCCGGTGCGGCGGCTGGTGGTGCGGGGTGTGCTGGGGGGGGTGGTGTGGGTTGGGGGGGGGGGGTCGTCGTTGTTGCGCGTGGGGTCCGGTGATGGGGTCTCTTGTGGCGGTCGCGGGAGGGGGGATTCGCGGTGGCGTGTGTCGGCGGAGGCATCGACGTCCATTGGCTGGTGCTGGCTGCCGCGTGTTGCATCCGTGGCCCGGTCTCGGGGGGGGGGCAGGGGGGGGTGGTGTGGGGGTGGCGCTGTTGGTGGTGGGGGGGGCAGGGGTGTATGTTGTGCTGGTTGGGGGTCTGGGCGTCCCTGTGGGCTGTGTGGGTGTTGCGTGTGTGCGCTGTGCGGTCCTTGCGGTTCTTGACTGGTTGTGGTGCCGGGGTGTGGGTGGGAGGCGGCCGCGTGGGCGTCCGGGTGGGGTTGTGGTCCGTATGTAATGGGTGGCTGCTGGTGGACGGTGCTCGCTGGTATGGGGTGTGGGTGGGGGGGCGGCTGGTGGTGGTGGGGCGCTCCTACTAGGCCCTGGTGTTGCTGGTGTGCGTGCGCGGCTCCCCGCTCGTCCATGGTGGTGTACCGTGGCTCGTGTGTCGTGGGCCCGTGTAGCGGGGGCGGTGGGTGGTGCTGGACCACGTGGTGGTGGTGTTGAGTGTGTGCTGGATGTGTGTGGTACCCCGGCGTTGGTGGTTGTGGTGGTAGGGGCTGGTGGTGGTGGAATACGTGATGGTGTGGTGCGCTGATGTGTGCCATGTGGGGTGGGTGGTTCGTGGGGCCTGGTTGTGCTGGGGTGTGGTGCGGATGTAGCTGGTGGGGGTCGCTGTAGCATGGGGGCATTAGGGGGTAGGGGTTGGGAGGCACGGGGGCGTGGTGGTGGTGTTGGTGCTGCCATGTCCCCTGGCTCTGCGCGTATGGTGGTCCTGGCATGGTGTGGACGTGTGTGGGCGGTGGTGTTTGACTGGGCTGCAGGGTTTGGGTGCTGCGGTACGGTGGTGGTGGTGGGCGCTGGCGGGGGCGGTGTTGTTGGTGTGCCCCGGGGCTCTGGGCGTGGGGTGGTGCGGTGTGGCTGGACCCGGGCCCTGGTCGGGGCGTCGCGCCCTGCTGGCGGGCGCGCTGGCGGGCCCCCTGACCTGTCTTTGTCTTCTTGGCCTGCCCCCTGTCCCCGTGCGGGCGATGGGGAGCGGGCGTGCCAGCGGTGTGCCTCTTGGAAGGTGGTCTTGAGGCCTCTGACGTAGGTTTCCTGGTCCGTGAGGCCCATCCGTGTGGCGGTGGCCTCGTCAGGGGCGGCGCGGTTGGCTTCCCGAAAAGACGCCCAGCCCTCTGGGGGCTTCTGTTGTGCGGGGTGGGGGTGGTGTGCCGGGTAGAGGGGTGCGCTGAGTGGGTAAGGTGTTCCCTTCCGTCGGCCGAGGGCGGTGTTGAACCGGCGGCAAGTGATTCGGAGGTAGGCTGCTACCTCCTCTGGTGCCGTGTCCGCCCACGCTTCTGGCGTCAGGGCTGCTGCTTGGGGGGCCGGGAGTTGTGGGTCTGGGAGGTGCAGGTCACGGTGGTGGAGGTATAGGGCGAGGAGGATGTGGCGGGCCGCCACGTTCAAGCCGCCTCCGCTGTGGCGTAAGGGTGGGCTGTGGGGGGGCAGGGGTGTGCTGCCCGTGGCCACAGCCATGGTCCATGCTTGGTCCGCCGCGTCTGCCACCTAGTACCCTCCCGGGTGGTCCCGGAGGGTGTCGGTGAGTGGCCCAAAGAGACTGGGGTGGCTGGCAGGGGGGGGTGCCGCTGGGGCCGCGGGCCGCTCGCGGTGGTGGGGGTTGAGGTCCCCGCAGTGGGGGCATTGGGTGAGGCGCTGCGCGGCTCCCAGGCAGACCCAGTGGTCTGGGTTGCAGGGCAGGGCCGTCTGTGGTAGCCGCGGGCGTATGCAGGGGGGACATGCGGTGGCTGGCGGGTGGTTGTACCTGTGGACGGACGGCGGCGTGTGGGGATGGGGGCTGGTGGCGCGCGCATGCTGGTAGGAGAGTGTGCGGTGCCTGTGGTGCCCGTGTGTGCCGTGTCAGTGTTGTGCTCGGTGGATGGTGTGTAGACGTGGTGGGGGTCCCGTGTTGGTATGTCACGGGGTAGGTTCTCATGGTTGGTAGAACAGGAGTTCAAGGAGGTTGGCTTGGTCTGTTTGGGGCAGGGTTGCTGCATGTTGCAGGTATTTGTGGGTGCGGTATGTGAGCTTCTCCGCTGTCTTGGCAACGGCGGTCTGCTGCATGTGCGCCGCCGTGGCCTGGGGGTCCTCCGCGTGGGTGCGTAGCAAGGTGTAGACGGCAGTGGGGACGAGGCCCCTGCGGACCGCCTCGAGTACCTCCGTCTGCTTGAGGACGGTGGTGAGTTGCTGGGTCACCGGGGACTGCGTCAGCCATCCGGCGTGCTGTGCGATGGTGTGGGTTGCGTTCCAGTCTGTGAGGGTGTCCAGTCCTCTGTACAGGGGGCACACCTTGAAGTGGTCCCAGGTTTCTTCTTCCGCGTGGCCACAGATGCATTTGGTGTATCCTGCGGGGACGTGGATCGAGCGGCGCGCATACCATCGGTGGTATCGGGTGAGGAGGGGAAGCTGTTCGAGGGCGATTCGGAGTCTTTTATAGTGCAATCTAGAGATGTGCACTCTTTGCTTTGGGTCCCATAGGTGCTGAGGTGGCATGGCTTGTGGCGCTGAGGTCACTGCCATGTCACATGGTATGTTCCTACTTAGCTATGCCCACTTGGAATTGAACCCAGGACCTCTCAAAAAGAGATGCCCCAGCCCCCTAGGGTGCAGACCACCAGGATAGCTAAGCATTCATGAGAAAATAGAAAAAAAAATGTATAGGCTCTAGATTAATGTCAGCGCCTCAGTCAGTCCAGGGAATGGTGAATAAGTCCAATCCGTCGGGGGGTCAGGGGTCCACACAACATCCATAGATCAATGCTTGGTTTCATAGGTCAAAATGTCTTGTCACAGTCAGATTGTGCACCCTCCTCAACAACACCAAAGTAATGGGCTCATAGCATGGTAGTCTTCCAGCTCAGTCCATAGCAAAAAGGGACTATGAAACACATTCATATTTGCACTCATGTGCACTCCTTATCTCTCTTCCACTCCGACTCTACAACTATCCCTTGAGAAGTAAACATACACCATGTTAGCACTCACCTAGGAAGCAGCATGTGCTCCCTAGTGTCGCCGTCAGGCGCCTCTCCTCTATCTATCTCTCCTCTCTCTTCTCGTTTTCGGGGCTTGGCTTAGGCCTAGGTGTATTCTTAGGATCCCATAGTACATGAAACATGCTTGGGACCCACCAAATAGGGATTCAAATACATGAAGAAGTGGGGACAACCTTGAGAAAGGGTTGTAGTGGTAATAAAGGTCCCTTAGGGGTCAAAGAATACTTCGAAGGTAGTATGTGTGATATTGCTCACACATTGGGTCGATCATGCATGAGATTCATGATAATCATGCATCCCCCAAATGTGATCATCCAAATTCAAACAGCTGTGAAAAATGAACAATATAACCTTCTTAGGAACCCATTAGAGTGGGGTTGTAGTTGATTTACTTTTGCGTGAAAGTGCGGTTTTGGGTCTGAATGTGTAAAGCACATGCTAGGGCCCCCAGCATGTCATGATGCATGATGCATGACACATGACACATGACACATGATGCATGATGAATGATTGAATGATGGATGATGATCTGAATCTGCTCTGTACATGTTGCCTTTTTGCACTGAACGGCGCCTTTTGTGGCTGGCCAGGCCGTGCTCTGTACATGTTGCCTTTGTACTGCAGGACCAACTGGCCAACCCGAAGTTCAGCGGATATGGGATGGCGCATTTTATAAGGCGCTGAAGACAGGCATTCATGAAGTTGAAGGCTGCAATTCAAGTGGCGGAGTGCCTCAACAAGGACGCCATCAATCAAGCGGAGGTTCAGCACTCAATTTGAGGCGCTGAAGACAGTTTCAGAACAATTCAAAAGAAAGTACAAGGTATGCTCTGTGGCTTAATTTGACTCCCCCCCGGACTGAAGCCCAGGAATTCAGGAGCTGCCACTCAGAAAATATGGCTGAGAAATGATTCCTTGGCCATAATCAGCTCAACCCATTAAGTCCAGATGTGGACTACCCTCAATGCCAAGTATGATCACTGTACCACAGTACCACAGTAAAGAATGAGTGGAATGACGTCGGAAAGCATACTTATGAGTTACCTTTCTTACTCTACCACTCTTACCACAGCACCATAGGTGGTTAGTTTTGAGCTAAAAATGCAAATACCAGAAATTCGAGAAGGACTGTGCTCAATGTGGTATATAAACCATGGAAAGAACAAAGGAATCCTTAGGGAAGCCTTACATAGTAAATGCACAAGTCGATTTTTGCAAATGCAAAGTGAAATCGGCGTTAAATAACGCTTGAAACAAACTTTACAAAGAACCGTATCTGAGTTTCTAACTCGCCATGAACCAAAACTTGAAAAAGTATTTGGACTCCTGAAAAGCGCAAAGTGAAGCACAGGGAGTTCTGGCGACTCCCGCAAATGCACGCGTCCCCCGTGCGGGACTGGGGGCGAAGCCTCCAAAGTCCAAAAACTTTTGAACGTTTTGTATAAAGCGCTTCTGAAGCTGCAAAAAGCGCAGTTTTGTAAAAAAAAGAATTCTGAAAACAATGAGCAGCGAAAAACGCGATTTTGCAAAAGTAGGCATGCGGACCAGCAAAACATTTTTGCGCAGGGAGGCTGCATAGTGCAGCCGTAGGCTTTAGGCACATTTTGCGCGCATCAAATCACAACTCTGCGCTAAATAAGCGAGTTTCACCATCAGTCAGGAACAACAAACGAACAAGGAACATACGTGTTGGTTAGAGGCCGCACAACACCCGTAGCGTGTTTTTGCCTTGTTTTGCCCGTGATTTGCACGCTCTTGGTGCTTCGTAAGGTTTGTTATGGGTTCGATTCAGGCAGGATTTGGGCAAGATTCAAGAGGGAAACGGATTTTGCTACGTGAGTTGTGCGCACCTAATGACTTCGAAACCATCGCTAATCCAAGTAGCAAAGAGGCGAACATACCCAAGAGGGAAACATTCAAGGTTTGGGAGGTAGCGAGAACCTTCCTTGTTTGCTCTCAAGGATGCACAGCGGAGGGGCCGCTATATGCGTCCATGCATAGCGGAGGCGCCGCTATATGCGTCCGCTCTTCCTTTCGGTGGCTTTCGTTGGATTGGAACGTGCATACTCATGCCTCATGTGCAAACACATAAAAAACTCATATGTGGCACACATGTCTCTTATGCAGCGTTGTGTTAGAGAGTGTAGGACCGTTGATACTGAAAAAGTCCATTGAAACTCTGGGGTGAGATTCCCGATTTCAAAGTTGTTCGGTTTCAGTTGCACAAAGTCGGGAGGAGTGTGGAGTGGAGCGTGGGATGAGGGTTGGAGGCGTTTAGCACAGGGGCGCCTCGCAGAAGGCTACTCTTTTGCAGAGCGTTAGGATCTGCGAGTGGGAGAATGGGGATAAAAAGGGACTGGGATTGGCAAGGGCGTTCGCGTTGGTCAGCGTACGCTGGCCCTTGTTGCCACGCCATCTTGGTCCTGGTGGTTTTTCCCCGATCACCCCGTGTGTGACCCTCTTCCCTTTTTTTGGGTAGCCCCAAGGTAGAGCCCCTAAGGTAGATTCACACAAATGCTCGCCCTGCACCGCACATCCACGCACAGCACTGCACACACATACTCACAACACACTTTTGTGTTCCCACCACTGACTTTGCACGGATCACGTTGAGCTTTGGTTCCGTGTCCACACTTGCACGGGTGTCATCGAACCAGAGGCGAGATGCACCCAAATCGGTGCACTGTTGTTCAGGGATGCTTGAGAGTTAGCTACAACGTCCCTTGCCTTGGCATGGGCGTGTGCGTGGGAATTTGTAGATCAGTGTGTCTTGCGGCGTACGATCAGGCGTTGGCATTTTGACGGTGGGTGCATAGGCGGGGAGGTTTGCAACCAAGGGGGAAGCCCTGGTCGTGGTTGGGCAGCCCGTGCAAACTCTGCTCGTCAAGCAGCCCACCCAGTTCTTTCGGCAGGTCCGATCCCTGGGAAACACAACCCTGCCCCTCCGGTGGTGCATGCTTGACTGTTCCAAAATGGAACCACGTGTTCACCACCCGTAGGAATCAGCTTGCTTAGTCACATTTCAGTTGGGCTGTTGTCACTCACACGCGCGCAAGTTACACACTTCTCATCTCCCTCCCTCCCTAGATTGGTGAAACCTGTCCCCCGGCCTCAAAGTTCTTTTGGAAATCCACGACAGCTCCCAGGCCAGTGAGTGCCCACTCACAAGAACAATGAAACAGGGTCTCAGGACCATAGATGCACCGTTTTCGCAGGTGCTATAAAACAGGAGGGAGTAGTCTCACCTTCCAGCACGCTTGCGGGCCTGATTTTGGGCTGACTGCAGAATGTCACACAAATCCTGAGATTTGCAGTACTCAGCAAAAAACTCGTTGACGTTACCGTCATCGAGTATGAAAGCCGGCACCGGCTCCCAGGTACAGTCAGAGATAGAAGAGCCAGACCACTTTGTATAGAATCTCCATCCATGTTTGTAGGTGTGGCAGAGGATTCTCTCAACAAAGTGATAGTCTTGCTTTTTCATCTCTGATTCGGTAAATGTCACGGGTTCACTAGGGCTTATTCTTTCAGGTCTGGCCTCTATGGCCGTAGGTGTAGGTACAGTAGGTCTAGAGGGAGAGATGTCCCTTTCGGCATCCGTAGTGAAGTGTCTTCCTCCATAGGAGGTAGCTCTTCATCTTCTTCCATAGGATCCGCGGCCAGATCTTCGGCTGCAGCTTCCAGACTTTCTTGTAGATCTTCTTCCCAGTCATAGAGGTCGTCTAGCACATTGTAGTGCTTAAGCTGTGGGTAGCCCACTTCAGCCAGACCTCCGTACTTAGGATGAGTTTTGATCGAACTGCATCCTTCAGCCACATCCATGACGAGAAATGGTCCAAAGTAGGGGCTGTCAAGGGTGTTACGCGGCCAGGCCTTGAATCTTGAGTGATGTACCAGAACCCAATCACCAATTTGATAGATAGCTTCTTTTTTTTTGCGGTTCCTGGTACAATTCTTCTTACTTCTTTTCTTCTCCAGGAGTGATCGGCATAGATCGGCAATCCTTTTCTGTTCGGTGGACCATTCGTCAACTTTAGGATTTCCTTCGCTGGCGCAGGGGAATTGGAAGTTGAAACCTGGCCTCCCTAGGAACAGTTCCGTAGGGGTGAAACCAGTCCTGCTACTTACATGAGTATTCATCAGGTAGATGGCAAAGGGGACTAGTTTTAGCCAGTTTTGGCTCTTCTCGCTCAGCATCAGAATCCTCATGACTGTTTTGAAACAGCCAATTTGGCGTTCGCACAGAGCATTCTTTGTTCTTAGGTAAGGAGTTGCAAATTGGACTTCCGTACCCATGGCTCTCATGACGCTTTGGTACCAACCAGTAGGGCTCGTAAACCGGATGTCCTGATCGCTGTGGATAATTTTGAGTAATCCATAGATCTGAACCCAACTTTCGAAAATCACCTTCAGTACTCCTTCCCCATCCACCTTCTTCGTAAGGGGAAACACTCGGCTCTAGCGACTGAGTCCATCCGTCACCAGGAGGACAAAGTCATGGCCAGCGAATCTAGGTAACTCCATAAAATCCACGTAGAGGATGGAGTGTATTTGGTTCGGAATCGGGAGATTCCTCACCTCACCACGATCCGCTGCAGTGTTAGCTTTAGCCTTAGTGCAGGGAGACTCAGCGATGATCTTAGATAAAATCTTCTTGAGAGATGCATCGCTACTCTTAGCGAAGAAATACTTCTGGAAGAACCAAAGAGTTCTCTCCACCCGGGGTTACCATCTGTTTTGTGTGCCCATTCCAACATAGTTTCTTCGTAGTCTTTGGGGACACAAATGAGGTCTTCCCTATTTAGGTGAGTTGACCTGCGGGACCATTGTACACCATCCAGGATCTTTGAGCTCCCAACCGTCAACTGGTCCAAGATGTCCGAGTAATTGGCCGTCAGGTCCTTCATACTCCAGGACATGAGTTTTTCATTCCTCGTAAAGGGATCCAGATGTTGATCCATCTTGGCGAAAGCTTCTTGGGCCATCATCTCGGTGTCTGCCCCCACGAGGGAATCAAAACGATTCCGTGATAGATAATCACAGATTTCGTTTTTTGATTCCCCGGATGTGGAATGAAGCGAGTCGTAGTTGTCTTAGGTAGACCCACCATCGTCGTAAACGTTTTCCGTCGGGCGGAGGTCTTTCCATAAAGTACTTCACGGAAAGCTGATCACATAGCCACGTGATGGGATTGGTACCCAGGATCCTGTGTTGACTAGCGAACACTAGAACTCCAGCTCACAGCTCCTGCTCGTAGGTGTGATAATGTGAGCGTGCTGCATTCCACTTCCAATTCCAGTGGCCAAGTGTAACTAGGCACGATTCCTGGGTGTCATAGTCAGAGTTCATGAATCCTTCTCTTGTGACACCTTGGACCCTTAGGCGATAATCAATGTCCCTACATTGATCCGTAGTTAGCTTTTGCCACTGTAATAATGTCCCTTCTCCTCCAAAGTTACTGG
Organism: Eutreptiella sp. 'Long Island Sound 2002'; assembly: GCA_964036045.1. NCBI lineage: Eukaryota > Euglenozoa > Euglenophyceae > Eutreptiales > Eutreptiaceae > Eutreptiella > Eutreptiella sp. 'Long Island Sound 2002'. The sequence goes on along the minus strand of OZ038384.1, from coordinate 60,747,339 downwards.
CATCCGTGATTAGAATCATCTCGCCGTAGTGTTGGGGTACTCCAAGTACTAGGCATTCTCGGATTTTCTTCTTGACATCTTCGATTGCTTGCCTTTCAATAGGTCCCCAGCGCCACGGAGTCTCCTTCTTGATGAAATCCGCTAGTGGTGCGCTGGCCTCCGTGAAATTTGGGAGATGTCGCCTGTAAAAATTACAGGATCCGATGAATTGTCGGATTTTCAGAACTCCTTCAGGTTTAGATATAGAATCCGTTAGGTCGAAGTCCATCAGGGGCTTCATCTTCTGATCCTGCGGTTTTCACCATGCATCTCCGATGTGGAATTCGAGGTAGTCTGTTTCTGTCTTGAGAAATTCGCATTTCTCCAGCTTGATGCGGAGGTGATTTTCTTGACAGACGGTGTAGGATTCTTGGAGTAGTAGGAGATTTTTTTTTAGGCATGGCGGTCCCCCGCCCAAAGCATTGCACCAAAGCGGCCTAACCATGGGCAAAATGAGCGTTCATGGTGAGCCGAAGTTCTCCGAGAAGAGGCCATTCACCCACTTAAAGGTGAAAGTGGAGAACCACGAGGATTTGAGAAAGAAGTGATTACTAAGGGAGAGGTGAATGTTGTTCTGTTGGTGGGTTGGGAGTTGATGTTTCGTGAGTTTAGAGGTTATTTTGCCGGGAAGTGGAGTTTGGTTAATGGCCAGTTGTGTGGAAGTTGCGGGGGAGAGAAGGTAATCGCAGTGGGTGGTGCTCCATTTGGAGACACTGTCCGCCGCGTCATTGCCGGGGAAATCGGCATGTCCTTTGATCCAAGTGAAAAGGATGGCGATGTGTTTTAGATGTTGGAGAAGATGCCATATGAGGTTGTACCAAAGAGCAAAGGAGTTGTTGCTAGTGGTGAAGGGGGCAGAGTGAAAGTGAAGGAGGGTGTTTAGGGTGAGGCATGTGCTAAAGTTGTCGATGGCCAAGATGATCGGTTGGGGGAGGGTGGTGAGTTGAGGGTAGAGGAGGGAGATGATGATGGCATAGATTTCTGCTGGGTATGACCCTTTGAGGGGAGAGGGGGAGGTAATGATAGTGTGGTCGTTGGGTTGAAGGGAGATAATTGCGGCTGATCCAGAGGGGTTGGAAGAGTTGGGGTCGTCTGATCCGTCGCTATAGATAATTGAGTAGGTGGTGTTGGATTCGAGAGCGTTGAGTAGTTCGTGACAGCCCCAATAATCCAGATGTGAAAAGTTGGGAAGGGGAATATTCTGGTTGGATTTGAGCTGGAAATAATGTGTGGTTAATAGGGTGGTGGTATGTGAGATGGGGAAGTCTTGTAGTGTGGTTGGGCATATTGGGTGTGTGGGGGTAGTAATAAAGGATGAGAGTTCGTTGCCCTTTTGAGTGATGAAGGAGAAGTGGTGGGTGTCGTGAAGGTGGAAGATGTTGTCGGAGAATTGGACTGATGTGGAGTGGAGATTGTGCTGGATGGTTGTGCCTGGGAACCAGAGATTTGAATTTTCGTTGTTGTGGTCGAGGAAGGCGACTTGGATGGCTGAGTTGAGTGGAAGCGATCCGACTTGGCAGGGGTTGTGGTGTGGAATGCTGTGTGTTTGGATGGAGAAGTGGTGGGCTGAGGTGATGAGCATGTCTTGCAGGAGGTTAGAAGCTGGGCCGCGGTGAAAAAGGGTGTGTTGGATAGAACGATTGGATGTGGGGGGACCTTCGTTTGATGTGTAACGGAGGAAGTGGTTGATGGCTTGAATGTGGGTAACGTGTGATATTTTGGTGATGCCAAGACCAAGAGTGTGGCGAGGAGAATATTTGGTTCTGTTGGGAGTGCGGAGTGAGAGTTTGCCTTGGGATGCTATGTTGACCCAAATGGAGTGGTCAAGTGTGTCAAGAAGTTTGTTGGGGAGGGAATTGTAGATGAGGCGGTAGGCAAGGATAGGAATAAGTTGAATGTTGGAGAGTTTGATGAGTTCGGTGTGTGATAGGGATAGAGGAAGGAGGTTGGTGAAGAAGGAGTTGACGAGGTTTTTTAGGAGGAGGAACATTTGTTAATTTTGTTGAGAAGTGAAGAAGAAGACCCCTAAGTATTTGTAATATTGGCGTGGTTTGCCATGTTAATCGAAGGTGCTGAAGTGGGTAGTAGAGGAAATGCGGATGGTGAGGTGAGGAGCATTGTTGAAGGCGTGGAGTTCGGATTTGGTGGCGTTGAAGGAGAGGCCGTATTTTGGGCCTACGTTGAAGAGGAAGGAGAGTGCAGTGTGCAGAATGTTGGGGCAGGCAGTTTGTAGGGCTATGTCGTCAATAAAGGAGAGCAGAGCGGAGAAGGTGTGAGAAGGGAGCAAGGAAGAGAGTTTCCGGATTATGGGGTCAGTGAAGAGATTGAAAAGAATTAGAGACATTGGGCATCCCTGGCGGAGTCCCCTGATAGTCATGGCGGCAAAGAGAGAGAAGCCATTGACGGTGGGATAGTCAGCGGGATGAGAGTATAGGTTTTGGATGAGAGAGATAACGTGTTTGGGGAAGTTGTAGTTGTGTAGGATTTGCCATACGGCTTGCTGGGGGACGGAGTTGAAGGCCTTGTTGAGGTCGAGGTAGAGGTGGTAGATGTCGGGGTGGAGGGAGATGTTGGAGATCATGGTGAATATGTGGTCTGTGGTGCGGTGATTGGGGATGCCACCGTATTGGGAGTGGTGGAGTAGGTTATATTTGGTGGCGTAGAAGGTTAGGGCGGTAGCTGCATATGAGGCGAGTATTTTATAAATTGTTTGGAGAAGAGCTATGGGTCGGTAATTGATAGGGTTGTGGGGGTCGTGTTTCTTGTAGAGGAGGAAGATTCGAGCGGTGAGCCATTGTTTGGGAATGGGGTTGGTGATGAAGTGGCAGCATATGTGAAAGAGGAGAGACTTTATGTGTTTGGGAGCAAGGTGGAAGAGGTATAGGTTGGTGTTGTCGAAGCCAGGGGCTTTGACTGGGTTTGAGTTTGAGAGCAAGATGTTGAAGAAGGTTTCAGTGAATTCGGGGTGAGGAGCGTCCTGAGGGATGGAAGGGGAGAGCTCCATAAGGGAGTCGATAAGTTGGGGTTCTATCTGGAAGTCTGGGGGTCCTCCTAAAGCGGTGAGGCACTGGCCCATGGATTCGCAGAGGGAGTAGGGGTCGGAGGTGAGATTGTTGTTGGTATCGTATAGGGCCATGGGTGTGGTGGAGCGGGGGGTTAAGATGTTATTGAGAGAATTTTTCATTTTCCGTCCTTTAATGAGAGAGTGATGGAGACGTTTTTGGGATTGACGTTTTTTCTTTTCAGTCCATTTGTCCAGGGTGTGTTGAAGTGTCTTGGCTTGCTTGGAGGTTAAAGTGGTGGAGGGTTGGATGTTGTTGAGTTGGTGAGTGAAGGCCTTTTCAATATTGGTAGGTTTGTTGGAATGATGCTGGTTGGTGACCAACTTGTAGGAGTTGACAAGAGAGCAGAGGACGTTGTTTGTAGTGTCGATTAATTCGTCGATGGGAGAGTTTAAAATGGAGGTCATGTTATTTTGGGTCCATGTGTCCAGGGAGTGGAGGCGTTGGAGAAATTTGCTGTGTTCTTCTTTGTTGAGTTTTCTGTAGTAGATGTCAGTGTGGGGAATGTCGTAGATGTTTAACGGATTGGTAGGTATGTTAATGGTGGAGGTGACAGGGTAGTGATCGGAGTTATTGATGGTGGTGTTGATAAAGGTATTTTGTGGATTGAAGATGGAAATGAAGGAGGAAGAAGCGATAATGAGATCGATGCGAGACTGGGAGTCGGGTAGGCGCTTGTTACGGGGCCTTGTCCATTGGCGGAGATGGGGGTTTTGGGACCGAAAAAGGTCATGTAGCCGGGCAGTAGTGTCTGGGGTTGGGGGGTGTAGTTGATCATAGAGCCAAGGCCAGGATTTTGGATGTTTGATGTTGTCGGTGTCTAAGTGTGGTTGTAGGTGAGTGTTCATGTCTCCAATGAGGAGGTGATCTGGTTCCTTTTGCTGGAGAGTGGTGATGACGTGTGCGAGGCGTTGTTGATGTGATTGGATGTGGGTTTTATAAATATTGAAGATGCGAAATGTGGGGTATCCCGGTAGGGTGATGTCTATGGTAGTGAGACAACCGTGAATGTTAGTGTGGTGGGTTTTGCGGCAAAAGGGAGCGAGGTGTTTGTGGACGATTATGGCAGTGCCGTTTGTTTTGTCGGGGGCATAGTTTTCGAAGGTGGTGAGACCAAGGGAGTTGTCAAGGGTAATGTTGGAGGGAATTTCCTGAAGGCATAGAATGTCTGTTCCTTTGTTAAAGTGGTGGAGGACGGTGGCTTGGATGTCGTGCATGTTTTTGGCAGTGTTAGGAGTTGTGATTTGTAATGTGGTTTTAGAGAGTACTGGGTGATGGTGTTTGGTGGTGTTTGGATGGTGAGGAAGAAAAATGAAGGGGGGTTTGATGGTGTTGTTGTTGTCACCATTAGGCTCGGTGTTGGGATCGCCGGCGATTGGGTCGGGGGGGTGGTGGTGGGGTAGTGGGAGTGATAGTGATGTGATTGTGAGCGTGGGTGTGTTCGTGGTGTGAGGTCGGGTTGTTGGTGAACACGAAAGGGAATGAAATATCAATGTGGGGGACATAAACCCAAAGTCCGTTAAAGTGCAAGAGTCTCCATGATGTCAAAGCGCTCGTGCTCGGGAGGGGAGGCATGAGAATAAGAGAACCGTGGTGTTTTGGGCGCAATTCGTGAGGCACACAAATCAAATTTCTGTTAACTTGTGATAGTCTCCATGATGTCGAAGCGCTTGTGCTCGGGAGGGGAGGCATGGGAATAGGAGGTTCTCGGATTTTAGGGACCAAATCGTTTGAGACCAATTCATGAGAGACATACATCCAAATTTTGTTAACGTGTGAGAGTCTCCTTGTTGTCGAAGCGCTCGTGATCGGGAGAGGAAGCATGGGAACAGGCAAGCTCAATGAAGATGAAGTATTCGATGATGTCATCGTAATCCAGGCGAAAAGTGGAGCGGTGGAGGCGGAGTGGTGATCGATGAGTGTAGAGTAAGGTGGAGTGATGATTTGTGTCGTGTGAATGTGGTGCAGGGTGCAAGGTGGTGTGTTAGTGTTTGTGCGGTGGTGATGTGCAAGTGCGAGTGAAGGAGAACCTTGTCGTTCCTTAGAGAGCTTCTTTGATTGATTCATTCTTGGAAATTGATTCGTTCTCGGAAATTGAAATGGATTGTTTTCCTGAACATGCGGGTTGAGAGGTTGGTGGGGAAAGAGAGTGACGGGAGTAGCTGTGAGACAGGTTGCAGGCGCGATGAGGGCAAAAAGCGAGTCGTGGCGAGTGTTGAAGAAGTTGGGAGTAAAACAACGGAAGCGAGTGCAAAATTTAAATGACGGATGTTGTGAAACATACCGAGACTTGCAGAAACTAGAATGAGAGCAGTGAAAAGGACGTTTGGATCGACACACAATAAACGCATCTATGTCGATAAGAGATTCGATTAGAGTTGGTGGAAGTGGAGAGCTCAAAGCCGATATCGCAATTAAGTGATGAGAGAAAGCATGGGTGTGGGGGAGTACGGGAGGGGAGAACCTGGTTGAAGTAGAGATTCGCGAATGGGTTCTGAGATTGACATGATAACCTTTGAGAAGGTGGAGAGAAAGATGCGTGGAGGGAAGGAGACGTGGGGTCTCACTTTCGCTTCGTGTATTTAGCATTGGGAGGTTTATTGGTGAGAAGTTGATTTTTATGACTCTTGGCACCCAAGTCAGCTCCGAGCTGTTCGATGACAGACCATTCATGGATGTGCTCTTGGTCGGTGGTGAGGCGCTTGTTGTGAATTAGAGATTGTTGTTTTTATCGAGATTGATGTTCTGACCTTGAGAAAAATTGATCCCTGTGATTTCTTGACCATGTGCAATGATTGGAGAGTCGTCGTTGGTATAGGTGATCTCGTAATGGAGTGATGTTCCAATCGACATGGACGAGAAATGGAGTGGAATGATTTTTTCAATTTCGCCGAAGATAGCCGCTGCTTTGGCGAGGGAAATGTGGGTGGTTGCGGCTGGTGCTTCGGCGACTACGGCTTTGGAAGAGGTGAGGACGTGCTTTTTCGGTTGAGAGTTGGCTTGCTGAATGCGGGGGTTGGGAGTGTATTTCCCATTGGGGTATAGCAAGACAAGACCTGCATCCCAAAGCAATTGGTTCAACCAATGGAGTCGGCCTATTTCTGAGTTGGTGGGAGAAGGGATGCATTCAGAGTCTACGTGGAAGAGAATGGAATATTTGGTTCGGACCATCGCGAATTTCAAAAATTCATCAATTCTTGGGATGCTCGTTAGTTGGTTGAGGAGTTCAAGTGGTGGAGCGGCAGGGTGTCCTCTACGAAGCGTGGCAACAAAGGTGTCGGGGTGGGTGGCAAGATCAAAGGGGAATGCAATGATTGTTGGTGATTGAGATGTGAGAGGGTGTTGTCGTTGGAGTGTGGTTGCTAGTTCCTCGACCTCTTCCGTGTGACAATCTATGTCGAAACGGAAGTACTCGTGGTCTTGGTCACCTTGAGGGTGTTTGGAGATGGGGGAAGGGCGTTTGTGGAAAGCCGCTCGTTGAAAATCAGCCGTTGAGGAGGCAATTGATGCCTATTCATGCATTTTGCCTTGGAGTGACCTATTGATGAAGTCGTAGGCACTTTCCCGGCTACCATCGTTGAGTTGCTTTTTCAAGATGTCAACTCTTAATCGGGTGGTGGCGGGGTCCTTTGGGGAGCGTGGTGAGGGTGGTAAGAGTATGTTTTGGATGTGTCAATGGTGATGATCATCATGCCGGTGGTGTTGTTGAATGTGGCTTGTTTGATGGGAGTTGAAGAATGGATGTTGTTGTTGTCATGAATGAAAGGTTTGTAAATGTTGATGTAGGAAATGTTGTCTAGGTATCTTATGAACTTTTGCAAAATTGGGCGGTAGTCCCATATGATGGTGTCGGCGGGGGAGAGGCTTGCGTCGAGTACCGGAAGAAAGATTTTTCCTTTCAAGAAAATTTGTTTGGATGCGAGGTCGTGGACGGATTCAAAGAGGGTGAGGACGTGGTTGTAGGTATTGTGTTCGGCGTCTTGATCAAAAATGTCGGTGCAAAGTGGGGTGGCGAGAAAAGTGCGTGTGGCGGATGTGGATAGGACAAGAGAGAGGTTGTCTTGGTCAAAGCCATCTCCGCAAGAGATATATTTGGCGTGTTGGAGAGCCTTTTTTTGTTTTGTGGTTGAAGTGGAGAGGAGGGGGGTGTAGGACTCTCCAAAAATGTGTTGTGTGTCGGTCATAAAAATGCCGACTTCAAAGCCTTCGGAAGACTTCCACTCTTCGGCTATGATTTCCGGGGGAAGGGAGTGTTGGCGTGAAGAAAAGGCTTGTGTGTTGCCTTGTGGTGAAAAGTCGGAAATTTGTGGAGCCTTGTTGGAGTCTAGTAGTTTGCGAAGTGAGGTTTTGTCGGTGGGGATTTTTTTGATGAGGGAGTGGAGTATTTACCTTTTCTGTGTTGAATCTTTAGGTGGGTTAAGGGTGGGAACAAGAGAAGAACTAGATGAGGGCGATGAGTGAGAAGGTTGGGATTGGGTTGAGCTTGAAGGAATATCCTGAAGAGTTTGAAGAGTTTGGAGTCTTTTGCTTCCCATTTGGAGATGGTCTTTGAGAACGTTGAGGAGTTCGATGTTTGTTTGGAGTCGTCGGATTTCCTTCGCGTTCTTGTGAGTTCTTGGTTTTATTGGGGCTTTGTTGATCTCGTTCATCTTCTCTGGAAGGTTGTTGTTCATTGACACGTTCCAGTTCATTTTGAAATTGACCTTGGGTTCGTCGCCTTTCGTTTAATTGTTGATTACGTCGGGCTTGACCAATTTCGTTGCTTGTTTTCACCTCATTCTCGATGCGGTCAATGCGGTCTTTAACATGGCCGCTCGCTTTTGGTCCTGCTCATTCTTTCCTTTGCCCATGCTGATTGAATATGATCACTGGTGATATTGGGATTCACAGATGACTTGCAACGCGTCGTCTGGTATATGACTGTGGAGTTCGGATCTCGGCGAAATCGACAGATGATAAATCGGTGATCAGCGTGGTCAGCAGTTCATGCATGAAAATGATGAAGGTGAAAGCAAATTTCGGGAATTTATAGAAAGTGGCTTTTTGTAATTCTGAGCGGAAGGCTACCCGCACACCTTCGCTAGGAATCGCCACACGCAGTTTTTTTGGAGTAGTAGGGGATGGTCATCGATGGTGTTCGTCCCCAAGATGACATTGTCGATGTGAGCGTCCAGGACAGCACCACGCTGTAGGAGCTCTTGGACGGCCGGTTGTCGTTTACCCAGGGCGATGACTTGATTCATCAGCTCCTGGAACAACACCGGGGCGTTAGCAATACCAAATGGCATTACCTGCCATTTGTAGACCCGTCCATCCGGAGCAATGAATGCCGTTAGAGCTTGGGCACGCTCCGTTGGGTCAATTTGCGGGAAGCCGGACCGCATGTCCATTTTCGTTTTGTATCTGCATCCAGCAGCGGTTTCCACGGAATTCTCCATCAGGGGCAGCGAACCGCTGTGCAGTTTTATTTTCTGGTTGACCTTTTTGTAGTCGACCACCAATCTTTTTGCAGTGCTCCCTGGTTTAGCTACCAGGAAGCATGGACTGCAATGCTTAGGATGGTCCGTTTTTTTGTACTCGTAGACCAAACCGGCCTCCACGCATTCTTTGATTTGGCGAGTAACCTGAGCCATGTCATTTTTTGATGCTGGGTACGGTCGACATCGAACTCGATCTTTGAGAAATTCTTACCTTAGTTCTAGGTCCATGGTCACGAGTTTCTTCACCGATCCAGGGGGAGGTAACGGACCAAAAAGGTCAGAGAAAGGCAGGATGATTTTCTTGATCCTCTCGTCGACATCCATTTTGTCGAGCAAAATCTTGAGGTCTTCAGTTGCGTGTAGATTGGACGCACCTAATTTCTTTTTCTTAGATTTTTCATCTTGCTCCGTCACTTTCTTGAGGGCTAGGACCTGTTCGGGGTCCAAAATCATCTGATTCGCTTGGTGGTCAATTTTCCTCTTTTCTTTGGCTTTCTTACCTAGCCTCTTGATGTCTTTCCGGCGTAATTGATCTTTTCTTTCTTCTTTCTTTTCTTCTTCTCCCCCTATTTCTTGTTCTTCCTGTTCCAATGCTTCGTGTCGTTCGTGAAGCATGAACAATTCTTCGCCGACATCGAAATACGTCCCATCTTCTCGGTCGTAGTCTTCTAGGTAGACCATGCTTTTCCATTTTTCTCTTAGCTCCGGTTTTTGGAGTCTGTCAATTTGATTTAGTAGAAGGAGACGAGTTTCTTCCAAATCTTCTTTTGAAGAAGGGAACGAATTTTTACGCGGGCGTGCGTGTAGGAGACGGAGTTCTCGTTCGTCTCCTTCGCTCGTCATCGATTCAAGTGGTACGGAAACGTGTGAAAGAAGTTTTTCGGGGTTAGGAGTTTCGGAGTGGGTCGAGAGAGCATCTAGTGGTTCTACTTCTTCCAAGAACAGGTTGGCGACCAAGTCGTCGTAGTCCATAGTGGTGTAGGAGTCATTCAAAAAGGGTATAGTCGACTCGAAAGGAGCTTCGGATATACTTCTGCTTTCGTCGAAGGTTTTTTCGCTCTCTTCTCGAGTTTCTCTTGCGTCTTTCGGACTTTCTTGAACCACTTCTTCGACTTCAAACTTAGGCGTCTCGAACTTGTGCTCTTTCTTGCTCTCGTCCACGTCCGGAAAACTTTTCATCATCTTTTCTTTTCCGTACCCACGGTGGTGCTTTAGCACGAACTTCTTTATCTTCTCAGACACGTTTTCCATTGGGTTAGAGGACAGGTTCTTCCCCGAGACTAGGTACATAGCGGTTCGCCAACGGGGCTTTGGAAAAACCTCTTCTTTTGGGTTACGTCGATAAAGAGGAACGTCAGGTAAGAGCAGCTCTGTAACCTTCAACATTTCGAGTAAAGGCCCCCATAGCTTTTCTGTTTCTTCCCACTTCTTCCCTTGGGGAATAACCAAAGCGACCGTAGCTTGGTCCATAAAGACTTTCACCAACGTGTGGAGTATTTTTGAGAAAGGGGGGTTGGCGTAGAGCATTTTTGAAGCTCCCAACGTTCCCCAATCATACCTCCACGTGTTGTTGGTCTTGGGAGTACAAAAGTACTCCGCGCCGGCGTTCTCTTGGGACACAAAGAGTTGGACAAAGTCGCCTTTACACGTGTTCGGGTTGAGGCCAAGTTCTCCAAACGCGTCGCGCTTGCCGGCGGAGAAGAGAGTGTAGTTCTCCGTTCGGTGTAGGCTCAAGGTAGCGAGGATACTCTCTTGCTTGACCTCGCTATCGAGTGCCAACAGAAAGCTCTTGAGAGTTTTGAGCGTAGGTCTTGGACACTTCGTCTCCTTTACGGGTATTGCTTCCCATTCTTGCTCTTCGTTCACAACCAACAAGTGAGTGCACTCGTGGAGCGATAAATATTTTATCCACTCGTTTTGCGCAAAGAAGTCCGTCCCCAATACGGCTTCAAAGGCGTCGGTGTCGAACGCTTGAAACTTTTGAAGTACTTTTCGGTCCCCCACTTGTACTTCTCCTTCTATCTCGCCTTCGGTGAGAGTGACTCCCCCCTCGCCCGTTTTTACCCCACAAATATTTATGGGAACTAGGTCGTCGAAGCGTACGAACCTAGAGGAGACTAGGGAGATTGTAGCGCCGGTATCAAGGTATGCGTCCACCCATACACCATTGATAGCTACCCTCAATGGTTAGCAATACCTCGGTGCGTCTCGGTGTCCACCTAGGCTTCCCCCTGAGTCTCTCCGGCAAGAAAGTCCTTGAGGTTCTTCGCTTTTTTTTCCGAGCTTGAGAAATCTCTTACGCTTCCCTTCCCGCTCTCCTTCCGACAACTCTTCCAAGCGTTTCTTTTCCGGAGGCTTTCCTTTGTCGTCACGTTTTCCTTTGCCTCCTTTTCCTTCGTTCGCCTTTCCTCCGTTTGCTTTTCCTCCACTTCCTTTTTCTTCTCCTTTCCAGCCTCCTTTCGCTTGGTCCTTTCCTGCTTTGCCTTGACCTTTCTTGGTGTTTCTTTGGTCTTCTTTTCAAGCGTCAAGGCTCTCTTGCCAAGCCTTGTCCCTCACGTTGTGCTTTGTCCCGCAATTGAAGCAAAACACGGTGGCGAAAAATTTGGGCGTTTGAGAGTTGTCCTCTTCGATTTGCCTTCGCCAATACCATTGTCCTTGGCCTTGACCTTTGCCACGACCACCACCTCCACGGCCATGACCGCCACTACCACGGTCGCCGTTGCCTTGTCCTTGTCCTCGTGCTTGTTGAAAGGCCACAAAGCACTCCTCACACAACGAGTGGGCAGAGGCTTCCTCTTGATCCTTGTTGGCGTTGGCGTTGGCGTTGCCGTCTAGCCACTTGAGTTGCGCCATAGAGTGCAAGTTCTTGAGCGTAGCGTCCGACTTTCTCTGAAGTGCCAACTCACAGAGGAGGTCAACGAGAGAGTTGAAGGTGTGTATCCTAGACAACCTCTCGCGAGTAGCCCGTATTTCGTCCTTAGTTTTTGGAGGAACACGGCGTAGGAGGTGTAGGAGGGCTTTGGAGTTGTCGTAGTAGGACGTAGCCAATTCGTCCGTAAGCGTAGTAGACTTTTGGACGTATTGGGCTATGTCCGCGGTTGTCGGGTATTTCTTCAACCGAGGGATACGCTCTATCTCTTGAATAAGCTTTATGTCCGTGATGTAGGTGGGGTAGAGCTTCTCGAGCGTGATAAGAAACCTTACCCAAGAGTCACTTTTCTTGAGCGCCCCCGACACCACTTCTTTCACGTCCTTGTTATCAGAACCGTTGATAACAAGGTCCGCTTTGGCTCTTTCGTTGAAGTCTTCTGGCCCCGTCGACCTCAAGAACCTGAAAAAATCTTGGGCGTAAACGTCGAGGTCCTTACCCGAAAACTTGGGTAGTTTGGTTTCGGTTTGGGGTTTGAAAAAAGCTTTGGTTCCTCTACCGGTATATGGCAGCGGTTGTGTGGGGACGGGGAGTAGCGCCATAGGCGCTAGTGGAACGAGTCCTAGGGCGAGGGCTTGGTGGAGGGTGTAAACCTCGTAGGTTCTGTACGGGGTACAAAGGGCAACTTGACTCCGGGAGGCACAACGGCAAGCCCGATGCTCACTCACGTTAGAGGAGAGGCGTGGTAAGGTACACAAGGGGTAGTGGTTAAGTTAGCACTAGTCCTATTTTCTAAGTTTTCAAGACGACCCTTGAGTTGTTGCAAGGTCGACAAAAGGATAGTGCTCTTTTCCGAAGAAGGGGAGGCTTCGAAAACGTGAGGCGTTTTGGGAGCTTGAGGCTCAGAGAAGAACTTAGGCTCAGGAACTCCGGTAGGCACTCCATGCACAATAGGTTCTCCATGGATAGGGGGTTCAGGCGCAGCGGCGTATGTCACATTACAACGCCATGGCACGGATTGGAAAGGATTAGTCAAAGCCGATGCGGTCCCCGACTCATGAGTCTTTTGGAGCAAGGGTAAATGAACCTCCATGTTGTTCCATTTCTTGCATTATCTGTTGCAACCGACCACTCTGGTTGAGCAACGATAGGACTTCCATAGCTTTGGCTAGTTCAGCTGTCGTCATGTTACCGGTTGAAGGCTCTGGACATGGGGCCACAGCTTCTGCATACTCATGACACGCAGGCGCAGGAAAACGATAGGCTTCAAATCAAGATCCGTCAAGAGGTACTTCTGGGGTTCCAAACCCGGCCATGGTATGCGCGACTAGTTCCTCATCGAAGACAAGCATCAAGACTTGCACATCGTTTTCAGAAGCGCTCGTAGTTTCTCGGCTGCTTGAAGCTCTCACAAATTCCATCTCAATTTTTCAGACTCGATTTTCTGAGTTCAGGAATTCTTCTCCGTCCCTTACTAAATTTCCAGGCTGGAATTAAATCAAAATGAAATACAAAGGGTACTGGGTTTAGGCAGATCAGGAATTGTCTGCTACCAGTCAGATTGTGCACCCTCCTCAACAACAGCAAAGTAATTGGCTCATAGAATTGTAGTCTTCCAGCTCAGTCCATAGCAAAAAGGGACTATGAAACACATTCATATTTGCACTCATGTTCACTCGTTATCTCTCTTCCACTCTCACTCTACAACTATCCCTTGAAAAGTAAAAATACACCATGTTAGGACTCACCCAGGAAGCACCACGTGCTCCCTAGTGTCGCCGCCAGGCCCCTCTCCTCTATCTATCTTCCTTCTCTCGTCTCGCGTTTGGGGCTTGGCTTGGGCCTAGGTATATTCTTAGGATCCCATGGTACATGAAACATGCTTGCGACCCACCAAATAGGGATTAAAATACATGAGGAAGTGGGGACAACCTTGAGAATGGGTTGTAGTGGTAATAAAGGTCCCCTAGGGGTCATAGACTCCTTCGAAGGTAGTATGTGTGGTATGTCTCACACATTGGGTCGATCATGCATGACATGCATGACAATCATGCATCCCTAAAATGTGATCATCCAAATTCAAAGAGTTGTGAAAAATGAATAGTATAACCTTCTTAGGAACCCATTAGAGTGGGGTTGTGGTTGAGTTACCTTTGAGTGAAAGTGCGGTTTAGGGTTGGAATGTGTAAAGCACATGCTGGGACGCCAGCATGTCATGATGCATGATGCATGACACATGACACATGACACACGATGCATGATGAATGATTGAATGATGAATGATGATCTGAATCTGCTCTGTACATGTTGCCTTTGCACTGCAGGACCAACTGGCGAACCCGGAGTTGAGCGGATATGGGATGGCGCATTTTCTAAGGCGCTGAAGACAGGCATGCATGAAGTTGAAGGCTGCAATTCGAGTGGCGGAGAGGCTCAACCAGGATGCCAGCAATCAAGCGGAGGTTCAGCACTCAATCTGAGGCGCTGAAGACAGGCTCAAAACAGTTCAAAATAAAGTACAAGGTATGCTCTGTGGCTTAATTTCACTGTCACCCCTTTTGGAAAGGCCAATACTAAGATAAGAATGTGCTGTGCCTTTTGGCCTCTCTATGACAACTACAGCTAACCTTTTGGCAGGAAAATACACTTTTTCTGACTCAGAACAGTCCCAATTGCCAAGCTACAGGACGTGCCCGTGACTGAGACTGAGAAAAGGGGGCTAAGAGCTCTGGCACCTCTCGATGGCAGACCAGCCCCCCCTTCAGACCCAACCTCAGGGGGTGGAAAGATTGGCAAACCAATTGACCAGGCAAACATCCAGCTGCAGTTGCTGGAGTTCGACCCTAAAAACCTGCCCGAATGGGCAGAGGAACTCGCCGAGTTTATTTTACTCACTGGCCAATCTCCTGTGGATGTGGCCACAAAATGTTCACTTTTGAAGAGTTCATGCAAAAAGAGATTTTTGCAAAAACAGGTGAAACAGATTGTAAAAACCTGTTCTACTTGGGCTGAGGTTCTCCAAAGATTGGAGAAACCTTTCCCGGTCTACGAGACAGACCTCAGTGTACGCACACAGTTTGAGGAGCTCTCTATGCGCCCTGAATTTCCTTCCACTGCGCGAGTCTCTGAGTATGTGTGCGACCTGGAGTATCTGTTCTCACGAATGAACATGGGTTCCTATGGACCCCCGGAACCCCACTTGTGGCTTGTGAGTAAAATCCCTACACGTACGTGGGACGATTGCCGCTCCAGTATGACTCCCATATGTAATAAAGTCCTCAAGAGACACCTGGGTAGAGGTTCCACCCCTACCCCTGAACGCCGCGAGGGATGAGAGCCGAAAAATCTTACTAACGCCAACAAGGGTGGTGTTAAGGAGGGGGGGGGGGTAACCTGCTTGCCATGAGTGAGGTTAAACCTGAAGCTGGTGCACCCCAACTCTTCTACTGTAAACATATCAATGACAAGGGAGGGCCCTGTCATGCCCCTGACTGCGCCCATCGCATTGGTTGTGTGCTGCTACTGAAAAAAAAGCAGCACACTAAAGATGGGAAAACAGTGACAGGATCATTTCAGGTGTACCATCACCTGTGGGTATTGTGGCAAATGTCGTCAGAAAGATCTTCTTGATTTATGCCCTAATAGTTTTGATGAAATCCGGCAGGTTGTGGTGTTGAAAAACAGCACCAAAGCAGCGAGTAGAGCAAGAACAGAATTTGGATCGAATCAATGAATAGTTTCAAAATCCAGTGTATCACAGAAGGGCTGCAGATGGACAAAGCAGGCTTAAGTACAAAGATCCAATCACAATTGATTAAAACAAATGACTTTTTATGTGAAAACCGGCATGCCTCAGGCCTCCAGGTTAGCATCAAGCACTTCATGTGCACTCTTTCCGATGAAATGGAGTTGGTTAGGAATCTGGGGCATAAGAGTTAGGGCAGACACAGAATATGACTTGGCCAAGCAACTGAATTCAGAAACAGTTGAAACGTAGAACCACGATAAGTGGAAGAATCGATTCAGTATAGGGGTCTTGAGGTGAGAGACCACTAGGCTTAACCTACAAGGCCTTAGGCATGAAGTGCCTACTTTAGTTCGGTATAACCTCCATGAAGGAAGATACCTCCGCTCAGTTGAGTGGTAGGGGTGACCTTCATTGGGGGCTAGGGTTATAACCCTAGTTACGTTCTCAAAGTGTACTTTAAACTTCAAAAGAGAGATAAAAACGATTCAGTTAGTCACAGCATCAACAAAAGGGTTTTAGGGGGGGCTTGGCCAGGATCAAGTCCTCCAAGAAAGACATGGCAGTGACTTTTTCTTACTCCCCCCTGGAGTACTGGTTGATCAAGCTAGTAGGACCAAGGAAAAAGGCGAAAATGTCCCAAAAATTACCTCAGAAAATGCATTAAACCAGTCAAAGACATTCCCATCAGTTCAGAGAAGCCTATAACACTGTAGGTACCCTTGAAAAACAGTGTGATGTGCCGTGAATGATGTTCCTTCGATGGGGCATTCCTCAAAAGGCGCTAGCGTGCGGCGAAAACGTTTGGTAAAAATTTTAGCGTAGTGGGGTTGGAACCCAGGACTCCCTCCCTAGAGCACACATGCTTTCCCACCAGGGTACAGTCGAACATTCTAATGCGGACGGCGATTGCTGTATAAACAGCGTTTTAGTAAATGTCCTGACCAAAGGCCAGGGCCGAGCAATACTCCCAATGGAGGGCACAAAACTGCAAGAGCTGAGAAAAATAGAAAATGGAACAAACAGGGAGTTAATCCGGTGCTTTAGTGAAAGGGTCAACGGTTTAAGAAGTCAAATGGCTAAAAAAAGAGGAAACGATGTTACAAATTGTCATTTGTAGGCTAAAACCTAAAGTTGAAGACAAGCGCAACAGGAGCGCGCTCCAGAAAAAAGAGTTGCGCAAGCATATACGGCTTCTGAAAAAGAAGGTATGAGCGGCTGTTTTTAAAGCTTTTAAAAGAAAGTTTTGCACAGTTGCATCAAACGTTTTATGAACTTTTGAAAAAAGTATTGAACAGAACCCCACACAACAGAGCAGGTGGACAACCCACCTCTCAGGTATGTTAGTGTGATGTCACACGCATTTATTGCGTTTGTGGTGGTTATTTTGTTAAAACGCTAGAGTTGTCACTGTGGCGTTGGTTTGGGGGTTCGGGGTTCACTTCCTTCGCTCTGCACAGGTGAAAACGAGAATGAAAGGTATGTGAAACAAATGGAGCACGCAGCGCGCACGTAGGGTTAGTGTATGCGCTGTGCCCGCGATGCATGTGCCTAATCTAGGCATTCACACATTGTGGCGCTTTCCCTGTGCCCCAATCCACCCTTCTCTTCTGTTCACAGGTCAGAAAGGCAAGTGCTTGCTCGTGCTCGTGTTGCCGTAGCGCTAAAATCGGGTTGCTTAAAACCCTTAGGCTTGTTCTGCGCTGTGCAGTTGCTTGCCGTTCCCTTCCTTCCTCTGCAGGAAACAAGGTAAGATGGGCATGCATGACACACGATGCATTAATCGATTAGGGTTGTTTATAACTTGCCCTAGGGTTGTTTGAACGCTTAGGGTTGTCCTTGCGTTCGTGTTCCCTTCTGCATTCACATGGTGCGTGGTGAGTAAGGTAGTTAAGCCCAAGGAGGTGCTCACCTCCTGGTTCAGTCACGCGCTGCTTGGTTCTTGTGGGTTAATGGTAGTAAAAAGAGTTTTGTCAATCGCCTCCCTTCCCTGCATACACACGATGCATTAAAGGGATGTAGGCCGCGCGCAGTGGACAGTGTATAACACTTGTTTAGGCTACCCAGGGCTCTGCCCTACGTTCTATAAGAGAACGGGCGGAGTCCTTGAGCTTGCTTGCTTGCGGCCTGGTTAGCGGACAGCGTATTATAGGTCAGCCTGAGGAGCGTATAATACGTGGAGGCTGGCCTGGTTCCTCAGCCGCTAACCAGGTCTCATCCGCCTCTGGTTACAGGTGGGCAAGGTCAGGGTGATTGGTGCAGCTGCAGTTGCCTTTGGCGACTTTTGGATTTTTCTGCCCAAGCTAAAAAGGGCGCCAATCACACAATCAACAAACTGTACTTCAGCCAGCAGTGGCGAGGACAGTCCGACCTCTTCATCATACCCGCTGTGCACGCAAACAGAGCACTCCTTCCCTCCAAGCCCTGACAGGGAAACGTGTGGTGACGTCCCTGTTAGGCCACAGTCGCTTAGTAGCGCTGTGTTCTCTTGCAATTTCACAGGGCGGCCAGTAGGGCTCGTGACCTCTTCGCCATGACCACCCAGTAGGGTGTGTAGGGGTTAGGGTAGGCAAGCCTGGTAGGGACTGAGTTGGGTTGTGCTCACCCTGTCATGGAAGGCTGGTGCTGGCGTTAGTGAGTGTAGTGTAGCGGTGTCTCCTGTCCCGCATGCTTTTCCTCGTGGGCAGGGGACTGTGTTAGTTTCTGGCCCTTAGAAAAACAGGCGTTTTGTATGCCCTTAGCACACTTGGCCACCCCTCCCCTCCAGTAGGTAGGGCTTTTGCCGTCTTCCCAAAAGGATAGGCACCAGGTCAGAAAATTGACGCCATAAGAGTGGCAATAGTACCTAATTATGACCTTCGGTCCGACGTCAGCGAAGCATGGTCTCCGGGAGCCACGCCGGGGAGTGGAGTGAGACACATACAGACATACATAGCACACTTAGGGGTATGGGAACCCTGTAAGGAAGGGTAGAACCCCATGGGCCTGGACCAGTCAGGGGTCCTAACCTTGGGCACCCTTGTCCCCAAGGAGAGTGGACACACCTTGCTTCACAGCACCTTGCGTGTCATTCCCCCCTGGAGTAGAAAGCAACCGCTCTTCGTTGGCTCCCCAAGGTCATAACATCAGGGCAGTGCCCATGCAACACATGGTCAACAAGGCACACACTCGCTGGGTGGTTGCAAACCTGAAAAGCGGCCATCTGGCTCACGCTGGTAACCACGGGCATGGGACTGCAGGGCAGAGCCAGGGCAGGAGCAGTACTCTGCAACCAGCGGATGTGTAGGCGTTTGGAGTGCCGAACCCGATTCAGGGTGGGAGTTAGTACATTCACCATAACTGGAGCTCTACAGGAGTTCTGAACCTGTCCTGGCACAGATTGAGTAGGCTTAGCTAGTCAGCACAGGAGTGCTTACCGCCTCTGGGAGGTTAGAAAATAGTTAGACACCAGGAGATTAGTAGTTAGATTTGGCACCCTCCTCAACAACAGCAAAGTAATGGGCTCATAGTATTGTAGTCTTCCAGCTTAGTCCATAGCAAAAAAGAGACTATGAAACACAATCATTATTTACACTCATGTTCACTCCTTACCTCTCTTCCACTCTCACCATACAAATATGCCTCTTGTAGTAAAATACACCTAGTTAGGACTTACCTAGGAAGCACCACGTGCTCCCTAGTGTCGCCGCCAGGCGCCTCTCCTCTATCTATCTCTCTTCTCTCCTCTTGTGTTTGGGGCTTGGCTTAGGCCTAGGTATATTCTTCGGATCCCCCAATACATGAAACATGCTTGGGACCCACCAAATAGGCATTAAAATACATGTAGAAGTAGGGACAACCATGGAAAAGGGTTGTAGAGTATATAGAGGTCCCTTAGGGGCCTTAGACTCCTTCGAAGGTAGTATGTGTGGTATCAATCACAAAATGAGTCGATCATGCATGACATGCATGACAATCCATGATGTCAAAAATGTGATCATCCAAATTCAAAGAGTTATGAAAAATGAATAGTATAACCTTCTTAGGAACCCATAAGAGTGGGGTTGTGGTTGTGTTAGTTCTGAGCGAAAGTGAAGTTTTGGGTTGGAATGTGAAAAACACATGCTAGGGCGCCAGCATGTCATGACACATGATGCATTAGACATGACACATGATGCATGATGAATGATGATGATGATGAATGATGATGATTGATCTGAATCTGTTCTGAGTTCAAATAAAGTACACTCTGAGTTCAAAATATATACTCCATGGGGCTCAATCTCACTCCCCCCCCGACTGAAGCCCTGGAATTCAGGAGTAAATACTCAGAAAAATAGGCCGAAAAATGATATTGTGGCCATAATCATATGCGACCCTGTGAAATCTCTTAGCATTTACTATTCAGTCCAGAACTGGACTACCTTCAATACCAAGTATGATCACTGCACCTCAGTACCACAGTAAAGAATGAGTGGAATGACTTCGGAAAGCATACTTGTGAGTTACCTTTCTTACTATACCACTCTTACCACAGCACAATCGGTGGTTAGTTTGGAGCTAAAAATGCAAATACCAGAAGTTCCAGAAAGATTGTGCTCAAAGTGATATATAAAGCATGGACAAGGCGTAGGAATCCTTAGGGAAGCCTTACATAAGAAATGCAGATACCGATTTTTGAAATCAATTTGAAATCGGCAATGAATCACGCTTGGACGCGACTTCAAAATGAACCGTAGCTGAGCTTCTAACTCGCCAAGAATTAAAACTTGAAAAAGTATTTGGACACCAGAAAAGCGCAAAGTGTAGCGCTGGGAGTTCTGGCGACTCCCGTAACTGCGCGCGTCCGCCGTGCGGGACTGGGGGCGAAGCCTCCAAAGTCCAAAAACTTTTGAACTTTTGTAAAAAAGCGCTTCTGAAGCTGCAAAAAGCGCAGTTTTGTAAAACAAGGAATTTGGAAAACAACGAGCAGCGAAAAACGCGATTTTATAAAGTGAGACTTACAGACAGGCAAAAATTTTTGCGCGGGGAGGGTGCACAGTACAGCCATAGGGTAACAGTACGTTTTGCGTGCATCAATTCACCACTGTGCGTTTAATAGGCGAGTTTGAACATCCGCCACACATAGCACAACAGAAATGAAACATACGTGTTGGTTAGAGCTTGCACAACACGCGTAGCGTGTTTTTACCTTGCTTTGCAGCCTTGTGCACGCTCTTGGTGCCTCGCAAGGTCTGGCTACGGCTGGCATTCAGGCAGGATTCCGGAGGGAAACAGCTCGTTACGCATGCAAAATAGCAGCGTACGCCGCGTCGTGCACACGTAAAAACTCCGAATCCAAGTAGGATAGAGGGTAAAACCTTCATAAGGGAAACATTCAAGGTTCGGGGGGTAGGGAGAACCTTCCTTACTCGCTCTCCAGGACAGTGTGCATGCACAGCGGAGGCGCCGCTATATGCGTCACTGTCGTCTGTTGGTGGTTTTGTGGCGGAATGCCTGGTGAATCTTTCAGTGCATGCATATGCTCACGTGCAGGCACCTAAAACACTCATATGTTTCACCGTACCGCTCACACATGCAGCGTGTGTTAGAGAGTGTAGGACCGTGGGAACTCAAAAAGCCCAATGAAACTCTGGGGTGAGATTCCCGACTTGCAAGTTGCGCGGTTTGAGTTCTCCGAGTGTGGGAGGAGTGTGGAGTGGAGAGTGAGATGTGGGTTGGAGGCGTTAGCAAGGGGCGCTCCTGCAAAGGGCTACTCCTTTGTAGAGCGTTAAGTTCAGCGTGTGGGAGACTGGGAAGGCAGGGGATTGGAATGGGCAAGGGCGTTCGCGTTGGTCAGCGTACGCTGGCCCTTGTTCCCACTCCCATTCTGATCCCTGACGGTTTTTTCCTGGTCTCCCCGTGTGTGACCCTCTCTCTTTTTCTTTTGGGTAGCCCCAAGGTAGAGACCCTGAGGTAGATTCACACACATGCTCGCCCTGCACCGCACATCCACGCACAGCACTGCACACACATACCCAACACAACACACTTTTGCGCGCCATTCACTCACTCTGCACGGATCGCGTTGAGCTTCGGTTCCGTGTCCACACTTGCACGGGTGTCATGGGACCGGAGGCGAGATGCACCCAAAGCGTTCACTGTTTGTTCAGGGATGCTTGGTGTTAGCTACAACTTGACTTGCCTTGGCGTGGGCGTGTGTGTGGGAAGTTGTAGGATCAGGGTGTCTTGCGGTGTAGGATCAGGCGTTAGTGTCTTTGACGGTGGGTGCCCAAGGCAGGGAGGTTTGCAGCCAAGGGGGTAGCCCTGGTCGTGTTTGGGCAGCCCTTGCAAACTCTGCTCGTCCTGCAGCCCACCCAGTTCCTGTGGGAGGTCCCATCCCTGGGGAACACCAACCCTGCCCCTCCGGTGGTGGATGCTTGACTGTTCCAAAATGGAACCAGGTGTTCACCACCCGTAAGAATCGGCTTGCTTAGCAGTAGTGTTTCACTTCTCTCTTAGGCAACACACTTCAGTTGGGGCTGTTGACACTCACACGCGCGCCAGTTACACACCGCTCATCTCTCTCCCTCCCTAGATTGGTGAAACCTGTCCCCCAGCCTCGGAGTTCCCTAGGAAATCCACGACAACTCCCAGGCTAGTGAGTGTGAACTCACTGCTCAGTGAAACAGGGCCTTAGGACCATAGATGCACCGTTTTCACAGGTGCTATGAAACAGGAGGGAGTAGTCTCACCTCCCAGCACGCTTGTGGGCCTGATTTTGGGCTGACTGCAGAATGTCACGCAAATCCTGAGATTTGCAGTAATCAGCAAAAACCTCGTTGACGTTACCGTCATCGAGTATGAAAGCCGTCACTGGCTCCCAGGTACAGTCAGAGATAGAATAGCCAGACCACTTTGTATAGAATCTCCAACCACGTTTGTAGGTGTGGCGGAGGATTCTTTCAACAAAGTAGTAGTCTTGCTTTTTCATCTCTGATTCAGTAAACGTAATGGGTTCACTAGCGCTTATTCTTTTGGGTCTAGCCTCTACGGCCGTAGGTGTAGGTACAGTAGGTCTAGAGAGAGAGATGTCCCTTTCGGGCATCCGTAGTGAACTCTCATCCTCCATAGGCGGCAGTTCTTCATCCTCATCCATAGGATCCGCGGCGGAATCTTCGGCTGCAGCTTCCAGGCTTTCTTGTAGATCTTCTTCCCAGTCGTAGAGGTCGTCTAGCACGTCATAGTGCTTAAGCTGTGGGTAACCCACTTCAACCAGACCTCCGTACTTAGGATGAGTTTTGATCCACACGGATCCTTCAGCTACATCCGTGACCAGAAATGGTCCGAAGTACGGGCTGTCCAGCGTGTTACGCGGCCATGCCTTGAATCTTGTATGATGTACCAGAACCCAGTCACCAATTTGGTAGATAGCTTCTTTTCTTTTGCGGTTCTTGGTACGATTCTCCTTACTTCTTTTCTTTTCCAGTAGTGATCGGCATAGATCGGCGATCCGTTTTTGCTCGGTGAGCCATTCATCAACTTTAGGATTTCCTTCGCTCGCGCAGGGGAATTCGAAGTTGAAACCTGGCCTCCCTAGGAACAGTTCCGTAGGGGTGAAACCAATCCTGCTACTCACTTGATTATTCATCAAGTAGATAGGCGAAGGGACTAGTTTTAGCCAGTTTCGGCTCTTCTCGTTCAGCATCAGAATCCTCATGACTGTTTTGAAACAGCCAATTTGGCGTTCGCATAGAGGATTCTTTGTTCGTAGGTAAGGAGTTCCGAACTGGACTTCCGTACCCATGGCTCTCATGACGCTTCGGTACCAACCAGTAGGGCTGGTAAACCGGATGTCTTGATCGCTATGGATAATCTTGGGTAATCCGTAGACTTGTACCCATCCTTCGAAAATCTCTTTCAATACTCCTTCACCATCCACCTTCTTAGTAAGGGGAAACACTCGGCTGTAGCGACTGAGTCCATCCGTCACCAGGAGGGCGAAGTCATGGCCAGCGAATTTAGGTAACTCCATAAAATCCACGTAGAGGATGGAGTTCATTTGGTTCGGAATCGGGAGATTCCTTACCTCACCACGATCCGCTGCAGTGTTAGCTTTAGCCTTAGTGCAGGGACACTCAGCGATGATCTTAGATAAAATCTTCTTGAGAGATGCATCGCTACTCTTAGCGAAGAAATACTTCTGGAAGAACCAAAGAGTTCTCTCCACCCCAGGGTGACCATCCGTTTTGTGTGCCCATTCCAACATAGTTTCTTCGTAGTCTTTGGGGACACAAATGAGGTCTTCCCTGTATACGTGAGTTGACGTGTGGGACCATTGTACTCCATCCAGGATCTTTGAGCTCCCAATTGTCAACTGGTCCAAGATATCCGAGTAATCGGCCGTCAGGTCTTTCATACTCCAGGACATGAGTTTTTCTTTCCTCGTAAAGAGATCGAGATGTTGATCCATCTTGGCGAAAGCTTCTTGGGCCATCATCTCGGTGTCTGCCCCCACCAGGGAATCAAAACAATTCCGTGATAGATAATCACAGAGTTCGTTTTTAATTCCCCGGATGTGGAATGTAGCGAGTCGTAGTTGGCTCAGGTAGACCCACCACCGTCGTAGACGTTTTCCATCCGGCGGTGGTCTTTCCATAAAGTACTTCACGGAATCCTGATCACATAGCCACGTGATGGGATTGGTACCCAGGATCCTGTGTTGACTAGCCAACACTAGAACTCCAGCTAACAGCTCCTGCTCGTAGGTGTGATAGTGTGAGCGGGCTGCATTCCACTTCCAATTCCAGTGGCCAAGTGGAACTAGGCGCCATTCTTGGGAGTCATAGTCAGATTTCATGAATCCTTCTCTTGTGACACCTTGAACTCTTAGGCGATAATCAATGTCTTTACATTGATCCGTAGTTAGCTTTTGCCACTATAGTAATGTCCCTCCTCCTCCAACGTTACTGGCATCCGTGATTAGAATCATCCCGCCGTAGCGTTGGGGTACTCCAAGTACTAGGCATTCTCGGATTTTCTTCTTGACATCTTCGATTGCTTGCTTTTCAATAGGTCCCCAGCGCCACGGAGTCTCCTTCTTGATGAGATCCGTTAGTGGTGCGCTGGCTTCCGTGAAATTTCGGAGATGCCGCCTGTAAAAATTACAGGATCCGATGAATTGTCGGATTTTCTGAACTCCTTCAGCTTTAGACATAGAATCTGTTAGGTCGAAGTCCATCAGGGGCTTCATCTTTTGATCCTGCGGTTTCCACCATCCATCTCCGATGTGGAATCCGAGGTAGTCTGTTTCCGTCTTGAGAAATTCGCATTTCTCCAGCTTGATGCGGAGGTGATTTTCTTGACAGACGGTGTAGAATTCTCGGAGTAGTAGGAGATGGTCATCGATGGTGTTCGTCCCTAGGATGACATCGTCGATGTGAGCCTCCAGGACAGCACCACGCTGTAGGAGCTCTTGGACGGCCGGTCGTCGTTTACACAGGGCGATGATTTGATTCATCAGCTCCTGGAACAACGCCGGGGCGTTAGCAATACCAAATGGCATTACCCGCCATTTGTAGACCCGTCCATCCGGAGCAATGAATGCTGTTAGGTCTTGGGCACGCTCCGTTAGGTCAATTTGCCAGAAGCCGGACCGCTTGTCCATTTTAGTTTTGTATCTGCATCCAGCAGCGGTTTCCACGGTGTTCTCCATCAGGGGTAACGAACCGCTGTGCAGTTTTATTTTCTGGTTGACCTTTTTGTAGTCGACCACCAATCTTTTTGCAGTGCTCCCTGGTTTAGCTACCAGGAAGCATGGACTGCAATGCTTAGGATAGTCCGTCTTTTTGTACTCGTAAACCAAACTGGCCTCCACGCATTCTTTGATTTGGCGAGTAATCTCAGCCATGTCATCTTTTGATGCTGGGTACGGTCGACATCGAACTCGATCTTTGAGAAATTCTTCTCTTAGTTCTAGGTCCATGGTCACGAGTTTCCTCACCGATCCGGGTGGAGGTAACGGACCAAAAATGTCAGAGAAATGCAGGATGATTTTCTTTATCCTCTCATCAACATCCATTTTGTCGAGCGAAATCTTGAGGTCTTCAGATGCGTGTAGATTAGACGCACCTAATTCTTGTTTCTTAGATTTTTCATCTTGCTCCGTCACTTTCTTGAGGGCTAGGACCTGTTCGGGGTCCAAAATCATCTGATTCTCTTGGTGATCAATTTTCTTCTTTTCTTTGACTTTCTTTCTTAGTCTCTTGATGTCTTTCCGGCGCAATTGATCTTTTCTTTCTTCTTTCTTTTCTTCTTCTCCTTCAATTTCTTGTTCCAATGCTTCGTGTAGTTCGTGAAGCATGACCAATTCTTCGCCGACATCGAAATACGTCCCATCTTCTCCGTCGTACTCGTCTAGGTAGACCATGCTTTTCCATTTTTCTTTTAGCTCCAGTTTTTGGAGTCTGTCAATTTGATTTAGTAGAAGGAGACGAGTTTCTTCCAAATCTTCTTTTGAAGCAGGGAACAAATTTTTACCCGGGCGTGCGTGTAGGAGACGGAGTTCTCGTTCGTCTCCTTCGCTCGTCATCGATTCTAGTGGGACGGAAACGTGTGAAAGAAGTTTTTCGGGTTAGGAGTTTGGGAAGGGGTCGAAGGAGCCTCTAGAGGTTCTACTTCTTCCAAGAACAGGTTGGCGACCAAGTCGTCGTAGTCCATAGTGGTGTAGGAGTCGTTCGAAAAGGGTATAGTCGACTCGGAAGGAGCTTCGGATATACTTCCGCCGTCGTCGGAGGTTTCTTCGCTCTCTTCTTGAGTTTCTCTTGCCTCTTTCGGACTTTCTTGAACCACTTCTTCGACTTGAAACTTAGGCGTCTTGAACTTGTACTCTTCCTTGCTCTCGTCCACGTCCGGAAACCTTTTCATCATCTCTTCTTTTCCGTACCCACGGTGGTGCTTTAGCACGAACTTCTTTATCTCCCCAGACACGTTTTCCATGGGGTTAGAGGACACGTTCTTCCCCGAGACTAGGTACATAGCGGTTCGCCAACGGGGCTTTGGCAAAACCTCTTCTTTTGGGTTAAGTCGGTAAAGAGGAACGTCAGGTAAGAGCAACTTTGTCACCGTCAACTTTTTAAGTATAGGCCCCCAAAGCTTTTCTTTTTCTTCCCACTTCTTCCCTTCGGGAATAACCAACGCGACCGTAGCTTGGTCCACATAAACTTTTACCAACGTGTGGAGTATTTTTGAGAAAGGGGGGTTGGCGTAGAGCATCTTCCAAGCTCCCAACTTTCCCCAGTCATACCACCACGTGTTGTTGGTTTTGGGAGTACAAAAGTACTCCGCGTCGGCGTTCTCTTTGGACGCAAAGAGTTCGACAAAGTCGCCGTTACACGTGTTCGGGTTAAGGCCAAGTTCTCGAAACGCGTCACGTTTGGCGGCAGAGTCGAGAGTGTAGTTCTCCGTTCGGTGTAGGCTCAAGGTAGCGAGGATACTCTCTTGCTTCACCTCGCTATCGAGTGCCAACAGAAAACTCTTGAGAGTCTTGAGCGTAGGTCTTGGACACTTTGTCTCCTTGAGGGGTATTGCTTCCCATTCTTGCTCTTCGTTCACCACCAACAAGTGAGTGGGCTCCTGAAGGGATAAATATTTTATCCACTCGTTTTGCGCAAAGAAGTCCGTCCCCAATACGGCTTCAAAGGCGTCGGTGTCGAACGCTTGAAACTTTTGAAGTACCTTTCGGTCCCCCACTTGTACTTCTCCTTCTATCTCGCCTTCGGTGAGAGTGACTCCCCCTTCTCCCGATTTTACCCCACAAATATTTTTAGGAACTAGGTCCTCGTAGTTTACGAGCCTAGAGGAGACTAACGAGATTGTATCGCCGGTATCAAGGTATGCGTCCACCCATACGCCATTGATAGCGACCCTCAATAGGTAGCAATACCTCGGTGCGTCGTCTCGGTGTCCACCTAGGCTTCCCCCGGCGTTTGACCCGCGAGAAGGTCTTTGAGGTTCTTAGCTTGCCTTTCCAGCTTGAGAACTCTTTTTCGCTTCTTTTCTCGCTCTCCTTCCGTCAACTCCTCCAAGCGTTTCTTCTCTTGAGGCTTTCCTTTGTCGTCGTCTTTTCCTTTGCCTCCTTTTCCTTCGTTCGCCTTTCCTCCGTTCGCTTTTCCTCCATTCGCTTTTCCTGACTTC
The DNA here is from genome assembly GCA_964036045.1 of Eutreptiella sp. 'Long Island Sound 2002'. Classification (NCBI taxonomy): domain Eukaryota; phylum Euglenozoa; class Euglenophyceae; order Eutreptiales; family Eutreptiaceae; genus Eutreptiella; species Eutreptiella sp. 'Long Island Sound 2002'. Next base: position 60,719,991 of record OZ038384.1, on the reverse strand, counting down.
CTTTTTCTCCTCCTTTCGCTTGGTCCTTTCCCCCTTTGCCTTGACCTTTCTTCGTTTGCTTTTGCTCTTCTTCCCTCGCGTCAAGGCTGTCTTGCCACGCCTTGTCTCTTACGTTGTGTTTTGTCCCGCAATTGGGGCAAAACACGGTGGCGAAGAACTTGGGCGCGGTGGAGTTGTCCTCCTCGACTTCCCTTCGCCAATACCATTGCCCTTGGCCTTGTCCTTTGCCTCGTCCACCTTTTCCACGGCCACGACCGCCACCACCACGGTTGCCGTTTGCTTGTCCTCGTGCTTGTTGGAAAGACACGAAGCACGCCTCACATAACGAGTGGGCAAAGGCTTCTTCTTGGTTCATAGGGGCGTTGGAGTCGGTGTTGGTGTTGCCGTCTAGCCACTTGAGTTGAGCCATTGAGTGCAAGTTCTTCAAAGTAGCGTCGGACTTTCTCTGGATGGCCAACTCGTAGAGGAGGTCAACGAGAGAGTTGAAAGTGTGTATTCTAGACAACCTCTCGGGAGTAGCACGTATTTCGTCCATGGTTTTGGGCGGAACACGAGGTAGGAGGTGTAGGAGGGCTTTGGAGTCGTCGTACTAGGACGTAGCCAATTGGTTCGTTAGCGTAGTAAACTTTTGGACGTATTGGGCTATGTCCGCGGTTGTAGGGTATTCCTTCAACCGAGGGATACGCTCTATCTCTTGAATAAGCTCTAGGTCGGTAACGTAAGTAGGGTGGAGCTTTTCGAGCGTAATAAGGAACCTTACCCAAGAGTCACTTTTCTTGAGTGCCCCCGAAACCACTTCTTTTACGTCCTTGTTATCACAACCGTTGATAACAAGGTCCGCCTTGGCTCTTTCGTTGAGGTCTTCTTGTCCCGTCGACCTCAAGAACCTCAAAAAATCTTCGGCGTAAACGTTGAAGTCTCTACCCGAAAACTTGGGTAGTTTGGTTTCGGTTTGGGGTTTCAAAAAAGCTTTGGTTCCTCTACCGGTATGTGGCACCGGTTGTGTGGGGTCGGGGAGTAGCGCCATAGGCGCTAGTGGACAGAGTCCTAGGGCGAGGGCTTGGGCGAGGGTGTATACTTCGTAGGTAGTGGCAAAGCACGCCACGGGTTTGGGTGCTTTGGTACGGGGTACAAAGGGCGACTTGACTCCAGGAGGCACACCGGCAAGCCCGGTGCACACTCGGGTTAGAGGCGAGGGGTGGTAAGGTACACAAGGGTTAGTGGTTAAGTTAGCACTAGTCCTATTTTCTAAGTTTTCAAGACGACCCTTGAGTTGTTGCAAGGTCGACAAAAGGATAGTGCTCTCTTCCGAAGAAGGAGAGGCTTCGAAAACATGAGTCCTTTTGGGAGCTTGAGGCTCAGAGAAAAACTTAGGCTCAGGAACTCCGGTAGGCACTCCATGAACAATAGGTTCTCCACGGATAGGGGGTTGAGGCATAGTGGCGTAAGTCACATTACAACGCCATGGCACAGAATGGAAAGGATTAGTCGAAGACGATGTGGTCCCCGACTCATGAGTCTGTGGGGCATTAGTGAATGAACCTTCATGGTGTTCGACTTGTTGAACCATTTGTTGCAACCGACCACTCTGGTTGAGCAACGATAGGACCTCCATAGCATTCGCTAGCTCAGCTGTCGTCATGTTGTTCGCTGAAGGCACTGGGCGTGGAGCTACAGCTTCAGCATACTCAGGACATGTAGGCGCAGGAAAACGATAGGCTTCGAATCGAGATCCGTCTAGAGGTACTTCCGGGGTTCCAAACCCGGCCATGGTAGGCGCGACTAGTTCCTCATCGGAGACCGGTATCACGACTTGTACGTCGTTTTCAGAAGCGCCCGTAGCTTCTAGGCTGCTTGGAGTTCTCACAGGGTCCATCTCAATTTTTCAGACTCGATTTTCTGAGTTCAGGAATTCTTCTCCGTCCCTTACTAAATTTCCAGGCTGGAATTGAATCGAAATTAAATCCAAGGGATACTGGACTTAGGCAGAGCAGGTTTTCTCTGCTACCAGTTAGATTTGGCACCCTCCTCAACAACAGCAAAGTAATGGGCTCATAGTATTGTAGTCTTCCAGCTTAGTCCATAGCAAAAAAGGGACTATGAAACACAATCATTATTTACACTCATGTTCACTCCTTACCTCTCTTCCACTCTCACCATACAAATATGCCTCTTGTAGTAAAATACACCTAGTTAGGACTTACCTAGGAAGCACCACGTGCTCCCTGGTGTCGCCGCCAGGCGCCTCTCCTCTATCTATCTCTCTTCTCTCCTCTTGTGTTTGGGGCTTGGCTTAGGCCTAGGTATATTCTTGGGATCCCCCAATACATGAAACATGCTTGGGACCCACCAAATAGGCATTAAAATACATGTAGAAGTAGGGACAACCATGGAAAAGGGTTGTAGAGTATATAGAGGTCCCTTAGGGGCCTTAGACTCTTTCGAAGGTAGTATGTGTGGTATCACTCACAAAATGAGTCGATCATGCATGACATGCATGACAATCCATGATGTCAAAAATGTGATCATCCAAATTCAAAGAGTTATGAAAAATGAATAGTATAACCTTCTTAGGAACCCATAAGAGTGGGGTTGTGGTTGTGTTAGTTCTGAGCGAGAGTGAAGTTTTGGGTTGGAATGTGAAAAACACATGCTAGGGCGCCAGCATGTCATGACACATGATGCATTAGACATGACACATGATGCATGATAAATGATGATGATGATGAATGATGATGATTGATCTGAATCTGTTCTGAGTTCAAATAAAGTACACTCTGAGTTCAAAATATATACTCCATGGGGCTCAATCTCACTTTAGTTTTTGTTTTTCCGCTGGGACAGAGTCTCAGCACGGGTTAGTAGCTGTCCCTCGTTGTTCTCAACGAGGTAGGAGCGAAAGATGGGGTTGATACTCCCATCCGGTTGTATAAAGGCGGACATGGGTTGAGGGGACACTCATCCCAGGACAAATCGTAAGGGGAGTGATAGTGCCTCAGCTGCTTAGGAGCACAAAGCAGTTCACCACCTAGACGTGCACTGCACCTGACATAGATTCTAGATCCATCTATCCTGATGATACGATAGGGCCCACAATAAGGGTCCTGTAGGCAGTTGCGGAGCAAGGAGGGTAGGCGTGAATGGTGAACCAAAACAAGGTCACCAACCTTGAAACTGGCGGGTCGCCGTATGCAATCTCGTTGGCTCAGTCCACGTTCACCGATATGTCTCAGGTTAGTCCCAGCCTGGTTAGCCATAGACTGCTTGTGTTCCAGCCAATCCCCAACGGGGCTCTTGAAGTCCTCAGGAAAGGGGGTTTTGAAGAACCAAGCCGGTCGTCTTCCATGAAACAGCTCGTGGGGGGTCTAACCTGTAAAACAGCTCCTCTGAGAGTTCATGGTCAGCACTGCCCAGGGCACTAGGCGTACCCAATCTTTGGTGCGTTGCTGTTTCATCAGGATTCTCAGGTTCTGTTCCACCACACGGTTTTGTCTCTCGCAAGGACGATTAGACGTGTGGGTATAGGGCACACCTGTGGTTACCTCAACGTTGAGGGCATTCAGCACTTGTCTATACGATCCTGTGTCACTGCGGATGCGTACATCCTCATCAGAGTGCACCAGTTTAGGTGCTCCGTATGGTTCCGACCATTCTTCGACCAACATTTTCACAGTCTGCTCACCTGTGATTTTCTTATTGCAAGGGATCACACGGGTGAAGGGGGACAGGCCACAGGTGACCACTAGGCAACTATCATAGCCGCCGAAGCGAGGTAGGCCGTGGATGATATCCACGTAGAGAAGAGAGTTAGTACAATAGGGTATGGGTAGGCTGGAAATCGGTCCCCTATCCCTACTATCGCTCTGCTTGCTGGCATGACAGCCACAAGCATAGAACGTTTTATAGTGTTTTCGGCACTGTGTCTTTGATGTGCCTCTCCTACTGCTTGCTGCTGGTGTAGGGTTCCTGCTGCTTGTTTTTGATGAGGAAAATTGTTTATTTGTTGAGAGACAACCACTCAGGATAACCCGAGCCAGAGATAGGCAAGTAGAAGATAAACAGGATCAAAGCATGAAGGGCTGCAGCCACAAAGCGTTAGATAAAGACAACTATCAACAATAGAAAACAGCAATTAACATTCAATGCAACTCAGGATGAAATATTTTACATGTTTGAGAAAGACTGATTGAAAAACTGCCCCAAGGGCTCACTCTCTCCCATAGTGCCATCTAGAGATGTGCACTCCTTGTTTTTGGGTCCCATAGGTGCTGAGCTGGCATGGGTTGTGGCGCTGAGGTCACTGCCATGTCACATGGGATATTCCTACTTAGCTAGGCTGACTGGGTCTTGGACCCAGGACCTCTCAAAAAGAGGTGCCCCAGCCCCCTAGGGTGCATACCACTAGGATAGCTAAGAATTCATGAGAAAACATAGATAGATTCATAGGCTCTACCTTCAGTATATCAGTGCCTCAGTCACCCAGGAAAAGATGTTATAGTGCATATAGCTTGGGGATTAAGGGGTTCACACTACATCCTGATTTGGTGTTTGGTTCTATAGGTCAAAATGTATTATCACCCATTTTGGTCAGGCCAATACCAAGGTAAAAATGCATCGGTGCTTAGAGCATCTCTAATGCAACTAAAGTATACCCTAAAGCATCGGAAAAGCACTTTTTCTTACTCCCCCCTTGTGCTGTGCTGGCCACCACTGTCGCAGATTCAGGAAAAAGGGATTTTTTTCTTGGCCTTTCCTTGGTTTCCACACCTACCTTAAATTACCTATAGCTTCCCTAACACTGGAAAAGAGCGCTTCACCATGGCCAGCGACTCTTGCTGCACTGTTCATGACAGTTTCCAACAGGAATCTCAGCGCTCTTGGCGCTGCAGGGGATCCTGTGGCTTGATGGGGTTAGGGTAGGGCATGCAAATACCATATGGATATGCATCCCCCCCTCCAAGCTGCCGCGTAACACAACCCAACACCAGACGCTCATAGGACGCTCGATCTAAGTCTCATGGAACCTGATGGAGACACCTGTCCTGGTACTGGGGCGAGGGGGCGACTATTAAGTTAGAATTTCCCCTTGGAGGGGTCTTGGTTCTGGTTCAGTCTCCTGGTGCTGCTTTTTGGCTCGAGCAGCGGCTTACTCAGCGACGCTTTGCGAGGATATCTGTACAACAGAGGAATGGGAGGATTAGGGACGAATCCACGCCAACGCGAAGCGACAACACCTAAATCCGTCAAATGACGGCCTAGAATTTTTCTGAAAGCACACACCTGAACAGAACCCAATTGTGCATCAGATGCACACTTCTATACAATTTTTGGTCATCTCCTGATTTTTTCAATCAAGAAATTCTCACACAGAAAAAGACGGCGCGCAGGAGCGGGTCTTAGCGAAGCGCTGGAAAACAAAGAAATAATAAGATTATAAACGTATGTTACGCATAATGACGAAAAGGACGAAACACACATGAAGAAATAAGCATAAAGATTCCACCCACACTGACAGAAAGAGTTCAAGATTCAAGAATTAAAGAATTCACAGAAGGACTTCAATGAATCAGGTATCAACCACAGGTGTGCTCGTCTTGTATGCAGCATGCACATTGCTCGTCTCGTGTCTCCGTGAACGTGCCTTGTAGTAGCGCTAACAAACGATAGAGGGATAGATTAGAAGATTGCAGATGATTAGAGGTAAGTTCAGGGTCATTAGACATACACACATATGCATGGCGTCGTCTCTCGCTTGTGCTTTGCTTTTTCCCTCACCTTGCTTCACTCTCCAGCGCCGCGTAAGGTAGGTAAGCCCAGGTGGGGCCACCCCCTGGTGGAGTTCGTGATTGTTGGTAAGATTTGTAGGAAAAACAGAGATTGACACAGGTAACTTCGAGAGTCAAGCATGCTCGTGAATCCACATATGCATTAAAGGGTAGGCCACGCGTGGTGCGCGCGGTACAACCCTTGTTTAGGTTACCCAGGGGCTCCACCCCACATTCTATAAGAGAACGGGTGGAGTTCCTTAAGCTTGCTTGCTTGTACTGAGGTTTGAGGACAGTGTATTATAGGGCTACCTGAGAAGCGTATAATACGTAGAGGTAGTCTTGGTTCCTCCGCCGCAAACCTCAGTCATCTGCCTTTGCTTTACAGGTGGGAAGGTCAGGGTGATTAGTGCAGCAGCGATCCCCTCTTTCCTGCCCTGCTAAACAAGGGCGCTGATCACACAAACAAATAACTCCGCCTCTGCCTGTGGCAGGGCAGTGAGTCCGACTCCATCGACATATGCGCTGTGCACACCACAAGAGCAGTCCTTCCCTCCAAGGCCTAGCAGGGAAACGCGTTGTGGCGTCCCTGTTAGGCCACAGATGCTTAGCAGCTCTGTGTTCGCTTGCCATTCCACAGATGTACCGCTAGGGCTCGTGACTTCTCCTTCAGCGCCACCCAGTAGAGCATGCGTGTAGGAGTGGTAGTCCTGAGTGGGGGCTTGAGCCAGTTGCAGAGGTGCTCGCCCACCTGGATGGTGCCACTGCAGAGTGTGTAGGACCTGTAGTGCGTGTGTCACTGTCCCACCCGTTTCCTGCAATTTTAGCGGGGTTGGTGGGCAGTGGCAGTGGTTAGGCTAGATTTTGGCAATCGTAGCAAATAGGCGTTTTCAAGCCTTCATAGCTTTTGGCCACCCCTCCCCTGTAGTAGGCAGATAGGTAGGGAAAGCAATACCTGGATTAGTATGCTGGGTATTCCCCAAAGGTTTTGCGCCAGCACAGAAACTGGGCGCTTAGGCAAGGAGAGACCCGGGGCGTACCCCGTGGCACCGGTAAGACATCCTCCAGGTTTGGCAAGCATGCAGACTTGGGTATAATTAGGACACCATTTGGGCGGCTTGCTCTCAGGACCTTAGGAATAGCACACTCACACATACGCTTAGGCAGGTAAGGGTCAGGTTCAGTCCCTAGCCTTAGTCTCGGAGGCAAGCGTCTCAGCGAGCCTCAGCAACTCACCAAGGTTGTTCTGGGACAAGTAGTCTACAAGAACTGAGTTTGGGCGTCCCTCAGGTAGAGCAAACGCTGAGAAGGGCTCCCAGGTGGCCTCTTTGACTCCAAACCCTTCCCAGAGGGTGAGGAAGCGCCAACCCTGGCGATAGCGGTGGCGTAGGACAGAGTTCACCAGGTAGAAGCCATCCTTAGCCATCTCCTCGGCGTTCATGTCGGGGAGGTCCCCTTCAACTTCCATAGGGCCCGCAGCCCCCTGTAGGTCTAGGGCGGCGATCTCCTCGTCGTTCAGCTCCCACTCTTCCCCACATAGGTCTTCAGGATCATAGTAGCGCTTCAGGTGTTGAGCAGCGCACACCAGGGTCCCCCCTAGACAGGGAGAACACCGCACTGTGATACGTTGTCCATCCACAGATAGAATCTTGTAGGGCCCGAAGTAGGGGTCATCGCTGGTAGAGCGTGGTAAGGCGGGTAGTCGGCTGTGGTGCACCAGCACCCAGTCCCCTTCTTGGTAGGTGGCAGGTACTCGGTGCTTGTTCTTCTTGTTCCACTGACGCTCCCTCACTGTCTGGAGCATAGCCTTGGCCTTGTCCACCTTCGCTTGTTGCTCTTGGACCCACCCACCCACAGAAAAATGGGTGTCTTCTCGATAGGAAGCATGTAGGAACCACGCCGGGCGCCCTAGGAATAGCTCATGGGGCGAGTAGCCAGTCGCCAAACTCTCTTGGGAGTTCATCATCAAGAATATGATGGGGAGTAGTCTCACCCAGTCTCTGGTGCGTTCAGTTTTGCACCATATCCTTACATTCTCCTTGAGGACACGAATCTGTCGCTCACATAGGGGGTTGCTCGTGTGAGAGTAGGGGATCCCCGTAGACACCTGGACATTGAGGGACCTCAGGACCCTCTTGTACCAGCCGGTATCTGAGCGTACTCGTACGTCCTCATCAGAGTTGATCTCCTTGAGCGCCCCATAGACACAAAACCACTCCTCCAGGAGTATCTTGATAGTCTCCTCCCCGGTAATGTGTATAGTACATGGGAGCACCCTGGTAAACCTGGTCAACCCACAGGTTACCACGAGGGCGAAGTCATAGCCCCCAAACTTGGGCATCTACGTGTAGTCCACGTAGAGAACACTGTTAGCACAGTGTGGGATGGGCAGGGTCGAGTAGAGACCCCTGTCCCTGATATCCCCAGGTTTGCAGGATCTACAAGGGCACTTGTCCACGATAGGCTGGAGGGTCTTTCGCAGTTGGTCATCAGTCCACGTAGTGTGGAACCACTGGTTGCATAGCCTCAGGGTACGGTCAGCACCCACATGACCGCTGGACTCATGGGTCCACTTCAGCAGCGCTGGGACTCTGTCACTGGGTACCACGATGCGGTCCTCGTGCCAGAGGTAGCTCTTGTCCCTCTTCCACTGTTCTTGGTTGACCAGGAGGGGTTCAAGGCGTTTCTCCAGGCGCTTGGAGATATCCCCAAACTCCTTCATGTACTCCGATTGTTGGAGTCCATCTAGGGGGCGTATCATAGTCATGTTGAGGTCCAAGTGTACATCCATACGGCGGAACGCCTCCTTAGCCAGCGCTTCAGACCGGGCACCAATCAGGGCGTCGAAGTTGTTGCGGCTGATGTAGTCTGCACATTTGTTCTTTACTCCCTGGATATGATGTACCGTCAGCTGTAGTTGGCTGAGGTAGGTCCAGCAGCGCCGTATCTTGGCCTTCTCAGGTGGGGGACCCTTCTGGAAAGTGCGAACCGGCTTTTGGTCACACAGCCAGACCAAAGGATTACTCCCCAACAGTCGTGCCTGAGAGGATAGCACCAGCATACCCGTGAGCAATTCCTGCTCATAGGTGGAGTGGTTCCCCCTGGCCTGGTTCCATTTCCAGTTCCAGTGCCCCAGGGGTACTGGAACCCACTTGTCCTCAGGGTAGCTGTGCTTGATAGTTCCATCTCGGTTGAGACCTTCAGTCCCCCATTGGGAAATAGCCGAGTCGAACTCCTCCTTCTCTAGTGCTTGCCATTGGAACAACGTTCCACCACCGCCCACATTGCTGGCGTCGGTCACCAGGATAATCTCACCTTGTGCTCTAGGCACGCCCAAGCACTTAGCGTTGGCCACCTTGTCTTTGAGCGCGTCAAATGCTTGTTGCTCTTGTGGGCCCCAGCGACAAGTAGTACTCTTTTTGATCAGGTCTGTCAGAATGACGCTGGTGTAGGTGATGTTTTTTATATGGCGGCGATAGAAGTTGCACGCCCCAATGAAACTGCGTACATCATGGAGCCCTTCTTTAGGGTCTTCATGTCGTACCTGAGCGTCCATCAGGGGTTTGGCCTTAGAGGCCGCTGGGGTCCACCACCCATAGCTTACGTCAAACCCCAGGTACTGCATGGTCTCCTGAATGAACTCACACTTCTCCAGCTTGAGTTGTGTGTGGTTCTCCTGGCAGACCGCAAAGAACTCACCCAAGAGGATTAGATGATCCTCGGGGTATTGGTCCCGAGGCATACATCGTCGATCTGCGCCTCCATCTGGGCCCCACGGGATATGAGTTCTTGCACCTTGGGTCGCTGCCGTAGGATGGACAAGATCTTGTTCATCAGCTCTTGGAATAGAGCGAGTGCGCTGGCCACGCCAAAGGGCATGACCTTCCACTTGAACAACCTCCCCTGAGGGGTGATGAAGGCTAGTAGCTCCTGAGCGTTGGGCGTCAGGTCCACCTGCCAGAATCCGCTCCTCTTGTCCATCTTGGTCTTGTAGCGACAAGAGGCTATCTTCTCAAGGGTAGAATCCATATTAGGAATGGACCCTGAGTGGTTCAGCGTTTTGTTGTTCAGCTCTCTGTAGTCCACTACTAGCCGTTTGCCTGTAGACCCAGGTTTAGCCACCAGGAAACAGGGGCTGCAGTGTTGGGGGTAGTCCCCGTCCTTGTACTCCAGGACTAGGCCAGCGTCGATACATTCTTGTATCTGTGGCTCAATCTCGTCGGCCTGCTCTTTAGGAGCCGGATAGGGTCTCCTCCGGATCTTGTGACCCACGAACTTGGGTTTCAGCTTGAGGTCCATCTGTACCAGCTTGTCACATGAGGTTGGGGGTGGTAGTTCCCCGAACACCTCCAGATGGGTCCTTATAAGCTTCTGCACCCGCGGGTCCAATAGTTTGATCTTGTCCTGCATGTCCTCGTCAGAGTGTAAGTTGTTTGCCCCCTGAGTAATAGACGTCGGGAGGTGATCCTCTACCGACTCGTCGCCCTTGGTAGTATCCTTCAACCCTTGGTAGGCATATAGTAGGTCTCGTTCAACCATCTCCGGCGGACGATGGCAACATAGGTATGCTCGAGGGGGTTCACATACACATTCCTCCGGGAGGTCATCCTCCTCTGGGGTCCTCACATGGGCACCCCACACACTCTTCATGAGCTTAAGATCTACCCCCCTTTGCCGGGTGGTGATCTTCTGTTCGACGTCCTCCTTCAATTGGGATAGATCCCCCATACGTCCTTGCTTCAGTGGCCATGAGCTGCTGATAGGCTTAGCGTAGCATTGCCTTTTTGCCACCAACCTCCGCTTGGAGTCCACGTACTCCCTTAGCCTGGATCAGGGGTCCAGCTCGGCGTCCACGGGGTCTTCCACCCGAATGGAGAGTAGTGACGCGTTCCCGTGGGGGGCCGGCCACGGGACGCTGCGGTGGACACACGCAAGTGAGCAGGCAGGCAAAGCACTACGCTCACAAGGGCATCAATGCGTTGTCATGTGACAAAGCGTTTCAGAATCCTTGCCACTCTGCAAAGAGGGAACAAAAGTATGTACAACAACACATCAGGATATGTACACATGGGGTTAAGACTGGACTGGGGTAAGGGCATCACAGGACCATAGACACTCAGTCCCAACTCATATCCCAATCCCAGGTCCGACCCTCTCAGTGGCTGATGGGGGCGGGGGCTCAAACACAACCCATGCCCTGCTCAGTCCGGACCCTGAAACCCTGCCAATAGGGGGGGTGTCCCGCCCAGCCACATGCGAGTTCCTGGGAACCAAGGTGCTCCAAGGCCAACCGACAGTAACTCCCTATGCTCCCCTAATGGCAGGTCCGAACTCCACTCTGAGCCAGAGATATGGCCCCGCCATTATCACCCAGGAGTTGGTAGCTGAAAATGGGCTGTTTCAGCCCAAACTGAAATTAACTCAAAAATCCCTAAAATTGACCCCTCGTCCGGACCCGCCAGAGGTAGGGACGAGGCAACTGACCCTATGCCCTTCGAGTACGAACCCCCTGGAGCCCTCACCCAACCTGGTTCCCTCTGAGGTCCCGGCATCAGGGCAACACGGATGAGTCATGTGGGGTCATGATGCCAAAATCACCAAAATTGGCGTCATTCCCACGCGTGGCTCGCCCGGGCAAGGTATGGCCAATGGCTCACAGGGTAGGAGGCAGGACCTACGACTTATATCTGAGTGTACAACTTGAATTTAGGTCGAGGCTCCCTATGGGCTTAGAGAAATGGGGCCGCCAATTGACCACACGGAAGGGGGAAATTGGGGTCCCAAAATAGGGTCATTTTGGCTGCTTGAAATGAGCCAAAATTCGGTGTGCTCCCAATAGTATATCTCCACGCCGGCTTGGAGATCGGATCCGCCATTCTATACGCGATCCACCGGGAGTCCAATGGAGACTCCCATGCACTTGGCCCTCAAAGATCTTCATGCCACTCGGCGTGGTGACGATCCCAATTGGGTCCACAAATGTCAAAATTGCAAAAATGCCCACACTCACTTTGGGCTAGCGCCTTAACGAAGGTGGCTCCGCTTCGCCCGCGTGGTGTGTGGACCATGGGGACCATTACCCATAACACCCATGTGATATATGGTCCATTGGTCCATGCGTCCGGCGTGCACGAAGGTTAGAACATGGGGCACGGCGGGCAGCAAAAGTGGAAAAATGCTCAAAATGGCCAAAAATGCGCACACTCATGGTTGGGGCAAATGAGGCACATGCCCGACTCGGACCGGAGTGTGCCATAGGATTGGTATCAAGTCATATATGTCCAACATATCTTTTGGGCGTCGCCCAACTCCTCCGGTATTGGGAATGGCAGGGTCGCCAAGTGAGCCCATGATTTGGGATAGTCCCAAATCGCCAACTTGGCGGCCACGCTGTGCCAAGCCTAAGAGGAGTTATTCGCCGGGTCCAAGATATGTTGGGCACCGAAGTATGTACCCTCATATCATACTTGGGTCATGATGTCAATTGAGCGCAACGTTGAGATATACGGTCGCCACTTGACATCATGACGAGCCAAAAACGGCAAAATTGGCACAAAGATACATAAAAGTGCATTGAAAGGTGCACAATTATATTATAATATCTTCGGCTTGGATCGTGCAATCACTTAATCCTTCTAAACACAATGACTTGACACCAATGACCTTCGATCCCACATATGTGCTCCACTTGGGGCGCCTTGAAAGGTTACGAGCGCTGCTTCCCAAGTGGGCACATGAAAATATGGAAAATTCCAAAATACACACCTTGCTCCCAACGCATCGCTTCGGGTTCACCACACAAGCTTCCCTTCACGAAGGTTAGGCTTGCAATTGACCGTAGGGAGTATGGAGAAGGGGCTTGCACAATATGAGGTCCATTGGCGGGCTTGGCTTGGAGTAATGGACCCGCCAAATGGGCACGCAACACAACACATGGCACATACCACATACTGCCCAAAAAAGTAGCTCCCACCACGATATGTCATGCCCCTCCAAGGGCATAACTTTGTGTCAATCGCTCATAGGAACTCAAGGAGAGTTCCTATGCAACACCAACACTTGCGCGCTACACTCAAAAGTTATCTTAACGCACGCAATATCATGGCCAATGAGTTATAACGCAAAGTCTACCCTCTTGACCATGATCCCTTACACTAGCGCGCATGTGTGGAAACGCAAGGCATATAAAGCTTCCTAAATTACGTCGGGAGTATTGTGAATACATACCACGTTTTCTTATCGTCAATACTCGCAAGCGGCACGAGATATGACCCTCACAAGTGGCCTCACGAATCAACTTTGTTTTGCCCATATCTTTAAGACAAATGGAGGGCAGGATAAAAGGAAAGTTGATTCGTGCATAGGGAAGCACGTAGGTCCACTCGAAGGAGGTCAAATCAAGTGCGGGGATGTCGAAGTCGAAAATCCGATTTCGACATCCTGAAAAATTCGGATTAAGGTTGCGAGTATTAATTCTGAAAATTGCGGAAGCGTCCATGCAGTTCCTGAAGGCTTTGGAGCCTTCGTGACGGATAGCGTTAAAATTTCCATTATAAACAGTTAAACTGGCGGTTACGGTAAAGTCGCGATCCAACCGCCAGCAGTCAAAACAGTGAGTATCAGAACGGAAGCGTAAAAATTGACGGAAACAATATGAAAATAAAACCCTGTTGATTCCTGACATTCTGATATACCTATCTCCGCTGGCGGTGCATCGGTTGCCGATGCGGGGCTTCACGGCACGGAACACGCCGTACATGGGGTTAGTGCACCGGAGACCGGTTGTATGCCGTAACCTGGCCATGGGGTTCTGGGTACCGCTTCACCCCCCTCCTTAGAGCAAACCCTGGGGGGGCTCGATAAAACCCATGCATGGCAGCGGGTACCCAGGACCACTTCCTGAAAGGGGGGGGGGTGTTACATCCTCACTCCAGTGAGTCACAGTAAGATAGGTATGATGCTGTATAAGCTCGTAGCACATGTATAGTATCAAGTATCAAGTCCCGGGTCCTGGCGGCGATTGTTCGGCATCCAAAGGACCCGTTAACCCATACCAGGCGCACCGGGTGCCGGCTGCTACGGTCACCACCACAGTGGCAGTGGCATACACGGCCAACATAGGCGACACACGACGACCGAGGTGGTCCCACAAGTCGAGAGCGACCACAAAGATCCATCAGGCTACCCCAAGCTTCCCAAGGCCCGCCGACTGGGGAGAGTCCCCACGGGTCCTTCCTCGGGCGCACCATGTCCATATCCATACGACGCGAGTCCAGAGTGCCATAGTCGAACTCCTTAAGAACCCCTGATCTTAAGGGAACTCCTCCTGAAGGGATCGGGCATCAAGGCCGTCTTTTCCCTCGCCCTACTGCCACGAAGGCCATACATGAGGGAGTCCTCATGCAGTGTGGGCGGAGGCGTCGACTCCTCAAACCACCAGTTTCCCAGGCAGACTGACCGAGGTCAGGAGCACCGGAGGCCGCCATCCGAATGCAAGTGCGTCTGCGAATCGGTAGGCTCACACTGGGACTGACAGTTGCGGACCGCTGGGAGTGTAGTCAGGCAACTGGGCTTCCCGCCTGGCGCCATCAGGATCTCCACACATCACAGCGAATAGGGCAACACGGTATCACAGGAACTCAAACAGAAGAACATGTAATCAAGTACTGGTCCAGGCTGGACCAGGCTGTAAGAATATGTACACGGCGACTCAAGGCGCCTCTGTATCCCGATTCGTGGTGAAAAGCAGTCCATCCCTCAGCGATGGGCTGATGACACTTAACATACAGATGCACATATCCTGGAGGGCAGAAAAACAAGCAACAATCTGGGTAAATAGGCGTGTAAACACGCTCTGGACAGAGCGCCAAACCACGCCACGGTCAGGATAAGGCAAATGCAGGAGGGTGGATGGGAAAGCGCCTGAGTTCAGGCCATATATAGTCTGCAGACACACGTCGACTGGTCTGGATCCCGCAAATGCCATGGGACCAGACCACACACCAAAAACCGCAATGCCGATGACAGCGGCATCCGTTGCGCAACGTCGTATGGGCTTCAAGGCCCCCAGAGCTCAGAATTATGAAGGTCAGTCGCCCTACCTGGTTTCCCAAGGATTCTGCAGGGGGGGGAGTGACGAGTAGAAGAAGAGAGGGGCCATCCTCCTCTGGATTCAGCAGGGGGGGGGGGATATGGCCACTCTGTCACCGAAAGATGGAAGAGAGCAAGCAAGTAAGGGACGATTCGTCGGCCTCACAAGCGCTCACAACACATCAGGGGAGAGCCCAGGGCGCTGATCAGGCACCCCTGGCTGCAATCGCCCGGGTGAGTGCTGCCAAGTCCGAAACGTGGATCTTGGTCTTGTGCTTGCGGATGTACTCCATGAAGGGAGTATTGCCCCGCGGCACGAACGAGGAGACGGGTTCCCAGGTGTCGTGGGACGGCCCATAGCCTCGCCAACGAACCTTGAACTCCAGACCTCCGGGTGCCGAGGCCTTCGGACGCTGAGCCAGGATCTTCTCGACTGTATAGTCGTCCTGCTCAGCATAGTCGTCGTCCGAATCGGCCTCATGTGCGGCATAGCTCAGGGACACATGTTGGCCACGGAGGTCGGGTTCCCGCACACGGAGTTGACTCTCGTGGCGCTCCCGGAACTGTCCGTGACCCACCTTGATGCGGTAGGTGTCCTCACCAATCCTGCGCACCACCTCGCCGGGTGTGAACCAGGTTTTGGTGCGGTGGGTGCCCATAGGGCGGGGTCTGATCACCCACACCGGGTCTCCCACCCTGAACTTCTTCGCTGTCGAGCTCGGGGCGGACTTCTGACGCTCAGCATGCTCCTTCTCGAGCTGCTGGCGGATGTCCCGCGCCGTTTGCTCTTGCCGCGCGAAGAATTCCTTGGCATCCATAGCCATGCCATCACCAGACAAGGGAAGTCCCCTACCCAGGGGGTCCCTGCCAAAGAGAATCTGGTGAGGGGACAAACCGCCCGGAGTGGGGGTGTCATGATGGGCCTTCAGAGCAGGCCACATCTCCTCAAACCAGTTCCGCCGTGGATTGGTGATGTGGATCTTGCGCAGCTTCTCGAACAGCTGCCGTCCAGCCACTTCAGCACGGCCGTTAGACCGGCTGAGATAGGCGACGCTCTTGGCATGACGTATCCCCATGAGGGAACACATAGCCTTGAACCAGCCACCAGTAAACTGGGGCCCTCGGTCACTGCAAATGGTGCGGGGGATGTCAAAGACGGTCAGCCAATGACGAATCATCATGACTGCCACTTCTCTGGCAAGCAACCCCTTTTTGCGTGCCGGAACGGCTACAACGTAGCCGCTGTGGCGGTCCACACAGAGAACCACACAGTCAAAGGTCTCCTTGCCAATGTGCACTTCGGGCATGGAGAAGACATCCATGGCCACGCTCTCCATGGGCTGGTCAGGAACCGGGGTCCATTGGGGTTCCCCCTTGACATTCCGGTTGTCTGGATTGCAGGCCTGACAGACCGAGCAACCCTTCCTGACCTTCTTGATGGCGGTGTAGAGAACGATATGGTCGATCTCGAACCGACGCTGCATGTCAAGAGCTTGCTTCTTGACCCCTGGGTGCAGCATGTGGTGGTGCCAAGCTTCACACAGCTCGAGCACCCGGGACTCTGGTACTAGCAGCTTACCATTCCGGTAGAGCTTGCCATCTTCCTCAGTCAGCCCCTTTGGCCACTTCTGCCCGTCGTCAGGGTCGGCCACAGCCCTATATTCGGCCGCAAAGGCCTCAGACTTGGCGTAATCGTCGGTCCAGTCGTCCTGGAGGCAAGACTCCGGGAAGAGGTGCTTGTCGGACTCAGACCCCTCAGGGGCGAGTACTCTGACCGCTCTGCTCACCCTCGTTGCGAGGGGGGCATCCGCGGCCATGACGACGAAGCATTTAGCACCCTCCTCCTCCATCAGGCGCTCCATTTCAATGATCCTCTTGGCTTCAGCGGTCTCAGCCTCATCGCCATGGGCAGAGATATCCTGCATGCTTTTGCTGGCGGGATAGGCCCACCTACTGAGACAGTCCGCCACGGTGTTATCCTTTCCAGGAATGTAAACAACCGTAAGGTCGAACTTGGCCAAGGTCTCATGCCATCTTGCCCGTCGGGAGGCGGGACCTGAGGGGGTGTCCACGTGCTCCTTGTGCCACGACTGCAGACTCTGATGGTCGGTGCAGACGCTGACGGGATGGAGGGCTATGTACCCAGCCCATTTCCTGAGAGCCATGACGATGGCATACGCCTCCTTTTCACGGGGCGTCCACGTCCGTCTCTGGCCTTCCGCCAGGACTCGGCTCCAGAAGGCCACGGGCACGTGCCTCCCATCGTCAAGCACTTGCTCCAACACAGCGCCAATGGCGTAGTCGGAAGCGTCGGTGCGCAGGACGAACCCTCGGTCGGGATCCACGAGGTGCAGACCCACTGCGGATAGCAGCGCCTGCTTCATCCCCTCAAAGGCACGGTCGGACTCAGCTGTCCAGACCAGAGCCTTCTTGGACCCCTTCTTGGTCTCCTCTCGGTTGCCCTTGAGCATGGTCGTCATGGGGGCTGCATACTCGGCATACATTTTGATATACCCCGAGTAGTAGTTGCAGAACCCCAGATACGCCCGTAGCTCAGAGACCGTCTTGGGCTTTTCCCAGTGCTCAATCGCAGCCACCTTGCCAGGTATGGGCTTCCGCTGCCCGTTCCCGACTACGTGGCCAGCGAAGACCACCTCGCTTACCGCAATGGTGGCCTTGTCACTGCTGCCCGTGAGTTTGTGCCGAACCAGAAGGTCCAGCACTCGAGTGACGTCCCTCTCGTGTGCCTCCAGGAGCTCCTCGTAGCTCATGCTGGGGTCCCCGGACGCGATGATCACGTCGTCCACGAAGGGGTCCGCACAGTCGCGCACCGGCTCAAGCAGGTTCTCCAGCATCCGCTGAAAAGCCGCATTGCCGTTGGTGACGCCCATGGGCATCACCTTCCACTGGAGAGGTCCGAGTGGGGTGCTCATGGCTGTGCAGGCACGGGACTCCTCGGCGAGAGGCATCTGATGATAACCATGTTTCAGGTCAATCACCGTGAAGATCCTCCGCCGGTGTTGCTTTTGCAGCATGTCCTCAATGAGGGGCAGCGTATAGCTGTCGTGCTGCGTTTGGGCGTTCAGGCCGCGGTAGTCGACCACGAGCCGCCACTCACCGGCAACCTTCTTGGGGACGACGAAACAGGGAGAGGCCCACTCGGAGTGGCACGGCTCAAGCCAGCCTCTCTGGATGAAGTCACGGAGGATCTTCTCCATGGCCTCTTTCCTCTCGCCCCTCAGGGCAAACTCCCGGTGCCGATACACACGGGGGTCCTGCTTCAGTCGTATCTTGGCCTCGCCATACGGTCCACGTACCGGTGGAGGAAACACAGGCTTACCGCTGAAGAAGGTCTCGCCATACTTCTGCTTCAGCCTGGCCCTCAACGCCTGGATCTTGGGGCAGTCATCGGACTCCGCCTTGGCTTTTCCGGGCACTTGAACCACGGAGCTTACTTGAGGGGTAGCTACTCCGCTCGCTTTCGGCTCAGGTGGTCTTCCCAGGTGGCCCAAAGGGCCATCTCTGGTCTTGCCTCGGAACAGATCGCCGTAGGTGGGTGGGTTACCGCCAGGCGGCTCGTCTTGGCTGGACATGTGATCCAGCACCCTCTGTACGAAGGTATTCCCGTCATAGGAACCGGAGACGATTGAGTCCACTTCCCACCAGGCTTTGTCCTGGCCTTTGCCCTCACGCTGGTTTCCCCAGTCGTGAAAGGGCTGATCCATATACTCCTGAACCAGATCCCACTCCTCTTCAGTGAGGGGGTCTTCCGAATCCGATTCTTCGATGTCAACAGGGGGAACCGCAAAGCATTGCCGCCAGGGCTCTGCTATGATGCGGTTGACACACACGAAGTCCGTGGTGTCGGCCTGATCAAGGCCCCCATCCACATAGTGGAATTCTGTTGGCCATCTCTGGGGCGGCATGGGCTGTCCCTTAGCGTCCTGATAGACACTCTCTCCAGCCGGTAGGACGACCTTGTTCAAGGTCATGTTGGTCAATGAGGCTACCCAATGTCGGGTACTTTCCTCCTCGGTGCATCCCGTAGGAACAACCAGCACTGCCTTGGAGCGGTCCTTGCGAATCTTCGCTATCGCTCTTGGAATGTCCCAACGGGGGCAATGGATCCACATCAATCCCTGATGCGGACCCCAGTGCTTCTTCCACGCGGAGTCCTGGGCGCTCCAGTACTTCTCACATACCCGAAGATGGGCGGAGGTTCCTGAAGAGAACGCATCCAGGGCCAGATCCGACGCTCCCAGGTCCGCGACCACTCGGTTCGCCACTTCCGGCCTTACGCCGTACTCCTGGTTCGCTGGCCCGGTGGGCTCAGTGTCCAGCGCGGCCACTTCGAGCTGATTGCGTTCGGGGTGGATCCATTGGCATTCCACATGGTGCTCAGGTGACGAAAGCCACGAGAGCTGGTCATCCTGGTACAGGGTCATGGAAGCCTGGGCCGGGAGGACGCCGGAGTCCGTCTCCATCATGAAGTCGTACCCGACGATCATGTCCCAGTCCATCTCGGCCTCGTAGAAGCTACCGTGCAGGAGGATTATCTTGCCGAGGTCTGGGCGGCTCAGCTCACGATGGTTCACGAACTGCAGCCCAATGGCCGCTTCCTTCGTGCCTCCCACCATGTACTGGCCGTTCGCCACCTTCAGCCTGACAGGTTTCCGACTGTCAGTCAGACACTCTGGTGGAAGTAGGCCAGCCTTGACCAAGCTGACTTGAGCTCCCGTGTCGACCAACACGTCGAAAACCTTTTCCACTTCCCCGCATAGGGCACGGACCTTAAGATGCAACTGCCGCTCGCGACCAACACGGCGCACCGCGTGCAAACTCAGGATCTCCGGCCGTTCCAGAAGCTCAACAAGCGACTGGTGCAGGTCGTCGACAATGGGCTCAGGCTGCCCATCTGCAGCATCCAGCTGCGGTCCGGGTGATCCTCCGATACTCTCGGAAAGATCGTGTAGTACATCAAACACATTCTTGGTCGCGAAGGACGGACGGGTGCAAGGGTTCGTGCCTTCATTTGCCCTCACCCCGCCTCCGCGACTGGGCGCCGGACCGGGCCTTCCGCCCGCGGCAGTCCCCTTGTGCTTATCGACTCCCGACTGGGATGGTTCGGCGCTTCCCACGTCACCATCCTGCGACCGCCCTAGCTGGGGCCCTTGGCTGCAGGGGCTCCGCTAGGGGGCGTCGGTTGTGGAAGAGGGGGTGTTCTCCTCGGCCTCAACGTCGTTGACGCCCTTCTTCCTTCCCCCTTTCTTACCCTTGTTCTTGTCCTTGTCCTTGTTCTGGTCATTCTGGTTGTTCTCCTTGTTCTTGTTATCCGACCTGGGGACCCAGTTCCGCTTGATCTCCTGGATCTCCTTGGCCAACTCGGTTCCCACCGACGACATCAGCTTGGCCAGCTCGTCCTTGTCCACCTCCATCTTGGCTTCCCGGATACCCGCGGGCGCACGCTTCTTCGACCCGTGCGCCTTCTTGTAAGCCTCCGTGTCGGCCTTGTGGACGGGGCCTGTTCGGTGGTCATGGTTGAAGCCTTTCTTCCTCCCATAACACACGAAACAGCCCTGCGGGTGAGCTCGTATGAACTCCCCAAAGGACAGCGGAGGGTCGCCGATGCGGCGAGGGTCCCTCTTCTCCTGCTTCCTCCAACCCTGCTGCAGGGGCTTCCAGTTTCCCGGCTTGCTCCCCACGCTCAGGTTCCTGGCCACGAAGGCACAAACGGCCACTTCGGCGGGCTCATCGTCGTCGTCATCGTCGACGAGAGTCTCATCGCCGCCGGCTCCCGCTGGGTCCATGGCATCTTCCCCGCCAGGTCCCTCGCCAACGTAGTTGACGTCGCGGTCGCCGGACCTCAACCCGCGGGTGTGGTGGAGGTTTCGGTACTCCTTGAGTACTTCCTCGCCAACCCACTCCAGGATCTCGTCGCAGCTCATCCGCGCCGGGATGGGCTGCAGACGGATGGTCTGGCCGCTCAACTCACAATCGTCAAGGCGCCACATCGCGGTCTTCTCGCGATCGCCCGAGACGGTGATGAGAAGAGCGTTCCGCAGGGAGTGCCGTTTGACATCCCAGGCCACGTTCTTCTTCGCCCAAGCCACCACGTTCGTATGATACTTTTTGGGGAGCATCATCTTGACCGTGTGGTTGGACTTGGCCCTCTTGGATTCCTCCTTGGTGACCCTCTTGATCCATGCTTCCGGTAGCATGGAGAGCAGGCGAGCCTGCTCGTCACCCTCGTTCCAATCCTCCACGTTGCGGCGGAAGAGGGTGTATTTCCCTCGGAAGTCTCGCCACTCTCGTAGGCGGATCTCCCGTCCATCATGCTCAAGCTTGATGGACTTCCAGCGCTTGGCCGCCACCTGCGGAGCGTCCACCCGCTCCTGCTCGTTGAGCCACTTCTTGGGGTCCTTGAGGGTCTTGATTTTCCCCTCCTTGGTCGCCATGAAGTATAGCTCTCCGAGCACTTCCGGCAGGCGGTACCTGAACCGTTTGAAGACATACTTCTCCGCATCAGCGGGAGGCAGGTCTTCAGTGACGGTCAGCCCCCAATCGTCCAGCTTCTCCAAGAAGCGGTCGAGGTTGAGGGGGTTGCCGTCGTACATGGGGGGCTTGATGTCCTTCAAGTCTTCCCACACGGCGGCATCCGCGGCCTTAGAGACCATGAACGCCGGCCGCGAGGTCGACCGAGGTTCCCATCCGCCTCTCCCACGGACTCCCACGGCCGCCACGTCCATCTCCTCCATGGAATCCCTGTGGCTACGCCGCGGTTCCTCCACGTACGCTGAACTGAAATGTTCACGCCGTACTGCATCCATGTACGCATCCTCATCACGGCGCCGGCGGCTGCGTTCAGCGGCCTCCCGTCGTACACCACGCGGCGGGCTGATGTTGAACTCCTCCAGGTCCAGGTCCAGGTCCTCACCTTCGCCGACATCCCACTCCACGTCTCCTCTGGGAACCTCATCCCTGAGTCCACCATAACGTCCTCCAGCCATTGAGATTGGCACCGGGCCAGGTGGTGGTCCAGGTGGTGGTGCGGGGCGCCGGGGGCGTACCGGTGTCCGCGGTGGAGCACGGCGGTTGCGGTACTCCGCGCTGAGCCACTCATCACGCCATTCCTCACTGCCACTGCCGGGCGGCAAGCGCTCGTTGCGGCCGCCCGCGCTGTGGTGAGAGGGGGCGGTGAGAGAGGGGGCACTGGCGCTGGGGCGACTCCTGGGGGCTCCGCCGGGGGCGTGGGGTCTGCCTGGACCTGGTCCGGGTCCCCAGCCGTCGTCCGACGAGCCAGACTCCAGGGGTGGGTGGTCGCTGCCGACGCTCCCACGGGCTTCCAGCGCGTCCAGCCTCTCCTGCAGGCCGCTGACGACGTTGGTCAGCGACTTGGTCTCGGCCCTGGCGATGTCCAGGTCCTTCTGCGCGCGCGCGGCGACCGTGGAGATGCGAGCCATCTCGCTCTTGCCCGTGTCTACCTCCACCTCGAGCAACTGGACTCTCCTGCGGAGGTAGACAATCCACCGCCAGGTGGTATCCGGGTCGCCGTTCCCTGGTGGGTCGTCGGGGTCCCCAGGGGGTCCTCCAGGAGGGCCTCCGCCGGGTCCGCCCGGTCCAGGGGGTCTTCCCCCGCCCGGTGGTCCGCCTCCAGGGGGTCCACTTGGTGGGCGTCCTCCAGGGGGTCCTGAAGGTCCTCCGCCAGGGGGTCCCGGTGGGTCTCCGCCGGGTCGCCTCGGTGGGTCCGAGGATGGGCGCTTCCTCGTGATGCCGAACTCCCTGTCGTCATCCTCGTCCATGTTGCCCCACCTGGGCGTCTCAGTCACGGAGGACTCGGAGCTCCGGTAGGGAGGAGGGAGATCCTCATCCTCACCTTCCGGTTCCATGGGGACGTCTCCGCCGCCTCCGCCCGTCCAAGCCACCACTTGGCGATGTCGACGGCCTCGTTCATCCCCGTCACTGGCGGTGAAGAAGGGGTCACTGTCGTGGGGGTGTCCACCCGTTGGCCTCCGCGGCCTATCGGGGGTCTTCCCCTTGCCCTTCCTCCGTCGATGGGCGGTGGTGCCACTGCTCCCACTGCTGCCCGTGTCCGCCTCATCCAGCTTCATCCTGGAGGAGGCATCCCCTTCGAAAAGCTTTCGAAGGGTCTCCACTCGTGATCCTCCCGGGGGAGTATCGCGGCGGAGTTTGGCCTCTGCCTCCTCCATTGCGGCGGCGGTGGCTGCGGCAGCTCGCGCTTCGGCTTCCTCCCGAGCACGAGCCGCCTCGGCTTCCCGGGCCTGTTGCAGCCGCGCCTTCTGCGCCTCCAACGCCGCCAGCTCCGCCTCCGTCTTGGCCTTCTCCTCAGCGACCTTCCGTCGCGCGGCCTCGATGGCTTCCTTCTTGGCGGCGTCCTCCTGGGCCTTGGCCGTCGCTTCGGCGTGGGCCCTTTCCTCCGCCTCCTTCTTTGCCCTCTCTTGGGCAAGCGCCTCTTCCAGCGCCTTCACCTCGGCCTCCTTGCAGGCGATGGCCTCCTGCGTCAGGCGGGCTTCCTCGTCGGCTGCCGCCAACTCACCGTTGACCTGGGCAGTCGCTGCCCCATGGGCGGCTACGGCCGTGAATCCGGCCGCAATGGCCGCCATGGTCTGGGCGTGGATGGCCATGCCATGCGCCCACTCCGCAGCCTCCACCTGGGCGATGCCGGCGGCGCCCTCCACGGCAGCGCTGTACTGCCTGGCCCGTTGCCGGGCAACCCGACGGTTGCAGGGCACCCCACAGGCGCGCTCACAGGCGCGCGCCACGTCCCTTTCGGGAGCGACGCTGCTGCTGGAGCTGGCCTGGTCGGCCGGCATCCTCCCGCGGTGGGCCGACTCCACGTCGCTGCTGGGGCCTGCTGGGGCCTGCCGGGCCCTCAGGAGCAGCGGACGGGGCTTGGGCTGGGTCTGCTTGGCGACTCGGATGTAGTCGCCAAGGGTGGTGGAGCCGGGGTGGTGACCACCATTGGCCCGTTGGGGACTGGGGACTGGGGTTCCGCCCTTGGCGCCTTGGGCGGCTTCGGCGGCCAGGGACTCCTGGTACTCCCGCCACTTCCGGTCCCGCTTCTTGACCCCGGCGGACCGCTTCTCCGTCGCCGGAGACGCGCTGCTGCTGCCCTGCAGCCTGCGCTCGCTCCCCGGTTCCGGGAACTTCTTCTCGATCACGTCCCACAGGGAGACGTTGATCGAGGCGCCCGACGGGTAGGCGTTGGGGTCCTCGTCCTCCTCAATCCCGTCGGGGCGCAGCCCTTCGCCGGGCCTGTCCGGCCGGGTCCACGTCCTCCAGCGCTTACGGCGGAAGCGGTACTCGTACCCTTCCGCCCGCAGCCACTCCTCCACTGCCCGCAGGCGGTCCTCCCCCATGTCCTCCCGGAGCTCGAAGCTCCCGGGCATGCCGCCTTCGCACTGGGGATTGCTGTAGCGGTATTGCTGGTCCCACAGCAATCCGCTCAGCAGGCGCGCCACATGGGGGTGGGGCTGCGGCCACCTCCTACCCGCTTCTTGCTAATTCACCATGGCAGCGGGGGCGTAGTTGGTCTTGAGGTCCTTGATGTGCACTCGTTCAACTCAACGAACTGGTTGTGGTTGTTGAGGAGGGTGCTGTAGCACTGGATTGGAAGTGCGGCTGGTGCTGGTCAGCCGGTGGTTGTGGAGGTGGTTGACGCGGCCTTGCTGGTCGGCCGATGGGACTCCGGGTCGGCCGATGGGGCTGATGCAGGAGTCCTGGTCTGTGCACCTCTTCCACGGGCGCTGCGCGGTCAGGGCGATGCTCTGGACGGCGCTGCGGGCTCCGTGACGAACTCGGCGCTGTCGCTGAGTGGCGCTGCGAGCTGCTGCGCTGCGCTGCGAGACGCTGCGCTGCGCTGCGAGCTGCGAGCTGCGCCGCGCTGCTGCGACGCGCTGCTCGGGGTTGTTGGCCCCGAGTGGCACGCGAGGGCTGGGTAACCCCGCGGCGGTGAAACGCTTTTGACGTGTTCCCGTGGGGGGCCGGCCACGGGACGCTGCGGTGGACACACGCAAGTGAGCAGGCAGGCAAAGCACTACGCTCACAAGGGCATCAATGCGTTGTCATGTGACAAAGCGTTTCAGAATCCTTGCCACTCTGCAAAGAGGGAACAAAAGTATGTACAACAACAGATCAGGATATGTACACATGGGGTTAAGACTGGACTGGGGTAAGGGCATCACAGGACCATAGACACTCAGTCCCAACTCATATCCCAATCCCAGGTCCGACCCTCTCAGTGGCTGATGGGGGCGGGGGCTCAAACACAACCCATGCCCTGCTCAGTCCGGACCCTGAAACCCTGCCAATAGGGGGGGTGTCCCGCCCAGCCACAGGCGAGTTCCTGGAAACCAAGGTGCTCCAAGGCCAACCGACAGTAACTCCCTATGCTCCCTTAATGGCAGGTCCCAACTCCACTCTGAGCCAGAGATATGGCCCCGCCATTATCACCCAGGAGTTGGTAGCTGAAAATGGGCTGTTTCAGCCCAAACTGAAATTAACTCAAAAATCCCTAAAATTGACCCCTCGTCCGGACCCGCCAGAGGTAGGGACGAGGCAACTGACCCTATGCCCTTCGAGTAGGAACCCCCTGGAGCCCTCACCCAACCTGGTTCCCTCTGAGGTACCGGGATCAGGGCAACACGGATGAGTCATGTGAGGTCATGATGCCAAAATCACCAAAATTGGCGTCATTCCCACGCGTGGCTCGCCCGGGCAAGGTATGGCCAATGGCTCACAGGGTAGGAGGCAGGACCTACGACTTATATCTGAGTGTACAACTTGAATTTAGGTCAGGGCTCCCTATGGGCTTAGAGAAATGGGGCCGCCAATTGACCACACGGAAGGAGGAAATTGGGGTCCCAAAATAGGGTCATTTTGGCTGCTTGAAATAAGCCAAAATTCGGTGTGCTCCCAATAGTATATCTCCACGCCGGCTTGGAGATCGGATCCGCCATTCCATACGCGATCCACCAGGAGTCCAATGGAGACTCCCATGTCCTTGGCCCTCAAAGATCTCCATGCCACTCGGCGTGGTGACGATCCCAATTGGGTCCACAAATGTCAAAATTGCAAAATTGCCCACACTCACTTTGGGCTAGCGCCTTAACGAAGGTGGCTCCGCTTCGCCCGCGTGGTGTGTGGACCATGGGGACCATTACCCATAACACCCATGTGATATATGGTCCATTGGTCCATGCGTCCGGCGTGCACGAAGGTTAGAACATGGGGCACGGCGGGCAGCAAAAGAGGAAAAATGCTCAAAATGGCCAAAAATGCGCACACTCATGGTTGGGGCAAATGAGGCACATGCCCGACTCGGACCGGAGTGTGCCATAGGATTGGTATCAAGTCATATATGTCCAACATATCTTTTGGGCGTCGCCCAACTCCTCCGGTATTGGGAATGGCAGGGTCGCCAAGTGAGCCCATGATTTGGGATAGTCCCAAATCGCCAACTTGGCGGCCACGCTGTGCCAAGCCTAAGAGGAGTTATTCGCCGGGTCCAAGATATGTTGGGCACCGAAGTATGTACCCTCATATCATACTTGGGTCATGATGTCAATTGAGCGCAACGTTGAGATATACGGTCGCCACTTGACATCATGACGAGCCAAAAACGGCAAAATTGGCACAAAGATACATAAAAGTGCATTGAAAGGTGCACAATTATATTATAATATCTTCGGCTTGGATCGTGCAATCACTTAATCCTTCTAAACACAATGACTTGACACCAATGACCTTCGATCCCACATATGTGCTCCACTTGGGGCGCCTTGAAAGGTTACGAGCGCCGCTTCCCAAGTGGGCACATGAAAATATGGAAAATTCCAAAATACACACCTTGCTCCCAACGCATCGCTTCGAGTTCACCACACAAGCTTCCCTTCACGAAGGTTAGGCTTGCAATTGACCGTAGGGAGTATGGAGAAGGGGCTTGCACAATATGAGGTCCATTGGCGGGCTTGGCTTGGAGTAATGGACCCGCCAAATGGGCACGCAACACAACACATGGCACATACCACATACTGCCCAAAAAGGTAGCTCCCACCACGATATGTCATGCCCCTCCAAGGGCATAACTTTGTGTCAATCGCTCATAGGAACTCAAGGAGAGTTCCTATGCAACACCAACACTTGCGCGCTACACTCGAAAGTTATCTTAACGCACGCAATATCATGGCCAATGAGTTATAACGCAAACTCTACCCTCTTGACCATGATCCCTTACACTAGCGCGCATGTGTGGAAACGCAAGGCATATAAAGCTTCCTAAATTACGTCGGGAGTATTGTGAATACATCCCACGTTTCTTATCGTCAATACTCGCAAGCGGCACGAGATATGACCCTCACAAGTGGCCTCACGAATCAACTTTGTTTTGCCCATATCTTTAAGACAAATGGAGGGCAGGATAAAAGGAAAGTTGATTCGTGCATAGGGAAGCACGTAGGTCCACTCGAAGGAGGTCAAATCAAGTGCGGGGATGTCGAAGTCGAAAATCCGATTTCGACATCCTGAAGAATTCGGATTAAGGTTGCGAGTATTAATTATGAAAATTGCGGAAGCGTCCATGCAGTTCGTGAAGGCTTTGGAGCCTTCGTGACGGATAGCGTTAAAATTTCCATTATAAACAGTTAAACTGGCGGTTACGGTAAAGTCGCGATCCAACCGCCAGCAGTCAAAACAGTGAGTATCAGAACGGAAGCGTAAAAATTGACGGAAACAATATGAAAATAAAACCCTGTTGATTCCTGACATTCTGATATACATATCTCCGCTGGCGGTGCATCGGTTGCCGATGCGGGGCTTCACGGCACGGAACACGCCGTACATGGGGTTAGTGGACCGGAGACCGGTTGTATGCCGTAACCTGGCCATGGGGTTCTGGGTACCGCTTCAGTAGGGGTTTCAGTGGGGCGAAGTACTCGGCATTCTCCACTTCCTCCAGGCATGTCTGCACGAAGAAGGCGTCATGCTCAGTTTCCTCATCTGAGTCGATAGAGCTGGGGAGCTCAGATGGTCCACACTCAGAAACTCCATCGGGAACAGGTACATGGCAGGGAGAGTTGGGGGCGTTGGTGTTAGTCATAACGTATTCATCTCCCCCGGGTATAGTCTCAATAGCATCCTGAGGTAGTAGTCGATCCTTCAAGTCACCCAGGGTGAGTCCATCGCTTTCTCGTTGTATTGCCTGGCCCAGAGTCGAGTCCAGGTCCTCCCAGGGGATGGAGGTAAGACCTCCGTCCACCACGCTGAGCATACTTCCCCATCAGGGTTTCCCGATGGGCGTCTTACGCCCCAGAGGCACATAGATGGCCTCATCAGGTAACCGAACAGAGCTGATAGTCAGCCTGTCCAGGAGGGTTCGCCAGTACTCGTTGCCCCCATGGCCTTCCAAATCGGGGGAACACAGGACCATACGGGAATGTTCCAGGGCCACCTTGGTCAGGACCTTCCCCAGTTCACTGAACCTGGGGTTCCCATAGGCCATCCCGAAAGAGGGCCAGTAAAATTTGTAACTGCAGTTTTTCCCCTTGCTGCAGTAAAGGTCCAAGACATGTTGCTTGTCGCTGGCGAACGACTCCACGCTCAGGTCTTCTCCGGGGTAACCCAACTCCTTCGGACCTTGGTCTAGGACTCCCCCCAATAGTTGATAGTCCTCAGTTTTGGAGGCCGCCATCATGTTCGAGGGCTCCTCCTTCGATACCCTCAGGTAGCTCGACGTGGACTCTGTCTGCTCCATTGGCACGGACTCTTTGCCATTGCCGTGGTCCACATAGAGGAGGTAGGGCGCTTGTAGCGTCAGGGATTGTATCTGGGAGTGTTGCACGAAGAGGTCAGTCCCCAATACAAAGTCGAGGGCCTCAGTGTCCGTCAAATAGAACCGATCGGCGATAGTTCGGGAGCCCATTGGTACCTCCACTTCACAGTCCCCGCAACTGTGCACCACATGTCCATCCCCATTCGTATAGCCGCGGTGGTCATGGTGTTCTTCAGGCTCCCACAAGGTAAAGTTTTCTCGGCCACCATAGATATGGTGGCTCCAGTATCAAGTACCCCCAGGTATTCACGTCCCCCTAGTCGGATACTTACCCAGAACACCAGGTCCAGGGCCCCACCGGAGCGTCCCCGTCAGAATTCCGCGGGACAGGTCACCTCGAACCCCTTGTTCCGCAACTTGCGGGCCATCCTCATGAAACGGTTTCTCTTCTTGGCGTTGCCGTCATCACCACCTTCATGCTCACGCTCCGCCTGAGTTTGCGAGCGTGTGGTAGGACCAGACTGCCCTCCCGAGGGCTCCGAGTTCCCCCCTGGATTAGGAATGGGGTTGCCTCCGTTCTTGTCCGGGCTCTTGTTGTCCTTATCTGGCTGGCGGTTAGCGCCTCCTCCTCTTCCACCTTGGCTCTTGTCTTGTCCTTTTCCACGTCCTTTTGACTTGCCCTTGCCGGAGTTGTTGCCGTTGCCCTGGCCACCGCCCTTGCCAGGGCCTTTGCCAGGATCCTCGCCCTTCGGCTTCGCCAACAGGCGCTGCTTGTGGTAGCACTCATCCTCGTAGTGCTTCCTCTTTCCACAGAAGGCACGGGTGATAGTACACCTGTAGTGATCCGGCATCTTAGGCTTGGCGCCTGTGTTGGTCCCCTGCCTCTTCCCTTAATTGGACTACGAAGCAGTCTCGCTGCTCGCAGTCGAAGGGGTGCTGCGGGTGGCCATGCTCATCTCTGGCGTCACACCAGAAGAGCTCCTTGACATTGTCCACGATACGGGCGTGCTTGGGGGTAGTCCCCTGTCCAGGTCTGGGTCCTTGGTACCCCTTGCCATGGCTTCCAGAGCCTCTGCCTGCAAGACGATAGGCATTCAGGTGCTGGTCGCTTTCTTTCTCCAGCGCCAGCTCCAAGAGTAGCACAGACAAACCCTCGTAGTTGAGGGCTCTAGCCTTGCGCTCTGCCGTCGACCGGCACTCGTCCCACAGCTCCCAAGGGAGCTTAGCCACCAACCAGAAAAGCAGGTCGTCGCTGCTGTAGGAACCGGGCGTCAGTCATCCAGCCCAGTGATCCAGGTCAGCCAGTAGCTCGGAGACCCTGGCAGGTTTGGGGTTATTGCGCAGCACGACCAGGTTCTGGATCTCGGCCCTGATGGAGAGGTCGGTGTTGTAGGTAGGGTACTGCCTCTCCAAGGCAACCAACACATCGGCAAAGGTGGCGGACTTAGTCACGATCTGCTTGGCCTGCTTCTCCAGGTACTTGGTCTTGCAGCACTGCAGGAGCAGATCACACTTGACTCGCGCACTGGCATGGGTTTGGTCGGTCATTCGGAGGAACCGGGAAAAATTCCCAGCGAACTCGCTGAGATCCTTGCCTGTGAACTCAGGCAGGTTCACCACGATCTTGGAGGTGGCAATTGCCTTAGCCTCCTGAGATCTGCGTGCCTCAGGGCGCTTGGTCTTCCGCTTCTTCTTCTTCTTCCGCCCACTCGGGTTCTCGGGGTCCTCAGGGTCGTTGTCCTCTGAGGGCAAGCAGAAGTCATGGACGGCGGCTCATCATCAGAGGGGTCTCCGCCTAGGTCACTGGAGCCATTGGGCTCCACTTCAAGCATTGCCCTTAGGGCTGTCAGCCCCAGACGGTCCAGCTCGGCTCTCGTGGAAGGTGGGTAGGTAGGTAGGTGCACTCCGTCGTGGAGAGGCGCCCCATGGTTCCCGCTGGCGTTGCCGCTGTGACGAACAGGAAGAGGCTCCGCGCTTGAAGAGGGGAGGCGACTTACATCCCGCTAGACCTCACTGGTGGCCCCCAACAAAGCGGCCCCGGGCAACACCGGAAGGGCTGATCGCCGCCTGCTTGTCATGCCGTGGTGGGCCCCCGTGCTTGCGCACGTCCCCGCCTTTGGGCGGAACCCTAGCGATTCACCGGACGTCCTGGCGTATCCCGTTCCCAAGGCATGCATGCATGTTCCTGGTACTGGGGTTCCGAGGTGCTTGGGTGTCGCACGCTCTGCCTCGAGTCCCAAAGCAGCGCAGGCCTTAGGATGCAGCCTTACCCCTGGTCTCCGGATCTCGTTTGGCCGGGTCACCTGCATGGAACGGGCTGCCTCAGTGCCCGGGCTATGGACACTGGATTTCCTACTGTTGTGTGGCGCTTGTGTTTGGGTCTGGGTTGTGGTTGGGTTCGGGTTTCGGCTGCGCCCCGCCACTCCTGGCTGGGATGTTGGGGTGTGTGTGCGCTTGTGTGCGCCCTCCGCTTGTACCCTGCCACTCCTGGCTGGGGTGTGCGGTTTGGGTGTGTGCGGTTGGGTTCGGGTTTCGGCTGCGCCCGCCACTCCTGGCTGGGGTGTCGGGGTTTGTGTCTGCTTGTGTGCGCGCTCTGCTTGCGGCCCGCCACTCCTGGCTGGGTTGTGTGGTGTGGGTGTGTGTGCTTCGGCTCGGGTTTGGGCTGCGCCCCGCCACTCCTGGCTGGGCTGTTGGGGTGTGTGTGTGCTTATGTGCGTGCTCCGCTTGTACCCCGCCACTCCTGGCTCGGGCGTGCAGCGTGGGTGTGTGTACTTGAGCTCGGGTTTGGGCTGCGCGCCGCCACTCCTGGCTGGGTTGTTGGGGTGTGTTTGTGTTTGTGGGTGCGCTCCACTTGTACCCCGCTACTCCTGGCTGGGGTGTGTGGTGCGGGCGTGGGTGCCTTGGCTCGGGTTGCGGCTGCGCCCCGCTACTCCTGGCTGGGGGGTTGGGTTGTGTGTGTGTTTGTGTGCGCGCTCCGCTTGTACCCCGCCACTCTTGGCTGGGGTGGTGGGGTGTGTGTGTGCTGGTGTGCGTGCTCTGCTTGTACCCCGCCACTCCTGGCTGGGTTGTGCGGTGTGGGTGTGTGCGTTTGGGCTGGGGTCTCGGCTGCGCCCCGCCACTCCTGGCTGGGGTGTTGGGGTGTGCGTGTTGGTGTGCGTGCTCCCCTTGTACCCCGCCACTCTTGGCTTGGGTGTGCGGCGTTGGTGTGTGTGCTGGCGTTCTGGTTTCGGCTGCGCCCAGCCACTCCTGGCTGGGGCTTTGGGGTGTGTGTGTGCTCCTGTGCGCGCTCCGCTTGTACCCCGCCACTCCTGGCTGGGGTGTGCGGTGTGGGTGTGTGTGTTTGGGCTCGGGTTTTGGCTGCGCCCCCCCATTCCTGGCTGGGGTGTTGGGGCGTGCATGTTTGTGTGCGTGCTCCCCTTGTTCCCCGCCACTGCTGGCTGGGGTGTGCGGCGTGGGTGTGTGTGCTTGGGCTCCGGTTTTGGTTGCGCCCCGCCACTCCTGGCTGGGGTTTTGGGGTTTGTGTGTGCTGGTGTGCGCGCTCCCCTTGTACCCCGCCACTCCCGGCTGGGTCGTGCGGTGTGGGTGTGTGTGTTTGGGCTCGGGTTTCGGCTGCGCCCCGCCACTCCTGGCTTGGGTGTCCGGGTGTGTGTGCGCTTGTGTGAGCCCTCCGCTTGTACCCTGCCACTCCTGGCTGGGATGTGCGATGTGGGTGTGTGTGGTTGAGTTCGGGTTTCGGCTGCGCCCCGCCACTCCCGGCTGGGGTGTCGGGGTTTGTGTCTGCTTGTGTGCGCGCTCCGCTTGCACCCCGCCACTCCTGGCTGGAATGTGCGGTGCGGGTGTGTGTGCTTCGGCTCGGGCTTCGGCTGTGCCCCGCCACTCCTGGCTGGGGTGTTGGGGTGTGTGTGTGCTTGTGTGTCAGCCCCAGCCAGTCCAGCTCGGCTCTCGTGGAAATCCCCACGTGGCTGTAGGGAGGCTGCGCCGTTCTCGGTATGAAAGGGCTTCTCGGTATCACAGCAGGGGTCGGCATTGGTCGGCTCCTCAGGCTCCCCAGGGTGTTTGTCAACCCTGCCACCAGATGGTTGGCTTGTACTCGGTGGGGTGAAACCCCCAGGACGTTAGGTGACACTTGGGGAGGAATCAGGGGCTCCAGTTTAGCCCGAATCTCTTGAGTGAGATCACCCACAATTCTAGAGGTGGCCCCTCGGAGTGCCTCATTGATCTCCCACCGCGTCAGGGACCTGTTGGCGGATCTCCCCGATCCTCTATTCCTGCCCCCGCATGACTCAGGGCCTCTCCTCAGCCAACTCAGGGTTGCATACCCAGGAACATCCACATAGGCTCCCGTAGCGGGTAGAGGATGGTGATAGTCTGCCGCATACCAGCGCGGCGCAGAACTGGAGGCCACTGGCTCACTGGCAGTAGTTGCCTCTGGAAACGCAGTGGTAGATGGGTCCACACCATAGGCAGGGTAGCTCGGCATACCAGTAAAGCCTGTGCCCTCAGCCATAGGCGGGTTGGTTATGGGTGTGGATGTTGCAGCCGCTCGGTATGGAGTTGGGAGTGTGGTGGTTGTAGGAGGGGGTGATGCGTGGAGGCCAGAGGCGCTTGGTGCGCCCTCGAAGGCTGACTCACTCGTTGGGTCGTGCCCATGGTCTACTCCTTCGTCTGCCATGCTTTCTCCTGCATCCTTCTTTCTCTCCGTCTTTCTCTTCACAGGGTTGGTGTCCACCTCCTCAACTGAGAGGGCCTTGAAGGCCGACTGAAGTCCCTCCAGCGAGTCATCAACCACATCTACTGGCCCATGTAACGGCACCGAAGGTACAGCGCTAGGTCCAGGGGCAGGTTCACCAGGTACTGGCATTTCTGGTGCCTCAGGCGCCGTCCTCGCGTTGGTGTCCTCCTTCTTTGTGTCCATATTCGCCCTTCTTGCTTATGACAGTACTCCGCGCACTGGATGTAGGGCACAGGGTTGCTGCCGGTACGCAGAGACTGTCTGCCTCTTGCTACCAGAAAGTTTTATAGTGTTTTCAGCACTGTGTCTTTGATGTGCCTCTCCTACTGCTTGCTGCTGGTGTAGGGTTCCTCCTACTAGTTTTTGATGAGGAAAATCTCTTATTTGTTGAAAGACAACCACTCCAGGATACCCCCAGCAAGAGATAAGCAAGTAGAAGATAAACAGGATCAAAGCATGAAGGGCTGCAGCCACAAAGGGTTAGATAAAGACAACTATCAACAATAGACCACAGCAATTAACATTCAATGCAACTCAGGATAAAATATTTTACATGTTTGAGAAAGACTGATTGGAAAACTGCCCCAAGGACTCACTCTCTCCCATAGTGTCATCTAGAGATGTGCACTCTTTGTTTTTGGGTCCCATAGGTGCTGAGCTGGCATGGGTTGTGGCGCTGAGGTCACTGCCATGTCACATGGCATATCTCTACTTAGCTAGGCTGACTGGGTCTTGAACCCCGGACCTCTCAAAGAGAGGTGCCCCAGCCCCCTAGGGTGCATGCCACTAGGATAGCTAAGAATTCATGAGAAAACATAGATAAATTCATAGGCTCCGCCTTCAGTATATCAGTGCCTCAGTCACCCAGGAAAAGATGTTTTAGTGCATATAGCTTGGAGATTAAGGGGTCCACACTGCATCCTGATTTAGTGTTTGGTTCTATAGGTCACAATGTGTTATCACCCATTTTGGCTAGGCCAATACTAAGATAAAAATGCATGGGTGCTTAGAGCATCTCTAATACAACTAAAGGATACCCTAAAGCATTGGAAAAGCACTTTTTCTTACTAGCATCAACAATGGTCTGCGTTCGGGACCTCAGTTCAGTCAGGGTTAGACCAGAGTAGAAACACTCTCGGAGGAACGCCCAATGAGCGATTAGCGCCAGTGTGACCTGAGGTGAGATGGGACCACTGTAGACACCCATCGAGTCGAGCTGCAGGCAAGACTATAAGGTCCTTGTAGAAGAGGAACTGGCTATTTTTATACCACTGGTGCCCGTCAATGACACGGGGTTCGAGACCGTGCTGAGGGTCTGGAGATTTTCTTTATAATCTGACTGATAGTCAGTTAGGCTCGATCCCTCGAGGATTCCAAAGTCTGCATAGACAGGTCAAGCTGGACATCCATACGCTGGAAAGCCTCTTTGGCGAGTGCCTCAGAGCTCTCACCAATAAGCGCATCGAAGTTGTTGCGCGATATGTAGTCAGACAGTTCATTTTTTATACCGGAGATATGATGGATTGTCAGCCTGAACTGGCTAGCGTAAGTCGTCCACCGTTTTTTTTACACTTTCTCTGGTGGTGGGCCCTTCTGAGAGGACTTCACCGGTTCCTGGTCACAGAGCCAGACAATAGGCTTAGATCCCAGGAGTCGGGACTGGGATGAGAGCACCAGCATACCAGCCAGGAGCTCCTGGTCGTAGGTGCTGTAATTGGAACGCGCTGGGTGCCATTTCCAGTTCCAGTGTCCGAGTGGTACAAGTCGCTACTCTCACTCGAAGGATAGTCGTGTTTCAGGGAACCATCACGGTTCAGTCCTGTGGTGCGATAATGGCAATGAGTTAGTTCAGCTGGGTTAAGCTCTTGCCATTGGTATATAGTTCCACCCCCCCTACATCACTGGCATCAGGGATCAGGACTATCGCGCCCTTAGGGCGGGGTACGCCCAGGCAGTTGGAGGAGGTAATTTTCTTCTTCAACTCCTGGAAACACTCCTCCTCTCCCGCAGTCCACCTCCAGGGAGTAGGTTTCTTGATTAGGTCAGTGAGAGGGGCAGGAGAGTAGGTATAATTGGGGATGTGTCGCCTATAGAAGTTACAGGCGCCCACAAAACTCCTCACGTCGTGTAGACCCTTCTTGGGGTCATGACGAATCTGAACGTCCTGTAGGGGCTGCATCTTAGACGCGGCTGGTTTCCACCAGCCATACCCCACCTCGAAACGCAAATACTCCATCTCCTCTTTCATGAACTTGCACTTTTCGAGTTTGATTCGGAGATGGTTTTCCTGACAAACAATGAAAAACTCACGGAGAAGAAGGACATGGTCGTCTTGGGTGTTGGTCCCCAAACTCACGTCATCGATGTGGGCCTACATTTCTGTTCCTCAGGAAGTCAACTCCTGTACTAGAGGTCTGCGCCTCAGTATGTACAAAATTTTGTTCATCAGTTCTTAGAAGAGAACCGGGGCATTAGCCACCCCAAAAGGCATGTCCTTCCATTTAAACACACGGCCCTTAGGGGTTATAAAGGCCAGCAGTTCCTGAGCTGCGGCTGTTAGGTCAACCTGCCAGAAGCCACTGCGTTTGTCCATTTTGGTTTTGTACCGGCATTTGGCAATACGCTCCAGGGTGTTTTCCATGTTGAGAATACTCCCCGTGTGGTTTTGGGCTTTCTGCTTGACCTCACCATAGTCAACAACCAGTCGCAGGGCAGTCGATCCAGGATTGGCAACCAGGAAGCAGGGACTGCAGTGGTGGGGGTAGTCCCCCTTTTTATATTCTTCAACGAGGCCAGCATCAATACATTCTTGGATCTGGCGCTCGATTTCTTCAACCCTAGGGGCCCGTTTTGACATAAACGTCAATGTTGAGTACCCAGGACCCAGAAGAATTGTATTTTTGCCAAAGCGAAATTTTGGCGCAATTTTGGTTTTTATTGGTGTTTGAGAATCTACATTTCTTTACCCTTTCCACCGGTGATAGGCTGAGGACACCATGGAGACACATTTTTCTGCCTCCCGTCATTGCCGTTTTAAAGGTTCAACACCGCCCAGCACCATGGCACTCCCATCCAAACAGCATCCCAGCAGGCACTGGGTTAACCTGTTCCTGAGGAGCGGGATAGGGAGGAGGTCTCACTCGCGTCTTCTCAAATTCAGGTTTCAGTTTCGGGTCCATCTGGGCCAGTTTTTTACAGGACAGGGGAGGGGGCAGGGCGCCGAACACCTCCTCATAGGTTAGGAGCAGGTTCTGCAGTCGGGGGTCAAGGTTCAGACTCTCGATTTTCTGCAGGAAATCCACCTCAGCATGGAGGTTGCTCTTACCATGCACTTTCTTTTTCTGCCGATCAGCCGTTTCGGCAGGTACTGAGCTATCATCCCACTCAGGGGAGGATTGTTGCCCATACTGCAGAGAATACACTAGGGGTATCTCAGGGTCAGGTAGCGTGTAGGACTCATCGTCCTGCTCAGACCAGATGGGGGATTTCCACGTCTGTCTGAGGTATTGCAGCCGCTCCTGGCGCTCAATACCTGCGGCCTTAAAAAACAACAGCCGTTGGAGTTCCTGAGTGTCATGCTCCGACAGTGGCATGTTATTAGAAGCAGGCCGCGCTAGAGCATCAGGACTCTGAGACACGGGTTCACCTGAGCACGTCTGATGCATGTGCAGCACAGGTTTCTCAGCAGGGGAAGTTTGTTCTGAGGTTGACTCTAGGTCTACCTCCTCCAGCAACAGCTGGGCCAGGAAGGCACTGTGTTTGAGTTCAACACAGCTGGGATCAACAGCAGGGATAGAGCTGGCGACTTCAGACAGTTGGTCGGCAGCATCCTCCTTCACAGCAGCAGGTTCCAGGTTGCCATCAGGGGATTCACACCCTGTAAGTGTGGCAGAAAGGTGCTCAGGAGATCGTTTTTTGAGATCAAAAAGGGTCACGCCACGATTTCTGGCCATGACCTCTTTAAGTAGCACCCGATCCAGATCACACAGGGGTACAGGGTTCAGGAATCCATCGACAATGGATAAGAAACTGGCCCATTCAGGGGCCTGCATTGCTGGGTCTGACTCCTCAGCCACATAGATGGGACCGTCGGGGAGTTGTACTCCTCCCACAGTCATTCGGTCCAGCAGTCGACGCCAATAAGCGTGTTCACCTGAACAAGTCCAGTCAGGGGTGCACGTGACAAGCCTTCCTCCCTCATAAGCGATTTTGGTTGGAATCTTCGCGAGCATGAGAAGGGAGGGTTAGCATAAGCTAGGCCCATTGCTTTCAAGAAGAAACGGAAAGTGTTATTCAAATCTTTCGAGCAATACAGCTGCATGATGTGCTGTTGTTGGCTCGTGAACAATTCAACCTGGATCTCATCCACAGATACCTGCAGGGCCACCAGTCCATTTTCAAGCACGTGACGGGCCAATTGGCAGTTTTCAGTACGATAGTTAGTCTTTGCTGCGTAGCGTAGCCTAGACTCTTTTCGTGCTGACAGCTCCAAAGGTACGGAGAAGAGCCCACTGCCAAAGTCGCAGTATAGAGAATAGGGGCGTTGGAGAGACAACATTTTTACCTGGGGGTTTCTTCGTAGGAAGTCTGTGCCAATGACGATGTCAAAGGTGTCAGTGTCCAACACTCTGCAGTGTTGAGTCACGGTTTCGTCGCCAAGACAAATAGTCACATCGACACCCCCCAAGGAATGGATGGTACGCCCATCCCCTACTGTTATGGCCACTGTCTTAGTTTTCTTGAAAGTCGTTGGCATGCGCCGGATCATCATAGAGAGTGTTGCCACGGTGTCAAGCACTGCACGAAAAACTTGATCCCGGATTTTCACGAGGATCCAGAAAACCAAGTCCTCCTCTTCACAGCCGCCCCCCTACTCCTCAGCAGGGAATTTCCCATCAACCCCTGCAGCCATGAGGGACTTGGCCATCCAGGCTAGTCGCCTCTTCTTGGAGTTAGACCCCTCAGGGGAGGCGTTATCCCCCTGTGGGCGCTTCTTGGGGTCAACATTGGCAGGAGTAGGAGAAATAGCGGGCGCTGATGACCGCCTCTCGGGGTTCGGGGTTCCACCCTTGCCATCCCCCTTGCCTCCTCCTTTACCACCCTTGTTCCCATTCTGCGGTGTTTTGGAGAGTGTTTGGGCTTTCTGGCGTTCAGCCTCCTGCCGTTTGTGTTTGTCACTCTCACGTTTTTTATGTGACATTCGTCCTCGTAGTGACGACGTTTGCCACAGTACCAACAGGTCATGGTACACCTGAAATGATCATGATGGGTCACTGTTTTCCCATCTTTAGTGTGCTGCTGTCTTTTCAGTTGCAGCACACAACCACTGCGATGGTCGCAGTCAGGGGCATGACAGGGTCCTTCCTTGTCATTGACAGGCTTACAGTAGAAGAGTCGGGATGTGCGTGTTTCAGGTTTAACCTCATTCATGGCACGCAGGTTACCCCCTCCTTTACCACCATCCTTCTTGGCGTTAGTGGGACTTTTAGGCCCTTTCCCTTCGCCACGTTCAGGGGTAGGGGTGCCATCTCGACTCAGGTGTCTCTTGAGGAATTTCTCCTTATGGGAGTCATTGTGCCTTTCATGGGTGAGCTAGATGAGGAGGTCCACAAGGTCATCGTACATGTGGGTCCGACTCTTCCTCTCTGAGCTGGTGCGGCAATCATCCCAGGTACGTGTAGGGATTTTACTCACGAGCCACAGGTGGGGTTCTGAGGGTCCATAGGAACCCACGTTCATTCGTGAGATTAGATACTCCACGTCGCAGACATATTCAGAGACTCGCGCAGCAGAAGGAAATTCAGGGAGCATAGGGAGCTCCTCAGTCTGTGTGCGTACACTGAGGTCTGTTTCATAGACGGGGAAGGTTTTCACCAGTCTTTGGAGAACCTCGGCCCATGTAGAACAGGTTTTCTCCGTCTGCTTCACCTGTTTTTGCAAAATTTCATTTTTGCATGAGCGTTTCCAAAGAGAAAATTTAGTGGCCACATCTACATGAGATTGGCCGGTAAGCAAAAGAAACTCGGCAAATTCCTCTGCCCATTCGGGCAGGTTTTTCGGGTGGAACCCCGGCAACTCTAGCTGGATGTTTGCCTGGGCAATTGGTTTGCCACTCTTGCCACCCCCTGGGGTTAGGCCTGAAGGGGGAGATGGTACGCCAGCCAGGGGTGCCAGAGCTGTTAGCCCCTTTTTCTCAGTCTCTGTCACGGGCACGTCCTGTAGCTCAGTGATTGGGACTGTTCTGGCACGGGGATGAAAAGGACTGGGGCATGTGACCTTGTGTAGCAACCTGGGAACCCTTGATCGATTGAGATCATCAGCAAGCGTGCTCCATCCGGGTGAGGGTGAGGCCAGCGCTGGCTTGGGTACGCGTTCAGTGATACCCAATTTTGCCTTGACAGCCCCAGACAGGGCTGTCACATCTGGACCTTCGGACCCAGACAGTAGTTTGGCCAGTAGTTCGGCCGTACGGTCCAGGGCACCATAGGTTGGCCCTGGGAAATTTGAATCCTCCACATAAGCTGGACACACCTCAGGGTTCCTGCTAGTGGTTGGCAGCTCTGGACGCCATGCTGGCCATCTCGCTTGTCTGGGTAGAGACACAGTGTCGGCCAGGTCCGTAGGTGGGCCGGAGTAAAGGTAGGAACCCATGTCCGTATGTGGTGGGGATCCCAAGGCTTCGAGTGGTTCCTCTCCATCTTCCCCTCGGACGGGCTTGTAGTATTCTGCGTGGAGCAGGTACTCGTCCATTCTCCTTCTCAGTTTGTCTTGTTCCTCAGAGCCTCCAACTGCCGTAGACGAAGATGCGGGGCAGGCTGAACCGGAGATGGAGACAGCAACTCGTCAGCGGAGGTGCTGCAGGCTGTCACCACGGGCCGCTAAGGCCTCTGGGGTTAAAGGTATTGGTATTTGTCTGGGCGCTTCTTGTTCCGCCCTGCTGTGACCTGGATCTTCTTGAGAGCCAGATGCAAGTTCTTAGCTTGGACTGACTCATTGAGATGGGCCCACTGCTGCCCAGCTGTACTCGTGCACTCTGAATTGGCCAAGCCCTGGCAGACAGTTGTACTGATGGTGTTGGAACCACACAAGCGCGCGCGTTCGCATCGCGGATACATAAATGTAGTAATTGTTGCTATTTGTGCATATCAATTACTTCATTACATGCACATTTAGATTCCCCAATGATACAATGATGCCCTGTGCCTGTGCCTGGTTCATGGTGCAGAGGCCACAGCAAATTTTTTTTTGCTGATTACGGTCCTGCTGCTGCGCTACTGTGCAGCAGGCTGGCCAGGGCTATGGCCATTACGGCCTTATTTGGATTTTGGGGCTACTGGTGCCCCTACCTTCACCTTCGGAGTTTATTGGGGTATTTCAGGCTTTCCACCTTCCATTCACCTTCTCCAAGACCACTGCAGTCCTAGGGGCTGCATTATGATCGACTTCATTATCCTTACCAAGTTTGGCCCCACATCCAACCTTGGGGCCCTTTGATCCTCTCCTTCAAGGCCTCCATCCCTGACCACCCGTCTGGTGAGTACCCTGATGACTATGCCTGAAAGCAACTCTGGTTTGGCTGCTTGTTTAGTGGGGGCTGCCGACCCCACTGCCTTCGCCAACTGCGAGTTCGAGGCTGTTTGTTGGGTCGTTTGGGGCGATACAATGATGGTGATACAATGATGCCCTGTGCCTGTGCCTGTTTCAGTGTGGACATATTGCTTGCTGGGTTTGGCTTGTGTACTTCTCAGAGACGGTTCGAAAGGTTCTCAAGGGTTGCCTCTCCTTGGTTACTGCCTTAAAGGTTTTGATGAAATCATGCAGGTTTTGGTGTTGCAAAACAGAACCAAAGCAGCAAGTAGAGCAAGAACAGGATGTGGATCGAGTCAATGAATAGTTTTGAAATCCAGTGTATCACAGAAGGGCTGCAGATAGACAAAGCAGGCTTAAATACAAGGCCCCACCCGGATAGCTGGGAGCCACAGAGGAAAAAAGCAAAAAAGACAAAGCAGTCTTAAGTACAAAGATTCAATCACAATTGAATACAACAAATCATTTTTATGTGAAAACTGGCACGACTCAGGCCTCCAGGTTAGCATCAAGCACTTCATGTGCACTCGTTTGGATGAAATGCAGTTGGTGAGGAATCTCGGGCATAAGAGTTCGGCCAGACACAGAATGTGACGCCAAGCAACTGAATTCAGAAACAGTTAAAAAGTAGAAAAGCAATAAGTGGTAGAATCAATTGAGTATAGGGGTCTTGAGGTGGGAGACCACTAGGCTTAACCTACAAGGCCTTAGGCATGAAGTGCCTGCTTCATTTCAGTTAATCTCCATGAAGGAAGATACATCCGCTCAGTTGAGTGGTAGGGGTGAACTTCATGGGGGGCTAGGGTTATAACCCTGGTTACTTTGAGAAAGTGTACTTTAAACTTCAAAACAGAGATAAAAATGATTAAGTTAGTCTCAGCATCAACAAAAGGGTTTTAGGGGGGGCTTGGCCTGGATCAAGTCCTCCAAGAAAGACATGGCAGTGACTTTTTCTTAGGTCGTCACAACGAGGACGAATGTCACATCAAAAAACGTGAGAGTGACAAACACAAACGGCAGGAGGCTGAACGCCAGAAAGCACAAACACCCACCAGAACTCCTCAGAATAGGGACAAGGGTGGTAAAGGTGGAGGCAAAGGGGGTGGCAAAGGTGGAACCCCCAACCCCCAGAGGCGCACATCAGCGCAGTCTACTTCTCCCTCTCCTGACGCTGCTGACCCGAAGAAACGCCAACAGGGGGATAACGCCTCCCCTGAGGGGTCTAACTCCAAGAAGAGGCGACTGGCCTGGATGGCCAAGTCTCTCATGGCTGCTGGGGTTGATGGGAAATTCCCTGCTGAGGAGTAGGAGTCTGTAGGGGGGCGGCTCAGAAGAGATGAACTTCGTTTTCTGGATCCTCGTGAAAATCGGGGATCAATTTTTTGGGCAGTGCTTGACACCGGCGCAACACTCTCTATCGTGGCCCAGAGCCTGCTAAAGACTTTCAAGCACACTAAGACAGTGGCCATAAGAGTAGGAGATGGGCGGACCATCCATTCCTTGGGGCTTGTCCATGTGTCTATTTGTCTTGGCGACGAAACTGTGACGCAAGACTGCAGAGTGTTGGACACTGACGCCTTTGACATCGTCATTGGCACAGACTTCCTGCGAAGAAACCCCCAGGTCAAAATATTGTCTCTCCAACACCCCTATTCTCTA
This sequence comes from Eutreptiella sp. 'Long Island Sound 2002', assembly GCA_964036045.1. Taxonomy (NCBI): domain Eukaryota; phylum Euglenozoa; class Euglenophyceae; order Eutreptiales; family Eutreptiaceae; genus Eutreptiella; species Eutreptiella sp. 'Long Island Sound 2002'. The sequence continues at coordinate 60,677,372 of OZ038384.1, read as the reverse complement.
CACTGCGACTTTCGTAGTGGGCTCTTCTCCGTACCTTACGAGCTGTCAGGACGAAGAGAGTCTGGGCTCATCTACGCAGCAAAGACTAACTATCGTACTGGAAACTACCAATTGGCCCGTCACGTTCTTAAAAATGGACTGGCGGCCCTGCAGGTATCTGTGGATGAGATCCAGGTTGAATTGTTCGCGAGCCAACAACAGCACATCATGCATCTGTATTGCTGAAAACATATGAATAACGCTTTCCGTTTCTTCCAGAAAGCGATCGGCCTAGCGTATGATAACCCTCCCTTCTCCCTTCTCGCGGAGGTTCTAACTAAAACCGCTTATGAGGGAGGAAGCGTTGTCATGTGTACCCCTGACTGGGGCTGTTCAGGTGAACACGCTTATTGGCGCCAATTCCTGGACCCAATGACTGTGGGACGAGTGCAACTCCCCGACGGTCCCATCTATGTGGCTGAGGATTCAGACGCAGCAATGCAGGCCCCTGAATGGGCCAATTTCTTATCCATTGTCGATGGATCCCTCAACCCTGTACCCCTGCGTGATCTGGACCAGGTGCTAGTGAAAGAGCTCATGGCCAGAAATCGTGGCGGAACCCTTTTTGATCTCAAAAATTGATCTCCTGAGCACATTTCAGCCACACTTACAGGGTGTGAATCTGGTGATGACGAACTGGAACCTCCTGCTGTGAAGGAGGATGCTGACGACCAACTGTCTGAAATTGCCAGCTCTATTCCCCCTGTTGATCCCAGCTGTGTTGAACTCAAACACAGTGCATTCTTGGCCCAGCTGTTGCTGGACGAAGTAGACCTGGAGTCAACCTCAGAGCAAACTTCCCCTGCTAGGAAACCTGTGCTGCACATGCATCAGACGTGCTCAGGTTAACCCCTGGCTTACAGTTTTGACGCTCTAGCGCGGCCCGCTTCTAATAACATGCCACTGTCAGAGCATGACACTCAAGAACTCCGACGACTGTTGTACCTGAAGGCCGAAGGTATTGAGCGCTAGGAACGGCTTCAATACCTCAGACAGACCTGGAAATCCCCCATCTGGTCTGAGGAGGACGATGAGTCCTACACGCTACCTGACCCTGAGATACCCCTAGTGTATTCTGTGCACTATGGGCAACAATGTTCCCCTGAGTGGGATGATAGCTCAGTACCTGCCGAAACTGCTGATCCGTAGAAAAAGAATGAGCATGGTAAGAGCAACATCCATGCTGAGGAGGATTTCTGGCAGAAAATTGAGAGTCTGAACCTTGAACCCCGACTGAAGAAAATGCTCCTGACCTATGAGGAGGTGTTCGGCGCCTTGCCGCCTCCCCTGTCCTGCCAAAAACTGGTCCAGATGGACCTGAAACTGAAACCTGAGTTTGAGAAGATGCGAGTGAGACCTCCTCCCTATCCCGCTCCTAAGGAACAGGTTGAGGAAATCGAGCGCCAGATCCAGGAACGCATTGATGCCTGCCTCGTTGAAGAGTATAAGAAGGGGGACTACCCCCACCACTGCAGTCCCTGCTTCCTGGTTGCTAAACCCCGAACGACTGCCCTGTGACTGGTTGTTGACTATGGTGAAGTGAACAAGAAAACCCAAAACGACTCGGGGAGTATTCTCAACATGGAAAACACCCTGGAGCGTATTGTCCAATGCCGGTACAAAACCAAAATGGACAAACGCAGTGGTTTCTGGCAGTTTGACCTAAGCGCCGCAGCTCAAGAACTGCTGGCCTTTTTATCCCTTAAGGGTCGTGTGTTTAAATGGAAGATCATGCCTTTTGGGGTAGCCAACGCCCCGGCACTCCTCCAAGAACTGATGAACAAAATTTTGTACATACTGAGGCGCAGACCTCTTGTACATGAGTTGATTTCCCGAGGGGCAGAAATTGAGGCCCACATCGATGACCTGAGTTTAGGTACCAATACCCAAGACGACCATGTCCTTCTCCTCCGTGAGTTTTTTATCGTTTGTCAGGAAAACCATCTCCGAATCAAACTCAAAAAATGCGAGTTCATGAAGGAGGAGATGGAGTACTTGTGTTTCCGTGTGGGGTATGGCTGGTGGAAACCAGCCGCGTCTAAGATGCAGCCCCCACAGGAAATGCCGATTCGCGATGACCCTAAGAAGGGTCTACACGACATGAGGAGTTTTGTGGGCGCCTGTAACTTCTAAAGGCGACACATCCACAATTTTACTTACTCTTCTGCCCCTCTCAGTAACCTAATCAAGCAAACTACTCCCGGAAGGTGGACCGCCAGAGAGGAGGAGTGTTTCCAGGAGCTGAAGAAGAAAAATGCCTCCTCCAACTGCTTGGGGGTACCTCGCCCTAAGGGTGAGATAGTCCTGATCACTGATGCCGGTGATGTAGGGGGGGGTGGAACGATATACCAACGGCAAGAGCTCAACTCAGCTGAACTAACTCATTGCCATTATCGCACCACTGGACTGAACCGTGATGGTTCCCTGAAGCACGACTATTCCTCCAGTGAGTGGCGACATGTACCACTTGGTCACTGGAAGTAGAAATGGAACCTGGCGCGTTCCAATTACAGCACTTACGACCAGGAGCTTCTGGCCGGTATGCTGGTGATCTCATCCCGGTCCCGACTATTGGGATCTAACCCTATTGTCTGGCTCTGTGACTAGGAACCGGTGAAGTCCTCTCAGAAGGGCCCACCACCAGAGAAAGTGAAACTAAAACGGTGGTGGACTTACCTCAGGCAGTTCAGGCTGAAAGTCCATCATATCCCTGGTATAAAAAAATGAACTGTCTGACTATATATCGCGCAACAACTTCGATGCGCTTATTGGTGAGAGCTCTGAGGCTCTTGCCAAAGAGGCTTTCCAGCGTATGGACGTTCAGCTGGACCTGTCTATGCGCACAGCGGGAATCCTCGAGGGATGGAGCCTAACTGACTATCAGTCAGAATATAAAGAAATTCTCCGGACCCTCAGCACTGGTCTGGAACCCCGTGTCATTGACGGGCACCAGTGGTATAACAATAGCCAGTACCTCTTCTACGAGGATCGTATAGTTGTCCCTGAGGCACGACTCGATGGGTCTCTACACTGGGCCCATCTCAACTCAGGTCACACTGGCGCTAATCGATCAGTGGACTTCTTTCGGGAATGTTTCTACTCTGGTCTAACTCTGACTGAACTGAGGTCTCGTATGCAGACCATTAGTGATGCTTGTGGCTGTCATGCCAGCAAGCAGAGCGATAGTAGGGATAGCAGACTGATTTCCAGCCTACCCATACCCTATTGTACTATCTCTCTACTCTACGTGGATTTCATCCACGGCCTACTTCGCTTCGGTGGCTATGATAGTTGCCTAGTGGTCACCTGTGGCGTGTCCCGCTTCACCCGTGTGTTTCCTTTCAATAAGAATATCACAGGTGAGCAGACTGTGAAAATGTTGGTCGAACAATGGTTCGGAATATACGGAGCACCTAAACAGGTACACTCTGATGAGGATGTACGAATCCGCAGTGACACAGGATGGTATAGACGAGTGCTGAACGCCCTCAATGTTGAGATAACCACAGGTGTGCCCTATACCCACACGTCTAATCCTCTTTGCGAGAGACAAACCCTGTGGTGCAACAGAACCTGCGAATCTTGATGAAACAGGAGCGTACCAAAGATTGGGTACGCCTAGTGCCCTGGGCAGTTCTGACCATGAACTCTCGAGGAGCTCTTCTACGGGTTTCACCCCCCACGAGCTGTTTCATGGAGGGGGACCTGCTTGGTTCTTCAAACCCCGCTTTTCTGAGGACTTCAAGAGCCCCGTTGGGGATGGGCTGGAACACAAGCAGTCTATGGCCAAGCAGGCTGAGACTAACCTGAGACACATCCGTGAACCTGAAGTGAGCCGACGAAATCGCCGCTGGCGCCCCGCCAATTTCCAGGTTGATGACCTTGTTTTGGTTCACCATTCACGACTACCCTCATGGCCTTGTAACTGCCTACAAGACCCTTATTTTGGGCCCTATCGTATCATCAGGATAGATGGATCTAGGATCCATGTCAGGTGCAGTCCGCTTCCAGGTGGTGAACTGCTCTGTGCTCCTAAACAGTTGAGGCACTACCACTACCCCGATGACCTGTCCTGCCTGGGATGAGTGGCGCCTAAAGGATAAGGAGGTCGAGCGTATCGACCTGGAGAATGCCGCCAGCCCTGAGGGGGCGGACAAACTCGAAGAAATGACTGCCGATGAGTTGGCAGTCGATGTCTACTACGTGGTTGCAGGTATTGCCCGCCAAGAGTAGAAAGAGGGCTGGAAATTCCTTACCCCGTGGGACGAATATGGGCTATGTGAGGCGACCTGGGAACCATCATATATCCGTGCTAAAGAATGGCAACACAAAATAAACACAAGATAACAAAACAAGATCGGGATTGCATATACTCGTCAATGGCAGACCAATCTTAACACGAAGCCTACATTGCTTTACCATTGAGGTATGATCAATCGGCATCAATGGACATGTAGAATGGACTCTCATATATAACTTTCTGACCGATCCGCATTTGCCATTGGAATCTACAGTTTGATTGGAACAATGGCATCAACACATCAAGAATTGTCTGGCCCTTTCAGCTCCAAGTCTGATTAAAGACGCAACCTCTGCAGCTAAGCGCCACTGTAATGGAACACGCGATCTCAGGAGCATTTGCAGCTCATCGCAACTGTCTAATCTGAATTGCAGTCCTGAATTGTTGCACCCATGTCCGCCTTTATACAACCAGATGGGAGTATCAACCCCATCTTTCGCTCCTACCTCGTTGAGAACAACGAGGGACAAGTACTAACCCGTGCTGAGACTCTGTCCCGGCAAAAGAAGAAAAACTAACCTCCTCCGGGTAACGCCCAGCGCATCCGTCCCCCTCGGCTACGGCAGAATGCCCACCGGTGTGTTTCTTTCGTTCGCCGCCAGGGAACTTCAACGCCTGGCTCCTGCCGTTCGGTTTACCTTGTGCCTATCTATAACTGTTTTGTAACCTCCGAGGGGCGGTGAGCACTCTTGTCCTGATAGGTACGCCTGTGTGCCGGTGTGCCGGGACAGGTTCAGGACTCCTGTAGAGCTTCAGTTACGGTGAATGTACTAACCCCCACCCTCAACCGGGTTCGGCGCTCCACAGACCTACACATCCGCTACTTGCGGAGCTCTGCTCCTGCACTAGCTTTGCCCTGCAGTGCCATGCCTATGGTTCCCAGTGTGAGCCAGATGGCCGCTTAGCAGGTTTGCAGCCACCCAGCGAGTGTGTACCTTGTTGACCATGTGGGGCATGAAAACTGCCCTGATGTTATGACCTTGGGGAGCCAACGAAGAGCGGTTGCTTTCTACTCCAGGGGGAAATGACAAGCAAGGTGCTGTGAAGCAAGGTGTGTCCACCCTCCTTGGGGACAAGCGTGCCCACAGTTAGGACCCCTGACTGTTCCAGACCCATGGGGTTCTACCCTTCATGACGGGGTTACCATACCCCTAAGTGTGCTACGTATGTCTCTATGTGTCTCACTTCACTCCCCGGCGTGTCTCCCGGAGACCGGGCTTCGCTGACCTCGGACCGAAGGTCCTAATCCGGTACTATTACCACCCATATGGTGCCCTATTTCTGTGCTGGCGCCGATCCTTTGGGGAAGAAGGCAAAAGCCCTACCTACTAGAGGAAAGGGGTGGCCAAGTGTGCTAAGGGCATACAAAACGCCCATTTTTCTAATGGCCAAAAGCTAACACACACCCCTACCGGCGAGGAAAAGCACACGGAGCAGGTGACAGCACTACACTACACTCACTAATGCCAGCACCAGCCTTCGAAGGCATGGTGAGCACAACCGCACTCATCCTCTGCCAGGCTTGCTGACCCTAACCCCTACACACGCTGCTGGGTGGCCATGACAAAGAGGTCTTGAGCCCTATTGGCCCTCCTGTGAAATTCCAAGAGAACACCGCGCCGCTAGGCAACCGTGGCCCGCCAGGGACGCCCTCGCGCGTTTCCATGACAGGGCTTGGAGGGAGGGAGTGCCGTGTGCACAGCGTGTAGCAAGGGTTGTCCATGAAGATGTCGTACATTGACCCAATTTGTTTGTGTGATCTGCGCCCTTTTTAGCTTGGGCAGAAAAATGGAAAGTCGCCGAAGGCAACTGCTGCTGCACCAATCACCCTGACCTTGCCCACCTGCGAACAAAGGCGGATGAAGGACGGTTAGCGGCTGAGGAACCTAACTACCCTCGCTGTATTATACAGGTCTTCGGGTAGAAAATAATACACTGTCCTCTAACCGTCCTGCAAGCAAGCAAGCTTAAGGACTCCGCCCGTTCCATTACAGAACGTAGGGCGGAGCCCTAGGTAGCCTAAACAAGGGGTTATACCGCGTGCACAGTGCGTGGCCTAAAGCCCTTTAATGCATCGTTTGTATGGAGGGAAGGGACACGAATGACAAAGATTGTTTTTCCTAACTTAACCCACATTTGACCAATCATCACAAAACTCAACCAGGAGGTGAGCTCCTCCTGGGCTAACCTACCTCACTCACCACGCATCATGTGTATGCCGAGGGAAAACGAACGTAAAAACAACCCTAAGCGTTTAAACGGCCCTACGGCGATTTATAAACAACCCTGAACGATGAATGCATCGTGTGTCATGGGCTGGTTAAACGCATTTTGTGAGGTAATTTTGGGGAAATTTGAGCCTTTTTCCTTGGTCCTAGCAGCTTGATCAACTAGTACTCCGGGGGGGAGTAAGAAAAAGTCACTACCATGTCTTTCTTGGGCTACTTGATCCAGGCCAAGCTCCCCCTAAAAGCCTTTTGTTGATGTTGAGACTAACTTAATCATTTTTTATCACTCTTTTGAAGTTTGACGTACACTTTCTCAAAGTAACTAGGGTTATAACCCTAGCCCCCCATGAAGTTCACTCCTACCACTCAACTGGGCGGAGGTATCTTCCGTCATGGAGGTAATAACGAAATAAAGTAGGCACTTCTTGCCTAAGGCCTTGTAGGTTAAGCCTAGTGGTCCCCCACCTCAATACCCCTATACTCAACTGTTTCTACCACTTATTGAGGTTCTACTTTTTAACTGTTTCTGAATTCAGTTGCTTGGCCATGCTGGCCAAGCCATATGTAGTGTCTAGCCCAACTCCCATGCCCGAGATTCCTAACCAACTGCATTTCATCCAAACGAGTGCACATGCAGTGCTTGGAGCCACCTTGGGGGCCTGAGTCATGCCAGTTTTCACATAAAAATCATTGGTTTTATCCATTTGTGATTGAATCTTTGTACTTAAGCCTGCTTTGTCTATCTGCAGCCCTTCTGTGATACACTGGATTTCAAAACTATTCACTGATTCTATCCACATCCTGTTCTTGCTCTACTCGCTGCTTTGGTGCTCTTTTTCAACACCACAACCTGCCGGATTTCATCAAAACTATTAGGGCATAAATCAAGAAGATCTTTCTGACGACATTTGCCACAATACCCACAGGTGATGGTACACCTGAAATGATCCTGTCACTGTTTTCCCATCTTTAGTGTGCTGCTGTCTTTTCAGTAGCAGCACACAACCAATGCGATGGGCGCAGTCTACTTGCTGCTTTGGTCTTGTTTTTCAACCCCAAAACCTGCAGAATTTCATCCAAACTATTAGGGCATAATTCAACAATATCTTTCTTGTGCTAAGGCCGCGGAAGACGACGATGCCCTCCCCAAGAAGAGACGGAAGGCTACTTTTGTGCCCCCCGATGTCGAGTGCAAACTTTGCTTTGCTTTCAAGAACCCTAGTTACTCGGCAGATGAGCCTCTAAGTAAGTCCATCAAGTTCCATCCTTGGGCTTTGGGTTGAGTCGTTTCATTTGATGAATTCCGATTCCAATTAGACGTCTTGGTTGCCACCCGGGGCCGATGGAGCATGTACCTCTAATGCATCACCCGCTTCCAATGTTGGCATACTTGCCTCAAGTTTGCCGCCTGTAACACTGCCCCTTCCCGTGTTTTCGGATATGTCGTTTCCTTCTTTTCCTATGGCACTCGAAGAACACCACAAAACTCGCCGGTGGAGCCAAGGTACGTCCCGAGAGAAAAAAACTCTCCCCGAAAAATCAGAGAAAATTTTGATGAAATTTTACCAAGTCAAAATGAATCATTGCAAAATGTTTCAAGACTCATTGGACATGATTGATGTTCAAACACATCGTTGAAAAAAATTGTTTGTAAAACGGCCGGGGTGGCACCAAGTTGCCAATTTTGGGGGATGGACGCATATGACTGTGTATGCAAGTGTGCACTGGGTGACTTTTGTATAAGTTTGTGGTATTGTACCACCTTTGTGGGCTTTCCGGCCCCACGTTTGATGTACATATGCCCATTGATGCCCCGGCGCACACTGAGTGGTAATTGGTAAGGATCCCGAGCCGGGGCGCTCGCCCCACCCTTGTTTTTTTTGAAAACTTTGAACATACTAGGACGAATCAATAAACTCAATGACAGCCGGCGGCGGCTTTGCTCCAGCGGTGTGAGCCCTGGACTCGCAGTAGACAAGCGTGGGTTCCAAACCCGTTGCGGGCGACAACGATTGTGGCGCCGGCGGTGAGATTTTCCCAATTTTTGAACAAAGTGTAAAGTTTTTTACAATGAACTTTTGACGCAAGCCTAAAATGAGTCTACTTCAGACAGCTAAATCTGGGATCCCGTAGAAAATCCTCTCCCTCTCACCTGGAATTCCATTCTGCATCCACTACTCCTCACCACGGTAGAGAAGCAGAAATCCAACGTGGATATGACAAGCAGAACCTAAAATTCACCGAGGCAAGTACTTACATAAGCACTGCCTAATGACATAAGCAGAACCTCCATTCCTAACGACTTGGCAATTCTTACCGAGTGGATGTCGAGTCATCATATTGTGAAATTGGACCAATTTTTCATCATTTTTTGTTTTGTTTTCCGTTTCTTTGTTTTCTTGGGAAACTTGGCACTGGGTGTACCACACTCATGCCAAATGAATGCGGAAACATGTTAGTGCCAAGCAATGATCGCGGAATAGGCGGTAGAGAACCAGGGAGAAACGGTGGAAAACTACTCGAGCTAGAGCTTGAGCTGGAGCTGGAGTTGAAGCTATTGCTAGACATGGCCATGAAGGTGGAGTTAGGAACCGGATTGCCAAAAAAATCTCGAGGAATGTTCATAGTTCTTTGTTTTTTGAGAAGATTTGTTGCTTTCTCCTTGCCTTTGCCGGCTTTGGGTTTGGCGTCGGGGGGCTAGTTCGGGGGGGGGGGGGGGTGCTTGTGGTGGAGGCTTTGGTGCCGGGATTTCAACTTGGGCGGGATTGCGGGTGCACTTTGTTGTGGCTCGTCTGGGCTCGGGATGCTTCCCAACCCCACCTCCACATTTAATAATGCGTCTTTCTACAAATCAATTTCAGCTCCCATCACTGATTCGCTGCCTATGACCGCAGCCGATCGCTCAGCGCCACCGTGGCAGTGCTGACAGGGAATCGAACCAACGACTGCCAAAAAAAAAGCAACGCGGAACTGTCGCGCGCGTCTTGGTACATTATAAGCAACAGTCGGCCTGGAACAAGGTCTGATTCCAAATAAGCAACGTTGCTTCTCTACTGTGGTACGGAGTAGTGCATCACTGCAGCTGCCATGGCGTCCAAATGCGGGGTCAAAACTCCGCGGCAGCCAAGAGAAAAGCCCGAAATTTGAACGCGGGTGTAAATCAATGAACAGCCGCTGGTAGGGCAGCCTACTCCCTGTGGACAGAGCGCGCGAAAATCAACAGTTTAAAAATTCATTTGGGACATTAGAAGATTTGTCCCAAGACTTCAAAATCGTACGTCTTCGGACATTATCTGGACCATTTGGGGCATTAAGAGGTTTTTTTCTGGAACATTACTGGGACCCGAGTATTGGACATTTTACTGTACTTGCCACGTTTTCCCCTGGCATCCAAAACCAGTTCTCTAGTGAGGGGATCACTCTATCCCTATCCCTATCCAGACTGGGGAATATTTCTGTTTTCGGGGGATCACCTCATCACACATGTAGCATACACTTGATTCCACCTTAGGTCTACATGGGGCCTTCTTGGGCTTCTTTGCACGTGTGAAGGGGTTAGGCACATCTTCAAACACTTGATTGTTTGCCGCACCCTCCTCAATTGGTGGGGCTGCACAAGCTGCTTCACGATTTTCATCATTACCTTGTGCAAGTGAGGAAAAGACATCCCCCTTTTCAGACAATTGGGTTGGGGGGAACTCTTCATATTCATTTGCGTCATCTACCGATGAGGAAACCATGTAAGTATTCAACAAGTCGCAACAATGTGAGCACAGCAAATCATCATCTGACATCGTATATGTACTTAGTTGACGATTGTCCATTTCGGGTGGTGACTCGGGTTCCACTTTAATGGGTGAATCTTGCTTTTGTGGTTTTGGGCTTGGTTCCGCTTTGACTTCCGGTTTGGGGCATGGTTCTGCTTTGATTTCTTCCTCCTCTTTGGATTGGGGCACAATGTACCCACCCATATTCTTGCCCGAGTATACCCGCTCAAAAAGCGCAGAATTTTGTGCTTTCTTGAACATTCTTATCCCGCGAAAGTGTAAAAAAACTAACAAAGTGCAAAGTTTCGCGCAAAATCGACAAATTTTACGCTCTTTTTTGCACTATGTTGCAGGATTTCGCAGTTTTGCCCATGTCGAAAGTGCAAAGGGTTAGTTAGGGTTAGGAAGTGCAAATATGCAACTTTTTCTGCAAAGTTTGAGTATACTCGGACAAAACCCAGAGGAGTTGTGAAGGCACAGGTCTCCAAGCTTGGATGGATGACCGCCACATTTGTGCCTACCAACAAGTGGTTTGGTGCATCGGAGAGGTCCTTGAGCCAAGGGCCTGGTCGGGTGTGCCGACCTCAAGGAGCGGGTGGACAATTGTGATCCCACCATGTCACCAAAGCCCATTGATGGCAGCCTTTGTTTTTTCTGACGAACAACGATTGTTCGTTTGGGGTCCATTGGTTTGTGTTGGGGGAAGTTGTTGAGCCCTCCATGCATGTGTATTTGTGAGAGCCAAGGGAAGTTGGTTGTACACGTTGCCTCTTATTCAACAACTTTGCAACAAAGGCATCCCACTACCCGCCAAGTCTTTGGATTTCCAACAATTTGACGGTTGGACTTGCGGTGATCAGTCCCGAAGTTTGCTTATGCAATTGTTGCAAACGGACCCCGTTACTAATTTGGGCAAGTACACCCTTGAACGCATGCCACCCGCCTTTGTGACGCTCGTTCAAGACATTATGAACGGCGCTCCCTCGGTGCCATGCCTGTATTTTTGGGTTTGCATTGCCTCTCCCCTCTCCTTACTATTACAACAACTAACCTATCGTTTTTAGGTGCATGTATCCAATATTCATTGGTTCCCGCTCAACCCCTTCCTCTCCTATTCACTCTGCTCCTTGCCCTCTGCTGTCCACCAATCTTTTGTGTGTTTACCCCTTCCTTCTCCACCGAACTTGATAGACCCCAACCAACCAACTAATCTCTGCTAATCTTTTGTGTGTTTGCCCCTTCCTTCTCCATCCATCCCTTTAAACCCTAACCATCCAACCAATCCGTTGCACACCCGCTACTTTCAGTGAATGCCCACCCATTGGTCTCCTCTCCTTGTTATCATCCATCTTGTCCGTGAGTTTGCCTCACTTCACCTCACCAAGTAGCAGTTGCGGTCAGATTGGATTTTTTTCCCTCATCACTCGTGCGGACACAAAAAAAAGAACAATGCTGGGGGGATGCACTCGCGCTGACACTCAAAAAAAGGAAGAAGAAGAATTATGCATGTTTTTTTTTTCCTGAGTGTCACCCGCTTGACACCTGTCAACACTCACATGACACTTCCCCCGTTGCCCCCCCCCCCCTTTATGGCCATGCCAATCCAATGGGAGGAATGGACCCCCTTTGCCAAATGGGCCCCCCTCTTGGAAAGAAGAGTCACTGCCCATGGAGGCCTGGGGGGGGGGGTCAGCATTGGAGATTTGGTGGCTTCTTTTTTGTGAAGCAAGGCAGGCCGCATGAGTGCCAAAGAAAACTCATGTGCCTCAGTCAAAGACCGTGTGCCTCAATTGGAGACCCACAGACTTCTTGGGTTATTTCATGATTGTTGTATGCCGCGGGGCCAGGTATTCATTGACTACGTCCAGGAGCCCAAGAAACCTCATAATTGGGCCAACAGTGTCAGCTATCCTACAAGGTCTGAGGAGTCAAGGACGCTGCTGTCCCACACTCCCGTGTTGGAATTTGTTTTATGGGCTGTGCTTTGGCTAGCTGTGGCCAGCATGGGCTGCGCGGAGTTCACAGATCTCCAAGCAGACCGGGGGCAGTGTGATCAGGAAGCGTGCCAAGGGCGAAGCATAAGTGCATTTTCCGTGTCCCACGAACAATCCTTAGCATCCAACGGTGTTGATATGGTGTGCATGAGAGACGTTCTGGCTCAGTGTGTTTTCCACTCGCTCCCCATACCCCTGCACCTGAAACGATACCTCTGTGATGTCACGCGAGTTACCTTCCGAAAAACTAGAACTGTTGGGTCCATCCTCTGTCCCTCCAAGGTCAAGATGTCAATAGATGAGCTATGTAAAAAGGCTCAGGAACCATGCCATTGTGCCGCTATGGCAGAACGGCCAGGTATCCCCTTTGTGAATGGACATTGTGTTCTTCGGTGCACTGACCTCCTGCATAAAACCTTTGGCCCGCGTGCCCAGTGCGTGATCCTGAACATGACCAATGATGTCCTTCCGTCATGGGAATCTGTACATACCGGTATAGTGTCCAGTCTACGCAAAATCTGCAGCCAAATTGTGCCCAGTGATATTTGCTGCGACCCACTATACTCTGAATGTCTCTCTGTGGCAAAACGGTGGTGGGGGATGCAATCACTTATGGTGCCCTGGTACATGCGTGAAGGTGCGTTACGTGAGTTTACACGAGAACACTCAGACTGGTGTTTCTTGCAGTGCGACAAAAACACCGGACGCCCCATGGCCATGTGTCCAAAACTTTGCGCACCATGCCTTGTAAATAATTATACTGACGAGTCGCAGTTTGAAACTTTGATGGTACACGACTCCCATATGAGGCCCAGGAATATGCCTTGCAGCTTCTGAAAACTACAGCCTTTGAAGCGGGTTTGCACCGGATGTGGAAAGGTGGCCCCTCCAAATCAGCACCTGTGTCTTTTGTTCTCCCCAAGAATAAAAGCAACAAATTTGCCGATAAGTTGGGCTTCAGGACCCTGTTTAGCCACTACGCGCACCCTTTGCGATGGTGGGGACGGCTCATAGGCCGATGCCTGAACCAGATGGTACGGGCCTCAGACAGCTGCTTGCCTTCCTTATATGCCTGATATGAAGGACCTGCTCAGGGCGGTCAGGTATTGGAATTCCCGATTACAGGAGCAACATGCAGACCCCCGCACCCGGGGTTTGGACATCGAGCTCTGGGAACTCGACGTGGTTCAAATGTACCCGTTGCTTGATAGGGAGCAAGTCCTGCGCGCGGTATCAGCGGTGCACCAGGCGATTGTCAGGGGCCAACGAAAATACCGCAAAGCACGTGATCCTGAATTGCTGTTCTGTATTAACAAGTGTGACAGGAAATTGGACCGTACGGGGGGCGGGGGTGACAGGTCCTGCTACCACATGATCCCGTTCTCTGAGGTGCTGCGCTTTGTGCGCTGCGACCTTTTCCAAAATGACATTTTTGTTTTTGGAACGTCTGTCATGCGGCAGACCAAGGGTGTGGCCATCAGGGGCACCTGCTCTGCCCCACTGGCCAACTGCTATTGCATGCTAAAACAAAATGAATCATACTCCCATGTCCGTCCATATGCCCTGGACCCAGGCACTAACCTCCACCCCATGCACTTACCAGCTCAGCCAGTCAGATATATGGACAATGTGTTAGGGATTAAGTTTGCCCAAGGGTCGCTTGACATGATGAAAATTGCTATGGAGGATATTCCTTTGGCTACCGGGTACGGGAGGTACACCGGTACCCCCGAAAATGCTCGTTGGGGAACAGGGCGCACTGTAGAACGTCGAGGACGCAGGCGCTTGGCAACGTTGGGGAACACATGGGAACATGTGTACCCGCGTTTTGTACCCGGGTACACAAAATGTTCCCCAGCGTGCAGAACGTCCCCGGCGTCTGGAACGTTCTACACCGCAATGCGGGGGAACATTTTATGTACCCGGGTACAAAACGCGGGTACACGTGTACCCGGAAAACGCAACGTTGGCAACAACATGGGAACAAATCATGGGGTGGGGGTTCACGTGTTTCTTTGGGGGAGGGGTTGTATGACCTCATTTACCCCCCATGGCACAGCCCCCAAGACGTTTCGATGTCTTCCACGCTTCCGGTCCGTGTCTGACCCATTGTTCCTCTACGGGCCACTTTGTTCTGCTCCCTGGTTACACATTGGGCTTTTGTGCTTCTTAGGGTTAAGGGTTATGGGTCAGATTATTGTTCAATGTTCATTGTGATAGCAACCAAAGCACAACAAACAATGGGGGGTTGATGTAGCGCGTTGGGGAACATTTTCGGGGGTAGCCAAAGGAATATGTACAACTTGCAGCTGCACGTTGAGGGCTCAAGAAAAATGTGGCCCTCGCTCCTCACCACGCTCCGAGTGGAAGGCGATCAGCCACTTTAGCGCGTCACCCTTAGGCTGCAGGACAAGCTTGACAAGTTCCCACATTCTTTCCAAACAGTGTACAGATATCCGGACATGGGCACAGCAAAAGCCAGCCGCACGCTTCGGGGCCTTGTTCCCAGATTAGCAAAAGATGCCATCTACTACAGATCAGCGCTGGCAGACCTCAAGACGAATATTCACATAATTCAGCGTGACCTAGCCTGCAAAAACTACCCCAGAAACTCCTGGTACCCGTGTCTCAGGCGGAACCTCGAAAAGTGGGGCGTCAGTAGACAGGTGCTGAATGAGACCCGCAAATAATTGGGGCTTACAGCCATGCATCCAGTGCCTTCACTCGGCCTTTGGTGGTTGACCCTGTGTGTCTTTTGCTTGCTGTTATAATTATCCCTGGGCAACCCCTGTCTCCCACAGATGGTGTGCACTGGCAGCACGTCACAGAACAGCAACCCCCGTGGTTTGGTTGGTACGTGAGGGCTTCTCGATTTTACCTTTGTGAACGGATGTGTGGAGGAGCGCACGGCCTTGCCTTGTGCTGTGCACCCTCCCACTGCTCCTGCTCTTTGCTACAGAAAGCCCCCGGCCGGGCTCAGGTTTTGTTATTGTACTCTCTGCCACATGTATAACAAGGGGTCAGCATTGTGACTGTTGGACCGTTTTGCTGCTCTGGCTGTACTTCTTGACAACGTGTGCTCTGGGGAGTCAATAGTTTAACGTTGAGGCCTCCGTGGACGTAGTGAGAGAGTTAGAACAAAGGATAAGACAGATTGGGGCAGTGCCAGAGGTGCTTGCCCTGTGCCCTCTTCCTTGGCGTTGTGCTACGCTGGCATTCACGAAGTTGGTCGACATTCTGAACTTTCCTCAATGTCAAACCTAAAATGGGGGTGGCAGAACATAGAACTGGGGCCTACAGCAGTGACCAATGGCAGGTTGCCACAGCACCCGCGCCATTGCGTCATGTTTAGGTGACAGGTGGTTTTTCTGGTGTAATCTTGAATGTAATCCTTATACTCATTGTGACTGGGATGGTGCCCTCTCACATGACACCATTCATACCTCCTCAGGGTCTCAATTGTCTGCTGAGTGACATGCGGCCAGCCCAGACCCGGTGGTTGCGACACATCATGCCATGCCAGCCTCTACAGTAATACCCCTGCACTGTCCATGTCCTCCGCGAGCACCGGGGTGGGCTGGGGCACATGGATCCGCCCTACACACTCCCCTCCCCCTCGCTGGGGCCACAGCGCAGTCCTGCATGCGGGGGAGATGCTGGTTTTTGGCGGTGCTGATGGCTCAGAAGCCACCAATGACATCCTCTCCTTCAATCTCGATCTTCCGGCCGCCCACCTCCACGCCATCATCCCCGCCGATCTGAACGCCCCTGCCCCCCGCCTCTTCCACTCCGCGGTGTTGTTCCAGTCGATGATGGTGATCTTCGGGGGCTGGCATCCCGCCAGCTCGTCCGCCCTCAGCGACTTGCATGCCTGGGATTGCAATACTCGCAGCTGGAGTGGCCCAATGGACACTATCGGACCGGCGCCGAGCCCCCGATGGGGGCATAGTGCCGTATGCTATGGCGACCGGATGGTGGTGTTCGGGGGCTGCAACGGCACCGATATGTTCAGCGATCTTTACCTTCTGGACCTCAGCCAGTCCCCAAGTGTTTGGGTAGGGATCACGCACAATACTGGGCTGTCCCCGGGCCCCACGGCAGGGCACACCGCGTGCCTCTGCGGAGACGCCATGCTCGTGTTTGGGGGAAGCGAAAGCATGTTCCCGCCGGGCCGCACGTTCCGTGAGGCCCCTGAGGGCGCCCCTGCCAAAGTGTTCGCGCTGGACCTCGCCAGCAACACCATGCCCTGGACTGTGGTGCAGACGGGAACGGCAGAGGGGCCCACCTCGCGCATGGGCCATTGCGCGGTGCAGCTGGCAGCCACAATGATCATCCATGGCGGGTGCATCCCCAGCAGCACGCCCTCCAGCACCTTGTGCCAGGCATCCCCGCAATGTGTGAGTGATGCTTGGCTGTTGGACTTCAGCGACAAGCCGGCGATCTGGAAGCGGCTGCCAACACAAGGGGAGCCTCCCTCTGGGCGGCAGTACCACAGTGCAGTGCTGCATGCCCCGTTGGGATCTTTGTTCATTTTGGGGGGCACGTCCTGTGACGTCGTCCCCGTTGCAACATTCATGCCCCTGAAGCGCATCACCGTGAAAATCCATGCCATGCGTGCCCTGCATTGCTTACACCTGAAGGCCCTGCTCCCGCTGGACGCCCCAACCTCCCCCATGGATGCCGCCTTTGCCCGTGCGGCTGGCAGCATCCGGCGCGTGCAACAGCAGCGCCGGCTGCACGGGGGACGGATTCCAGCCGCGTTTACGCCTTTGACGCAGTATTTGCCCCAGTACACGAGCAGTTGCCTGAACCTCATCTCTGATTTCCAGGAGGCCTTCGGTTTGCTTCGCAGCGTTGTGGCCTTGGAGCAGATCCTCGAACGCTTGCAGTTGGACATCCAATGGCACGTAGATTTGGCTCCCGTCGATGCAGTGCTTTGTCTGGATCGGGATCGATTCGACGAGAGGGAGAGGGACCAGCAAAAGGACGGGGACAGGGAGAGAGAGAGGGATATGGATGCAGACGGCGAAGGTGGTGGGGACATGGAGAGGCAGAGGGCACAGGAGGACGAGGAGGTGGACCAAACTCCGGAGAAGGACTGCGTGAAGGGTCAGGGCGGGGTCAGTGATGGAGCGGATACAGTCAGGAGTCCTGGTGACCAGGGCGAAACGGACAGTACAATGGGCAGGCGGATGGATTCGAACTGGGGATGCAAAGGGGTAAACAAGAAGGGCCATGGAATGGAAATGGAGGGCGACGGGGATGCGGGGGCAGGCACTGAGCAGCAGGGTCCAGAGGGCAAGGGCAACAAACTCGAGGGCGCGAATGGCGACAGTAATAAAGATGGAGCTGAACATGCGGAGGAGCAAGCTATTGATTCGAGTTGCACCAACCACGCCCCGAGTGCCGAAAACAATTACCAAGATATGGACAATGATAAGGACAGGCATTTGGTGCAGGATCACAGGAGGCCGGCCCATGACCGGGGGCATGGGCATGGCACCGCCGCCGGGATGGCGGCAGGGATGAGCGTGCCTCAGGTGACGGAGACTGACATGGTTGGTAACGAGGAGGAAACTGTGGACGCGGACCACAGCGGCGGTCGGAGACGAGACTCTGGCCAACAGCGGGGAAGTCTCAGCATGGAGTTCACTCGGAACCTCAGCAGCCACCCCGGAGCTGAGGGTGGACCTGAGGGGAGTCCACGGGGGTCCGTTGGCATCAACGAGTTGTTGCATAGTCTACTGTATGCCCCGGATACCCCGGGGTCTGATGACCAGTCCTGTAGCTCTGATGCCACAGAGCGGTCCGCGGTTCTGTCTCCAGAACAGCGTCAGACGCTGTCCCGGCTGATCGCTGCTCGCGACAGAGTCCGGGAGCAGTACATCAGCGCATGCAAAGCGGTTCTGGCGTTCGTCCAGGCGAAAGGGCTAGGGAAAGCCGTGGATGAGATCCGCGACCGGTATCTGCCGGCGCTGCAGACCGTGTGGAGGCTGCTGCCGGACACCACGGACACGGACGCCGAAGCGGACGGCGAGAGCTGGGATTTTCTCATGAGGCAGTACGTGGGCACCGGGATGTTTGACAAGTTGTCAGACGCATTTGCAATGGGGAGCCGGGAAGCCCATGACCTCGTCAGCAGCTTCATGTTGGAGGAGGCCCGGGTGGCCTTCGAACTGAGCGAGAAGACGGACAGCAGCATCCAGAACCTCCAGAAGGGCGTGGAAGGGTTCGTGGAGCTGTTGACCAGACATGTCGAGGACGACGCGCTTTCGATCGATGCGCTGATCCAACTTGTGGAGGATGCCGCCATCTCGGAGCAGCTGTGGCTGTCGCAGCAGTGCCAGCGCGCTGACCGCTGGTCCGTCAAAATCAAGGGCATTGTACATACACTGCTCACAGCCATCTGGGGCGTAGAGCACGGGGCGCGCAATGCCCTCGCCCAGGTTCCATGCCACAGGGCAGGGGCGGTCAATCAGCTAAATGCGTAAGAGCAGGTGCCCAGAGAAGATGGGTTCATGGCATTGTGTGTGGAAGTGAATGCACAGCCTTCGTCCAATCGAACATTTGGGTCCCACAGGAGCCAATCCGGGATTTATGCTGATGTGCGGCCTTCAGCTTTGGTGTATGCAGCAGAGTGCATGTGTGGGGGCAGGGGGCGCCCGTACCAGTGTCTGCCACCATCCGCCCTTGCAGCTCCAACCAACCCACGGGCAGGCTCTACCACCTTAGTGGCGACGGACTTTTACAACCGGACTAGTTGCCAGAGGCGCTGGAGGTTGGGTGGATGGGGGGAGGCACAAAGCGGTCAGGGGAGAATTTGACACAGCATGCGGGAGGTGGATATCCAAACTCAGTGGACCCAAGGGTACCATGGGTCGGGAAATGGTTTCAGCAGAGATATTGGTAGTGGGGCCTTGTTCGGAGAGGACCAGATATGCAACCAGATGGGGTTGGTCCGCTACTGTTGGTCCCGTGTTTGGCATCACAAAGTAGCCCCCTCCTACAGCATTTTGGGGTCCCCATGATGTGCACGCCGGTGTTTTGGAACACATTGAGCCCACAGAGGTGTTTTGTGCGTCTTGCAGCTCTGCTGATGAAGGCTTTGTTGTTCACCTCTGTGCGACACAAGTGGTACTAGGCAGCTGTGCTTTGTCATGGGCCGTCCAGAGTTCGGCACAAGTTGAAGGCAGATGCGCCACGCAGTCTGCACCAGGTTGACAACAATCCGGACAGCATTTGGCATGCCACAAAGGGAGTCACAGAGAATGGTCCCGGTACACAGAGAGGAGCAAGGAGCGCGGCTCCCAATGACGGCGAGGGGAAGCAGTATGCGCAATTTATGCAAGGAAAGTGTGCACGCATAGGTGTTAGTGTGACGGCAGCAAATGGCTGTGCACAGTGCGCCTTCCGGCACCATACATGTACTTCTTGGTGGTGTTGCCAAGAAGCGTGCTGGTTTGCTGGACTCACGTTCCACACGCACATAGAGATGCACAGGCAGATTGAAGCGGTACATCTTTACTAGGCTTGCCGCTATCGTACTCCTCCCATGTTTTGCACCTATGTAGAGTCCAGCGTCAGGAAACTACGGTTTGTTTTACAGTCCCAAGCTCGTTGAAGGACTTTGCCACCCTGGGGGA
This sequence comes from Eutreptiella sp. 'Long Island Sound 2002', assembly GCA_964036045.1. Lineage (NCBI taxonomy): Eukaryota > Euglenozoa > Euglenophyceae > Eutreptiales > Eutreptiaceae > Eutreptiella > Eutreptiella sp. 'Long Island Sound 2002'. Next base: position 60,657,401 of record OZ038384.1, on the reverse strand, counting down.
CAGACTCAAACAGATATAATCCGACGCCTGCCAAAGCCGCGTAAGTCAATGCATGTTCGATGGGAAAGTGACATGCTGGGACGGGCAGCGGGGGAATCAGACGGACTTTCGGATGCGGGTTGGGGATCATGTTTGTGCATGTGTGATGTGTCCAAGCAGGAAGCACGGGGCAATGGAGATGATGATATCTGGCTGGGCCAGTGTTAAGCAACGGCCCGCTGCTGATGGTGCATGCTGGTGGCATGCCCCCCCCTTGCTTGCTGAAACACCCCCTTTACTGCCCATGATGCAGGTTGCAATCCTTCAGGAGGTGTATAATGATATGGTCCGCCACACAGCACAGGCCCCTCCGGTGCAGGAGGCTGTGCAGCACTCCGATCACCTGGACCGCCAGTACGCGCAGTTCTGGGCGGCGAAGGCAGAGTATCACAGCGCCCGCAAATCCAAGTCTGCAAAGCTCTCGGTGGTCGTACGGGCTGAGCAGCGGCTGTCAGAGGAGCGGTGTGCACTGCAGACACTGCGGCGGCAGGACGAGGAGCTGCAGCAGCGGCTGCTGCGGCTGTCACAGGACCACTACCCCGAGCTGCCTCTGCTGCATGCGAAGGTGCGGTGGTTGCGAGAGGCCCTGTGCGGCGATCACACGATGCCAGGAGTGCTCCTCAGCGACCGCGAGATGGAGGAGTACGACCCCATTTCGTGCTGGACCCAGGTTTGAGTTGCATCAATGTTTGTGCATCCAAGAAACAGCGAACACCCACCGCGATCATGAGCTGGGGCTCCAATAACACCCGCATTGGCATTATTCCCACCATTATCTGTGTAGTATCCGGAGTGTTTAAACCCATGCAGTTTATCATGCACACTACAACACTGAATGCCACCCCCAAGTTACTCGGCCCCATAATCCAGCAACACCACCGTACAAGCACACCTCAACCGGGTGCCCTCGTCAGGTGACCGACCTTCCAGGATACCAAAGGGACAGGGACCAATAATGGGAGGCGAGCACAACCACCTGGCGACAGCTCAGCACCCCCGACCAGCCCCTGAGACAACACATGCAACACCATGAGGTCGGCTTGCGCATGGGACGGCGTCATTCCATCAAGTTCACCGGTACAAACAGCCACAGACTGTCTGACGCCCCTGGGTTGGCCAGTACCTGGTGACTGGTGGGCCCGCACTCTGTTGGGGTCCAAGGTTGCCAGAGTCTGGCAGTCTTTTTTGGGGGGATGGGGGCATTAACGACAGCCCTGCCTGCGACGAAGGGGTGGCCAGACATGGGCAGAGCGGAGTTTCGAGGGGTTGACAGCTGCAGTAGACCAGACGCAATCCTGTCCCCCAAATCCTTTGGGCCACCCACATCACTCTTTTACAGGGCCGCCATTTGGTGCATCTGGTGGCCTTTGAGGACCACAAGTACTGCCTAAAGGAGTACGTCGTGGGCTCTGCTGCAGTGTTCCGGCAGGAGGTGCGGCTGCTGCATCGGCTGCAGCACCCCAACATCCTGCAACTTCAAGGACTGCTCTGGAATGAGGCCCAAAGGCGGGCCTACCTGCAGTTCCCCTGGTGCCTGTGCACTATGAAGGACTGGTTGAAGACGCAGCCCTCAGACGAGAATATCCGGATGATGACTTCGCAGGTTAATAGATGCATGAGCACTGCTCCATGTAGTAACAAGGGAGGCTGTCCTTCAGCAAGTGGTGCAGCCAGGCGAAAGGCAGGGCTGATGGGTCCTCATATGCATGCATTTCTTGGAGTCATGTAGATTCTGTGCTGAATGATGAGGGAGGGCAGGGGAGGGGCCAGGTTCAGTGGGGTCGGGGCTCATCTGCCTCCGGGACTGAAATGGTTGGATTGGGCACCCTTCAAATACGGTATTCCTACGATGTCTACCCCAGTCTTTCCATTGGTGCTGGTTTTGGCGTGATTGGCCGGGAAGGGGATTCTGCAGAGCCGGGGGGGTCAGGAACACCCTAAGGCGCAGAGCTGGGCCTCAATGGCAGTGTAGACGCAGTGCACAGGTTGTGGGTACTGTTCACAATGTGTAGCCATTGTGCACAATGCACAGAGACTGTAAAATGTCTGTGCCCATACCCCGCCCAATTCTGGTGGTTCTGTCCATTTTTGACTTTTCGGGTGCGTTTAATGTTCCTCAGCGTACATTACAGTAATTAGTGCGTTAGGCTCACTTTGCGTGTGCTCGGGTGATTTGCGTGCCTGACGATGACCTTAGCGTGACCGACGAAAGTGCATGTTACGGTGAGCAGCAGAATTGATTATGAGCAGCTGGGGGTTGGCCATTCTCAGTGGGAAGCGGAGGGAATTTGGTAGAGAGGGGGAGGGGGTAAGTTGGGGCAGCGAGGGGTTGTGGATTTGGAAGTCTTGTTGAGGCTCATGGGCCACCTGCGCGGAGCTAACATCTGTGCACTGGCCAGCCATGTGGATACCCTCGCAGCCATGGCAACGGAGGGGGGGAAAGTCACATCAGAACGCTAGGCACATGCTTCCTCCTCCTTCCGACAGAAAGGCGCCTATGGTCTGTATTTCGCCATTGACGAGCCTTTTCTGCTTTGTGCGCTGACGTGTGCTTACACCGTGTCATAACCAGTCTTGTCACCGGGAGGAGAAGCGGTTGATCTATCGTGCCCACCCGTGGGCTAGAGCACGCCGGCGGCTCTATTGCTTCTGACCCTGATCCCTTGGGGGGACTAGTCAGGGCCGAAATGCCTCCCAGCCCTGAGATGAGGGGGAGGTTGCGCATGGAGGGCACGGTGTTTTTGATAACACCCGACATCTGGTGTGCTTATTCTTCCGCAGGTGCTGCTGGCCCTTGCACATCTGCATGACCACGGACTAGTGCATTGCAATGTGACCCTTGGAAACGTGCTGATTGATGACACCGGGACCACAGCTCTCCTCTCTGCATTCGATGTCACCAAAGACGCGGCACAGCGCACTTTGACCATGATGGCTGGCCGTGAGTCCCGGTACGCGCTGCCGCCAGAGGTGCGTGCTGGGCAGCCCGCAACCCCCGCTGCGGATTTGTGGAGCTTTGGGCACCTGCTGGCGGCAGCCTACATCAGCCAGGCAGCGGGCAACCCCGTGTCAGTGCTGGCCAGCAGCAAAGTGCCTCAGGTACGTTACAGATATGTGAATGGCTGTGCTATTTGTTGGGATAGGTCCAGCAGCAGCACCCAAGTATGAGGACCAAGGGGGACACCAAGGAGGATTCCATCTTCGCTTTTGCTTGTGACTCATGGGATTGGGCGCAAATCATGTGGTGGACAGGCAATTGGGAGATTTGGTACAAAATAAACGACCACCGGTGACCGTGAATGCCTGTGAATTAGACAATGATTTGGGCACCCCATATGTACAGCCGGTTTGACTGGCTCCAATACAGCGTCCAGCACGCTGTGCACCACATTTCATGACAAGATGGAGGCCACAGACCATAGGCCATATGCTCCATGCTGTAGGCATCCGGCCACCTGCTACAGGCAATGAGTGGGTTGGTAACACAGGCAACACCGATACCCAATGTACTTCCTCATCTGCCACGGCCCTCATGGTCATGGCATTTACCAATGATGCACAGGTCCGCAGAGACACATCTCTGAACTTTTGCTCGTCAGCTCGAGAGGTCCTGGGTTCAAATTGTGCCAGGCTCATTGGGGCCACATCACATGGGGCTTAACGGTGGCACAGTTTCCGCTGATTGGGGGCAGTCGAGGTTAGGGCTGCGGGATGCCGTGGCGCCGTGCATTTAACTCAAGCTGGCTAAAAATGGGTTAGGGGCTGGGGGCCAAACGCAAGTTGCGCTGTAAAATACATGAATTTATGTAGATTGTGCGTAAAGTGGCGTAAAGTTCTGTACAATTTTGCAAACTCGGTGTAAATTAGGGAATTCAAGTGTTTTTCATGCCATTAGATGTAGATTTAGACATCTAGGATATCTAGAATTGTGCTTGCTAAATATGTAAATTGCTCCCTGCTCTGTCAGTTTTGTCATGTAATGTGGGTGCGCAAGCGGGACCCAGAAGCTGAGTGGCAAGAGTTTGCTACTCTTTTTGCCGCCCTCTACCACATGAAGTCCGAAGGTGCCCCCTTGACTCTGCAGCAAGTGCAAATTGAGCGCGCCGCTGAGAAAGCAAAGCCTCGCAATGGCTTTGTGTTCTCGTTCAAGTTCTCGCTCGCTCTTTGGGAATTGGGGAGGGGGGAGGGTGAGAAATGTGACCCACACTCTTCCGATGGAGACGCGGGAGGCCGTACGGGCGCATTTTTGTTACTGTACGATACTGGGATGTGAAGCAGTATGGCATGGCTGAGTACATTGAAGTCGGGGGGGGGGGGGGGCAAAAAAAGAGGGGGGGGGTTGGAAAAGGGGCTCGAAGGTCCATAGCCCTTTTTGTGTGACTTGTGCAGCATATGAGGGGATGTTTCAGGTTCTAACTGACGGATAGATCAAGCAAGGAAGCACAAGGGAGTCCCACCTGCTTCAACCCATCACCACTATCCGTGTGAAGAGATGTTGTCACACATATAGTGCCACATCAATTGTTGATATTGTGGCCACTAGTGCCTCTAGTGCCAACAGCAGCAGCCGAAGCAGTAGCAATGGTGATGGTGGCAACGGCTCCCGTGGCAACATTACAAGTGACAGTGACGGCTCTACCAGCTCAGAGGATTCATGCAGTGACAACATTGATCGCTCATTTGTCTCGTTGCTGACATATGCGAATGAGTAGCAGCAAATCATCCATACACCAAGCGGTGCTGTCGGTTGTAACATAGTTGGAGGGCAATACGTGACGGACACTAGCGGTTGGGGCTGACTGCCGATTATGTACGAAGGGGAGGTGGAGGGTACAGCGCAGGTCTGGTGGGGTGGGGGGTGGGGGATGTGGGCAGGACGGGCTTGGGACATTGGAAATGCGTTGGATTTCTGTACTCAAAGCTCACGTTTTCCACATTAGAGCGGAGGGGCCGAAGGGCAGTACTCTTTGGGAGTCCCAGCCCCCCCCCCCCCCGCACTGTGTGCAACGGGCATTGCACTGCCTTTCGGCAACAAGGGCATGGTTGTGTCTTGTGCTTATGCGTGGCCTTAGGGGCAAGCATGTTGCACAGCACCTCCACACTAGCCCTTGACCCTCTGCGGGCGGCACCAGCCCCCAGTTAAATCAAGCCAGCTATTTGCGGGGGATTACAGGTATTTTGGCCCCCCGCCCCCACATTGTGTAAATTGGTGTAAATTTTCCCAAAAAGGGCGTAAATGTCCTTGGAAATTGTGTAAATTGAAAGAACGTACGGTGTCACTAAACACCTCAACCAATAAGCAAAACTCAAAACACAACAATGTGGTGTTTTGAACATTGGTTGCTTGGGGCTTGTGGATTTTAAAAAAAAATGTGTACATACATAATTATATATACCAGAAGGCAGGTTTTTTTTTAGGTGGGTTTGCCTCAAGGAAGCGCATATACAATAACTCCTTTTTTTTGCCCCCTACTTGTGCACGAATCTGAAGTCACTGCAAAATAGGGGGCTTGGGTAAGGGGTTGGGCATCCGCTGTGCGCACATCAGCGGTAACGTGTTGCACAATGTCAGCAACAGCATCCTTGCCGCAATAGGCGTGCAAGAGACTCACTCCATTCAATGCAGCAGCATCACAAAGCATTTGGGCCCGGTGAAACTTCATCTGGTCAGAGGGGGATCCCCAAGTCCTCTTTCTAGATTCCCCCTCTTGTTGGGCTCAGAGGTCCATGGCTTATATAGGACCCGAAGAACATCCAAACACCACTCCAAGTGTGATACATGGCTTTGTGGCAGCACTTGGCTCTTGAGCTCTCTATTGGGATGCATGTAGTTGCGAGGAGTTTGGGTTTTCGTTGAATGCAATCCAACAGCACGCAATCCCAATTCCTACCTATTTCAGCGACTATTGTGATACCAAGCATGTTTGCTATTTGGCTTGGTACAGTCCACATGCCACAAGCAATTCGCCAATCATACCGATTTCATTTTCACTTGCTGGACGACACATGTTTGGATTTTAGGCTTGTGCATTCCACATCTCTTAAAGTCTCATATTGCACCCACCTACTGCACGAGAAATCACCTCGATTTTTGGTTTTCATACTCAAGCTGCAACCTTAAGATTGGGCCCTCCACGGGGCCAAGGGGCTAGTTTTGCAGAGCTATGGAGCACAAGTATTGTCCAATTGTGTTACAAACAATTTCTCATACCCAACGTGGTGTTGCATTTGCGAGCACTAATCCAAGTTATGGTAACGACGTCAATGGCATATGCACATGCTCGCATAGAAATTCACTAGCATAACCTTCACAGAAGAACAATTCCATGCCATCGACATTTGCACATGCCAAGTGGATGCTTTGAACGATGAAGGCGGCCGTTGGGAGTGACAAGCACGCTTTCCAACTGCCATCAACGGCTCTTGAAGCTGCCGCTCTTGAAACCTCCCTCCAGCCCCCCTCCCCCTCAAGCGCAGCCCTACCCCCCACTGTTCAGGACTTGGGAGTGCTGCTGCGGTCCCTGTTCCACTCCAATCCTCAGCTGCGCCCCACAGCAGAGCAAACCCTTCAGCATAAGTATTACGCTGGGACAGGGAAGGTCACAGACCGGCAGCGCAGCGCGGCAGTCCAGGCTGCGCTGGGAAAGCAGCGCGAGGGGCTGCAGCAGGAGGCCAAACGCATGGCCGGATCCGTCGCAGTATTCCGGCAGACGCAGCGGAGGCTGCTGCAGGGGGTGGAGGCCTTGGGGGTGCGCCAGGCCACGTTGACTTGCCGGCAGGCGCAGGCGGTTCTGCAGGAGCACCTGGCCATTCTGGAGCTTGAAGAGGACCAGCTGGACGCTGAGTGGGGGTCGGTAGCAGCGAAGTGGGCGGAGCTTGCGAAAGCGGCGCTGGAACTGGATGAGGGCAGTAAGAGGTACGCCGAACAGCTGCGGGAGCTGCAGGAGCTGGAGGACCAGGAGGCGTGCACGCGCGCCGAGCGGCGGTCAGAAGTGCTGCCGCCCCTACACTGGGCCTGTGGGACCGCGCGGTGCCAGCGCATGTTGACCAACGCAACGGAGCAGTGGCGCAACGGATTGCAGGAGTTCATGGTGGGGTCACTGCGGTCATGCGGGGCCGTGGGCTGGAGTGTGCAGGTGCCACATTTTGCCTTTTGGTTTTGGTGATGCTGACCTGATGTGTGTGCGTCTGTCGGCCTTGAGCAGTGCATTTTTTCATAGAACAGCGGAGAGCCGGGTCCTATTTGCCTTCAGTAAACTCAAGTGTAAGTTGCTTATGTTTTTTTATTTGGCGTAAGTCACTTATTTAATTTTTCTCTTAGGTGTAAGTGGAGTGTGGAAAAAAAAAACTCGAAAATGTATGGTGTGTGACTTACGCTTTTTTTGTGATGCAACCTACACCAAACAAAAAAAGTTACGCGACTTACGCTTTTTTTAAAAAAAAAAAGCGAGCTACGCTTTTTTCGTTATGCGACCTACGCTTTTTTTTATACGCAACGTACGGCAAAAAAAATAAACAAATAAGCGAGTTATGCGTTTTTTTTTAAACAAAAGCGAGGTACACTTTTTTCGTTACGCGACCTACGCTTTTTTTGATACGCGACCTAAAGCAATAAAAAATAAGCGAGTGACGTCTTTTTTTTTTTAAAAAAAGTGAAGTACACTTTTTTGGTTACACGACGTACGCTTATTTCAATACGCAACCTACTGCCGAAAACAAATAGAAATTAGAAATATAGAAATAAGGGCGATGAGGCAGCCACTTCTGATTTTGTTCCCCTTTGCACGGGGGGGGGGGCGGTCCTTGTATGCGACACCCCCCCAGCCCCCCCCACCCCCGGGTTTTTAGAGATAGTGGGTTGGGGGCATGGCGCCAATGGCGCCCCCCCTTTTTTTGCATGGCGCCAATGGCGCCCCCTTTTTTTTTGCATGGCGCCAACGTACAAGGTTGACTTTGTGGAAGAAGGGCACGTTCACAGTGGGCAAGTGGGCTTTCTCTTGCTGCTGAACAAAGTATTGAAGTGGGGTCAGGAATCATGGATCCGGGGTGTGTAGAAGTTGGACTTCGTGGAAAAAGGGCATGTTCAAGCTGGGCAAGTGGGCTTTCCCTTGCTGTTGAACAAAGCATTGAAGTGCGTTAAAGGAGCATGGATTTGGGGTTTGTACAAGTTGGATTTTGTGGAATACGGTGAAGGAGCATGCATTTGGGGTTTGTCAAGTTGGACTTTGTGCAAGAAGGGCATGTTCAGAGTGGGCAAGTAGGCTTTCTCTTGCTGCTAAACAAAGCATTGAAGTGGGGGTCAAGGAGCATGGATGTGGGTTTTGTACTTGTTGGACTTTTTGGAAAAAGAACATGTTCAGAGTGGGCAAGTGGGCGTTCCCTTGCCGCCGAACAAAGCAGTGAAGTATGGTCAAGGAGCATGGAGCCGGGGTTTGTACAAGTTGGACTTTGTGGAAGAAGGGCATGTTCAAACTAGGCAAGTGGGCTTTCCCTTGCTGCTGAACAAAGCATTGAAGTACGGTCAAGGAGCATGGATTTGGGGTTCGTACAAGTTGGACTTTGTGGAATACAGTTAAGGAGCATGGATTTGGGGTTTGTCAAGTTGGGGTTTGTGCAAGAAGGGCATGTTCAGAGTAAGCAAGTGGGCTTTCCATTGCCGCCGAACAAAGCATTGAAGTTGGGCCAAGAAGCATGGATATGGGGTTTGTAGAAGTTGGACTTTGTCGAAGAACGGCATGTTCAGATTGGGCAAGTGGGCTTTCCTTTGCTGCCGAACAAAGCATTCTGGGTGTCAAGAAGCATGGATTTGGGCATGTGATGTCTTTGTACACGGACCGATTGGGGTGTGAAAGGATTGCAAATGAGTGTTCCATAAGGTGTGTGCCATGCCGTGGTGCCATGCTGTTGTCCATTTTTAGGTGACAATGCATTGTTTTTGCGCCGTTTTTCAAGATGCACTAGTGGTAGCAGCAAGCAATAGAAATAGACGCAAGAAAATACTTTCTGCGCCTCTTGGTCCCAATCACGTTTGGCTACATAACCCTTGTCTGTTCAGGGACCCCCATAATGGAGAAATTGCAATTGGTAACAGTACCCTTACACTCTTGCGGATCCCCATGATGGGACAAGCGGAATTGTGTACACAAGATGCTTGCCCTTCAGTGGTGGGGGAATCAGAATTGGCTTCACAATCCTTGCCTTTTCGGAAATCCCATGGTGGGTAAATCAAAATGGGCCAAATCAGGGCAGAGCATCAAGCAACATCAAGCAACAACAATAGACACCACAAAAGTCTTTTTGGAGGAACGGTGGCTCAAAACCGCATCACCACAATGAGTTTGAGCCATTTTGAGCCGTCTAGTGCATTGTATGGCCAACTTACTGTCCATAAATGGCCGGTTTCACGTTGTTTGCGGGACACCGTGCGTTCAGCAAGACTAGGACCCACCTCGGTCCTAGTCGTAGGTCCAGATTACCAAGCTCGGTTTACCTGTTGAAGTTTTGCAACCCCTCTAAGGGTGGAGGGTGAGCAACACATTTTAGCAGCCACAAGCAGCAGCCGCAAGCAGCAACAAAAGTCGCATAAAAACTCCTTTTGGGGAAACCATGGCTCACAACCGGCACACAAGTAGCCGTCTATCCCGTTTCATGGCCAATTTACTTCCCAAAAATGGCCATTTTTTGGGCTATTTTCGGGATGAGCGTCATGAAACTCCCGGACGATTCCTGGTGCATCAAGTAGGCGTCTCCCCATCGGACTATCAATTGATGGCAAAGGGGTGTTCAATAAGGTGTCTTGCTGTATTACGACGTTGTGGTCCATTTTGAGGTGAACAGTAGCTGTTGTCTGTGGGCTGCTTTTCATGACGATCGTCATGACCATGCACCTGCAAAGTAAGTCGTTTTTCTTCCACGCCGATTTCCTAACCATTAAGAAAGACTAGGGCCCAGTTGCGTCCTAGCCCCGAGTCTTGATGACCGAGTCTGGCGAGGTTGTGCAACCCTTTTTAGGGTCCAAGGTGAGGAACACATTTCATTAGTAGCAGCAAGCACGAGCAACAAGCAGCAGCAACATCAACAAAAGGGGATTAAAAGCTCTTTTTGGGGACAGAAACGGGCGGTCCAGTAGCTCAAAACGGCTGCAGAGCAAATGCGCAAAATCTGCCACTAGTTTTGTGCCCTTTTTAGCTGTCTAGCTTGCTTTATGGCTGATTCAGTGTCCAAAATTGGCCATTTTAGGCTGTTTTCAAGATGATCGTCCCTGAAATTTAGGACGATCGCTAGCAGGCCACATAGGCGTCTCCGATGAGGGCTATTCTTCTTCCAGAGCGGTTGGGCTATCAAATGAATGCAAATGGGTGTTCAATAAAGCGTATCCCACACTGTGGTGCCATGTTGTTGTCCATTTTTAGGTGAAAATGAGCCGTTTTTCAGTCGTGTTTTAGGGTGTTCGCCTTGAACGTGCAAGTCCATCTGCTACTCTTTTCGGGGACAACATGGCTCAAAACCGGCATCCAACTATCTCAAAACGATCGCAAAGGAAATGCGCATCACCGGGAACAAATTTTGTGCCGTTGCTAACCGTCTAGCCCGTTTTACGGCCGATTTAGTCTCCAAAAAGGGCGATTTTGAGCCAGCGTTTTCCGCATGTTTTTACGCCCATCATCCTGAAAGTTCATGATGATAAGCAATGTGTCAAGCAGGCGTCACCAATGAGGGCTCTTCTTCTTCCATAACCTTTGGGCAATGAAATGGTTGCAAACGGGTGTTGAATGAAGCGTTTTCCACACCGTGGTGCCATGCGGTGGTCCATTTTGAGGTGAAAATGAGCTGTTTTTGAGCCGTTTTTCAGGACGACCATCCGCAACGTTCAAGGCCATCTGCAAGCCAAGCTGTTTTTCTTCCAAACCAATTTCCGGTGCATTAAGCAAGACTAGGACCCAGCTTGGTCCAAGTCCTAAGTCTTGATTACCAAGATGGGTTTACCTTGACGAGGTTTTGCAACCCTTCTTAGGGTCCGGGGCTAGCAACACATTTCAACAGTAGCAGCAACATCAATAGGAAGCAGCAACAGCAAGAGACTATCAAACAACCTTTTCGGGGACACCGTGGCTCGAAATTGGCATCCAAGAAGCACCAATCGACCGCCAAGCAAATGCGCATCACCTGCTACACGTTTTGTGCCATTTGCAGCCGTGTAGCTCATTTTGTGGCTGATCTCGTTTCCAATATTGGCTTGGTCCTTTTTGAGCCATTTTTCACCATCACATGTATCCTACGGGCACAGCATAGAATACTGAGAACCGGGGCATGTTTGTCAGCGTTGCCTGGCACGTGCCCTCCGATCTTTACAGGTTAATTGTCAGCGCCGCTGGGAACATTCCTCCCAAAAACGCTTCCGATATTTTTCCATCCCTAGGGATTTCGGAAGCCGGGCTGCCAAAATTGGTCGGGATGATCGCTTCCGACGTCGGAAGCAATGCTTCCGACGATCGGTCGGAGTTCACCCAAGCACATACTAGGAGCATTGCTTCCAAAATGCCGTGGCACATTGCTTGGAATTGTCAGGAGCTTTGCATCCCCAATTGCTTGCTAAATCCCAAGGAAATTCCAAGGGTTTTTGTAAAAAAATCACCATCCGACCAACTATACACATTGAACATTTCCCCCCAAAGGATCCTGGTTTGACTGCTTGACTGGTGGGCTGATGTGGCTGGCACATAGGGCCTTGAGACGATGACTGTGATGGACCATGATTGCTTTTTTGCTGACCGGCATGCCCCGTTTTCGAAACTGATTGCGCTACCACTGCTCACGCATGAGTGTTTCCCTCTCTTGCCTGGGCCAAAAAACTGTTCATGTACACACAATTGACGACCACCCCCTTCCCCAACCCCTGAAGTGGCAGCGCTTAAAGTAGGGTATTTTTTTTTGTTTTGGCAGGTCACCGCCCCACCCCCGCCCCCCTGAAAAATGGAATCCGTGGAGTCCCGGTGGCGCGACTAACCCCTGGGAAGCCAGTGGGGATGAGCGACGCACGGATTCAGGTGGCCTGCCCGGGGCATGCACGACAGTCGCTTTTTTGAAAAATGAAAAAACAGAACAAGAAATTGGTATCACACGGTCTTCTTACTCTTTTGTTGTGTTAGGGATAAGGGATGGATCGTTGTTTTTTTTGGAGGAACAATTCTGATGGTTGAATATGGTTGCAGCTTTTTCTAACAAAAAAAGCACGCTGTATCACTTAGCTTCAGTTGACTGCCTGTCCCTTCGTTTTTGTGCTTGCCTTTATGCATGTTTTGGTGTGCAAGAATTTCGTTTGCCGAGTGTTGTTGTCTACAGTGTGCTGTTCCATGTCGCAAATAGCAGGTCCGGATGGCTCCACGTTGTGCGAGCCTAAGTTTGAATACACCGGACCGTTGTTGTGCCCCGCTCGTCTGGCGTGGCAATTGTACCCGACCCAACCCATGTCGACTCGTCGGCAGAGTATGTGCCACCACGCGATGTATCCGGGGCAGAGGGTTCCACCCAACGCACCCAGCCTGCACGAGCAGCGAAGTTGCACCGGCGCATCGTGGTTGATGCTGAGGATTCAGCAGATCCTGATCCCGAGTCAGATGCAGGCTCATGCAGTGGTAGTGGCAGTGACGGTGGCAGTGGCAGTGGCAGTGGCAGGAGCAGTGGGAGTGGCAGTGGCAGTGGCAGTGGCAGTGGCAGTGGCAGTGATGCAACAAGCAGTGCCATCACCGTTAGCAGTTCCGATGTGGAGGCAGCCGCTGCTCCTCCACCAGCTAAGAAAAAATTTCGCCGGACAGGAGTGCGCCCAAGCCAATGCGCAACTCGGGCACTGCCTCCCCCCGCCATTGTTGTTGATGCAGAATCCAATTCTGCCCCAGTACCCCATCTCTTGAGTGAGGGGGATTTTTTTCCGACAGACACGGAGGCGGCACTTAAACAAGAGGGCAAGGAACAGCGTTGACTGTGATGTTCGCGAAGGGGGGCTAACCGGGCTAATCGGGGGGGGGGGGGGGGGGGGGGGGCTGGGGGGGGGGGGGCGGCGCTCCGTGAGTCAGCCCCAGGATCGGGGACTTGTGATTGGCCACGCCTGGCCATGGTAGCCGGGGCAGCTTCTCTTTGAGGAGTGGCGGAGCATTGTACATGTCCTCACTATATATGGGTCGAATTGCCCAAAAATGCCCAAATACGTGTGTGGGGGGGGGCGGGGTCGATTGTTTCTTCATCCTTGGCGTTTTGGTCGGAAATCGCCCCCGAAAACGCTTCCGATATTTTTTCATCCCTAGGGATTTCGGAAGGCTCCCTCCCGGCTTCGGCCGGGGTTTCGGTCGGGGTTTCGGTCTGGGTTTCGGTCGGGGTTTCGGTCGGAAAAACGCTTCCGATATTTTCGCATCCCTAGGGATTCCAGGAGCGATTGCCTGGCATGTCGGCTGGAAAATTTACAGGTCGATCGTCAGCAACGCTGGGAATCATGCCAAGATTTTCGGTCCCAAAATAAAAATTCTGCGCTTTGCGTTTGAGCGACATGTGTGGTCGTCCTAAACGTGCATGACCATCTTCAATGCAGGGGGTTTTTCTTCCACGCCCCTTGGAATGCATTTAGGAAGACTAGGACCCAGCTTGGTCCTAGTCGTAATTCTTGATTACCGAGCTGGGTTTACCCTGTCGAGGTTTTACAACCCCTCTTAAGGTCCACGGTGAGCAACACCTTTTAGCAGCAACAGATGAGCAACACCTTTTAGCAGCAGCAGCAAGCAGGAAGCAAGCGATCAAAGTGTCCTTTACCCCAACAAGGTTTTATGCCACCCCACCCGTCTAGTCCGTTCTATGGCCAATCTAGTGTTTGAAAATGGCCGTTTGCAGTCAATTTGTAGGACGATCATCCTGAAAGTTTAGGACGATCGCCTTTCCTCTCTCATCCCCCCCCCCCCCCCCAAGTGGGTGCACAGGTGTTGATGGTTTCTCCTGTGCGTGTGCCCTTGCCGATGCGCAACCCAGTCCAGGAGCTGCATTTGTCAAGCTTTGGACCCTGCACCCTGCCTGATCCAATGAGACAGTCCCCATTCTTACTGTGCCGGTTGTTGGTGTGCAGGGTCAAGTGTTTCCATTTACAGTGGCGTGATTCTGGTGTGTGATGTCTTCTGCTGCTTCCCAGTTCCCCACTTGATCACGTTTCTAGAATCAGTCGTGTAGGTCTTGTAAGTTGGAGTTGCTGCACCGTGGCTGTGTTGATTTTGTCCGAGCACCAGATGCACACTTTGTCCCTGGACTGGACAGCTGTGGCACGTCATGTCCCAGGTGTTGTCGGGCCTTGACAAGGAGTTCCATCACCCCGTGGAGGGCCCCACTTTCACATAAGGTTGGCGTCACTGCCAGCCCAGGCAGCAGCCAAATAAGCTGTTTTGGAATCAGGCTTCGTTTATATAAGGAATTAATGCCAAATGGCGGGGGGCTTCCTGGGTGGGTGCCCCAGCCTGGGCGGGTGGGTCAAAGGTTTGGGACCCCCCCCCCTTTAAGGCTTCTAAGGCTAACAGACCTAACCGCCAAGGCCCTGTGCCAACCCCCCCCCCCTCTTACAATTATGGCGGTTTGCAGTCTAGGACCCCCCCTTTACAATTTTGGCTTGGGTAGGTGCTCACAGAGCAATTTTCGAAAAAAACATTTCACGGTTCAGTCTGCACGTGGTTCTTGAGCCGTGGTGCGTCAGTCACAGTCAGTGACCCAACCGTTAAGGCACTACTCTTGCAAATGAATGATGTTCAAATCCCAATGGGAACATCTGTGTCACCAGCCTTGGAGTGGTCAACGTGATTTCAAATTGCTTTTTTCATGCACAAACAAGAAGACAAATGCTCACCCTGGGAGACCCCCTGAAATGTTTATAAAGGGGGGGGGTCTGGGTGGGTGCCTTAATCTTGGGTGGGTGGGTGCCTCAAAACCCCTCTGACCCCCGCCCTCTTACAAATGATGTCTGTTTGGAATCAAGTGCGCCGCAACTGGTCCAGACCTCGATAGTGGGCACGAAATAGCCCCCCCCATTGCCCCCTTCCCCCCACACACCTCCCCTGCGCACCCCCCTCCCCCTACCCCCTCGCTGTAACTGCGTCAGTGGCGCAGGGGGGCGGCACCGGAGCTCGGAGTTTTTGATTTATGCTGCCACATCCACGTTCCTCCTACCCCGTACCCTTCCCCATATCATCCCAGGCCCCTGCTCCACCTCACCCCTGCCCTGCCATCCGCTCTAGGTTGAGTCTCCCTATAGGCCCCTTCCTCATGCAGCTTGCTTCTGCCAGTCCCGGAGCCCGCTTTCCCACACCCCTCCCCCATATTCTTGACGGATACCCTTGGCACATCCCTCTCCCCGCCTCCTCCGCATACACCCAGGCCATACCCCTCGCATACCACTACCTCCCAGGCAGTACCCCTCCCGCATCCTCTAATACTCTCCCATATCCCTCTCCCACGCTCCTCTCCACCCTCTTTCACCCGTCCTGCTGCTCCATACCTAACCCATATCCTCGCCCATGCCATCTCCCATACCTTCCTCAACCCATCTCCTCTCCCATGCCCCCCCCCCCCCTCAATACCCTTTCCGCATGCCCTGTCCCCTAATCCCATCCACATGCATCGCCACCCCCCCCGCCCTCCGCCATCTACAGGTGCTCAGCGTGCACCAGAATGAAAACATGCATTTGTGGCGGCCCTACTGCCACATGCGTGAGCGCATCCGCATGCAGCTCAAGAGTGACGAGGGCGCAAAGCCTTGTGAGCCCGCAGAGGATGCACTGAAGCAGCGGCTGGGGCTCGATGCCACCGTCAATGAGCGTCTGGTGTTCTTTGCCACCGACAGTCCGTCGGTGCACGCGAAGTGGGGTTTTCGGTCGTGGGACAAGTCCTGCGAGGCACGGAATGGCAGCCTTGGGTTGCATTTTGCTGGGGCCCCGTTGGAATTCGAAGGCACCGTCAGCGATGACCCCGAATTATGTGCTGTGGGCATGGACAGTCCCAAGTGCTGCTGCATCGTCGTGCGCGCCTGCCTGGGCCTCGCTGTGGAGGTGCCCCGATTGGATGTAGCCTCCTGCTTTCAGGCACCTTGCGTCCAGCGGTGTGCCCTCGAGCATCCGTGCGCACACCGCCGGTGCCACTCCGTGATCACGGACCACCCCACGTCCAGTTGCCAGGACTACATATTGTATAACTCAGAGCAGTGCTACCCGGAGTTTGTGGTCTTCTTTCACCAAATCGAAGATAAGCAATTCACTGTCCATTCAACAACAGACACGATGTCCCAGTGCTCTGCCTCTCAGTGCTCGGTATCCACTGCCCCTCGGAGCCCCGAGTCATCACCAGCATCGCAGGTTGTGCAGGAGCCCCCGCCAAAGTGGCACCAAATGACCCCATCCCATTCCCGAACGACCCCATCTCAGCCCCCAACCATCCCGGCAAACTCCCCTCCGTCTTTGGGCCTCCTGCCGTCTGCGTCACAAGCTTCTCTCGCGCACAGTGTAGCATCCACTGCACCCCCCACCTTCGAGTTTCGAGCTGCCAGACCTGCGCCTCCGTCTGACAATCGTGGCACCGCCCCCGCTTCTGAGCCTGCTGCCACAGAGCCCAGCTCTTCTCAGCAGCCACCGCCTACAAAGCCTGCATGTCAAGGCACAAAACCAAAGCGAACACTGTTGAAAAACTACGATTTCGCATCCCAGTTTTCACATTTTGTAAGGGGTTTTGAGAGAAAATGAGGGATCCAGGATCCAGGGAGTGACCTATTTCTCAGCAGGGGTGGCTCATGGCATACGCGGATAGGCTTGCTGCCCCTGTCATCTCCCACCATCCCCCATGAGGTTGGACATTTGTTCAAGACCTCCCATCTCTGGAACCTCAATTAACCAGCATTTAAATACCTTGGGCCACAAGGGGTGTGTTTGTATGTGTGCGCGCGCTCGTGCCCTGCTGTCACCTGCCCTGCTGTGCTACCTATTGTCCACACTTGGTTTCTTGACCGTTGTTTCTCTCACAAATTGTGTTCGTGTATCATTGAAGGCAGGCGGCTTTTGAGGTGCAAGCGGACTATTATTGTGCTATTATCAAAGGAGATATGTTTGCAGCGATGCAGATTGCAGTATGTTTTGTGGAATCTGACCCACTGTATGCCGGTTTTCCCTTTTTTCTGCAGGATCAGCACCTCAGGAAGCCGCTGAAATGGTCCATGGCATTTCTGTACAGCCTTTTTCATGCTCCTGCAAAAATCAGGTGCGGGAGCCAGATTCGGCCCTGCCCTCCTCATCCTGTGTTTGACTGTGTGTGTGTGTGTGTGTGTGTGGTGTCAGGCGTAAGTGGCTTTATCTTTTTTTTTTGGCGAAATTCGCACTTTTTTTCAGCGTAAGTCGAATGTGGAACGAAAAATTTGAAAATGTATGGCACGCGACTCACACGGTAGGGGTTATGTAGCCAATTTGCCCACTTGTGGGCCACTGCTGACTTTGTCCCCCACTCTGAAGCGTTGGGAACCCCCAGACGGCAGAGGTAATGTAGCCAAGCTGCCCAATTGTGGGCGAATGCTGATCTTTTTTCCTGCTCTGAAGTGTTGGGGACCCCCCAGACGGTAGGGTTATGTAGCCAAGCTGCCTACTTGTGGGTTACTGCTACTTTTGTCCCCCGCTCTGAAGCGTTGGGAACCCCCCTAGACGGCAGTGGTTGTGTAGCCAAGGGTCCACCTGTGGGCCACTCCTGATTTTGTCCCCTGCTCTGAAGCATTGGGGACCCCCGTACGGTAGGGGTTATGTAACCAATTTGCCCATTTGTGGGCCAACGCCGATCTTGTCCCCTGCTCTGAAGCGTTGGGTACCCCTGAGAGGGTAGGGGCTATCTAGCCAATTTGCCCACTTGTGGGCTACTGCTGGTTTTGTCCCCCGCTTTGAAGCGTTGGGGACCCACCACACGGCACGGGTGATATAGCCAAGATTCCCACTTGTGGGCCAATGCAGATCTTGTTCCCCGCTGTGAAGTGTGGGGAACCCCTCAAATAGTAGGGGTTATGTAGCCAAGCTGACCACTTGAGGGCCAATGCTGATTTTTTCTCCGCTCTAAAGCGTTGGGGATCCCCTAGATGTTAGGGGTTATGTAGCGAAAATGCCGAGTTCAGGACTAGTGCTGATTTTGTCCACTCTTTTGAAGCGTTGGGCACCCCCCCCCGATGGAAGGTGGTGATGTAGCTAAGCTGCCCACTTGTGGGCCAATGCTGATCTTGTTCCCCGCTTTAAAGCTTTAGGGACCCCCCGAAACGGTAGGGGTTTTGTAGCCAAGCTGCCCACTTTTGAGCCAATGCTGAATCTTTTTCCCCGCTCTGAAGCGTTGGGGACCCCCTAGACGGTCGGGGTTATGTCGCGAAGCTGCCCAGTTGTGGGCCACTCATGATTTTGTCCCCCGCTGTGAAGCGTTGCGGATACCCCAAACAGTGGGCGTTATGAAGACAAGCTGCCCACTTGTGGGCCAATGCTAATCTTGTTCCCCGCTCTAAAGCATTGGGAACCCCTCACATGGAAGGGGTTATGTAGCTAAGCTGCCCACTTGTGGGCTACTACTGATGCAGTCCCCCGCTCCGAAGTGTTGGGGTCCCTCCAGACGGAAGGCGGTAATGTAGCCAAGGTGCCAACTTGTGAGCCAATGATCATCTTGTTCCCCGATGTGAAGCGTTGCAGACCCCCAAGGCGGCAGGGGTTATATAGCGACGGTGCCCACTTGTGGGCCACTGCTGATTTTGTCCCCCGCTGTGAAGCGTTGGTGACTCCTCAGACGGTAGGGGCAATGTCGCCAAGCTGCCAACTTGTGGGCCAATGCTTATCTTGTTCCCCGCTCTGAAGTGATGGGGATCCCCAAGGCGGGAGGGGCTATGTAGCCACTTTGCCCACTTGTGGGCTACTGCTGATTCTGTCCCCCTCTTTGAACCGTTGGGCGCCCCTCAAACATTAAGGGTAATGTAGCCAAGCTGCCCACCTTTTGGGCCAATGCTGATATTGTTCCCTACTCTGAAGCGTTGGGGACCGGGGTTATGTAGCCAAGCTGCCCAATTGTGTGTTAGTGCTGATTTTACCACTGTTTTGGAGCGTTGGGCACTCCCTAGACGGTGGGGATTATGTAGCCAAGCAGCCCAGTTGTGGGCAAATGGCGATCTTGTTCCCTGCTCGCAAGTGTTTGTACCCCCTAAATGGCGGCGTTGTGAAGTCAAGCTACCCACTTGAGGGCTAGTGTTGATTCTGTCCCCCACTTTGAAACGTTGGACACCCCTCAAACGGCGGGGTATTGTAGCCAAACTGCCCGCTTGTGGGCCGCTGTTGATTGTGTACCCCCGCTCCGAAGCTTTGGGGACCCCCCAAACGGAAGGGTTAATGTCGCCAAGCTGCCCAGTTGTGGGTCAATGGTGTTCTTGTTCCCCGCTCTAAAGCTTTTGGGACCCCCTAGACGGTAGGGGTAATGAAGCCAAGCTGCCCACTTTTGAGCTAATGCTGATCTTTTTCCCCGCTCTGAAGCGGTGGGGACCCCCTAGACGGTCGGGGTTATGTCGCGAAGCTGCCCAGTTGTGGGCCACTCATGATTTTGTCCCCCGCTCTGAAGCGTTGCGGATCCCTCACAGCCTCACATGGTAGGCGTTATGAAGACAAGCTGCCCACTTGTGGGCCAATGCTGATCTTGTTCCCCGCTCTAAAGCATTGGGAACCCCTCACATGGAAGGGGTTATGTAGCTAAGCTGCCCACTTGTGGGCTAGTGCTGATGCTGTCCCCCGCTCTGAAGTGTTGGGGTCCCTTCAGACGGAAGGCGGTAATGTAGCCAAGGTGCCAACTTGTGAGCCAATGATCATCTTGTTCCCCGCTGTGAAGCGTTGGGGACCCCCAACACGGCAGGGGTTATATAGCGACGGTGCCCCCTTTTGGGCCACTGCTGATTTTGTCCCTCGCCGTGAAGCGTTGGTGACTCCTCAGACGGTAGGGGTAATGTCGCCAAGCTGCCAACTTGTGGGCCAATGCTTATCTTGTTCCCCGCTCTGAAGTGATGGGGACCCCCAAGGCGGGAGGGGCTATGTAGCCACTTTGCCCACTTGTGGGCTACTGCTGATTCTGTCCCCCTCTTTGAACCGTTGGGCGCCCCTCAAACATTAGGGGTAATGTAGCCAAGCTGCCCACCTTTTGGGCCAATGCTAATCTTGTTAGGCCACTGCTGATTTTGTCCCCCCGCTGTCAACCGTTGCGCACCCCCAGACGGTAGGGGTTATGTAGCCAAGCTGCTGAGTTGTGGCTCAACACTCTCAAGCGTTGGGGACCCCCCAGATTGTAGGAGTTTTGTAGCCAAGCTGCCCACTTCGGGGTTGCGGATGTTGTCCCCCGCTCCGAAGCGTTAGGAATTCCCCAAACGGCGCGGTAATGTAGCCAAGCTGCCCACTTGTGGGCCAATGCTGATATTGTTCCCTACTCTAAAGCGTTGGGGGCTCCCCCAAATTAGGGGTTATGTAGCCAAGCTGCGCAATTGTGTGTTAGCGCTGATTTTACCACTGTTTTGGAGCGTTGGGCACTCCCTAGACGGTGGGGATTATGTAGCCAAGCTGCCCAGTTGTGGGCAAATGGCGATCTTGTTCCCTGCTCGCAAGTGTTTGTACCCCCTAAATGGCGGCGTTATGAAGCCAAGCTACCCACTTGAGGGCTAGTGTTGATTCTGTCCCCCTTTTTGAAGCATTGGACACTGCTCAAACGGCGGGGTATTGTAGCCAAACTGCCCACTTTTGGGCCAGTGCCCATGTTGTTCCCCGCTACCAAGCGTTTGTACCTCCTAAATGGCATGGTTTATGCAGCCAAACTGCCCAGTTGTGGGCCACTGTGGATTGCCCCCCCCCCCCCCCGCTCCGAAGCTTTGGGGACCCCCCAGAAGGCAGGGTTAATGTCGCCAAGCTGCCCCGTTGTGGGCCAATGGTGATCTTGTTCCCCGCTCTAAAGCTTTTGGGATCCCCTAGACGGTAGGGGTAATGAAGCCAAGCTGCCCACTTTTGAGCCAATGCTGATCTTTTCCCCCCCTCTCTAGCGTTGGGGACCCCCTGGACGGTCGGGGTTATGTCGCGAAGCTGCCCAGTTGTGGGCCACTGTGGATTGCCCCCCCCCCCCCGCTCTGAAGCTTTGGGGACCCCCCAGAAGGCAGGGTTAATGTCGCCAAGCTGCCCAGTTGTGGGCCAATGGTGATCTTGTTCCCCGCTCTAAAGCTTTTGGGACCCCCTAGACGGTAGGGGTAATGAAGCCAAGCTGCCCACTTTTGAGCCAATGCTGATCTTTTTTGCCCCTCTCTAGCGTTGGGGACC
The DNA here is from genome assembly GCA_964036045.1 of Eutreptiella sp. 'Long Island Sound 2002'. Taxonomy (NCBI): domain Eukaryota; phylum Euglenozoa; class Euglenophyceae; order Eutreptiales; family Eutreptiaceae; genus Eutreptiella; species Eutreptiella sp. 'Long Island Sound 2002'. Next base: position 60,636,006 of record OZ038384.1, on the reverse strand, counting down.
CCCTAGACGGTCGGGGTTATGTCGCGAATCCGCCCAGGCGTGGGCCACTCATGATTTTGTCCCCCGCTCTGAAGCGTTGCGGATCCCTCACAGCCTCACATGGTAGGCGTTATGAAGACAAGCTGCCCACTTGTGGGCCAATGCTGATCTTCTTCCCCTTTCTAAAGCATTGGCAACCGCTCACATGGAAGGGGTTATGTAGCTAAGCTGCCCACTTGTGGGCTACGTATTGCTGATGCTGTCCCCCGCTCTGAAGTGTTGGGGTCCCTTCAGACGGAAGGCGGTAATGTAGCCAAGGTGCCGGCTTGTGAGCCAATGATCATCCCCTGTTTGTCTTGTCCCCTTTTGGTTTACGAACAGGGGATCACTTCTACTGTTTGTGTACAGATTTGTTGAAAATTTATTGCGTTGTGTGAAGCAGCGTGCAGGCCTTCCGCTCCCCGTTTAAGAGTGCGTCGTCTAAGGTCCCAGATCAAGGAGCTTCGGGCTCTGGGGCAGACGCGTCGGCGCTAGACACCAGCCAGATGTCGCCTGAGGAGCTGCGCGCGTTGCTGCAGTCTCAGCAAGAGGCGATCGGACATCTACAAGCTCTGTTGGAGAGCCTGGCCGTCGCGGAGAGAAATACGGTACCGGACCTGACCACAGAGGCAGTGGAGCTGCTGCTGGGGGGCGACAAAGTGGCCAGCTGGATGCGCCAATCGGGCGAGGCGCTGCGGGACTACGTTAGAAGCGCGAGTGCTGCCCCGGTCAGGCCATCAGACGTGATGGGCAATGCGATGGAATGCCCGAGGGGCGACAGGCTGGCCTACAGGATTTGGGGTATCATCCTCGACTCCCAGCAGGCGTACGCCCAGAGGTTCACATCGGACTCCAACGGTCGAGCGGACCCGTCCAACCCACTGGATGCGATGAGCTGGCCAGATGCGGTCAAAAGCGGAGGACCGTCCTTTAAGTATAAAGGCATCGACTTCGCCACGAGACAAGGCGTCCTTCATTGGATGTTGAAGAAAGGAAGGTGGGTACCAGTCACGGCCCGTCCGTCTGGTGACTGCCAGAGATGCGCAAAAGAGGGCGTCCCATCGGAGCAGTTGAGGCACTAGCATTTCCAATGTCCCCACTGGTCCTGACTGGACTGCCGCCACTGCGGCAAGGCGGGGTGGGGTTGGCCCTGTTGGTGTGAGGATTCCCGGTCCACGCGTCCAACTACCACACAAGAGGCCTCACTTGCCGCCAGAGTGACCTTCAGCGCGGCGGCGGCGGGGTGGGCAATGGCGATGGCGGCTGTTGGATCGTTTCGGGTGGCGGCTGTGGGCGTTCGTGGTTGGGCCCCCAAGACGCAATCGAGATACCGTTCCGCTCTTTCCGCGGTGGCGAAGTATGAGGGTACCAGAGCGTTGCGGACGCCGCTTACTGACACGCTGTCTGAATTCTTGGCGTCAAGGGTCTCCATGGGGCAGGCCAGATCCACCCTCAGGGGGTATGTATCCGCGGTTTGGGCGGCAGAAGATGTCAGACTACTCCCGGGTTGTGTTCAGGCCATCCACTGGAGGATTGCAAAGGCTGGAAAACCGACACCGGGGCAACCATACCTGGGGCCGGAGCGTCTCTGTCTCCTGTGGGCCAGAGCAATTTCGCCGGTTGAGCAAACAGTGGGAGCATTGGCGAGCCTCAGTTGGCTCCTCTTCTTGCGAGTCTCTGAAGCGGTGTCCATCACGCCAGCGGGGTTGGGGAGTGATTCCGTGGTCCTGTTCGTCACTACCAAAGTTGGTGGCCACAGAGAAGTGCGACGGCCGCTTTATGAGTGGGGACGGTCGTGGGTCCGATTCCTCAGATGCTACGCCGAGGCCAGCTGCATCCCTAAAGGTCAACCGTTGGTTAGGGGAGGGGTTGAGGCAGTGGAGAGGATCTTCGTAGACCTCCTGCGTGCTTCCCCATATAGTGGCCACCGATGGCATTCCCTGCTGCGGGGGGGCGCTGCAGCCGCCTTCCACCGCTCCCCCAATGTGGCTTACTTCGTCTGATGGGGGCGGTGGAAGAGGCTGGCCACAGCGTTGGAGTACGCTTTGGGCTACTCTGACCCTGCGGTGGTTGGGGCTTTGGTGCTTCCATGGCCTTTTGGTGGCCAGGCTTCTGATGAGCGTTTGGCTGTGCTGTTGGCCGCCCTGTGGGGTGACCCCATGTATGCAAGCCCTGAGCGGAAGTCCACGAAGGCGACGATGGAGATCTCAGTCCCGGTGCCTGCGGGGCCTGTGGTATCTCTTCGTGATATGGATGTGGCGACGAGTCGGAAGGAAGTAGACGACGTGGGGTCTGATTCGGATTCTTCGTCCGTCCCCTCGGAGTCTTCGGACTCAGATGTCTCCACAGCAAGTGCCCGTAACATCACCACAGAACCCAGTCTGTCCGCTGGTCCAGGGGAACGCCCTCAACAATTCACGCCGGGATCCAGGCCTGAGGTCGTCGGGAGCGGCAGGAGGACGCTGCGATCGAAAGGAGCCGGCAAGGCACCGAGAGGCGGCGCAGCAGAGGTCGACGGCGCTGATAAACTGAGGCCCAAGCGGCGAGTCGTTGGTCTGGGCGGTCCCTTATCTGTCAAGCGGCATCATGCGACGAGCGCGCAGGTGGGCCTGGGTAGTGCAAAAGCCCGACGACCTGCCCCCAAGAGGCGGCATCCTGATGGGCCTCCAGTCGGGCCTGCCAGCAAAGGGGCTGTGCGTTCCCCGCCGGAGTGTAAGGGCAAGGGCGGCGGAACATAGGCCGGCAGGGGTGGGGGGGGGGGTCGCCTGGAAATTCGCCCCCCGCGGGGTTGACTCGCGAAACCCCATCCGCCTGTGACACGTCGGTTGGTGGCCCAGTGCTGAGTTCGGCGCAGGGATCGCTGCGGGTGATCACATTGGCGGATGGGGGGCCCCGCCCTCTGACCAGGGCAGACCTTTTGTATGTGCGTTCAGAACCAGTTCCGTTATTTGTCCACTTTTTGCAGGCGTTCTTTTCTTTCTTGCCCTGGCTTCACCGGGCATTGTCTTGCGGGGTTTTGTTGCTCATGCGGCGACTCCATTTGTTTGTGCTGCGTTTGTTCATTACGTGTGAGGATTTTCGTTTACGGTCCGCACCGGATATAACTTTTAGCGCTTTGTCAGAATTTGCAGCTGAGTCCTGGCAGGCTCTTTTGCACCTTTCTACGTCCCCGGTGCCACAGGTGGGAAAAGTTGACCCACAATTGGTGGAGAGGGGTTTGGGAGCAGTGGGTAACTACACAATTTCCGACGATCTGTGGTGTGAGTTGGCGCCCCCTGATTTCGAGACATCTGTGTCGGATTTTCATTTGGAGACAGAAAGTCGCTCATCTAATAGGGAGGCTTTGGTGCTGCCCATGGTTAAGTGGTTGCTGCGTGAGGGAGTTGTTTCCATCATGGATGAAAGTTGCCCCATGGGGGCGACTTGCTGGCCGTTTGTGATCCCGAAATCCACGGAGAAGGTGTCCCTCATTTTTAATTTAGTTGAGTTTGATGAGAGCTTGCATAAGCCGTTGTCCTTCTCGCTGGATGGTTGGGAACAAATCTCCCAGAGGTTGGCGGAATGGCCGGCCGATAGGCCGTTGTTTTGTACACACGTGGATCTCAAAAATGCTTTTTGGAGTTTTAAGTTGCCTAGACGGCACGAGAGGGCCTTTCGGTTCCGGATGCGTTGGGAGGGGGTGGAGAGGGTGTTTTGTATGTCGCGGATACCGTTTGGGTGGAAGCACTCCCCGCTGTTCTGTCAGACGGCGTTGGGGAGGATAGTGCGTCCCCTGGTCCCGGAGGGGTACATCCTATTCCACTACCTGGATGATTTTTTGATCCTGGGGCCGGATCCAGTGCGGTTGCGTGTTGTCACTGCGCGCGTGGTCCGGGCTTTGGAGGAGGCAAGGTTTATTGTGTCGGGCAAGAGTACACTGGACCCGGTTACGGAAATATTTTCCCTAGGGAAGTACATTAATTTGAGAGTGCGCACGATCCGTTCACACCCACGGGCTTTTCTCCAGATGTTCAATATTTGGCCCAGGTTAGCCACGCGGTCGAGAGCTTCTTCCCGGTTGCTCTCCAAAGCATTGGGCTTCATCCATTGGCACTTTAGGCCCCGTTTGGGGGGGGGTCCGCTGCTCGCTGGGAGCTATTGTTGTGACCGGTGGGGGGGGTTTGAACGACCTACGCCACTGAAGGTTTTACATGGACGGTGTACTGCCATCGTACGGTGTATGGAAACTTGGGAGCCGCCAACGCCGGCACGACTCGCAGTATTTCGTGCGCTATCTGCCACGCCCGATTTGTGGGCCGTTCGCCATTGTGTGATGTTCGGGGACGCTGCTTTGGACGCCATTAGGTATAGGGGGGGGGCATTCGTCCCGCGGTTGTCGGATGTCCGTTCCCAAGTTATTCCCCCTGCACGTCACACGCAGCAAAGCGCGGAGCTTTGGGTCTTGGTGTGGTTGGTGAGGTTGGCAGTTCGGCTGGGTTGGGGTTATGTGGTGTTGGTCACGGATTCGCAGGTGTCCGCTTGCCAGTTTTTGTCCCTGCGGGCCTCTACGTGGTTGTCAAGGCAGCAGAAATTGCTCAGGGCATTGGTTTTGACACTGCTGCAGACCGGGTTAGTTGTGGAGGTCAGGTTGGTGCCTGGCGCGTTGCAACCGGCTGACCCGCCGAGTAGGTTGGATTCTAATTACCAATCTAGTATGCAGCGGGCGTGTAGCCGTGCATTTCAACTCCGGCGGGTGTTGTTGGCGCACCCCCAGGAGGTGCTGCAGGTGGGTGGGTTGGTCCTGTGAGGTGTACTTGCTTGGTTTCGTGAAATCACATGTATCGCACGTTCGCGATGTTCAGCACTTGTGCCATGCCTGGACGAGGGAAGCGCCACCGCCGCCGGCGCGGAGGATTTTGTCACTGCCGGTCGGCGGCGGCGCTGCAGCGCAGACGGGACCGTGCGCGACATCACCTCAGAGCTGTGCTGCATAAGCGGCTGGCGTGGTGGCTGGTGAGGCGGATCTGGCTGGGTCTGGCTACAAGGCTCGTCTTCTTGCGGCCTTGCACGAAGGATGATGCTCCGGGCGTTCTGAAGCTCGCTGCACAGGACCTAGCGAACCGTTTGCGCGGGATTGCGGAGCAGGAGACGACTCCGTCTGGTGATGTGAATGTTAAAGGCGCGGGCGGGGATCATATTTGCCGCCATCGTTGGATCGTGAAGGTTGGGGGTAGTAGATTGTTCCTGAGTCTCTCGTCGAACACGAAGGCTGGGGGCCAGCGTCTGCCCTATATATGGGTCCAAGGGAAGCAGGTGTTGGTTAGGCGAGTGTGCTTCATGTTTCACGCGTTGTGAGCGACCGCCATTCTGGATATGCGGTTTTCATGGGTTCCAATAAGCTATGTCTCGGTGCACAGAGACTGTGCAGTGTTCTGACCCATGGGATGGTACCTGTGTGTGAGGACTAGAGGATTGGGACCGTCGTGCGCAGACATTACACGCGGAGGCCGGCGCCGGCGCCGTGGCTGTTTGGCTGCGGGCGCCTGGCACTGTCCCCGTTGTAGATTTGTGAAGGTTACCGGTATCAGTGTGGTGAGGCTGTATGGCGACTGGTTGGGATCAAGGATGAGGGGTACCAGAGGTGAAATTTTGAATTCTCTTGGTGCTTTGTCCTCTGTGATCCCCTGTTTGTCTTGTCACCTTTTCGTTTACGAACAGGGGATCACTTCTACTGTTTGTGTCCAGATTTATTGAAAATTTATTGTGTTCCCGCCACCCGCCCCCACGCCCGCCTCCTCACTGTGTTCGTCCGTGATGGTGGGGCTTGGTGTTATATTGGATTCAGGTTGGAGATTCCTGCTGTATACTTCTGCCGGGTGTTATAATTTTTGGGGCTGAGATCTGCATTTATGCTGCTTCACGTGTTTTGATCGCCGGTGTGAGTCCGCGTAGGGTTGTGTCCCATAGGCCCGGCGGGGTCCTTTGGAGAGCGCTTACTAAGGCCTGTGGCGCTCCTGGCGAGTACTGCTTTGATACTCTTGCAGGCGATGATGTCGCCAGCAACACTCTGACTCGTTTGTCTGCCAGAGGTGAATTGTTGAATTGTCGTGTCCTGTGTGATCTTGTTCCCCGCTGTGAAGCGTTGGGGACCCCCAAGACGGCAGGGGTTATATAGCGACGGTGCCCACTTGTGGGCCACTGCTGATTTTGCCCCCCGCTGTGAAGCGTTGGTGACTCCTCAGACGGTTGGGGTAATGTCGCCAAGCTGCCAACTCGTGGGCCAATGCTTATCTTGTTCCCCGCTCTGAAGTGATGGGGACCCCCAAGGCGGGAGAGGCTATGTAGCCACTTTGCCCACTTGTGGGCTACTGCTGATTCTGTCCCCCTCTTTGAACCGTTGGGCGCCCCTCAAACATTAAGGTTAATGTAGCCAAGCTGCCCACCTTTTGGGCCAATGCTAATCTTGTTCCCTGGCCCCAAGCTTTTTTACCCCCGAAATGGCAGGGGTTATGTAGCCAAGCTGCCCACTTGTAGGCCACTGCTGATTTTGTCCCCCCGCTGAAGCGTTGGGCAGCCTCAGACGGTAGGGGTTATGTAGCCAACTTGCTGAGTTGTGGCTCAACACTCTCAAGCGTTGGTGACCCCCCAGATTGTAGGAGTTTTGTAGCCAAGCTGCCCACTTCGGGATTGCGGATGTTGTTCCCCGCTCCGAAGCCCTAGGAATTCCCCAAACGGCTGGGTAATGTAGCCAAGCTGCCCACTTGTGGGCCAATGCTGATATTGTTCCCTGCTCTGAAGTGTTGGGGACCGGGGTTATGTAGCCAAGCTGCCCAATTGTGTGTTAGTGCTGATTTTACCACTGTTTTGGAGCGTTGGGCACTCCCCAGACGGTCGGGATTATGTAGCCCAGCTGCCCAGTTGTGGGCAAATGGCGATCTTGTTCCCTGCTCGCAAGTGTTTGTACCCCCTAAATGGCGGCGTTATGAAGCCAAGCTACCCACTTGAGGGCTAGTGTTGATTCTGTCCCCCACTTTGAAACGTTGGACACCCCTCAAACGGCGGGGTATTGTAGCCAAACTGCCCACTTGTGGGCCAATGCTGATGTTGTTCCCCGCTCCCAAGGGTTTTTTCCCCCTAAATGGCATGGTTTATGTAGCCAAACTGCCCAGTTGTGGGCCACTGCGGATTGTCCCCCCCCGCTCCGAAGCTTTGGGGAGCCCCCAGGAAGTCAGGGTTAATGTCGCCAAGCTGCCCAGTTGTGGGCCAATGGTGATCTTGTTCCCCGCTCTAAAGCTTTTGCGACCCCCTAGACGGTAGGGGTAATGAAGCCAAGCTGCCCACTTTTGAGCCGATGCTGATCTTTTTCCCCGCTCTGAAGCGTTGGGGACCCCCTAGACGGTCGGGGTTATGTCGCGAAGCCGCCCAGTTGTGGGCCACTCATGATTTTGTCCCCCGCTCTGAAGCGTTGCGGATCCCTCACAGCCTCACATGGTAGGCGTTATGAAGACAAGCTGCCCACTTGTGGGCCAATGCTGATCTTCTTCCCCGCTCTAAAGCATTGGGAACCCCTCATATGGAAAGGGGGAAATGTAGCTTAGCTGCCCACTTGTGGGCTACGTATTGCTAATGCTGTCCCCCGCTCTGAAGTGTTCGGGTCCCTTCAGACGGAAGGCGGTAATGTAGCCAAGGTGCCAACTTGTGAGCCAATGATCATCTTGTTCCCCGATGTGAAGCGTTGGGGACCCCCAAGGCGGCAGGGGTTATATAGCGACAGTGCCCACTTGTGGGCCACTGCTGATTTTGTCCCCCGCTGTGAAGCGTTGGACGGTTGGGGTAATGTCGCCAAGCTGCCAACTTGTGGGCCAATGCTTATCTTGTTCCCCGCTATGAAGTGATGGGGACCCCCAAGGCGGGAGGGGCTATGTAGCCACTTTGCCCACTTGTGGGCTACTACTGATTCTGTCCCCCTCTTTGAACCGTTGGGCGCCCCTCAAACATTGAGGGTAATGTAGCCAAGCTGCCCACCTTTTGGGCCAATGCTAATCTTGTTCCTTGGCCCCAAGCGTTTTTACCCCCGAAATGGCAGGGGTTATGTAGCCAAGCTGCCCACTTGTAGGCCACTGCTGATTTTGTCCCCCCGCTCTGAAGCGTTGGGCAGCCTCAGACGGTAGGGGTTATGTAGCCAACTTGCCGAGTTGTGGCTCAACACTCTCAAGCGTTGGGGACCCCCCAGATTGTAGGAGTTTTGTAGCCAAGGCGCCCACTTCGGGGTTGCGGATGTTGTCCCCCGCTCCGAAGCGTTAAGAATTCCCCAAACGGCTGGGTAATGTAGCCAAGCTGCCCACTTGTGGGCCAATGCTGATATTGTTCCCTGCTCTGAAGCGTTGGGGACCGGGGTTATGTAGCCAGGCTGCCCAATTGTGTGTTAGTGCTGATTTTACCACTGTTTTGGAGCGTTGGGCACTCCCCAGACGGTGGGGATTATGTAGCCAAGCTGCCCAGTTGTGGGCAAATGGCGATCTTGTTCCCTGCTCGCAAGTGTTTGTACCCCATAAATGGCGGCGTTGTGAAGCCAAGCTACCCACTTGAGGGCTAGTGTTGATTCTGTCCCCCACTTTGAAGCGTTGGACACCCCTCAAACGGCGGGGTATTGTAGCCAAACTGCCCGCTTGTGGGCCAATGCTGATATTGTTCCCTGCTCTGAAGCGTTGGGGACCGGGGTTATGTAGCCAGGCTGCCCAATTGTGTGTTAGTGCTGATTTTACCACTGTTTTGGAGCGTTGGGCACTCCCCAGACGGTGGGGATTATGTAGCCAAGCTGCCCAGTTGTGGGCAAATGGCGATCTTGTTCCCTGCTCGCAAGTGTTTGTACCCCCTAAATGGCGGCGTTGTGAAGCCAAGCTACCCACTTGAGGGCTAGTGTTGATTCTGTCCCCCACTTTGAAGCGTTGGACACCCCTCAAACGGCGGGGTATTGTAGCCAAACTGCCCGCTTGTGGGCCAATGCTGATCTTGTTTCCCGCTCCCAAGGGTTTTTTCCCCCTGAATGGCATGGGTTATGTAGCCAAACTGCCCAGTTGTGGGCCACCGTGGATTGCCCCCCCCCCGCTCCGAAGCTTTGGGGAGCCCCCAGGAAGTCAGGGTTTATGTCGCCAAGCTGCCCAGTTGTGGGCCAATGGTGATCTTGTTCCCCTCTCTAAAGCTTTTGGGACTCCCTAGACGGTAGGGGTAATGAAGCCAAGCTGCCCACTTTTGAGCCAATGCTGATTTTTTTCCCCACTCTGAAGCGTTGGGGACCCCCTAGACGGTCGGGGTTATGTCGCGAAGCTGCCCAGTTGTGGGCCACTCATGATTTTGTCCCCCGCTCTGAAGCGTTGCGGATCCCTCACAACCTCACATGGTAGGCGTTATGAAGACAAGCTGCCCACTTGTGGGCCAATGCTGATCTTGTTCGCCGCTCTAAAGCATTGGGAACCCCTCACATGGAAGGGGTTATGTAGCTTAGCTGCCCACTTGTGGGCTAGTGCTGAGCAGTCCCCCGCTCCGAAGTGTTGGGGTTCCTTCAGACGGAAGGCGGTAATGTAGCCAAGGTGCCAACTTGTGAGCCAATGATCATCTTGTTCCCCGCTGTGAAGCGTTGGACCCCCTAGACGGTAGGGTTTATATAGTTACGGTGCCCACTTGTGGGCCCCTGCCGATTTTGTCCCCCGCTGTGAAGCGTTCGTGACTCCTCAGACGGTAGGGGTACTGTCGCCAAGCTGTCAACTTGTGGGCCAATGCTTATCTAGTTCCCCGCTCTAAAGTGATGGGGACCCCCAAGGCGGGAGAGGCTATGTAGCCACTTTGCCCACTTGTGGGCTACTGCTGATTCTGTCCCCCTCTTTGAACCGTTGGGCGCCCCTCAAACATTAGGGGTAATGTAGCCAAGCTGCCCACCTCATGGGCCAATGCTAATCTTGTTCCCCGGGCCCAAGCGTTTTTACCCCCGAAATGGCAGGGGTTCTGTAGCCAAGCTGCCCACTTGTAGGCCACTGCTGATTTTGTCCCCCCGCTTTGAAGCGTTGGGCACCCCCATACGGTAGGGCTTATGTAGCCAACTTGCCGAGTTGTGGGCCAACGTCGATCTTGTTCCCCGCTGTCAAGCGTTAGGGACCCCACACATTGTCAAAGTGTTATAGCCAAGCTGCCCACTTTGGGGCCATTGCTGATTTTGTCCCCCGCTCCGAAGTCTTTAGAGTTCCCCAAACGGCGGGGTAATGTAGCCAAGGCACCCACTTGTGGGCTACTGCTGATGTTGTCCCCCGCTTTGAAGCGTTGGGGTCCCTCCAGGCGGAGGGCGGTAATGTAGCCAAGCTACCAACTTGTGAGCCAATGCCGATCTTCTTCCCCGCTTTGAAGTGATGGGGACCCCCAAGACGGGAAGGCTATGTAGCCACTTTGCCCACTTGTGGGCTACTGCTGATTGTGTCCCCCTCTTTGAACCGTTGGGCGCCCCTCAAACGTTAGGGGTATGTAGCCAAGCTGCCCACTCGTGGGCCATCGCTGATTTTGTTCCTTGGTCCCAAGCGTTTTTACCCCCGAAATGGCAGGGGTTATGTAGCCAAGCTGCCCACTTGTAGGCCACTGCTGATTTCGTCCCCCCGCTCTAAAGCGTTGGGCAGCCTCAGACGGTAGGGGTTATGTAGCCAATCTGCCGAGTTGTGGGCCAATGCTGATCTTGTCCCCCTCTCTCAAACGTTGGGGACCCCACAGTTTGTAGGGGTTTTGTAGCCAAGCTGCCCACTTCAAGGCCACTGCTGATCTTGTTCCCCGCTCTGAAGCGTTGGGGACCCCTAGACGTTGGGGGTTATGTAGCCAAGGTCCCCACTTGTGGGCAACTGCTGATTTTGTCCACCCTTTTGATGCGTTGGACACTCCTCAGATGGTTGGGTTTTTGTAGCCAAGCTGCCCAGTTGTGGGCAAATGGTGAGCTTGTTCCCTGCTCCCAAGTGTTTGTACCCCCCTAAATGGCGGCGTTATGAAGCCAAGCTGCGCACTTGTGGGCCAATGTTGCTCTTGTTCCTCCCTCTGAAGTTTTGGGGATCATCTAGAAGGCAGGGGTAATGTAGCTAGTCTGCCCACTTGTGCGCCAATGCTAATCTTGTTCCCCGCTCTGAAGCATTGGGGACCCCCAAGATGTTAGGCATTATGAAGCCAAGCTACCCACTTGAGGGCTAGTGTTGATGATGTCCCCCGCTTTGAAGCTTTAGACGCCCCTCAAACGGCGCGGTATCGTAGCCAAGCCGCCCACTTGTGGGCTCATGGTGATCTTGTTCCCCGCTCCCAAGCGTTTGTACCCCGGAAATTGCGGTGTTATGTAGCCAAGCTGCCCACTTGTGGGCCAATGGTGCTCTTGTTCCTCCTTCTGAAGTGTTGGCGACCACCTAGAAGGTAGGGGTAATGTCTCCAAGCTGCCAACTTGTGGGCCAATGGCGATCTTGTTCCCCGCTCTGAAGCTTTTGGGAACCCCACGATGTTAGAGGTTATGTAGCGAAGCAGCTCACTTGAGGGCTACTTTTGATTCTATCCCCTGCTCTGAAGCTTTAGACACTCCTCAAACGCCAATGGTTATGTAGCCAAACTGCCCACGTGTGGGCCAATGCTAATCTTGTTCCCCTCTCCCAAGCGTTTGTACCCCCTAAATGGCAGGGGTTATGTAGCCAAACTGCCCACTTGTGGGCCAATGCTAATCTTGTTCCCCTCTCCCAAGCGTTTGTACCCCCTAAATGGCAGGGGTTATGTAGCCAAGGTGCCCACTTGTGGGCCACTCCTGATTGTGTCCCTGCTCCGAAGCTTTCGGGACCCCCCACACGGCAGGGGTAATGTTCCCAAGCTGCCCAGTTGTGGGCCAATGGTGATCTTGTTTCCCGCTTTGAAGCGTTGGGGACCCCTCAGACGGTAGGGGCTATCTAGCCAAGCTGCCCTCTGGTTAGCCACGGCTCTCCCCCCCCTCCCCGCTCTAGGCATGGGCTAATTGCCCGTCTAGTCAACCTTTCAAACGGCAAAAACATTTTGTTTGTTTTTCATTTTCCCCTTGCTTTTGCCCGTTCTTTTTGGTGTTTTTTTTTGGTGTTTCTTTTGTGTGTTCTTCATGTCATTGGAGCCCATATGCATTGTTTTCATTCACCACATGTGGTGTTTCCCTCCATATTTGGCAAGTTTATTGCATATTTGTTTTGCAGACATCGACAATCTAGACAAGTTCATCGGGTCACTCCCTAGGGGGTAACACTTTATGCGGCGCGGAGATTTGACGAACCATCCCGAACAAGCAACCGTGGTTACTACCTTGCCCCCCCCCCCTGAAATCCCCCCCCTGCAACCCCCCCCCCCCTAGGCGAGGAGACCGTCACTTCATTGTTTTGCTAGGCAATATCTATTGCGGTGTTTGTGTTCCCATGTGTCACACACACGTTCTTGCATTGCTTTCCCCTTACTTCGAATCAGTCACCTATGTGTGTTCTGTGATACTGGCGGTGTACAGGGTGTCGTGTCCCTTTTTGAGACATAAGGTGTTTTATCCCGGTGACCATGTATGGTACCACTCACGCACACTTGGTGCACATGTGTGTCCCATTGTTGTGGGGCCTTGAAATACTGTTGCAATCCCCCCCCCCCAAGGGGGGAGACCGTCACTTGGCGGCCGTCTCCCCCCCCTTGGGGGGGACCTTCGCGCTCTATGGGGAGATTTCAGGGGGGGGGGGCAAGGTACCAAGGGATTTTCTCTCCGGAGGGGTGGTTTTAGGAGGGCGGAAAGCCTAGGGCGGTCCGAGAAAACAAGCCGTAAAAGTAGCGCGTCACGCAAATACTCCCCCTAGGTGTGGGGCCGCAATCCTGCATGTTCACTTGGTGTTGGTTGTGGAAAGGGGTTGGCAACGGTCGTCCAGTGGTCGGGTTTGGGTTACAGGATGTTGTAGGTGCTTCATCAATGGAAAGGGTTATATGGGGTTGGCAAGGGTTACAATGGTGGCGGTATAGGGTATCAACGGGCTGGTTTGGTTCAACAGGGCTTTGGGACCATTTCCTTTTCTTTGCTCTTCCGTTCACCGTTTTAGTTTTTTCACCATGCTAGGGGCAGAAATTGGATCGTTGCGATGTATGACAAGCATCAGACTAAAAATTGGAAATTCCTCGTACATTAGTGTAGGCAAGCAGGGGCAGAAATTCGATTGTTGGGATGTATGGCACCAAAAAAACACAAAAAAAAAAAACAACGACAAAAATGAAATTGTTGTGTTGCACAGAAAAAACAAGTTAGGCAAAAAAATAAAACAACACCGACCCATGGCAACCACCCACCCAAGCCCCAACGACCCAATCCCCCCCCCCCCTTCAAAACCCACCAAAATGGGCTTTTGGCACCACCTTGTGCCAAAAAAACACTAGAAAACAACAAAAAACAGCAACAAAAAAGAAATTGTTGTGTTGCAAAGAAAAAACAAGTCAGGCAAAAAAAAACACGAAACACCGACCCATGCCCAAACCCCCCCACCCAACCCCCTTCAAAACCCACCAAAATGGGCTTTTGGCACCACCTTGTGGCGAAAAAACACCAAAAGACACAAAAAAAAACACCAAAAACACCAAAAAAAACAAAAGTGCAAGTCTTCTTGGACCAACCTGTCAACCCGTCAGCAACATTGGTGACGGGCGTTTAGCCCACCCCTGCCCCGCTCTGAAGCGTTGGGGACCACCCAGACGGAAGGGGTTATGTGGCCAAGTTGCCCACTTGTGGGCCAATACTGATCTTGTTCCCCCACGTGGTATCGCTGGCATGAGCTTCGCAGCCGGTTGCGCCGGTAGCAATCACTTCTTTCTTTTTGCCATCTGCCGGCAATGAGTATACAAGCCACCCTTCACGCCACGGCTCCATTGCTTTACCCCTGCCGGAGGTACCCAAAATGTCGGTGGGGCAAAATGCTTCACCTCCTCCGGTACCGATGGCGGTTGTTGGGTGGTTCTTGTGCCCCCCCCCACCTTTTTTTTTTTTTTTTTTTTTTTTGGAAACAAGGTTTTTTCTTTCCATACGCGGCTTACACCAAAAACAAAAGTTTACGTCACTTACACCTTAAAACAAGAGCCACGCGGCTTGGGCCAACAAAAAATGTGACTTACACTGTTTTCTGCAACAGAGCTACACTATCCTCGTGTCTGTGCGTCATACTTTCCCTCCACCTACACAAAGGTGCCTCGCAGCGATGGTCATGACTGCTTTTTGACTGTCTGGTCGGCCTGACGAGAACATTTGCATGCAGTGCCTTATCACTTTCTGTTTGGCACGTCCAGTGTGTGTGTGTGTGTGTGTGCGTGCGCACGCGCGTGTGTGTATGTCTGTGCACGGGGGCGGGGGGGGTAGAGGGTGCTTGCGGTGCACTGCAGGCACAGCAAGCCAAGAGCAGACGTCCCCTGATAGCTTCAAAATAGCGAGGCCCACAATATCGCAAAGAAACACCGAAAAATCTATTGCATTTTTGACAAGCACCTTGATCTATTGACACTATGTATATAGGAGAGTACGGCCTGGGTACCATCTGTAAAGTGGGTGGGAAATCGCACCTTTTTACCGAGGCTCTGATGGAGGGCTTTACGACATGCAGGGTATGTCGCACCCAACAACCACACACCCACCCCACCCCACCCCAACCCAGCCCCTTCTCATTTCGTTGGGGGGGGGGGTAGTCTGTACAGCCCCAGCAGCAGTTCCTCTGCTGTTGTTGTGATTGAAAACCCACCTTCATACCTGTGGAGCTTGACTGGAATGTTCTGGAAGGCCTTCGGGCTGGCTATGAGGGAGCAATATCTGAACAGCAAATGTGTGCAAGTGGGATTTTGTGCAGTGCGATCCAGACAAGCATCAAACAAACGGTCTATCTGCGTTGTGCCACAAGTTGCATACTGCAGCACGGGGTCCCTTAAGGCAACCTTTCTTTCTTTCTTTCTTTCTTTCTTTCCTTTCTTCTTGTTCGTGTTCAAGACCCCCCCACCATGCCTTGTTCCTGCACGATGTACAATGTCAGGTAACTGACCAACTGGCATCGGTTCATCGTCAACTGCCGGAAGACCCCCCCCCCCGGAAGGACGCCTGTGTGGCACCCTTTCCTTTCCTGCAAGACGCCCCATGGTAGCATTTGGGATCACTTGTGTGTCTGAGGTTTGTACATTGAGTTGGTTGCTGCACAACACAATGTGACACACAGGCCTACACTGTTCACCATGCCACATGATGCAAACCTTATGCACGCAATGGGCGGGGAAACTTTTTTTGCTTCGCAGACAATACAAAAAGTAACCCAAAGATTGTGGTAGATGTGTATATATGTAGACCCGAGCTGGACTGTCAACATCACGGCACAGAGGTAACGTCAAAGTGGTCATTGACTGGGCATGTAAAATGTCAGCGAAGCAAAGGTTCAACACTAGGTTTAAATTGGGATGCGCTGGATCAGGGCAATGTGGTTTCACTGTCTCACAAAATGTTCCGGGACGACATTCCGAATAAAGTTGAGTTCATTCTGCAAATTTCATTTATACGTTCCATGCTGGAGTTCTGCAGCTTGTTGACTGGTTGACAGAACAAATGCTTGTTCGCAGCTTGGCAGATTTAAGATGGATCCCTTTGAGTGCTCTGGGGCAGAGAGCACTCAAACAGGTGTTAAAAGGGGCTCGTCTCCACTGTGTTCTGGCATACCTTCACACTGGGAGTTTCCATTTATGCTGTACGTTCACAGGTGCTCAGAGCATTTTCCCCTCAATTTTCCGTGCCATTGCTGAGCCTCCTCGAAGACCCCATGGCATTCTGACCCTTTGGCATTTCAACTTTGGGCATGGCATTTTGACTTTTTTGTACATCTCTGATGGTAAGGTCACAACAAGTGGCTCATACGCCAGGTGTTATCAATGGTTGCTCTTTACGGCTGTTGAAACACCCCCTTGTCCTAGCACGGGATTGGCCAAACACGGCAACCCTGTGCTTCCCCAATTTTGGGCTTTTTTGGAACCATCAATTTTGCGGTACCAATCCAATAGAGAACGTGATTTGTAGCTTTGTGCAGGCTGCAGGAAGGGTCAGCATAGGTGCCAAACTGTTGGTGTGACTGTACAGGGGAGGGGGGGGGATTTAGTGACGGGAATATTTCGATGTGGGAAGTTTCGTATTTCAAATGTGTGCAAAATTTCCTGCTGAATTCTCAGGCTACTGTGCAAATTAAACTCGTGTCGAAATTTAGCCACCTTGGCGCGTCACCACCCCACCTTGGTTTGGTTAGGGTTCTCCTTCCTGTGACGCTTGTTGCGGAGAGGCATCTGATGGCCTCTCCCTTGGATGCTATTGAGGCATCACACCCAGGGCACGGCGCGTCTTCGATGCAGCAGCTGCACCTGCACTGGCCACACAGTACTTAGTCTTTTTTTTGCAGTAGGCTCACTGTCTTTGCCACATGCAGATATGCAGGCAGAAACAGGTGCAGAAACAGATACAGAAATAGAGGCAGCAGATGAGCTGGCATTGGAGATTGCCTGGGACGGAGAAGAAGCGCGATCAGACAGAAGTGGAAGCCTGCAGCAGTCCGCAAGTGGACACGCCAGAGTTCAGTGTTGACGCAGCTGAAAGCACAAAATGCTGAGATTATCCCTCCAGCTTCTGAAGCTGATCGCGCTTCTTCATCGTCCCAGGCAATCTCCAATTCCAGTTCATCTGCTGCATCTATTTCTATATCTGTTTCTGCACCTGTTTCTGCCTCCATGTCTGCAGGTCCTAAAGCACATGTGGAAACTGAGAGTAGTATCTACAGTGACAGTAACAGTGGTGGTAATGACAGTGACAGTGATAGTGGTGACAGCGAACCTGCTGCAAAAAAAGACCAAGCAGTGTGTCCCTAGTGCAGGTGCAGATGTTGTGGCCTTTTTGGGCACCGTTGGGTACAAGTACTATGGCCCCGCTTTGCCTCGAGCAGGGTTTATTTCGATGACTGAGCTGGCTGTGATCACTCCAAAGTCTTCGAAAGGTTGTAAAGTATTGGAGGGCCATGCATTGCGAACCATTGATGCATTGGAAAAACGCCGTGCCCTGGGTGTGGTGCCTCAAAAACAGCCAAGCAAGAGGCCATCAGATGCCTCTTGATTTATAGAGTTGCACAACAAGTGCCACAGGAAGGAGGCGCGCCAGTTGGGGCATCTCGTGCCCCAGATTGCTCTCTCGGCCCAACTGTTTTTTTTTGTATTTCAAATGATATGCTATCAAACACTTTTTTTAACAGTTCATTGCAGCCCAGACTGCAGCCTATTTTTCAAATTTTAAATGACATCTTATTGAACTGTTTTGCACCTGTTCATTGCAGTCCGAAGAACAGCCCAAACTTCATGTTCGGAAATGATTTTTGATGGGATTGCTATGTGCATTTGTGTTCTTGTGGTTTGGTTTGTGCATGAAAAAAACAATTTCTTCATTGGGCTGTTGGGTGGTCTGCTTCATTATAGTTTCCTTCAAGAATAAAAACGATGACATCTCAGATGACAAATGACCACTCCACATCCACGAGAGTAATGCCTGTCATTGGCATATGTCAGCCGAAGCACCTTTTACAGACCGAGGGGCACAATTGTTTCGAAATCTGAACACACTTGCAGCACAGCCAGGCCTGCCGTAATTGCCCGTTGCGCCACCTGTCATATGGCAAAGAACGCCGTTTTTTGGCCAAAATCCATGTTTTTCTCTGTTTTCCATTGTTTCCAGGTGTTTCCAGGTGTTTTTTTGGTGTTTTTTTGGTGTTTTTTGGTGTTTTTTTTGTGTTTTTTGGTGTGTTTTAGCACATGTGACCACATTTCATGGCACTCCAATACCACATCTTTTAATTTTTTTCTTTGCATAATCTACCTGCTGCACGCGTTTTGCGCAACGCACTTCGATCCCTACAGGTTCATCAGGTACACCGATAGGATTAGGAGGTGTGGATGACACAATAGTCTCAGGTTCATTAGGTACCCTTACAGGTGCTCGGGACATGGCATGGTTCGAAGAGAGTGGCAGTAAAGCTTTAGCGGGAATCAATATGGTATTAGCTTACACATTCCACCCTCATTCTTTTCTCTGATAGACACCATGTCGAACCCCCACAGCCTCCCCATTTGGCTGCGCCCCACCGGCGGACAATGGACGCGGTATTCCAGTGCTACTGAAGCTACGGATTACCTCATAACGGCGCACGGACTGAAGATATACCGTACGCAAGTCACACGTGCTGCTGAAAAGCGAAAGACACGTGACGGCCGGGAATTCACGGACAAAGACCCTGGGGAAGCACCGCCACCGGTTCCCGAGGACGCACCCGCTCAATTGAGGCCAACAGCGCTGACGTCCTACTTCTCTACCATCTCGGCACCATGTGCCTGTTGTGACGAGAAGTTGCATAGTGCAATCGTGCGTTGCACGCTGTGTCAAAAGGACGCCCATGAGATCTGCACACAACATGGCAAGTGCCTACGTTGTGTATGCCGCGTTTGTGATTCACCGTCAGCCGGCGTTATGCGCACTTGCAAACAGTGCAAGCGACTTGTCCACCAGCGATGTTCCACTGCTGTGATATTTGCCATGTGTGCTCTGCTCCAAGGCCTGCACCACCGCCTCCACAGCCTAAAGTTCGGAAATTTAAGCCAAAGTGGCGTGAAGGTCGCCCATGGTTGTGTCACGAGAATGGCTTAATGTGGTGTGCAGCGTGCCGAGAATACCCGCAACAGGGCGTACGCCAGTCATGGGTGGACGGCAATTCATGTTTGCGGTTATCAACTGTCAAGGACCACACCAAGTGTTGATTACACGCTAAGTTCTTGGCACTTTGGAATAGTGCTGTTGCATCATCCTCTTTGGTCGGTGCTCTTCCCAGCCTAGTACAGTCCTGCATACGCGGTCGTTTCGCTATCGTGTACCGCATTGCGAAGCGAGATGGTGCCCTTAATTATCTTCCCGGGGATGCTGAGCTTGTCACTTTGACAGGGGGCTCCATCACTCCCTCATATCACGGACGGACCGCGTCCGTCACCATTCTGCATGCCATTGCTGCCCCATACCGCGCATACGAGGGTGCTGCCATCGTGGCCAGCCAATTCTTCGGATTGGCATCGGACTCGTGCACGGACAAGGGTGCACGTAAGGAGGAGCTGTTGTACACGCGCACCGTCCGGAATTGTGTGGTGACCGCCTCGTACCTAGGATGTGAGTATCTGAAGAGCGGGGACGCCGGTGCCATTGTGGCTTCATACAAGCGCGCACTCCTCCGGGCGGGCACTCCCGTTGAGGAATGGGTTGCTCGCCTTTTTTGGTACTGTGCAGATGGAGCCGACGTCATGCAGGGCGCGAACACCGGCGTCTTCGGTCGCTTGAGGTCGCTGCAAACTGAAGTGCTCGGGTTCAGTGTCGTGGTGCCCCTCCACGCGAATTGCCATAGAGCAGACCTAGCCTTCCGTGATGCTATGGCTGCTGGCAATTATGGTTTCCTGGATATCGTTGCCGACGGGATGCAGGCTATTGCCTTGCACTGGAACCATGCTCCTGCCCGTCTTGGGGTCCTGCGCACCATGTGTGATGCACTGCGCACGACCGTGCCAAAGTTTGGCGTCCTACATCAACGCCGGTGGGCCGCCTTCGCCGCCAGAGCCCTCCGCTCCCTCATCCGCACGTACCCCGCAATGGTGTGTGCGCTTTTTGCGCTGCGCCTTGCAACCAAGGAGGATCGGGAGCACCAAGAGGCCCTGCTCTGGCGAGTCACCAGCTGGGTTTTTGTGGCGGGGCTGCACTACATGAGGGACATTGTACAGGTTGGTTGCAGTGGCCTGTGGCAAGGTTCTGAGGGTTGCGTGTGGCGTGTGGCAGGGCGTGTGAAGATCAGAATCAATCTGCAGGCATGGACGGAAAGGACGTTCAATCAGCGGATTGTCAAGACCATCGTCCGCAGCCAGCTGTGAAGCGATGCAAAACTGACCCGCAACCTATTAGCGATCGCGAGGAGTTGGGGGGGGAGGCAAATTTTTGCCTGGGGCAAGAGCACGACAGTGCTCAGGTGCGAGAGCGGGAGGGGAGCGATTAGCCACCTGATTTCTAAGCACTGACAGCAATCAAGAACGGGTGCATGGCTTGGAGCCAGCCCAATGGACGCCGCCATCGATGCTCAAGTGCGCTGATGTAAACCGTGTTTGGAGAATGAGAAGGCTCGGCGTCATGATTTGTTCATTGCATGTTGTTGTAGTGTCGTGCAGGGCCGGAGGGTTTGGTATATGAATTACAGCTACTGTGCAGAAGGCAGGTTGAAATAAAAACAACCATTCAGGAACTGCATTCAGTGCACTAGGACAATCAGGACACCAAACATGGGCGTGCTGCAGCATCTTGTGCTGTCCAAAAAACCAAGAAACACCCAAATTTCCAGAAAAAACCCAAACAATCCACCCATCCAATGGTGTGACGTCCACTGCCCCCAAGCCTACCCACCCCCCAACCCCCAACAAACCATGGAAAAAATCCCTTTGGGGGCAAATGAGCACAACAAGTAGCCAAAAAACAACCAAAAAACACCAAAAAAACACCACAAAACACCAAAAAATACCAAACAACAGACCTGTCGAATAGACCAACCCGCCACCCGCCAAAATGGCCTGTGGCGGGTGTTTTTGTCGGGCTTGAGCACAGCAACCAAAAGGCAGGTGTGCTTGGGTGCTGGGATAGAGATGGAGGTTATGCAGCCTCTTTGGGGGTGAAAATTCTGGAAGCGTGCGAAATTCCCCGCCCCCTTTTTAGGCCACTGTGCGAAATAAACCCGGTGAAACCCCCCCCTCCGCCCTCCGCCCCTGTAATTACATGTGTTCTTGGGGGATATTGTCATCACAGGACAGATCATGCCCACGCCTGCCAAGGCGTGGATCATGCAAGTGCGTAGACAAAAACAAACACCAAAGGTACACTGGGTGAGCTGGCTCCCCATGAAGCATTACAGACGGAACGCGTGGACACCCTGGCTGTGGGGACAGGTGCGATGGTGGGGAATGGGTGCCCCCTGGGAACGAACACCCTGGGAACCAAGAACTATGGCTCTGTGCCAGACTGCTAGTACCACTATCCCTCATCGACGCTATGCCCACTGCAGAACGACATAAACTGCGGACAGAGGTGGGCCTGTTCTAGTTTCGCATGATACAGTCCGTCCAAACACTAAGACGAAAGTACACCGACCCTACACCACAACAACCACCGTCGCCCCTGTGGCTCACCAAATACGTCGCTCAGGCACTTCCGCCGCGAGAAACGCCTCAAAACCTACGGAACCACGTCGGGGCGCCCATGTGGTGCGGCGCAAAACGCAAGCGTAAGGCCGAGGTCGCAACGGCTGACCCTATCGACCCCGACCAATGGTTACATGATGCGCGCAACGCAGGCGACAGTGAGGCAGTGGCATGGTTCGTCGCACGGGCAACTAACACAGGACAAGACGACCACATTAAGAAACGTCAGCGTCTGAACGTTGACCCACAGCAATGGGAACAGTACATGATGACCACAGATAGGTTGGCTCACGAACACGCACAGCAAACACGTGAAATATACCACAAAGCACGCGTAGCGGCGGTGGCGAGACAACACCTGCACACCCTACACATGTGCTACACCAACACACTGACGGCGGAATCAGACTACCACAGGCTCGTCACAAAACTAGTCAACGAACAGAGACAAGCGCAAGGACTGCACGACACACACGCACACCTGTGCCAAATACGTAGGCAATGGTATGAACAAGCAAAGTATGACACAAGGATATGGTATGCTGACGCAAAACTGCTGCTGATGATCAGCGACTGATACCGGAGGCTGAGTGCTGGCACCGACAAGCTACTTGACCTGCACCAACGACAAGCGACCTACATGTGGCGGCAGCAGACACACTTGACAACCATGGCACAGTGCTACCAAGACGCCTGCAAACACAAGACAACACAATATTGGCAAACAACCCGACCAGCCCGACAGACAATATACCTGATACGGAAGCGGCCGCGGGAACATTGGGTCCCCACCTTGTGGGAAGTCCCGTTGCAACCGCTACCAAAACGCCACAAAACGCACTGGGACCCAAATGAGTGGGAAGTACCAATGGCATGACCACACCAACCTCAATGGGAAACCATGGGGGCACAGTCATGAGCTGCAGCCCGTATGCACACCCTGGCTTTGCCGAAATCTGTACCTTACGTCGAACTTGGTCCACATTGGCCCTTGGCACTTATGAACTGGCCTTTATAATAAAAAAGAGTACATGTGTTCTTGGGGGTTTATGCTGGCCTCATGCTTTGTACTGTCATATTTTGAGCGGTAGGGTTGGTTTGTCTGCACCATGTGTTCCGTGGTACATGCTCCGCAGTAACACGGGCTTGACCACACACAGCGACCTAGTGTTTCCGCGCTCTTGCCCATTGGACCAAAACCTGGCCCGTGTTAGGACAAGGGGGGCGGGGTGCAGCATTCGTCATGCAAAAAATACCTCGTGCATGCCAAATCCTCCGCATTTTTCTTTGACCAGAATAACCCCAATTTGTATCCATGGTTACGAACGAACCCCATTTTGTTTTGACCAAAATACTCACCATTTGCACCATATTTCAGCAAGCAACCCCCTGGAAAAGGTTGGGTTTTTTTTTTGGGGTAAGGTTTGGTGTCCTTTTGTAAGGTTTCAGTTTTTTTTTGGTAACCATTGTGCTTTATGTAGGGAACAACCATTCGGATTCGTTGCTAAGGGGTGGGTGTTTATTAGCGAAGAAATTGGGGGGTTTTCTTGATACATCGCGGCGTTTTTGGTACGTACCACAAAAAGTAAGCCGCCAACTTCTGCATCCTGCAAGTCTATATGTGTGTAATCCTATGGTGAGTCGAACAGTGTGCCATTGCATGTTGCAGCGTTGCATTCTTGCTCAACATGGTGCCACAAAATTTGTGCGCTGGCAAGTGTGCTGTTTCGCGACCTTGTTGTTCACAGACATTATGACCCATAATTGCCTGCATAAGGACTAAAGAGATATTTACTTGTGCGAAGCATGGGTGTAATTGGCAAGGAATTTTGTAATTTTGTCAACCCCTGCCATCAGTCATCAGGCTTTTGGAGACAGGCAAACTGCCCCATGACGAAGTGTGTCCAATCTCGCACACATGTCTGTGCGTTGCTGTCATCCAATCTACAACCTTCTCTCAAACTGTGCAAGGCTCTGTAAGTAGCTGTGGGAAGCAGGCAATAGGCAACTTACCTTTGGAATAATAGATTGTTAACCCATTTTGTACCTTCTTTCGGAGGGCATCTTTGCCCGATGCGGGCACGCGGTAGGAGTTTTTTTTTGTCCCATCCCTCATCCATGACCATTTTCCCTCCCTCCACCCTTTGCTTGAACCTAAGCTGACACCAAACAACCCAACAAATTTGGCCGCCCCTAGAATTGAGGCTATGGATTCACAAACCACACATTGGCTGACCATTTGACCTGGTGGCATGGCCTCATTCTTCGGTATGCCGGCGCCGATGAGTTGCACTAGTTTGTACGCGTTTTGTTGCAATTTGCCTAAACTTGCCTTCAGAGGCGGCTCGGTCACCCTCTTTATTGACCATGGACATGATTGGACTATTGCAAGCACGTCAGCTGCCCCGCAAGATGGAGTAAAAAGATGCTGCATGGATGTGTGCTTCCTGCTGTCAGAAGTGCTCCACCATCAATGGTTGTGGTCAATGTAGAGATCATGATTATGCTGAGTACATGGACGCACACAATTGTGGAAAGAATACTCTAGTCAAACATAGGACAAGCCGACCCCGTAGTGCGAGTCCGTGTTCCACGTCCCCTATCTTGGGGTGTTCGTGCGCATCCCTGGTGGTGACCACGTGCACCACACCACCTTCTGCAACAATGTCCGCGGGTGGCGCACGAGGGTCCTGCCGGACTGGTGCGGCACTTCCATGGCTATGAGGTTTGTGTCGCGTGCGTAACGCGGCATGCTGCCATCCACGAGGCACTCCCTCTTCCTGTCCATCCCCGGTGGTAGGAGGGTGCGTGTCGCGTGCGAGCACTGGTCGCCGCGGGGTGCCTCGGTGCCGTAGCTACCTGACGGGGTGGTGATGGACAATGAGGGCTCGCCGATGGACATGGGTCTGCCCACCGCGTGGGCTTGCATGCAGCCACCTCCCCATTCGCCCATTTCCGTCCATCTGGCAATAGATGACACCGCTAACAAATACAAGTGGGAGGACATGCATTGGTCCAAGAATTTAACACCCGAGTTGCGGAGCTCCCTAATGGGCTCCAGTGCTCGCGAGTCGTGTAGCTTTTTTTTTGGGACACAATGCCGCGTCCCCCTCGAAGAAGCGCACACAGCACACCACCGTGCGGGTACCAAAACGGCAAGCCCTCCACCGCGTGGCTCAGGGCACACGACAGGCAGCAACCCATGGCCACCGGTGGGCAGCAGCGGCAGCGGAAGCGGCACCACAAGAATAAGTTTGACCAGGTGCCGAATTTCATGTGTGAAAAGTAGTTGGGCAAGGAGGGCATGAACCTTGGGGTGTGCCCCAAGAAGTACAACGAACGGGACTCCTTCCCCAAGGTCCAACGATTGTAACAATTGGAAAAACATGCACATGGTGCCCCGCACATACCAGAGAGGGTGCCTGAACGTCATCCGCCGGTTCGACGGGCAGTGTGCGATATGGGGGAGCTGGATCGCCACGGAGATCGCAAATCGTGTGAGATCGGTGACCTAATGAACGGTGGTTCCGTGAAAATTTTTGCCGAGCACATCCTCTCCATCATCCGCGGCATCTAGACGGGGCTCCACCACCTCCACCACACC
This sequence comes from Eutreptiella sp. 'Long Island Sound 2002', assembly GCA_964036045.1. Lineage (NCBI taxonomy): Eukaryota > Euglenozoa > Euglenophyceae > Eutreptiales > Eutreptiaceae > Eutreptiella > Eutreptiella sp. 'Long Island Sound 2002'. The sequence goes on along the minus strand of OZ038384.1, from coordinate 60,611,099 downwards.
ATTGGCTTGGTGCAGTGTGACATAAAGCCGCAGAATAGTGTGGTCAACAAGGACCCCCGTCCGGGGTTGGTGCCGAAGATCGCCGATTTCAGCATAATGGTGTCCACCGGCAAGGTGCAAGAGACCGCAACTCCGGTCTATAGAACCCGCGATTTACAAGTCGGGCCCGCCGCCCCCAAGAGGGAAGTGTTTGCCTTCGTGCTCATGGTCTACGAGTTGTATCACTCGTTGTCCTCGGGGCTCGTGAAATCCCCGCTGGGTCTCTTGGCCTGGAGGGGCAACCAATTTGTGGCACCCGAGGAAATGGCGACCCTTGACAACGCGGTTGATTTGAAAGGTGGGGGCCAAGGGGGCCATGGCAAAACTGCATGAAGAGCACCTCAAGACGAAATGTCCCCACCAACCCGCCATGGACGCGCAAGATAAAATGATGCAACGGGATACAGAGGACCCTCTCCTCCAGCCGAAGCGTACCAAAACGGAAGCCCACGACGGCCGCCTCCGCACGGATGCACGCCACCCACGTCCTCCACCACCAACGAATTTAAGGTCAAGTCCAGTGCCACCAAGCCACAGGTGGCTGCCCCAGCACACGAACCACCTATAAAGCCCAAACCACCCACACCCGCACGGCGGGGTGGTCCCAAACCATCACGCAAGTGACCCTAGTAGGGGGGCACGTTGGGATTCTACCTGTGGGTCATGTGCCTCCTCCTTTGTCTGGAGGGTTGCATTAGCCACGTCATGCGGCATCCACTCTTCCTCGATATACATGAGCTCTTCACAGTGGGGCCAAGACCAGGGATCACACCCACACACACACAAGGCGCACAGGACCATCACGGGCGAGCCGCCGTTCGCCCCGGCGCACGTGGTTCGCCCCTGGCATTAGGCGGGAAGATCCCGTGAAGCGCATTTACCGGGGATAGGACAGGGGGCGCCCTTCCAGTTTGCTTGTCCACAAGACGTATCTTCGGGGGCAATTGGTCCCCAACAAGCCGTTGGAAGCCCTTCTGTCGTTGCTTTGGGGGCACATCGAGGTCAACCCGGGGCCCTCGAGTGGTCATTGGGCAGCTGCGTATACATCAATGAACAAGGGATTGGTCAAGTCTGCTGCCGGTTGCACGCAGCCAAATGACGATTGCCTCCGCCGGGTGTCCTTCAATATTGGTAGCCCCACGGTTGATGGGGACCGATGGGTCACCATTGTGCAGCTCTTGTCCGATATGCGCCTGAACGTTGTCGGCGTAGAGTAAGTTAAGCGTACCTTCGCCATCATAGAGGTGGCAACATCATTGACCTTCTCCAAGTGGCAGATCTACTATCACCCACACCCGTCCGGGACCATCAATGGGGTGGCTTTCCTCGTCTGCAACAAAATGGACTTCGTCCTGAAGGACGGCAATCAAAGTGCCTGACTTTTTATAGAACTGAAGGGACCTTCTTGGGACTTACTTTGCAATTTCCCAACAAGCCACAACTACAGGTCCTCAACTAGTATGGACTCCAGACTCAACCACCAAGAAGAGGCAAGATGCCTTCGTTGAGACGCTCCAATGTGATATACGTATGGGTGACTTCAACAACTCCGTTTGGAGCAACAACCCCAGTCGGTTCTGGCACAATGACCTTCTGAACCGCGGTCTGTACGACCCGCTGCACGAACTATACCTGGATGGTTTAGTACAAGCGGGGCACTCCAGGGGATGGCACCACTCGGATGCTACCTTGGTCTCTTTGCAGTGCTAGGGGAATGTTAGCCCCATGACGTACCACTCGGTCACTAGGCCCACCTCTGACCACCGACTCGTCCTAATGACCACATGCCTCACCTCCGCGGACGGTCAGTCCTTCATCAACGCACCAACCGGAACGTGCGGCAAGAGCGAGCCGCCGTGTAGGAGAAACAACGCTTACTCGCCGGGCAAGATACCCCAATGGACACAGTATCACGCGCTGATGCGGTCCTCAAGGCGGTGGTGCAGCCCGTCGTTCGGCAGGGGAAGCGCACCAAGCGGACCCGCCTCAAAACCAACCCTAGTGGCCCAAATTAAAGTCAATATGATTAATTTTTAATTTTTAATATATGAACCGGTTGATATATTAATCTCGCAAATATTAAGAGGTTAAAGCTCAATTTTTTTCATTGGGTCCTTTGTACCCATTTTTTCATGCACATATGAGGACCCAGACGGGGTGTTACGTGTTATTTTGTTGTACAACGGTATAGTAGAGAGGTTCCAACGTTGTGTTGGTGGGTGTCTTGGACACCATCCCCCTCCGGTTGCCCGCATTCCCCCCCACTCCACACCACCATGTTCCTTTGTGTAGCCCTTGTTATGCCTTCCTCTCGGGACACCCTTACCGAGCTTAACATGACGCTCGTTCGTTTGAGTGGGGCCAAGAGTTTGCGGGACCCTTTGGTCTCTCAACTCCTTGGTGAGTGGGTTGCTTCATCTCCCTTGGCCCGGGCCCGATGGTCCGAGGCCACGGCGGTCGGCTACCCCTCCCTTATTCGCGACAAGCAAAAGGAGGCGGTGCAGCAATATGCCTCCCACCTCTTCCCGGCCCCGGACCTCATCGGCCTCGTCATGGACTTGAACGTCCCCAAGCTTGGCTTTCCGGCGCGTGTCGGAGTATATGAGCCGCCCGGGGTCGGCCTACACGGCCGCAACGAGCCTCCCGTTCCCCCGCCCCATCTTCACTCGGGATACGTTGACGGACACGTGGAAGGAGTTGGTCACCCCCCTTGAGCTACGGCCACCCGTGTCCGTCCCCGATCGCCCCGCGAACGGGCGCTCTTGGCCGCTACCCTCATGGGCCCGGTACGTTCAATCACGTCCATCGCTAGTGGACACCATCGATTGGACAAGGCCCCCCGCCTTCATTGTGCTTGGGGATGCATACCCGTGCGCCGGTGGTAGTTGGACCCAACTCTCCATTGGGCTCCTCAACGACACTCAAACCACGGCGCACGCGGCCGCACACCCGCGTACTTGTGGGTGATAGGGATGGCCGTGTGCGGGGACAAGGACATGGCGGCACTAGCAACGATATGGGCCGATAACTTGAAGGCTTGTGGCCCATTCGTTGTTTGTTAATTTGTGCGTTAATTTCTCGAGATTAATATCTACATTTCGGTTAATATTAACGCCGACTGAAAAATTAACTTAATATTAATCTCGAGAAATTAACTCAAATATTAACACATGGTTCTTTTGGAGGTGTTGCCGTCTATTGATGACCGCAAGGGGTTCTAGTGGGCAACACCTAGGGTGCCCAGTGACCTAGCCATTTGGGATGACCACCCCCTAGTGCACCGCTTCATTGGCGCCTCTAGATGGCCCATAGTGGGCTCCACATACAAAGTATACAACATCAATGGACTTTTTCTTGTACCGAATGGGAAGAAACACGCACACACACACACACACACACACACAAACAATGAGGTTGGTACCCTCCCACACACCCAACCCCTCCCACACACATCCCTCCTTGCTCCCTCCTCTCTCCTCCGCTTGCGCTTGCGCTTAAGGTTCGAGAGGGTATTCCCTTTGTTCCTACAGATTTCACTTTCACCATCGAGCAGTGGACATTGAACAAAGAGAAAAAGGTTGTAGGTATGTTTGTGTGTGTGTGTGTGTGTGTGTGTGTGTGTGTTCCTTGTGGGGAGGTTGCAGTTTGTGGAATGCCCCAAAGCAGATAAAGGGGCTGCTTCAGGTTTCATTGGCAATGCCATCCTCCCTCCTCTTGGTATTGTGGTGTGTGGGGGTGGGCTCCGGTGTGTGGAGGTGTGGTGTGTGTGGTTGTGGGGTGTGGGGGTGTGGGTTTTGGGGCTGTGGTGTGTGGAGGTGTGATGTTTGGCGGTGTGTGTGGTTGTGCGTTATGCACTTTTTTTTCACTTAAATTTTTGTGTCGGTTTCGTTAATTTTTCGAGATTAATATTAACGCTCGCGTTGATTAATAATTAATATATTGATTAATATTTGGCTCGATAATATTAATTTCCAGAAACTAGTTCAGGGGGTCAAAGATTAACTTTTGGTTTTTCGTGTTTTTTTCGGACTGCACACCCCGAACATCCCACAGCCCCACACCACAATCCCCAAACCCCCACAACGGCACCCCCCACAGCCCCAAGTACCGCAGCCCCAAAGGGCACCGTGCCCGGTATACCATGACCCCACAGCCCAACAACCCACAGCCCCAAGCACCACAATCCAAATTGTCACAACACGACACGCCACAGCTCCACACCCTACAACCCAACAAACCATAGCCGAACACACCACAGTTCCCCACCCCACAGCCCCATGCCCCACTGGCCCACACAGCAAAACCGCACACACAGCCTCGTGCACCAGAGCCCTGCACACCACAGCCCCAAACGCACCGCCTTACATCCCACAGCCCCACACCACGCAGCTCCACACCCCACAGGCCCACACCCCACAGGCACAAGCACCACAGCCCCAAACATGCCATAGGCCCACACCCTGCAGCCCAACACCCCACAGCCCTACACCCCACAGGGCCACACCCCACAGCCCACACGCAACAACCCCACACAACACAGCCCCACACGCCACAGTCCCACACACCCAAACCCTGTACACTCCATCGCCACACCCCACAACCCCACACACCCTAGCCGGACACCCCAAAGGCCCACACACCACAAGCACACACACCACAACCCCACATTGCCCCCATTGTTTCTGTTTAATTTTTAGTCCGCTGGTGTTAATTTCTTGAGATTAATATTTAATTTTTGGACCGGCGATCCAAATATTAGAAATTAACCGATAATATTAACTTACCAGAAATTAAAGAGTCGTCTCAAAAATTAATTATGCCCCCCAGTCCGTCCTGCACTACTTTTTGGCACCCACAATGCACCACAACCCACCACAGGGCTGCAATGCACCCACACAGCACCCCCCCCCCCCCCGCTATGCAACAGCCCCACACACCACAGCACCTGACACCCAACCCCACACATGTCCGCCACACACCCATGTACCACAGCCGTACCCACCACAACCCCACACCACAACCCCACAGACCACAAACCCAGAAACCTCAGTGCCACACACCAAAATCCTAGAAACCACCCCCCCACACAGCACAGCCCCAATCATCACACCCCCACACAACACAACCCTAGAAACCACACCGAGACGTACCATAGGCCCACACACCACAGCCCCACGAACCCACACACCCACACACCACAGCCCTAGGAACCAAATCCCTAGACCCCATAGCCCCAAACATCACACACCACAATACAAAGGGGGGGGGGGCATTGCCAATGAAACCTGAACTAGTCCCTTTATCTCCTTTGGGGCATTCTGCAACCTAGAAACTAGCCACAATGGACACACATGCATGCACACACACACACACACACACACACACGCACACATACCTACAACCTTTTTCTCCTTGCTCGATTTTCAGCGTAATCTTTTTTCAAAAAGATAACCTGTGGAAAGAAAGGGCATACCCTCCCAAACCCTTGTTTGTGCTCAAACACTTGTTTGCCTTTCATTCTCGGGCAGTTTTCTGTCCCAGTCTGAGTTACATGATTTGTCCTGATTTGGTGCAGTGTGTTCCTACCTCCTTGGCAAACCTTAGGCGCAAGCGCAACGGGAGGAGAGAGGAAGGAGCAAGGAGGTGTGTGTGGCAGAGGTTGGGTGTGTGGGGTTGCCAATATCACTTTGTGTGTGTGTGTGTGTGTGTGTGTGTGTGTGTGCAGAAAAGGGGGAAGGGGGGATATCCGTTTTGGTAAGGCAAAGCATTTGTGCATGCCCCCTAGCATGTTTGGCTTGTTGTTGTGCATTTTTATGGAGGATTAATATTTGGAGAATAGGGTTAATATTTGTGAGATTAATATTAATGCTGGCGACTCATGAATTTTTAACTAACTTTAATTAATTAAATTTTCCCATGGGTGTCATAATTTTCACGACAACCCCCCGAACCCCCCTCAAAAAATTGAAACTTGAGATTATCGTCTTAAATTTTGGCTGGATATTAAATTTAATCGGTTCCATTTGGGCCACTAGGGAACGCACAACAGTGGCACAAAGCTTTCCAAGAGGTCAAGAAGCTCGTCGTGCAGGAGCTGCACGAAGTGGCCAACAAGCGCCTTTATACCATGTGTCATGTTGTTCTCCGCAAAGATGGGGTATTCTTCCGCTTGACCAATGAAACCCACGCAAAAGCAAAGCAGTTAGGACATGGCGTGCGCTTTGCTAGCCAACTTCAGTGGCAACCCCCCCTATGACATGCCAGCCATTGAAGCACTCATCCCGCAGCTCATCCCACTGGGGCACATGATTGATGACCCGCCAAGCTTCGATGAGTTCAAACGGTCGTGTATGGGCAAGCGCAAGAAAGACGTGGGCCCCAATGGTGTTCCGCACCGCTTGTTGGGTATGCTGCCACACGATACACTACACACGCTCTGTGAGGGGGTGCTTCAAGTGTGGAAAACAGCAAATATCCTGCAGCATTGGCTGCGGTCCGAGGTTGTACTCATGTACAAGAAAAGAGATCTTGACCGCCCGGAGAATCATAGACCTATTGCCGTGACCAACAACATATATCGTGTTATCACGAAGTTGTACAGATCCCGTCTGCAGCGCCTCGTGGACCAAGATGCTAACCTTGAGCAATATGGGTCAAGGTGTTTGCACACCGCGACTTAGCAAGCTGCGAACTTAGTCAACTCCCTCCATGAGCACAAAATGGAGGAACGGGAGCTCTTTATTATTTTGTTGGATGTTGCCAAAGGTTTCACGTCCACAATCCATGAGGTCACCTCCTCACTCTTGAACCATGCATGGCTCCCGCCAAACTATGTGGCCGCCTTCCGCACGATCTACGTGCATACTGACTCATACATGGATATACAAGAAGAACAAATTGATTTCAAACCACGCAGGGCGTCAAAGAAAAATGCCTCTGCTCCCCGCTCCCTCCCGTTTGCTATTGTATATGAGTTGTTGATGAAGTGTTTGATCGCCAAGTACCCGGACACATTCGTGTATGTTGATGATATTGCCATCATTGTCAAAGATTACTTTGAATGGGAACAACACCTCACCGACCTCTCCGCTTGCGGGTTCCCGATTGCGATCCAATTCAATCCTAACAAGACGGAAGTGTATCCCTTCCACAGACCACGGTTCTTGGGCGCTACCTTAGGGGTGCTCAGCAGGTAAAACAGATGTGGTGGGGACAACATCGCCCGGAAATCAGCAATCCCATGTTCAGTTACTTGGGCATCGCTGGTGTTGGGTATAGGGGTAAGGCTAGGGATGCGCTCTTTGCCGCCCTACAAGCTCAAGTAGCCGCATAAAGCATCCTCGTGTTGACAAGCTTTGAGTGCGCACGACTCGTCCATTCGGTACTCATCCCTAGGTGTATAAGAGTCTCTTTATGTGGGATGTGTGCTGGGGCAATCGCATGGAGACCGCCTTCGAAGATTTTGTCGTGCGGGCTCCCCGCATGGAAAAGTACCTGCAGTACCGCATCTACAGGGACGTCACGGAAGGGGGAATCGGCCTCCACAACGCATCCTTGGCTGGTTTATGCGCCCTCATCTAGCTAGTCCAACGGGCCTTCCGAGACCCACACAGGCCTATGGCCAAGCTACCAGCTCAGGTCATTCCGCACACATGGTAGAGAAGTACCGCAAAGTCTTGCTGTCCTTTGGTATGGAAATGGGGCGCCCCCCTCGCACCGACCAATCCGTGGGTAGAAAGGCACCCAAACGGGCCCATGATGACCTCGAGTCACTCCTCGATGATGAGGACTCCGTTGACTGCAGGTTTGAGTCGCTTATGCCCCACGAGTACCTCCAATCCCTGCGTGCCAAGACCGGCACTAGTCCCGTGCAACCCAACGTTGTGGAATCAGGACGTGCCCGGCACTAGCAATGGCAGCACGGTGGGTCGACGTGGCATAGTGACGGCGGCCTGTTGGAAGGGCGCGCTAGCACAGGGGTGGTCAACGGACCTATGCGCATCCAGGCGAGAGTACCGGGCCCGCAGACAATTTATAGGACTAAAACTTTTGGTGTATGGATCGCGGCGTGCCTAGCCCAACCGGGGACTCTATCGTGCTTGACAACCGGGCGGCGGCGCAATATGTCTCCAAGCCACACAGCCCACAATTTTCCGACTATGACTTGCACAGCGCAGCATATCAGCTTTTCTCCACCCAAGCATTCCGAGTACGTTGGGCGCGCGTCCATCGGGACCCCAAAAAGGCGCATAGTCTGCAAGCTTATCAAGACAAGATTGGCAACGAATTGGCCGACCTCGCAGCCCGAGCAGGTAGCACTATGCATCCTTGCCGTGGCCTGGGCAGCACATCACCTGCGGATGTCCTTTTGAACAATCGTGTGATGCCATCCCTTGCCCGTAAGTGGATCATCAAATCACGCTTCCAAAAGCCGGTACCTGAGGCGCATGGGATGTCATGCCTGCTTTGCGCGCGGTCTACCGGGATAAGTGGGGTCCATGGCCGTGGGAGACACTGCGATGGCCACGGTATGGGGCACCGGGAAACCGGAGCGGTGCTGTGCCCATGATGTGGGTAGCACCGTGGGCCCGCTGTGCAAGAGGGTGTTTTGTCGTGCCCCTCCGAATCCTTGTCTTGGGACAATTGGACCGACAGGCATGGAAACCGGAGGCAATCAAGTGGCAGCAAACGGTGCCCACCGACGAATTGCACTCGCTTGCAGTTCCCGCACTCCCTTCAACGATCCTTCCTTGCAGACGAGGCGCACTAGAGGGGGTGGCACTTGCCGCATGGAACTTCCACATATTGCAACGATTGCAGGCGTGCGTTGTTGACAAAGTGCAGCACGGCCCATCTTTCCTCAGCAATAAGGGGCCCAGGCACATAGTCCCGCTTGTTGCCGCGGCCCCGCCGCAGGTAGCTAAACCTACGGCCCACATCATTTGGAACCACGTGAGAGCTATTCCGTGGATCCTGCCGCAATGGAAGCCACACTTCACAGATATCGTGCCCACGGTGGACGATTTTTGGTGGCAATTGACACAAGCAGTCACCACCGCAGAGCGCTCATGGGTCTTGGAGTCCAATGGCCCGGCATTGCCATGTAGCACCACCGCGCAAACGTCCTAGAGAGCCGTCACCGCTCCCGCATAGCCTCTGGCCTCAACACCGTATGAGTCTCTCGAAATCCATGCCGGACCATTCTTGCACAAGGCAAGGCGGGCCATGCTACCCGCCCAAACGCAGGCGTAGCGACTCTGTCTAGAAGAGGTGGCATAGGCACTCATCCGACAAGCCATCGCATAGAAGTCCCTCTTCTTGGCACACCAGCACGTGCACTTGTGCCGGCAAGCGTGTTTCCTCTATGAGGAGCATACGTCGCGATGGTACGTAGAGGCGGAACAGGCGGTCTACCAATTGACCTAGATGGTGGATTCCCGCTGACTCCGATTCCGCTAGTGGCGCAACGCTGTCCTCCCCGACGCGCGGTCCAGGGCGTTGCGCAAGGTCGCCGCGGCACCCTCGTGTTGGGAGCTGGGTCATGTTTCCCTGTCTACCAACATCCAAGCGGACGAAGCATACGTCTCAAGTGCACGCAGTGACCCTTACGGCCTTACGGCAGACGACTTTGTTGGACCCCCAATGGGACAGCCGAGGGGCCACGGCACAGCGAATGAAGCGGCCTGAGGGACGAGAACCTAGCCCAGACGCGCAAGAAACGGAGGATAGAGGCACTGGAGGTTCTCAGCGATCTCTAGGATATGGAGTTCCCGGTCGAGGACATGGGCGATGTCATTGTCTTGTCTGGACTATAACACTCCCGAGAGGTCCGGGAGGACGTGCACACCCGTGCAAACGGGGCGACAGGGGTGGGGCAAGTCGCAGGACCCGTTCCTCCCGCCACCCCGCCGCAGCCGTCTTGGTGAGGGTAGATCATACGAAACCCATGACCAAAGACCGCCCTGTCACTGACCCATGACATGCTATGTGTACTGAACACTTGGAGGAACTTCGGTCACGAAGTCAGTGTTGGGGTACAAAGTAGAGAGCGATGATGTGGCAAAAAGCAACCATGAACGAAACGGGGGGGATCTTGTTTGGCCTAATCAATATGGCTAGCATGGCCGATCAAGCATGATTCAAAGGTTAGGGTTAGGTTTGAGGTGATGCTCTGGCAAGAAGGAGGGCAAGGGGAGGTGAGCAGAGCCTTTGATTGACCAATACCTGGCCTTGGGTGCATGTTACTTGCCCCCCCCCCCACCACCCCTCCCGAAATTGCCCCACCTAGATCTCCCCCTCCCAACAAACCCCCCCCCATCCCCCCTTTCCCAACGGACCCCCCGAGCCCCCCCCCTCGTAAGGTGTCCTAAAACTCCCCTCCTAGCCCCCCCACTGGTGATGGCGGCCGGTGAGGCCAACAACCCTTTCCGGTGTGCTACACCTGACTGCCCCGCCCTTTCCCCTGTCTCCACCTGCCAGGACAGCCCGCCCTACGAGAACTCCTGTGCTCTGCCTTGAGCGGAGCGTAGGCCCTTTGTTGGTGTGGATCCTAGCGCGGCAACTGTTGCACTGTGTGCCATGCTCACAGCTATCAGTGATTCCCCTCTCTAGTAGATGTGTGTGTGCCATCTTGCTAAAGCCTGGAATCAGGCGTGGTCATGTGTAGCACAAGGGTATACAAGGGTTCCCCGCCACCGTGTGTTCAACGGCGTGCCCACCATCAAGGATTATCTTGGTAGCAAAGATGGTGGTGCGCTGTACTAGTGTGTCAGTGTCTGTGCCGCTGGGACGTGGCTATGCGGTTTGCCCTGTCGCCGCCCTATGTACGGTGTACATTGGGGCTTGTTCCGCCCAAGGAGGATGCCCAGCTTTGTGCTCCTCTCGATGGCACCTGTTCTCCAGTAGCTTTGTTAGTAGTGTGCAAGAATCTGTTACAAAACGGCTTGTGGCACCCGATGGGCCCCGGCGATGACGCCCTCAGGCCCCGTTAGCGCAGGCCACCTCCCCGACGTCCACCTCCACGCGTGGTGAGACGCCTCCATTGTGGGCGATGCCTGAGAGCCCTCGTGCGTGAAGCTCTTCCCCTACTACGCGTCTCCGGAATGGGCGCCACCGTACCATGTGCTGTTCCCGGAATGGTGAGGAGTCCGCTGCTCCTCATGCTTCGATCTTTTTGCTGATGTGCCCCCCTTGCTCAAAAAACGAGGCGCTGCGACGGTGTGGCCCGCGGTTCGTACGCTACTTCCCTCCCTTGCTTGGTATGCAAATGTCTTATGGGATCTCTTAGTGGCTCCAAAGTTTGCCTACCCCCTGCACACGGTGCATGTGTTTGGGCAGTCCCTGCTCGATGTGCTTGTTCCGAGCCGGTTGGCGGCTCTTGGGGCCTTTACGATAAGGAGTGTACATGTCTCGCCCCGAGTGGGATGCTCCCTGGGACAGGAGCGGCTTGCTGCACGCAACACGGCAGCAGCCCTGGAAATGCCACTGGCCGGTTGGTGCCTTGCATTTGTCCCATATTGTCTCGCCACGTCTGTCACCCTTGTGTTCTTGCAACATGCAGTTTGTGCGTCCTCACCCCCCCCCTCTTTGCAGCTCATGTCTGACTTCAAAAACTTGTCGGTTGACCGCCACCGCTTGCCCATCAAGGGTGAAAACGCGTGCGCCCTGACACGGGTGTGCAAGGCGGGTGTTTCCACGAAGTGCACCGTCACTGATGGCTCCTGCAAGGTGGATGTGCGCGGCGTCCCCCTGCTGGAGGGGCTGGTCTGCGGATTTGGCGTATGGTTCTCCGTGCAATAGGGGGCGTGCGGGCCCCTGGATTGGGCGCTCATCGGGACCGCCTACCTGATGTTCCACTGGGTCTCCATGAAGGAGTTGATGACCCGGGTGCGCAACGAGACGGGGATGTCGTCCCCCGACGAGCACCTCGTGTTCTTGGCTTAGGTCTTCGCAGGCTACCATTGGCCGCAGGGCGTGGAGGAATTCCGGGTCGCCTTCTGCCTCACGCTTAGCGAGGGGCGCCTCTCCTCGGCCTTCTCGTAGATGAAGGTGTCATCCTCTTGGCTGTGATTTTGGTACGCTTTGTACTTTGCATGGGTCAATCGACATCGCTACGTTGTGCCTCTGGGAAGCCTCTGTGCACAACGGCGGCCTCCCAGGGCTTCTCACTTTGACTCCCGAGACCCTACGGTCCACGGCGGGCGCACTTCTCGCTATTGTGAAGCTCCCCCCCTTCTTGCCGTTGTGGACCGCCGTCCACTCCCCCCATGTAGCCGCCTGGACGCCGGGCTGTGCCGCCGAGAAAGGCCCCGCGTGGGGACCGGCGCCCCCGTCCCCCCCCACCATTCCCTATTTTGTGGCGCCCAGCCTGCTTCCCCCGACCTGTTGCTGCTGGTTGACGGGCTGAGAGCTCTTTGTAAGCATTCGCCTGCGGGGTACGTTGATGCAATGCGGTCGAGCCTCCACCTCTTCTTGGGGAGTGTCCTCGGTGCGTCCTCGCTATTCCTCCTTCTGCTCAGTGGTTGGGATGGGTCGCAGCTGGCGTGCGTTCTGCTGTTCTAGGCCTAGTACTTCGGCTCCAACCTGGTGACGGTCGCATGGCAGGTGTGTGAATGGAACTGTCATCTGGAGACGAAGCTCCTCGCCGGCATCGCCATGGGAGGCTCTCGTGAGATCTTGTGCGAGCGCATGGTTTCGCAAGTGGCCGTTCCGGTCACCATACTCCAACTTGTTTGGGGTTGGGGCGGACCTTGCGGTCGGTGTCTCGTCTTCCGTGGAGGTCTGTGGTTACGGCGCATCACCACCTGCGCGATTTTCTTGTATCGGCGGTGGCCTGGCCTCCGATGACAAGCTCGAGGCGGACCAACACCACATTCTAGGGGTTCTGCGCAAGGTTGCTGGCTTGGCTTGTGGAGTGCCGGCCTGGGCCTCGAAGTTTTTGACCCCCGCCCCCCCGACATTCCACATGCCCCCCCCATGCGGAAACGGCGACCCCCCCCCCCCGGGGCGGTAGCCCCTCAGCCTTCCGTCCCTGCCCCTCCCTCGATCCCTGTTTTTCCAGTCGACGGCCGCCCCCTGGTGCCCATAAAGTTTTCCACGGGGGGGTGGATGGACTTCGAGGAGCTGTGGGACACAGTGCCCAGGCTGTTGGGTAGGAGTGTGGAGGTGGCGCCCAGCGCACTACACCGAAAGGCGGACACTAAAACGCACATACGCGGGCATGGCAGGGCACCGTGGGATGCACGGATGGCGCCTCCGATGGGAGATTAAGAATACACCCGGCTCTCATTGACCGGCTGGACCACTTGGAACTTCGGGCATGGGCCGTAGAGACCGGGCTAGCCGGCCGAAGATACGAACAGGTGCGCGGGGGTGGGGGTGGGGGCAGGCGAGCTCCTCAAAGTAGAGCTGTGAGTGCGCGTGCATGCAAAGAGGTCGTCGGGTTTCTCGAGTGCTCTGGGGCCATATTCAAGTTCCTCCAAGGCGACCTCCATGCAGCGCTGGGGAGGTCGGGGACGGGTTGGCATTCCAAGGCTCTAGCCCCTAGAGGGCCCTAGGCGCCCATGGTGTGCCCCTATCACCCTGGTCCCCGATGAACATCGTACCGCTACGCTCGGGGCATGTTTCTCGTAAGGTGATGGACCGGATGATAGCGCACAAGAAACCCCCGGTCAGTACGTGTCGGTGTGAACTCCTGCTCGGGTTCAGCACCCACGTAGCAATGATAGTCCATGTTGGGGTGTGGTCCAAGCTCCCAAGACCACTGGAACCAACTGCACGCCGGTTTCAATTTCCCGTGCGTGTGAGCGCAGTCTTGCCCTCTCCTCCCTCGTGTGCACGGTCCTGTTGCAGGGCGCGCATGTGGGTGAGTAGGATCCGGACGTTGTCTTGCATGCGTGCTAGCAGGTGATGAAGTCCTTTTGCCGCTACACCGGCCCACTTGGGAGGGGAGTCCGCAAAATATGATGATGGGCATACTTTTGTTTTGACAACGGTGCCTTTTTGGCGGAGGTGGAGCCTCAAGCCTCGGACATGCACTGTGCGAAGGAAGATCTAGCCTATGACCTTCACCGGCTCCAAACTGGCATTGCCTTATGCCCTGCCCGCCCCCCCCCCGATCAGCATGGATTTCTGCTCCTAAATGCGGCTCCTCGGGCTGGTTACTGGGAGCTTGCCGCCTTCAGCACGGCGGGCCGGGTGCCATCTTGCCGCAACTTCCGGGAGGGTGTTGCCCGCAGCACCTTGCGGGGCACCTTGACGGAGGCTCTGTTGCCGTCCCTTGTGGCATGCATATGTTGCAGTGCGTGGGTAGGCGTGTTCTAGCTGCTGGGGTCTGTGGGGTATGGTGAATGGAAACTGGTGGAGGTTCCGCACCTATGTTTGGTCAAACGGCTTCCCCGGTGGTGTCCAAAGAACAACAAGGCGATCCTGCTGCAGCCCTATATCTTGAGCCCAGAGTCGGGGCTTGTGTTCCAGCGTATTCACCTCATAGTTGAGGCCACCGGCTAGAACGTCTTTCTGTCTTTTGCCTACGAGGGTGCCCTGTCCCCCGTGTTGTGTGCCTTGCCATGTCGCTGGTTGGTGGCTTTCTGGCTTACCCGGCACGGTCACCTTTACGTGGGTGACTGAGACGAGGAAGATGCTTTCTGCAACACTCTCCGCCCTAGCTAGGGCGCTGTCCGCTCGTAGTTGGGTATGTTGGGAATCGTTGAGCGGGTGGAAGATTTCTTCGGCGCATCCGCATGCTGGTCGTGATTTCATTTGGGCCCGGCCGCGCGTACCGCATGGCTAATGGGTGTGCTCAGCAGCGCCCCTCTCCTTGCCTCTGGATGACAACCCGGAGGCTGTAGGCTCCGAGCATCGTGGAGCAAACACGACATGCTGGCGTTTGTCAAGATCCTAGGAGTCTCCCTGCGGTAGGCGAACGGGGTCTCGGTCACAAAGCTTACCTCGAGGCAGCTACGCGTCAATGATCAGCGGTTCTAGCTGGTAGAGGAGGTCATCCCTCAAGGGGACAATATGGGGGTGGGTCTGCGCGGGCGTATGGATTGAGCCTGCTCGAGATTCAATTAGGGAGCCATGGATACTGCGGTGCACCCCTTCACCTGTCTACCGCTAGCCCCTCCCTCCGCCCCCCTATGCCGGCGTGCGCCGTGGGATGCCCGAGGGGGGGTCTTGGAGGTTTCTTTGATCGCAGACCGCCCCTTTTTTGGCAAGACGCCCGAGGGCCTCCACCTTGCCCAAGGGACTCGACCGTGTGCTCTAAGCCAAATGCCACGCCTGTTGGGCGGCGAGCGGCACACCTAATGCAGTAAAGTTAAATTGCCTCAGCGTATGGTTGGAAGGGGGCATCATCCGGCATGAGCCACGGGTTTGGGACTCTTTCCTAGGTCCGGTGGAGTTGGAGAAGGAGGGCTTGTCGTTGACGGGGATTCACCTAGTTCACTTGGAAGCCCCGACTGACAAGCTGCGTTGCATGGAGCAATGTCTCTATGCCCACAAGTGTGCGCCCAGTTCCCTCCGCCCCTCAAGACTACTGGTTTTGTGTATGGTTGCTGCGTACTCCCTGTCCTGTGCTGACTTTGCGCTCAAAGCAGCGGCTGTCCCGCATGCGTGGCTGTTGCGGACCCGGCGCCTGTTGAAGCAATTAGTTGTGATTGCCCTGTGGCTGCTGCTTCGCGTCCCCAACGCGGCACTGTATGGTACCCTTGAGTCCCGGGGCTTTGGGTTGCCCGACATGCTCACCCGCTTTCGTCTTCGCCAAGTGCTTTGGGGTGCAAAGTTACCCCGGAAATGGTAGCTTACTCACGGGCCCGAAATGCCATTTTGGCGAAACAATCTCCCAGGAGTGTGCACACTAACCCAATTTGAAAAATGTTTCACACAAGGCATCCCACGGTACCAATGGCAATTTACGCAACTGCTAGCAGTAGAACAGGGGCGGATCAGGGCACGATGTCCAACTGTGTGGACGGTGTGTTTCCGGTGGTGTTTCAAGGGGGGGGCTTGGCGCAAGGTTATGTACAGGCACATGGGTTTATGTTGTGCCGAATGTGGTCACGCACGTGTCCTGTGTCTATTACGGAAGGGTATCCCTTGGTACACGCTAGAAGATCCACTCTTGTTCTAGCCTAGAACAGTCTAGCCTAGATGTTCTAGCCTAGACTAGATCAATACTAGAACGATATAATGTCTACCCAGATGTCCCAATTTCTTCATTGTTCGGCCGTGCATGCTTGCTATTGTCCGTAGTTCATTGTTCCATGCTTCCTTCTCTCGCGCTTGGATATTGCACATTTCTTTGCAATGAAACGCCCCACCACTTCCCCCCTTGGTCCCTCCTCAACCGGGAAGGATACTTCCCTCTTGTCTAAGCTCTACGGGAGTTGAGTGGGGCTTCTAACCTCAAGGATGAGCGGGTTATCATGCCCCCTAGCACGGCGGCAATTCAACAACGCCGTCCAATATGTGAACTCCGCCACTTCTACCCATACCACGGGTGAGGCATGCAAGGCCGCCGTTGAGGCATACACCGCCTCCCTTCTCCTGTCCACCGCCCCCAAGCCCCCAAGCCCTCGTGGAGCACCCTCTCGGAGCTCTACACGCTCCGTAAGTTGGAGTATCACCGCACCGTCCCCGGTGGCCCCTACTCCTGTCCAATTTGTCCCGAGGGGGCTTTCCAAGCTTGTTGGAAGGAGTTGGTCGCTCCCGTGCAATTGGATGACCCAATTGCCACGGTGTCGCCCAAGGCCACCAGGATCTCATGGCCCTTCGCCTCATGGGTCACATACATCCTCTCCCGGCCGGGCTTGGCGCGGTCCATCAACCGCAACTTCCCGTTGACGTTCATCGTCCGGGGAGATGCCTACCCCGTGGCCGGGAGCAATTGGACCCAACTCACCATCTCCTTGGCCAACTTCGACCGCTTGGCCCGCTCCCCCGCGGGGCTTTGGGTGTTGAGCATGGCCAATTGCAACCAGAAGGCCATGGACACCCTTGGGACGTTTTGGAAGAGCAATTGGGAGGTACTCCTCTCACCTAGTGCCTTTCGATCGTTCTAGTTTTGATCTAGTCAGCCTCCACCACCGCTCGCTAGAAGCTAGATTGGACTAGACTACAACAAAATTAACCACCCCCCATGTCTGGTATAGGTGATTAGGTGATTCAATATATCATCGACACGGGGCTGGTCCAATGGGGGGCCTCCAAGGAGGAGGCAAAGGTGATTCTCGCGGGGGATCAACCGTGGACGCGAAGGGTGATCAGGGTGTCCACCTGCCCCCAAGTGGGCTCCATGTTGAATGAGGGGATATGGAATGCCCAAACGAAAATGATCGGTCGCTAGAACGTCGCTAGAACGCCGCTAGAACAGTTGCCTAGAGCGCCGCTAGAACGCTCCTCTGTTTGCCACAGAATGCAGCGACCCATGCGCTGATTGCGCAGGTGGTGGAGGCGCAGAAGCAGGCACAGCAGGCGCGGGCCGAGCAGGCCGAGCCGAAGGCCGAGCAGGCCCCGAAGGGCAAGGCACCCCCCCTCGCCAAGCCCAAGGCCAAGCCCCAGCCCCAACCCCAAGCCCCACCTCCACCATTGCCACCCCCTCCCCCGTTGGTCGGCAAGAAGTGCCCACTGGCGATACCGATGCGAAGTGAAAGCAGGGGCATCACCGGTGTTCACATCGTACCTAGCAACCTGGCTTAGGGAGCTGTGTGAATGGGTGGGGTTTTACGCAGGAGAGCGCAGGGAGCAGTGGAGAGGCTTCCAACAGTCACTGGAGCAACTTCGAGATACTGGAGCGCAGCCGCGACAAGGGGAAGTACGGGTACAAGGGGGATTGAGTGCATGGTGGCAAACACACACGGAGTGCTTCACACAAGAGCGCACAGCCGACAAACACAGTTGGAATAGGGAAACAGAATCACGCCCGAAGCGCCCGAGGCAGGCAGGCCCGGGAGTGCTACAAGGAGTGCAAGATGTGATTGCAGAACTGGTTGCCAAGGGTTACAGGATTGTGTACACGGACGGGTCATCAAAACGACTGGGCCACAAGGACATGCGCAGGGCCGGGGGCTTTGGCGTATTCACAGCGGAAGATGAGCAAGCACCAGAGGTGCGTTTCTGCGGCTACGTACCAACACGCCACAGGCAAACAAATGACGGAGCGGAGCTTTTGGGCAGCACTGGAAGCCCTACAGGGGTTCTGGGTGCCAAAACTGGTAATCCTCACCGACTCACAGTACCTGCAACTGGGAGCGACTGGCAGGGCCCAACACTGGAAGTCAAAGGGATGGACAACCACGTCTGGTAAGCTGCAGGTCCACGTTCCCGTTTGGGAAATGCTGCTCCAGGAAACGGCGACGCTAGGAAGAGAAGTCAGGTGGGAGTATGTCCTAGCACATGTCAACGTGCAGGGGAATGAGGTGGCAAATGGATTGGCGATGGAAGGCATGTGCTCGAGCCCGCTGTGGTCTCAGCATGTTGCACAGCAGTCATCATCAGGGTCGGAATCTACGGTAGGGATGAGGGGAGGGTGAGGATCCGAATCAGAGGATGCCAAAGCACTCTGGTCATCCTTGGGTATGGTACCCATGGATAGTGATGAGCTAACAGGGGAAGCATCCGGGGAACCAGCGCCACGTGGAATGGGTCCATACACCTCAAGCAGTTCGGAAAGTGAGGACATCTGGACAGGACACGCACACCAGGGAGGTTTGTTGAATGAATCGTCTGCAGCGAAAACACTGTCCTTCAGCACTGATGTGAGCGACACCAGGCGGCAGCGCAAGAGGCGAAAGCTCAGGAAAAGCAGGAACCCAGGACAGGGTCGATAATGACAGAACCTGTAGCCCCTGCAATCTGGTGCGGAAAACTCCCAGGTTTCAAGGCCAACAATGCCTGCATGTCTGAAACCTGCTTTCTGACGCAGAGCTTTTCGTCACAAGAGCCATGTCCTGTCGCGGCGGGCAGCAGCACACAATAGCGACAACAAAGCGGCAGAACTCTGGCACACACCCCGCGTCCTGTCGCGGAAGACCTTCCGGGCGTAATGCCGCCGGGAAGGACATGGAAGGAGTAGGGACCACGTCAACGGCATGGCCCTTACACACACATCCAGCCAGCCCCAAAGACAGTCAAGCCCCAGCAAGAACGCCAGTGTATCAAGGTGCAAGCACTGAGCTAGCTGGACGCCATTGCGAATGAAGGAGTGAGGGCAGTCGAAGCAGAGCTGACCACAATGGCCTGGGCCCACAATCAACAGATCTGGCTCCGACTGGACCAACCACACGGCACCACGATGCACTGTGAGATTGTGGACAATCATGGGGAACCGTTGCTGATGAGCAATCAGGAGCTCTACTCGGTGATGGTCCAGATCAACTGGACCCTGAAGACTCAGGCTCTGGCGAACATGCAGGTCCAGTGGTGACCCAAAAGTGCAGGCAAGTGGCATCCGTTCCAGTGGGAGGCGATCCTCCAATGTGCGACGGCAGAGGGACACAGAGCGGTGCCCTCCTTTGTGAGCAGAACTGGAGACGGCATGCATGTGTGGGCGGCGGGCCGAGCGGACCTCTTGAGGCTGTTCCAGAGAACGCTCTTCAGCCAGGCGGACCCGGTACCCGGGGACGCTGTGCGGTTCCTCTACACGCTGCTGAGCACACCCCCATGCGAAAGGAGATATGCATGACAGGGGATGACACGCAGGGGGGAGTAGGACATATTGGAGCAAGTGATGCAGATAACAACTCGTCGTAGCCCAGTGGATATACCGCACCTCTTCTGTCCTGTAGAGGAGGGTTCGAACCCCGGGGGGGATAGAGAACCACCGAACGTCCCGAAAACTCCTTTAAAGCGAGAGAGAGAGAGAGAGAGAGTGGGACACAGTGGGAGAGGAACGGAGAGGAGAGAGAGAGAGAGAGAGTGGGGCGCAATGGGAAAGGAACGGAGAGAAGTAGAGCGAGAGAGAGGGCAGGAGAGAGGGCAGGAGAGAGGGAGAGGGAGAGAGTGGGAGAGGGACCCATAGAGCAAGAGTCGAGGGCTAACCGCCGCAAAGGGAGCTTGGTGGGTTCGATCTGACCAGGGTGTATGGGACGCCATAGCAGCACAGAGCAGTTTAATGGTGAAACAACGGGGCGCCATGTCGCCCCTGGAGCATAGGCGCGACACGTCGTTACGTGTTGACAAGCCGAAGCATGACAAGGGCAGCGAGAATGCGGCGCATGTGAGGGTATTGGAAGCGGGTAGACATGAAAATGTGGGCGGCCTGTGCACGCATGGTGTGGTGCTGAAAAGGTATGTGCCACACACAGTACAGAAATGACCTGTTGAAGTGTCCGACGGCCAAAACTTTTGTTGAAACGTTGAGACGCCTTTGCGCCACCATAGGCGCCTTTGCGCCCCCGAAGTTCGAGTACGACACGACCTCACGTGCCACATGGCAAGTGCATGACAGAGGCAGCATGAGCACGACCTGTAGCAAGGGTTAGAGACTAACCGACACTGTGGGAGGGTGGTCGGTGCGAGCTGACC
The DNA here is from genome assembly GCA_964036045.1 of Eutreptiella sp. 'Long Island Sound 2002'. NCBI lineage: Eukaryota > Euglenozoa > Euglenophyceae > Eutreptiales > Eutreptiaceae > Eutreptiella > Eutreptiella sp. 'Long Island Sound 2002'. Next base: position 60,590,537 of record OZ038384.1, on the reverse strand, counting down.
TCAGTGTCCAGAGGACCAAAGCCAAAGCACAATCAGCAACCACATGGTGTGGTACAGAACTGGTCTGCGCTGCAGTGCAGCGAGAAAAACACTGAACAACGTGGTTATGACCATGCGCTTGTGACACGGGGGCGTATGCGAGCCCAGTATCTGTTGCCTCATGGCCCGTTGGTTGCCAGGAAGTCGGCGGCGGCGGTCCTGGCGGAGGACCCGGAGGTGGAGGAAGTACGGGGGGAGCTCAAAGGGCTCTCGGCTTCCCTCGCAGCCTCCAAGGGGGCCAAGGCCAGGGCAGAGGCCAAGGTCTCCCAATGGGAGCTCAAACTGGCCGATCTGCGGGCGGGGGGGGGATGCGGAGAGGGTGCGCATGCCGGAGGACACTCTCCGCAGGGCGAAGGCCAAGGTGGCGGAGAAGGAGGAGGCGATCGAGGCGCTCGATCGCAGCTGGCGGTGGATGGAGAGAGAGTTGGCCGGGACGGTCCAAAATGTGAAGGAGGAGGAGGTGGATGAGGTGATGGAGGTGGAAGTGGAGGCGGAGGAGAGGGAGGAGGGGATGGTGAAGGAGGAGGTGGAGGCGAAGGTGCTGGTGGAGACGCCGGCAGCGGGGGGGGTGAGCCACTGGCTGAGGACGATGATGGGGTTGATCGATGCGGGGGCCATCAAGGACCTGCCATGGCACCCGGCTGTTTTGGCTGGCCCCCACCCCCCAAACCTGGACACCCCTCTCCTCGTGGCCCCGGAGAGTCCGGCTTGGACTCTCCGGTTTTTGTTGGTGCGGGTGCACCACCGGCTGTTGGGGGCGGGGCGGTGGGTATGGGTGGATAAGGGGCGGGTTGTCCACCTTGACGAGCCCCTGCGCCTAGGGGTGGTCAACGGGTGGTGGGGGTGGCAACCTGAGTTGCCGGGGCCGGGTAAGGGATGGGGGGAGGTGCGCGGCCCCCCCACAAGGGGGGTGAAGATGTTCGAGTTGGCGCAAACCAACATCTTCACCCCCGAGAGGAAAAAGGTGGGGGGGCACCCACTAGCGATTTGTCGCCCACTGCTGGCAGGGGCTGGGCTTGGGGGGGGGGTTGAGTATGCGGGGAAGGCGTGGATCTAGACGCCGAACTGGTCGGCGCTGATGGACTTCGGGGGTTTCAACACCGAGGCGGCGAACCGGGGGGCGTATGCCGGGGTGGTGCACGGCATCGCCTCCCGGCCCAAGACCAAGCCCAAGCCCGCCGCAACCCCCGCTAGGGCCCCCCCGTCCTGGACCGTCAAGGCACGGTATTTTGATTGTGTTCTAGCGTTGATCTAGCGAACCGTTCTATTTTTCATCTAGCCACCGCCGTGCTGCCAGCGCTAGAACGTCGCTAGAACGCCGCTAGAACAGTTGTCTGGAATGCCGCTAGAACACACCTGCATTTTGTTTCTGTCTTCAGGCTGTCAGCGTGCATACGTGTGGAGCCGACCCCCGCGGGGGGCGTGTGGAGTGGCTGGATGGCGGAGGGCGGATGCGCCTCGTGGCGGTCGGTGAGTTGGGCCGGATGATGAGGACGGACCCTAATTTGGCCCTCTCGGTGCGGGAGGGTTTGGGTAGGTGGGAAGCGGGCAGGAGTGCGGGGTGCATGGACCCGTAGCGTAAGGGTTGGGGGAGGTTGCAGGACCGGGCGGAGGAGGCCAGCAGCAGCAGCAGCAGCAACACCACCACCACCACCAGCGGGGGGAGGACACCCCCCCCCCCCAAGGCCCCCAACCCCCCCCCCAAGGCCCCCAAGAAAAAACCCCGCCACTTCGACAGTAGCGACGAAGAGCCCCCCTCCCCCCCCAAGCCCAGCAAAGCAAGCCCAAGGCCAAGGCCAAGCCCCAGGCCAAGGGCAAGGGCAAAGCCAACCCCCCCCCCAAAACCCCAAGCCCCTTGCAAGATAGGGGCCGGGACCCCTATGGGAATGTGCCGGGTGTCGGGGACACCCGGTATGTCCCTTGGGCGGAGGGGGGCAATGTGGGGACCGTCAGCCAAGCTACGGTGTTGGGGGATTGGGATGAGGAGTTGGACCCGGGGGAGTGGTGGGTGGTGTCGCATGGGTCCAATGGGGAGGGGGAGGGTGGGAAGAAGGGGAAGAAGGGGAAGAAGAGGAAGCGGGAGAAAGAAGGGGGCACCTTCCGGGTGCCGGGGGGGCTTCTCTTCCGCACCCGCCAGGAGGCGGAGGCCCACCTCCGGGAGGCCTTGGGGGCGGGGGACGACGGAGAGAACGGGGATGACGGGGATGACGAGGGGGACGAGGGTGGTGACAAGGGGGAGGGGGGTGAAAAGGGGGGTGAGGTGGGGGGTGACAAGGGGGGTGCGAAGGAAGGGGACACGGGGGTTGAGAATGGGGGTGCCGGGAGCAAGGATGAACCCCGGCAACCCCCCACCACGCAGGAGGGGTGACCTGCGTGTCGCGACTCGCGAATGGGGGCCCGGGGGGACAGGGGGGCTAATCAGGCTAACCGGGCTAATCAGGCTAACCCACCACCAAGTGACCCGGCGCCGGCCCGCCAAGTGACCTTCCAAGTTACCTATGGGGTGCGGTGGGGGTTTAACTGGGCTAACCGGGGGGTGGGCGGGGGAGAACCCGGCGCTCCGTGAGTCGGGTCCAGCATTGGCACCCTGTGATTGGCAACGGCTGGCCATGGTAGCCGGGGCAGCTTCTCTTTGATGAGTGGCGGAGCATTCATATATATCGTTCTAGCGGCGTTCTACGGAACCGTTCTAGCGGCGTTCTAGCGCCGCTCGCTAGAACGTCGCTAGAAGGAAAATTTCTTGGACTCCAATATCAGGTGAAAACAGTGAAATTGTGAAAAAAAAAGTACGGGTCCCCGAGTATGGTTAGGGGGGGCCAGGTTAGACACCTCAGCCCCCCCCCCCCCCCTGCGGGGCGGATATACCCCTCTTTTTTCCGTTCTAGCCGCTCTAGCCGGTTCTAGGCTAGAACGACATTGGGTGTTCTAGCGTGTACCAAGGGATATTCCCGTCTAGCCAGGTGAAAAAGAAGGTACTCATTGGTGCCGTCTGTTTCTTTACATCTATATGGCTCGTACTACAGAGTACACCCAGCTATGCATAACCGGGGACACATGACAGGGCTACCAGTGTTGTAATTTGTAGCCGAGCCGCCTTGTCCCATTTTTGTCTTGTCCTTTGACTGGCAGCAGTAGAACTATCGTCGTGCAATACAAACGGTACCTAAAACATGTTGTATGACCAAAAAAACATGGACTATGTCCCTGATGTAACGGGTATTACTCAGGTTTACCCCCCTTTCGTGGGGGACCGCGTCGTGGTGCAATATGCACCCGCAGGTCGAGATGACGGTACGGGGCACGGAACCTACGCCCACAATTGGAAGATCCACCACGCATACCGCTGCAGTAGATGACGTGGTATCGGATTTCCGGTTTCCATTTTTATCAATGTTTTGCGCTAAAAAAAAACACTGCTTCTTGTCTCGTATATGTCAAGTACAAGACTTTCCGCGTCAAGGGCCACTCTTCAATTGCTATACAATACCCCCTAGGCACATTTCTTTACATTTCCCCAGTGCTGTAGGCTTGCAACAACATTCCCACAATGAGTCTACTGCTGGCAGCAGAACACATCACCGTGTCCATCAAGGGTCACAACGTGGTGTTGCGCTCTACTGTTGCCCCATGGATTCCTACGTTGTCTAGCCTTATATATTCACCTGTTCATGTGAGTGTGTGTTGTCGGCATTTTGCATTGCACTTCTTTCCTGTTATACACTGGTGCACGTAACCACACAGGCCTTGTGGATTTATGGTTCTCCAGGATTGTGTATAGCGACCTCTTCGGCTATCAAACATCAGACATCAGACTTTTATGGACCATCATTACCAAACCATGAACCCCCCTCCCCCAAACCCCTTGATTATGCACTACATCAACACCCCCCCCCCCCGCCCTTGTCCAATGCACAATACGAGGAACTGATTGAACATTGCGTGGCAATCACCGGTCGCCTGTGACACGGGGGCGTTCGGTAGCCAAGTATCCGTTGCTTCATGGCCGCCCTTGTCCACACCAAATTCTTCGCAGGAACCCCCCCCCCGTGACCCCCCCACCCCTCCCCCCACTGTCGGGTGCTTTCCAGCCCCCCCCCCCCCAAGGAAAAAAGGCGCCACGAAAAAAACAAACCCCCCCGTTTGGAAACCAATTGCATACCTGTTGTTGACAGTGTATGTGACAACTTCAATTTGCTTCAGATTTTGGTTGTTTGAGCAGACAATTTATTTGTGTACAACACCCTTGAGGTGTTTTTGATTCTTTGTGGTTTTGGCCTTTGCGCCTTAGACCAGAGACCCCTTCAATGATGAACGCGTTGATCACAACTGAGAAGGGGTTCTCGCACGTTTGCTCCTGCAACCAATTACAATTTGCTGACTGTGAGCCCCTTCAATGACGATGCATGACAATTTACATGTTGTGCTCCGTCACGCGTGGGTCTTCAGTGTCGACCCCCGCAGGGACCTGTTTCTTAGGACCTGTTTTGTGCGGAAGGAGCTCTGCGGATTTGCGGCCGAGGAATGGGACCGCCCTCAGCAGTCACTGTACCATGTCCACCAGAATGTGCACCATGTCCTCCAACGGCCAGCAACCATTTTGAAAACCCTTATTTGTCAATGTCATGTGCAAGCAACATACATCTGAGAAGGGGCTTTGCAGTGAATTCGAATTTGACTTCCTTGTTTTAAACCGCCCCTCTGTCCAGGCCCTCAAGGCTCATTGCAATGTGCTACACTTTGCCCTGCTCACGCTTTGTTGTTCATTGCAGGACCTGGTGACGACCATTAAAACCCCTGTGCTCTGTCTTGTCGTGCTCCGTCTTGCCGTGGTGTTTCTTGAGGAAGTTTGGAAAACCATCCAGAGAACTCCATAGTGTTGGGAAACACCCCCCACACAACCCCATGCGCAATGGTGTGGAAAAGCCTGTGTTGACTCTTTCAGTGTCAGCATCACATGGTGTGTGTCTGTGTTGTTCGATGTTCTGTTGGTTCTGTGTGTAGTGGAAAAACATGGAAAAAATCACAGCCTACAGATTACCCACAGACCGCAATTTTCAGAGGTGTGCTATGGTGCAAGTCGTGAACATTTGCAACTTTGGTGCCACGTGTCGCATTGCATTTCTTTTGAAGGTGTATTTGAACGTGTGCTGTTGTTCCTGAAAGACACCCATCGAGGTGTTTGGTATGTCCATGGTCTAGGCCCTGGCGCCTACGACCACAGACCCCTTCGATGAGGAATGTGCCGACGACAATTGAGAAGGGGTTCTGATTTCGTGGTATTTGCTTCCATGTTTGCTATTTGACACCCAGCCACATATTGCAACCCCGTCCCGATTGGTTGTTAGTAGTTGTGGGTTGTGCAGTTTCCAACCATTTTCAGCCCCTTCGATTATGGCGACGTTGTGTGTGCACGGGCGTGCTCCGTGGATCTTGGGTCTGGGCTGCAGCAGGGAGCCATGCGCAGACCCTTGCAGGGAGCTTTTTCCTAGGCCCTGTTTTGTGTTCCACGGATTTTTTGAAATGCCACCGCCAATGCCCAAATCCAGCCAATATCGCACCTGAGGTGGGTCCCGAAGGAAACAGTTGAGATGCTTAGCATGTAACCCTGTGGTATAACGGTGTGGTACACCGCTCCCCAAAAAACCATGAATCCAATGCAAGCTCCTTTGTGCACATGCAGTGGGATAGCTGAGAAGGGGCTCTTCCCTGATGTTGTGTTGCCAAGTGTGTGTTACGGGTGTTACGCATCCCCTTCAATGATTTTTTGTTTCCAAGGGCGCAAACGCAGGGGGATGCTTTGCCGACGTCGGGTCTGTACTTCCCCCACAGCAGAGGCACAAACCCCCGCAGGGACCTTTTTTCTTAGGCCCTGTTTGGGTCGGCAGAGCTGTTGAGAAAGTGGGGCGCGAAAGAGCATTTGCCTAAGCATGGGAAAATCAGTACCATCCAACTCCACATCCCACAGGGAAGGGATCCAGCTTCGCACCAGCAGCATCCCTAAAGAGCCCTCGAGGCGCAGCCCCTTTCCCGGCCGAGTATGGTGCAAAGCCAAAGCCAAAGGCAACGGCACCACCACCATCACCAGCATGCGCGCGACAGGGCGCCCAACCCTCTGCCCCGCAACTGCGTGCCCCAAAACCGCAAGAGACATATTTCAAACATCCCCATAGTCGTATGGCGCCGGAGGCTGACGCTTCCACCAAAAACAATGTTATGTGAAGGGGCTCTACTTTGGCTGTTTCGGTTACCATTCTCAGAGGTGTGCGTTGCTAATACTTTTGTGTTTTGGTTCTGTTTGATTTGATGGATTTGATGGATTTTATTTTATTAGATGGAGCATGCAAAGTCCCTAATGCCCCCTTTGACCCCTTCGATGATGAACATGCTGCCAGCTACTGAGAAGGGGTCCCAATTTGTTGTGCCTTGTATGTATGCATCCCCTTCGATGATGTGTCAGCCATATGGGAACAATCTTTCCAGGGCCTAATGTTCTAGGCCCTATTTTGTTGGATGGAGCCAGGCATCTCCCCATACTCCAACGGATATGCGTGTTTGCCAAACTTGCCGAAGACCAGTGCAATCAGCCCTACTGCACCCTTGTGCTGCACAACATATGCCAGCCCCTACCTTGACAGCTTGTCTGGGTCATTGCGCAGATTCCGGCCCCAAGTTTTTTTTTTCATTGTGCCCTCCTGGGCGCACTACTGTCCAATGTGGCGGACTGCATTTGAGTTGGGTGATGCAGAATTCCCACTGTCAGCCAAAAAAAAAACCGAGCAGGGGCTCTGCTACGTGGGTACTGGTGGTCCACAACTTGGAGGTATTTCGTTTTGATTTAATGTGGTCGTGATTTCTTGGTATGTTTTGGTTTTATCGCATTTGATTTTATTTTATTTGGCGGATCATGCAAAACACCCGTGAGGTGTTTAGTACGTCCGTGGTCTAGGCCATGGCACCTATGACCATAGACCCCTTCAATGATGAACATGCTGCCAACTACTGAGCAGGGGTCCCATGTCACATTCTCCTGGTACTTATGTCCCTTCAACGCTTATCTGGTCCTTGTTGTGCATGTCTCTCTCAACACAAAGGGAAATGCGTGTATTGCCTAGGAGACAAGTGTGCGCCGAGCCTCTTCTACACATAGGGCACTCTTTTGTTATCGACCCTTGACCCTTGAGGGGAGGAAGCGCGTCTAGGGTCTAGACCGTTGCGTCTCTGACCCAAACATTTGAGTTGGGCCTGCCTCAGCACCCACGCGTTCATCCCCCACCCATTGCGGGCTGCAATTTGCCATGTCGTTTAGGCTTCTTGGCGTGGCCTCTTCCGCCCCCTCCAGCCCTTCGTTCCCGGAATGCGGTTGGGGGGATCTGCCGGAGCTCTTGCGGTTTGGAGACCAACCCCCATCGCCACCGTGGGACTCTGATGCTGAGAAGTGTCTCAGCGAACTGGCCTCGCCCCAGCCTCCATTGCTAACACCGCCTCCCTCTCCCCCTTCACCCCGCCGTGCACCAACAACCTCTCCAACGCCCCTAAGTCCTCCGCGCAGACCCCACATTAACCCAACCCCATACCAGGTAGCCCTGGAAGCCGTGGAGGAGGCCCTGATGTGCACTGCCGTGCCACCGCTATCTCCCCCGCAACCCCCCGAGTACGTTCCCAAGGACCCCCCCACCCCCGCAAAACCCACTGTACACGGGCCCTACAGTGCCAAAGCACTGCAGCTCATCCGGGAGAATCACGGGGGTGGGGTTCAGTATTTCGTAGACGGGGTGTTGAACTGCCGAGCGATGTACCGGTTTGCTGTGCAGCGGCCCAAGAAAAACCTCCTGCGGGTGTGGCACGAGGGCATGCGAATTAGCCATTCGCATTTCCTCAGCAGGGACGAGGAGCATGCAGCAGTGGTACTTGAAATCCTGTGTGCCACCCCAAAACCCCCCCGTATCCCCAAGCCAGCCCCGCCACCTGTGCCTTGTCGGCCGCTGCCCCCTCCACCAAGTGATCAGGTGACGCTGGCCCAGTATAGCAGGCACCGCCGTACCTCACTCCTCCCACTGGCTCCCGCCCCAAAGCGGCCATGCCCCACCCCGCAGTACGGTTCATTGCTCCAGCGGCGTGCGTCTCAGTCCGCCCCCCCCGCAATTTGGGTCATTGCTCCCTGCGCAAGCCCCCCTGCAGCGACCCCAGACTTCGGCGAGACGCTCGAATTTCCAGCTCTTCGGGCAGTGTACACCGAGCGTCTCTTACTCATAGGGCACTCTTCCAAATGGCTCCAAAATGGCTAGCCAAGACCAAGTATGGTGCAAAGCCGAAGCCAAAGGCAACGGCACCACCACCATCACCACCATCGCGCGCCCCAGAGGCGCCGCACTCCGCCCCTGTCCCGGCCCTGGCGCCGGCTGACAGGGGCGCGCCGCACTCTGCCCCCCCAAAGGCAACGGCACCTCAACCGCGCGCTCCAGTGGCGCCGCACGCCGCCCCTGTCCCGGCCCTGGCGCCGGCTGACAGGGGCGCGCCGCCCTCTGCCGCCCCAAAGGCAACGGCACCACCACCATCAGCACCATCGCGCGCCCCAGAGGTGCCGCACCCCGCCCCTGTCCCGGCCCTGGCGCCGGCTGACAGGGGCGCGCCACCCTCTGCCCCCCCACAGGCAACGCCCCAGCCACCACCCGGGGGTGTGTATTTCGTCATGATCCCACCGCAACCCTCGGCACAACCACCATCATTGCGCGCCCCAGAGCGGCAGCAATCCGCCCCTGTCCCGGCCATGGCGCCGGTGGACTCGGGCGCGCCACAGGGTGCCCAACCCTCTGCACTAGCAATGCGTGCCCCCGAGCCGCAGGAATCCGCCCCTCGTCCCGGCCATGGCGCCGGCTGACAGGGGCGCGCCACAGGGTACCCAACCATCTGCCCCGCAAATGCGTGCCCAAGAGCCGCAGCAATCCGCCCCTGTCCCGGCCATAGCGCCGGCTGACTCGGGCGCGCGACAGGGTGCTCAACCCTCTGCTCCACCGCATCAGTCCATCCCCATCAAGGCACCGCCGACTGCTGCCTCAGGTGCACCACAAGGTGGTTAACCCTCAGCACAACCAATGTGTGCCGCAGAGCCACAGCACTCCACCCCTGTCCCGGCCATGGCGCCGGTCGACTCAGGTGCGCCACAAGGAGCTCAACCCTCTTCACAACCACCATGCGCCGCTCCGCCACAGCAGCCAACATTGTTGCCCACTACGGCCACATTGAACAACATGGACTACGGGCCCGATGACAACCTTGTCGAAGGGTTTACGCAACGGTGGCTTGACCGCGACAGGTTTATGACCAAAGCATCAGAGGTGTACACCGTCCATGAGATGGAGGCCGCTGAGGTGTGGGCAGACAAGAACGGCACCAAGCGGAACCTGGCCTTTTAGCGATGGTGGCCCCACGGTGATGGCGATAGGGATGGGAATGCTCCCCCACCGCCACAATGGGCCTCCGAAATGGAGGTTTGGGGCAACTGTGAGCTGTCCGATGGTGACATGGTGCGTGGCTGGATCTGTGGCAACCCCGACTGGGATAAACACAAGCCCGACTTCGAGGCAAGGGTGCATGGAGATGGCATCTCAGGACAGCGTGTTTGGATCAGCTGTGCTAATAAGCCACACACCAATCTCATTGGCAACTATTGGTGTAAGGTTGTCCCCGACACAGGTGCCTTTCAGACCTTGCGCAGGGAGATCCAGAAGAGAGCAGCGTGGCCCAAACTGCTGGCAAACATGCGCGCCGAACCAAGGGACACGCCTCCCCTGTCGACCGAGGACCAGGACATCCTGAAACACCTTGTCAAACAACACGGGCTGAATCCCTCACAGGCGTTGGCTGTGCGGCAGGTGTTGGATGAGTCATGCATCACAGCATTGACTGGAGGTGCTGGCACAGGGAAGTCAGAGACCTTGGTGGCATGCATCAAGGCCGTGCTATGGCAGCAAGGCCTCCTGGTCGCCCAGAACCCTGATCCTGCTGACCTGGGAACATTGAACATGGGCAGGAAGGTGGGGGGACCTGAGACAGATCCCCAACCCCGCGCATGCGTGTTGGTGACTGCACCCACGAACGCACAAGTCGACATGTTGTTGGCACACGTGCACGAGGAGTGTTACAAGGACAGTGTGTTTCGTGAGAATGTGCTTGGCGACCACCTAGCCCCCTGGTTGCGCCTCCGAGCCCAACGGGCTACTGCCCCACCAGGCCTGGCACCCTTCGACCAGGAGGCGGTGCAGAAGACCTTGGGGCGCACCCCAGGTTGCAAGGCTACCCTCAAATGTGCCCTCAACTCCTGCCGTGTGCTGTTTGCCACGGCTGGGATGGTTGCTAACCGGCACAAGATGCTGCTTGGGAAAGGGCAGGAAAAAACCAGGTTTGCGTTCAGCTTCGTGGATGAGGCACTGCCACAGGTATGCTACAAGCCCGGTTGCAGAAGGTGGCTTGCGAGGAGGGTCAAGGGTGGTGGCAGTTCAAGGAGCAAACTGCGACGGTGCATGGCATGGTGTGCAGTTGGTCCAGTTTGATTCAGGTGGGCAGAAGTGTGTAACAACCCCTCCTTTTCCTGGCGTTCAGGCGCGTGCAGTAACTGATGCGTTGCCTGCAGGCATCAAGGAGGGGCAGGCAACCATTGACCCCAGGGGGGTGTTGGAGTGCGCAGTATTGTTGGACCATGGCCGTTTCCTTGACCTCCCGGTCAATGAGCGTGTTGCATATGGGGTAGAGCAGTTGCGCCAGTTTATGGCTGCACACCAAGAAGAGTTGTGCGCGGCACATGTGAACTGTTACCGTGCCTTGGTAGAGTGGGCAGGCCTTAAGGAGCACATGGTGCAGCACTTTGCAACTGTGCAAATTTCCAAGATGTGGGAGGCATTGGCACCCGAAAGGGCACATGCACAGTGGGTCAATGTGTGGCGCGTTCTCGCATTATTGCGAACGTATTGCCCCGCTGAAGCTGCAGTAGAGCGTGCCATCTCTTTGCGTGGGAGGTTCTGCAGCAATATGCATGACATTGTGGAGACACATGTCCTCAGCATGTGCATGGCATTGCATTCCAACTTGCCCCCTTTACAGCAATGGGCAAAGGGACAAGGTGTTGCAGTGGCACGCCACTTGGCTGCCCGTGCACGCTTCGATCTGCACCCAAGCCAGAGGGTTGCAAGGAAGGTAAGTGAAAGAGAATCTGCGATGCTGCAGTGTCTACAAGGTAATGAAGCAGTGGCTGATGATGGTGACAACCTGCCCTTCTCTGGAGGGCCGGGTACACCATTAGCATCCACGGCCCCCTCAGGAAAGGGTACAAAACGGCACCAGGCTGATGTGGTACACACTGTGGCACCAGATGGGACCCCTAACTCGCATGCTGGCAACCACGACTTCATCACTTTTCGCAGAGGTATGGAGTGTGCCACATGCAAGAAGGAGGTTCGCATCTGGTGCAATACATGTCTAGTGTGTCATGCATGCTTTTGCGCAAGCCCGCGTCCTTGTGGGGACGTGGTGGTGAATGTTGTAGATGATATCTGTGATGAGGGGGAGAACAATAGTGCAGACGAATTGGCCACAACACGCAAGCCAAATAAGGGGGGCAGTGTGGCCAGGATGCAGGCGAAGTTGGTAATGGCAGCGCAGAATGGCAGGCTGCGTGATTGGACGAGGGGGGCGTTGGTGCATTGTCTTGATGTGCTTGGTATGAAGGTGGCAAGTAACAACACTCGGCGGGAACTGCGGGACCTTGCTACGCAGCACGCGTTGGCATTATTGCAAGAATGGGATGCGTTTGTGCTAGACACGGACCGTGTCACGCGTTGTGCGGCACCACCAAGCAGCTCCCAGCCCAGTTGCTCGCAGCCAGTGGATGACATGGATGGACTGATCGATGAATGAGAGGATGCCCACGTATTTGCATCTGCCTTTTTGTTGTTGTGCGCTCTCTTCGAAGATTTTGCCCATTTTCCGTGTTGCAACATTTGGGGTTTTGTGGTGTACCATGACCATTTTATTTGTGGATCCGAATTTAACTGATGCGGATTGCAATGGTCAGGATGCTATCCGTTGAGATTTCTCCCCCTTTCCCTGTTTGGCACATTCCCCCCACGTTCCCATTTGGTTTTCAGTGCTATGTATGGCTGTTTTGTGTGGTGGTCGTTCGATTTTCCCAGTTTTCCTGCTCCCACATTTTCCCCTTTCCCCTTTTCCCTTTCCCCTTTCTCCTTTCCCCTTTCCCTTTCCCAAAGTGTATTTTTTCTTGGCCACTTTTGCTGCTCACCCATTTTCCCCATTGCCCCGTTGTGGTGCTCAAAGTGGTTTTTATTTTTGTGCTGCCATGTTTCTGATTGTCACAGGTGCTGTCTGATGTCAACAACAGGTGTGCAATTGTTTTCCAAACGGGGGGGGGTTTGTGTTTTCTGTTTTTTGTGGCGCCTTTTTTCCTTGGGGGGGGGGTGGAAGGCACCTGCTATTGGGGGGGGGGGGGATGGGTGGGTCAGGGGGGGGGTTTCCTGTGAAGAATTTGGTGTGGACAACGGCAGGGGGGGGGGATGATTTAGGGATAGTTTCTCCCAATTTCCTCTAGGCATTAGACCCCTAGACCCACCTCCAATAGACAAGAATATCAGACATCTTCTTGGACAGACCGCACACACAACATCCCTTATCAGACATCAGACATCAGACTTTATACACAATCACCAGGTTCTCCTCCCATTGTACAGTTGTACACATATTTGTCCTCTTTTGTTCTTATCACCATACACCGAAGGGTATTGTCACGGGTACTTGTATGCCGTTCTCTGCATGAGTTTCCTGTTTGGGAAACGTTGGAACATAGATCAATGTCCACCCTGTTGGGGTACCCGTCTACTGCCGGCAATGGAATACACAACGATCGGTTGTGTCGTATCAGTAGTGCGTATTACGGCTACATCTATGAAACTTCACCAACATGCGACACGTTCTGTATAGTGGTGTACCACTGCCAGGCCACCTCGCTACAAGGTCCGACTTGTTCTACCACTGACAGTAGGAGCTCCCCTCATGCCGTGGTCTTGTGCTAGACACCCATGTCCTGCACCCCGCCCTGCTTTGCCTTTGACTTAGACATGTGGCGTAGTCTCCTTAACATGGAGATTGCCTATTGATTCGGTGAGGATCTATGTGGGATGATGTTGATGGCGGTCCGGCACGATTCTTGGTGGACTTTTGGCTGCAGCTGCGCATCAAGCTGAAGACCCACTGGCAGAACTCTATGAACAACTTCAAGGAGGACTCCGAGGACCGAGGGTGGACACATTGGTTACGGAGGTTGATACCAAACATTTATATGCTACACCCTACCCTGCTTCAGCTTAGTCATCTAGATGCTGCCCGTGCAAGTCTGCCTCAAGACACATCAAGGGTTATTAAACGGGTCCATGTTCAGCTTGCCACCGGCAGTTTGCAGTCCGGCCGTCAGGCGCTGTGGCGACCCGGGTACATATTGGTGAGCGGGAGCTTCTAGGGATGTTGCAACACAAGGGGGGCGAACACTTGTTGCCTTGGTAGATGAGTTCCACAAAGCCTGGTACTCCAAAAATCCAGCCACTCGACGCGACATGACATATCATTGTCAACAACGGCAACGGCACTTATACCTGCTGGTGGTTTGAGGGGATATTTTGCGGGGCACCCCACGCTTGACTCCCTATAAAGTCCAACCAAAAATTACCAAAGGCAAATATTGCCCAAAAAATATTACGCGCAAAAAATTAACAAAAAATTATGGTTGTTTTGGTAATTGTGGTTTCCCCCTGATTGCTAGGCCCCAAGATCCTTATCATTGGTGCCCCCGCAGATCAGTTTATTATCAACACGGTTGAAGCACGTGTCTGCTGAGGTTGGGACGCATGGGTTGAGGATATATCTGCACGCAACTGCAACAACATGGCTATTGCTGAAATGTCGGTGTCTCACATGCCCGCGCCCCAAAAATGTATTTATGCTTTATTGGCAGGGGCCAATAAGGACCTACTAGTGACTTCGTTGTCCGCTCATGGGATGCCACTGGGATTCCGCCAACCCTACGTGGAGATGTGCCCTCTATCGAACCTGTGTTTGACGTTCTCAAGAATTTAGGGCAACACTCTTGTGAGTGTGGTTCTTTGGTTGCACGAAAGTGTGTCTCTTGCTCGGAGTATCTGTGTGATGGCTGTTGCTTGGATCACACCACAACCATTCGCCCCGCCGTTCTGTAAAAACATGTACCGTGCGACTCACATGGGTTTGTGTTGCATCGTGGTAGGGAAGGATGATGTTCCTCTTGCTACGCTACCAAAATGATACTGAAAAAATAGTCAAAAAATGGGCACTCTTTGCTAAAATAGATAATTGGTAATTTTGGCTTTACATGTGTAGTGATGTGGCTCAGCATGTTACGGACCTACATGATGCATGGGTGTCCTTAACGGCCGCGGCAGAGCACTTTGTACATCAACACATAGGTTTTGAGGACGTACGGTGCCCACTGGACCCTTGCCGCAAGATAACAGTCACAATGTGAACCCCGTCCGAGCCGTCATTGTCCACAACAGCAGGCCTCAAGCTCGATACATCGGATGATGATGCATCACCGCTGGTGGCATCATCACCGTTCCACAATAGCACCCACAGGGTTGTGTGGTGCAGGATCTGCTGCAACCTGCCCGGGTACAACTTGTGGGGGGAGGACCCCCCCCCCCTTGCCGGCGCGTCCGGGCGGGCCGGAACACCCCCTCCATCCCCGTAAGCGGGCAAGGGGTGTGGGCGTGTATACCCCAAATGGGCACAGAAGTTCATGAACTGCTCCCTGAAGTCGCGGAACGAAGGGTGCACAGGCACCTCGGCCACGTCGCGAGGTAGATGCGCCCTTGCTGCATCAAACCTAGGCTCGCTTTCTACCTTTGTCTCACTAAAAAACAACACGTCCAGCGAACGGTACGCACCATAAAGCAAGGTTGCATGGGCAACCTGAGTTTTGCAACAGCGTGGAAGGCTAGGATCGTCCCGCCACTCCATGCCTACAGGGTATTGGCAGCCCGGGCACCCGACCATTGGCCGAGCATCCATCTCTTTTACAAGCGGCATAGTATTGGAATGAATGCAAGCTAGTAACCGTGTAAGATGCAATCTCACACCTTGTATTGACTCGCGGGTCATGTTGTGGCCTGTTAGGGCCTTTTGACCACCGGGCTGCTCGTGGCGTAAGGTAACAAAAGCGTTGTGGTAGTCATCAACACTTGTAATGCTGGTGTCCTTGCCCATTGTCCGTGCCAAATGGGACAACAGGGCTTCCACCTTGTCCTCTCGAAGGTACATGCAGGAAGGGAAGAGTTGTATGGCGACCGCATTCATAGTGCGAGGTGCAAAGCTCGCTGGTGCTGTGGGTTCAATTTCTGAATCAAGTAAAGACAAACCTGCAGACACGCCTAGAGGCTTCACCGGTACCGGGTGTACGGTGGTACCACGAACAATGATGCACGTACCATAATACCAAGATGAAGTAAGGCTGGGGCATATTGGAAAATAAGACGGTATAGTCCGCTAACAAGTTATCTTTAAGTGTTCGACTGCCAGCAGTAGAATGTAAGTCAGCACCTATACCTGGTATGGAGAGGTAAATAGCCAAATTAAGACGCTCCTTGACAATGAGAGAGGGATATGTATACAGTTGTCCTGCCGATGGGGTTTGAAGGAACCCTTGGTATTCAAGTGCCACCATGAATAGAAGGAAAGCTTTGTAGTTGTGATCAACACACTACTTATATGGCTGCCAAATACAGAACAAGGGACAAACGGACCCATACACACTCCCACTCCCACTGCGCTGCATCCAGTAGCTGTACAACTTTGTGTGAAAACATTTTCTATACAGTGCCAAAGTTACATGTTTCTTAGGCCATTTCGGCCTTTTTCTTGGATTTCTTTCCGCATCTATCCATGCGACCACTTGTAGTGAAATTCTTTCTGATGATGGTCGTGCTCGCGGGGGTGCGCACGATCCAAGAACGCCTGCAGACGCAACCCCCCCGCTCCCTTAGAGACGTCCCGTGCCCCAACCGTTCCGTTGCCTGGTCGCGCCCCACACCTCTTCCACGAAGACATTGAGGAAATGCGCATCGGTGCACCACGGGACCTTGGCAATGGCACATTGCAGGACGTGGATGCGGAGACGGCAGGCAATGACTATGAGGACAAAGAGGAGGAGAATGATGACCACGAGGAGGAGACGGAAAGTGGAGGTGAAGAGACTGTGGACACAACACAACATTGGACGGGCAAAGAGGCTGAAGTAGCGCTGATAGAGGTCCGCAAATGGATTGCATGGCAGGGGTACGTACCAGTCAAGCAGTTGGTGTGGCATGGAGCGATGCCGAGGACAGTCACGTCCGTTGAGCAGCAAACAACTGGACAAGATTAGCGCAAGCCTGCGACTCAGAGGCCTGGTGGCGGAGGTGCAGACGTACTTACTCGACCTGCAAGGTATTTGCGCCTGCGGTGCAGCAATGTCATTTGCCTTTTACCCATGACCGTAGAAATCATTTTCGATATGTGCACTATTGATGGGAGGTAGCCAGCAAGTGGCTGTTGCCAATTTTTTAGGAGACAATACAAAAGTTGCGCTTTGTTTGTCCATAGACTCCACGTACTTCCCTTTTGCGGGTCAGCACATTTGTGCCGGCGTAGGTGAGATCTTCAACCAGAAGACGGCATCAGTGGCATAGGGTGGGGCAGGGTTGGATGAAGCAGACCCGCCGAAGCCCTACACACAGACACATGCCGTGGTGATGAAACGAGACACCCCCTGCTGAGGACGGCAAGAAGCCTCCACCAGCGAGCCCAACGGAGTCATGAGGATACCACCTTCAGCGAGATCATTGGAAGCTTGGCGAAACTGTGCTAGAGGAGGCAAGAGCCCAAAAAAGGTGACACTCGATGGACATGAGATCGAGAGCATCATTCAAGATCTTGGTTTGGAGTATAATGACTATGAGAGCCCCCAAAGAGCGGTATGTTCTACTGCCAGCAATCGAAAGTTTCATGGTACACTCTTGCGTTGTGTGGACACGGCGGCGATGTGACCCTCAGTATTGAGCCAGAAACATGCATTACCATCGTCGTTATCACAGCAAGAGCGGGCTGTGATGCATTGGCGGGGAGTCGCAAACTTTGTTGGAATGATGTAGAGCTCTCCCGATCTGGTGCCGGTAATCCAAAAATTCGACGTGTCAAGGGTTTTGGGTCCAGCAGTTTCAAAGACTCCGCGGGGGACATGTAATACTGGTGCTCCAAGGAGTTCATGGAGTGGGTGATGGAATTGTTGTTGAAAAAGGTCACGGTGAGCATTTTGAACCTTAAATTGAAGGAGTTGCGCCGGCAGCAGGGCATCTATACCCATCTATACCACCTATACTTGCCGATTCATGACTCGCGACCTATGTCATGCACTTTCTCTGCTGTCTTGTACACCGGTTTTACTACTGGTAGTAGAACTAAGTTCCGAGTGATCCTTTCGCCCATTTCGATGTGACAGCCGTGGTGCTTACAAATGCAGGTGCCTTTTACTGTTAGTAGTAGAACACTGTGTAGAATTGGAACCCTGTTGTCTTATTTTCTTAGGCACCGAGAGCATAGTGAAACGTCTGATCGCTTTGCACAAAGGGTTGTGGAGTTTGGGACTGCGAGGACGAGCAACAACACTTTGGTGAGTGGAAGGATTGCAGGTGAAGGCAAAGGATTTACTGAAGGCCAAGTTTTGGACCCACGCAACCCACCAGGGGTTGAGGAAGAGCATGCTGGTAGGCATGACTGCACAAGATACTCTGAGCACGGATGCCGCACAGGATGGAGTGGTTGAGGTTGCCCTGAACAAGAAAATGCAGACAATGCGATATTGCAAGGACAAGATGCGAACTGTGACTGCTGCCCACATGGTATACATTGAGCTTGGGCCTAAGGAACCGATGAACACTATCCCCGTGGTGCTGGGTGGTACGTTGGTGGCTCATGGGATTCCTTGCATTGTGTATGGACCGAACGCAAAGGCCAGGCAGCATCCCTACAGGAGAGGAAGCCTGTACTGGCAACGTGGCAGAAGACCGAGAATGCGGTGTACAATACAGGGGAAACGGACATGGTTGCAAAGGCTAGTCGGATTGAGTTCACATGCACTGTTCTGTGCAGTGTGTTGCTGCAACCCAAGAAATTCAGCATGCATCCTCCATACATTGTTGTGAATTCCCCATGGCACACCTCAATGTTCCGCTGGTGGTATGAACTTGTGGTCCCATTGATGAATGTGCCAGCGCATCTAATTTTGAAGACAATCTGAGCCCTTCTAGTGTACTCTGTGCGATGGACCATCTGCTTCTGGTATTGCAGGGGTCTGCGACCCAAAAGCATGCAGAAGGTACTGTTGGAGAAGGTGAACGCCACACAAAACACATTGCTGCCAGACTCTGAAGGTGAGTTGTCGTTGTTTGCCAATTGGACCCCGGTGACCCCGGCCGCGGTAAAGACCCTGGACTAGCGCTTCTGGGAGTCAGCGAAACAGGCAAAGAAAATAAACAAAGGGGTGTTGACGCAGGAGGCCAAGCAGGAGCCCAAGCAAGCTGCCAAGGCGGCTAGTACGCTGAAGGCGGCCGGCAAGAGGACCAGCGCATCATCCCAACCGCGACGTCTGATGGAAGAGCCCCTTTCCCCTACTTGCCCCGGATGAGAACTCTCGGCACGACACGAAAGGGCCAGTTGCTGCTCGGACTCCAAAGAGTAAGGCGTCGCAGTCGAAGGCCAGCCCCGCAGCCAAGCTCTCTGCCATTGCCTCCCAGTCTGCTCCTGTTTCACAGGCCACATGTGCAAGAGGACAGGTTCAGCGAAAGACCCGCGGAGTGAAGAGGCCAAGGCCTCCCGTTGATACGCAAGAGGAACCAGAGACCGGCCTGGCGACACGCTCCAGCAGTTCCAACACTGCAGCCACCATGATGCCTGATGCCTAATGCCTAATGCATAGGACTTGCAGAAGTTTTTTTGGAGAAGAGCCGGGGTAACGGGAAGAAGAAGTAATCACAGAGTCTGATGCATGCTGGTGTTCTACAGTTGGCAATAACCCCCCCCCCCCCCCCGGTGGATACTGGTTGCTGCACGGCACTGTGATGGGTTGGTGCCCTGTGTGTGGGGCAAACTACGCTGCTTTGCATTGGGCCCTTGCTGCTTGTCATTGTGCACTTGTGTCCTACTGCTAGTAGTAAAAGAAAATTTGTATGTGCTTGCCACTTGTGTTACCCGGTTTGCAACACCCCTTCACGCGCACTGCCCTTGATGTCCCGGACCTTCTGGGCTTTTTCCAGACATTGTAACAGCATTGTTCTGGTTAGTTCTACTGCTGGCCTCATACTGCTATCCTGTAGCATATGTGCCCACTTATAAGCCACGCATTGTGCTGCCTGCACTAGACAAATGTCCTGCTTACCGGTGGCATTGCATTGTATGTTTGTGTGCACTTGGACTGTGATGCATTCCCTTCGTTACTCAAGTG
Organism: Eutreptiella sp. 'Long Island Sound 2002'; assembly: GCA_964036045.1. Lineage (NCBI taxonomy): Eukaryota > Euglenozoa > Euglenophyceae > Eutreptiales > Eutreptiaceae > Eutreptiella > Eutreptiella sp. 'Long Island Sound 2002'. The sequence continues at coordinate 60,570,928 of OZ038384.1, read as the reverse complement.
AGGCCGTCCATAGGTTTGTGGTGAAAAAAGTTCTCGTAGCTATTTTTTGTGGTGCAGGTTCTACTGCTGACGGTAAAAGAACAGGTGCTGTCGTATAAAAACTTGGCATGAGACTTGCAGCTATGTTTCCTTTCATGAGGAGACATTGTTGTGCATGTTTGCCGTCTACTGTTCCGTACCACGTCAATATACCAAGTTGTGTGTCTACGCCTTGTAACGACGCCTTTTTCGATTACCATTTCCTCACACATTCATGAATGCATATTTTTCACCCTCTACAAGCGAGTTCTACTGCCAACAGAAGAACGACTTGGCGTCGGAGATGTGTTTGTAGCAGGGTTGTTCTGAGACTTAAGATTCATTTTTGGGTCCGTGCACATCATGAGATTTTGTTACGAAAAAGGGGGTGTTCGTGGTGCCCCCAAACCACCCTTTGGTAAGTTACCCTGAAAAGGGTAATTTTGCACCCCCAAGAAGTGCGTGGGCGGCTTCTCGCCCTAAACAGCCGGAATACCTTGTCCAGCGAGACTACCTGGTCCCTGTGGCCGGTGCCCATCTTCCGTGCCCTGCATCTGTGTGATTCATCGTGTCTCGATGCTACGGTGGCAGAGTACTCTCTGTCTGAAGTATGTGTGGCCACGCTCATTGGTGCACCGGTGTGGTGCGAATGCGGCCCGGTGGAGCTACACTGCCTGGTCGATGTGGTCACCGATGGGTCTCGGGATGGGGACCTGGTGGGCTGGTCGGCGGTCATTGTCTCGCCCAAGGGCGTTGTGGCGGAGGCTTGGTCTTGGTGCGCCATGGTTGGTGCGTCGCTGTGGGTGGCAAAGTGGTGTGGCAAGCCACTGGCACTGTGGCTCCTCGGTGAGCTGGGGCTGCCCCTTAGCCCTGTCCGTTCCTTTGTGGTGGACAACACGTGGGCCACCTACGGCGAGGATGGCAGCCGTGCCTCCCACTACACATGGGTCGACACCCTGCGTCTCCAGTACGCGGCTGCCTGGATGTAGAGTGGTGCGGTGGAGATCTATGTGCTGGCACAGCACAACTCAGGTTCTCAATCGACGGTGGCATTGGTGCAGGCACGGTCTGATGCTCGGGCCGAACAGGGCATGCAAGGTGCCAAGAACGGGTGTGTCCCCTTCCGTGAGTGGCTAGGTGGCCACTTCTGCCTCGTGTGGCATGGCGTACTAGCGGCCGACCCCTCGGCTGCCCTGGAGGCTTACTATAGTGAGGCCCATATTTTTATCTCTGACGTGCCTGCAGGGATGTCCGTAGTGTGGGTCCGTTGTGTAGAGTCTGGCCATGCTTCACCGCAGTCCCTATCCGCAGTGTTCTGGCTACGTACCGCCCTTCACTGCCGCGTGGAGCCCGGGCCCGTATTCATGTGCCATTTTTGTGGGCGCCCGTGCGTGAGTTGGGGGCCCAACCTGTGGTATGAGTGTTCGTGTGCAGTATGGGGGGGCAGCTACGTGTTTGCCCGACTCCCTTGCGATGGTCGTGTGTGGCAGTTGCCCCACCACTGCACTGTATACAGGGGTGATCACATGGTAGTCTAGGCCCTCGCCCATGAGTTCGCCTTCCCGGGTCTGGTGCACTATACCCCCTGTCCTAATATTTATGTGACCTGGCTTGCCTGGTGTACTCCCCGCGGGGTCCCCAAGTGGTCTTGGCGGTAGAGAGGGATCTTGCCATGTAGTCATACCCGGGGGCGCTCGCGCCTGGTTGGTGTTACCCCCGCGCCTTCGGCGCGAGCAGTTGCTCAACCTTACCCCTCCGGACTGGGGCTGGCCTCACCAGTAGGCGGTGGGGGTACTGGCGGCGTCATTGGTGCATTGTCTTGGGCACACTCTGGGTGTGGTGTCTGATGTGGCTTGGGTGCTACTTTGGGGGGGGGGGGGGCTATCCACTGCCCGTCGGCATGTCCGGTCTTGTTCGGCTCCGCCCCCCCCTACACCTACCATCTGGCGTCTGTGTTGCCCCCGCCCCCTTGCACTGCCACGATGGTGCTGCCTACACAGTGGTGCAGGTGGCTAATTCGCTGTATGTCTCGTTTCCCGAGGCTCTTCTTGCACCACCCCTCTACTCTGCTCTGACCCTATTGGGTATGGATGAATGGCCCAACACTGCGCCGCCGGTGCCCCCGCTACCTGATGGAGTGGACGAAGCCGCATCGGACTCGGGGGCTTCATCCCAAAGTGATGCTTCCTGCAACAATGACGACCCGCTCCAATGATGACCGCCGTGCTACTTTCTTTGTTCGGATGCTCTTGCTAGGGAGGTTGAGGGCACGATCGTGCATGAGCTATAGTGAGTGTGGGGCTCCGACGTTGCGCCCCGGCTGGCACACGGGGGGCACTATCCCAGTGCCTCTGCAATGTGTGTGGGGCACCGGCTTTGGGCCCCTACAGGGTGTGTACGGCAACGACTCACGGCCTCTGCAGTGTGAGTGGGGTGCCAACCATGGCCCCGGCGGGATGAGTGGGGCACCGGCTATGGGCCCCTGCAGGATGTGTGGGGCACCGACTTTGGGCCTCTACAGCGTGAGTGGGGGGCCCATTGGGGCCCCTACTGGGTGGATACGGGACGCCGGCTTCGGGTCCCTGGGCGTGAAGGGGCCGTTAGCATGTCAGAGTCACGGGCCCAGTGGGCCGCGTGACCTGTGACCCTGGGATGGCTCTCCCGAAAAGAGCGAAGCACCAATCCAATCCAATCCCCCCCCCCCTCCTAGGGGGCCTCCGGCAACGGTTAGTGGGGGGGGTTGGCGTCCAAACCCGAGGAGTCATCCCTGTGCACTCCATCCACCTTATGCTCCGCTTCCTCAATTTCATGATCCAAGTCACACATGCATCTGATCAATTCCAAGTGCAAAAAGACCTCACGCGGTTTGCATAGGATGTATGATATGCGTAATCATTGTGGTTTGCAAAACGGGGGGGGGGGGTTATACAAGCTAGAATTTCTGCAGTTCAAATTCTGTACGAAAATTTTGTGCGCAATTTGTCTGGTGTTTTTCAGGATTTATGCAGGTATACATCTCACCATTTGCGGCGGCTCAAGGTAATGAATGTCTAAAACTTCACTGGGCGGCCCAATAGAAGCCACATGTGAAATTCAGGGGATCAACTAATTCATCAAAATGCCAGAGCATATATACGTTGTGAAGCAAAGCAGAGAATGTTTTTGCATTTGCTGAATATCGCGAATGGAAAACAAAGTCCAATAAGAAATAACAGCAAAAGCCCACTGTTTCTCATGAGCAATTATTGGGAACCATACATAATTTGTTTGCTCATTTTTAAGAATTGGCACAGCTTCTGTTGCATCACAATTTGTAGCTTCATATTTCCCCCCACACGGAACCCCCCCCCCCCCGTTAGGTGGCTTGCAATTGAGTCTCGCAGTGCGCTCCCTCTTTTTTTTTTTGGTCATACACAGTTCTGAGGCACCACGTCAATGTTCTCAGGAGGGCCAGCCCAATATACACTTGGATACCCACATCCAAGGTCAGTGGTCAGTGGGTCGGCCGGTTGTGGACGCAGACATGGGCACACCGTGCCAAAAAATAGAAAGCCAATGAACAAAGGTGGCATCACCGCAAGAAATCGCCCCGTTCACATTCCCGGGGGCAAAGGTGAACATGTGGGGGTACTCGGGGGCTGGCAGGTACCGGTGCTGAGGTCCAGTCATGCAACAGGGAGACATAGGGAGATAGACATACATGCAGGTGGTGTGGGGTGTGCGCTGGCAAAGCGTGACGACAAGGCAGTGAAGGGCAGGGGCGGGGTGTTCACGAGGCATGAGATGCTGCAAAAAGGGCACTTCCATCGTAAGCACTCAGTAACGCCTGTGGTATGTAGAGGGCCCTCATGGCAGGATCCACTTACATTAGGTACGAGTCTCGTGGTTCATTCGTGGTATTCAGGGCCAACCTGCAGGCAAGGCAAGACGGGAGGCGGTACACATGGTGTGGCGGCGGGGCGTGGTGGGGGAGTGGGCATACGCAGTCATGTGGGGGCATCAGGGTGCCGTGCGGGCGACGAGAGCGCTGTGCACATGGGGGTGGCATACTACCTATGCAGGGCGGCTGGTCGGCCTGGTGAGCAGTGCAGTGGAAAACAAAGATCGCAGACCGCCGCGTCGGGAAAAACAAGGCTATGTAGGGGGCAGGGGCGTGCCTGGATGCATCATCTTGGTCAACGACCTCCCTTGAGGCAGTTGCACCGGTCAATGGGCCTGTAGAGCGGGCGCAGGTAGTGCGATGGGCACGACTCTGGGGGGGGGGGGGGGGGGTTGGTCGGGGATGGTCGTGCTAAATTGGGCGGGAGGGGTGATCCCAATCCCGGGGGTTGAAGGGGTTTGGCCTCGGGGACGATTTGGGGACATCGCTGGCGAGGGCAGTGGTTACGGTGTCGAGTGCCTGGGCCTGAAAACGGCCAATGCACTTCCTAGCGGACCGTGAGCCCCCGAGGGTATGGCACAAGTGGCGGTACAGGGAAACGGGCACGGCCATCCGGCCAACGATGCGGAGGTCTCTGCGAAGTGCTGTAGCGCGCCACGCGGTGAGCAGGGAGGGCTGGGGCCAGGAAGACAGCGAAGCCCGGACCAGGGGATGGGTGGGGGTGCAGTGGGCGAGCACACCGTGTATGCTAAGGTTGTGGCGTTGGTGACAGTGTGGGCACGGGTGGGGGGACGATTCATATTTCCAAAAACTAGCATAGTGGGCATAAGTTTTTCTGGACTGCAGCCCAAAAAGCCACCTGTGCCATGCCAGGCGTCGAAATTTCAGTGGATTCCACGATGAGGGGTGAAAATGTTCATGGGAGTGTTGGACGACGAGGTCATGGGTCCATACTTTATGGGGGGGTAACATAAGCTCCCCTCGGTACACAATGTCCCAGGGGGATTGTGGGGAGTCCGAGGGGGGGTTGGGTAGGGTGGAGCCATATTTTCCATATTCCTCGGAGCGTTCCTGATGCAGAGGGCCAGTGTGTCCCTCAATCCATTCAACGGACTGGTTCTTGGAGAGGAGAGACTGTCTGGCTTGCAACACCCACCTGGAGTGCCGTACAGGGCGCCTGGAGCCAGTCGTGGAGGCAATGGCTCCCTTGCAATCCACTCGTAAGCGTGCGTGGGGGGGGGGAGAAGTACAAACCAAGGAGGATGCCTATCACCTCTGCTTTGTATGAGTTGGGGTTACCGGGTACGCGGCACAAGACGGTGCGGCCGTCGGGTAAGACGGTAGAGGCGCCGGAGGCTGGGGGGGATCCCAAGCGACTGCCGTCGCTGTAGGTGCAGTCGGGTGCGGGGCCGGCATTCGGTATTACATATGCTGCGATGCCCGCCACGGATGCTATTTCAACAGCTTCAGGCAGGGCGCTCTTGGATTTCCATGACACTGTCAGGGGAGGCATGCTGGATGAGTGGGGGGGTCCTAAAAGAGACAAGGCACTCGTGAAGAGTGTGCGGGGGGAGAAGCTCGTATCGGCGGTCACTCGCATATCCTCCAACAGGGGGTTCCTGTGCAAGGAGTCTAGTACACGGGTGGGGTACGGTACGGCTAGACTACCGAGGCCAAGCCCGCGGGTGCGATGCGTGTACAGCGTTTTCTTGGTGAGGGTAGCCCAGACACTGCAAAAACGAAGCGCTCCAGCGCATTAGACAGTTCCCGCAGTTGCGTACTGAGGAGCGGGAAGCACTCGGATCGGTACAGTAGCCGGGGCAGAATGACTGTGTTGACAAGCAGTACCCTATCGAGGGTTTGTATGGGGTGAGCGCTGAGATCGGCCAGTTGGCAGAGCAATTCATCGGCGATCAGTTTATAGCCCGCTTTCTGGTGAAAGCATGCAGGCAATGGGTGACCAAGGTGCATGAGATGTGATACCTGAGACATCGGATGCACGGTGGTGTCAGCCTAATCGGGTAGGGACTCGCAAGGCATGTGGGACCAGAAGCTGGGTCCAGCCTGGATAGGGTGGAGGGGGTGTGAGTACTTGGGGAGGGAGGGAGGGGGGGGATGTGGGGAGGTGAGGGGCAGGCATTCACTTTTGGACACGTTGAGTTGACAGCCAATCAGGTTCAGGCCGCGCTGGACGAGTGTTGCGGTGTGTGGGCCGGTTTTCGGGGGTATTGGTATGGACACATCATCAACGAAGGCTGACAACACGACACCCTGAGAGGCAAGGAAGCGCAGGGGTATCTGGAAGACCAGCACAAATAGGAAGCAGGAAAGTGGACACCCCTGCTTTACCCCGTGAGTGGTCCGGAAGATCTCATCTGGGGCCCCCCGGATGAATGTGGAGCCATACTCAAGTACTGTTTGGCTTAAGAGCAGTAACTTGGGCGGTGTCCCCATTCGGTCCAGGACTTCCCTGATCAGTATCTTAGGCGGGCTGTCGAAAGCATGATACATGTCGAAGGCGTATATTGCCTCCCACGTTGCGCCCGTGTCCATATCGTTGAGGAATGTTTGTGTGGCGTGCGCTGTGGACACTCCTTGTCGTCCACCAAACTGGCGGTGGTGCAGGTGGGGCGATAGCAGGGGGTAGACGCGTTTATAAAGCCACCGCATGAGCAGGCGGTAGATGCTGGTGCTCATGGCGATGGGGCGCCACCTATCCGGATCCCTCGACGGACCTTTGCCCTTGTAGATGCAGAAGGTCTCGGAGACGAGCCACGAATGTGGTACATCTCCTGCCTCGTAGCAGAGGGTTAGGCACGTGTGGATGACCGAGAAACAGGAGTCGGGGAGCACAGAGAGGAGATACGGGGGTACTCCGTCCGGTCCAGGGGACTTCTTCCGAGCTGAACGGGCCAGTGCTCGCAGTTCGCTGAAGCTGGGTGGTGGTACGTCATGCATCGTGGGCGTGCGCGGTATGTGTGTGGCGGCGGACATGCACCAAGGTGAGTTGCGCTGGAGGATGCGTTGTATTTTCCGCGTGGGTACGGGGAGTGTGCTGCTTTACTAGCTGGTGCCAGTCTGAGACGTCAACCTGTTGGCTCGAGGAGGGAGGGCAGGAAGCATTGACCTGTCTCATGGCAGAGAGCATACAATCCGTGAATCTGCGGTAGCAGTATTCGACGTCTTGGAATACTTCCGGCATAGGGCAGTCATGCAGGGCACGGGACATGAGGGAACGGTACAATTGGATGTCGCGTCTGTTCCAGAGCGCACAGCGTGGTTCGGGGAGGTGTGGGGCGGTCCAGGGGATGGTGGACACAAGTATCGGGTCGTGGTCGGAGGTTCCGTGCACAGAAGAAAAATCAATGACGTGTGCGGAGGGCACTTCGTATGGGTTCTGATACAAACGGGTGGCATCTGCTCGGTCTATGTAACTCTTGGTGCCATCAAAGCGGCGCACCCTGGTGTAGGGGATGCCATCCACCTGTGGGAGTAACACGTCAACTAGTGAGCCTGCCTTCTCCTTCGCCGCCAGCCAGGGCCAGAGGTTGGGGCGCAGGGTCGTGGTGTGTGTGGGGTGTGTAGTGCCATTGAAATCACCCATGATCACGTAGGAGTTGCGTAGTAGTGCGTCTAAGTGGGGTTCACATACGCGTTTTTCTTTGAGGGAGTGTGGTCCGTAAAAGGAGGCAATGTGCATGGCGGGTATGAGTGGGTCTGGGTGCAAGTGCAGCTGTGTAGAGATCACACTCCAGGGATGTGGACTTTCAGCGGGGGGGGGCTTCGGGGAGAAGGAGGTGTGCACAAGTAAGGCAACGCCATTTTTGGAGGAGGGGTAGCTGTGTAGCAGATGGAAGCCACAGTGTAGGGCAACACGCTCGAAGTCTCGGACGTGGGCGGTGGGGGAAGGTTTAAATTCTTGTAGGCTTATGGTATGTGGCAGAGGCTGGAAGCCCGAGAGGAGGTGGCAAAACCGGTTTGGGGTAATGTCAGGCCCTCCAACGTTTAGGGAGGCGTGTGAGAGGGTGGCGCCTGTGCGGGCCACTGTGAGTGTCGTGTTTCCTGGCGGCTGGCTTGGTGGGGGTAAAGGGGAAGAGGGGTCTCTAGTTTGTGTGGTGGACGGCGGGGTTACCGGTACAGGCTGGGATGCAGTGGGGAGGGGTTTGCAGGTCTTGATTGACGAGAGTAAAGAAACGGTGGATGAGGCAAAGGCCAATGCACGTATGGTGACAAGGGACGCTATGGCGCACAGGGAGCGCATAAGGCGATGGAAGGCAACACGGAGAGCGAGCTGTGAGCGCGTGGTGTACCGGGACAAAGAATATTCAACCAGCAATGTGTGCAGGGCGTCTACCGATCCAGCTGATGGTGAACACCTGTTGTTGTTCAGTCCGAGCGCGCGTGATACATTGAAGTAGGGTCTGTATGGACGGCTAGTGCATGGGTCATGTGACCTATAGAAAGGCAGAGCCGGGTGTTGAGGATGGGGCGGAGGGGACGGTGGAGAGGTGGGCGGCAGACGCTATGTCCGGGATGTGAAATTCGGGCAGGTCACTGGTAGCAGCCGCCAAATTAGTTTCATTGAGCATAGGCTGAGGGAGTGAGATGAGTTTCACTTTTTCCATGCGGTCTGTAAGAGAGATAGCGATATCCCTGTCGGCGCTGCCTGATGTCAGGTAGATGGGGCCGGGCATTGTGGCGCCGTAAGCAGTTGCTGCCGATTGCGTTGCCTGGTATTTCACCATTAGTAAGCCTGACTGTTGGAAGACTTGATGGCTCTCAACCGGTCCGAAAGAGGAGGCAGGCTTCAGCACGTCGCGGACGTCAAGTGTGGGTGGGTGGCGGGCGATTGCGTAGGGAGGTTCAACCTCGCGGGAAAAATCCTTGGCGAACACCCTGTTGTTCGTGTGAGCAGACACGCAAATCATTTCACCCAGGCATTCGATTTCGTGCACCGCTGGTTGGATAAGCATGGGGTCGTGGACCATTCTTAGGACATCATATTTATTCGGTAGTACCAAAAAGGCGAATTTTCGGTACAGGGGTGGGTTCATTTCCACGGCCGTACGCACCTCATCCGATGGCATTTTACGTCTACGGGGTCCATTTTTTTGGAAACGGGGTTGGTGTGTGATAATGAGGGCGGATTCTTTGACCGAGCGGTCAAGGAGGCCTATGGACACGCCCATGTCCACGAGGGCTGGTTGCTCGTCGTAAAAATTGCCCAGGACGTCAAAGGGCACGAAAAAATCGAAAAGTTTGTATCCTTCGGGTGCAGAGTTTAACACCACCGGCCAAAAAGTTTTGGTGATCCTCGGTATGGTCAATTCCTTGAGGACCGTTGAAGTGTCATCGGGGTTTAACCCGTTCAACATCAACATGAGGGGAAGGGATCCGGATATGTGCCACTTAACTTCAACCCCGTCGACCACCCTTGTGATGTCAATCGGGACGTCAACTCGGATTTGGAAAAGGGAGGATTGAGGTGTGTGGACATTGGCGGGGATTGGTTCGGTGGGGTCGACATTCTTGGGGAAGTATCCTATCGTTTGAGGCACGTGGTTTTTTGGTAGTGGAGATGATGTGAGCTGGAAAATAACTAAGGGTTGATCAAGTGGGGTGGGTGAGGTAATCACATCGTGAGTGGTCGGAGAGCGTGTTCCCATGTGCACCACTTGACAGACTACCGATAGCCACAAGAATCTGAGAGTTGGCACGAGATCAATGCGCCCATCTAGCACGGCGGCAAGTTCAATGTCGGCGACGTTACTCCGGGCGTTATAGGCAAGCCAAACGGTGGTGGGTTTGTCTTGTTTTTTCGCCGTTCGTAGCATGGCAACAATTTGTTTAACTATCGTGCGGTGAGATAGAAAGGGCGGCTCATCTTGAAATGGCGCGAAGTTCGGTAAGATGGCGAAAGAGACAAGGCCTATGAGCTTATTTCATTCAAAATTGGCCGTGTCGGCAACGGAAAAACATTTTAGGAAGCCACGGTAGGGGAGTCCGTCACCAAAGAGTAGTATTTGTGGGGAGGGGGAGAGGGCCGCCAAAAGATCCGGCGGTGGGAGGGGTGAGGTATCATGGTATGTGGTGGGGGTGTGGGAAAGGATGTCAATTTTGGAAAACCTATTTTGGCCTTTACCGGAATTTTTCCACCTTGAACATCTTTTGTTAAATCTCGGGGTTCGGGGAAGCCGGTGGGCAACGCTCCTTGTGGGCGGAAGGTTCGTTGCGCAAGGGCCTTGATGGGGTTGTGATCAAGGATCATCGGGGGCGCAAGTGGAGGTGGTGTGAAAGGCAAAGGCGCGGTGTCATCGTGTGTGTTTACCCGTGTGGCCTTGGCGGGTGTTGTGTTCGGGGAAGGAGAGGCAAAGGCATGCCTTGAATCGCTCACACATTGACCATCTTCGGCCATTGAATCAAGGGGTCGCTCTCCGGAGCCGACGCTAACATGATCATGATTAGAGTCTATAGGAGGTTGGGAAGGGGCGGCCTCACCGAAGGTGGCGCGAGTTGAAGAGCGTGAATTGAGGTGATCTACATTCAAGGGCTCCTCTTCGTTGACACCTTTTTTTTGATCATCATTTTTTTCATTATCAACAATTGACGCCAACTCAGGGTTGGGAGCGGATGAGCTTGCCGTGCCGTGTGGCGGCCGCGGAGCGGGAGAGACAAATTCACCGTGACTTTTTTTTGGGTCCTCTTTTTTTTGTTGATCCGTATTTTTTTTATCGTCCAAAGAGGTGATTGGCGGGAAGGGAAGGAACATGGAAGAGGAGTCTGGCGCCGTGGACAAACTTTCAACGTCAATTGCCACCGAGACTCGCTCGGGGTCAATGCGTGAAAGTATAGTTTGACGAATGTCACGAGACATGGAGTGAGAGTCCAGAGTCTTTTTGCGGAGACTACCACTGGACCTATCCGTAGCTTTTGGCGAAGTCTTGGACTTGGGGTTAGTACCAGGCATGGTTATCCAGGCAAATTCCGCAAGTTGGCGCAGATTGGGGAATAACGATTCAATAGGTACAGAAAAAAGAAAAAGGCGTATTTCCGTTGGAAATTGGTCCACTGGCTGTGGAAAAAGACGCTGTCCAGTCGGACGGAGAAAAATAACAAGGCCTGCGCCTGTCGTCACACGCGCGCACGTCGGATGCAGTGCGCTCCCTCTTAGTGTCCAACCGTTTTTGTTCATTATGGGCAGTGAGAACCCAGACACGCTTGCAGTGGTCGACTTCGGTGGGCAATATGCCCACTTGATTGCAACCAAGCTCCGCAAGTATGGTTATCGGACATTGATCATGGACCCATCCGATGCAACAGAAGATTTCAATATTTTCAAAGGGATCGTGCTTTCCGGTTCCCCAGGATTGATTTCCTCTGGCGATGGTGGAGATGACGACTGGAATAAAGCCATATTTACGCTGGAGGTGCCCATCCTGGGCTTGTGCTTCGGCCACCAACAGATGGCCTCGTACTACGGCGGGAAAATTGTGCACACGGGGCGTGAGTATGGGCCAGCCACCCTGTGCCGAACCGAGGCGCAGAGCCCGATCTTGGAGGGTGTGGACCTGTCCAGCCAGGTATTTATGAGCCACGGCGACTCTGTAGTGCAGCTCCCGAAAGGGTTTGTGGAGCTGGCGTACACCACCACCACCCACTCGGAACCCCATCACTTCGCGGCGGTGGGTGACGAGCAACGCCGCCGGTACGGCTTCCAGTTCCACCCGGAGGTGGATGATTCCCTACAGGGCGACGTGATGCTCAAAAATTTTGCGGAGAAGGTCTGCAAGTGCCAGAAGACTTGGGACATGAAGCGCTTTTTGGCCGAACAAAAAGTTAAGATCCTGAAACAATGCGAGGGGAAGGAGGTCTTCCTGCTTGCATCCGGTGGTGTCGACTCCACGGTATGTGCATGGCTGCTGCATGAGGCATTGGGTGCGGAGAGGCTCCATTTGCTTCACATCGACAACGGGTTCATGCGTCTCAATGAGAGCCAGGACGTCGTCCGGGAGTTCAAGGAGCATGACGTCAGCCGCCATGTCCATTTCGTGGATGCCTCGGAGACGTTTCTGCAAGCCGTGGGCAAAAACTGTGCGCCGGAGAAGAAGCGGCTTGCCATTGGTAACACCTTCATCGACGTGTTTCAAGAACAAGCGAAGAAGCTTGGGCTGGAACGCTTCCTGCTCGCACAAGGCACCATTTACCCAGACACCATTGAGTCTGGGGGCACGAAACGATCCGATGTCATCAAAACGCATCATAATCGCGTCCCAATCATCCAGCAGATGATTGACGAGGGCAAGGTTATCGAACCGATCGCTGATCTGTACAAAGCTGAAGTGCGTGAGTTGGGCATTGAGCTTGGTATCTCGAAGAAGCTCGTCAACAGGCATCCCTACCCTGGACCGGGTCTGGGCGTGCGCTTGCTTTGTGCACAGGGCAATGCACCCAAGGACTACGACGAAGACGCCCTCAAGAGACTCGCCAATCCTATCACGGAAAAGTATGGGCTGAGGGCTATGCCCCTCCCCGTCCAGTCCGTCGGAGTTAAAGGAGATGTCCGCTGTTATGATCTGCCCCTGATGCTGATCTCAAAGGACGGATGGAAGTGGGATGAAGCTAGGAAGTGTGCGTTGGAGGTATTCAAAGGGTGCCCCATGATCAACAGATGCGTGTTGAACCTCGGCCCTGCGAATCCTCAGAAGGCGAGCCCCGTTGAAGCGTACACGACACGCAAACGCCTGGATGTTCTGAAGATGGCAGATGACATCGTCATGCGCGGTTTGGAGAGACATGGTCTGTATGATACCATCTGGCAGTGCCCAACGGTGTTGGTTCCGGTGGATATCGACAACCACCATGGAGAGCTGGTGGTCATCCGCCCCATCGTTTCTGAGCGTGCGATGACAGCCATGCCTTTTGAGCTGCCGCCCGCTATCTGTGACAGCCTGATTAAAGAGCTCCTTGCAGTTGCCGGCGTCGCAGGGGTGGCTCTTGATGTGACACCTAAACCACCAGGAACCATCGAATGGGAGTGAGCATGCATTCTCTCGGTCAGTTAGGGGGTGGAAAGGTAGGTAGCCCATGTTTTCGAATTAAGCTGCTGCACGCTGGCCCAAGCCTTTGCACTGTTTTTGGTGCATACACAGCGTACCTTTGCGGTGTTCATTGGTTGATTTGACTGGTTTTGTTTTTAGTGCGGAACAGGGAGTTGCATTTATCTCCTGCGGGGTTAAGCATATAGGGTGAGGCAGAAATATCTGCATCTGCGCTATCCGCTCCATTCATACTTTGCACCATTAGACTGGCTTTGGTTCGTCCTTGAGAGTGGGGGGATTTGAGAGAAGTCCGAAGCCATGAGGAATGTTTCCAATGGGACTGATTGGTAGTTCAGATGATACACCAGAGTCCTTTACCCTGACATCCCCCTTCCTGTGTAGGTACCGGAACCATCACTGACGGAATTATTTGAAAGGGGAGCATTTTGTGTTGTGCGTGCGCCACGTGTGCAATGTAATGAAATCTTGACAGCAAGGGTATTGATTGGGACGTGGCTGAGGGCCATGAATTGGGTCATGCTTGATTGCGTGCTCCTTCAGTATCATCATTTTGAATGTTTTTGGAAACATCATCACAACTCCCCAGGTCTGCAAGAGGCAGGTTCGGGCCCAACCCAATCCTCCATTAGCCGGGACCTCTGCGGATGATGATGATTAAGAGCTTGCTCATGGCAGCAAGTTTCCAAAGGGTTCAGTGCCAACCTATCTGTCCAACCTCAGACCATTGTCATATCTAATGGGTGAAATATTCAATCGGCCCCCCTTCCCAATTACCGCTTGTTGGCGCCTGGTTTTCTACTTTGAATCCATCCACGTGCTTGGAATCCCAGTGGGGACCGGGTTGGCACTTTGGCAAACACGAGAACTTCCTTCAATATGTGTGTGCGGTGCAGACGTGCACGTGAACCTTCGCGAAGTTATTTTACCAAGCAATGATAGTTTTGTGCAGGACTGCTGTGCTCATAGGTTTTCTCTCTCAGTGCATTTTGGATGAGTAGACTGATTGATGGTAGTTCCATGCATGGTTTTCCTGCTGGCAAACAATGGAGTTTCATTCACTTCAGGTGTGAAAGTGTCACAGCACAGATTGATGGTCCTTCTGGTGATAGGGGTAAATTGGGTGCATGGGATATCACCTCAGTTGTGCTGTAGTGCTCTGTTGTGTGCCAGTGCAGTCCCATACCTGCCAGCGCTATTTCTATGCTGTCATCATCATCGTGAGCTGCAGGATTCAGATCACCAGTTTCGCGTGTCCGTGCGCAAACAAGTGTTTGAGCCAGAGTGCATTCTGTACTATTTTGGTTTCAAAAATTTGACCATTGGATGGCACATTCCAATCGCGGTTTCTAAAAGAGAGCATTGGGTTGCACATTACAATTGCACTTAGACCTGGTTGGTGCGTCGCTCAGTCAAATTTCTGCTGTACCCACTCTCCACGGCCACACCACACCACACCATACCGTACCATACCGTACCGTTCCCTACCATACCATACCATACCATACCATACCATACCATACCATACCATACCATACCATACCATACCATACCATACCATACCATACCATACCATACCATACCATACCATACCATACCATACCATACCATACCATACCATACCATACCATACCATACCATACCATACCATACCATACCATACCATACCATACCATACCATACCATACCATACCATACCATACCATACCTAGCGGAGTCCCCCCCGGCGAATCCGAGGTTCTTCCTCGAAGGGGCCCACGAGCCCAGGGGACGCCACCGGGTTTTATCGGCCAAGCCGGACGGAGCTCCCACCGGCGACCCCCCCCCGCGCATGGGTGGGTGCACACAACAACCGCCAGCCCCCCCCCCCCCCCTCAGCCCCCCCAAAAAAGGGACTCCGGCGCGGAGGGTTGGGGATATAGTCCCATGCCGCGCGGCCATGAACTGACATGGCCCTACACCGGGCGATACACGCCCTCCCCCCCCCTCGCTCAAGAGGGGCCCCCGTCGTCCCCCGGGCAGGGAGCAACCCCCCCCCCCCCTCAAGGAACGGCTGCCCTCGGGAGCCCTCGCCCAGCCCCCGGGGGCCTCTCGGGGTTCGCCCCCGAGCCCGCCCGGCCCTTCCACGCCCCCCCTCACCAGCCGCAACCCAGGGGCCTGCCCGGTCTCCCCCGCGCCGGCCCACAACCACCAGGGACCCGGGCCCCGGAGCCCCGGTACCCAGCCCCGCCCGCCCCCCCGGTATCCATCCGGCGGGGCCCGTCCCGGTCCGGTTCGGCCGCGAGGGGACGGCGTGGCGCTCCCCTCCGCCTCCACCAGGATTCGCCCCCGTGGATGATGCTCGGCGGGATTCGTCCCCGGCGAGCGGGGTGCGGGCCCCACCGCTGACCGCGCCCCCCCCGACACCTCGAGCGCCCCGGGCTCCCCGGCCGACTTTGGCGAGCCCCGGCCGCTCCTCTGCCCGGTCGGCCGCACGGTGACGCTCTGCGGCTGAGCTCACCGCACCCCCGTCCCCCTCGCGCGCGCGCCCACCCACCAGCCCACAGCCCCCCCCCCCCAACGTGCACGCCGTGCCTTCACCGCCCCCCCACTCTCCCGCCCCTCCTCTCTCAGGTAGCGAAGCCCCCGAGGTGGGCTGCCGCAGCCGCCGACGGACGGCCGCCTTGCGAAAAAGAGGACCCCCCGCACGCGGTGGGGGTCCAGGCCTTGCACCCCTTCCCCCTGCCACACACGCATCATGGCGTTGCATGTGTCATACCTCCCTCCCTATGCACCATGTGTCATGGCCGCGAGTGGCCTTCGCCTCCCCTCCCCCACACCAAAACCGCACGGGGGGGGGCGAAGGCCCCTGGGTGGGGCCCCCAGAACCCCTGCAGCTGCGCCACCCGACTGGAGGCCGGTGGGGCCCGCCGGTGCGCGGTTCGAGCCCCCGCCACCCTCCATCCACCTGCCGCGACCCCCTGACCCCCCCCCTTTCCCCCCCCTGTCCCCCACCCCGGCTGGGGCGGCGCGGCCCGCGTGTGCGGTTCGAGCCCGCGCCGCCCCTTGTTGCATTATACGGGCAGTGCGGGCCGCCAGGAGAACGGAGGGGCCCCGCACTGCCCCGAGCGCCCCCCCCCACGACAGCTGGCGCTAAAGGCCAACCGGCGCCTGGCGGGCTGTTGTGCAGGGGGGACGAGGCGACCGGGCGCTTCGTACCCGTCCCCAACGGGGGTCTGTACCCACGGCACCGGGCACAGACACCCGTTGGGGGTAGCCACACCACCACCCACCACAGCACCACGGCCACGGGAGGAAGGGAATAGCCCCGGGCAACGGCCTCCCCCAGGCCGAGGGAAGGTGCCGACCGCCAGGCTCATCCTGGCCCCCCATTTCCTCTTCATTGTCATCCCCCTTGGCCGACCCGGCCCACAGTCCCCGCGGCGGGTAAGTTCCTGGGGTAGAACCCTAAGAACTTCGGTGACGGAAACACAGGTCGTGGTTTCGCACCCGGCCGACGTGGGGAGCCTCCGCCCCCACGGGACCCCAAGGCACCTCGGCCATCCCAGCCGGGGATAACCCGCCGCCAGCGCCCCAGCCCCCATTCCCAGGCTTTCCGGCCTCAGTTCCCCTGCATCTTCCTCGCCACATCCTCGTAGTGAACGGCTAGGTAGCAGGCCACACCCGCACACCACTCCACGGCACGTCCCCCACGCGCCCCACGCCGCCCCCGGCCTCCCACCGGGGGCCAAGCTCTGGACCGTTGTCTGTCGAGCAGGGCCCCACGGCCCCCGCGCCCTCACGCCACCCCTTCCTCTACCCTACACGACAGCCCCATGCCGCTGCGCCCCTTCGCATCCCCACGCTGCTGCACCCCTGCGCAGCCCCACGCTGCAGCGCCCCCGTGCGGCCCCGCGCTGCTGCGCCCCTGCACAGCCCTCGCTGCTGCGCCCATGCGCGCCCCCACACCACTGCGCCCCCGCGCAGCCCACACTGCTGCGCCCCTCCGCAGCCCCACACGGCTGAGCACCTGCACAGCCCCCCGCTGCCGCGCCCCTGCACAGCCCCCCGCTGCCGCGCCCCTGCGCGGCCCCACGCTGCTGCGCCCCTGCGCAGCCCCCACGCTGCGCCCCTACGCAGCAACATACAACACCTTTGCGCAACCCCACGCTGCTGCGCCCCTGCGCAGCTCCGCGCCGCGCCCATACGCGGCCCCATGTTGCGCCCCTACGCAGCCTCCCACCACTGCGCGACCGCTCGCTGCGCCCCTGCGCAGCCCCACGCTGCTGCGCCCCTGCGCAGCCCCACGCTGCGCCCCTGCGCAGCCCAACGCTGCTCCCCTGGGCTGCTCCGCGCCGCGCCCCTGCGCAGCTCCACGCTGCTGCGCCCCAGCGCAGCCCCGAACTGCGTCCCTGTACAGCCCCACGCTGCGCCCCTGCACAGGCCCATACTACACCTTTGCGCAACCCACAACCCAAACGCTGCCCCACGCTACGCCCCTGCGCATCCCCACGCTGCTACGCCCCTACACAGCCCCACGCTGCTACGCCCCTGCACAGCCCTCGCTGCTGCGCCCCTGCACAGCCCCACGCTACTGCGCCCCTACGCAGCCCCACACTGCTGCGCCCCTGCGCAGCCCCAGGTTGCTGCGCCCCTGCACAGCCCCACGCTGCTGCGCCCCTGCGCAGCCCCACGCTGCTGCGCCCCAGCGCAGCCCCGCACCGCGCCCCTGCATGGCCCCATGCCGCGCCCATACGCGGCCCCACGCTGCGCCCCTGCGCAGCCCCACACTGCTGCGCCCGTGCGCCACCCCACACTGCTGCGCCCCTGCGCCGCACCGCGCTGCGCCCCTGCGCAACCCCACGCTGCACCCCTACACAGCCCCACGCTGCGCCCCTGCGCGGCCCCACACTGTTGCGCCCCTCCACGGCCCCATGCCGCGCCCTTGCGCAGCCCCACGCTGCTGCGCTCCTGCGCGGCCCCGCGCCGCGCCCCTACACGGCTCCGCGCCGCGCCCCTGCGCGGCCCCATGCTGCGCCCCTGCGCAGCCCCACGCTGCGCCCCTGCGCAGCCCCACACTGCGCCCCTGCGCAGCCCCACACTGCGCCCCTGCGCAGCCCCTACGCAGCCCCACGCTGCGCCCCTGCGCAGCCCCGTACCGCGCCCCTGCGCGGCCCCATGCCGCGCCCATACGCGGCTCCACGTCGCACTCCTGCGCGGGCCCACGCAGCGCCCCTGCCCAGCCCCTCGCTGCACCCCTGCGCAGCCCCACGCTGCCCCCCTGCGCGGCTTCACGCTGGTGCGCCCCTGCGCAGCCCCACACGGCGCCCCTGCGCAACCCCGCGCTGCGCCCCTGCGCAGCCCCGCACTGCTACACCCCTGCGCCGTCCCAAACTGTTGCGATCCTGCGCAGCCCCACGCTGCGCCCTTACGCAGCCCCACGCTGCGCCCTCGCGCAGCCCCACGCTGCGGCGCCCCTGCACGGCCCCGTGCCGCGCCCCGGCACGGCCCCACGTGCTACGCCCCTGCGCGGCCCCACGCAGCTGCGCCCCTGCGTGGCCCCGCGCCGCGCCCCTGCACGGCCCAATGCCGCGCCCCGTCACAGCACCACGGTGCTGCGCGCCTGCGCAGCCCCACGCTGATGCGCCCCTGCGCGGCCCCGCGCCGCGCCCCTGCATGGCCCCATGCCGCGCCCATACGCGGCCCCATGCTGCACTCCTGCGCGGCCCCACGCCGCGCCCCCGCTCAGTCCCGCGCTGCGCCCTAGCGCAGCCCCACGCTGCTGCTCCCCTACGCGGCCCCACCCTGCTGCGCCCCTGCGCAGCCCCGCGTTTCGCATCTGCGCAGCCCCATACCACGCCCCGGCGCAGCCCCACGCTGCTGCGCCCCTGCACAGCCCCACGCTGCGCCCCTGCGCAGCCCCACTCTGCTGCGCCCCTACGCAGCCCCGCGCCGCGCCCCCACACGGCCCCTTGCCGCGCTTCCGCGCGGCCCCACGCTGCGCCCCTGCGTAGCCCAAGGCTGCTGCGCCCCTACTCAGCCCCCCGATGCGCCCCATTCGCGGCCCCATGCTGCGCCCCGGCGCAGCCCCGCGCTGCTACGCCCCTGCGGAGCCCCACGCTGCTGTGCCCCTGCGCGGCCCCACGCTGCGCCCCGGCCCAGCCCCGCGCCGCCCCCCGGCGCAGCCCCGCCCTGCTACGCCCCTGCGCAGCCCCACGCTGCTGCGCCCCTGAACGGCCCCGCGCTGCGCCCCGGCTCAGCCCCGCGTCGCCCCCCTACGCAGCCCCACGCTGCTGCTCAATTGCGCGGCCCCACGCTGCTGCGCCCCTGCGCAGCCCCGCGCTGCGCCCCTGCGCAGCCCCACACCGCTGCGCCCCGGCGCCGCCCCACGCTGCCGCGCCCCTGCACCGCACCACGCTGCGCCCCTGCACAGCCCCACGGTGCGCCCCTACGCAGCAACATACAACACCTTTGCGCAACCCCACGCTGCTGCGCCCCTGCGCAGCTCCGCGCCGCGCCCATACGCGGCCCCATGTTGCGCCCCTACGCAGCCTCCCACCACTGCGCGACCGCTCGCTGCGCCCCTGCGCAGCCCCACGCTGCTGCGCCCCTGCGCAGCCCCACGCTGCGCCCCTGCGCAGCCCAACGCTGCTCCCCTGGGCTGCTCCGCGCCGCGCCCCTGCGCAGCTCCACGCTGCTGCGCCCCAGCGCAGCCCCAGACTGCGTCCCTGTACAGCCCCACGCTGCGCCCCTGCACAGGCCCATACTACACCTTTGCGCAACCCACAACCCAAACGCTGCCCCACGCTACGCCCCTGCGCATCCCCACGCTGCTACGCCCCTACACAGCCCCACGCTGCTACGCCCCTGCACAGCCCTCGCTGCTGCGCCCCTGCACAGCCCCACGCTACTGCGCCCCTACGCAGCCCCACACTGCTGCGCCCCTGCGCAGCCCCAGGTTGCTGCGCCCCTGCACAGCCCCACGCTGCTGCGCCCGTGCGCAGCCCCACGCTGCTGCGCCCCAGCGCAGCCCCGCACCGCGCCCCTGCATGGCCCCATGCCGCGCCCATACGCGGCCCCGCGCTGCGCCCCTGCGCAGCCCCACACTGCTGCGCCCGTGCGCCACCCCACACTGCTGCGCCCCTGCGCCGCACCGCGCTGCGCCCCTGCGCAACCCCACGCTGCACCCCTACACAGCCCCACGCTGCGCCCCTGCGCGGCCCCACACTGTGGCGCCCCTGCACGGCCCCATGCCGCGCCCTTGCGCAGCCCCACGCTGCTGCGCTCCTGCGCGGCCCCGCGCCGCGCCCCTACACGGCTCCGCGCCGCGCCCCTGCGCGGCCCCATGCTGCGCCCCTGCGCAGCCCCACGCTGCGCCCCTGCGCAGCCCCACACTGCGCCCCTGCGCAGCCCCACACTGCGCCCCTGCGCAGCCCCTACGCAGCCCCACGCTGCGCCCCTGCGCAGCCCCGTACCGCGCCCCTGCGCGGCCCCATGCCGCGCCCATACGCGGCTCCACGTCGCACTCCTGCGCGGGCCCACGCAGCGCCCCTGCCCAGCCCCTCGCTGCACCCCTGCGCAGCCCCACGCTGCCCCCCTGCGCGGCTTCACGCTGGTGCGCCCCTGCGCAGCCCCACACGGCGCCCCTGCGCAACCCCGCGCTGCGCCCCTGCGCAGCCCCGCACTGCTACACCCCTGCGCCGTCCCAAACTGTTGCGATCCTGCGCAGCCCCACGCTGCGCCCTTACGCAGCCCCACGCTGCGCCCTCGCGCAGCCCCACGCTGCGGCGCCCCTGCACGGCCCCGTGCCGCGCCCCGGCACGGCCCCACGTGCTACGCCCCTGCGCGGCCCCACGCAGCTGCGCCCCTGCGTGGCCCCGCGCCGCGCCCCTGCACGGCCCAATGCCGCGCCCCGTCACAGCACCACGCTGCTGCGCGCCTGCGCAGCCCCACGCTGCTGCGCCCCTGCGCGGCCCCGCGCCGCGCCCCTGCATGGCCCCATGCCGCGCCCATACGCGGCCCCACGCTGCACTCCTGTGCGGCCCCACGCCGCGCCCCCGCTCAGTCCCGCGCTGCGCCCTAGCGCAGCCCCACGCTGCTGCTCCCCTACGCGGCCCCACCCTGCTGCGCCCCTGCGCAGCCCCGCGTTTCGCATCTGCGCAGCCCCATACCACGCCCCGGCGCAGCCCCACGCTGCTGCGCCCCTGCACAGCCCCACGCTGCGCCCCTGCGCAGCCCCACTCTGCTGCGCCCCTACGCAGCCCCGCGCCGCGCCCCCACACGGCCCCTTGCCGCGCCCCCGCGCGGCCCCACGCTGCGCCCCTTCGTAGCCCAAGGCTGCTGCGCCCCTACTCAGCCCCCCGATGCGCCCCATTCGCGGCCCCATGCTGCGCCCCGGCGCAGCCCCGCGCTGCTACGCCCCTGCGGAGCCCCACGCTGCTGTGCCCCTGCGCGGCCCCACGCTGCGCCCCGGCCCAGCCCCGCGCCGCCCCCCGGCGCAGCCCCGCGCTGCTACGCCCCTGCGCAGCCCCACGCTGCTGCGCCCCTGAACGGCCCCGCGCTGCGCCCCGGCTCAGCCCCGCGTCGCCCCCCTACGCAGCCCCACGCTGCTGCTCAATTGCGCGGCCCCACGCTGCTGCGCCCCTGCGCAGCCCCGCGCTGCGCCCCTGCGCAGCCCCACACCGCTGCGCCCCGGCGCCGCCCCACGCTGCTGCGCCCCTGCACCGCACCACGCTGCGCCCCTGCACAGCCCCACGGTGCGCCCCTACACAGCCCCGCGCTGCGCCCCCGCGCAGCCCCACGCTGCTGCGCCCCTGCGCCGCCCCACACTGCTGCGCCCCTTCACGGCCCCATGCCGCGCCCCGGTGCAGCCCCACGCTGCTGCGCCCCTGCACAGCCGCACGTTGCGCCCCTGCGCAGCCCCACGCTGCTGCGCCCCCGCGCAGCCCCGCGCCGCACCCCCGCGCAACCCAACAATGCACTCCTGCGCGGCCCCACGCCGCGCCCCTGCCAAGCCCCACGCTGCGCCCCTGCGCAGCCCCATACTACTGCGCCCCTGCGCAGCCCCACGTTACGCCCTTGCGCTGCCCCGCGCTGCGCCGCTGCGCTGCCCCACGCTGCGCCCCTGCTCAGACCCGCGCTGCTGCGCCCCTGCGCCGCCCCACGCTGTGCCCTGCGCAGCCCCACGCTACTGCGCCCCTGCACGGCCCCATGCCGTGCCCATGCGCGGCCCCGCGCTGCGCCCCTGCGCAGCCCCACACTGCGCCCCTGCACGGCCCCTTGCCGCGCCCTTACGCGGCCCCACACCGCGCTCCTACGCGGCCCCACGATGCACCCCTACGCGGCCGCACGCTGCACCCCTGCGCGGCCCCACGCTGCGCCCCTGCGCAGCCCCACGCTGCGCCCCTGCGCAGCCCCACGCGGCTACGCCCCTGCACCGCCCCACACTGCTACGCCCTCGGGAGCCGTCGCCCAGCCCTCGGGGGCCTCTTGGGGCTCCCCCCCGAGCCCGCCCGGCCCCTCCACGCCCCCCCTCACCAGCCGGAACCCAGGTGCCTGCCCGGTCTCCTCCGCGCCGGCCCACAACCACCAGGGACCAGGGCCCCGGAGCCCCGGTACCCAGCCCCGCCCGCCCCCCCGGTATCCATCCGGCGGGGCCCGTCCCGGTCCGGTTTGGCCGCGAGGGGACGGTGTGGCGCTCCCCCCCGCCTCCACCAGGATTTGCCTCCGTGGATGATGCTCGGCGGGTTTCGTCCCCGCCGAGCGGGGTGCGGGCTCCACCGCTGACCGCGGCCCCCCCGACACCTCGAGCGCCCCGGGCTCCCCGGCCGACTTTGGCCGACCCCGGCCGCTCCTCTGCCCGGTCGGCCGCACGGTCACGGTCTGCGGCTGAGCTCACCGCACCGCCGTCCCCCTCGCGCGCGCGCCCACCCACCAGCCCACAGCCCCCCCCCCCCAACGTGCAAGCCGTGCCCCCACCGCCCCCCCAGGCTGCTGCTCCCCTGCGGCGGTTCCACGCTGCTGCGCCCCTGCGCAGCCCCGCGCTGTGCCCCTGCGCAGCCCCACACTGCTGCGCCCCGGTGCCGCCCCACACTGCTGCGCCCCTGCGCAGCCCCACACTGCTGCGCCCCGGCGCCGCCCCACACTGCTGCACCCCTGCGCTGCACCATGCTGCGCCCCTGCGCAGCCCCACGGTGCGCCCCTACGCAGCCCAGCGTTGCGCCCCCGCGCAGCCCCAAGCTGCTGCACCCCTCCACGCCTCCGTGCCGCACCCATGCGCGGCCCCGCGCTGCGCCCCTGCGCAGCCCAACGCTGCTGCGCCCAAGCTCTAATCAACTGCTATTCAAGTCGCTAGTTAAATTCAAAATAAACGCGTTTTTTGGGGCGAGAATAGCTGTTTATCGATGTTTATTGATGTTTATTGGTGTTTTCACATATTGTTGCATGCATTGGGGAAGGTTTTGGGTTGCCTTGTTGTGCCATTCGCTTGCAAGTTGTCATTTCCGGTAGGTGTCATTTAAAGTTGAACAGTCATAAACGCCATGTCGTTCGCTTACAACAAAGAGGTCAGGGAAATGTTCCTCTTGACACTTTGTGATGGATTGCATTTGTACATCCACATTAGAACAACAAAAACACAAAATAAACAAAGTTCTCGCTTCTAATTCACCGCATGTCCGTGCGCATTACCATAAAAAGATAGACAAAGCCTGAACTTTGCTGTTTCCTATGTTTGTCCATTGTGCCAGAAAAATTATCATCTCTCGTCTTCTTGTTTGTTCACCCTTCAGACCCTCTTTTCCTATCTTGCATCCCGCGATGGGTGGTGATGTATGGATGCGCCGCCTTGGTCCGGTCGCTCCCGAGGGTGCCGATTGGATGCATTTCTGCAATGCCGCGGCTGCCCTCTGGTACCTACACTCCCTCGACGGTGGGTCATTGACTAAGTTGGCCCACATCCAAGTCATGCGCCCCGCCGAGTTGGATGACACACGCGATGGCTGGGCCTTCACCCTCAAGAAGCCGCCGTCTAGCTCAGGCGCCCCACCTCCTTCGTCCTCACGTGCCACCCCCTCCCTAAGTCGTCTTTTTCTTGTTCCGGTACGGTGTGCATGTTGTGGTGCAAACATTTGTGGCACCAAGTATTCTTGTCAGAGGTGCCACAAGGTGGTTGATGAGGCGTGCATGACGATGGTTGGATCAACCGTGCATTGCTTCTCGTGCACCTGCCGTGCCTGTGGACAGGAAGTGTCCACGCCTGATGTGGCATGCCACACGTGTCATTTCCGCGTATGTCCAGGGTGCACCACAGATGGTATTTGCACCTCCTGTGTTGAGAGGTGCCGGCCGTCTGACCCCCCTTTCCCAAGAAACGGCAGTTCAGAAGGGAGTGGAAGAGGTGCTCTGCTCTGATTGATCGCAGTGTGGAGGCATGCGTTGCTGAGTTGGACAAAGTAGCGCGATGGGAAGGTGATGAGTGGCTAGCATTCAATGCCGCTCTGGTTTCTCACGAGGGCTCCCATACACGGTTTTATGGTGTCCCCCTGCACAACAGCACCGGGCGCACAGAATTCATGTCGCAGGCAAGTGATTTTGTGGCGAGGGCGGGTGATGGGTTGTGCTTCTCGGGCCCCCGGGCGAGTCAATGAGTGGCGCCAGAGGACAATGCTATCAATGTGGACGATGACGAACAAGACGAGGAGGAGAACGAGAGGGACGAGGGTGGTGAAGGGGAGGAGGGGCAGGAGGAAGAGGAGGGTGAGGGGGAGAGGCGCTTCTGCCTCGGGCAAGAGCACGAAAGCAGGGCTGTCAGGGAGCGGGAGGGGAGTGAGTGGCCACCGGACTTCTAAAGCAACCGCAGTGGGGCAGTGGAGCCCGCGCACATAAACAAATACAAAGATGTTCCGCATGTTTATGTTGTGCTCTTGTTTCACGTGTAGGGTATGGATTACAGGAAGGGATGAGCCAATATCAAAATTCAGATGCAAGCGCAAACAGCGGAAAAAAAAATGCAAGGCAGAGCGGAAAAATCATTTCAGTTGAATGAAGGTCCAGAAAAAAAAATTTGAATGCAGGTCCCAAAATTCAACATTTGAATAAAGGTCCCATAAATAAACAAGGATTGGGAACATCCAAAAATAAACAACGTGGGATTTTTTTTGTATCAAAGTTGAAGGCATGCAGACATATGTAAACATGTAGTAGAGAATTATATAGACCTCAATGGTACCAGCCACATGGAACAAAGTTGTGTCCTATGAACCTGCAATGAAAGGAATGGGTATAAGGAGGCAAGCAGCTGCAGAATGATCATTTTTGCAAACAATTTGTTAAAAAAACGGTAAAAAAACAACCAATTTTCACCAAAATAAACAAGTTACTAGTCACTAGTCAAATGGCCTTTGAATAGTGTTTAATTAGAGCTTGGCTGCGCCCCTGCGCAGCCCCACACTGCTGCGCCCCTGCGCCGCACCACGCTGCGCCCCCACGCAGCCCGACGCTGCGCCCCTACTCAGTCCCACGCTGCGCCCCTGCGCAGCCCCATGCTGCGCCACTGCGCAGCCCCACGCTGCTGCGCCCCTGCGAAGCCCCGCGCCGCGCCCATGCGCGGTCCCGCACTGCACTCTTGCGCGGCCCCACATTGCGCCCCTGCCCAGCCCCGCGCTGCGCCCCTGCCCAGCCCCACGCTGCGCCCCTGCGCAGCCCCACACCACTGCGCCCCTACGTAGCCCCCCGTTACGCCCCTGCGCTGCGCCGCGTTGCGCCTATGAGCTGCCCCACGCTGCGCTCCTGCTCAGCTCCGCGCTGCTGCGCCCCTGCGCCGCCCCACGCTGCCCCCATGCGCAGCCCAACGCTATTGCGCCCTTGCACGGCCCCATGCCGCGCCCATGCGCGGCCCCGCGCTACGCCCCTGCGCAGCCCCACGCTGCGCCCCTGCGCAGCCCCGCGCCGCGCCCCTGCGCGGCCCCATGCCGCGCTCATACGAGCCCCACGCTGCGCTCCTAAGCGGCCCCACGCTGCACCCCTGCGCGGCCGCACGCTGCACCCCTGCGCAGCCCCACGCTGCGCCATTGCGCAGCCCCGCACTGCTGTGCCCTCGCACCGCCCCACACTGCTATGCCCCTGCACCGCACCACGCTGCGCCCCTGCGCAGCCCCACGCTGCGTCCCTACGAAACCCCGCGCTGCGCCCCTGCGCGGCCCCATGCCGCGCCCATAAGCGGCCCCACGCCGCGCTCCTACGCGGCCCCACGCTGCACCCCTTGCGCGGCCGCACGCTGCACCCCTGCGCAGCCCCGCGCTGCTCCCCTGCGCATCCCCACGCTGCTGCGCCCCTGCGCCGCCCCACACTGCTGCGCCCCTGCACCGCACCACGCTGCGCCCTTGCGCCGCCCCACACTGCTGCGCCCCTGCACCGCACCACGCTGCGCCCCTGCGAAGCCCCTATGCAGCCCCATGCTGCGCCCCTGCGCCGCCCCACACGGCTGCGCCCCTGCACCGCCCCACACGGCTGCGCCCCTGCGCTCGGACTTACCCGAATAGGTGAGGAGGAAAGAAGAGATGGCGAAGCAATAGCACTACACAAGACACATATATGGGCCAACTCCTTAAAACCGGTTTGTTTTCTCTGTTTTCTGCTCTTTTGGTGCCCTTTGCTACCTTTCATTGAAACGGGCACCCTCAAAATATACACAAAAATGGTATTATACATGAAAAATGAAATTTTTGACCTCAAATACCCCCTCCATGGGGTTTGAACCCACACTCTACCAACCTTAGAGTTGTGTTTTTCCTCTAAGCTACGACCTGTCGTCGACGATCTCAGAGAAAACCGTAGTATAATAAAAAATTTGGAAAATCAGTACTCCTTACATGCTCCAACCACTATTAACCTCCCATGCTCTTAAAACCGTAGCAACCGACGACCCAAGTGTCAACTGCTTTTCACGGTGAGCGAAGAACTTAAGGGAGGGACAGGGTGGGCATATATGTGTCTTGTGTAGTGCTATTGCTTCGCCATCTCTTCTTTCCTCCTCACCTATTCGGGTAAATCCGAGCTGGCTCAGCTAGCACTACACAATCCCCATATATGGGCAACAGAACGGAAGACTGAGCTCCCGTGAA
Source organism: Eutreptiella sp. 'Long Island Sound 2002' (assembly GCA_964036045.1). Classification (NCBI taxonomy): domain Eukaryota; phylum Euglenozoa; class Euglenophyceae; order Eutreptiales; family Eutreptiaceae; genus Eutreptiella; species Eutreptiella sp. 'Long Island Sound 2002'. The sequence continues at coordinate 60,543,872 of OZ038384.1, read as the reverse complement.
CTGAACCCTTTATAAGAATTAATTAATCGCCAGGCGCGAAGTGCGCGCCGCTTCTCCAGTCGCCAGATCAGGAGGGACCAGAACTTGCGCGATGCGCAACAGAGCTCTGGTCCTGTCGTAAAACTTTCTGAATGTATCGTAACAGGACCAATCACCCAATGCTGCTACCACATGCGGATCCACGCCAAGATAGATTAGTGAAGTTGCTGCTGCTCCTCGTGTAGAATGCGCGGAAAACGAATCCGTCTCCAGTTCCCCCAATTCCAGTAGGTGTGTCCTTAACCAGCGAGTAGTGAGACCGTTGATGGTATCAGATGATAAAGGCTTCCGTGGCTTTCGTAGGGACACAAAAATCTCAGAACCCTCGTAATCACCAGTAGCCTCCAAATAACGCGCTAAGCAGCGCTGCGGATCAATTGACGGTGGCGTAACATTGTGAATAGGATAACGTGCATAGTATCTCCTCCCTTTGCGCTTAGCAGAAATGAACCAAGGCTGAGCAGCGCGTTGGATATCCCTACGTGACCGCGCCAGATCAACGCCTCGGAACAAGGCAAAGAATCTCAAGGACAAAATGGCTTGCAAGCGCAGCTGAGCTTCCGTCTCCACAGGTTGCTGATGCATGACTTGTATAAGACGCCGTACATCATAGAAACGATGATAATGAGGAACACTGACGAACCAGTCACGTTTCAAGTTGCGTAGCATACCCCCGAAACGTAGTTGCGAAAAGCACGGGAATAAACACACTGCTGAATACGCCATACGCCCAGCACTTAAAGAATGCGTGCGTGAAAACTTTAAAAGTTGCACCGCCACCGTCATCAGTGGGATTTGACCAAAGTGCTCCACCTTTAACAGTGGAGCAAGCGCCGCGTCTTGTAACAAGAACGTACCAAACATGTGCCACGCAGAATTGTAACGTTTCAAGGTGTCCTCCCCGATTTCATTGATGATAAGCGTCGCCTCTTCGTTGGTAGCTCCTCGCAATTGATAGTATTCACGCAAACATACGCCAAGGTCAACACAAAACGTGGTTGTGTCTCCGTGCCGTCTGGCATTTGCAAATGGAACTCCGACGTGTTCACTGCGAACTTCACGTGTTTCATCAATAGGTTCCACCAAACCTCGCGCGGCCTGTACGGCAGAGCCATGAGAACCTTCACCCCTGGTGACTCCAACACTTTGTTGACCAACTGAGGTATGTGCTTGAACGGCGGGAAGACCCACCCCGGTGAAAGTAAAGTTAGATTCTGGGAGAAGACATCGATGGCGTAAGCCACCGGCTGAGGACACGGACTGACGAACTTGCTGCACACCGCATTGGAACTCCTTGACATCCAATCGATTTCCGGCTGAATCCAACTTTTGAACTCCTCCAGGATCCAAGTCAACACGTCCGACGGGAAGGTAGCCTCCGACGGTGTCCAACGAAGCCGAGACCAAATGTCCGCCGGATTCACCGAGGTGTGCACGTAAAACGGTTGAATCTGGATGCGATTGGCTTGTGTAAAATTCCACAGTTGGAGAATCAATGCGTTGAACCGCGGCTTGCGACCTCCCCACTTGCGGAGATACCAGTAATGGACCATTGAGTCGGTGAAAAATCGCAGCGTGGTGTCCCTCAGCGCATACGCTTGAATAGTCAGTAGGGCTCCCCTGAACTCTTTGATGTTTATGTGTTCCTCTCGATTCAGGAACCAACCGAACGCTGCTTGGGCATTCCCTTGAAGGACTCCGCCCCAAGCCAGATCTGACGCGTCCGAGTACATGTCCCTGACGTGACCCATGGAAACTACGAAGGTGCGTCCCTTCCACTGGTGTAACTCGTCCGCCAGATCCATCAACTGACGTGACACGCGCTCCGGGAGCGCCACGTCTGCCTCCCAGCCAGCGTGGACTGCCACCGCCACGTGCACCGCCATGGCGTCGCTGAGGAGTCGGATATGGGGCATGGCGAACAACAAGGAACGGATTCTTCCAAGAACGGAGGCGCATCGCCTCACTGATGGTATGTGACTGTGTGCCAGTCTGTTCACGTCCCGAAAAATTGCTTGTAGGCGCTTTGGAGGTACCGCGACGAATCCTTCCCTGAAGTTTAGCATAAAACCAAGCATTATAATTTCTGGAGACGGCTCCAAACATGACTTTGGGACATTGACCAATATACCCAACCGATGCAAAAGTTGTACCAAAAAACGTGTGTGTTCCAGACATTCACGGTAAGTATTGCCAATGATGAGCCAATCGTCCAAGTAGACCTAAACGAGTGCTCCGCGTTCGCGCACGGCATTTAAAATTGGTTGCATGAGGCGTTGCCATTCCCGTGGTGCAACGTTTAATCCAAACGGCAAAACGCACCACCTGTAAAATTCACCGTCGACGTAGACCCCCAAATAAGGTCGATCCCGCGGATGGATACCCATGTGAAAATAAGCACTTTTCAAGTCAATTTTGCAAGCATACTGACCGGGTCTCAAGAACGGTAAAATGCCCCACAGAGTGACCAAACGAAAATAGGTGGTCTGTACAAACTGGTTCACGTTCTTCGAATTGGTGATAGGTCGACGGCCTCCCTCAGGATGTGCCTCGTCTGACGCTTTGTCCACTGCGAACATACTTGCACAACACTTAATGTCTTTTCGCTCGACGCGTTCCATGCAACCCTGTTGCACTGCATCCAACACGTGTTTTACCAATTCAGGGTCGGTTACCTCTGCGTGGGAAGAACGAGGACGGAAGTCGTCGGTTGGCCGATCCGGATCAAAACCGTCAACCCAATCAAGCTGCAGCCCATTGCGAATCACTGACGCCGCGTATGTGTCCTTCAACGCTTCCCATTCATGCAATTGTGCACGACAGCGCAAATAGAGTGGCATGTGGGGATGGATCGGCGGTGGCACGCACACGGCTGGAGCCAATAAATCCTCTACAGTCAAGCTACTGCGGTGGTCGTTCATCTAACTTGTCGTTACGTGGCACAAATCTTTGGGTGAAACCCTTACCTTTGCCTTTGCCTCCTTTGCCAGATCTCCGTGGATCAAAACGACCTCGTGTTGAAAACGAACGGAAAGAACTACGATGCGAGTAAGGGGAGAAACGCGTGCCTCTCAGGTCTTTTTGTAATTTGTTGCGCGACTGAAGTAGTGACATGTCATCCTTCGAGAGTAACTCTGGTGCAATCGCAGGTTGTTCAAACCGTTTATCTACTGCCACTCGCCGGGAGCTTTGGATGCTGTAGTCCAACGCACCCAACATTGCAAACAAATGTTCACATAGTACCAATGAAACAGGTGCTTCCGGAGCTACCGTTGTGTCATCTTCGCGTGCTAAGACTACTCCCAGGACTCGCATGGCGTCTTTTACCTGTTGTTCCCAACGACGCTTCTCTGCGTCCGCTGGATGTTTGTGCGTTGGCGCGTTATTAACAGCTGCCCTATGGAACTCGTCGAACACTGGAAGGTGCTTCAACATCTTTTTTCTGCGAAACTCGTCTTGCAAAACCTTTCGCTCTTCCAGGAGTGCAGACAAGCGTGAAGGAAGCGACAGAACCTCATCGCGCCACACGAACGTGGACTCCTTGTCCGACGCGGGGCCAGCGTGGTCCTTGGGACCGCTCAAAGTTTCGCATGCCAAGAAGACGTCTTCGCGATGCGACGACGTTCCTGTTCTGCCAATGTCGTCGCCCTTTAAGGTGAGTAAGGCATCACGAACCAAGGCCATCGTGTCTTTGACAGTGGCCAGTGTTTTCTTTCCTGTAAGTTTGGAATACAGTGACGCTGCCTGCCAAGGACTGAGACCACTCATTGCGCCTTCCTTTGCCAACTGTGCTGCATGTTCCAACGACTCAGAACTCAGGTTCCACGCCGAATCCGGCAATTTCAGCACGAACTCGTGAAAATCCAGTATCTCATTTCCTTCTGTCATTTTGTTAAAATTTATATCCTTAAAACATTTTGGATTGCATCAGAAATCAAAGCTCTGGGTACAGCAAATCACTAGTTGAACAACTCAGTGAGCGCGTGACCGGTTTGAAGAGCATGGGAGGTTAATAGTGGTTGGAGCATGTAAGGAGTACTGATTTTCCAAATTTTTTATTATACTACGGTTTTCTCTGAGATCGTCGACGACAGGTCGTAGCTTAGAGGAAAAACACAACTCTAAGGTTGGTAGAGTGTGGGTTCAAACCCCATGGAGGGGGTATTTGAGGTCAAAAATTTCATTTTTCATGTATAATACCATTTTTTTGTATATTTTGAGGGTGCCCGTTTCAATGAAAGGTAGCAAAGGGCACCAAAAGAGCAGAAAACAGAGAAAAGAAACCGGTTTTAAGGAGTTGGCCCATATATGGGGATTGTGTAGTGCTAGCTGAGCCAGCAGCCCCTACGCAGCCCCACGCTACGCCCCTGCGCAGCCCCGCGCCGCGCCCCTGCGCGGCACCACACTACTGCGCCCCTGCACCGCCCCACATGGCTGCGCCCCTGCACCGCACCACGCAGCCCCCCGTGCGCAGCCCCTACGCAGCCCCACGCTGCGCCCCTGCGCGGCCCCACGCTGCTGCGCCTCTGCGCGGCCCCATGCCGCGCCCCGGCGCAGCCCCACGCTGCGCCCTTCCCGCTGGTCCCGCAGCCCACAGAGGGGCCCTCATCGGGCGCGCCGGCGCCCTTGCACACGTGCCCCCGGCGCGCCCGCTGACCCCATGGAGTGGGGCTCTCAGGGCCGCCGCCGACCACCGGCCGGTCAGCCCGCGCCGCCCCGCGGCCGCCAGGGGCCCCGCACCCGCATGGCGCCCTTTCCACCTCGGCCGCCCGCCGCTACCCACGCGCCCGGCCCCGGCCCGGCCCCCAGGCCACGCTGCGCCCTTGCCGCTGGTCCCGCGGCCCGCAGCGTGGCCCGCATCGGGCGCGCCGACGCCCTTGCACGTGCGCCCCCCAGGGCCTGGCCTGTGCGGCGCGCGTGCGCCCGGCGCGCCCGCTGACCCCCTGGAGTGGGGCTCTCAGGGCAACCGCCGGCCGCCGGCCGGTCCGCCCACACCGCCCCGCGACCGCCACGGGCCCCGCACCCGCATGGCGCCGCCTCCGCCTCGGCCGCCCGCCGCTACCGACACGCCCGGCCCAGGCCTGGACCCCCCCCGCCGGCCGTGCCGCGCGGCCTCCCGCACACGGGACACAGGGACTGGCACCAGATAATAGCCCATACATAGTCCCCCCCCCCTCCAGCCCCTTACTCCACCTCCGCACAGGACATAGCCCCCTCCCCTGTCGCAGGGGAGTGGCGGCTGGAAGCAAGGGGAACCGGGGCCCCGCAGGTCACCAGACAGGTGTTCCCTCCATCCCGCCCCCCGTCCCGCCTCCGTTTCGCACAGGTGCGCACGCCCTCCCCCCAAGGTGGGGGAGGGAACCAGGGTCACACGGACAGGTGGTCCCTCTCACAGTGACGCGCGCTCCCTCCCCCCCCAGACAGAAGGCGGAACCTTCCCCCCCCCTCGGTCGTCGTCGGCACACGCCCGGCCAGCGTGACGCCGGCCGACTGCTCCCTTGCGCCCTGCCCAGGGAGAGCGTGTTTGGCAATTTCTCCCGCCGGCACCTGCTGGGTGCGGTCACAACAAAAAGAACAACAACAACATACCATACCATAAGGGCTGCAGGCTCCAATAGTCCCTTGATTGGTAACGGGACTGGGGCATTACTGCAGCCAGTGGCTGCAGCACAACAGCGCTGCAGAGATGCTGCAGCAGTCAGACTCCACGGTGGAGGCACAAGACCTCCGTTGTGGAGGCACAGGACCTCTGTCGTGGAGGCACAAGACCTCCGCGGTGGATGCACAAGACCTCTGTTGTGGAGGCACAACACCTCCGCGCTGGGAGCCCCGCACGCCAAGGCCGCACCAGCTGTGCTGTGCAGGCCCCACGGATTCGGGCAGCGCCCCTCCGCGCCCGCTCTCGTGCGGTTCGGGGGCACACAGGCGGATCGCCTTCATGCGCTCCAGGCAGTGCGCAGCCACAGCACCCTGGGCGGTCCCGGCGGCCGCTACTCCTGCGGTGGGCCAGTGAGCCACCCTTCAGCCCTGCACCGCAGGGCTCCCCAGCACAGCCGCAGGCTGCGCCCCAGCGCGACCCCACGCTGCGCCCCCTGTGCAGCCGCATGCGGCGCTGCGGCACAGACCGACGCCGCGCCCCAACGCAGCTGCGTGCTGCGCGCCTCCGCGGCCTCGTTCTGCGCCCCTGCTCAGTCCCCCGCTCCGCCCCAGCGTAGCTACATGCTGCACGCCAGCGCAGCCCCGCGCTGCAGCCCTTCCGCAGCTGCTGCGCCCCAGCGCAGGGAATAGACCATACAATATACCCCGCCCCCTCCACCCCCTTCCACCACCTTCGCACAGGAAGTAGCCCCCTCCCCTGTCGCGGGGGAGCGGCGGCTGTAAGCAAGGGGTGTTGGGGCTCCGCATGTCCCCGGACAGGTGGTCCCTCCATCCTGCCCCCCCTCCTCCACCGCTCCTCGCAGGTCGGGCCATCCTTCCCCCCGCAGCGGGGGAGGGCTCCAGGGTAGCATCCACAGGTGGCCCCTCCCTTCTCCACGAGCTCACCCCTCCCCCCCACACCATGGCGCCCCCCCCCCCTCGGTCGTCGTCGGCACACGCCCGGCCACCGTGACGCCGGCCGACTGCTCCCTTGCGCCCTGCCCAGGGAGAGCGTGTCTGGCAATTTCACCCGCCGGCACGTGCTGGGTGCCCTCACAACAACAACAACAACATACCATACCATACCATACCATAGGATACCATACCATACCATACCATACCATACCATACCATACCATACCATACCATACCATACCATACCATACCATACCGTACCGTACCATACCATACCATACCATACCATACCATACCATACCATACCATACCATACCATACCATACCATACCATACCAGGTCAAGCTCATGAACCACCTTCCCTCCCGCATACGTCCCGACCTGTGCGTCCTCCTAGGCGACCTCAACAGCACGGGAGCCGCAGGCACCCCCCTGGCCTCCGCGCTCGGGGCCCTAGGCCTGGCATCGCCTGGTCCCCCCAGCCACTCCCACCACCCGCCACGGCTCCCCCCGGTCCACCGGCATTGACCACATCTTCGTCACTGGGCAAGTCGCCTCCCACACTCACCACGTCCTTCCCTGCCAAACCTCACACGCCATGCTGCTGGCGCAGGTCACCCTGCACCACCGCTTCTGCGACGCCCACTCTTGGCGTCTGTTCCGATGGCGCCTGGCAACTGTCGAGGACATGGACTCCCTCTCAGCCGCCCTTGACCTGGCATGGGGCTGGCTCTCCCCTACCCCCTCCCTCCCCGACCTCTACATCGCCGCCCACCACTCCCTCGCGCACCAGCTGCTCCCGCACCCGCCAGACACCCCAACACTACTACGGTCCCTGGCCTGGTTCACCTTTCCCCTCTCCGCACATGACCTCGCCGCCCAGTCCGCTGCCCTCAAGGAGGCATCGGCCGCCCGCGGCTACATCTCTCGCGCTGCCGTCCTCTCCTCCCCCTCCATCACCTCCGCCACTTGCACAATCCTCCGGCTGCCCTCCCCTCCCCTGGAACGGTTCCACGGCATCCTCCCCCACCCAGGGGCCACCCTGGCGACCCGCGAGGAACGGCTCGCCGAGGTCACGGCCCAATGCCAATTTCAGACGGCCAACCGGCACATCTCTGTGGACCACGCCTTCTTCGCCGCCCGCTGCACCCCGGACTCCTGGCCCCCCCTCCTACACCCGCCCACCGATCTCACTCTCCCCCTACTCCGCGACGCCCTCCGGACGAACGCCCGACCAGATTCCCCCGCCTCCCTCCGGGCGTACGCCCTATTTCGCCAGCCCCCCCCCCTCATCACCACCGCCTCCCTTGCCCACCGCCGCATGGGCAAGCGCTCCCTCGCCGTGCCCACTGACAACGTGGCACGCGCGGCGCTCTTCCGCAGCGGCGGAGGCGTCCAGCTCGGGATGCTTCACCTCCTCCTCCAGCTCGAATCCGGCACCCCGGGCGTCTCCAAGGAGACCGTCCGCTACGACCTCTACAAGGGGAAGCCCACCAAGCCACTCCCCCGGCACCTCACAAGCTCCTTCCGCCCCGTCGACGTGGAGTCGGGCGTCTCCGGCGCAGCCTCCGGCATCGCCACGACCCGCCTAGCCGCCGATCTCCAGCTCACCTCCACCTACACAACCACCTCCTTCGCCTACCGCCCAGGCCACTCCGCCCTCGACCTCACCCTCGTGGCCCGCGCCGCCGCCTACACCGCCCTCTCCACCCACGGCACCTGCGCCATCTGCGACTGGGACGAGTCTGACGCGTACCTCAGGGTACTGCGCCAGGACAACTCCCGCCTCTGCTCCCACCTCCGCGCCACGTGGGACTTTGGCCCCTAGGCAGAGGGCTTCTACAGCCGCCTGGTCATCCGCGTGGCCACCCATGAAGGGTTCGCCCACTAATTCAGCACTGAGAAGGGGGGCAACCAAGGCGACGGGTTCGCCCAACTCCACTACCAAGCCCCCAGCCTGGTCATCACCAGGGCCATGCGCCCCAACACTTCCATCACCCTACCCCTCACCATCCCCGGCCACTCAGCGTCCCTCCCCGCCACCCACCTCTGGTACAGCGACGACCGCCGCTTCATCACCCCCTCCCTCTATGACGTGGCAGCCATGGCTACTGACTGCCGCGAGTGCTCTCGCCGCGCTGTCCACATCATACATCCCGACAAGCAGAATTTCCCCCTTATCGACTCCCGCCCAGGCCGGCCCATCCTCGTCACAGCCGACGTCCCGCAGCACACCGGCGCCACCACCACCACCCCCCCGGAGGTCGTCGGCATCCCCATCCTCCCCGAGCTCCCCCTCCTCCGCGTCCTCAACAACTCCCGCGCGTCCCTCGACCAGACTCGCAAGGCCAGCCGCAACCGCGAGGCCTGCCCCATACTCCAGCTCCGCTCCCTGCACGCCTTCGGCCTCTCCCCCCTCGACTACGCCGACTCGGGCGTCCTCGCTCCCCCCCTCTCCCTCCGCCCCCATCAGACCGCCATCAACGACACATACCGCCACGCCTTCCGCCTGCCCCCCTGGGCACACTCGGCCTTCCTCAACCTCCCCCTCCAGCAGGGCGGTCCCGGCGCCCCCATCTTAGCGTACCGGGCCCCCCTCAACCTTCTCCACACCTACCTCCGCGCCGCCTGGGGCCCCAACACCCTCCCGGTGGCCGCCACAGCGTCCCTCATCTTCCCACGCCGCCCCACCCCCTGGCTCACCGAAGGTCCCGCCCTGGCCCAGGCACTCGCGCCCTCTAAATCACCGTGCACCTCCTCCCCCCCCCGCACGTACGCCCCGCCCATCAGCACCACGACAGCTCACTGGCCCCCCTCCGCTCCCTCCACTATGTCGTGGTCGCGTGCGACGGGAGCCAAGAGGGCACCCGCCTCGGCGCCGGCTTCCTCCTCTGTCCCCCCCCCACACGGCACCCTCTACCGCGGCCTGCTTGGCCTTCATGCCCTCGCCGGCCACTCCACCGACGCAGAGTGGATCGCGGAAATAGCCGCCATGTTCGCCATCCGTGGCTTGTCCGGCGAGGCCCTCTTTGCCTTGGACTCCACCGCCTCCCAACTCTGCGACCTCGGCTGCGGCCCGCCCCCCTCCTCCGCCCTCTCCATCCTGTACCGGGCGTCCCTCTTCTCCGCTTCCTTCCGCATGCACGAGGCCTGGCTCCCCGCGCAACACGACTCCGGCTCCGCCAGCCTCCTCGCCACCCTCAACGCCGAGGCCCACGCCCTGGCCCGCCGCGGGCTCCACACCGCCTCCCCGTGATTCCTTCCCTGGTCCGCGCTCTTCCACGGCCTCATCATTGCGCTCCATGAGGGCGCAGTTTTTCTTAGCCCCGCGCGCGCCGCAGAGGCAGCGTATTCGGCCACCACCGCCCGCACCCACGCGCTGCACCTCCGGCCCCTGCCCCCAGGCTGGTCTTCCCACCTACTCCGCCTCGCGTATGAATGCGCCGAGATTCCAGCACTGGCCCTCCACCGCATCATGCACCTCCGGCTACTGCACTCCCAGGACCACCCCCCCGGCTACGGAGGAGTGACGTGCCCCTTCTGTCACCGCCCCTACCCGGACTCCGCCATTCACCTCCAGTACCACTGCCCCCCCCACTACGCCCTGCAGTTACTCCTCGCGTGGTGCCTGTTCACGCACCCGCCCATCCTGGCAGCCACGGCCGGCAACTCCCCCCGCCTCGTCACACCTTTAGAGCTCCGCACAGCCACCACCGCAGTGTACCTCTCCGAGCACCTCCCACCCGCCCCGCGACCCGGCCCCCCGACGCAGTTGAGGTTCAGTATGCTCGGCATGTGGCACTTCCCCTCCCCCCACGGCGCCCCTCCACTGCTGGACAGCGCCCGCTCTTCCGCGAGCTCCTCTCCACCCTCAGCACGACGCACACGTCGCTAGCATCACTCCTCCGCCGTGCCCCCTCCCACGTCACCGCCCCCCCCCCCCCCCGCCGCACGTCCCACGCCGCCCTGCACCCAGCCCCTCCAACTGCGCCACAGCATCACCCTAGTCTGGCTCCTCCGCCAGTTGGCCACTTGGTGCCTCACGGTAGACCGCCCGCCTGTGGTCCCGCTCCCCCCGGCGCCTCTCCCGGGGCCGCACCCGGCCCACGTCGTGTTCACCCCCGCGTCGCGGGCCGCGGACATTCTCCCACTCCTCGCCGCCACCCCCCCGGGCAACGCATACTGGTTGCCGCCAACCCTTCGGTCCTCAGTGAGGTCCCCATCGGGCACGCCGATGCCCTGCACGTGCGCCCGCTGCTGCCTGAACTGCACGTTGCGTACGCCCCCGGCACGCCCGTTGACCCCTCCGTGTGGGACTCTCAGTGAGGCCACCGGCCACCGGCCGGCCCGCACAGACCGCCCCGCGCTCGCCTCCGGCACTCGCGCCCGTGGACACCGCTGCCCACACGCCCGGCCCCGGCCTCAGCCCCCGAACAGCGCTTCCTGCCAACGGCAGGTCCCACGGCCCGCAGGGGGCCCCCGACAGGCACGCCGACACCCTTGCACATGCATCCCCCGCATCTTGGCCTGCACGGCGCGCTCTCCCCCGGCACGCCCACCGACCCCACTGTGTGGGGCTCTTGAGGCTGCTGCCGACCGCCGGCTGGACCGCCCGCACCTTCCAGCGACGGCCAGGGGCCCCGTACCCGCATGGCGCCGCCTGCGCCTCGGCCGCCCACCGCTACCCGTGCGCCCGGCCCCGGCCTCAGCCCCCAGGCAACGCGACCCTCTCACCGCAGGTCCCTCGGCCTGCAGGGGGGCCCCCATCGGGCACGCTGACGCCCTTGAGCACACGCCCCCCTCAGCTTGGCCTGCAGGACGCGCCCGCACCCCCGCGCGACCGCCACGGGCCCCGCACCCGCATCGCGCTGCTTCCACCTCGGCCGCCCGCCGCTACCCATGCGCCCGGCCCAGGCCTCGACCCCCCGCCGGCTGTGCCGCGCGGCCTCCCGTAAGCAGGACACAGGGACGGGCACCAGCGAACAGCACCTGAACCATACACAACACGCCAGCCACCGTATACCGATGATAGTTGTCTGGTGCTACCGCCCTTGTGCCCTCCCTCCCCCGTGACCGACGCGCGCGTGCGCCCGCACCTCCGGGGACGAGGAGGCCACACCACAGCACAAGCACAGGTGACTAGGCGCCGGCAGAAAGCAACTCCCGGGCCTCCCCTCGCCCCCGTAGAAGGCTAGACGCACGGGCCAGTGCCCCCGGCCACGCCAAGGCCGCACACGAGGAACAGCCACCTCAGCGGGATGTTCGGGCAAGGCGCGGAGTGTCCGTGGACCCGGGCCTGCTTTCCCCACTCAAAGGTCACCGCCCCGCCCTCCACCCCCTCCACAACCGCTTCGCACAGGACGGGTCACTCCCCCCCCGCAAGACGGGGGAGGGCTGCAGGGTAACTTCCACAGGTAGCCCCACCCTCCTCCACACGCGCCTCCCCCCCTCCACACCACGGCGCCCCCCCTCCCCCCCATCGGTCGTTGTCGGCACACGCCCGGCCAGCGTGACGCCGGCCGACTGCTCCCTTCCGCCCTGCCCAGGGAGAGCGTGTCTGGCAGTTTCTCCCGCCGGCACTTGCTGGGTGCCCTCACAACAACAACAACAACAACATACCATACCATACCATACCATACCATACCATACCATACCATACCATACCATACCATACCATACCATACCATACCATACCATACCATACCATACCATACCATACCATACCATACCATACCATACCATACCATACCATACCATACCATATAGCGGAGTCCCCCCCGGCGACTCTGAGGTTCTTCCTCGAAGGGGCCCAAGAGCCCAGGGGACGCCACCGGGTTTTTACGGCCATGCCGGCCGGAGCTCCCACCGGCGACCCCCCCCCCCTGCATGGGTGGGTGCACACAACAACCGCCAGCCCCCCCACCCCTCAGCCCCCCGAAAAAGGGACTCCGGCGCGGAGGGTTGGGTTTATAGTCCCATGCCGCGCGGCCATGAATTGACATGGCGATACACCGGGCGATACACACCCGCCCCCCATCCTTGCTCAAGAGGGGCCCCCGTCGTCCCCCGGGCAGGGAGCACCCCCTTCTCCAAGGAGCGGCCGCCCTCGAGGGCCCTCGCCCAGCCCCTGGGGGCCTCCCAGGACTCGGCCCCGAGCCAGCACAGCCCTCCCGCCCCCCCCCCCCCAGCGGCAGCCCCAGGACCCGCCTGGTCTCCCCCGCGCCGGCCCACGCATTACCGGGACCCGGGCCTCGGAGCCCCGGTGCCCAGCCCCGCCCGCACCCCCGGTGTCCCTCCGGCGGGGCCCGTCCCGGTCAGGTTCGGCCGCCAGGGGACCGCGCGGCGCTCCCCCCGCCTCCACCAGGATTCGCCCCCGTGGATGGAGCTCGGCGGGATTCGCCCTTGCTAAACAGGGTGCGGGCCCCATCGCTGACCGCGGCCCACCGCCTCCGCGAGCGCCCTGGCTCCCCCGGCCGACTTTGGCCAGCCCCAGTCGTTCCTTTGCCCCGGTCAGCCGTCCGGTGACGCTCTGCTGCTGAGCTCACCTCACCCCCTTCCCCCCGCGCGCGCCCCCTCGCACGCAGCCTCCCCCCTCCTAGCCCACACACACGCCGCCCCCCGCCTCACCCCCTCCCTCTCCTCCTTTCTCCACAGGTCTCGCCCGTGGACAACACCGGCCGCCGACGGGGCTGCACACGGTTGACCGACAGGCCCGCCTCCCGCGGTCGGGGTCCAGGCCTTGCCCTCCTCCCCCTTGCATCACGCACCATAACGTTGCATGGATCATACCTCCCTCCCTATGCATCAAGCGTCATGGCGGCAAGTGACCTTCGCCCATCCCCCTCACTCAGCGCGCCCCACAACTTCCCGTGCACAGGAACCGAACGTGGGGTGCCAACGGCCCCCGGGTGGGGACCCCAGCACCCTGGGCGGGGACCCAAGGACCCTGGGCGGGGATCCAAGGACCCTCTGCGCACAGCCGCCAACACGGACGGTGGTGGGGCCCGCCGGTGAGCGGTTCGAGCCCCCGCTGCCCTCCTGCCACCTGCTCTGACCCCCGGACCCCCCCCCCCGAATCCCAGCCCTGCAAGTAAGGTTCAGAATCGGTTTTACCATTTAATCGGATAATCGGATTAATTGGATTAATTGGGTGTAACGTGAAAAATAATGGGTAAAACCGTTTTTTTTGAAAACTGGTATAAACGGTTTAATTGGACAAATTATGTATGAAAAAAAAATATTTCGTTGATACACCACGAAATGTTTCTTATCAAAAACCAGAGGATTCTGCAAAATCACAGGCACTTTGGGATAAAAGTCAAAGGTTTAGCATGTCCTTCACCTCTACTTTCCTATTTACTATCCCTCAGGTAAAAGTTCACGGCTTTTCGGCAATAATTGCATTTTGTAGAGACAGGAATAGAAAATAACCGATTAGTTTTATGTCATATAATTGGAATAGTTGGTTATCTTTATAGAAATAATGGAAAACAATTGGTTATTTTTGCATGAAACCAACTCCGAACCTTACCTGCAAGGGCGGCGCGGCCCGCACGTGCGGTTCGAGCCCGGGTCGCCCAGAGAAGTGGTATACAGGCAGTGCGGGCCGCCAGGCGAGCGGACGGGCCCCGCACTGCCCCGAGCGCCCCCCCCCCCACACCAGCTGGAGCTATACTCTCGACAGCGCCTGGCGGGTTGTTGTACAGGGGTCGGCGGGGCGCCCAGGCGCTTCGTACCCGCGTCCAACGGCGGTCTGTACCCACGGCGACGGGCACAGACACCCGTTGGGGGGAGCCACACCACCGACCACAACCACACAGAGGCCACAGGAAGGAGGGAATAGCTCTGTGCAGCGGCCTCACCCCGGCCGAGGGAAGGTGCCGACCGCCAGGCACATCCTAGCACCCCAGTTCCTCTTCATTGTCCTCTGCCTTGGCCGTCCCGGCCTACAATCTCCGCGGCGAGTAAGTTCCTGGGGTAGAAACCTAAGAGCTTCGCTGACGGAAATACAGGCCGTGGTTCTGCACCCAGCCGATGTGGGGAGCCCCCGCCCCCACAGGACCCCAGGGCACCCCGGCCATCCCAGCCGGGGATAACCCGCCGCCAGTGCTCCGCAACCCCGCCCCAGGCTCTCCGTCCTCAGTTCCCATGCAGTTCCCTCTCGACATCCTCACCACTTCTTCGTAGTAAGAGACCTGTCAGCAGGACACGCCCCCCAACCACCGCACGCCACCACGCACCGGGGGCCCGCCTCTGGACTAATGTCTGTCGAGCGCCCCAAGCCCGGCCCCCCGACACGCCGCACCAAGGGTAGCACACCGGACAGCACACCTGCACCCCTGCCCACGCCAGAAGCACCCCCCCCCCCCCACAGTCACCACCGACCGACTGGACAACGCAGCAGATGCCACATCCAGCGACAACCCCCACCCGCAGCAGACCCGCCTTGCCCCCCCTTCTTTCTTTGCGCCACAACCGGTAGCAGTGTTCGCTCTGCATGCCGGAGCCTCCGGGCCTTGAACGCTTGCCTCCGCTTTTTCCTTACCCCCTTGCGCCCCTTGCGCCCTTGCACAGCCCCATGCTGCTGCGCCCCTGCACAGCCCCACGCTGCCCCCATTCGCAGCCCCATGCTGCTGCGCCCCTGCGCAGCTCCACGCTGCTGCGCCCCTGCGCAGCCGCACGCTGCTGCGCCTTTGCGCAGCCCCACGCTCCGCCCCTGTGCAGCGCCACGCTGCTGCGCCCCTGCGCCGCCCCACGCTGCGCCCATGCGCAGCCCCACGGTGCTGTGCCCCTGCGCAACCCCACAATGTGCCCATGCGCAGCCCCACCCTGCTGCGCCCCTGCGAAGCCCCACGCTACTGCGCCTCTGCGCAGGGCCACGCTGCTGCGGCCGTGCACAGTGCCACACTGTGCCCTTGCGCAGTCCCACATTGCTGCACTCCTGCGCAGCCCCCCCCTGCCGCGCCCATGCGCGGCCCGACGCTGCTGCGCCCATGCAGAGCCCCACGTTGCGCCCATGCGCAGCCCCACGTTGCTGCCCCCCAGCGCAGCCCCACACTGTGCCCCATGCGCCCCACGTTGCAGCGCCCATGCGCGGCCCCACGCTGTTGCGCCCCTGCGCGGCCCCACGCTGCTGCGCCCCTGCAGCCCCACACTGGGCCCCTGCGCAGCCCCACACTGTTGCGCTCCTGCGCAGCCCCACGCTGCTACGCCCATAAGCAGCCCCACGCTACTATGCCCGTGTGCAGCCCCACACTGCGCCCATGCGCAGCCCCACGCTGCGCCCCGGCGCAATCTCACGCTGCTGCGCCCCTACACAGGCCCACGCTGCTGCGCCCCTGTGCGGCCCCACGCTGCTGCGCCCCTGCGCAGCCCCACGCTGCGCCCCTGCGCAGCCCCACACTGCTACGCCCCTGTGCAGCCCGGCACTGCGCCCCTGCGCAGTTCCACGCTGCTGCGCCCCTGCACAGCCCCACGCTGCTGCGCCCCTGCGCGATCCCACGCTGCTGCCCCCCTGCGCAGCCCCACGCAACACCTTTGCGCAGTCGCACGCTGCTACGCCCCTGTGCAGCCCCACACTGCGCCCAAGCGCAGCCCCACGCTGCGCCCCTTCGCAGCCCCACGCTGCTGCGCCCCTACGCAGCCCGACGCTACTGTGCCCCTGCGCAGCCCCACGCTGTGCCCCAGGCAGCCTGCCGCTTTTGCGCCCTTGCGCAGCCCCAGGCTGCTGCGCCCTTGCGCAACCCCAGGCTGCTGTGCCTCTGCGCCCCCCGCGCTGCAGCGCCCCTGCGCAGCCCGGGGCTGCTGCGCCCCTTCGGAGCCCCTCGCTGCTGCGCCCCTGGGCAGCCCCACGCTGGTGCGCCCCTGCGCAACCCCGCGCCACGCCCCTGCGCAGCCCCGCGCTGTGCCTCTGCGCGGCCCCAGGCCGCCGCGGCCCTGCGCGGCCCCAAGCTACCGCGCCCCTGCGCAGCCCCACGCTACCGCGCCCCTACGCAGCTCCACGCCGCACCCATACGCGGCCCCATGCTGCGCTCCTGCGCAGCCCTACGCGCCTACGCAACTCCACGCAGCACCCGGGCGCAGCCGCACGCCAATGCGCTGCCCCACGCTGCTACGCCCCTGCGCAGCCTCACGCTGCTGCGTTCCTGCCCAGCGCCACACTGCGCCCCTGCACAGCCCCACGCTGCTGCTCCCCTGCGCAGCCCCAAGCTGCTGCGCCCATACGCAGCCCCACGCTGCTGCGCCCCTGCGCAGCCCCACGCTGCTGCGTTCCTGCCCAGCCCCACGTTGCGCCCTCGCATAGCTCCACGCAGCTGCGCCGCTGCGCAGCCCCGCGTTGCTGCGCCCCTACGCAGCCCGACGATGTTCTCCTGCCCAGTCCCACGCAGCACCTCTGCGCAGCCCCACGCTGCTGCGCCCTTGCGCAGCCCCACGCTGCTGCAGCCCTGCGCAGCCCCATGCTGCGCCCCTGCGCAGGCCCGCGCTGAGCCGCTGCGGGGCCCCACGCTGCTGCACCCCTCCGCAGCCCCACGCTTCGCCCCTGCACAGCCCCGTGCTGCTGCGCCCTTGGGAATACCCACGCTGCTGCGCCCCTGCGCAGCCCGACGATGCGCCCTTGCAGAGCCCCACGCTGCTGCGCCGCTGCGCAGCCCCACTATGCTGCGCCCCTGCGCAGCCCCATGCTTCTGCGCCCCTGCGCAGCCCGACACTGCTGCGCCCCTGCGCAGCCCCAGGCTACTGCGCCCCTGCGCAGCCCCCGACTGTGCCCCTGCGCAGCCCGACGCTGATGCGCCCTGCGCAGCCCCCTGGTGCTGCGCCCATGCGCGCCCCCACGCTTTCTACGCCCCTGCGCAGCCCCACGCTGCGCCCAAGCGCAGCCCCATGGTGATGCGCTCCTGCACAGCCCCACACTTTGCCGCTGCGCAGCCCCCTGCTGCTGCGCCCATGCATGACTCCAAAACGATGCGCCCCTGCGCAGGTCAACGTTGCTGCGCCCCTGCGCAGCCCCACGCTGATGTGCCCCTGCACAGCCCCACGCTGCTGCGCCTTCGGGCATTCCACGCTGCTACGCCCCTGCGCAGCCGCATAATGTGCCCCTGCGCAGCCCCGCGCTGCTGCGCCCCTGTGCAGCCCCACGCTGCTGCGCCCATGCGCAGCCCCACGCTGCTGCCACACTGTGCAGCCCCACACTATGTCCATGCGCAGCCCCACGCTCCGCCCCTGCGCAGCCCCACGCA
This sequence comes from Eutreptiella sp. 'Long Island Sound 2002', assembly GCA_964036045.1. Taxonomy (NCBI): domain Eukaryota; phylum Euglenozoa; class Euglenophyceae; order Eutreptiales; family Eutreptiaceae; genus Eutreptiella; species Eutreptiella sp. 'Long Island Sound 2002'. The sequence goes on along the minus strand of OZ038384.1, from coordinate 60,526,044 downwards.
GCTGTGCCCCTGCGCAGCCCGACGCTGCTACGCCCCTGCACAGCGCTACGCTGCTGCGCCCCTGCGCGGCCCCATGATGCTGCGACTCTGCGCAGCCCCACGCTGCGCCCCTACGCAGCCCCATGCTGCGCCCCTGCGCAGCCCCGCGCAACACCTTTGCGCAGCCCCACGCTGCTGCGCCCCTGTGTAGCACCACGCCGCTGCGTCCCGGCGCAACCCCAGGCTGCGCCCGGGGCAGCCCCAAATTGCTGCGCCCCTGCGCAGCCCCAGGCTGATGCGCCCCTGCGCAGCCCCCCACTGTGCCCCTGCGCAGCCCCACGCTGATGCGCCCTGCGCAGCCCCACGGTGCTGCGCCCATGCGCGCCCCCACGCTTTCTACGCCCCTGCGCAGCCCCACGCTGCGCCCATGCGCAGCCCCATGGTGATGCGCTCCTGCGCAGCCCCACACTTTGCCGCTGCGCAGCCCCCTGCTGCTGCGCCCATGCATGACTCCAAAACGATGCGCCCCTGCGCAGGTCAACGTTGCTGCGCCCCTGCGCAGCCCCACGCTGATGCGCCCCTGCACAGCCCCACGCTGCTGCGCCCTCGGGCATTCCACGCTGCTACGTTCCTGCGCAGCCGCATAATGTGCCCCTGCGCAGCCCCGCGCTGCTGCGCCCCTGTGCAGCCCCACGCTGCTGCGCCCATGCGCAGCCCCACGCTGCTGCCACACTGTGCAGCCCCACACTATGTCCATGCGCAGCCCCACGCTCCGCCCCTGCGCAGCCCCACGCAGCTGTGCCCCTGCGCAGCCCGACGCTGCTACGCCCCTGCACAGCGCTACGCTGCTGCGCCCCTGCGCGGCCCCATGATGCTGCGACTCTGCGCAGCCCAACGCTGCGCCCCTACGCAGCCCCATGCTGCGCCCCTGCGCAGCCCCGCGCAACACCTTTGCGCAGCCCCACGCTGCTGCGCCCCTGTGTAGCCCCACACTGCGCCCAAGCGTGCGCAGCCCCACGCTGCTGCGCCCCTGCGCAGCACCACGCCGCTGCGCCCCGGCGCAACCCCAGGCTGCGCCCGGGGCAGCCCCAAATTGCCGCGCCCCTGCGCAGCCCCAGGCTGATGCGCCCCTCCGCAGCCCCAGGCTGCCGCACCCCTGCGCAGCCCCACGGTGCTGCGCCTCTGTGCAGCTCTAGGCTGCTGCGCCCCTTCACAGCCCCACGCTGTTGTGCCCCTGCCCAGCCCCACACTGCTGCGCCCCTGCGCCGCCCCACTCTGCTGCGCCTCTGCGCGGCCCCGCGCCGCGCCAATACGCCACCCCATGCTGCACACTTGTGGAGCCGCATGCCGCGCCCCTGCGCAGCCCCGCGCTGTGCCCCTGCACGGCCGTAGGCTGCTGCGCCTCTGCGCAGCCGCACGCTACTGCGCCCCTACGCAGCTCCGCCCCGCGCCCATACGCGGCCCCATGCTGCGCCCCTGCGCAGCCCCACGCCCTTGCGCATCCCCACGCTGCTGCGCTCGTGCGCAGCCCAAGGCTGCTGCGCCCCTTCGCAGCCTAGGGCTGCTGCGCCCCAGCACCCCCCACGCTACTGCGCCCCTGCGCAGCCCAAGGCTGCTGCGCCCCTTCGCAGCCCCACGCTGCTTCGCCCCTGCGCAGCCCCACGCTACTGTGCCCCTACGCAGCTGCGAGCCGCGCCCATACGCGGCCCCATGCCGCGCTCCTGCGCAGCCCCACGCCCCTGCGCAGCCCGACGTAGCACCTCGGCGCAGCCGCACGCTACTGCGCTGCCCCACGCTGCTGCGCCCCTGCGCAGCCCGGCGCTGGGGCGTTCCTGCCCGGCCCAACGCTGCGCCCCTGCACAGGCCCACGCTGCTCCGCCCCTGCGCAGCCCCACGCTGCTCCGCCCCTGCACAGCCCTACCCTGCTGCGCTTATGCACAGTCCCACGCTACTGCGCCCCTGCAAAGCCCCACGCTGCTGCGCCCCTGCGCAGCCCCACGCTGCGCCCCTGCGCAGCCCCACGCTGCTGCACCCCTGCGCAGCCTCAGGCTGAGCCCCTACGCAGCCCCAGCTTGCGCCCCTCAACAGCCCAACGATGCGCCCCAGCGCAGCCCCACACTGCTGCGCCCCTGCGGAGGCCCACGATGCGCCCCTGCACAGCCCCAAGCTGCTGCGCCCCTGCGCAGCCCCATGCTGCGGCACCCCTGTGCAGCCCCACGCTGCGCCCCTGCGCAGCCCCAGGCTGCTGCGCCCCTGTGCAACCCCACGCTGCTGCGCCGCTGCGCAGCTCCACACTCTGCCCCTGCGCAGTCCCACGCTGCTGCGCCCCTTCGCAGCTGCACGCTGCTGCACCCATGCGCGGCCCCACGCTGCTGCGCCCCTGCGCAGCCCCACGCTGCTGCGCCCCTGCGCAGCCCCACACTGTGGCCGTGCGCAGCCTCCTGCTGCTGCGCCCATGCGTGGCCCCACGCTGCGCCCTACGCAGCCCCACGCCGCGCCCCAGGTAGCCCCACGCTGCTGCGCCCCTGTGCAGCCCCACACTGAGCCCAAGCGTGCGCAGCACCACGCTGCTGCGCCCTTGCACAGCCCCATGGTGCTGCGCCCCTGCGCAGCCCCACGCTGCGGTCCACACAGCCCCACGCTGTACCCCAGGTAGCCCCACGCTGCTGCGCCCCTGCGCAGCCCCACGCTGCGCCCCAGGCAGCCCCACGCTGCTGCGCCCCGCGCAGTCCCAAGCTGCTGCGCCCCTGCGCAGCGCCACGCTGCTGCGCTTCTGCGCAGCCCCAGGCTGCTGCGCCCGTTCGAAGCCCCACGCTGCTTCGCCCCCGCGCAGCCCCACGCTGCTCCCCACCTGCACAGCCCCACTCCGCTGCGCCACTGCGCAGCCCTGCGCCGTGCCCATACGCGACCCCATGCTGCGCCACTGTGCAGCCCCGCGCTGCGCCCCTACGCGGCCCTAGGTTGCTCCGCCCCTGTGCAGCCTGACGCTACTGCGCACCTACGCGGCTCCGCGCCGCGCCCATACGCAGCCCCATGCTGCGCTCCTGCGCAGCCCCACGCCCATGCGCAGCCCCACGCATCACCTCGGCGCAGCCGCACGCCACTGCGCTGCTCCACGCTGGTGCTCCTCCGCAGCCCCGCGCTGCTGTGCCCCTGCCAAGCTCCACACCTATGATTTTAGCAGCTGTTTTTTCCCAAAATTCAAAGTCATGCATTTTCAGCACAGCGATATCAAACTGCACACAGTAGTACTGTTGTTTTTGTGTTTAACACAATGTCGCTGTCGCTGGAGCTGGAGCCGCAGATCAACTGTCAACAACTGCCGCGTACGCGAGTTTCAGATTCCCGACCGCCGTGCGCAATAGAAAATCGCTAAAAAGTCCACTTTTTTTCGCAGTTGGAATGCAAAGTAAAGGCATGAGCGTGTCCCCGAGATCATTACCTGGCTGCTGACCTAAAAAAATCCAGATTGGCAGGCAAAGATTTTGAGAAATTCACACTTTTCTAGCCAAAAACCACTCTTTTTCATGGTTTTAGGGTCTATGGACGCCATGTAGAGGGCCTTACAGGGCTGGAAGAGGTGGTATAGAGGTGATATATGAACAAATTGTCATCACCATTGGTAGAAGCCTACATGACAAGCGATGTTTTGCCTTTATTCTAGGCTATTCATCCCTTTCTCATGCACCATGGGGCCCAATATCCATATGGTTCATAGGTAGGGTTTTGATCCCCTATCACCGTCCACACACATGTTTGGGGCTTGGGTTGGTATTGTATGCATTTGAATGATAAGAAGTACATAAAATATGATACTATGTGCATAAGAATGGGATGAACAATGAACATTTGAGGTGTTTTTGGCCCTATTTTGCACCGTTTGTGGTCCATTTCCATATGGTTCATACGTAGGCTTTTGCGTGCCTATCACCGTACACACACATGTTTGGGGCTTAGGTTGTTATTGTAAGCATTCGTATGATAGGTGCTAGATATAATATGATAGTATGTGCATAAGAATGGGATGAACGATGAACATTTGAGGTGTTTTTGGCCCTATTTTGCACCGTTTGTGGTCCAATATCCATATGGTTCATAGGTAGGGTTTTGATCAACTATCACCGTCCACACACATGTTTGGGGCTTGGGTTGGTATTGTATGCATTTGAATGATAAGAACTACATAAACTATGATACTACGGGCATAAGAATGGGATGAACGATGTAGATTTGAGGTGTTTTCGGCCCGTCTTTGCACCTTTTGCGCTCCATATCCATATGGTTCATAGGTAGGGTTTTGATCACCTATCACCGTCCACACACATGTTTGGGGCATAGGATGGCATTGTAAGCATTTGAATGCTGGGTAAGAAATAAAATATGATAATACGGGCACAAGCATGGGATGAACAATGTAGTTTTGAGGTGTTTTTGGCCCGTTTTTGCACCATTTGTGCTCCATATCCATATGGTTCATAGGTAGGGTTTTGATCACCTATCACCGTCCACACACATGTTTGGGGCATAAGATGGTATTATAAGTATTTGAATGCTAGGTAGTAAATGAAATATGATACTATGTGCACAGGAGTGGGTTGAACAATGTAGATTTGAGGTGTTTTCGGCCCATTTTTGCACCTTTTGTGGTCCATATCCACGGTGGACAAGTATTGCAAATTTCTTGTCATACCTGACGTTGTTCCACACCACATATAATCAATCATATACAAAGATTGTCTCACTGCCTTCATGCCATTGTTTTTGATGGTTTGGGAGAAAGCTCGGGTGGGAGGAACCCCCCCATCCCTATTTTGGGGCCAGAGAATCCAAAGAAAATTGGAATTTCTGTCAGAAATCCTCTATAGGCAGGTACACTGGTGTGCAGCACTGTTCTGCAGGACCAGCCCAGAGGAGGCAAAAATACCCCAAAATAGGCCAAATTTCAGAGTCTTTGATATTTGTGGACAAATTTTGGGTAGGAGGACCCCCCCCCCTATTTTGGGGCCGTAGAAACCAAAAAAATAGGTCATTTCCCGCGAAAAAAACCCTTTTTGTCGACATTTTGAATTTTGGAAAAAAACAGCTGCTAAAATCATAGGTGACGCTGCGCCCTTGCACAGCCCCACGCAGCTGCGCCGCTGCGCAGCCCCATGCTGCTGTGCCCCTGCGCAGCCCCACGCTGCTGCGCCCCTGCACAGCCCCACAATGCGCCCCTCCACAGCTCCACGCAGCTGCGCCGCTGCGGAGCCCAACACTGTTGCGCCCCTGCGCAGCTCCACACTACGCCCCTGCCCAGCCCCACGCAGCTGATCTATGCATCCCCACGCTGCTGCGCCCCTGCGCAGCCCCATACTGCTGCGCCCCTGCGCAGCCCCACGATGCTGCGCCCCTGCGCAGCCCCACGCTGCGCCCCTGCGCACCCCACAAAGCTGCGCCCCTGCGTAGCCCAACGCTGCGCTCCTGCGCAGCCCCATGCTGCTGAACCCCTACACAGCCCCACGCTGCGCCACTGTGCAGCCCCATGTTGCTGAACCCCTGCACACACCCACGCTGCGCCCCTGCGCAGCCCCACGCTGCGCCCCTGCGCAGCCCCACGCTGCTGTGCCCCTGCGCAGCCCCAGGCTGCTGCGGCCCTACGCAGCCCCACGCTGCGCCCCAGCACAGCCCATCGCTGCGCCCCTGCGCACCCCAACGCTGCTCTGCCCCTGCGCAGCCCCAAGCTACTGCGCCCCTGCGCAGCCCCACGCTGCGCTCCTGCACAGCCCCACGCTGCTGCGCCCCTGCGCAGCCCCACGCTGCGCCCCCGCGCACCCCGAAAAGCTGCGCCCCTGCGTAGCCCAACGCTGCGCTCCTGCGCAGCCCCATGCTGCTGAACCCCTACACAGCCCCACGCTGCGCCACTGTGCAGCCCCATGTTGCTGAACCCCTGCACACACCCACGCTGCGCCCCTGCGCAGCCCCACGCTGCGCCCCTGCGCAGCCCCACGCTGCTGTGCCCCTGCGCAGCCCCAGGCTGCTGCGGCCCTACGCAGCCCCACGCTGCGCCCCAGCACAGCCCATCGCTGCGCCCCTGCGCACCCCAACGCTGCTCTGCCCCTGCGCAGCCCCAAGCTACTGCGCCCCTGCGCAGCCCCACGCTGCGCTCCTGCACAGCCCCACGCTGCTGCGCCGCTGCGCAGCCCCACGCAGCACCTCTGCGCAGCGCCACGCTGCTGCTCCCCTGCGTTGCTCCACGATGTGCCCCTGTGCAGCCCCACCCTACTGCGTGCCTGAGCACCCCAACGCTCCGCCCCGGCCCCATGCTGCGCCGCTGCGCAGCCTCGCGCTGCGCCCATCCGCGGCCCCATGCTGCGCTCCTACACAGCCGCGTGCCCCTGCGCAGCCCCACGCAGCAACTCGGCGCAGCTGCAGGCCCCTGCGCTGCCACACACTGCTGCGCCTCTGCGCAGCCTCACCTTGCTGCACCCCTGCGCAGCCCCATGCTTCTACTCCCCTGCGCAGCCCCACGCTGCTGCGCCCCTGCGCAGCCTGGCGCAGCGCCCCTGCGCAACCCCACGATGCTGCGCCCCTGCGCAGCCCGAGGCTGCTGTGCCCCTGCGCAGCCCCATGCTGCGCCCCTGCACAGCCCCAAGCTGCGCCTTTGCGCAGCCCCACGCTGCTGCGCCCCTGCCCAGCCCCAGACTGCGCCCGTGCGCAGCCCCACCTGCTGCGACCCTGCGCCGCCCCACGCTTCTACTCCCCTGCGCAGCCCAACGCTGCTGCGCCCCTTCGCAGCCTGGCGCAGCGCCCCTGCGCAGCCCCACGCTGCTGCGCCCCTGCGCAGCCCTGGGCTGCTGTGCCCCTGCGCAGCCCCACGCTGCACCCCTGCAAAGCCCCAAGCTGCGCCTTTGCGTGCCCCCACGCTGCTGCGCCCATGCGCGGCCCCACACTGCGCCCCTGCGCAGCCCCACCTGCTGCGCCCCTGCGCAGCACCACGCTGCTGCGCCCCTGCGCAGCCCCGGATTGTGCCCTTGCACAGCCCCAGGCTGCTGCGCCGCTGCGCAGCCCTACGCTGCTGCGCCCCTGCGCTGCCCCACGATGCGCTTCTGTGAAGCCGCACGCTGTTGCGCCCCTGCGCAGCCCCACGCTGTGCCCCTGCACAGCCCACCGCAGCTGCGCCCCTGCACAGCCCCACAGAGCACCTATGCACAGCCCCACACTGCTGCTCTCCTGCGCTGCCCCACGCTGCGCCCCTGCGCAGCCCCACGCTGCTGCGCCTCAGCGCAGCCCGAGGCTGCTGCGCCCCTGCGCAGCTCCACGCTGCGCCCCTGCACAGCCCAACGCTGCGCTCTTGCGCAGCCGCACACTGCTGCGCCCCGGCGCAGCCCCACGCTGCGCCCCTGCACAGCCAGACGCTGCTGCGCCCCTGCACAGCCCCACACAGCACCTATGCGCAGCCAAACGCTGCTGCGCCCCTGCGCTGCCCCACACTGCTCCCCTGCGCAGCCCCACCCAGCACCTCTGCGCAGCCCCAAGCTACTGCGGGCCTGCGCAGCACCACGCTGAGCCCTAGCCTCATGAGGCGCAGCTGCGGGGCGCCGCGCCGCGCCCATACGCGGCCCCATGCTGCGCTCCTACGCACCCCCACGCCCCTGCACAGCCCCACGCAGCTGCGCCGCTGCACAGCCCCACGCCGCTGCGCCCCTGCGAAGCCTCACGCTGCGCCGCTGCCCAGGCCCACGCAGCACCTCTGCGCAGCCCTACGCTTCTGCTCCCCAGCGCTGCCCCACGGTGCGCCAGTGGGCAGCCCCGCGCTGCGCCCATGCGCAGCCCCACACTGCTGCGCCCCTGCGCGGCCCCACGCTGCGCCCGTGCGCAGCTCCACGCTGCTGCGCCCTTGCGCAACCCCAGGCTGCTGCGCCCCCGCACAGCCCCACGCTGCGTCCTTGCACACCCGCACACTGCGCCCCTGCGCACTCCACGCTGCTGCGCCCCTGCGCAGCCCCAGGCTGCTGTGCCCTTGCGCAACCCCACGGTACCGCGCCCCTGTGCAGCCCCACGCTGCGCCCCTGCGCAGCCCCACGCTGCTGCGCACCTGCGCAGCCCCACACTGCTGCCTTGTGCCGCTCCGGGGTGCGCCCCTGCACAGCCACACGCTCCTGCGCCGCTGCGCAGGCCCACGCTGCTGCGAGTAAGAAAAAGTCACTGCCATGTCTTTCTTGGAGGGCTTGATCCAGGCTAAGCCCCCCTTAAAACCCTTTGTTGATGCTAAGACAAACTTAAGTGTTTTTACCTCTCTTTTGTTGCCTAAAGTACACTTTCTCAAAGTAACTAGGGTTGTGACCCTAGCCCCCCCCATGAAGTTCACCCCTACCACTCAACTGAGCGGAGGTACCTTCCTTCATGGAGGACATACCAAAAAAAATCAGGCATTTCATGCTTGATGGCCTTGGAGGTTAAGCCTAGTGGTCTCCCACCCCAAGACCCCTATACTCAATTGTTTCTACCACTTGGTGTGGTCCTACTTTGTAACTGTTTCTGAATTCAGTTGCTTGGCCAAGTCATTTTCTGTGTGGTCCAGACATCTATGCCCCTCAGTCCTAACCAGCACCATTTCACCCAAAAGAGTGCACATGAAGTGCCTAATGCTATCTCTGAGGCAAGAGTCAGACCAATTTTCATATAAAATCTTTTGTATTATCCAATTGTGATTGAATCTTTGTGTATAAACCTGCTTTGTCTATCATCAGCCCTTCTGTGTTACACTGGATTCCAAAACCAATCATTGATTCGATCCACATCCTCTTATTGCTCTACTTGCTGCTTTGGTTTGGATTTTCAACTACAAAACCTGCAGGACATCATCAAAATATCTAGGGCATAAAGCAAGGACATCTTTCCGGTAGCAGAGACAGTCCCTTGTGACCTTTTGAACCGACCCTGAGAAGAAGTGCAGAACAAAATCTCAACAACAAGTTCATCATGTCCACGCCAAGCGTCAGGACCTGGCCTATCCGAACTGTCCAAGTACAAATGGGCAGCATGGCCCACCCAATGAGTGAACCACCTTACCGAGCTCCACATCATCTCAGTGGCGCATCTGGGTCCCAAGGAGATCCAGAACGCAGAAGGGCGGAAGAGAATAAAGGCCTTACCACCGAGGCCTTAGCAGCACACGGTGGAGACAGCTACAGTCACCTCCACAGACGTGTAGCTGCCTCAATATCAAGATCAAATTGTCCAGCTTCATCCTCAACTGCCATTGAAGGACCTGAGGAGTATGAGGAGCTGAAGAAGAAGATGGATGAGTACATCCTACATGAGGAGTACTACAAATCCATCCGTGGGGAAGATGGAGAGGAGCCATTGGCTGTACATGGATCCATACCACGTACAGACCTAGGGTCCTAAGCACACTCTGGTCCTCCGTCCACTGCATCCCTGCCGAGACGACTAAGACCTGAGTATCCAAGACCATGTTGTCCAACCCCAAGGGCTCCCGAAGTAGGCCCAACATGAGTCGAAGAACAACATCATCCAAGGCCAACCTACGGTGCCCTGGATCACACGGCCGAGCTGTTGGCCAAACTCCTGTCTGGATCAGAAGATCCAGATGTGACGGCCCTATCGGAGGCCATTAAGGCTAAACTGGGTATTGCAGAACCCTTACCCAAGCCAGAGTTGCCCTCTCTCTCTCCAGGACTGAGTACCCTGGCCGAAGATCTCAAGAGATCAAGGGTCTCAAGGCTGTTGCCTAAGGTTACCTGCCCCAGCCCCTTTCACCCCCGTGCCAGGACAGTGCCTATGGCTGATCTACAGGACGTGCCTGTCACAGAGATCGAGAGAAGAGGCCTGTCAGCCCTGGCACCCCTTGCCGGCGTGTCGCCTTCAGGCCTAACTCCGGGGGTCGGGAAGACGGGCAGACCAATCGCCCAGGCGAACATCCAGCTGGAACTGCCGGAGTTCGACCCCAAAAATCTGCCCGAATGGGCAGAAGAATTTGCAGAGTTCCTTTCGTTGACTGGCCAATCCCATTTGGATGTGGCCACCAAATGTTCACTGCTAAAACGCTCATGCAAAAAGAAGTTTTTGCAAAAACAGGTTAAACAGATTGTGAAAACCTGTTCTACCTGGGCAGAGGTACTCCTGAGGTTGGAGAAAACATTCCCAGTCGATGAGACTGACCTCAGCGTACGCACACAGATCGAGGAGCGACCTATGCTCCCGGAGTTTCCATCCGCTGCGCGAATTTCTGAGTATGTGTGCGACTTGGAGTACTTGTTTTCGAGGATGAATGTGGGCTCCTACAGAGCCACTGAGCCCCACCTGTGGCTCATGAGTAAGATCCCCCAGCGTACGTGGGATGATTGCCGCTCCACCTCTGAGAGGAAGAGCAGGACCCACTCGTACGATGAACTGGTGGATCTCTTGATTGAGCTAGCTCTTGAGAGAGAGAATGACTCCCACATGGAGAAATTCCTCAAGAAGCATTTGGGACGAGGTGGTACCCCAACCCCCGAACGTGGCGAAGGGAAGGGGCATAAAAATCCCACTAACACCAACCAGGGAGGTGGTAAAGGGAGGGGCAACCTACGTGCCATGAAAGAGGTTCAACCTGATGCAGGCACCCCCCCCCTGTTTTACTGCCGACCTGTCAATGACAAGGGGGGACCTTGTCATGCCTCTGACTGCGATCTCCGCAGTGGCTGTATGCTGCAGATGAAACGTCAGCAGCACACCAAAGATGGGAAACAGGTGACCCATCAAGACCATTTCAGGTGTACCATCACCTGTGGTTACTGTGGCAAACGTCGTCACTACGAGGACGAATGCCACATCAAGAAACACGAGAGTGACAAACTCAAGCGTCAGGAGGCGGAGCGCCAGAAGACCCAGACGCCCGCCAGAAATCCCCCGAACGGGGATAAAGGTGGTAAAGGAGGTGGCAAAGGGGGTAACAAAACTGGACCCCCTAACCCCCAGAGGCGCTCATCAGCGCCCGTTGCTACACCCACTCCTGCTACTACACCCGCTCCCGCAGTTGACCCCAAGAAACGCCCCCAAGGGGATAACGCTACCCCTGAGGGGAATAATTCTAAGAAGAGGCGCTTGGCCTGGATGGCCAAGTCCCTCATGGCTGCAGGGGTGGATGTGAAATTCCCTGATGAGGAATAGGGGGGCGGCTCCGAAGAGGAGGACTTGTTTTTCTGGATCCTCGTGAAAATTGGGGATCAGGTTATTTGAGCGGTGCTTGATACCGGTGCAACACTTTCCATAGTGGCCCGGCGCCTGCTTAAAACTTTCAGGAAAACTAAGACCGTGGCCATAAGAGTAGGGGATGGGCGTACCATCCATTCCTTGGGGGGGGGTCGATGTGACCATATGTCTGGGCGACGAAACCGTGACCCAACACTGCAGAGTGTTGGACACTGACGCCTTTGACATCGTCATTGGCACCGACTTTCTAAGAAGAAACCCCCAGGTAAAAATGCTGTCCCTACAGCGTCCTTACTCTTTGCACTGCGACTTTGGCAGTGGGCTATTCTCCGTTCCTTTGGAGCTGTCAGGACGAAAAGAGTCTTGGCTGCGCTACGCAGCCAAGACGAACTATCGTACTGAAAACTACCAACTGGCCCGTCATGTTCTTGAAAATGGACTGGCGGCCCTTCAGGTAAACCTGGATGAGATCCAGGTGGAATTGTTTGCGAGCCAACAACAGCACATCATGCAGTTGTACTGCTCGAAACAACTGAACAATGCTTTCCGTTTCTTCTGGAAAGCAATGGGCCTAGCGTATGCTAACCCTCCCTTCTCCCTGCTCGCGAAGGTTCTAACCAAAATCTCTTATGAGGGAGGAAGGGTTGTTATGTGCACCCCTGACTGGGGTTGCTCTGGTGAACATGCTTACTGGCGCCGTATGCTAGATCGAATGACCGTGGGAAGAGTGCAACTCCCTGACGGCCCCATCTATGTGCCTGAGGACTCAGACACAGCTATGCAGGCGCCTGAGTGGGCCAGTTTCCTGTCCATCGTCGATGGATCTCTCAATCCTGTACCCCTGTGTGACCTAGACCAGGTGCTACTAAAAGAGGTCATGGCCGAAAATCGTGGCCTGACCCTTTATGATCTCAAAAATTGATCTCCTGAGCACCTATCTGCCACACTTACAGGGTGTGAGTCTCCTGATGACTATCTGGAACCTGCACCTGTAAAAGAGGATGCTGACGACCAACTGTCTGAGATCGCCAGCACTATTCCCTCTGTTGATCCCAGCTGTGTTGACCTAAAACATAGTGCTTTCCTAGCCCAGCTGTTGCTAGAGGAGGTAGATCTAGAGTCAACCTCTGAACCCGCTTCCCCTGTTGGGAAGCCAGTGCTACACATGCAGCCTGTTCACACAGGTGAACCCGTGGCCCGGAGTACTGATGCTCTGGCGCGGCCTGCTGCTAATAACATGCCATTATCTGAGCATGACACTCAAGAACTCCGGCGGCTGTTGTACCTGAAGGCCGAAGGTATTGAGCGCCAAGAGCGGCTGCAATACCTCAGACAGACCTGGAAATACTCCATCTGGTCTGAGGAGGACGATGAGTCCTATACGCTGCCTGATCCTGAGATACCTCTAGTGTATTCTCTACACTATGGGCAGCAATGCCCCCCTGAGTGGGACGATGGTACTGTGCCTGCCGAAACTGCTGATCGGCATAAAAAGAAAGAACATGGAAAAAGCAACCTCCATGCTGAGGAGGATTTCCTTCAGAAACTCGAGAGTGTTAACCTTGACCCCCGCTTGAAGAAACTGCTGATAACCTATGAGGAGGTGTTCGGCGCCTTGCCGCCTCCCCTTTCTTGTAAAAAACTGGTCCAGATGGACCTGAGATTGAAACCAGAATTTGAAAAGACCCGAATGAGGCGTCGTCCCTATCCCGCTCCACAGGAACAGGTCGGAGAAATCGAGCGCCAGATCCAAGAATGCATTGATGCTGGCCTCGTTGAAGAGTATAAACACGGGGACTATCCCCATCACTGCAGTCCCTGTTTCCTTGTTGCTAAACCAGGGTCGACTGCCCTACGTCTTGTTGTAGACTATGGTGAGGTCAACAAGAAAACCCAGAACCACTCAGGGAGTATTCCTAACATGGAAAACACCCTGGAGCGTATTGCCAAATGCAGGTATAAGACCAAAATGGACAAACGCTCTGGTTTCTGGCAGGTTGACCTAACCGCCACAGCTCAGGAGCTGCTGGCCTTTATAACCCCTAAGGGTCGTGTCTTCAAGTGGAAGGTTATGCCTTTCGGGGTGGCAAATGCCCCAGCGCTCTTCCAGGAGCTTATGAACAAAACTTTGTACATACTGAGGCGCAGGCCTCTAGTACAAGAGTTGATTTCTCGGGGTGCAGAAATGGAGGCTCACATCGACGACGTGAGTTTAGGTACTAATACCAAAGAGGACCACGTCCTTCTCCTCCGTGAATTTTTCACTGTCTGTCAAGAAAACCATCTCCGAATCAAACTCGAAAAATGTGAGTTTATGAAAGAGGAGATGGAGCATTTAGGTTTCGACGTGGGGTACGGCTGGTGGAAACCAGCCGCGTCTAAGATGCAGCCCCTACAGGACATGCAGATTCGCGATGACCCTAAGAAGGGTCTACACGATGTGAGGAGGTTTGTGGGCGCCTGTAATTTCTATCGGCGTCACATCCACAATTTTACTTACTCCTCTGCACCCCTCCCTGACCTGATCAAGAAAACTACTCCCTGGAGGTGGACCTCCAGAGAGGAAGAGTGTTTCCAGGAGTTGAAGAAGAAGATTGCCTCCTCCAACTGCCTGGGAGTGCCCCGCCCTGAGGGCGAGATAGTCCTGATCACTGATGCCAGTGATGTAGGGGGGGGAGGTACGATCTACCAATGGCAGGAGCTTAACCCCGCTGAACTAACCCACTGCCATTATCGTACTACTGGACTGAACCGTGATGGTTCGTTGAAACATGACTATCCTACCAGTGAGTGGCGACTGGTGCCACTGGGACACTGGAATTGGAAATGGAACCAAGCGCGTTCCAACTACAGCACCTATGACCAGGAACTCCTGGCCGGTATGTTGGTGCTATCGTCACAATCCCGACTCCTGGGATCTAACCCTATTGTCTGGCTGTGTGACCAGGAGCCTGTGAAGTCTTTTCAGAAGGGCCCACCACCAGAAAAAGCAAAGCTAAAACGGTTGTGGACTTACCTGAGCCAGTTCAGGCTGACAGTGCATCATATCCCCGGGATTAAGAATGAACTGTCTGACTATATATCGCGCAACAACTTCGATGCGCTTATTGGTGAGAGCTCTGAGGCGCTCGCCAAAGAGGCTTTCCAGCGTATGGATGTCCAGCTTGACCTGTCCATGCGCACTGCCGGAATCCTGGAGGGTTGGAGTCTAACCAACTATCAGTCAGAGTATGAAGAAATTCTCCAAACCCTCAGCACTGGTCTCGAACCCCGTGTCATTGACGGGCACCAGTGGTATAAAAACAATCAGTACCTCTTCTACGAGGACCGAATTGTGGTGCCTGAGGCACGACTGGATGGGTGCCTACAGTGGTCCCATCTCAGTTCTGGTCACACTGGCGCTAATCGCTCAGTGGACTTCTTCCGTGAGTGTTTCTACTCTAGTCTAACCCTGACTGAACTGAGGTCGCGTATGCAGACCATTGTGGATGCTTGTGGCTGTCATGCCAGCAAGCAGAGCGACAGCAGGGATAGGGGCCTGATCTCCAGCTTACCCATACCCTATTGTGCTAACTCTCTTCTCTACGTGGATTACATCCACGGCCTACCACACTTTGGCGGCTATGATAGTTGCCTCGTGGTCACCTGTGGTCTATCTCGCTTCACCCGTGTGTTCCCTTGCAATAAGAAAATCACAGGTGAGCAGACTGTGAAAATGTTGGTCGAACAATGGTTCGAACCCTATGGAGCACCTAAGCAGGTGCACTCTGATAAGGATGTACGCATCCGCAGTGACACTGGGTGGTACAAACGAGTGCTAAATACCCTCAACGTGGAGGTAACCACAGGTGTGCCCTATACCCACACGTCTAACCCTCTCTGTGAGAGACAGAACCGTGTGGTGGAGCAAAACTTAAGGATCCTGATGAAACAGGAGCGCACCAAGGACTGGGTACGCCTAGTGCCCTGGGCAGTGCTGTCCATGAACTCACAGCGGAGCTCTTCTACGGGTTTCACCCCCCACGAACTGTTCCATGGAGGACGACCTGCTTGGTTCTTCAAAACCCCCTTTCCTGAGGACTTCAAGAGCCCTGTGGGAGATTGGCTGGAACACAAGCAGTCTCTGGCTAACCAGGCTGGTACTGACCTGAGGCACATTCGTGACCGTGAACAGAGCCGACGGAACCGCCTACGGCGACCTGCCAGCTTCAAGGTTGGTGACCTTGTTTTGGTACACCTTTCACGCCTACCCTCCTGGCCACGTAACTGCCTACAGGACCCTTACTTTGGAGCCTATCGTATCATCAGGATAGATGGATCCAGGATCCATGTCAGGTGCAGTCCACGTCTAGGTGGTGAACTGCTGTGTGCACCTAAGCAGTTGAGGCACTATCACTCCCCTGACGACTTGTCTTGGGATGAGTGGCGCCTCAGCGACAGTGAGATTGAACGTATAGACCTAGAGAACGCTGCCAGTCCAGAGGAGGCAGACGAACTCGAAGAGATGACTGCCGATGAGATGGCAGTCGATGGTTACTACGTGGTTGCAGGTATTGCTCGCCACGAGTATAAACAGGGCTGGAAATTCCTTACCCTGTGGGATGGCTATGGGTTGTCTGAGGCGACCTGGGAACCTATGTCAGCCTTCATACAACCAGATGGGAGTATCAACCCCATCTTCTGCACTTACCTCGTTGAGAACAACGAGGGGCAGCTCCTAACCCGTGCTGAGACTATGTCCCAGCGTAAGAAGCGAAACTAATTGCCCTGTGTCAGTCTACTGACAGGTGCAGTGAGCACTCTTCTGCAGACGTGCCTGTGTATGGGTGTAAGAGCAGTTGTCACAGTTGCCCCGCATTGCATCGCAGGACAGGACCGTTAGCCCCCCGTGACAACCACTCCCTGCCCGAAGGCCATTGGTTTCTCACAGACTACCGCTTACTGAGCACTGCACTGACCCTGTCTGTGCCCTGCAGACCCATGCCTATGGTTTCCAGCGTGGACCAGGTGGCCGCTTATCATGATTGCAGCCACCCAGCGAGTGTGTGCCTTGTTGACCATGTGTTGCATGGGTACTGCCCTAATGTAATGACCTTGGAGAGCCAACGAAGCAAGGTGGCTTACTACACCAGGGGGGAATGACAAGCAAGGTGTTATGAGGCCAGGTGTTCCTTCCTTTTTTGGGGACAAGCGAGCCCACAGTTAGGACCCCTGACTGGTCCAGACCCATGGGGTTCTACCCTTCCTTACAGGGTTTACCATACCCCTAAGTGTGCTACGTATGTCTGTATGTGTCTCACTTCTGTCCCCAGCGTGGCTCCCAGAGACTGGGCTTCGCTGACGTCGGACCGAAGGTCCTAATCAGGTACTATTACCACTCCTATGGCGCCCAATTTCTGTGCTGGCGCCTATCCTTGGGGTAAGACGGCAAAAGCCCTACCTACTAGAGGGGAGGGGTGGCCAAGTGTGCTAAGGGCATACAAAACGCCCAATTTTGCTACAGGCCAAAAGCTAACGCACTCCCCTGCCCACGAGGAAAAGCACGCGGGACAGGAGACACCACTACACTACACTCACTAACGCCAGCACCGGCCTTCGAAGGCGGGGTGAGCACTCATCACTTGCACTCCACTCCTGCCACGCCTGCTGACCCTAACCCCTACACACGCTACTTGGGGCTGCTGTCCAGGAAGACTCAGGCCCTAGTGGCCCTCCTGTGAAGAGGACAAGAGAACACAGCGCACCTAAGCAGCTGTGGCCTAACAGGGGACGCAACAACGCGTTTCCCCTGCTAGGGCTTGGAGAGAAGGGGTGCTCTCGTTGCGACCACAGCGCAGATGTCGTTGAACTCGAACTGCCCTTGCCAGTCCTGGCTGAGGCACAGTCATTTGATTTGTGATCAGCGCCCCTGTTTGCTGGGGCAGAAAAATGGATAGCCGCCGAAGGCAGCTGCTGCGTGCACCAATCACCCTGTACAACAGAGGCAAATGAAGGGGCGTTTGCGGCGGAGGAACCAAGCCACACTCCCCGTATTATATGGTTCTCAGTGTGACCTATAATACACTGTCCGCAAACACGCTGAAGATTCAGCTACCCCTGTCAAGCAAGCAAGCTTTAAGAAACTCCTCGGGTTCTCTTAAAGAACGTACCGAGGAGCCTCTGGGTAACCTAAGCAAGTTTTACCGTGCGCAATTCGCGTGGCCTACCCTATAATGCATCATGTGCACGCAGGGAAGGGAGGCTGAACCACTGACTCAACCAGGAGGTGAGCTCCTCCTGGGCTAACCTACCTTACTCACCATGCATCGTGTGAATGCCGAATCGAAACGAACACAAAGCAAGCCTAAGCGTTTTAAGCAACCCTACTTTAACGCCACGGCCGCACAAGAACAAACGCTTTATGTACTTACCTGTGAAGAAGAAAACAAGGGTGAATTTGGGATACAGGTAAAGCGTCACAGCGTGTGGATGCCTCGATTAGGCACATGCATCGCGAGCACAGCGCATATTCTAACCCTACGTGCGCGCTGCGCGCTCCATCCTCATTACATACCTTTCATTCCTGTTTTTACCTGTGCAGAGCACGAGAGAGGAACACCCGACCCCCCAACGAGCACAGCATTGACAACCCTAACGTTTTGACGAAACAACCAACACGAACGCAATGCGTGAGTGTGAGGTGACACTGACATACCTGAGAGATAGGTTGTTGACCTGCTCTATGGTGTGGGCTGAATTTGAATACTTGACTCTGAAGTTTATAAAAATTTTGCTGCAACTGTGCAAAAATTTTCTTTGAAACTTTAAAAACTACGGCTCATACCTTCTTTTCCAAAAGCCGTTTACGCTTGCGCAACCCTTTTCTTGGAGTCCGCTTCCTTTGCGCTTGTCTGCGACTTTAAGTTATGTGTAAAAATGACGATTTCCCGCGTGGTTTCGTCGATTTTTCACGATTTCACTTGCTAAATCGCAACCCCTTCCGCTAAACCACAGGAATCACTCCCTGCTGGTTACATTTTCTATTTCTTTCAGCTCCTGGGGGTTTGTGTCCTCCATTGGGAGTATTGCTCCGCCCTGGCCTTTGGTCAGGACGTTTACTAAAACGCTGTTTATACGGCGATAGCCGTCCGCATTAGAGCGTTCGACTGTACCCTAGTGGGCAAGCATATGTGCTCTAAGATGGGAGTCCTGGGTTCAATTCCAATTACCCCCAAGCTTTTTCCAAAAGTTTCCGTCGCACGCCGGCGACTTTTGAGGAATGCCCCTTCGAAGGGACATCATACACGGTACATTACACTGTTCTTCAAGGGTACCTACAGTGTGATAGGCTGCTATGAAGTGATGAGGATGTTTTTGGTAAGTTTAATGCATTTTCTGAGGTAATTTTGGGAATATTTGAGCCTTTTTCCTTGGTCCTACTAGCTTGATCAACTAGTACTCCAGGGGGGAGTAAGAAAACGTCACTGCTATGTCTTTCTTGGAGGGCTTGATCCAGGCTAAGCCCCCCTTAAAACCCTTTGTTGATGCTAAGACAAACTTAAGTGTTTTTATCTCTCTTTTGTTGCCTAAAGTACACTTTCTCAAAGTAACTAGGGTTGTGACCCTCGCCCCCCCCATGAAGTTCACCCCTACCACTCAACTGAGCGGAGGTACCTTCCTTCATGGAGGACATACCAAAATAAATCAGGCATTTCATGCTTGATGGCCTTGGAGGTTAAGCCTAGTGGTCTCCCACCCCAAGACCCCTATACTCCATTGTTTCTACCACTTATTGTGGTCCTACTTTGTAACTGTTTCTGAATTCAGTTGCTTGGCCAAGTCATTTTCTGTGTGGTCCAGACATCTATGCCCCTCAGTCCTAACCAGCACCATTTCACCCAAAAAAGTGCACATGAAGTGCCTAATGCTATCTCCGAGGCAAAAGTCAGACCAATTTTCATATAAAATCTTTTGTATTATGCAATTGTGACTGAATCTTTGTGTATAAACCTGCTTTGTCTATCTACAGCCCTTCTGTGTTACACTGGATTCCAAAACCAATCATTGATTCGATCCACATCCTCTTATTGCTCTACTTGCTGCTTTGGTTTGGGTTTTCAACTACAAAACCTGCAGGACATCATCAAAATATCTGGGGAATAAAGAAAGGACATCTTTCTCTGCGCCCCCGCGGAGCCCCACGCAGCATCTCTGCGCAACCCCACGCTGCTGCGCCCCTGCGCTGCCCCACGCTGCGCCCCTGCATAGCCCCACGCTGCTGCGCCCCTGCGCAGCCCTACGCAACACCTCTGTGCAGCCCCACGCTACTGCGCCGCTGCACAACCCCACGGTGCTGCCGGCCTACGCGGCCCCGCGCTGCGCACCAGGCCCACGCTACGCCGCTGCGCAGCCCCGCGCCGTGCCCATACGCGGCCCCAAGCTGCGCGCCTGCGCAGCCCTGCGCCCTTGCGCAGACCCACGCAGCACCTCTGCGCAGCACAACCCCCCCGCCGCAGCCCAACCCCATGCAGCCCCACGCAGCACCTCTGCGCAGCCCCACGCCCCTCCGCAGCCCCACGCTGCTGCGCCCCTGCGCAGCCCCGCGCTGCGCCCCTGCGCAGCCCAACGCTGCTGCGCCCCTGCGCAGCCCCACGCTGCGCCCCTGCGCAGCCCCGCGTTGCTGCGCCCCTACGCAGCCCCGCGCTGCTGCGCCCCTGCGCAGCCTCAGACTGCGCCCTTGCGCAGCCCCGTGCCGCCCTGCCCTTTGCTTTGCGCCGCCCCACACTGCGCCCCCGCCAAGCCACCCCCCCGCGCAATGCCGCACCACGCCTCGACGTGTCCCAACGCTCCGCCTCTTTCCGTTGCACGCTCCCCCGCGCTCTATGCGCAGCATGGCTGCCCCGTGGCAGTCTGATCTCACCGAGCACATGCACTCCACGCCCTTAGTGTGCGCAGCAGCCGCCCACTCAGTGCGATCTTCGCGGCCATCTCCCCCTGCATGCCCATGCTGCGGGCGCTTTGCGTCAACCCCCCACGCAGTCCCGGCCCTTGGCCCCCGCCTGGCGCTCCCTCCCCGGCCCCACATGCAAGGGCTGCATTAGCTGCAGGCCCCACAAGATTCGAGCAGCGCCCCTCTGCGCCCGTTCTTGTGCGGTTCGGAGGCACGCGAGTGGTTCACCCCCATGCGCTCAGGGCTATACGCAGCCTTTGCACCCTGAGCGGTCCCGGCGGCGGCTACTCCTGTGGTGAGCAAGTGAGCCACCCTCTGGCCCCGGCCCAAGGGGCACTCCAGCACAGCTGCACGCTGTGCCCTGCGCGACCCAACGCTGAGCTCCCTGCGCAGCCGCATGCTGCGCTGCATTGGAGACCCACGCCGCGCCCCAACGCAGCAACGTACACGCTTCCGAGGCCCCGTATTGCGCCCTAGCGCGGTGTCACGCTGCGCTCCGGCGTAGCCACGTGCTGCGCGCCAGCTCAGCTTCGCGCTGCGGCCCTTCCGCAGCTTCTGCGCGTCAGCGCAGGAATAGACCATACATAATCCCCGCCCCCTCCACCCCCTTACTCCACCTCCGCACAGGACGTAGCCCCCCCCTGTCGCGGAAGCAAGGGGAACCGGGGCCCCGCAGGTCACCAGACAGGTGTTCCCTCCATCCCGCCCCCCGTTCCCGCCTCCATTTCGCTCAGGCGCGCGTCCTCTCCCCCCCCGAGACAGAAGGCGGCAACCCCCCCTCCTCGGTCGTCGTCGGCGCCCGCCCGGCCAGCGTAGCGCCGGCCGACTGCTCCCTTGCGCCCTGCCCAGGAAGAGCGTGTTTGGCAATTTCTCCCGCCGGCACGTGCTGGGTGCTTCAACAACAACAACGACAACAACATACCATACCATACCGCAGCGCGCCATTCGACTAGCACCCAACAGCCACCCCGCCCCCCTACTATGCGCCATGCGACCATCCCCCTTGCCCCCCCACGCCTGGCAGCTGCTCTGTGACCTGACTGCGCCTACCGTGACGGCCAACTCTCCCTTTGGCGCCTTGAGGCAGTCCCGTACATCGCCCCGGCGCAGCCCCCCGCAGCGCAGTCACATGTTGCACCCTGACACAACCCCACGTACAGCCCCTGCACAGCACAGCAGTGAACCCCCGCTCAGCTCCGCACAGCAGCCCTACAACATCCGCCCTACGCAGTCCCCCGTCGCGCCCCTGCATGTCCCCGCCCCGCTCCACTGCGCGTCCCCGCATTGTGCCCCTGCGCCGCCTTGCGGAGCCCAAAGGTACGCTTCTGCGCCGCGTCTCGCATTGTGCGGTTCCGCCCTGACCGCGCAGCTGCCGAGCGCTTACGGACTGTGGCCTCCTCATCGCAGCCCCCCGGCCCACCCCACCACCGCAACCTCCACGGCCCAGCGTGCCAACGCACCACGGGTCGCGACGCATGGCTTGCACAAGCCCGACGGGGTCACGGCAGCGCCCCTCCACGCCGGCCCTCGCCCGACTCAGTGTCGTGCGGCCAGACAGCCCCCTGCGACAAGGCCGCCAGACCGAACTGTGGACAAGCACAGTCAAATCAGGCAGCCATGACCATACCCCCATCCCCCCCACACACAGCCCCAGATAGTGCGCCGGCCTGGTCCCACATAGCGGGCCACGCTGGGAACACCACATGCAGGCCTGCAACGCAGCCCGTGGCTGTGCACCTGCTCCGCCATGCGCTACAGCCCCTCGCCGCCCCGTCCTTCGCTTTGCGCCGCCGCACGCCGCGCGCCCGCCACGCCACGCCCCTGCGCAAAGCGCGACACGCCCAGGCGTGTCCCTACACTTGCCCCCTTTGCCGCTACACACTCCTCTGCCATCTATGCGCAGCAGGGCCGCACCGTGGCAGTCTGCTCCCACGGGGAAGATGCCCCCCACGCCCTCAGCTCGCTTTGCGACCGCCCACTCCGTGCGCTCTCCGCGGCCGTCTCACCCTCCACGCTCATGCTGTAGGCGCATTGCCCCCTACCCCCACATGATCCCTGCGTGCCCCCACGGCACTCCGTGCTCTCCATGCGCACAGAGGACGGCGCCACTCCGCGCCCATCCTCGAGCAACTCAGAGGGTCACAGGCAAAATTCCCTGACCGCGGGCAGCTGCCGGGTCGAGAGCGGTCAGAACGGCGGTTACCCAGACTGCCGGCCAAGAAGCAACGCTCCGGCCTTGACCCATAGGGCACATGACCCCCGCGGGCGGCTCATCCCCCGCGGGCCCGTGAGCACTCCTGCGGGCCGCAAGATCCCCACAGCCTGCTACAGCGGCCCATAGCGCATCCCGCGCTGCGCACACGCAAGGGAACCGGGAGACAGGGGTATAGACCATACTACCCCCCCCCCGCCCACCCTCCTCCACCTTCACACAGGAAGTACACTGCCTCCCCTGATGCGGGGGGGTCGGAGAAGCAAGGGGAGCCGGGACCCCACAGGTCCCCGGACAGGTGGTCCCTCCCTCCAGTCCTCCATCCTGCTCCCGTCGCGCACAGGTGTGCATACCCTCCCCCCGCGGCGGTGGACGGAGCATGCATCACGCGGACAGGTAGTCCGTCCCTCAGCAACGCGCGCCCCCCTCCCCCCCGGACAGAATGCGGCACCCCTTTTGCCCCTCGGTCGTCGTTGGCACCCGCCCGGCCAGCATTGCGCCGGCTGACTGCTCCCTTGCGCTCTGCCCAGGGAGAGCGTGTCTGGCAATTTCTCCCGCAGGCACGTGCTGAGTGCGCCAACAACAACAACAGCAACATACCATGCCATACCATACCAAACCATACCATAGCATACCATACCATACCATACCATACCATACCATACCATACCATACCATACCATACCATACCAGACCATACCATACCATACCATACCATACCATAATATGGAGTCCCCTTTGTCGAATTCGAGGTTCTTCCTCGAAGGGGCCCACGAGCCCAGGGGACTGGGTTTTTTTTCGGCCAAGCCGGACGAGGCATCCACCGGCAACCCCCTCCCCCCATGGGTGGGTGCACACAACAACCGCCAGCCCCCCCCCCCCCCACGACCCCCCTACAAAGGGACCCCGCTGCGGAGGGTTGGGGATATAGTCCCATGCCGCGCGGCCATGAATCGACATGGCCCTACACCGGGCAATACACGCCCACCCCCCCCCCGAGTCAGCCCAGGGCCCATCCCTGCCACCCCCCGAGGGCACCCCCCGAGGGTGATCGGTGCAGTGCTGTGAGGGACAGGCACTCTCCCCTGTCGTGCGCCCAGTCGCCCCGGCTCCACCATGCACCCATCCCACAGGGTTGCTCCCCCGCCGCACAGCAATGCCCCGACGCGTACCCGCACTCGATCGTGCGTTGTCGACCTGGCCACCAGCGCCTCCAGTGCGCCCGCAGTGCAGTGCGTGTGTGCTGACCGTCAACCCCGAGGAGGTGTAGACGTGCTGATGGGGCGGCTGCTGCAGCGTGTGTCCTGTGCGCCAGCCGGCGTGTTCACTCCTCGTGGACAACCGCCGGAACGAGTGCCTGGTGCATGGAACTGTGCTGGAGCCCAACGGGGTAGTGCCTAGTTGCCCGCAGTATAGTGCCTGCGTGCTGACCGAAGATCCCGAGGAGGCGACGATGTGCTGTTGGAGCGCTTGTGCGTCAGCCAATGTGTCTGCTCCCCGAGGTCATCAGCCAGAACATGTGCCGGGTGCGTGGAGCAGTGCTGGAGCCTGTGGATGCGGTGCCTGATCGTCCTGTGCGGTCGGTCGTGATCGAGCAGGAGGCTGTGTGTGCTGTTGGCGGCCAGACAGGCCGTTTGTGCCCAGGGATGCTGCGTGCAGACACCGGACCGCCGCATTACCTGCTGGTCGTGATGGTCTTGTCGGCGCGTACAAAGTGCTGTGCTGAGCTGACCCCGGGTCAGCTGGACACATTCATGATGATGCTGGCCACATGGCCCGTGCGCTGGTAGAGCTTTGCCTTCCCCATCTCACCTGTGTGCAGCTCTACTATGCCCCCCAAGTCGTTTGCCGAGCTCAGCCTGGCGCAGCAACAGGCGCAGCTGAAGTCCGCAGATCTGTGGAATGTCACGAGAGCTATGGGCGACCGAGAATCAGATGGCGTGCTGCTTGTGGCTGAGCACGGGCCGTCGGGCACAGAAGTATCTCGCTGGCCCATGCCCCCAGACGCGGAGTCGTCCATGGCGCTGTACCTGGCACGGGTGACAGGTACCCTGGGCGAGGTCGACCGCAGCATTCTGGCCTCCAAGTGTCCATCTGTCTCGTGGGATACTTTCGCGGAAGTGCTGGCTGAAGTGTCGGACTTCCTCGACAAGTGCACGCGCAAAGACGAAATTGCGCTGATGGCGGACGTGGTCACGCAACACCGCTGGCCCAAAGGCCAGGAGGAGCTCCGTCTAGCCTTCGACAAGGAGCCAGCCAGCTTCAGGCGCCTGCTGAATCAAGCCCAGAATCCTGTGGCGGCCGGCCGAGTGATGATGAGTTGGCTTTGGTTCTGGCAGGCAGTGGACGCCGCCTGGGCGAGGCGCAAGGGACTCAAGGTGTCGTGGCTCAGCTCCCCCGCGGACGCTAGTGGCCTGCCTCTGGACAACCCCGTGTCCGACACCAAGCTGTCGCAGGCCATAAAATCTGCCATGCCATCGATGCTGCCACACCCTCGAGTGCCGGAACGCAGAGCCGATGACCCGCCGCCCTCAGCCCCCGACCGCGCGAAGCGGATGGCAGGGCCGGGATCGGTCGCTCAGCCAACGAGGCTCCCAACGGCACTGCCCCACTTCGACGACAACCAGAGACTCGCGTCGGAGCTGCAGTCCGCCTGGGACACGTGTCAGGGCATACCTCCTGAGCACATCCGGGCAGCGGCGACGAATCTGCAGCTGCGGATGGCCCCCCTCCCCTCCATGGCGGCAGCACTCCGCACGCTGGCCCAGGCCTCAACCGGCAAGCAGCTGGGGACCATCCTCACGTCGCAGGCCGGGCACTTTGGCGCTGACTCGGGGGCGGCGGCCACGGCAATAGCAGAGTGGCGCGCATATCTGGAGGACAAGCGCCTGCTGCAGGCAACGCCCACCACCAAGCAGGAGCTCCTGGAAGAGGCAGAGGAGATCTTGGCGGCGCAGTCAGCCGACTGGGAGTGGAAGACCCTGGGTGCGCATGTGGCAGTGGCTGGAGCGAGACAAGGCCTGCCGGGACCATTTGTCGACGCCCTGATGCAGGCCGATACCTTGGACACCTTCTGGCATGCGTACGTTCAGTTCGTAGTTCATGTGCCCGACGTCTCCACCATCCGTGACACCAATGATCACCTGCGCACGAACGCTGGGGCCCATCTCGTACCACACTGGGCAGCGCGGTACTACGATCGGGTACCAGGCGCACCACGAGGTCATCGCGACAGCAGCCCATCGCCAGAGCGTACGGCCAGGGGCAGTCGGGAACGAGACCGGCCATCATCTCGATCAAACCGAAAGCGGACCAGCCCAAGCCCGGAGGAGCGGTATGTCAGCCTGCGGCTGGAAGGCTTGCTGGGGCTGCCCCCGGCGGAAGTGGCAGCGGCGGTGTCCGCAGCTCTGGCGCACCCCACGACGGTCCCGGACTGGGCCCCGCACGAGGGGTCGTGTAGTGTGGTTGTACCGCACGAGGCGTGGCGGCGCGCAGCCCGCGGCTCAGACTCTCACCCGGCCGAGACGGCCTCCGGGGCGTACGTGCTCATTCGCCGTGAGGCACACGACGACTCACCACTCGCGCCGTACGGAGGCAGCCGTCATAGGGGTCGCTGGCGCGGCGGCTCCGACGAAGACGACGACGACGAGCCCCCGTCGCTCAGCAGGGACCTCAGGTCGGGCTACCACCGCCAACTCGGTCGAAGGCGCTCATACGACAGCCCCGAGCATACCACCTACCACCGCCAACCGTATGCCACGTACCGGGACCGGGCATACCGGTCCCCGCCAAGCCGGGAGCGCTCACCTCGTGGCGGCTTCCCGCCGCCGCCCCCCGGGCCACCTCCCGCCGGAAGACGGCAGCATAGGGACGGAACGCCGCCCCTCACCACGGCGGCCATCAGTCCGGGGAGTCGAGGCAGAAAGGCCTCGCGGAGCGGACAGTCAGTCCGCAGTAGGCGTGAGACCGCGGCGCCAGGCCCGCGGCGAGAGTCGTCGGGGCAAGCTTGGGGGGCAGGCCCCGATAAGGCCACAGCGCGTGCCGTGCGGGTCGAAAGCGTGCCGGGGAAGAAGGGCAAGAGCCAATGACTGCCCCAGCACCTCCCCGTGCCTGCCCTGGTTCCCGAAGTGCCGGCGGCGATGCTGCACTCGGCGCTGGGGGGCAGCAGGCGTGGCTCTGCCCTGCAGGCCGCTGTAGGAAACCTGCACTGGAACCTGCAGCACATTCGCGGGCGGCTGCGCGATCCGGCAGCAGACGGAGACCCCATAGCCTCGGCCATTGAGGACGTCCTGGGTCAGGCAGAGCCCCCGGGGGACGAGGAGGCGGTGACCGCTTGCCTCCTGTGCCGCACCATTGGCCCGTGCCTCTCCGTCGAGTGCCCCCGGACCCACAGCTTTCGAATCCCCGTCACAGGCCAGGTGCCTGTAATACTGACCACCCTCAAGAAGGCGCTGTGCGCGGCTCTGCCCGATCAGGCCAGCCTACTTAACCCCGTGCCCGAACTGCCCCTAGCGCAGGCCTTCATCATTGTGGAGCTCTGGGTGTCTGCCCTTCTGGATCACAAGCACCGGCTGAAGGATGACGTGCTGGTCTCCCCGCCAATATGGACCGGTTGTGATCTGCTGGTCCTGCTCACGTCGTACAGGGACCCAGCAGTCGTCCCAGCGGGTCGCGTGGGCGTTCTCCTTAGCTCCCGGCAATCCAGCATACCTGAAGCTGCAGCGGTACCGCTCCCACGACTCAAGGAAGAATGGTGCGCGGACCCCTGGCTCAGCTTCGACCTCTGCCCCCGCTGCGACCGGCCCCGGTTGCAGCGCCTAGTCCTGACCCAACCGTGTGACCCAGCTCGTCCGCCGGTGATGCCAGTATGCGGCGCCCTGCCCAAGGGGTCCACCGTTACCCGGCGTATGGCGAGGTGCAGCAACATCCGCGTATCCGGCCTCAGCGGTGCATCTGCCTTCTCTTTGTCCACAGCGGCCTGCCACCTGTGCTCCCCAGGCGTCTGCGACCTCCAGCCACCGGGAGACGACAATCTATATCGGCAATTGCGTGCTCGGCACGATGGCAGCTACATCCCCAAGTTCGACGCCCTGCCCACCGGCATCACGCGGCTTCTGGTCTTCACCATCAATGCAGGAGGTCTGGCCTCCAAGATGCGGATGTTGCTGGCGCTTTTGGTGGATTTCGAGCCGGACGTGGTGTGTCTGCAGGAGGCGGGCCCCCTATTTGTCGACGACAGTCTCAAAGGGGTCCCCTATCGAGTCATCCTGGGCCCCGTGGTGCCGGGTGGAGGCCTGGCAACTCTCATCCATCACCGGCTGCAGACACGGGCTCCGCTACAGTCCGACAAGGATGAGCATGCCCTCAGTGTGGCCATCCCCGTCTCAGAGAAGGTCCCCGTCGTGGTCACGAATGTGCACTTTCCGCCAGGGATGAAGGCCGCAAACAGGCGGCTCAGTATTCTCCGGAGCGCTGCGTTCCAGGCCAGGCATCCCGGCGGGGTGAAGTTAGTCGCGGGCGACATGAACGCTGACCTGGCGGACGATTCAGGAGCCTGGCTGCGCAAGGCGTGCACTGACAACAGATACTGGGGGGGCTTTACCCACCTCTATCGCCCCGGGGAGGCCACCAACATCGTCGCCAACAGAGCAGGGGTGTCCCGGAGGGAGCTGGACTGGGTCCTCGTGAGTGCTCAGTCACCAGTCCATGCCTGCGAAAAGTTCCTGCTGCCTGGCTTGAGCACCCATCTAGCAGTGGCCTGCGACCTCAGCGTGCGCTCCGAGTACCTGTCGCAGGCCAATCCGGCGGGCCGTCTGTTCCGCTTTCGGAGAGCAGAACCATCGCACATGGCCACAGCGGCCGCCATGGCCAGCCTGGCATTCTGGTGGGCCTGGTGTGCCCGCCTGTCGCCCGATGGCGCGTTCACATGGTACTGGGAGTGCATCAGCGGCATTATCCCATCATCCTCCAGTGGGTTTCGATTCGCCGCAGAAGCGGCCGCCAAGCTGTTTGAGGGCACCCAGCTGGCCGCCCGGGATCGCCTGACAGCGTGGTGGGCAGAGCGGCAGGACGCGGCGTTCCTCAGAGCGGTCCAGCTGACAGAGGGCAAGCTGCAGGGGACAGGGGTTACTTCAGTCACCGCCGCGGCCCTGAAGATCCGCAAAGCTCGATTTCAGCAATTGTCGTCCGTCAGCCCTGATGGTGAGTACTTCCCGACCGAGCCGGATGCCTTCAAGGAGGAGCTGTTGCGTCAAGCGATGGAACTGCACTGTGGCCGCCACATTGGCTCAGATGCAGGGTGGCTCCGGCGGCTTGCAGATCAGTACCGCCCACGCATGTCAGATCGGCCGGACATCACCGCGGCTACCCGATTGGCCCACGCACAGCGTGGTGAGCGTGCAGTGGATCCCAGAGCACCAGCCACCCCAGGTTCCCCGCCCAGCTTTCAGGAGATGCACTTCGAAATCCGACGATCAGGGTCAGAGGCGGCGGCGTTTGGGGAGCTGGTGCAGTCGCTGCAAAGCCGGCTGTCAGGCACCGCCATCGGAGTCCTGGTGGAGCTATTGCACGCCACACACAGCGGGGCTCCAGCCCGCATCCTCAATGCGGTTCTGCACCTGTGCCTCCTGAAAAAGGAGCCGCAATGGCTGGTGCGCATGAGCCGGCCAGTCATGCTGGAGGAGCCGGTGCGGCGGAAGGAGTCGACAGCGATATTCCACCGCCTCCAGATGGTGTCCACAGTGCAGGGACTCGACCCGCCCTCAGCCTTCGCCTACCGCAAAGAGTTTAGTAGCCAGCTGGTGGCCATCTTCTGTCGCTGGGCCATTCCGGTATGGATACGGGAGCGCGGCCGTCTGTGGGTATTCGACTGGGACGAGAGCAACGCGTTCTGTAACGTGCAGCGCGAATCGCTGCAGCAGGTGTGCCCTGACGGCATCCGTGTAGACCCGTGGTACCAGTCCTTCTACGGCAGGCTGAGCATCTACGTGCAGTCGCCGTACGGGCTGGTGGGCCCCTACCGCATGCTCCACGGTGGGGCCCAGGGTGACAGCATGGGTGTCGGAGGGTTCAAAGAACTGGGCTCCGTGCGCTCCAGGGCGAACGCGGCCATCGTGGCCAACGCGCTACGCCCAGAAACTGGCGGTCCAGGGGGGCCTGACCCAGCCGACTGGTGTCCCGTGCATCCGGCGTGTGCAGCAGAGTACGTCCCAGAAGTATCCTCCAGCGACGACAGGCGCATCTTCGCATACACAGACGCAGGAGCAGCCCACGTACTGCGGGTCAGCCAGAAAACATGTCTGGCCGGAGGTGGGGCCATCAACCGGTCCAAGTTGAAGGGGTACCTCCTGGTCGACAAAGGGGGCGCCCTGGGCTACGCCGCCGGCCAACTGTCGACCGTCCTCGGCGTCATCAAAACGGACTCAGCCGACCTCGCCATGGTGAAGATTCCCGTCGTCATGGGTGAACCACCCAGAGCAGTACTGGTCAAATACGAGGAGGCACTGCGCCACCTGCACTGGGCAGTGCCGCGGACGGAGCCGGTGTATGCCTTAGCTCTGCGAGTGGTGACCACCTTCGCGCTGACCAAGGCAGATTTCGTCCTGGACGTGGTCCCAGCAGTGGGTCTCAATCTGGAGGCATGCCAGCGGCTGTCGGATGGCATCCACAGGCGCGCTCTGGGGCTGCCCCGCAGCTTCCCCAGAACCCTGCTCTATCGACCGCTACGTATGCTGGGCCTGCATGCGCCCAGGCTGCAGGACCGTCACGCGGTCCGGTTTGTGCACACTGTATTGGGCGCCCTCAACTGCCGCAGTAGCTATGTCGCTGACCTTCTGCGACATGAGCTGGGCCATAAGGCGTGGGTCCCGCAAGCGTACTCCGACGCCCACGTGCTGCACTCACTCCTCGAGGCGTGGCAGCTGCAGCTGGTCCTGCTACCGGCAGCACACGTGCCGCCAGCAGCCATGCATGTGAGCCTGCACCGGGCCCCGGAAGGCCCTCAAGTCGTGGTGGCTTCTGATGGGGCATGCGGCCAGCGATCGCTGGCGTATGCGGCAGTCCTTGCAGACGCCCGCGGGGTGTTTGCTGAGGCGTGGTCTGCAGTGGCAGTAGAGGACCCGTACCCATGGGCAGCGGAATGGTTCGGTAGATACCTGGGGCTCGCTGTACTCCGCGAGATGCGCCTTCCTCTGGCCACGCGAGTGCTGGCCCTGGCGGACAACACCCACGTCACCACCGAAGGGGAGGATCACACCGTGTCGGACAGCCCGTATGTCGATAACCTGCGGGTCCAGTACGCGGCCGGACTGCACCTCTGGCAAGCAGACGAAGTGTACGTGCCAGCTCAGCAGGACTTCGCGAGCGGTGCTCCTAGCCCCGCGCCGGGGCTAGCCGGCCTTCAGCACAGGGCGCACAGTCTGGCGACGTCGCGGATGTCGGACGTGGAAGAGGGCCCCATGCCATTTGCAGCGGACGTCGGAGGCGTGGCGGTACTCACGACGGGGGGCGTGCCGTATCTGCGTCACTCTGTGGCCATGGAGCGCCGGTACGAGCAGTTAGCACCAGCGATGCCGCACCTGGATGCCCTCTTGCACCGCGACCCGGCGGCTGGGACGTCGTGGGAGCGAGTGGTTCAGGAGGCCCGTTTGTCCAAGGACGCCCTCAACGTGGCCACGTGGCTTCGGGCAGCCCGGACGATGGCGACAGCCCCAGACAACGTCTTCAACTGCCCGTTCTGCGAACAGTCGTGTGCCGGATGGGGCCAGCACCTACTGGCAGCATGTGGCAAAGTGGCTCTGGCCGTACAAGCTGGCTTTCGTGCGCTGGTACTCGCGGCAGCGCCCGGTGCAACAGTGCCAGAGTGGGTGACAACCACGTGGGTACGCCTAGGGCGTCCCAGTGGTGACAGCCTGCACCTGGTCCTGCGGGCCGACCATGAGGTGACAGCGACATGGCCACCAGCGCGCCCCCACACAGTATACGTCACGTGGTCGGGGATGCTCATGGGCACATGCGCGGGAGCGTCACGCTGGCTTACGGCAGCTCGTCGAGACAGCCTGGCCAGCGTCTACCTGGAGGCACTGGCCACATATGCCCGGTCAGCAGCCTGGGATCTGTTCTGGACTACATCCAATGGTCCAGTGAGCGGGTGGACGCATGGGCTGTCGTGGCAACACGCCGCGTGCCTGTCCGCATTGCTGCACCTGTACGACCGCGCTGTCACAGCGCTGGCGGAGTCCCCAGGCCTGGGCGTGGCAGCCCTGGCGGAACCAGAGTTCCCTCTGGGTTCAGACGGGCAGCACTGTTCAGTGCTTGTCGTGATTGGTGGCGGACAGGCGCCTGCCTGGGAAGGAGCCGCTGTACACCGCTGGAGCCTGGCGCGGCTGGACGCCCGGCCAGAACATGTGCATGTTCGTGTTGGAGACCGATTCTGGATGTCTGCGCCGGAAGGAACAGTGCCGCAGGGGCTGGCGGAGGCGCTAATGGCCCTGTCAGCAGTGGTGCCAGGCAGCACCACAGTGGTCCGCGCCAGGGGAGACCCCGATGCCCCTCTCGGGGGTTCGGGCCCGGCGGCGTCTGAGTGATCCCGCGAGCGTCGAGAGCGGCGGCCCAGCCGTGTGGGCGCCGCCCTCAGGGCGCGGTGGGGCTGCCCCGGGCCAGCAGAGGCTGGCCAAGGAGCGATGCAGGCGGTATGCGCCAAGTGCAGCAGGCTGATGTGTCGTGCGGTCGTCCTCTTTCTGGTGGCGGAGTGTGCTCAGACTACTCCGATGATTGCGCCGCTCCCGGGGGACCCAAATTTTTCAATTGACGGGTCCGTCGCGTTTTTCAAGTCGGGAGAGTCCAACCCAACCCAACCCAACCCCCCCCCTCGCTCAAAAGGGGAACCCAACGTTCCCCGGGCGGGGAGCCACCCCTCCTCCCCCCCCGCAAGGAGCGGCCGCCCTGGGGAGCCTTAGCTCAGCCCCCGAGGGCCTTTCGGGGTTTGCCCCCGAGCCAGCCCCGCCCTTCCACGCCCCCCCTCACCAGCCGCAGCCCAGGGGCCTGCCCGGTCTCCCCCGCGCCTGCCCGCGACCTCGAGGGACCCGGACACCAGAGCTTCGGTGCCCAGCCGCGCCTGCTCCCCCGGTATCCATCTCGCGGGGCCTGTTTCAATCCGGTCCGGCTGCGAGGGGACGGTGCGGCACTCCCCCCGCCCCCACTCGGGTTCGCCCCCGTGGATGATGCTCGGCAGGATTCGTCCCCACCGAGCGAGGTGCAGGCTACATCGCTGACCGCGGTCCCCAGCACCACCAGCGCCCCGGGCTCCCTGGCCGACTTTGGCCAGCCCCAGCCGCTCGGTGACGCTCGCGCCTGAGCTCACCGCACCTCCATCCCCTCGCGCGCGCACCCACCCACACGCCCGCAGCCCCCCCCCCCCGCGTGCTCGCCATGCCCTTCGCCGCCACGCACGCCCCCACCACCCCTCCACGCTTGACCGACAAGGGGACCCCCCATACGCGGTGGGGGTCCAGGCCCTGCCCCCCTTCCCCCTGCTGCGCGCATCATTGCGTTGCATGGGTCATACCTCCCTCCCTAAGCACCATGTGTCATGGCCGCGTGTGGCCTTTGCCCTCCCCAACCACTCCCCATGCCGAGCGACCACCCGTACACAGTGACCGAGCGGGGGGGGCCAACGGTGCCCGGGTGTGGCCCCCAGGACCCTGGGTGGGGATGCAAGGACCCTCGGCGGAGACCCAAGAACCCCTTGCTCTGAGTCGCCTGGTTGGAGGGTGGTGGGGCCCATCAGTGAGCGGTTTGGGCCCCCGCCACCCTCCTACCATCTGCCTCTACCCCGGCCCCTGCCCGACCCCAACCCATGCTGCTGCTTCGAGCCCGCGCTGCCCCTGTTGCGTTATACAGGCAGTGCGGGCCGCCAGGAGAGCAGAGGGGCCCCGGACTGCCCCGAGCGCCCCCCCCCCACCAAAACCAGCTAGCGCTAAAGGCCTGACGGTGCCTGGCAGGCTGTTGTGCAGGGGGGGCCGGGGGATCGGGCGCTTCGTACTTGCCCCCTACGCGGGTCTGTACCCACGGCACCGCGCACAGACACCTGTGGGGGGGAACCACCCAACACCCCACCACTAAGCTTAGGCCGCAGGAAGGAGGGAGTAGCCCTGGGCAGCGGCCTCACCCAGGCCGAGGGAAAGTGTCGACAACCAGGCTCATCCTGGCCCCCCACTTCCTCTCCATCGTCATCCCCCTTGGCCCTCCCGGCCCACAGGCTCGGCGGCGAGTAAATTCCTGGGGTAGAAACTTAAGAACTCCGGTGACGGAAAAACAGGTCGTGGTTTTGCACCTGGCCGACGTGGGGTGCCTCCGCTCCCGCGGGACCCCAGGGCACCCCGGCCATCTCAGCCGGGGATAACCCGCTGCCGGAACTCCGTAACGCCGCCCCAGGCTCTCCGGCCTCAGGTCCCGTGCAGTACCCCCTCGACATCCTCACCACTTCCTCGTAGTAGGAGCCCGGTAGCAGGGCACTCCCATCACCCCCGCCATGCACGCCTTACTTTTCGCCTCCCTGCCCAGCCGCGTCATACAACACGCCAACGGCTGGTCCCTCACAGTCCAAGGTAGGCGGGACGATGGGCAACCCTGGCACGCCCCTGCGGCCACATTCACCACCCTACCCTCCCACCGACTGCCCGTTCCAGGTGACTCTCAGCCCCGCGGAGATGAGCGCAGCCGCCAGCAATAAGCCCCCCGCTCCTCCCCCGGACAGTCTCCGAGGCACCACGGCCCCACAACGCCCTCGGCCCCCACGTCAGGCAGAGCAATCCGCGGCGCCATGTTCCCCAGCGCCCGCAGGCACAACTGACTGGCCCTGCCTGATACTCTCCCTGCCGCCAGCGCTCCGGACCTCCAAACCTTAGCTTGGGCGGCCTTCCTCGCCGCCCGGTACCCCCGCCCGCCCGACGCTTGCCGCGCCGGGGCGGACCTCCTCTGCAGCCTGGAGCCCTCTCCCCAGCCCTACGCCAAAGAGACTCTCCCTCGCACACCCGCCCCACCACCCGGTTCCGCCACGGGTATATGCCTCCACTCCGGCACTCTGCGGCGCCTGAACCTCGCGCGCTGCCACGAGTGCAAACGCTCTGCTGACCCCCTCTTTCTCCAGCACCCCCAAGCTGCCCCCCTCCCCCGGCCCCCCCCCCCGCGACCTTCCTGCACGCTGTCAAGACCACCTCTCGGCTACCCCCAACGCTCCTCACCTCCGCCCTCGAAACAGTGTGCGGATGGCTCGCCTCCCTCCCCCGCCAACGTCACGACCCCTCCTTCTGGATAACCCCGCCCCTGCACGTTGACGCCAATTGGACCGCCTAGTGGAACACCACCAACGTGCCGCCGGTCCCCTTCGCTTTGTCCCCAGCGTAGACTCGCTCGTCGGGCCCGGCCTCAGCGTGGACGCCCCACCCGGCACTTTTCGATGCCCCGCTTGTCGCCTCCTCAGCCTGCTCCGACTGTGGCCACCCCAGACCTCACTTCGCCCCCTACCGACCATTGGCCTCACTACTTCTGCACGTCCCCCCACAAGGCCCCGCCCATATGCACTCAGGACACCCCCGCCCGCTCTGTCGTGAGCTTCCAGGGCATGCTACTGCCCGGAGCGGTCCCTGTCTCGGCCATCCCTTGGACCACCCCCTGCGCCGCCCCTCAGGACCCCCTCCGCCAGCCGACCCCCGCCTCTGTCCTCTCCCTCCCCGACCACCGCGACCAGGCGTCAACCCCCCCCCGCAACACAGCCCCTCCCGCTCCCTCACGGACGTGGCTGCAATGGCCACCAACTGCCGCGAGTGCTCTCGCCGCGCAGGCCGCATCATCCTCCGTGGCAAGCAGGAGTTCTCCCTCATCGATTCCTGCCCTGGCCGGCCCACCCTCGTCACCGCCGATGTCCCACGGCACACCAGCACCACCTCCACCACCTGCCTGAAGATCGTAGGCATCCCCATCCGACCAGGCGCGCAAGGATAGCCGCAACCGCGAGGCCTGCTCTATACTCTAGCTCCGCTCCCTACACACCTTTGGCCTCTCCCCCCTCGACTATGTCACCTCGGGCGTCCTCATCCCCCCCCCCTCCCTCCGCCCCCACAAGACCGCCATCAACGACGCATACCGCCACGCCTTCCGCCTCCCCCCTTGGGCACACAAGACCTTCCTCCACCTACCCCTCCAGCAGGGTGGTCCCGGTGCCCCCCTCTTGGCATTCGCCCCCCTCAACCTCATCCGGACCTACCTTCGGGCCTCCTGGGGCACCAGCACCCTCACGCCGGCCGCAGTGGCGTCCCTGGTCCCCCTCCGCCGACCCACCCCCTGGCTCACTGAAGGGCCCGCCCTGGCACAGGCGCTCGCCCCCCTGGACGTCACCGTCCACCTCCTCCCCTCCCCCCACGTGCGCTCCGCACCAGAGCACCACACCGGCTCACTAACCCCCCTCCGTTCCCTTCCCTACGTCGTGGTCGCATGCGACGGAAGCCAAGAGGTTACCCGCCTCGGTGCCGGCTTCCTCCTCTGGCACCCCCACCACGGTACGATCGTCCACGGCTGGCTAGGCCTCCACGCCCTCGCGGGTCACTCCACAGACGCCGAGTTGATCGCCAAGATAGCCGCCATGTTTGCCCTCCTTGGCTGGTCCAGGCACGCCCTCTTCGCCTCTGACTCCACCGCCTCCCAACTGTGCGACCTCACCCGCGGCCCGCTCCCACCTCCGCCCTCTCCATCCCGTACCGAGCGGCCCTCCTCCCCGCCACCTTCCTGCATGCTCGAGGCCTGGCTGCCCGCGCAACACGACTCCGGCTCCGTCAGCCACCTCGCCACTCTCAACGCCAAAGCCAACGCCCTAGTCCGCTGCGGGCCCCACACCGCCTCCCCGGTGACCCTCCCCTGGTCCGCGCTCATCCGCGGCCGCATCATTGCGCTCCGTGATGGCGCAATCTTCCTGAGCCCCGCGCGCGCCGCAGAGGCAGCGTACGCGGCCACCACCGCGCGGACCCACACGCAGCACCTCCGGCCCCTGCCCCCAGGCTGGTCCTCCCACCTACTGCGCCTCGCGTATGAGCGTG
Source organism: Eutreptiella sp. 'Long Island Sound 2002' (assembly GCA_964036045.1). Lineage (NCBI taxonomy): Eukaryota > Euglenozoa > Euglenophyceae > Eutreptiales > Eutreptiaceae > Eutreptiella > Eutreptiella sp. 'Long Island Sound 2002'. Next base: position 60,489,638 of record OZ038384.1, on the reverse strand, counting down.
CCGAGGTCCCAGCGCTAGCCCTCCACGGCATCATGCACCTGCGGCTGCTGCGCTCCCAGGACCATCCCCCCGAGTACGGGGGAGTGACGTGCACCTTCTGTCACCGCCCCTACCTGGACACCAACGCCCACCTTCAGTACCACTGCCCCCCCTAGTACGCCCTGCAGTTGCTCCAGTCTTGCGCCTGTTCACGCATCCGCCGGTGCTGTCGGCCAGGGACGGACACTCCCTCCACCTCGTCTCCTCTTTTGAGCTCCGCACAGCCACCGCCGCTGTCTACCTCACCGACCAGCTCCCTGCCGCCCCACGACCTGGCCCCCCGACGCAGTCGGGGTTCAGTATGCTAGGCATGTGGCACTCCATCTCCCCCCAAGCCCCCCCCCCCTCTGCTACACAGCTCCGGTCGAGGAGGACTCCTCCGCGAGCTCCTTACCTCTCTCAGCACGACGCACGTGTTGCTGACGTCACTTCTTTTCCGGCCCCCCTTCCACGTCGCTGCCCCCCCCCACCCTCCCACCGCACGTCCCCACGCCGCCCTGCACCCAGCCCCCCACACTGCGCCACAGCATCGCCCTGGGATGGCTCCTCCGCCACTGCGCCACATGGCGCCTCAAGGTGGACTGCCAGCCCATGGTCCCATTCCCTCCGGCACCTCTTCAGGGCCGCAACCTACCCACGCCGTATTCACCCCCTCGTCGTGGGCCGCGGACATTCTTCCGCTCCTTGCCGCCACCCCCCCGGCAACGCATCCTGCTTGCCGCGAACCCCTCAGTGCTCAGTGAGGTCCTCATCGGGTATGCCGACGCCCTGCACATGCGCCCTCTGCTGCCAGACTTGCACGTCGCGTACGCCCCCGGCACCTCCGTGCCCCCCTCTGTGTGGGACTCTCAGTGAGGCCACCGGCCACCGGCCGTCCCGCACACAACGCACCGCGCCCGCCTCTGGCACCCAAGCCCGTTGGCGCCGCCTCCGCTTAGGCCGCCCGTAGCTACCCACGCGCCCGGCCCCTGCCTCGACCCCCGGGAAGCACATTCAGCTTGCCGCAGGTCCCACCGCCCACAGTGGGGCTCCTCTTCGGGCACGCCGACGCCCTTGCGCGTGCGCCCCCCACAGCCCGACCTGAGCATCGCACTTCCCCTCGGCATGCCCGCCGACCCCACAGTGTGGGGCACTCAGGGCCACCGCCGGCTGCCGGCTGGTCCGCCCACACAGCCCCGCGACCGCCACGGGCCCTGCACCCGCATGGCGCCGCGTCCGTCTCGGCCGCCCACCGCTACCCATGCACCCGGCCCAGGCATCGACCCCCCCGCCGGCCGTGGCGCGCGGCCTCCCGCACACGGAACACAGTGACGGGTACCAGAGAACAGTACCAGCACCATACACAACACGCCAGCAGCCGTATACCCGCTACAGTGCTCTTGTGCTCCCGGCAGTGCCCTCCCTCCCCGCTGACCAACGCGCGCGCGCCCGCACAACCGGGGACGAGGCGGCCAGACCACAACACATGCAGAGGTGACTAGAGGCCAGCAGTAAAATACTCCCCAGCCTCCCCTCGCCCCTGACAACGGCTAGACGCACGGGCCAGCGCCCCCAGCCGCGCCGCGGCCCCACACGTGGAACAGCCACCTCCGCATGATGTTCGGGCAAGGCGCGGTGTGACCGCGGACCCGGGCGTGCAATCCCCTCCCCAAGGTCACCGCATGGCCCTCCGCCCCCTCCCCAACCGGTTCGCACAGGTCGGGTCACCCTTCCCCCGCGAGACAGGGGAGGGCTCCAGGGTAACTCCCACAGGTGGCCCCTCCCTTCCCCACGCGACACGCCCCCCCCCCCCCTGATTACGGCGCCCCCCCCCCCCCCCCCCCGGTCGTCGTCGGCGTTCGCCCGGCCAGCGTAGCGCCGGCCGACTGCTCCCTTGCGCCCTGCCCAGGGAGAGCGTGTCTGGCAATTCCCCCCGGCGGCACGTGCTGGGTGCCTCAACAACAACAGCAACAACATACCAAAACATACCATACCATACCATACCATACCATACCATACCATACCATACCATACCATACCATACCATACCATACCATACCATACCAGACCATACCATACCATACCATACCATACCATATCATACCATACCATACCATACGATATAGCGGAAACCCCCCCCGGCGAATGCGAGCTTCTTCCTCGAAGGGGCCCACGAGCCCAGGGGACGCCACCGGGTTTTTTTGGCCAAGCCGGAGGAAGCTCCCACCGGCGAACCCCCTCCGCATGGGTGGGTGCACGCGACTACCACCAGCCCCCCCCCCCCTCACCCCCCCCAAAAAGGGACTCGGGCGCGGAGGGTTGGGGATATAGTCCCATGCCGCGCGGCCATGAATCGACATGGCCCTACACCGGGCATTACATGCCCGCCCCCCCCCCTTCGCTCAAGAGGGGCCCCCTTCGTCCCCCGGGCAGGGAGCAACCCCCCCCCCCCCCCTCAAGGAGCGGCCGCCCTCGGGGGCCCTCGCCCAGCCCCTTGGGAGCCTCTCAGGATTCGGCCCCGAGCCAGCACAGCCCTCCAGCCCCTCCCCCCCCCCCGGCCGCAGCCCTAGGGCCCGCCCGGTCTCCCTGCGGCAGTCACACGCGCGCACTTCAGATTGTCGCATAGTGCTGCGCATTACGTAATGTAGATAAATGAAAGACGCTCAGATATTGTGTGTTTGTATGTTACAATTATCGAGATATCATGATTGTTGTATTATCATGTTATTCAGGGACTATGAAAGGTCTTAGGACAAAATCAGAACTGCGTCCCTGATTTGAAGGATTGGTGTTGTGCTCTGGCCTGCTACACTTTTGTCCTTTCTGGGAAAATTTTCGAACATCGTTGAGATCGAGGTTGCGAAGAATTGTGGCCGCTGTGCAGAGATTTAAAGCAGCAGAGCAGGACGCGGACATCTGCATTTATGTCCGAAGTTCGGGAACAAATTTTTTCCCCCTTTCACCGCATATATGCACAGGGCAGTGCTACAACCCGCCGAAGAGGACAAGTTGAGGGTTAACGTTACCGAAGCAGCGGACGCGGCAGAATGCTCGACGGTGAACACCAGCGAAAGCTTCGCAACGTGCTGCAGGAGTTGGGGACAGAAGAGTCTTGGTATGCAACTTCCGTTCGTGAACGTGAATATCATGAAGGGGCCTTCCTGAGGATGTGTCAGGCTGTAGCGCTAGGCGACGCGTATGATCCAGCGCTGGATTTGGGTTTGCCGCCAGTGTTGGGTGGGCCAAGAACGTCAAGGCCCTGGGAAGAAAAGAGCTGCAGCGTTCGAGGACTTCGTGTGTTACGAGCGCTGGGTTGCGCTCAGAAAGCAGCGCTGACGAACGACGCTGGGTGCAGCGCTGACGAGCGTCAGCATCAGCACGAAGATGACAGCAAAAACCAGGCGGCGTCCACGAGAGAGTGCCCAAGTCGTCCCGAGGGTTTGGAGTTTGCGCAAACGCAGGCCGGCGCGCACGAAGCGACGCCGCTGGGGTCCACGAGTGGCGCCACGGAAGAGAGGCCGACGCGAGAGTCCACGAGTACCAGTGGGACAACACAACCGCAAACACGAGGACTTCGAATCCGAGGACGACGACGAAAGGAAAAGGCGTCGACTTGAAGGTGATATAACAAAATTTTCTAAAGGTTCTCCGTTGAATTTCTGGCATGTATGCACGGGAGTGCGCTCCTAGCGTTCGAGTGCTTGCGCTCACGCGTGTGTATGCACATCCACGGTGTTTGAGTGCGTGCGCTCTGCTGTGTGTGTGTGTACCAGTGTATTGAGGATCTTGGAAGTGGAGTTGTGACTGATCCATTAGATCAGGTGCGTGGGTCTCACTGAAACAGTAGTGAACGACACACACAGCGCAAGGGTTGCGTCAGGGTGTGTGTTTGTGTTCTGCATGGCAATATGCCATTACGGGTTTGCAGCACACCAGCACTGCATTATGTAATGTATCGGTGACCAAATAAAGAGGGTGGGCCACCCAAAGAATGGGCAGGGCCCTAATAAAGGTTACACCAGCTTGCTTCCTCCTCCTTGCCTATTTTTCAGGTTCATTCGAGAATCACAAGAGTTCAACAAGTCAACAAAGTCAAAATGACGTTGCCATGGTATGCCACCATTTTCTTTGGGTTCCACGCCTTTTTGCATTTGAGGCCAACCATTGTGACTTCTGCTCAGGAGTCCAATCAGCATCAATAAAGACAAATGAAGGATCCAGAGAACGAATCTCAGAAGTAATCTAACTCATATATGACTTCAGTGAATGGGCTTTGTATATTAGCATTAATGTCTGTTTGTTTGAAGACATTGCGTTGTGATGCACAGAGATTTGCATTTGTATGTGCAAGCACTTGCCTGGAGCCCCACTGAATTTTGTAAAATAGACTTCTGAGATTTTTCAGCATCGGATCCCAAAGACACCCAGTACAAGAAAACAGTGGAACTGGTGGGATACAAACATGCAACATGAAGAAAAAAAAAACATTTTTTTTGCATGAAAAGACAATATCAGTTTTGTTTTGGGTATCAAAGCTTTTGGGTGTGACTGCCACTCTTTTATATAACAAACAAATTGTGGCTCAGCCCAATGGTACAAGGGTATCATTGAGCTTGGGAGGGGAGTGCGGCAGTCACACGCGCGCACTTCAGATTGTCGCATAGTGCTGCGCATTACGTAATGTAGATAAATGAAAGACGCTCAGATATTGTGTGTTTGTATGTTACAATTATCGAGATATCATGATTGTTGTATTATCATGTTATTCAGGGACTATGAAAGGTCTTAGGACAAAATCAGAACTGCGTCCCTGATTTGAAGGATTGGTGTTGTGCTCTGGCCTGCTACACTCCCACGCGCCGGCCCACGCACTACCGGGACCCGGGCCTCGGATCCCCGGTGCCCAGCCCAGCCCGCCCCCCCGGTGTCCCTCCAGCCGGGCCCGTCCCGGTCCGGTTCGGCTGCGAGGGGACGGTGTGGCACTCCCCCCGCCTCCACCAGGATTCGCCCCCGTGAATGGTGCTCGGCGGGATTCGTCCTCGCCAAGCGGGGTGCGGGCCCCATCGCCGTCCGCAGCCCCCCCGTCACCAGCAGCGCCCCGGGCTCCCCGGCCGACTTTGGCCTGCCCCGGCCGCGCACCCGCTACGGACGGCCACACGGTGACGCTTGGCGGCCGAGCGCACCGACCCCCTTCCCCCCGAGCACGCGCACACACGCCCCTCCCAAGCCCCGCCCCCTCTCCCCGCACACGCCGCCCCTCCCTCCCGGTCCCCACCCTTCCTTTTCGCCTCACAGATGCAGCGAGAGAAGCAACCTCGCGCCGTGACGTCAAGACAACTACGGGCCCCCCACAGCCGGCGGGGGTAGCAGGCCTACTCTCTCACTCCTGCGCCCCCCCCCCCTCTCCCCCAGCACGCCAGGGCCGCACCAGCAGAGCTGTGCAGGCCCCACAGGCACCCCCGCACGCCAGGGCCGCACCAGCAGTGCTGTGCAGGCCCCACAGGAACCCCCGCACGCCAGGGCAGCACCAGCAGTGCTGTGCAGGCCCCACAGGAGACCCCGCACGCCAGGGCCGCACCAGCTGTGCTGTGCAGGCCCCACAGAAACCCCCGCACGCCAAGGCCGCACCAGCTGTGCTGTGCAGCCCCGTCAGGAACCCCTGCACGCCAGGGCCGCACCAGCTGTGCTGTGCAGGCCTTACAGGCACCCCTGCACGCCAGGGCCGCACCAGCAGTGCTGTGCAGGACCCACAGGAACCCCCGCACGCCAGGGCCGCACCAGCAGTGCTGTGCAGGCCCCACAGGAACCCCCGCACGCCAGGACCGCACCAGCAGTGCTGTGCCGGCCCCACAGAAACCCCCGCACGCCAGGGCCGCACCAGCTGTGCTTTGCAGGCCCCACCGGAAACGGGTAGCGCTCCCCCACGCCCGCGCTCGTGCGGTTCAGGGGCACGCAGGCAGATTGCCCCCTCCCCTGTCGTGGGGGAGCGGCGGCCGGAAGAAAGGGGAATCGGTGCCCCGCAGGTCCCCGAACAGGTGGTCCCACCATCCAGCCCCCCCCATCCCGCCACCGTCACGCACAGGTCGGGTCACCCTCCCCCCCGCAGCGGGGGAGGGCTCCAGGGTAACACACACAGGTGGCTCCTCCCTCCTCCGTGCGCGCGCACCCCCCCCCCTCCACACCACGGCGCCCCCCCCCCCCCCTCGGTCGTTGTCGGCACACGCCCGGCCAGCGTGACGCCAGCCGACTCCTCCCTTGCGCCCTGCCCAGGGAGAGCGTGTCTGGCGATTTCTCCCGCCGGCAACCGCTGGGTGCCCTCACAACAACAACAACAACAACATACCATACCATACCATACCATACCATACCATATCATACCATACCATACCATACGATATAGCGGAAAACCCCCCCGGCGAATTCGAGCTTCTTCCTCGAAGGGGCCCGCAAGTCCAGGGGACGCCGCCGGGTTTTTACAGCCAAACCGATCGAGGCTCCCACCAGCAATCCCCCCCGAACGAGGAAGGGTGCACACGACAACCGCCAAACCTCCCCCCCCCTCCAGACCTCCCCACAAAGGGACTCCGGCGCGGAGGGTTTGGGATATAGTCCCATGACGCGCGGCCATGAATTGACATGGCCCTACACCGGGCAATACACGCCCACCCCCCCTCCTCGCTCAAGAGGGGCCGCCGTCGTTGCCCGGGCAGGGAGCGACCCCTCTCCCCCCTCCCAAGGAACGGCCACCCTCAGGAACCCTCGCCCAGCCACCGAGGGCCTCTCGGGTTTCGCCCCCGAACCTGCCCGGCCCTTCCACGCCGCCCCTCACCCGCCGCAGCCCAGGGGCCCGCCTGGTCTCCCCCGCGCCGGCCCACAACTGCCAGGGACCCGGGCCCCAGAGCCCCGGTGCCCAGCCCCGCCCTCCGCCCCGGTATCCATCCGGCGGGGCCCGTCCCGGTCCGGTTCGGTCGCGAGGGGACCGTACAGCAACCCCCCCGCCTCCACCAGGGCTCGCCCTCGTGGATGGTGCTCGGCGGGATTCGTCCCCGCCGAGCGGGGTGCGGGCCCCACCGCTGACCGCGGCCCCCAGCACCACGAGCGCCCCGGGCTCCCCGGCCGACTTTTTTTGAGGCATGGCGGTCCCTCGCCCAAAGCATTGCATCAAAGCGGCCTAACCATGGGCAAAATGAGCGTTCATGGTGAGCCGAAGTTCTCCGAAGGACAGCCGCGGGTATTTACAAACCTAGTCAGGGTGAAAACACTGCATGAGTTGCACCATGGGCCTGAAAAGATTAAAATACTAGTGGAGGCCATTTCAGTGAAAGATGCAAAGGGATATATAGCCTATACCAAGGCAAAAGGAAGAATAACAAAAAAATTCTACATTGCAAATTGGACCAGTGGATTGAGCGAAGAGAAGTGAGCGAGTGCAGGGGCAAAGAGAAAAAGGGACTTGAACAATCTGGCTTGCCTGAAGTCAGTCTGGAGACCTGTAGCTGATCTGAGAATTACTAAAGTACAAAGCCCTTTTATCCTGCTCAAGTCTTGCGCTCTTGCCTTAATGGTCCTGAAAAATTAGAAAGGAAAAGTTCCAATTGATGGCGCAAACAAAAGAGACTCAATGGATCGGTAAGGTTTCCTGGTGCGCGTCCCCGCCGAGCGGGCTGCGGGCCCCACCGCTGACCGCGGCCCGCAGCACCACTAGCGCCCCGGGCTCCCCGGCCGACTTTGGCCAGCCCCTGCCGCTCCTCCTTCCCGGTCACCAACACGGTGACGCTCGCGGCTGAGCTCACGGCAACCCCACCCCCCAACGCGCGCGTCCAACCACCAGCCAACAGCCTGCCCCCGCGTGCGTACCAGACCCGTGCTGCCCCTCCAGTTGCCCTCACCTCCTTTCTCCGGTTACCGACACCACCGAGGTGAGGTATCGCAGCCGCCGAAGGGCGGACGCCTGGCTGACAAGGGGACCCCCCATACGCGGTGGGGGTCCAGGCCTTGCCCCCCCTTCCCCCTGCTGCCCCCCCTTCCCCCTGCTGCGTGCATCATGGCGTTGCAGGAGTCATACCTCCCTCCCCATGCACCATGTGTAATGGCCGCGAGTGGCCCTTGCCCTCCCGCCCACTCCTCCCTTGCCCTCGCCCCGCACACAGTGACCGGACGGGGGGGGGGGCGACAACCCCCTGGTGGGGCCCCCAGAACCCTGGGTGGGGACCCACGGACCCTGGACGGGGCCCCAAGAACCCCTTACATTGTGACCCCTGCGTGGAGGGTTGTGGAGCGCGCCGGCGAGCGGTCCAACCTGACTCGTCCCCCAGTTTCCCCCCTTCTCCCCCACCCTGGCTGCGGCGGCGCGGCCCGCACGTGCGGTTCAGGCCCCTCTCGCCCTTGTTTCGTTATACAGGCAGTGCTATCCGCCAGGAGTGCGAAGGGGCCCCGCACTGCCCCAAGCGCCCCCCCCCCCCCCACACCAGCTGGCGCTAAAGGCCTGGAGGCACCTGGCGGGCTGTTGTGCAGGGGGGGCGAGGCGACCGGGCGCTTCGTACCCGCCCCCAACGGGGGTCTGTACCCACTGCACCGGGCACAGACACCCGTTGCGGGGTACCACACCACCACGCACTGCCGGACCACGGCCGCAGGAAGGAGATAATAGCCCCAGGCAACGGCCTCCCCCAGGCCGAGGGAAGGTGCCGGCCGCCAGGCTAATCCTGGCCCCCTGCTTCCTCTTCATGGTCATCCCCCTTTGCCGTCCCGGCCCACAGTGCCCGCGGCGGGTAAGTTCCTGGGGTAGAAACCTAACAACTTCGGTGACGGAAAAACAGGTCGTGGTTTTGCACCCCGCCGACGTGGGGAGCCTCCGCTCCTGCGGGACCCCAGGGCACCCCGGCCATCAGAGCCGGGGATAAACCGCCGCCAGCGCCCCATGCCCCCGCCCGAGGCTCTCCGGCCTCAGTACGCGTGCAGTCTACATCCTCATCACTTCCTCGTAAAAGGATGCCGGTAGCAGGACTCACCAACCTCCGCGACACACCACCACTCTCCTTGGGCCCAGCTCTGGACCAACGTCTGCGGAGCACCCTCACCCCGCACCCCTGACACGCCGCAGCGGACCCCGCACGCCGGACAGCGCCGCCGCACCCCTCTCCTCGCCACACGCACCCCCCATCCATCGCCCCCGACCGTCACCATAGCGCGACGAACACCACGCCCAGCGACAGCCCCCACCCACGCCAGACCCCCAAGCCCTCCCCCCCCTTCTTACTTTGCGCCACTGCCGGTAGCACTGTTCGCTCTGCATGCCAGAGCCTACGGGCCTTGAGCGCTTGCCTTGGCTCTTTCCTAACCCCCTCCCACCCCCCCCGCCCCACGCTGCGCCCCTGCGCGGCCCCACGCTGCTGTGCCCCTGCGCAGCCCCACGCTGCGCCCCTACGCAGCCCCATACAACACCTTTGCGCAGCCCAACGCTGCTGCGCCAGTGTGCAGCCCCACACTGCGCCCAAGTTGCTGCGCCCCTGCGTAGCCCCAGGCTGCTGCGCGCCTGCGCAGCCCCCGGCTGCCGCGCCCCTGCGCAGCCCGGCGCTGCTGCGCCCCTACGCAGCCACGCGCCGCGCCCATACACGGCGCCATGCTGCGCCCCTGCGCAGCCCCACGCTGCGGCCCTGCGCAGCCTGGCGCCGGGCCCCTGCGCGGCCTCAGGCTGCTGCGCCCCTGCGCGGCCCCAGGCTGCTGCGCCCCTGCGCAGACCGATGCTGCTGCGTCCCTACGGAGCCCCATGCTGCTGCGCCCCTGCGCAGCCCCACGCTGCGCCTCAGCGCCGCCCCACGCTGCTGCACCCTTGCGCAGCCCCGCGGCGCGCCCATATGCGGCCCAATGCTGCGCCCCTGCGCAGCCCCACGCCGCGCCCCTGCGCAGCCTGGCGCCGCTCCCCTGCGCGGCCCCAGGCTGCTGCGCCCCTGCGCAGCCCCATGCTGCTGCGTCCCTATGGAGCCCCATCCTGCTGCGCCCCTGCGCAGCCCCACGCTGCGCCTCAGCTCAGCCCCACGCAGCTGCGCCCTTGCGCAGCCCCGCGGCGCGCCCATACACGGCCCCATGCTGCGCCCCTGTGCAGCCGGATGCTGCGCCCCTGCGCAGTGCCACGCTGCTACGCCCCTGTCCAGCTCAGCGCCGCGCCCATACGCGGTCCCATGCTGCGCCCCTGCGCAGCCCCACGCCCCCCCGCAGCCCCACGCAGCACCTCTGCGCAGCCCCGGGCCCGTGCACAGCCCCACGCTGCTCCCCTGCGCAGCCCCACGCTGCGACCCTGCGCAGCCCCAGGCTGCACCCTTGCGCAGCCCCGCGATGCGCCCCTGCGCAGCCCCACACTGTTGCGCCCCTGCGCAGCCCCACGCTGCAACCCCCGCGCAGCGCTGCACTGCGCCCCTGTACAGCCCCGAGCTGCGCCTTAGCGCAGCCCCATGCCGCTGCCCCCCTACGCAGCCCCCCACAACTGCGCCACCCCACGCAGCACATCTGCGCAGCCCCACGCTGCTACACCCCTGCGCAGGCCCACGCCGCTACGCGCCTACGCAGCCCCACCCTGCGCCCGTGCACAGCCCCATACAACACATTTGCGCAGCGTACAACCCGAGCGCAGCCCCACGCTGCGCCCCTGCGCAGCCCTCCGCGGTTGCGCCCCTACGCAGCCCCACGCTGCTGAGCACCTGCGCAGCCCCACGCTACGCTCCAGCGCAGCCCCACGCCTCTGCGCCCCTGCGCAGCCCCAGGTTGCTGCGCCCACGCTGCTACCCTTCTGCACAGCCCCAGGCCGCTGCACTCCTGCACAGCCCTCGCTGCTGCGCCCATGCGCAGCCTAATGCTACTGCGCCCCTGCGCAGCCCCACGCCGCTGCGCTGCTGCGCAGTCCCACGCTACTGCGCCCCTGCACAGCCCCACGCAGCTGCGCCCCTGCGCGGCCCCACGCTGGTGCGCCCCTGCACAGCCCCATACAACACCTTTGCGTAGCGTACAAACCAAGCGCAGCCCCACGCTGCGCCCCTGCGCAGCCCCCAGCTGCTGCGTCCCTATGCAGCCCCACGCCGCTGCGCCCCTGCGCAGCCCCACGCTGCGCTCCATCACAGCCCCGCGCTGCTGCGCCCGTGCGCAGCCCCGGGATGCTGCGCCCCTGTGCAGCCCCACGCTGCTGCGCCCCTGCGCAGCCCCAGGCAGCTGTGCCCATGCGCAGCCCCCGGCTGCTGCGCCCCTGCGCAACCCCATGCTGCTGCGCCCCTGCGCGGCCCCAGGCTACTGCGCCCTCGCGCAGCCCCACACTGCTGCGCCTCTGCGCGGCCCCGCGCCGCGCCCGTACGCGGCCCCACGCACCACCTCTGCGCACCCCCCCGCCCCTGCGCAGCCCGACGCTGCTCGGCCCCTGCGCAGCCCCACCCCCCTGCGCAGTCCAAGGCTGCTGTGCCCCTGCACGGCCCGAAGCTGCTGCGCCCATGCGCCGCCCCGCACTGCGCCCCTGCACGGCCCCATGCCGCGCCCCCGCGCAGCCCCACGCCGCGCCCCCGCGCAGCCCCACGCTGCGCCTCTGCACAGCCCCACGCTGCTGCGCCCCTACGCAGCCCAACGCTGCGCCTTTGTGCAGCCCCAGGCCCCTGCGCAGCTTCACGCTGCTGCGCCCCTGCACAGCCCCACGCTGCTGCGCCCCTACGCAGCCACGCACTGCGCCCTTGCACGGCCCCATGCCGCGCCCCCGCGCAGCCCCACGCTGCGCTTGTGCACAGCCCCACGCTGCTGCGCCCCTACGCAGCCCCACGCTGCGCCCCTGCGCAGCCCCACAGCCCTGCGCAGGCCCACGCTGCACCCCTGCCCAGCCCCACGCTGCGCCCCTGCGCAGCCCCACGCTGCTGCTCCCCGGTGCAGCCCCACAACCCTGGGCAGCCCTACGCTGCTGCGCCTCGGCGATGCCCCACACTACGCCCCTGCCCAGCCCCGCACTGCGCCCCTGCCCGGCCCCGCGCGGCTGCGCCCCTGCGCAGCGCCACGCAGCTGCGCCCCTGCGCCGCCCTGCGCTGCGCCCTTGCACAGCCCGACGCTGCTACGCCCCTGCGCCGCCCCACGCTGCGCTCCTGCGCAGCCCCACGCTGCTGCAACCCTGCACGGCCCCACGCTGCGCCCCTGCGCAGCCCCGCGCGGCGCCCCCGCGCGGCCCCATGCCGCGCCCATACGCGGCCTCACGCCGCACTCCAGCGCGGGGCCACGCTGCGCCCCTGCGCAGCTCCACGCTGAGCCCCTGCGCAGCCCCGCGCTGCGCCCCTACGCAGCCCCAAGCTGCGCCCCTGCGGAGCCCCACGCTGCTGCGCCCCTGCACGGCCCCATGCCGTGCCCCGGCGCAGCCCCACGCTGCTGCGCCCCTGCCCAGCCCCAGGCTACGCCAATGCGCAGCCCCGCGCCGCGCCCCTGCACGGCCCCATGCCCCGCCCATACGCGGCCCCACGCAGCACTCCTGCGCGGCCCCACACTGCGCCCCTGCGCAGCCCCACGCTCCGCCCCTGCCTAGCCCCACGCAGCGCCCCTGCGCAGCCCCATGCTACTGCGCCCCTGCGCAGCCCCACGTTGCGCCCCTGCGCTGCCCCGCGCTGCGCCCCTGTGCAGCCCCACGCGGGTGTGCCCCTGCGCAGTTCCACGCTACGCCCCTGCGCAGCCCCGTGCTGCACCCCTGCACGGCCCCATGCCGCTCCCGTACGCGGCCCCACGCTGCACTCCTGCGCAGCCCCACGGTGCGCCCCTGGGCAGCCCAATGCCGCGCAACTGCGCAGCCCCGCGCTGCGCCCCTGTGCAGCCCCACACTGCTGCGCCCCTGCATGCTGGGCCCCAATGCAGCCCCAGTCTGTGCGCCCACTCTGCCATGCGTTACAGCCCCTGCCCGCCCCGCCTTTCGCTTGCGCCGCCCCGTACCACGCCCCCGCCAAGCCACGCCGCTGCGCAATGCCGCACCACGCCCCGACGTGTCGCAGCGCTCCGCCCCTTGCCGCTGCACACTCCCCCGCGCTCTGTGCGCAGCAAGGCCGCCCCGAGGCAGTCTTGTCTCACCGAGCAGATGCCCCCAACGCCCTCAGTGCGCCCTGCGGCCGCGCACACAGTGCGCCCTCCGCGGCCACCTCCCCCTCCATGCCCATGCTGCAGGCGCTTTGCGTCAACCTTCCGCGCAGTCCCGGCCCTTGGCACGCGCCTGCTGCTCCCTCCCCGGCCCCGCACGCCAGGGCTGCACCAGCTGTGCTGTGCAGGCCCGACAAGATTCGAGAAGTGTCCCTCGGCGCCCGCTCTTGTGCGGTTTGGAAGCACGCGAGTGTTTCGCCCCCATGCCCTCTGGGCTTTACGCAGCCATTGCACCCTGAGCGGTCCCGGTGGCTGCTTTTGTAGTGTTGAGCCAGTGAGCCACCCTCTAGCCCTGCCCCACGGGGCTCTCCAACACAGCGGCAGGGTGTGCCCTGCGCGGGCCCACGCTGCGCCCCCTGCGCAGCCGCATGCTGCGCTGCATTGCGGACCCACGCCACGCCCCGACGCAGCAACGTGTGCGCCTCCGCGGCCCCGTATTACGCCCTTGCCCGGTCCCACACTGCGCCCCGGCGTAGCCACGTGCTGCGCGCCAGCGCAGCCCCGCGCGGCGGCCTTTCTGCAGCTGCTGCGCCCAAGCACAGGAATAGACCATACATAGTCCCCGCCCCCTCCACCCCCTTACTCCACCTCCGCACACGACGTAGCCCCCTCCCCAGTCACGGGGGGGCGGCAGCCCTAAGCAAGGGGAACCGGGGCCCCGCAGGTCCCCAGACAGGTGTTCCCTCCATCCCGCCCCCCATCCTGCCCCCGTTTTGCACAGGTGCACGCGTCGTCGGCCCACGGGGGGCCCACAGGTGGTCCCTGTCACAGCGACGCGCGCCCCCTCCCTCCCCAGACAGAAGGCAGACCCCCCCCCCCCATCTGTCGTCGTCCGCACAAGCCGGGCCAGCGTGACGCCGGCCGACTGCTCCTTGCGCCCTGCCCAGGGAGAGCCCGTCTGGCAATTTCTCCCGCCGGCACGTGCTGGGTCCCACAACAACAACAACAACAACAACATACCATACCATACCATGCCATCCCCCCCGGCGAATCCGAGGTTCTTTCTCGAAGGGGCCACGAGCCCAGGGGACGCAACCAGGTTTTTTTTTCGGCCAAGCCGCATGACGCTCCTACTGGCAACACCCCCCTGCCACATGGGTGGGTGCACACAACAACCGCCAGCCCCCATACCAACCCCCCTCGCCGAGAAGCTTCTCTCCACCATCTTACAACACCCTTTGTGGACACTCGGCAAAGTCTTTTGCATCCGTGGTTCCGATCTAGGGAAGGACAAAACTTTCAAAGTTGTACCTTCAAAAGCATACAAGCAGGCCACGCCGGACTTCAAACAAATTGACGTGTGGAAATCCCTCCTTACTAGCGAAGCCGCACGACAGTGCGGTATCCTAGGGGCCATTCCCAGAACACACCACGAATTTTACGTGTGCATGAACTATCACAACACCCCCCTGCTCCCCCAGCGAGACTCCCTCACTTCCATGAGCTACATGCTCTTCCAAGAGAATAACCTGGTCACGTATCGGGGCACTACGGGAGCCATGATCTCTTGGGGAGGATACTCCTCTTGGCGCTCCAAACACCCGGGACACAAAGTGGACCTCTCCGCCTCTCCCCGAAAAATGCACAAAGATTCCCCTCCCCCACCCTCCCCGGTGAAGGCATGCTTCAACCCCCTCCCTGAACCAGCTGATCCAGAACTGGTAGAAGTACACGCCCCGTCATCCACGCCGGACGTTGATGTAATGTTCGGGGTCTCCCTGCTTGGGAAAATTCGGCACATTTTCTTGTTCAGCGCCCCCATGGCTAAGGTGCGAGTCTACCGAGTGAAATACGCGCATTACGAGTCCACGCTCCTTGCAGAAGGCTTCACTGTGTCCCAGCTCGTCTTTCACCCCGAGTGCCCCGACACGGCCGCGCGTGACAACCTTTTGGCTCCCGCCAACCCCCTAGTTTCGGAAGCCCAGGATTTCCTATCACGAGTCATCGAGGCGGCGACTGCCTACGGCAGCGCGGAACAACTAAGTCTCGCGAGGGACCATTACTTGTCCACAAGCAAGCCTCTCTCCCTCACAGAAAAGATCGCAGAACTCCACCTCCAAACGGGGAAAGTTTTCGACCCCATCCCGGAAATAACAGGAGCCTTCATATCCAATGAATTTTTCTCAGAAGAAGAGGAAGCCCTGGTGATGTCCTACAGTGCAGATGAAAATCACCAGTGGCTGTCCGAGGGGCACCGCACAATGCTTCATTTCGGATTCAGGTACAATCCAGAATCAAAAGAAGTTGAACCTTTTGAACCGACCCCTCCTGAGTTTATCCAAGCGATTGGGCTACGGGCATTCTCTTCCTGCGCCCAGGTGCTGCCCTCCCCTGTCTTATGCCCCAATATGTGGTCAGTGGCTCAATACGAACCTGGCAGTGGCCTGAGGAGCCACGTAGACGTTTCTCAGCTAGGCCCTTATGTCCTGGATGGCTCCTTTGGGTCAGGTGCGGAAATGGTTTTCGAACCGCGTCCCCTCCCCGGATCCACCCTCTTTAAGAAAAGGCAGAAAGTCTTCCTACAACGCCGCAGCCTCCTCCTAATTTTTGGGGAAGCCCGCGACAAATGGAAACACCAAATCCCAGCTCGCGACTATGACACAGTGGTGAAGCGGCGCATTCCCCGAGACTCCAGGGTATCCCTTGTCTTCCGTCACACTGGTGTAGGAGCAGGCCTCCATACGACATCCTCAGAGCCCCCGGACCCAGAGCAACATGAGGCGAATTAAGGAACCTACACTCGGCGTCACCCTTCTGTGCACACGAGACGTGGTCTCCGCTTTAAGACCCCAGATACCCTCCATCACCATTATTGCATGTTCTCAGGCATGGCAAGGCCATCGCTCTACCACTCCCCTTGTACGTAACATGAATTCCTTAACCCCTGTGACCGCCAGGTATGCCCTGACCGGGCTGATCTGTGCTCACTGTGTACCAGACCACAGAATCCTGTGGTCCCCCTTGTGGGAAGCTCTGATGAGTCTACCGAATGCTACCCGTCCCCATATTCTTTCTGCCCCCCTTCCGCCCGTCAGTGCCACCGCAGTAGTAGTAACATGAGACGGTGTCAAGGGGTCCTCGCCCGCGTGGGCGTGCACGGTGCCTCCCTCACTGCCACCGTCTCTCGCATCGCGGAGATTCTCCCTGTGGAGCAAGCACACATCAATCCGAGAATATTGGTCCCACACACAATTGTCTCCACAGACCTGGCTATACACCCCTCTCTTTGCACTGCCTGTGATACGGCCTTACGCCACTCGCCCAAAGCATACGCACAAGCGCTACACTCTCGGATTTCTGCACTAGAACGGTGCGAACCCGACCCCTCAATACAGAATGAGGACCCTGCCCACATATCAACGCTTCTGACACCGGACTCCCCACTGAGTGCCCGCTATTCCTCCATTCGGACGCCCTCCTTCCCCCCTCCCCCCCAAGTGCACAAGCCCTTCAAACCTAAACGCTTGCGCCGCCCCCCCCCTTCTCTTCCCTCCGTCCCGGCCATCCGTGTCGTGTCCTTCAACACGGCAAAGAGCCAGAACACACCCGCGGCAATCTTGCACTTCCTAAACGAGGGATATGACATTATACTCCTTCAGGAGCTCAACTCTCCCCCTCTCCTCCCGCAGCGGTACGCCTTCGGCAATGACCGCGCTAAGGTCTTCTCAAATTTCTGCGGCCACAGACACGGGATGTCGGTCATTGCAGGCCCGCGCATCGGGAGATATACCAGCTGTGTCCCGCCCAGAGACAGCGACGGCCTTATCTGTGGTGCCAAAATATCCCTTCCGGAGGCAGCTCCCTTACACGTCTTCTCAGTTTACTCCCCCCCGGTGCGCACGGGGGCCCCAGCTCCGTACCGCGACACCATACAGCGAGTTCTTGCTTCTTTTTTCAACGATCATCCCAATCACATCCTGGGGGGTGATTTTAACTGCGTTCTGGATCCCGAACTTGACCAGCACAGCTTGGTCGATCTACATGAGTGGCAGTGGCTCACGGGGGAAGTGGAGTACCTCCCATCTAGGTTGGTGGACACTTTCAGGTCAGAGCACCCCTCCCTCAGGCAGTACACCCGCTACGCAAGCGACCGCTGGGACAGCGAAGCAAGGCTGGATTACATCTTTGCGTCCCCTCGCCTAGTGTCGCACTTTCCCCTTCTGGATGCGTCGGTCCTCACGGACTACACCATCTCTGACCACCACCCAGTGGTTGCGGTCTTCCAGTGCCCCTCCCCGATCCTTCTGTCTCAGCCCCCACTCCCCCCTTGCATTTTTCGGAAGCTTTCTAGTGACGAAAAGCAACAATTCTCCAACAGTATACGGCTCATCTCCGACTGGTGCCGGGACCTCCAGGACTCCCCCGCCAAGGCCCCATTAGAAGAGGTCATCGCCGCCACTGATTCTCTCCCTATGCAGGTTGGGTCTGCGTACCAGAAAATCACGCGTCCGAAGCCGCAGCGCAAGGACCAAGAGGGCTACGGCAAGCTCAGGAAATTATTACGCTCACCCCCGCCTCCTTCTTCCCCAGCATTTCCCGAGCACATTGCGGAAGTTCAGTCCGTGGTAAACACCCTACGGTCCTCGGATGAAACCAAAGCGAAGAGAAAGCTTCACAGTAGTCTAGTCCGAGGGGTCCAGATGAAAACCACAGTTGATCGCACCCTCTGCCCTAAAGACCTACAGCCTCTCGTAGTCAGAGATCCAGCCACCAAAGAGCTCCTGAGTGAACCGGCGGATGTAGCTAAAGTTTTCGGGGACACCCTGCTTCACCTTGGAGGGCATCCAGATTACGCCCCCCCCCAGGACTTCGTCGACGAGGTCCTGTCCCACTCCCCCACATGCCCTGTTTCTGCCAAGAACGACCACATACCTCCTGTGACCTGGCAGGAGTTCCAGAACCACTTAAAGCACAGTAAGCCATCAAAAGCCGGGGGGCCGGACAAAACAAACAACTACGTCCTGGCCCTCTGCCCGGAACCCATTCAACGTTTTTTCCACTCCATTTTAAACCGCTCCCTTCACTCGCCGCTGCCGCCGCACTGGCTATGCGCAAAAATATGTTTGCTTTATAAAAAAGGCGACCCTTTCTCCCCTTCAAACTACCGTCCTATTGCCCTCTTAAACTGTATTTACAAACTCTTGGCCACTTTTGCCTGCAAACACCTGCGCGATCAGGCTTTTGCACACGACATCCTTTCAGAAATCCAGCACGGTGGCCTTCCCGGCCACCAATGCGCTGATCATCTGTATCACCTCAAAGCCCTTTATGCAAAATCAAAGAAGAGCTACTCGCTGTTCATCGATTTCAATAAAGCCTTTAATTCAGTGCCTCATAGCACACTCTGGACCGTCCTCGAACGGGCAAATTTTTCTGCTTCCACAATTTCTCTCATAAAGCAACTATACTCCTTCCCTCAAGACAGCCCCATCATCAATGGCCGCACTCCCCACGCATACCTCCAAACCAGGGGCCTCCGACAAGGATGTCCCCTCTCCCCCCTACTCTTCATTCTCTATCTCAACTCCCTCTTCCACCATTTTTTTGCCACTGTGCCCCCCCCCCGGGCAATGCCCGCACTAGCCACCACGCCTACATCGACGACATCCTGATCCGAAGTGAGGACGTCAACTATGTCCAAAACAGCCTCAACTACTTCGATGGGAGAGCCAGGGACTGGGGACTGGACATGAATGTGTCTAAGACCGAAGTCCACGCCAATGGCACAGCCCCCAAAAAAGAGTTTCTGACGCCCAGGGGCTCGGAGTTCCACACGTACAACAAAAAAACGGTTCGCCCGCACACATGCTATAAATACCTGGGGGTTTATCTTTTTACTTGCCACCAGGCAAAGGGCCTGTTTCACATGCTCAAGGCGGAGATCCAGAGTTACTTTGCCCGGCTCTCTCCCTTGCCTCTTACACTTAGTGAGAAGGTCCGACTGACAAACTCTCAGCTGGTCCCAGGACTCGCCTACCGCTTAATCACCCACTCTCTTTCCCCCAACCAGCTCGGAAAGCTTCAAGCACTTATCTGGGCGGGAGTTGCGTCTCGCAGCATCACACGTCTAATCTGCCCAAAGACCGTTTCGCGGCTCGCCCAAAGGGAGGATTTGGAATGAAGTTCCTACCGCACAGCGTCCACGTTGCCACAGTGAACTATGGACTACGGGCCCTTTGCGGCCTTGCCCCAAAGTCAGTTGGCCCCCTGTACGTCCAGTCTTTACTTAGCTCGAACCAGAGGACTTCGGACCCGGTGCAATACTCTTTTATGGACTCCATCCATGCCCTTGGCATATCTTTCCACAGCATAGGCCCGTGGAGACCCACTGCTATTCGGGATCTAACGCCTGGTACCCAGCTAACTGTTAGGTTCAAGTCAGGACAGGCCACAGGAAGAGTGACCGAGGCCCCCTCCAAATGGGCCAACGTCTCCTTCCACGACGGGGTCTACTCGGTGGATACCCACACGTCCTACACCATGCACATGCCATGCCACGCCGTCATGGATTACTCCCGCCCCTCTCACTTCCAGCTAGTCCCTGAATTTTTGCGCCCTCAAGAGACCATCCCCGAGCCCCCAGCGCAACCGCACAACGCACACGCACTGGGAATCAGCCAACACGGCCATCTCTTCGCTCTGCAGGCACAACACTACCTAGAGAAGAAGTCTCTCGACGAGTGGGGATGCCACGATGCCGCGGAGGCACTAACCAGGCCGCCGACCCCCGGCCTACAGCGGGTGTGGCTATACTCCGATGGCTCCTCCGGTGAGTCCGGCCATGCGGCCGCCATCACGGCCTTTCTACCCGACGGTACAACCATGTCCTGCAGAGTCCTCTGCCTATCCTCACCGCATCCCTCTTCTCTGGGTTCAGAGTTCTGGGGGGCGGTAGCAGCCATTCGCTGGATCCACAGGGAACTTTCCCAATACGAAGTATGTTTGTTGATTGACAACGAACAGGTGGTGTCCACCCTCCAGAAATGCCAGGTCCGTAGGCCCAGCCCGTTCCAAGACGACACATGGACCGTCGCCGTACACAGCGCCCTACGTCTCATTACCAACCCCCTCCACATCATGTGGATCAAAGGTCACGCCAATTTTATTGGCAACGAAATCTGCGACCATTTTTCTAAATGGGCAGCTCACAGCCTGATTTTTACCCCGGACCTCCTCCCCCCCCCCCACTGGGCTCAGTGGCGGTACACCACCTGCCTGTCCTCCACAAGTTTAAGGTACGGCAATTCCGCCACCTATTGCCGCGGCATTCCCATAGCAACATAGCGGTCGGCCCGAGCTTCAGCCTGTACAACAAAACTTCCTGGTTTTCGTCCCTGTTTTTCAAACTGGCGTCCGGGTGCTACAATGTGCACGGGTACCAGTGGAGCAATATGCTCCACGACTACCACTGTTCCAGGTGCGGACACCACCATCCTTTCGACCCTGTATCATGCCTGGCCTTCTGCAAAGCGTTGGACCAGCACGTCCAGGCATACGTCTCCTCCTGGGGAACCCTTTTCAGCCCCATTGTCCTGCACTGGTGGCTCTCTGGACCCTCAAAAGCCGACCGCAGGAACTTCATGAGGACTCTGGTACCAAAGTCCCTATGGTCCTGCCTCTCCAAGCCGATCCCGGGCTCCACCCGCGCCGAGCACAGAGCCATGCTTGGCCTAGCCCTGGAGGAACGCGTAAAGCACCTGGACAAGGCTGTCCACCAAGCACATGATTGGCTGTGTTCGAATCCTCTCCCTTGGGACCCAATACTTTGGGCACACCCCTCCGACCCTCTCAACCCCTTCTCGGTTTCGCACGGTGCGTTCAGTACCTCCGTCCACATGCCCCCTCGGGCCCGCCCCGTATACCAGCACCCCCCACCTCTCCCTAAACACGCCTTAAAAAAACCGTCCAAGCCAGCGTCAGCCAAAGCACAACCAACCACGCGCCGCGCGCCGAAAAATTCCAAACGCCCATCCAGCCGCGCATCCGCACCACCCCCCCCCCCCCTCGGCCATTCCCCGCCCTCCTCAGCACTCACGCCCACGGCCACCACAAAAACGCCATCAGACCACAATCGGTTGGGCGCCCCCAAAGCGCGCCAAGACCGCTCTCCCCCTCCCACCCCCAAGCTCCAAGGCACGCTACCGTCAAACACGCCTACCTCTCCCCTCAAGGCCCACCCTTACTAGGTGCCCAGGTCCGTCTGCCCCTGCCCCCCCCCGCTCCAACGCCTCCCGGGACAGCCGGAATTTTTTCCGCCCATCCAGCGATTTTCTGTCTCCTCCTCTCGACCCCTTCAGCCCTCCGCCCCTTCCGGAACCCCCCCCCTTCCCCACAGGGTAAATCAGCGTTCATCTAACCTAACCATCAGAGCAGCCGTGTACATATCTTTATATGTTGATGTAAATACTTTCATTGGGCCCAGAACAAGTTGATGCGGTTAAGAACATTAAAAAAAACAACCGCCAGCCCCCCCCCCCCCACGATCCACCACAAAGGAACTCCGGCGCGGAGGGATGGGGATATAGTCCCATGCCGCGCGGCCGTGAATCGACATGGCCCTACACGGGGCAAGACACGCCCAGCCCCCCCCTCGCTCAAGAGGGGCCCCTGTCGTTCCCCGGGCAGGGAGGCACCCATCCCCACCCCCCCCCCCCAAGAAGCGGCCGCCCTCGGGAGCCCCAGCCCAGCCCTCGAGGGCCTTCCGGGGTTCGCCCCCGAGCCAGCCCGGCCCTTCTACGCCCTTCCTCACCAGCCACAGCCCAAGGGCCCGCCCCGTCTCCCCAGCGCCGGCCCACAACCTCCAGAGCCCCGCTGCCCAGCCCCGCCCACCCCCCCTGGTATCCATCCAGCGGGGCCCGTCCAGGTCCGATTCGGCCGCGAGGGGACAGTGCGGCACTCCCCCCGCCTCCACCCGCCCCCGTGAATGATGCTCGTCAGGCCTCGTCCCCGCCGAGCAGGGTGTGGGCCCCATCGCTGACCGCGGCCCCCAGCTCTGCGAGCGCCCCAGGCTCCCCGGGCTGACTTTGGCCAGCCCCAGCCCCTCCTCTGCCCCCGTCAGCTGCACGGTGACGCTCGCGGCTGAGCTCACCGCACCTGCACCCCCTCGCGCGCGCGCAATCCCTCACGCCCTCAGCCGTCCCCCCCGCGTGCTCGCCATGCCTCCGCCGCAACGCACGCGCCCACAGCCCCTCCATGCCCCCCACCTCCTTTCACAGGTAGCCAACACCACCGAGATAAGCTGCCGAAGCTGCCAATCGGAGGACGCCTTGCTGACAAGGGGACCCGGATAAAATATCACTTTCTGAGTGTCTTTTTTTTCGATTGACCCTCAGAAATTTATTGATGGATCCACCAGCAGTCCAGGCTGCTCGGTGACTAACGAAAATCCTGGGCTGTTCAAGTTCTGGGCTGATCCCGTGAAGCCCTGTATTACCATCAAAAGTTCCAAAGCCGCAATTTGGAGCCGAGGCAAGCGCAACAACCTTGCCGTCAATTTTATTTGCCTAGTGCAAAGCCGCATTTGTGAGCGCCGTCCTTTGCCTAGCTCCGCGACGCCGTTTTCTTGGCATTGTCGCAAGTTGGGCCCAAGGAACGTTCCGCAAAGGACAAGACAGAAAGCAAACAGCTAAAGTCCGTGAAAAATTTCATTGTTCGAACTCAGGCTAAAGTGGACGCCAAACTGACTCAAAGACGGCTTCTCTCTACGCTTTCGCCTGCCAAGCGCGAGAACGACCCATTTCACCCTTCACTCGACCTTTCCCCGTCCTGTGAGGAAGGCACGTCATCCAATGTCATTTCAGACAATGAACAACCCGAAGATGTCGCAAAGGAACTCTTCCCACCCGCCGAGACAACGGCTCACACCGCCAAAGGAAAAGGAGCCCAAGAACCACAACATCAAGTCCAAGCGCCCGCACCGCCAACCAACTCCGAGAAGGTGCAAGACTCCGTGCCTGAAGGCACACACGAGAACACCGAAGGAAGCCATCCATGTGATGCCGAAGAGTTGAAACAACAAGAAGAAAGTCGCGCAGACCAGTGTGGAGATTCGGCAATGAACAAGAACGCAGTTCTCAACGACGACGCAAGGAGAACCAATGAGGTTGAGCCCGACAACTCCCTCTTAACGCCACGTGAGGAGCACACGAAAAGGCCGAAGACGGGGAAGACCCTACTCCCGATGAAGCGGATGGTAATTCCGGAAACCCCTTCTTCAACCCTTCCCTTGCCCCGGATGGTGTCTTTGCAAAATTCTTGGTTAAACATAAAGGTGAGATCAACACACACAATCATCAAGCACTATGGGGAGAAAAGCATGCCCATGACACCTTAGGAGTTGATACAAATCAGCTCGTGTTGGAGAAACACCACAAGCAAATCACCTATGATCAAGTACACCCAACAATAGACCTTTGCGGGAGCGACGGGTGCACCTTTTTCCATGACATTGATTGCTCGGGCAACAATGCCTACTCCACATTTGGACATGACAATTTTAGGCACCTCAAAGACATCCTTCATCACCGTCCAAAATTCTACATGTTTCCACACCCACAAGATTACTACAACTCCAAATACAAATATGGCAACACGTGGACCGAGTGGGCCCATGCCATCAACGAAGCCTTGCAAGAAGCCTTTGATTCCGGTGTTGTGTACGAAGGCTCCTTCATTCTCCCTTGAATGGAAGACAACCTTTCGGCGGAGACCCTCTACATGAACCCCTTGAACCCCGGCATGATCTCCCTTGCCCCTTGGGTATGTGGAGTAGACCGGCTTTTGGATGCCAATACGTACAACCCCTCACCTAATCCCGATGGCTCCGTGCGGCTCAACTTGCTTGACTCTCCTCAATACCCATATTTTCACCTTCACCTCCCCAGCCGTCACAAACACCACGCACACGTCCGCTACGGCAACATCATGCACCCTCATACTTCCCTACAATGGGCTATAAATAAGGTAGACGGCACCGTCCAAGTGGCCGCGGTGCACACAACGCTACAATTCGAAGTTGCTTGGCATTTGCTCCCGAACTTCACTGTCTCTTCTCCAAAAGAGCTTTCCGAGAAATCCAAGCGGGAACGAGGAGAGTATAGGCGGCACCGTGGTAACGCCTGGGAATGTTTTGTCCTCGTCAACCGCCTTTTCCATTTCGAAAACAACCACATCTTGGTCAACTCCAAAAATTCTTTCTTTCCGGAGGAACGCATACAGCCTCTACAATCATCCTCCGAACATATGTTCCGCTTCGACTACACCATTCGAACTCCCCTCGTCGGGAAGCTTCTCTCCACCATCTTACAACACAATTTGTGGACGCTCGGCAAAGTCTTTTGCATCTGTGGTTCCGATCTAGGGAGGGACAAAACTTTCAAAGTTGTCCCCTGGAAAGCATACAAACAGGCCACGCCAGACTTCAAACAAATTGAATTGTGGAAATCCCTCCTTACTAGCGAAGCCGTGCGACGATGCGGTATCCTAGGGGCCATTCCCAGAACACACGACAAGTTTCACGTGTGCATGAACTATCACAACATCCCCTTGCTCCCCCAACGAGACTTCCTCACTTCCATGATTTACATGCTCTTCCAAGAGAATAACCTGGTCACATACCGGGGCACTACGGGAGCCATGATCTCTTGGGGAGGATACTCCTCTTGGCGCTCCAAACACCCGGGACACAAAATGGACCTCTCTGCCTCTCCCCGAAAAATGCACAAAGATTCCCCTCCCCCACCCTCCCCGGTGAAGGCTTGCTTCAACCCCCTCCCCGAACCTCCTGATCCGGAACTGGTAGAAGTTCACGCCCCGTCATCCAAGCCGGACGTTGATGTAATGTTCCGGGTCTCCCTGCTTCGGAAAATTCGGCCCATTTCCTTGTTCAGCGCCCCCATGGCTAAGGTGCGAGTCTACTGAGTGAAATATGTTCATCACGAATCCGCGCTCCTTGCAGAAGGCTTCACTGTGTCCAAACTCGTCTTTCACCCCGAATGCCCCGACACGGCGGCGCGTGACAACTTTTTGGCTCCCGCCAACCCCCTAGTTTCGGAAGCCCAGGATTTCCTATCAGGTGTCATCGAGGCGGCGACTGCCTACGGCAGCGCAGAACAACTAGGTCTCGCGAGGGACCACTACTTGTCCACAAGCAAGCCCCTCTCCCTCACAGAAAAGATCGCACAGCTCCACCTCCAAACGGGGAAATTGTTTGACCCCATCCCGGAAATAACAGGAGCCTTCATATCCAATGAATTTTTCTCAGAAGAAGAAGAAGCCCTGGTGATGTCCTTCAGTGCAGATGAAGATAACCAGTGGCTGTCCGAGGGGCACCGCACAATGCTTCATTTCGGATTCAGGTACAATCCAGAATCAGAAGAAGTTGAACCTTTTGAACCGACCCCTCCTGAGTTTTTTCAAGCGATTGGGCTACGGGCATTCTCTGCCTGCGCCCAGGTCCTGCCTTCCTCTCTCTTATGCCCTAATATGTGGTCAGTGGCTCGATACGAGCCTGGCAGTGGCCTGAGGAGCCAACGCCGTTTTCTTGGCATTGTCGCAAGGGGGTCCCAAGGAACGTTCCGCAAACGACAACACAGAAAGCAAACAGCTAAAGTCCGTGAAAAATTACATTGTTCGAACTCAGGCTAAAGTGGACGCCAAACTGACTCAAAGACGGCTTCTCTCTACGCTTTCGCCCTCCAAGCGCGAGAACGACCCATTTCACCCTTCACTCGACCTTTCCCCATCACGTGAGGAAGGCACGTCATCCAATGTCATTTCAGACGATGAACAACCCGAAGATGTCGCAAAGGAACTCTTCCCACTCGCCGAGACAACGGCTCACACCGCCAAAGGAAAAGGAGCCCAAGAACCACAACATCAAGTCCAAGCGCCCGCACCGCCAACCAACTCCGAGAAGGTGCAAGACTCCGTGCCTGAAGGCACACACGAGAACACCGAAGGAAGCCATCCATGTGATGCCGAAGAGTTGAAACAACAAGAAGAAAGTCGCGCAGACCAGTGTGGAGATTTGGCAATGAACAAGAACGCAGTTCTCAACGACGACGCAAGGAGAACCAATGAGGTTGAGCCCGACAACTCCCTCTTAACGCCACGTGAGGAGCAATCTACGCCAAGCGCTATTCCGTCTCCTGAAGGAACACACGAAAAGGCCGAAGACGGGGAAGACCCTACTCCCGATGAAGCGGATGGTAATGCCGGAAACCCCTTCTTCAACCCTTCCCTTGCCCCGGATGGTGTCTTGGCGAAATTCTTGGTTAAACATAAAGGTGAGATCAACACACACGATCAACAAGCACAATGGGGAGAAACGCATGCCCATGACACCTTAGGAATTGATACAAATCAGCTCGTGTTGGGGAAACACCACAAGCAAATCACCTATGATCAAGTACACCCAACAATAGACCTTTGCGGGAGCGACGGGTGCACCTTTTTCCATGACATTGATTGCTCCGGCAACAATGCCTACTCCACATTTGGACATGACAATCTTAGGTACCTCAAAGACATCCTTCATCACCACCCAAAATTCTACATGTTTCCACACCCACAAGATTACTACAACTCCAAATACAAATACGGCAACACGTGGACCGAGTGGGCCCATGCCATCAACGAAGCCTTGCAAGAAGCCTTTGATTCCGGTGTTGTGTACGAAGGCTCCTTCATTCTCCCTTGAATGGAAGACAACCTTTCGGCGGAGACCCTCTACATGAACCCCTTGAACCCCGGCATGATCTCCCTTGCCCCTTGGGTATGTGGAGTAGACCGGCTTTTGGATGCCAATACGTACAACCCCTCAACTAATCCCGATGTCTCCGTGCGGCTCAACTTGCTTGACTCTCCTCAATACCCATATTTTCACCTTCACCTCCCCAGCCGCCACAAACACCACGCACACGTCCGCTACGGCAACATCATGCACCCTCATACTTCCCTACAATGGGCTAAAAATAAGGTAGACGGCACCGTCCAAGTGGCCGCGGTGCACACAACGCTACAATTCGAAGTTGCACGGCATTTGCTCCCGAACTTCACTGTCTCTTCTCCAAAAGAGCTTTCCGAAAAATCCAAGCGGGAACGAGGAGAGTATAGGCGGCGCCGTGGTAACGCCTGGGAATTTTTTGTCCTCGTCAACCGCCTTTTCCATTTCGAAAACAACCACATCTTGGTCAACTCGAAAAATTCTTTCTTTCCGGAGGAACGCATACAGCCTCTACAATCATCCTCCGAACATATGTTCCGCTTCGACTACACCATTCGAACTCTTCTCGTCGGGAAGCTTCTCTCCACCATCTTACAACACCCTTTGTGGACGCTCGGCAAAGTCTTTTGCATCTGTGGTTCCGATCTAGGGAGGGACAAAACTTTCAAAGTTGTCCCTTCGAAAGCATACAAACAGGCCACGCCAGACTTCAAACAAATTGACGTGTGGAATTCCCTCCTTACTAGCGAAGCCGTGCGACGATGCGGTATCCTAGGGGCCATTCCCAGAACACACCACAAGTTTCACGTGTGCAAGAACTATCAGAACATCCCCTTGCTCCCCCAACGAGACTCCCTCACTTCCATGAATTACATGCTCTCCCAGGAGAATAACCTGGTCACGTATCGGGGCACTACGGGAGCCATGATCTCTTGGGGAGGATACTCCTCTTGGCGCTCCAAACACCCGGGACACAAAATGGACCTCTCTGCCTCTCCCCGAAATGTGCACAAAGATGCCCCTCCCCCACCCTCCCCAGTGAAGGCTTGCTTCAACCCCCTCCCCGAACCTCCTGATCCGGAACTGGTAGAAGTTCACGCCCCGTCATCCAAGCCGGACGTTGATGTAATGTTCCGGGTCTCCCTGCTTGGGAAAATTCGGCACATTTCCTTGTTCAGCGCCCCCATGGCTAAGGTGCCAGTCTACTGAGTGAAATATGTTCATCACGAATCCGCGCTCCTTGCAGAAGGCTTCACTGTGTCCCAACTCGTCTTTCACCCCGAATGCCCCGACACGGCGGCGCGTGACAACCTTTTGGCTCCCGCCAACCCCCTAGTTTCGGAAGCCCAGGATTTCCTATCACGTGTCATCGAGGCGGCGACTGCCTACGGCAGCGCAGAACAACTAGGGCTCGGGAGGGACCATTACTTGTCCACAAGCAAGCCCCCCTCCCTCACAGAAAAGATCGCACAGCTCCACCTCCAAACGGGGAAATTTTTTGACCGCATCCCGGAAACAACAGGAGCCTTCATATCCAATGAATTTTTCTCAGAAGAAGAAGAAGCCCTGGTGATGTCCTTCAGTGCAGATGAAGATCACCAGTGGCTGTCCGAGGGGCACCGCACAATGCTTCATTTCGGATTCAGGTACAATCCAGAATCAAAAGAAGTTGAACCTTTTGAACCGACCCCTCCTGAGTTTTTTCAAGCGATTGGGCTACGGGCATTCTCTGCCTGCGCCCAGGTCCTGCCTTCCTCTCTCTTATGCCCCAATATGTGGTCAGTGGCTCGATACGAGCCTGGCAGTGGCCTGAGGAGACACGTAGACGTCCCTCAGCTAGGCCCTTATGTCCTGGATGGCTCCTTTGGGTCAGGTGCGGAAATGGTTTTCGAACCGCGTCCCCTCCCCGGATCAACCCCCTTTAAGAGAAGGCAAAAAGTCTTCCTACAGCGCGCAGCCTCCTCCTAATTTCTGGGGAAGCCCGCGACAAGTGGAAGCACCAAATCCCAGCTATCGACTCTGACACAGTGGAGAAGCGGCGCATTCCCCGAGACTCCAGAATATCCCTTGTCTTCCGTCACACTGGTGTAGGAACGGACCTCCATACGACATCCTCAGAGCCCCCTGACCCAGGGCAACATGAGACGAATTAATGAACCTACACTCGGCGTCACCCTTCTGTGCACACGAGACGTGGTCTTCGCTTTAAGACCCCGAATACCCTCCATCACCATTAGTGCATGTTCTCAGGCATGGCAAGGCCATCGCTCTACCACTCCCCCTGTGCGTAACATGAATTCCTTAACCCCTGTGACCGCCAGGTATGCCCTGACCGGGCTAATCTGTGCTCACTGTGTACCAGACCACAAAGTCCTGTGGTTCCCCTTGTGGGAAGCTCTGATGAGTCTACCAAATGCTACCCGTCCCCATATTCTTTCTGCCCCCCTCCCACCCGTCAGTGCCACCGCAGGAGAAGTAACATGAGACGGTGTCAAGAGGTCCTCGCCCGCGTGGGCGTGCACGGTGCCTCCCTCACCGCCACCGTCTCTCACATCGCGGAGATTCTCCCTGTGGAGCAAGCACACATCAACCCGAGAATAATGGTCCCAGACACAAGTGTCTCTACAGACCTGGCTATACACCCCTCTCTTCGCACTGCCTGTGACACTGCCCTACACCACTCGCCTGAAGCATACGCACAAGCGTTAGAACAGTGTGACCCCGACCCCTCAATACAGAATGAGGACCCTGCCCACATACCAACGCTTCTGACACCAGACTCCCCACTGAGTGCCCGCTATTCCTCCATTCGGACACCCTCCTTCCCCCCTCCCCCCCAAGTGCACAAACCCTTCAAGCCTAAACGCTTGCGCCGCCCCCCCCCTTCTCTTCCCTCTGTCCTGGCCATCCGTGTCGTGTCCTCCAACACGGCAAAGAGCCAGAACACGCCCGCGTCAATTTTGCATTTCCTAAACGAGAGATATGACATTATACTCCTTCAGGATCTAAACTCTCCCCCTCTCCTTCCACAGCGGTACCCCTTCGGCAATGACCGCGCTAAAGTCTTCTCAAATGTCTGCGGCCACAAACACTGGGCGTCGGTCATTGCAGGCCCGCGCATCGCGAGATATACCAGCTGTGTCCCGCCCAGAGACAGCGACGGCCTTATCTGTGGTGCCAAAATATCCCTTCCGGACGCAACTCCCCTGCACGTCATCTCAGTTTACTCCCCCCCGGTGCGCACGGGGGCCCCAGCTCCGTACCGTGACACCATACAGCGAGTTCCTGCTTCTTATTTCAACGATCATCCCAATCACATCCTGGGGGGTGATTTTAACTGCGTTCTGGATCCCGAACTTGACCAGCACAGCTTGGTTGATCTACATGAGTGGCACTGGCTCACGGGGGAGGTGGAATACCTCCCATCTAGGTTGGTGGACACTTTCAGGTCAGAGCACCCCTCCCTCAGGCAGTATACCCGCTACGCAAGCGACCGCTGGGACGGCGAAGAAAGGCGGGATTACATCTTTGCGTCCCCTCGCCTTGTGTCGCACTTTCCCCTTCTGGATGCGTCGGTCCGAACGGACTACACCATCTCTGACCACCACCCAGTGGTTGCAGTCTTCCAGTGCCCCTCCCCGATCCTTCTGTCTCAGCCCCCACTCCCCCCTTGCATTTTTCGGAAGCTTTCAAGTGACGAAAAGCAACAATTCTCCAACAGCGTACGGCTCATCTCCGACTGGTGCCGGGACCTCCAGGACGCCCCTGCCAGGGCCCCATTGGAGGAGATCATCGCCACCACTGATTCTCTCCTTATGCAGGTTGGGTCTGCGTACCACAAAATCACGCGTCCCAAACCGCAGCGCAAGGACCAAGAGGGCTACGGGAAGCTCAGGAATATATTACACTCACCCCCGCCTCCTTCTTCCCGGGCATTTCTCGAGCACATTGCGCAAGTTCAGTCCGTGGTAAACACCTTACGGTCCTCGAACGAAACCAAAGCGAAGAGAAAGCTTCACAGTAGTCTGTTCCGGGGGCGCCAGATGAAAAGCACTGTTGCTCGCACCCTCTGCCCTAAAGACCTGGAGCCTCTCGTAGTCAGAGATTGAGCTACCAAAGAGGTCCTGAGTGACCCGGCAGATGTAGCTAAAATTTTCGGGGACACCCTGCTTCATCTTGGAGGGCATCCAGATTACGCCCCCCCCTAGGAATTCGTCGAAGAGGTCCTGTCCCACTCGCCCACATGCCCCGTTTCTGCCAAGAACGACCACATACCTCCTGTGACCTGGCAGGAGTTCCAGAACCACTTAAAACACAGTAAGCCATCAAAAGCTGGGGGACCGGACAAAACAAACAACTACATCCTGGCCCTCTGTCCGGAACCCATTCAACGTTTTTTCCACTCCATTTTAAACCGCCTCCTCCATTCACCGCTGCCGCCGCACTGGCTATGCGCGAAAATATGTTTACTTTATAAAAAAAGCGACCCTTTCCTCCCCCTCAAACTACCGTCCTATTGCCCTCTCAAACTGTATTTACAAACTCTTGGCCACTTTTGCCTGCAAATACCTGCGCGCTCAGGCTTTTGCACACGACATCCTTTCAGAAATCAAGCACAGTGGCCTTCCCGGCCACCAATGCGCTGATCATCTGTATCATCTCAAAGCCCTTTATGCGAAATCAAAGAAGAGCTACTCACTGTTCATCGATTTCAATAAAGCCTTTAATTCAGTGCCTCATGGCACACTCTGGACCGCCCTTGAACGGGCAAATTTTTCTACTTCCGCAATTTCTCTCATAAAGCAACTATACTCCTTCCCTCAAGACAGCCCCATCATCAATGGCCGCACTCCCCACGCTCACATCCAAACCAGGGGCCTCCGACAAGGATGTCCCCTCCCCCCCCTACTTTTCATTCTCTATCTCAACTCCCTCTTCCACCATTTGTTTGCCACTGTCCCCCCCCCCCCCCCCGGGCAAATGCCCGCACTAGCCACAACACTTACATCGACGACATCCTGATCAGAAGTGAGGACGTCATCTACATCCAAAACAGTCTCAACTACTTCGATGGGCCAGCCAGGGACTGGGGTCTGGACATGAATGTGTCTAAGACCGAAGTCCACGCCAATGACACAGCCCCCCAACAAGAGTTTCTGACACCCAGGGGCTCGGATGTCCTCACGTACAACAAAAAAACGGGTCGCCCGCACACATGCAATAAATACCTGGGGCTTTATCGTTTTACTTGCCACCAAGCAAAGGGCCTGTTTCACATGCTCAAGGCGGAGATCCAGAGTTACTTTGCCCGGCTCTCTCCCTTGCCTCTTACACTTAGTGAGAAGGTCCGCCTGACGAACTCTCAGCTGGTCCCGGCACTCGCCTACCGCTTAATCCTCCACTCTCTTTCCCCCAACCAGCTCGAAGACCTTCAGTCACTCATCTGGGCGGGAGTTGCGTCCTGAAGCATCACACGTCTAGTCTCCCCCAGAGACCGTTTCGCGGCTCGCCGAAAGGGAGGGTTGGGAATGAAATTTCTACCGCACAGCGTCCACGTTGCCACCGTGAACTGTGGATTACGTGCCCTTTGCGGCCTTGCCCCAAAGCCAGTTGGCCCCCTGTACGTCCAGTCTTTACTCAGCTCGAGCCAGAGGGCCTCGGACCCGGTGTAAAACTCTTTTATGGACTCCATCCATGCCCTAGGCATATCTTTCCACAGCATAGGCCCGTGGAGACCCACTGCTATTCGGGATCTAACGCGTGGCACCCAGCTAACCGTTAGGTTCAAATCAGGACAGGCCACAGGAAGAGTGACCGAGGCCACCTCCAAATGGGCCAACGTCTCGTTCCACGACGGGGTCTACTCGGTGGATACCCACACGTCCTACACCATGCACATGCCATGCCACGCTGTCATGGATTACTCCAACCCCTCTCACTTCCAGCTAGTCGCTGAATTTTTGCGCCCTCACGAGACCATCCCCGAACCCCCAGCGCCACCGCACAACGCACACGCACTGGGAATCAGCCAACACGGCCATCTCTTCGCTCTGCAGGCACAACACTACCTAGAGAAGAAGTCTCTCAACGAGTGGGGATGCCACGACGCCGCGAAGGCACTAACCAGGGCGCCGACCCCCGGCCTACAGCAGGTGTGGCTATATTCCGATGGCTCCTCCGCTGAGTCCAGCCATGCGGCCGCCGTTACAGATTTTCTACCCGACGGTACAACCAGAGTCCTGTGCCTATCCTCACCGCATCCCTCTTCTCTGGGTTCGGAGTTCTGGGGGGCGGTAGCAGCCATTCGCTGGATCCACAGGGAGCTTTCCCAATACGAAGTATATTTGTTGATTGACAACGAACAGGTGGTGTCCACCCTCCAGAAATGCCAAGTCCGTAGGCCCAGCCCGTTCCAAGACGACACATGGACCGTCGCTGTACACAGCGCCCTACTTCTCATCACCAACCCCCTCCACATCATGTGGATTGAAGCTCACGCCAATTTTATTGGCAACGAAATCTGCGACCATTTCTCTAAATGGGCAGCTCACAGTCTGATTTTTACCCCAGACCTCCTCCCCCCCCCGGACTGGGTTCAGTGGCGGTACACCACCTGCCTGTCCTCCACAAGTTTAAGGTGCAGCAATTCCGCCACATATTGCCGCAGCATTCCCATAACAACATAGCGGTCGGCCCCAGCTTCAGCCTGTACAATAAAGCTTCCTGGTTTTCGTCCCTGTTTTTCAGACTGGCGTCCGGGTGCTACAATGTGCACGGGTACCAGTGGAGCAATATGCTTCACGACTACCACTGTTCCAGGTGCGGACAGCACCATCCCTTCGACCCTCTATCCTGCCTGGCCTTCTGCAAAGCGTTGGACCAGCACGTCCAGGCATACGTCTTCTCCTGGGGACCCCCTTTCAGCCCCATTGTCCTGCACTGGTGGCTTTCTGGACCCTCAAAGGCTGACTGCAGGAACTTCATGAGAACTCTGGTACCTAACTCCCTATGGTCCTGCCTCTCCCAGCCAATCCCGGGCTCCACTCACAGGGCCATGCTTGGCCTAGCCCTGGAGGAACGCGTAAAGCACCTGGACAAAGCTGTCAACTAAGCACATGACTGGCTGTGTTCGAATCCTCTCCCTTGGTACCCAATACTTTGGGTGCACCCCTCCGACCCTCTCAACCCCTTCTCGGTTTCGCACGGTGCGTTCAGTACCTCCGTCCACATGCCCCCTCAGACCCGCCCCATATACCAGCACCCCCCACCTCTCCCCAAACACGCCTTAGAAAAACCGTCCAAGCCAGCGTCAGCCAAAGCACAACCAGCCACCCGCCGCGCGCCAAAAAACTGCAAACGCCCGTCCAGCCGCGCATCCGCACCACGCCCCCCCCCCCCTCGGCCCTTCCCCGCCCTCCTCAGCACTCACGCCCACGGCCACCACAAAAACGCCATCAGACCACAATCGGTTGGGCGCCCCCAAAGCGCGCCAAGACCGCTCTGCCCCTCCCACCCCCACGCTCCAAGGCACGCTACCGTCAAACACGCCTACCTCCCCCCTCTAGGCCCACCGCTACTAGGTGCCCAGGTCCGTCTGCCCCTGCCCCCCCCCACCCCAACGCCTCCCCGAGACATCCCAAATTTTTTCCGCCAATCCAGCGACCTTCTGTCTCCTCCTCTCGACCCCTTCAGCCCTCTGCCCCTTCCTGAACCCCCCCCCTCCCCCACAGGGTAAATCAGCGTTCATCTAACGTAACCATCAGAGCAACCGTGTACATTTCTTAATATGTTGTTGTAAAAACTTTCATTGGGGGACGTCAGCCCCAGAACAAGTTGATGCGGCTAAGAACATTCAAAAAAAGGGGACCCGCATACGCGTTGGGGGTCAAGGCCTTGCCCCCCTTCCCCCTGCTGCGCGCATCATGGAGTCGCATGAGTCATGCCTCCCTCCTTATGCACCATGTGTCATGGCCGCGTGTGGCCTTTGCCCTCCCCTACCACTCCCCATGCCCAGCGACAACCCGTACATAGTGACAGAACGGGGGGGGGCCAGCGACCCCTGGGTGGGGTCTGCAGAACCCTGGGTGGGGACCCAAGGACCCTGGGCGGGGACTCAAGAACCCCTCGCTCCGTGTCGCCTACTTGGAGGCTGGTGGGGCCCGCCGGTGAACAGTTCGAGCCCACGCCACCCTCCTACCACCTACCTCGACCCCGGTCCCCCCACCCCACCCCCACCCCTGCTAAGGCGGCGCGGCCCGCACGTGCGGTTCGAGCCCGCGTTGCCCCTGCTGCTTTCTACAGGCAGTGCGGGATCCCACACCTGCTAGCGTTAAAGGTCTGACGGCGCCTGGCAGGCTGTTGTGCAGGGGGGGCGGGCAACCGGGCGCTTTGTACCCGCCCCCAACGGGGGTCTGTACCCACGGCGCCGGGCACAAACACCCGCTGGGGGGAACCACCCAACCCCCCACCACCACGCTCAGGCCACAGGAAGGAGGGAGTAGCCCAAGGCAGCGGCTTTGACCAGGCAGAGGGAAGGTAGAGACCGCCAGGCTCATTCTGACCCCCCACTTCCTCTTCATCGTCATCCCCCTTGGCCGTCCCAGCCCACACTCCCCGCGGCGGGTGAGTTGCTGGGGTGGAAACCTAAGAACTTCGTTGACGGAAAAGCAGGTCGTGGTTTTGCACCCCTCCGATGTGCAGTGCCTCGCCCCCACGGGACCCCACGGCACCCCGGTCATCCCAGCCGGGGATGACTTGCCGCCAGCGCCCCGTAACCCTGCTCCAGGCTCTCCGGCCTCAGTTCCCGTGCAGTACCTTCTCGACATCCCCACCACTCCCTCGTAGTAGGAGACCGGTAGCAGGACACCCCCCCCACGGCCCCCACGGCCACATAGTTCCTTCTGAGAGCCCGCTTTGGGCCTACTACCGGTTTGATTGGGAACTCCCGTCCCGCTTTGCCAACGAGCTCATGTTTAAAGTCCGCGAGTGCGCCAAATTCCTTACCAGAGAACTACTTGCAATGGACATGCACGCTTTGCCGACTACCGAAGTGTATCGTTCCGTGATTGCTAGGGATCGGAAAAAAAGAAAGGAAGACCTACAAGGCCCCGAAATGCTCACCATGGTGATCGTCAACCTACCCGGAGGACGGGGTGCCTCACCGCCCTTAGGAGCGATGTTTTGGTGTAAAGATTCCCTTGTCGTGGCGATTGACACCACTCACGCGCCGCGCGACGTTATGAAAACCGCGGTCCAAACGTTAGCCATCTGCTTCATCCACTCATGCGGCAGTGTTCTCTTTCATGGCATAGATGGTCAATTGGTGCGATTTTTGTCAAGATCCGACAGCAACACAAGGTCCGCGCCTTCGGGCGCCTCCGAGCGAGCCCACGCAACGCCGGCCCCGCCCTCATACGACTCGTCTAAAGCCCTGAAGACCGCCCTGCTCTTAGTGGCCCCAAGATCAGCGCACGCTCTCCACTTGCGCGTCCAAGCGGGGTTCCTTGGCCCCTACGTGTCATTCGAACACACACGGCCTCCCTATGAGCACCAACAGGCCCACCTCGTGGTCTACGAAAAGAAGGAATCCGCGCTACTAGCGCATGATTTCAAATATGGAGACGCTGCCTTCGCCCCGCTACACCGCAACCTCCTTGCCCTCGAGAAGATCCTCCCCGCGCAGGATTCGGATGTGGCCGAGCACGAGCAACCCATCGTGCAGCGCCTCCAAGGGGGCGCAGCACTGGGGTCCACGGCCTTCGTGTCCGAACCAGTCTCTGCCCTCCGCGATCCGCCCGCAACGGGGCTGACTGAGCGTATCAGCGAGTGGAACGCGGCACCGGACGACACTGACGCCGCTACGCCGACGCCGGGACCAAGCCGCATCGAAGAGATGTCCGAGACCGGCGTCCTGCTGCTTGGTCTGCTGGGGGGCGAAGCGACCAACCTCCTACCCCCCGACCACGATGCGCCCACCCCGACCCCGGAGATACAAATTGACCCCCGCCTCCCTACTGGCTTTCATTACATCCGCAAGGTATTCTCTGAGAGCGAAGAGGAAACGGTAAAAAAGGTTCTCCACGACAACACATGGGATAAACGCTCCGTCCGACACTTCGGTCACGCATACCAGGGCCCGGGCAAAGTCACCGCCACGTCCCCCATCCCGGAGGAGTTTTCTTCAATCCTGCAAACTTACAATGCCGTGTTGGAGCGGCTAGGCCTCTCGCACCCTCCCCCCAACCAAATCACTGGCACAATGTATCTCCCTGGAGAAGGCATCGGCTACCACAGGGACGACCCCTTGCTAGGCGACCCGGTGTCCATCTTCGGCTCCCAGTCGGACACAACAATGTTCTTTGAAAACCCCTCCAACGGAGACTCGTTTCGCATTCGCCTCTTTGCCCGCTCTCTCCTTGTCCTCACGGGGGCCGCACGCCATGAGTGGCACAGGGGGATACCCCGACGGAGGGACGACGAGGTGTTTGGGTTAACCGTCCCTCGTACCATCCCTCGGCTCGCTCTAATCCTCCGCCACGTCCTGCCGGCAAGGGCCGGGTACCCGCCTCCTGCACTCTCCAGCCCCTCCTGCCAAAAAACGCAAGAGTAACGGTCCGGTGAAGCGCTTGCCAAGTCACTGCTTCCCCCATCACCGGCAAGGGGCTAGACGGAGCGCTCGCCTCGGCCGGGGTACCAGCCGACCAAATTCAGCATTTTCGTAGCCTTAGCCAGCCCAGCCAGCCCGACCCCCCTGCGCCTCCCAAGCCCCCCCCTATCCCGCCCCCCCTGAGATCCCGTACGCGCCTGTGGAAGGGGTACCAACTGCCTCACCGCCCCCCAGTACCCCTCTCTTCAGAACTGCGTTTCCTGTCCCACACTTTGTAGAAGAAACCTATAGTGCGCAGCCAAATTCTCCGACACCTCAAAAACAACTTCGACATCCTCTTCCTCCAAGAAATCAACCACACCCCTATCCTCCCCCACGTATACGCCTACGGCTCGGGCACTAAAGCCACCATTGTTTCGAACATCAGCCAGGACAAAAACTGCAGAGGCGACAACGGGTCCGTTTTGGTCTGGTCCCCCCGGCTCTCCTGTTTCATTACCCCCCTCCCCCGACTCGACACGGAGGGGCTGCTGGCAGCAGCCATTCTCACCCTCCCGGGGGCCCTGCCGACCCTGCTGGTCTCGGTATACGCCCCAAGCACAGATGTCCACCGCTCAAAAATTGAAAACATCCTCCGCCCGCTGATGCACCAATATCCCAACCAGGTCTTGGGACGAGACACCAACTGCATAATGTGCCACGAGCTGGACGGAGCAAACATCCAAACTGACAGTCAGTGGCCATGCTCCAAAGGCAGGCCACGAGCGACCCGCCAAGTCTCATTGATACCTTCCGGCACTTTCATCCGACCGCGCGGTCGGTCTCCCGATACCCCACCCCGTACAGGGCAAGCAGCAGCCGCCTCGACCATATTTTAATCTCCCCGGCGGCCTCAGACTTTTTGCCTGCACCTCCGCAACCATCAAAACGGACGACAAAACGTCAGACCACCACCCAGTCACATACACCTCTCAAGTCCCCCCCCAACCCCTCTCCGAAACACTCACCACTAAGAGGAAAGTTTTCCGCAAACTGACGGAGCGAGAGCGCTCCAAGCACCACGACTCCCTCGCCCCCCTGGCGGGGTGGTGCGAGTCTACCCTCCCCCATTTCGAATCTTTATCCTCCGCAGACATAGAGCACGTCACAGACGTGGTGCTGGGGGAAATAGCGACCAGCTACCACACTATCACCACACCGTCGCAACCCACCTCCTCAGCTCTGGTTAAGAAAATCAAAGCGTCCCTGAACTCCCTGCCCCCCCCCAGCCATCCTGGCTACCCCGCTTCCATGGACACACTCAACAAACACGCCAAGGAGTTGAAAACCCAAGTGAACAAGGCAGCAACCACCAAGATCCATCGGTGCCTGGTGCGGAAAGCTAGGATCAAGCGCACCATCAACGAGGCAGTCAACCCCGTGGAACGCGGAGTAAAAACGCTGAAGCGCCGGGCAACACACAGCTCGCCTCCACCCCAAAAGAAGTGAGCGCTATTTTCTCTTCCACGCTCCTCACCCTGGGGCGCAGCCTCGAGTACACACCGCGGAGCGCACTGATGGATCGCCTGCTAACACACTCCCCCACCTGCCCAGAACCCACAAAACACAGCCCTCACCCTGACATTACCTGGGAATCATTCTGGAACAAGTTCAAGAGGTCGAAACCCAACAAGGCGGGGGGCGGCGGGACTTCACAAACAACTACACTTTGCACGTCTCCCCCCCCCCCTATCCAACAGTTCGTTTGGAGAGTATGCAACCACTACCTCCACCAGCTGCTGCCCGAGAAATGGCTCGAAGCCAACATTATCTTGCTTTTGAAGAAAGGGGACGTGATGAACCCCGTAAATTACAGGCCCATAGCCTTGCTGAACAGCGTTTACAAAAAAATTTTGACACACACCAACCGAGAACTACTGGCAGCAGCCATTGAACATTCCATCATACACCCCACCCAGTTCGGCGGGCTTCCCAACCGCAGATGCCAAGACCACATTTTCAACCTGTTATCCAACTTTCGGGAATCAGACGGTGGGTACAGCCTTTACATCGATTTGAATAAGGCTTTCAACTCCGTCCCCCGGCCCAACCCTTTCCACGGTGCTGGCCTGCCTGAACTTCCCCACACCCCTTGTAAGCCTCATTCAATCCTTGTACCGCGCCCCCCGCGACTTCCCGATGGTGTTGGGGCACACTCACTCCTCCCACCTACAAACCAGGGGAGCTCGGCAGGGATGCCCCATGTCACCCATCATTTTCTGCCTTTACTTGAACGTACTCCTTTTCGCCTTGCCGTCTCACGTAACTGCACCCCCCTCCCCGCACGAATCAGGCCACGCCTTTGTTGATGACGTCCTATATCAATCAGAAGAAGGGGACCGCATACAGCAAATTTTGAATTTCTTCGACACGGTCGCCAGAGAGTGGGGTCTTGACCTCAACCTCAGCAAAACTGAGATTCATGCCATGGGAACAGCCCGCCCAGAACCTTCACCTCTCCCTCGAGCACCCCCCTATCGGCAACCAACCAGAAAACGGGGCAACCACACAGCTGCTACAAGTACCCAGGGGTGTACATCTTCACCGCCAACCGCACGGCACAAACACTGGCGTTGGCCAATTCGGAGATAAGCTCATTTTTCACAACCCTCCAACTCCTCTGGCTCACCCTTTCGGAATACATTCTCTTAGTTCCCGTTCAACTCATCCCTATTCTCTCCTACCGCCTCATGGCACCTTCCCTGGCCCTGGACGAGTTGGGAGTCCTCCAGGCCATGATCTGGCTAAATAATGCGCACGACCCCTCCTCGGAGAAAGCCAACAGGATTTCCCGACTTGTCTCTCCTAAGGCCCGCTACACCCCCCGCCACCAGGGAGGCTTGGAACTGTGCCACTTCATCTTTTCATTCTGCATGGCCCTGGTGAACACCGCAGTCAGGTAGCTGAACGGCAACGGCCCGGCCTCAACTGATTAGAGGTGAGATCGA
Organism: Eutreptiella sp. 'Long Island Sound 2002'; assembly: GCA_964036045.1. NCBI lineage: Eukaryota > Euglenozoa > Euglenophyceae > Eutreptiales > Eutreptiaceae > Eutreptiella > Eutreptiella sp. 'Long Island Sound 2002'. Next base: position 60,449,164 of record OZ038384.1, on the reverse strand, counting down.
CTGATTAGAACATACACACACGTGCAAAAACGCTCGCTTCGCTTGTTCTTCGTCTTCTCCCCCACTTGCTTTGCTCTCCAGCGGTAGGTAAGGTGAGTAAGCCCAGGAGGGGCCACCCCCTGGTTGAGTTCGTGACTGTGATTGGTATGGATTGATAGAAAAGGAATGGTGAAAATAGTGGATTGCCAGAATCCTGCATACCCCTGCATGCATATGGCGCATTAAAGGGTAGGCCACGCGTGTTGCGCATGGTAGAACACTTGTTTAGGTTACCCAGGGGCTCCAGCCCACGTCCTATTAGAGAACGGGTGGAGTGCTTGCTTGCAAGTCGGTAAGGGGACAGTGTATTATTTTCCAGCCTGAGAAGCGTAGAATACGTGGAGGCTGGTTAGGTTCCTCGGCCGCTTACCGAGTTCATCCGCCTTTGCTTTCAGGTAGGAGGATCAGGGTGGTTGGTGCAGCAGCAGTTGTCTTCGGCGACTTTCCATTTTTCTGCCCACGCTAAAACGGGCGCTGATCACACAATCAACAAACTGTGCCTCAGCCAGGAGAGGCGAGGACAGTCCAACCACATCATCATACACGCTGTGCACGCAAACAGAGAACTCCTTCCCTCCAAGCCCTGACAGGGAAACGCGTAGTGGTGTCCCTGTTAGGCCACAGTTGCTTAGTAGCGCTGTGTTCTCTTGTACTTTCACAGGTTGGCCATTAGGGCCTGGGACATTTTCTTCCACGACACCACGTAGCGTGTGAGTGTAGGAGTGGTAAGCCTGGATGGGAGCTTGGGCACTGCGCTCGCTCATCCTTCGAAGGCTGGTGCCACTGTAGTGAGTGTAGGACCTGTAGTGAGCGTGTCACTTTCCCGCCTGTTTCCTGAAATTGTATCAGGATCTCGGTGGGCAGTGGCAGTGGTAGTCTAGGTTTTGGCCGAGTAGCAACCAGGCGTTTTCATGCCTCATAGCTTTTCGCCACCCCTCCCCTGTATAGGCAGGTAGGTAGGAAAACCAATACCTTTACTTTAGCGCTGGGTATTCCCCCAGAGAAGTCTGGTGCGAGCACAGAAATTGGGCACCTACGGGCGGAGAGACCTTGGGCGTACCCCGTGGCAACGTATAAAGACATCCGCTGGGTTCAGCAAGGGTGCACACTTGGGTATATTTAGGACATTATTTCTGCAGCTTGCTCATAGGTGCTCAGGTTCAGCCCACTCACACACACCTAGGCAGGTATAGGAAGGGTTCAGTCCCTAGGCTTCTTCTGAGAGGCAAGCGTTTCTGCGAGCCTCAGCAACTCTCCTAGGTTGTTCTGGGACAAGTAGTCTACCGCAACAGAATTGAGGCGTCCCTCAGGAAGCACAAAGGCAGAAAAAGGTTCCCAGGTAGCTTCTTCAACTCGAAACCCTTCCCAGAGGGTGAGGAAACGCCACCCTTGGCGATAGCAGTGTCGGATAACCGACTTCACCAGGTAGAAGCCTTCCTTAGCAGTCTCCCCGGCATTCATGTCGCGGAGTTCTCCTTCAACTTCGATTCGGCTGGCAGCGCCCTGTAGGTCCAAAGTGGCGATCTCGGCGTTGTTTAGTTCCCATTCCTCCCCACGAAGGTCCTCTGGGTCGTAGTAGCGCTTGAGCTGTTGAGCAGCGCACACCCGGGTCCCCCCTAGTGAGGGAGAACACCACACGGTGATGCGGTGACCATCGACAGACAGGATGTTGTAGGGCCCAGAGTAGGGGTCATCGCTGGTGGAGCGTGGCCAGGCGGGTAGCCGACTGGGGTGCACCAGCACCTAGTCTCCCTCTTGCTAGGAGGCTGGCACCCGGTGCTTGTTCTTCTTGCTCCACTGGCGCCCCCTCACTCTCTGGAGCATAGAGAAAGTTTTATAGTGTTTTCAGCACTGTGCGTTTGTTGTGCCTCTCCTGCTGCTTGCTGCTGGTGTATGGTTCCTGCAGCTTGTTTTTGATGAGGAAAATGTTTTATTGTTGAAATACAACCAATCAAGGATAACCCAAGCCAGAGAAAAGCAAGTAGAAGATAAACGGGATCAAAGCATGAAGGGCTGCAGTCACAAAGAGTTAGATAAAGACAACTCTCAACAATAGACCACAGCAATTAACATAGATTGCAACTCAGGATGAAATATTTTACATGTTTGAGAAAAACTGATTGAAGAACTGCCCCATGGGCTCTCACTCTTCCATAGTGCCATCTTGAGATGTGCACTCTTTGTTTCAGGTCTTATAGGTGCTGAGGTGGCATGGCTTGTGGCGCTGAGGTCACTGCCATGTCACATGGGATATTCCTACTTAGCTAGGCTGACTTGGTATGAAACCCCGGACCTCTCAAAGAGAGGTGCCCCAGCCCCCTAGGGTGCATACCACTAGGATAGCTAAGAATTCATGAGAAAACATAGATGAATTCATAGGCTCCGCCTTCAGTATATCAGTGCCCCAGTCACACAGGAAAAGATGGTTTAGTACATATGGCTTGGGGATTAAGGGGTCCACACCACATCCTGATGTAGTGTTTGGTTCTATAGGTCAAAATGTATTATCACCCATTTTGGCTAGGCCAATAATAAGATAAAAATGCAAGAGTGCTTAGAGCACCTCTAATGATACTAACGTATACCCCAAAGCATTGGAAAAGCACTTTTTCTTACCCCCCCCTTGTGATGTGGTGGCCACCACTGTCGCATTTTCAGGAAACAGTCATTGTTTCTTGGCCTTTCCTTGGTTTCCACACCTACTTTAAAATACCTATAGCTTCCCTAACACTAGAAAAGAGCGCTTTACCATGGCCGGCGACTCTTACTGCAATGTTCATGACAATTTACAGCAGGAACCTCAGCGCTCTCGGCGCTGCAGGGGTTCCTGTGGCTTGGTGGGGTTAGCATAGGGCATGCAAAGACCATATGGATATGCATGCCTCCCTCCAAGCTGCAGCGTAACACAACCTAACGCCAGACGCTCATAGGACGCTAAATCTAAGTCTCATCGAACCTGATGGAGACACCTGTCCTGGTACTGGGGCGGGGGTTCGAAGATTAAGTTAGAATGGTCCTTTGGAGGGGTCTTGGCTCTGGTTCAGTCTCCTGCTGCTGCTGTTCGGCCCGAACAGCGGCCTACTCAACGAGACTTTGCGAGGATGTCTATACAACAGAGGAATGGAGGGATCAGGGACGATTTCACGCAAACGCGAAGCGACAACACCTAAATCCGTCAAATGATGGCCTAGAAGTTTTCTGAAAGCACATACTTGAACAGAATCCAATTGTGCATCAGATGCACATTTTTATAAAACTTGTAGTCATCTCCTGATTTTTTAAAGCGAGAAATTCCACCGTACAAAAAGGCGGCGCGCAGGAGCGGGTCTTAGCGAAGCGCCGGAAAATAAAGAATCAATAAGATTATAAACATATGTTACGTATAAGGACAAAAATGACGAGACGTACATTAATAAATAAACATAAAGATCTCACCCACACTGACAGAAAGAATCAAAATTCCAAGATTTCGAAAATCAAAGAAAAGACTTCAATGAATCAGGTATAAACCACAGGTGTGCTCGTCTCGTATGCAGCATGCACATTGCTCGTCTCCAGTCTCCGTGAACGTGCCTTGTAGCAGCGCTAACAAACGACAGAGGGGGGGATTAGAAAGCTTGCAGGTGATGAGAGGTGAGATTAGGGAAAAAAATGGATGGCCTTCGGCCAGGGAGTGGTTGTCACGGGGGGCTAACGGTCCTGCCCTGCGGTGCAATGCGGGGCAACCGTGATAACTGCTCTTACAGCACAACCACCCTTTTTGTTGCACGGATTAGAACATACACACTTATGCATAGCGTCGTGTCTCGCTTGTGCTTTACTTTTTCCCTCACCTTGCTTCACTCTCCAGCGGTAGGTAAGGTAGGTAAGCCCAGGTGGGGCCACCCCCTGGTGGAGTTCGTGATTGTGGGTAAGATTAGGAAGAAAGATTGATCAGGGTTGACAGCTTGGAAAACTCATGCATGTTCGTGCATTCACACACGCATTAAAGGGTAGGCCACGCGTGGTGCGCTTGGTACAACCCTTGTTTAGGTTACCCAGGGGCTCCACCCCATGTTCCATAAGAGAACGGGTGGAGTTCCTTAAGCTTGCTTGCTTGTAATGAGGTTTGAGGACAGTGTATTATAGGGCTACCTAAGAAGCGTATAATACGTGGAGGTAGTCTTGGTTCCTCAGCCGCAAACCTCGGTCATTTGCCTTTGCTTTACAGGTGGAAAGGTCAGGGTGATTGGTGCAGCAGCGATTGAATTTTGTTTTATGCCCTGCTAAACAAGGGCGCTGATCACACAAACAAATAACTCCGCCTCTGCCTGTGGCAGAGCAGGGAGTCCGACTCCATCAACATATGCGCTGTGCACGCCAAAGAGCTCTCCTGACCTCCAAGCCCTAGCAGGGAAACGCGTTGTGGCCTCCCTGTTAGGCCACAGACGCTTAGTAGCTCTGTGTTTTCTTGCGATCTCACAGGTGAGGCGCCAGGGCTCGTTACTTCTCCTGCAATGCCACCCAGTAGAGTGTGCGTGTAGGAGTGGTAGTCCTGAGTGGGGGCTTGAGCCTGTTGCAGAAGTACTCGCCCACCAGGATGGTGCCACTGTAGGGTGTGTAGGAGCTGTAGTGCGTGTGTCACTGTCCCACCCTTTTTCCTGCAATTTCAGCGGGGTTCGTGGGCAGTGGCAGTGATTAGGCTAGATTTTGGCCATCGTAGCAAATAGGTGTTTTCAAGCCTTCATAGCTTTTGGCCACCCCTTTTCTGTAGTAGGCAGATAGGTAGGGAAAGCAATACCTGGATTAGTATGCTGGGTATTCCTCCAAGGTTTTGTGCCAGCACAGAAATTGGGCGCTTGGAAGAGGGGAGACCCGGGGCGTACCCCGTGGCACCGGTAAGACATCCTCCAGGTTTGGCAAGCGTGCAGACTTGGGTATAATTAGGACACCATTCCTGCAGCTTGCTCTCAAGACCTTAGGAATAGCACACTCATACATACGCTTACGCAGGTAAGGGTAAGGTTCAGTCCCTAGCTTTAGTCTTGGGGGCAAGCGTCTCAGCGAGCCTCAGCAACTCACCAAGGTTGTTCTGGGACAAGTACTCAACCAGAACTGAGTTTAGGCGTACCTCAGGTAGAACAAACGCTGACAAGGGCTCCCAGGTGGCCTCTTCGACTCCAAACCCTTCCCAGAGGGTGGGGAAGCGCCAGCCCTGGCGATAGCAGTGGCGTAGGAGAGACTTCACCAGGTAGAGGCCCTCATTAGCCATCTCCTCGGCGTTCATGTCGGGGAGGTCCCCTTCAACTTTCATAGGGCTGGCAGCCCCTTGTAGGTCTAGGACGGTGTTTTCCTCGTCATTCAGCTCCGACTCCTTCCCACAGAGGTCTTTAGCGTCATAGTAGCGCTTCAGGTGTTGAGCAGCGCACACCAGGGTCCCCCCTAGACGGGAAGAACACCGCACTGTGATACGATGTGCATCCACAGATAGAATCTTGTAGGGCCCGAAGTATGGGTCATCGCTGGTAGAGCGTGGCCAGGCAGGTAGTCGGCTGTGGTGCACCAGCACCGAGTCCCCTTCTTGGTAGGTGGCAGGTACTCGGTGCTTGTTCTTCTTGTTCCACTGACGCTCCCTCACTCTCTGGAGCATAGCCTTGGCCTTGTCCACCTTCACTTGTTGTTCCTGGACCCACTCACCCACAGAAGAATGGGTGTCTTCTGGATAGGGAGCATGTAGAAACCACGCCGGGCGCCCTAGGAAAAGCTCATGGGGCGAGCAGCCAGTCGCCGAACTCTCTTGGGAGTTCATCATCAAGGATATGACGGGGAGTAGCCTCACCCAGTCACTGATGCGTTCAGTTTTGCACCATATCCTTACATTCTCCTTGAGGACCCGAATCTGTCGCTCACATAGGGGGTTGCTCGTGTGAGAGTCGGGGATCCCCGTAGACACCTGGACAATGATGGGATCTCAGGACCCTCTTGTACCGGCCGGTATCTGAGGGTACTCGTACGTCCTCATCCGAGTTGATCTCTTTGGGCGCCCCATAGACACAGAACCACTCCTCCAGGAGTATCTTGATGATCTCCTCCCCGGTAATGTGCTTGGTACATGGGAACACCCTGGTAAACCTGGTCAACCCACAGGTTACCACGAGGGCCAAGTCATAGCCCCCGAACCTCGGCATCTCTGTGTAGTCCACGTAGAGAACACTGTTAGCACAGTGGGGTATGGGCAGGGTCGAGTAGAGACCCCTGTCCCTGATATCCCCCGGTTTGCAGGACCTACATGGGCACTTGTCCACGATAGGCTGGAGGGTCTTCCGCAGCTGGTCATCAGTCCACGTAGTGTGGAACCACTGCTTGAATAGCCTCAGGGTACGGTCAGCACCCACATGACTGCTGCACCTATGATTTTGTGGGGCATTCTGCAGCCAAAACCGCATTTACGCTACCGCACTGGATCTGAAACGGCGGCGGTGCCAAAAATTTGTCGTTCAAACATGAATTTTTGCAAAATCCATTGCTTGAATACATTTGATTCCTTGGCACAAAAGTGTGGATGTGTCAGAACATTACAATGCTGTGGTTGAAGCTAAAGATGCCCGCCAAAAGTTGTTTTAATATTCTTGTTCCGCTGTTTTTGTGCTGCTCAGCTGTAGTGCAGATCGCTCCGGACATTTCCGGCTATTGACTGCTAAATTCTGACACAACATTTGTGACTAATGCTTTGCAATTGCCCTTGTTTTGCCTTGCTTGCAAACACAACGTTGAACTAGTGAGAACTGTTGAGAACTGAGGTCCCTGGGACTTCATTTGTGTTGCTGGTAAAGGTTTCGGAGCAGTTGACAGTTGACGTGCTGTGCACTTGCTTGTGTTGTGCCTTCTTTGCCCGGTCTTGGCTTCTCGAGTTTACTATTTGCCTGATTTGTTGCAAAGCCTGTTCTGCAACCCTTGACTCTCCCTGAAAAGTGATCACCTGTGGTGCAGAAGTACCCATTCCAACGGTCAGGCTTTGTAGCTCATCTTCCGCAAATAGTCTCAAACTTCCGGACTCATAGGTCCACTTCAGCAGCGCTGGGACCCTGTCACTTGGTACCACGATGCGGTCCTCGTGCCACAGGTAGCTCTTGTTCCTCTTTCACTGTTCTTGGTTGATCAGAAGGGGTTCAAGGCATTTCTCCAGGTGCTTGTAGATATCCCCAAACTCCTTCAGGTACTCCGCTTGTTGCAGTCCATCTAGGGGGCATATCATAGTCATGTTGAGGTCCAAGTGCACGTCCATACGGCTGAAAGCCTCCTTAGCCAGCGCTTCAGACCGGGCACCAATCAGGGCGTCGAAGTTGTTGCGGCTGATGTAGTCTGGGCACTCGTTCTTCACTCCCTGGATATCGTGTACCGTCAGCCTTAGTTGGCTCAGGTAGGTCCACCAGCGCCGTAGCTTGGCCTTCTTAGGTGGGGGGCCCTTCTGGAAAGTGCGAACCGGCTCTTCGTTGCACAGCCAGACCACGGGGTTACTCCCCAACAGTCGTGCCTGAGAGGATAGCACCAGCATACTCGCGAGCAATTCCTGCTCATCGGCGAAGTAGTTCCCACTCGCCTGATTCCATTTCCAGTTCCAGTGGCCCAGGGGTACTAGGACCCACTTGTCGTCAGGGTAGCTGTGCTTGAGAGTTCCATCTCGGTTGAGACCTTCAGTCCCCGATTGGGAAATAGCGAAGCCGAACTCCTCCTTCTCCAGTGCTTGCCATTGGAACAACCTTCCACCACTGCCCACATTGCTGGCGTCAGTCACCAGGATAATCTCCTCTTGTGCTCTAGGCACGCCCAAGCACTTAGCGTTGGCCACCTTGTCCTTGAGCTTGTCAAACGCTTGTTGCTCTTGTGGGCCACAGCGCCAAGTAGTACTCCTCTTGATCAGGTCTGTGAGAATGTCGCTGGTGTAGGTGAAGTTTTTGATATGGCGGCGATAGAAGTTGCACGCCCCAATGAAACTGCATACATCATGGAGTCCTTTCTTGGGGTCTTCATGTTCTATCTTAGCATCCATCAGGGGTTTGGCCTTAAAGGCGGCTGGGGTCCTCGGCCCATAGCCAACGTCAAACCCCAGGTACTGCATGGTTTCCTGCATGAGCTCACACTTCTCCAGCTTGAGTCGTGTGTGGTTCTCCTGGCAGACCGCAAAGAAATCACCCAAGAGGATTAGGTGATCCTCCTGGGTATTGGTCCCGAGGCATACATGGTCGATGTGCGCCTCCATCTCGGTCCCACGGGAGATGAGTTCTTGCACCTTGGGTCTTCGTCGTAGTATGGACAAGATCTTGTTCATCAGCTCTTGGAATAGAGTGGATGCGCTGGCCACGCCAAACGGCATGACCTTCCACTTGAACACCCTCCCCTGAGGGGTGATGAGGGCTAGTAGCTCCTGAGCGTTGGGCGTCAGGTCCACCTGCCAGAATCTGCTCCTCTTATCCATCTTGGTCTTGTAGCGACAGGAGGCTATCTTCTCAAGGGTAGACTCCATATTAGGAATGGACCCTGAGTGGTTCCGCGTCTTCTTGTTCAGCTCTCTGTAGTCCACTACCAGCCGTTTGGCTGTAGACCCTGGTTTAGCCACCAGGAAACAGGGGCTGCAGTGTTGGGGGTAGTCCCCGTCCCTATACTCCAGGACTAGGCCAGCGTGGATACATTCTTGTATCTGTCGCTCAATCTCGTCGGCCACCTCTTTAGGAGCGGGATAGGGTCTCCCCCGGATCTCATGGGCCACGAACTCGGGTTTCAGCTTGGGGTCCATCTGTACATGCTTGTCACATGAGGCTGGGGGTGGTAGTTCCCTGAACACCTCCAGATAGGTCCTTATAAGCTTCTGCACCCGCAGGTCCAATAGCTCTATCTTGTCCTCCATGTCCTCGTCGGAGTGTAAGTTGCTTGCCCCCTGAGTAATAGACGTCGGGAGGTGATCCTCCACCGACTCTTCGCCCTTGTTAGTATTCTTCAACCCTTGGTAGGCATAACGTAGGTCTCGTCCAACCATTTCTGGTGGAAGATGGCAACATAGGCACGCTCGAGGGGGTTCACATACACATTCCTCTGAGAGGTCGTCCTCCTCTTGGGTCGTCACATGGGCACCCCACACGCTCTTCATTAGCTTAAGATCTACCTCCCTTTGCCAGGTAGTGATGTTCTATTTGAGGTCCTCCTTCATTTGGGATAGATCTCCCATATGTCCTTGCTTCAGTGGCCATGAGCTGCGGGTAGGCGTAGCGTAGCATAGCGTTGTCGCCAGCAACCTCCTCTTGGAGTCCACGTACTCCCTTAGTCTGGATCGGGGATCCAGCTCCTCGTCCACGGGGTCTTCGAGCCTCATGGAGAGTAGGGGTTTCAGTGGGGCGACGTACTCGGCGTTCTCCACTTCCTCCACACATGTCTGCACGAAGAAGGCGGCATGCTCAGTTTCGTCATCTGAGTGGATAGAGCTGGGGAGCTCGGATAATCCACACTTAGAGACTCCATCAGGAACAGGTACACGGCATGGATGGTAGGAAACATTGCTGTTAGTCACGACGTATTCATCTCCCCCGGGTATAGTCTCAATGGCATCTTCAGGTCGTAGTCGATCTTTCAAGTTGCCCAGGGTAAGTCCATCGCTTTCTCGTTGTATAGCCTGGACCAGAGTCGAGTCCAGGTCCTCCCAGGAGATGGAGGTAAGGCCTCTGTCCACGACGCTGAGCATACTTCCCCATCCAGGTTTCCAGATCGGTGTCTTACGCCCGTGAGGCACGTATATGGCCTCATCAGGTAACCGAACAGAGCTGATAGTCAGCCTGTCCAGGAGGGTTCGCCAGTACTCGTTGCCCCCATGGGCTCCGCCATCGGGGGAACACAGGACCATACGGGAACGTTGCAGGGCCACCTTGGTCAAGACCTTCCCCAGTTCACTGAACCTGGGGTTCCCGTAGGCCATCCCGAAAGAGGGTCAGTAAAACTTGTAGCTGCAGTTTTTCCCCTTGCTGCAGTAAAGGTCCAGGACATGTTGCTTGTCGCTGGCGAACAACTCCACACTCAGGTCTTCTCTTGAGTAACCCAACTCCTTCAGACCTTGGTCTATGACTTCCCCAATAGTTGACAGTCCTCAATTCTGGAGGCCGCCATCATGTTCGAGGGCTCCTTCTTCGATACCCTCAGGTAGCTCTGGGGTGTGCTCTGACTGCTCCAGTGGCACGGACTCTCTGCCATTGCCGTGGTCCACGTAGAGGAGGTAGGGCGCTTGCAGCGTCAGGGATTGTATCTGGGAGTGCTGCACGAAGAAGTCAGTCCCCAATACAAAGTCGAAGGCCTCAGTGTCCATCACATAGAACCGATGGGCGATAGTTCGGGAGCCCATTGGTACCTCCACTTCACAGTCCCCGCAGCTGTGCACCACATGTCCATCCCCCATTCGTATAGCCGCGGTGGTCATGGTGTCCTTCAGGCTCCCACAAGGTAAAATGTTCTTGGCCACCATAGATATGGTGCCTCCAGTATCCAATACCCCCAGGTATTCACGTCCCCCTAGTCGGATACGTACCCAGAACACCAGGTCCAGGGCCCCACCGGAGCGTCCCTGTCAGAACTCCGCGGGACAGGTCACCTCAAACCCTTTGTTTCGCAATTTCCAGGCCATCCTCATGAAACGGCTTCTCTTCTTAGCGTTGCCGTCATCACCACCTTCATGCTCACGCTTGGCGCCTTGTTCTCGCTGGGCCTGAGTTTACGAGCGTGTGGTAGGACCAGACTGGCCTCCAGAGGGCTCGGAGTTCCCCCCCGGATTGGGATTGGGGTTGCCACCGTTCTTGTCCGGGTTCTTGTTATCCTTGTCTGGCTGGCGGCTAGTGACTCCTCCTGGTCCACCTTGCCTCTTGTCTTGTCCTTTTCCACGTCTTTTCGACTTGCCCTTGCCGGAGTCGCTGCCGTGGCCCTTGCCACCGCCCTTGCCACAGCCTTTGCCAGGATCCTCGCCCTTCAGCTTCGCCGACAGGCACCGCTTGTGGTGGCACTCATCCTCGTAGTGCTTCCTCTTCTCACAGAAGGCACAGGTGATAGTACACCTGTAGTGATCCGGCATCTTAGCCTTGGCTCCGGTGTTGGTCTCCTGCCTCTTCCCTTCGACTACGAAGCAGGTGGCAATGCTCATCTCTGGCGTCACACCAGAAGAGCTCCTTCACATTGTCCATGATACGGGCGTGCTTGGGGGTAGTCCCCTGTCCAGGTCTGGGTCCTTGATACCCTTTGACATGGCTTCCAGAGCCTCCTCCTCCAGGATTGTAGGCGTTCAGGTGCTGGTCGCTTTCTTTCTCCAGCGCCAGCTCCAAGGGTAGCACAGACAAATCCTCGTAGTTGAGGGCTCTAGTCTTGCGCTCTGCCGTTGCCCGGCACTCGTCCCACAGCTCCCGAGGGAGCTTAGCCACCAACCAGAAAAGCAGGTCGTCGATGCTGTAGGAACCGGGCGTCAGTCGTCCAGCCCAGTGATCCAGGTCAGCCAGTAGCGCAGAGACCCTGGCAGGTTTGGGGTTGTTGGGCAGCACGGCCAGGTTCTGGATCTCGGCCCTGATGGAGAGGTAGGTTTCGTAGGTAGGGTACTGCCTCTCCAAGGCAACCAACACGTCGGCAAAGGTGGCGGACTTAGTCACAATCTGCTTAACCTGCTTCTCCAGGTACTTGGTCTTGCAGCACTGCAGGAGCAGATCACACTTGACTCGCCCACTAGCATGTGCTTGGCCGGTCATTCGGAGGAACCGGCCAAAATTCTCAGCGAACTCGCTGAGATCCTTGCCTGTGAACTCAGGCAAGTTCACCACGATCTTGGAGGTGGCAATGGCCTTAGCCTCCTGAGACCTGTGTCCCTCAGGGCGCCTGGTCTTCCTCTTCTTCTTCTTTTTCCGCCCACTCGGGTTCTCGGGGTCCTCAGGGTCGTCGTCCTCCGAGGGCGAAGCAGAAGTCATGGTCGGCAGCTCATCGTCAGAGGGGTCTCCGCCTAGGTCACTAGAGCCTTAGGGCTCCACGTCAACCATTGCCCTTAGGGCTGTCAGCCCCAGTCGGTCCAGCTCGGCTCTCGTGGAATTCCGCACTTGGCTGTAGGGAGGCTGGGCCGTTCGTGGTATGAAAGGGCTTCTCGGTATCACAGCAGGAGTTGGCATCGGTCGGCTCCTCAGGCTCCCCAGGGTGTTTGTCAACCCTGCCACCAGGTGGTTGGCCTGTACTCGGTGGCGTGAACCTCCCACAATGGTAGGTGACACTTGGGGTGGAATCAGGGGCTCCACGTTAGCCAGAATCTCTTTTGGCACTGTACGGCGCCCTTTGTGGCTGGCCAGGCCGGGGGGAAAGGCTCTTGCGCGCCAAGCTTTTTCGGGGAGGGGCGGGAGCCCGAAACCAAGTTCAATCGCGGGCTGAGTACCGCTGCACGTTGCTGTTCTCCTCTGCCATATCTCAATGAGACTTGGCAGCCCCGTTATAGACAACCGCAGAGCCGGGGTCTCAGCCTGATTTCTGAAGGCGGTATGGTTGCGGCTTGGGGGTCAGAGCATGACGGCTTGAGCACAGGGGGTGGCTTGGAGGAAACCAGGACTCATTTGCAGAAGTGACTAGTGAGTGCCAGTGTGGTAGTGCTTATTGCTTGCGCTGTGTTAGGGCTGTCGATGGCTGGCGCGAGAGAGACGTGTAAGTATGACACGTTGGATGAAGGTGAGGACGACTGTGAGTTTGTGCTCGTGGGGGAGGAGGGGGCTGGTGCGAAGTACCTTGTTATTCGGGGAGGAGGGTTGGAAGTGGGGGCGGAGGTGGCGAGGGGGGGGGGCTGGTCGAGGGCGGGGGGGGAGGTGGAACATGTCCCGGATTGTGAGTGGCCTTTTCGGGGGCAGGGGCTTCAGCTGAGGTTGGCTCGCGGTAGTGCGTTTCAGCGATAGAGGCTGGACTGGCTTAGGGGGCTGGCGGGCGTGTTTTCGAGCATTGGCGTGTGCCGCCGGGGAAGGGGGGCGGGGGCGCTTTGGAGGCTTGTGTGCAACCCTGTCTGGGAGGGGGGAGGGAGGGTGGTAGGTGGGGGGGGGGCGCTGTTGGGTGGTGTGCGGCGTGCTGTAAGGCGACCAGGGGCGGCTGCATGGGTTTGGGCCGGTGGGGGGGGTGAGGGGGGCTGGGGGGGGTGGTTGTTGAGCCATTCCAGCGTGCGGTACAGAGCATCGAGGAGCAGGGGAACACGAGCCATCAGGGCGAGTTTTAAGTCATGACAGTGTGCTGGTTTTATTCCGCGAGATGGGGGGGTTGTGAGTTTCGTTTACAGGGACATAGCAACCCGCCCCCAGACAAAAATGCGCCTCTCCCCGACATGTGTGGTCGCGGACCACCATTGGGACACCACCGTGGTCAAGGGGGAGCGCCAGCATTGGATGTAGGTCTGCACCAGGTGTTCGTATGTCGGGTAGTGTGAGACGAAAGAGACAACATCCATGGGGTGTGGGTCGGGGCAAGCATGGTAATGGCGGGAGCGCAAGTCGTCGTGGAAAGCAAACGGCGCCATGTTGAAGTTTCCGGAGGACCACTTGAAAGGGAGGCCTTTGAACCATGAAGTGTGGTTGTAAAAATGGAAACTGGATGGCACGTGGATGTTTTCGTTTTTGTGGCGAGGGAGAAGGTGCTTGATTGAGGTGGTAGTCAGTTTGTGTCTGACGGGGATGGGGCCTCTGGATATGCACCCTATCGGGGGGGGAAGGAGGGAGGGGTCCCAGACCATCACGTGGGCGGCCCACTTTGAGTAAGCATCTGAAATTTCGTTCCCCAAAAATCCGGCGTGGCCCTTGATCCACCCCCAACGCTGGATCATCCCTGGGCGTAGGGAGGCTTGGATGGATTGAAGAGAGGATTCCAAGGTGCCAGCTGGTGAGCGTGATGGGAGGCCCTGGGGGGGTGCTCGGAGAGAGAACAGTGACAACGTGGAGGTTGTCCTCTAGTACGGAAAAGGTGAGGTGTGGGTGAGACGCAAGGGCCCATCGTAGGAACATAATAGCAGCCCAGAACTCTAATCTCTCTGAGGACTGGTACGAGGACGTTTGGCACAGGACCCATCTGGAGCCGTTCGGGAAAGACAGGGTGGCCGCAGACCCGTAGCCCATAGCGCCCGCTGAGCCATCCAGGTACACCCAGGTCGTGTCCGGGGACGATGTGTCGAGGAGGGCAAGGGCTGCATCACAACCCCACTCCTCGAGGTCATCGGGGTCAAGGGAGTGAGGTTCATCTGGGAGCCGGTACAGCTCGCCATGCAGTGACGAACCAAGTAGGACTCCGCCGTGTGGCCCGGGGGGGGGGGGGGTTGAGGATGTACTCTTGGGGGTGGAGAAGGGGGGGGGTAAGCAGCTCGTGGCGTCCCGCCAGTCGGGGGCGAACAGAAATGGCTGGGTTTTGAAAGGTGTACACTTTTTCGTTGCGGTGGAGGCCAGGGTCTTTGATAGTGTGGGTGGTGCGGTCCGAGAACTGGAGTGTGACCGATCCTGTGTGGACCTCTGTGACTGTTCCTAGGTGGAATCCTAGGTCTTGGGGTGACGGTTTTAGCCGGTTGCCGAATTTGCTGTATTGTGGTGCTCGTTTGGTGGCTAGGAACCGGACCTGGACTTTTTCTTTCGGGAGGAAGAGGGAGGGGGGGTAGGAGGCCCAGAGGCCGGTGCTGTGGTACCGGAGGCCTATGGTGTGGCACGCGTTCATGACGGTGTCTTGGATTGGATTGCGTGTGGGGGAGAGCTCGTGCAATCTTCTAATCTGTCCCTCTACTCTATGTCTGCGCTGCAACACGGCGAATCCTCAGAAACACGAGACAAGCAACACGCATGCTGCATACGAAGCAACAAGAACCTGTAGGTTTATGCCTTGTTCAGTGAAGCTTTTTTCGAATTCTTGTATTCTGTCCTCTTGATTTCTCCTAGAGGCATACCTGGAATCTCTACGTTTGTGATTAATTGCATGTCTCGTCATTTCTTTATTATTACGTGACATACTGCTATAATCTTATTTTCTCTGTCTTTTCCGGCCTCCCATTAGGATGCGCTCCGGCGCGCCGCTTTTCTCTGCGTATAAATCCAGGGATTTGAAACTTCCTGTGATGAAATGAAATTGCGCAACAATGTGCATTTAATGCACATGGAGATTCGGGACAGGTGTGTACCCTCAGAAAAGGTCTACGCCGTCATTTTACGGATCTTGGTGGTTGCATCGATCGTTGCGTGTTTGTCAGTCCCTCAACCCTTCGTCCCTTCTCTGCAGATATCCTGGAGCACAAACAGTGCAGTAGGCCGTGTTCTGGCCGACAAACTGACTCCTGGACCACTGTCCAGAATCCAAGACCCCATTGAGGGCAAAATAACTTTCAAGGCCAGCCCCTCGCACTAAGGGCAGATCAGGTCAGTCAGCAGGTTCAGCGAGACCCCAGACAGCGTGCCCTGATCGTATCCTGCGTTGGGTTTTGCGTATTGCACTGCGTTTTGCTATTCACTGTCTTCCTTAAGCTGACCCACCGTCACAAAACTGATTCCACTGATAGCGCTGCCGCTGATTGCGCTGATTTCGCTTCTGCCTGCCGCTTCCGCAGCTTCCGCAGATTTTACGTCAGCTTTCTCCCAAATTTTCCTGTGATGCTGATAGCGTTAGATCACTAATCACTAAAGCCGTCCAAATGGAAAAAAATATGCTGCCGCATCTGCCGTCTAGAGTATTGGGTACTAGTGCTGCCCAAAACGTTAACACCGCATTGAGAATGGTATGCGTAAATAATTGAACTTCGTTTCCTTGCTTAGCTGTGCCTTGGTGTCGTGCATTCAACCAAACTACTTGTTTTTTGTGCAAAAATCACTTGTGTTTGGTTTTTGTAAGTAAAATCAGCTTCTGTCTAGAAGTTTGGGTACTAGGGTGCTCCCCAAAAGGTCAAAATCGCATTGAGAATGGTATGGGTAAATAATGATTGCAATTGAACTTCGTTTCCTTGCTTAGATGTGCCTTCGTGTCGTGCATTCAACCAAACTACGTGGTGTCTGTGCAAAAATCACTTGTGTTTGGTTTTTGTAAGTGAAATCAGCTTCCGTCTAGAGGTTTGGGTACTAGAGTGCTCCCCGAAAGGTTAAAAGCGCATTGAGAATGGTATGGGTATATAATGATTGCAAGTTAGAAGGATAAGGGCATTAAGTAAAAACAGTGAAAACGTTGTGAAAAAGAAGTGGAATCAGTGCAAGCAGTTAAAAAAGATGGGGTGCCAAGAGGTGCCATCCCGGTTGTGCTAATGCGCAATTTGGCTGTGAGGAACACTTATACGATAATAATTTATGTCCAAGGTGGCTTGTTCGAAGGAAGTGAAATCAGTCAAAAACGTTCTGAAAAAGAAGTGGATTCAGTGCAAGCAGTGAAAAAATATGGGGTGCAAAGAGGTGCCGTCCCGGTTGTGCTCATGCGCAATTTGGCTGTTGGGAACACTTATACGATAATAATTTATGTCCAAGGTGGCAAGTTAGAAGGAAGTGAAATTAGTGAAAAAAGTTCTGAAAAAGAAGTGAAATCAGTTTTGTGACGAAGGCTCACCTTCAGGAAGACTGTGTTCGGAGGAAGAGGTGTATATACACATGAATCGGCATACCCATTCCAACCCCCTACCAAGCCACAGCTGCCCCAGCGACGCCAATGAGCGCAGTGGGAGCTGTAGGTGTCTGTTATGACTAAGCAAAAACTGGCGATTGCCCTGACGCAGCGCCTTCGTTCCGATGTTAGCACGTTTTGGGAAAATTCAAAGAGATGGTGAAGCCATGGGGAGGTAAAGAAAAATGCCCCTTTTCCTTAAAAAGGCGACAGTGATGGCCACAAAGGTACAAGGGGGGAGTAAGAAAAAGTGTATTTCCCTGCCAAAACGTTAGCTTTAATTGTCATAGAGAGGCTGAAAGGCACAACGCATTTTTATCTTAGTATTGGCCTTTCCAAAAGGGGTGACAAGACATTTTGACCTATAAAACCAAGCATTGATCTATGGATGTTCTGTGGACCCCTGAACCCCCAACTGATTGGACTTATTCACCATTCCCTGGACTGACTGAGGCGCTGACGTTAATACAGAGCCTATACATTTTTCTCTATTTTCTCATGAATGCTTAGCTATCCTGGTGGTCTGCACCCTAGGGGGCTGGGGCACCTCTTCTTGAGAGGTCCCGGGTTCAATTTCCAGTCAGCCTAGCTACGTAGGAAGATCCCATGTGACATGGCAGTGACCTCAGCGCCATAAGCCATGCCACCTCAGCAGCTATGGGACCCAAAACAAAGGGTGCACATCTCTAGATGGCACTATAAAGGGGAGAGTGCCCATGTGGGCAGTTTTCACATGATTGTAGGATATTTTCTAACTATCTTTTCATAATTCTGTAGTTATTGTGAGTTTCCCTTGTTGTTACAGTATCTCCTTTGGCTGCAGCCCTTCATGTTGTGGATTTGATCCTGTGGTCACTTGCCTACACTGTGGGTACTTGTATTAGAACGTTTTATGGTGTTTTCAGCACTTTGATTTTGATGTACTTCTCCTGCTGCTTGCTGCTGGTGATGGGATCCTGCTGCTTGTTTTTGATATTGAAAATGCTTTGGGGATATAAAACCAATCAAGTGCAACCCAAACCAGAGTAGTATGCAAGCAGAAGATAAACAGGATCAAAGCATGAAAGGCTGCAGTCACAATGAGTTAGATGAGAAAAAAAAACCAGCCATAGACCACAGCAATAGACATTCAATGCAACTCAGGTTGAAATATTTGACATGATTGAGAAACACTGATTGGGAAACTGCTCCAAGGGCTCACACTCTCCATAGTGCCATCTTGAGATGTGCACTCTCTGTTGTTGGGTCCCATAGGTGCTGAGGTGGCATGGCTTGTGGCGCTGAGGTCACTGCCATGTCACATGGGCACTTCCTACTTAGCTAGGCTGACTGGGTATTGAACGCAGGACCTCTCAAAAAAGGGTACCCAAGCCCCTAGGGTGCGTACCACTAGGATCGCTAAGAAGTCATGAGAAGAAATGGATAAATTCATAGGCTCTGGCTCAGTATATCAGTGCCTCAGTCAACTCAGCAAAAGATGTTTTAGTGCACATTGCTTGGGGATTAAGGGGTCCGGACTACATCCTGATTGAGTGTTTGGTTCTATAGGTCAAAATGTGTTATCACCCATTTTGGTTAGGCCAATACTAAGATAAAAATGCAAGAGTGCTTAGAGCACCTCTAATACTACTAACGTATACCCTAAGGAGATGGAAAAGCACTTCTTCTTACTCCCCTCTTTGTGCTGTGGTGGCCACCATTGTCGCATTCTCAGGAAAAAGGGATTTTCTCTTGGCCTTTCCTTGGTTTCTACACCTACTTTAAAATACCTATAGCTTCCCTAACACTGGAAAAGAGCGCTTTACCATGGCCAGCGACTCTTGCTGCATTGTTCGTGACAATTTCCAACAGAGAGCTCAGCGCTCTTGGCGCTGCAGGGGTTCCTGTGGCTTGGTGGGGTTAGCATAGGGCATGCAAAGACCATATGCATATGTATCCCTCCCTCCAAGCTGCAGCGTGACACAGCCCAACGGCAGACTCTCAAAGGACGCTCGATCTGAGTCCCCTGGAACCTGATGGAGACACCTGTCCTGATACTGGGGCGAGGCGGCGACGATTAAATTAAAATTGCCCCTTGGTGGGGTCTTGGGTTCTGGTTCAGTCTCCTGCTGCTGCTTTTCGGCCCGAACAGGGGCCTACTCAGCAACGCTTTGCGAGGATATCTGTACAACAGAGGAATGGAAGGATGAGGGACGAAACCAACCAAACGCGAAGCGACAACACCTAAATCCGTCAAATGACGGCCTAGAATTTTTTTGAAAGCACATACCTGACCAGAATTGCATTGTGCATCAGATGCACATTTTTATCAAACTTTGCGGTCATCTCCTGATTCTTTAAACCCGGAAATTACCACGCAGAAAAGGACAGGGCGCCGGAGCGGGTCCTAACGAAACGCCAGAAAACAAAGAATTAATAAGATTATAAACGTATGTGACGTATAATGAAGAAAATGACGAGACACACATAAATAAAAAAACATCGAGATTCAACCCACACTGACAGAAAGAATCAAAATTCAAAAAATTCAAGAATCAACGAAAAGACTTCAATGAATCAGGTATAAACCACAGGTGTGCTCGTCTTGTATGCAGCATGCACATAGCTCGTCTCGTGTCTCCGTGTTCGAGCCGTGTAGCACTGCTTACGCACGATAGAGGGATAGAGTAGAAGGTGGCAGATGATTAGAGGAAAGTTCAGGGTAATTAGACATACACACATATGCATAAACGATTTGCTCGTTTGTGTTTCGATCTCCACTCCACCTCGCTCTCTCGGTGAGTAAGGTAGGTAAGCCCAGGAGGGGCCATCCCCTGGTAGAGTTCGTGATCTGGGTATGGGAGGTGAGATTGGTACAGGTGATTACAAAGCTCGTGCATGAACGTGCATGCATATGACGCATTAAGGGGTAGGCCACGCGTGGTGCGCACGGTAAAACTCTTGTTTAGGTTACCCAGCGGCTCCGGCCCACATTTTATAAGAGAACGGGTGGAGTTCCTTAAGCTTGCTTGCTTGTACTTGGGTTTGGCAACAGTGTATTATAGGGCAGCCTGAGAAGCGTATAACACGTGGAGGCTGTCTTGGTTCCTCCATCTCAAACCAAAGTCATTTGCCTCTGTTTTACGGGTGGGAAGGTCAGGGTGATTGGTGCAGCAGCGATTGTCTCTTTCTGCCCTGCTAAACAAGGGCGCCGAACACACCAAACAAATAACCCCGCCTCTGCCTGTTGCAGAGTAGGGAGTCCGTCTCCATTGACATCTGCGCCGTGCACGCCAAAGGAGCACTCTTTCCCTCCAACCCCTAGCAGGGAAACGCGTTGTGGCGTGCCTGTTAGGCCACAGACGCTTAGTAGCTCTGTGTTCTCTTGCCATCTCACAGGTGAGCCATTAGGGCTCGTGACATCTTCATCAACACCACCCAGTAGAGCGTGCGTGTAGGAGTGGTAGTCGTGAGTGTGGGCTTGAGCCAGTTGAGCAAGTGCTCGCCCACCAAGGATGGTGCCACTGTAGAGTGTGTAGCACATAGGATTTTATGACGTCCAAAAATCCCAAAAACTGCAGCATCATCAGCACCCTTTTAAGTAATTAGCATGCTGCAAATTGTGTTTGGGTGATCTGTGTGTCCATACAACATGCATTGTTGCACACAACACGCTCAAAATAGCAGGGGGTCTTCAACTGCTTGTCCGTGGCCAGAAAACTCAGTTTTTGACCAAAAAACGCCCATTTCTTCCATGAAAAAAGGCACAATTTGGTGCATACACATGCTGCAAATTGTATTTTTGTGATCTGTGTGCCCCTAAAACCTGCTTGTTCGCACCCAGCACCCTGATAAAAGGGGGAGCGGGGTGTTCAACTGCTTGTCTGCAGTCGGAAAACTCAATTTTTGACCAAAAAAAGGCCGGACCTGTAGTGCGTGTGTCACTGTCCCACCTGTTTCCTGCAATTTTAGCTGGGTTGGTGGGCAGTGGCAGTGGTTAGGCTAAATGTTGGCCTTCATAGCAAACAGGCGTTTTCATACCTTCATAGCTTTTGGCCACCCCTCCCCTGTAGTAGGCAGGTAGGTAGGAAAAACAATAACTGGACTCGTATGCTGGGTATTCCCCCAAGGTTTTGCGCCAGCACAGAAACTGGGCGCTTAGGGGCAGAGAGACCCGGGGCGTACCCCGTGGCACAGGTAAGACATCCGCCAGGTTTCGCAAGCGTGCAGACTTGGGTATAAATAGGACAGCATTTCTGCGGCTTGCTCTCAGGACCTTAGGAATAGCACACTCACACATAGGCTTAGGCAGGTAAGGGTGAGGTTCAGTCCATAGCTTTAGTCTTGGAGGCAAGCGTCTTAGCGAGCCTCAGCGAGCCTCACCAAGGTTGTTCTGGGACAAGTACTCAACCAGAACTGAGTTTAGGCGTACCTCAGGTAGAACAAACGCTGAGAAGGGCTCCCAGGTGGCCTCTTCGACTCCAAATCCTTTCCAGAGGGTGAGGAAGCGCCAACCCTGGCGATAGCGGTGGCGTAGTACAGACTCCACCAGGTAGAAGCCTTCCTTAGCCATCTCCTCGGCGTTCATGTCGGGCAGATCCCCTTCAACTTCCATAGGGCTGGCAGCCCTCTGTAGGTCTAGAGCGGCGATCCCCTCGTCGTTCAGCTCCCATCCCTCCCCACATAGGTCTTCAGAATCATAGTAGCGCTTCAGATATTGAGCAGCGCACACCAGGGTCCCCCCTAGTCCGGGAGAACACCGCACTGTGATACGGTGTCCATCCACAGATAGAATCTTGTAGGGCCCGAAGTAGGGGTCATCGCTGGTAGAGCGTGGCCATGCGGGTACTCGGCTGTGGTGCACCAGCAACGAGTCCCCCTGTTGGTAGGAAACAGGCACGCGAGGCTTGTTCTTCTTGTTCCACTGACGCTCCCTCACTCTCTGGGGCATGGCCTTGGCCTTGTCCACCTCCGCTTGTTGCTCCTGGACCCAGTTACCCACTGAAGAATGGGTATCCTCAGGATAGAGAGCATGTAGGAACCACACCGGGCGTCCTAGGAATAGCTCATGGGGCGAGGAGCCAGTCGCCGAACTCTCTTGGGAGTTCATCATCACGGATGTGACGGGGTGTAGTCTCACCCGGTCTCTGGTGACTTCAGTTTTGCACCATATCCTTACATTCTCCTTGAGGACACGAATCTGTCGCTCGTGTGAGAGTAGGGGATCCCCGTAGACACCTGGACATTCAGGGATCTCAGGACCCTCTTGTACCAGCCGGTATCTGAGCGTACTCGTACGTCCTCATCGGAGTTGATCTCCTTGGGCGCCCCATAGACACAAACCCACTCCTCCAGGAGTATCTTGATAGTCTCCTCTCCGGTAATGTGCTTGTTACATGGGAACACCCTGGTAGACCTGGTCAACCCACAGGTCAGCACGAGGGCAAAGTCGTAGCTCCCAAACTTCGGCATCTCCGTGTAGTCCACATAGAGAACACTGTTAGCACAGTGGGGTATGGGCAGGGTCGAGTAGAGACCCCTGTCCTTGATATCCCCCGGTTCGCAGGACCTAAACGGGCACTTGTCCACAATAGGCTGGAGGGTGTTCCGCAGTTGGTCATCAGTCCACGTAGTGTGGAACCACTGGTTGGGTAGTGTCAGGGTACGGTCAGCACTCACATGACCGCTGGACTCATGGGTCCACTTCAGTAGCCCTGGGACTCTGTCACTGGGTACCACGATGCGGTCCTCGTGCCAGAGGTAGATCTTGTCCCTCTTCCACTGCCCTTGGTTGACCAGGAGGGGTTCAAGCTGCTTCTCCAGGCGCTTATAGATATCCCCAAACTCCTTCAGTTATTCCGCTTGTTGGAGTCCATCTAGGGGGCGTATCGTAGTCGTGTTGAGGTCCAAGTGTACGTCCATACGGCTGACCGCCTCCTCAGCCAGCGCTTCAGACCGGGCACCAATCAGGGCGTCGAAGTTGTTGCGGCTAATGTAGTCTGCGGACTCGTTCTTTGGTCCCTGGATATGGTGTACCGTCAGCCGTACTTGGCTCAGGTAGGTCCACCAGCGCCGTAGCTTGGCCTTCTCAGGACCTTTCTGGAAAGTGCGGACCGGAGCCAGACCACGGGGTTACTCCCCAACAGTCGTGCCTGAGAGGATATCACCAGCATACCCGCGAGCAATTCCTGCTCATAGGTGGAGCAGTTCCCCCTGGCCTGGTTCCATTTCCAGTTCCAGTGGCCCAGGGATACTAGGACCCACTTGTCGTCAGGGTAGCTGTGCTTGAGAGTTCCATCTCGGTTGAGACCTTCCGTCCCCCATTGGGAAATAGCCGAGTCCAACTCCTCCTTCTCTAGTGCCTGCCCTTGGAACAACATTCCACCACCGCCAACATTGCTGGCTTCGGTCACCAGGATAATCTCACCTTGTGCTCTGTGCAGGCCCAAGCACCTAGCGTTGGCCACCTTGTCTTTGAGCTCGTCAAACGCTTGTTGCTCCTGTGGGCCCCAGCGCCAAGTAGTACTCTTCTTGATCAGGTCTGTCAGTGGTGTAGGTGAACTTCTTGATATGGCGGCGGTAGAAGTTGCACGCCTCAATGAAATCAAAATCATGGAGTCCTTTCTTGGGGTCTTCATGTCGTACCTTAGCATCCATCAGGGGTTTGGCCTTAGAGGCCGCTCGGGTCCACCACCCATAGCCAACATGAAGCCCCAGGTACTGCATGGTCTCCTGCATGAACTCACACTTCTCCAGCTTGAGTCGTGTGTGGTTCTCCTGGCAGACCGCGAAGAACTCACCCAAGAGGATTAGATGATCCTCCTGGGTATTGGTCCCGAGGCATACATCGTCAATGTGCGCTTTCATCTGGGCCCCACAGGATATGAGTTCTTGCACCTTGGGTCTCCGTTGTAGGATGGACAGGATCTTGTTCATCAGCTATTGGAAGAGAGCGGGTGCGTTGGTCACGCCAAAGAACATGACCTTCCACTTGAACACCCTCCCCTGAGGGATGATGAACGCGAGTAGCTCCTGGGCGTTGGGTGTCAGGTCAACCTGCGAAAAACCACTTCTCCTGTCCATCTTGGTCATGTAGAGACAGGGTGCTATCTTGTCAAGGGTAGACTCCATGTTAGGAATGGACCCTGCGTGGTTCAACGTCTTCTTGTTCAGCTCTTCATAGTCCACTACAAGCTGTTTGGCTGTAGACCCAGGCTTAGCCACCAGGAAACAGGGGCTGCAGTGTTGGGGATAGTCCCCGTCCTTGTACTCCAGGACTAGGCCAGCGTTGATACACTCTTGTATCTGTCGCTCAATCTCATCGGCCTGCTCTTTAGGAGCAGGGTCGGGTCTCCTCCGGATCTAATGGCCCATGAACTCGGCTTTCAGGTTGAGGTCCATCTGTACCAGCTTGTCACATGAGGCTCGGGGTGGTTGTTTCTTCGAACACCTCCAGATAGGTCCTTATAAGCTTCCGCAGGTCCAATAGATTGATCTTGTCCTCCATGTCCTCGTGAGAGTGTAAGTTGCTTGCCCCCTGAGTAATAGACGTCGGGAGGTGATCCTCCACCGACTCCTCGTCCTTGGTAGTATCCTCTAACCCTTGGTAGGCATATAGTAGGTCTCGTTCAACCATCTCCGGTGGACGATGGTAACATAGGCACGCTCGAGGGGGTTCACATACACATTCCTCTGAGAGGTCATCCTCCTCTGAAGTCCTCACATGGGCACCCGAGACGCTCTTCATGAGCTTAAGATCTACCCCCCTTTGCCAGGTGGTGATCTTCTGTTCGAGGTCCTCCTTCAATCGGGATAGATCTCCCATACATCCTTGCTTCAGTGGCCATGAGCTGCGGGTAGTCTTACCGTAGCATAGCTTTTTCGCCACCAACCTCCTCTTGGGGTCCACGTACTCCCTCAGCCTGGATCGGGGGTCCAGATCCTCGTCCAAGGGTTCTTCCACCCTCATGGAGAGTAGGGGTTTCACTGGGGCGACGTACTTGGCGTTCTCCACTTCCTCCACGCATGTCTGCACGAAGAAGGCGTCATGCGCAGTTTCGTCATCAGAGTGGATAGAGGTGGGGAGCTCGGATAGTCCACACTCAGAGACTTCATCAGGAACAGGTACATGGCAGGGGGAGTTGATGGCATTGGTGTTAGTCACGACGTATTCATCTCCCCCTGGTACGGTCTCAATCGCATCTTGAGGTCGTAGTCGATCTTTCAAGTCACCCAGGGTGAGTCCATCGCTCTCTCGTTGTATAGTCTGGACCAGAGTTGAGTCCAGGTCCTCCCAGGGGATAAAGGTAAGACCCCCGTCCACCATGCTGAGCATACTTCCCCATCCAGGTTTTCTGATGGGCGTCTTGCGTCCCAGAGGCACGTAGATGGCCTCATCAGGTAGCCGGACAGAGCCTATAGTCAGCCTGTCCAGGAGGGTTCGCCAGTACTCGTTGCCCCCATGGGCTCCCCAGTCGGGGGAACACAGGACCATACGGGAACGTTCCAGGGCAACCTTGGTCAAGACCTTCCCCAAATCACTGAACCTGGGGTTTCCGTAGTCCATCCCGAAAGAGGGCCAGTAAAGTTTGTAGCAGCATTTTTTCCCCCTGCTGCAGTAGAGGTCCAAGACATGTTGCTTGTCGCTGGCGAACAACTCCACGCTCAGATGTTCTCCGGAGTAACCCAACTCCTTCAGACCTTGGTCTAGGACTTCCGCCAATAGTTGATAGTCCTCAGTTTTGGAGGCGGCCTTCATGTTCGAGGGCTCCTCCTTCGATACCCTCAGGTAGGTCGAGGTGTACTCCAACTGCTCCAGCGGCACAGACTCTCTGCGATTGCTGTGGTCCACGTAGAGGAGGAAGGGCGCTTGCAGACTCAGGGCTTGTATCTGGGAGTGCTGCACGGAGAGGTCAGTCCCCAATACAAAATCGAAGGCCTCAGTGTCCATCACATAGAACCGATGGGCGATAGTTCGGGAGCCCATTGGTACCTCCACTTCACAGTCCCTGCAGCTGTGCACCGCATGTCCATCCCCCATTCGTATAGCCGCCGTGGGCATGGTGTTCTTCAGGCTCCCACAAGGTAACTTTTTCTTGGCCACTATTTTTATGGTGGCTGCAGTATCCAGTACCCCCAGGGATTCACGTCCCTGGGGTCGTATACGTACCCAGAACACCAGGTCCAGGGCCCCACCGGAGCGTCCCTGTCAGAACTCCGCGGGACAAGTCACCTCGAACCCCTTGTTCCGCAGTTTGCTGGCCATCCTCATGAAACGGCTTCTCTTCTTGGCGTTGCCGTCATCACCACCTTCATGCTCACACTTGGCCCCTTGCTCTCGCTGGGCCTGAGTCTGCGAGCGTGTGGTAGGACCAGACTGCCCTCCAGAAGGGTCGGAGTTCCCCCCTGGATTAGGGTTGGGGTTGCTTCCGTTCTTGTCCTGGTTCTTGTTGTCCTTATCTGTGGCGATTAGCGCCTCCTCCTTGTCCACCTTGGCTCTTGTCTTGGCCCTTCCCACAGCCTCTGGACTTGCCGTGCTGGAGTCATTGCCGTGGCCCTTGCCACCGCCCTTGCCAGAGCCTTTGCCAGGATCTTCGCCCTTCAGCTTTGCCGACAGGCGCTGCTTGTGGTAGCACTCATCCTCGTAGTGCTTACTCTTCCCACAGAAGGCACAGGTGATAGTGCACCTGTAATGATCCGGCATCTTAGGCTTGGCGCCGGTGTTGGTCTCCTGCTTCTTCCCATGGACCACGAAGCAATCGAGCTGATCGCAGTCGGGGGCGTGCTGCAGTTGACCATGCTCGTCGCTGGTGTCACACCAGAAGAACTCCTGGACATTGCCCATGATACGGGCGTGCTTGGGGGTAGTCCCCTGTCCAGGTCTGGGGCCCTAGGTACCCCTTGCCATGGCTCCCAGAGCCTCCTCCTCTAGGACGGTTGGCGTTCAGGTGCTGGTTGCTTTCCTTCTCCAGCGCAAGCTCCAAGAGTAGCACAGACAAATCCTCGTAGTTGAGGGCTCTCGCCTTGCGCTCTGACGTTGCCCGGCACTCATCCCACAGCTCCCGAGGGAGCTTAACCACCAACCAGAAGAACAGCTCATCGCTGCCGTAGGGACCAGGCGTCAGACGTCCCACCTAGTGGTCCAGGTCGGCCAGTAGCTCGGAAATCCCGGCTAGTTTGGGGTTGTTGGGTAGCACGGCCAGGTTCTGCATCTCGGCCCTGATGGAGAGGTCGGTTGCAGAGGTAGGGTACTGCCTCTCCAAGGCAACCAACACGTCGGCGAAGGTGGTGGAGTTCGTCACGATCTGCTTCACCTGCTTCTCCAGGTACTTGGTCTTGCAGCCCTGCAGGAGCAGATCGCACTTGACTCGCCCACTAGCATGGGTTTGGCCAGTAGTCCGGAGGAACCGGCAAAAGCTCTCAGCGAACTCGCTGAGATCCTTGCCTGTGAACTCAGGCAAGTCCACCCCAATTTTGGAGGTGGTGATTGCCTTAGCCTCCTGAGACCTGTGTCCTTCAGGGCGCTTGGTCTTTCTTTTTCTTCTTCTTCTTCCGCTCGCTTGGGTTCTCGGGGTCCTCAGGGTCGTCGTCCTCCGAGGGCGAAGCAGAAGTCCTGGACGGCAGCTCATTGTCAGAGGGGTCTCAGCCTAGGTCACTAGAGCCTTAGGGCTCCACGTCAACCATTGCCCTCAGGGCTGTCAGCCCCAGCCAGTCCAGCTCGGCTCTCGTGGAATTCTCTACGTGGCTGTAGAAAGGCTTGGCCCTTCTTGGTATGGAAGGGCTTCTCGGTATCAAAGCAGGCGTCAGCATCAGTCGGCTCCTCAGGCTTCCTAGGGTGTTTGTCAACCCCGCCACAAGGTGATTGGCTTGTACTCGGTGAGGTGAAACTCCCACAATGGTAGGTGACGTTTGAAGAGGAATCAGGGGGTCCAATGTGGCCTGAATCTCTTGAGTGAGATCACCGGCAAGTTCAGAGGTGGCTCCTCGGAGGGCCTCTTTAATCTCCGACCGCGTCAGAGACCTGTTGGAGGATCTCCCCGATCCTCTACTCCTGCTCCCGCATGACTCAGGGCCTCTCCTCAGCCCACTCAGGGTTGCATACCCAGGAACATCCACATATGCTCCCGTAGGTAGGTAGGTAGGTCGACTCGGGACTGGGGTTGCCCCGCAGGGGGGACTTACCAAGGGGCTTTTGCTCACCCACCCACGGCCCTACTGCACGTGCCCCCACAAAGCGGCTCCTCCACATGGGGGAAGGGCGCGGTCGCCGCGAGCAGTACCCTACAGCGGGTTCTGCCCGGAGAGATAACCCATGTTCGACAGAAGTCACACATTCCTCCCCTTCGGGCGGATGATACGTGGGGGAGGGTCCCACCGCACATCCTCATCAACCTCCGGATTCTGGGGCCCAGGGGCCGGGAGCCAGGCCAAAGGCCTTGTCCTGCAGGCACCCCCACCTGGGTTGGTTTTCAGTAGGTGTGAGGCGACTTTAAGAAGCACGTGCTACGGGACTCGCATGCCGTGGCGCACACTCACACCTCCTGACTCGGTCCAGCTTGCGCTCTCCCGGGGGGCCGGGGGTTCGAAGTAGGTTGCTGTGGCCGGTTGGTCGGTCGTATGGTAACGTTGTGGTGTAGTTTGTTAATGTAGGTTGGTCGGTTGCGTGATGGTAGAGCCAAGTTTTGTTCGAGGGCATGGTCGTCGGCGGGCGCGGCGCACCACGGTGTCACCAACCCCTTGGACGCCGTTCCCGTTTCGACCCGTGCACGCCTGGCTGGTTTGGTGTTGGCCGGCTTGCGTGTGGTCTGTTTACGGTCAAGTGGCGGCTGCAGCTGCGGTGTTGTTGGTTCGCGGTCGTCTCGGCCGCCTCATGGTCGGCTTGGTTAGCGTGGGTTCCATTGCGCTGCCGCCGGTGGTTGTTCCGCTGAATGTTGTTTATGCAGCCGGCATGTCCGTGTCGGTGCTGGTCAGTGGCGTCGTGGTTTGTCCAAGTGTAGTGTTGTGTAGTTTGTTACCGTTGGTTGGTCGCGTTTGTATTGGCAGCGTTGCGGTGTTCTGCTGTGTTCGTGGTTACGGTCGTCGCCGGGCGTGGCGCACCACGGTGTTGCCAACCCGTTGGGCGCCGTTTCCGTTTCGACCCGTGCACGCCTGGCTGGTTCGGCGTTGGCCGGCTTGCGTGTGGTCTATTTACGGTCAAGTGGTGGCTGCAGCTGTGGTATGGTTGGTGCGCGGTTGTCGTGGCCGCCTCATGGTCGGCTGGGTTGGTGTGGGTTCCGTTGCGCTGCTGCCGGTGGTCTTATCGTCGAATCCTGTCTGTTTAGCAAGCACGTTTGTGTCTGCGTCGGTTTGTTGCGTCTTGGTTTGTACAAGTGTCGTGTAGTGTAGTTTGGGAACGTTCGTGGGCCGCGTCCGCAGCGGTAGAGTCACAGTGTTCCTCTGTGTTTGTGGCCATGGTGGTGGGGGGGCGCGGCTGGCCACAGTGTCGCTAGCTCGTTGGACGTCGGTCTTGCACCGGCCCATGCACGCCCGGCCAGCTTGGCGCTGGTCTGTGTGGGCGCGGTCTGTTCACGGTCACGTTGCGTCCGCCGTAGTGGTTCGCGCGGTGTGTGGTCGTGTTAGTTGCCTCTTGGTTGGTTTGTTCGGCGTTCGTTCCTTGTCGTCGCAGCGGGCGCTCGCGCAGTCGGATTTGTTGTGTGCAGGTGTTCCGCTTGTTGCGATGTTGGTCGGTGCCAGGTGTGTGGGGCCGGCACGGTACGTTTGCACTGTGCGCCACCCGCCCGCCGCGGGGAGGAAAAGCCATGACAAGTGGTCGGACCGCTGTAAAACGTTTTTTCCCCTGTCGGTGCCCTGTTCCCTGCCCCGCCCTGGCAGTGTCGCATGTGCAATCCATTATCCGTTATTTCGTGGTGCTCCGTAGCCGTACTTCCAGTTTCGCTTGTGCCACTCATATGTACACCCCCCGTCGGTGGCAAGGCCCCGCCGGTCCCCCTCGTTCTGTCCCTGTGCTCCCCATGGGAGCCCCAGGGTGTTGTTCCAGCTCGGTGGTGCTCTGCTCGTCCTCGTGCCTGTCTGTCTGCCGTGCGCCTTCTCGTGTCGTGCGTTGCGGGTCATTTGGGTGGCGTGTCTGTGTCACGGTGCTGGGTGTGGTGGCTAGGATGGTTAGGGTGGTTCAGCTTGTGCTGTGGTGTCGGGACGCTCCGTCCGACCTGGCGGGTTGGGCTCAGCGTAACACACCCGTGCCTGTTGGCAGGGGGGTCGGCGCGGCACCGTGTGTTGAGCTTGTGGCCCCCCGCATGCCCCGGGTAGGGTTGTGGAGGACAGGAGTACCGGGCAGTGTTGCAGCCCTCCTCCCTCTCATGGACGCTGTTAACTGTCTGCGGGGAGTGTGCCCCCCGTACCATTCACATAGGTTATACGTGTCGTAACCTTGCGCGTCCCAGGCGCTCAACTCCCCGGAGGAGGTGCGCGCTGGCCCCTGCGGTGCACTTATCTCCGGATGCCCGCCCTGGATGGTAATACTCTGGCCGGTGGTTCGTTAACATTCTTGTGGTTACACAACAAAAAAAGAAGCCGCACAAGTATGTTGCATGTCATGCATGAACAACACACACAAGCAACAACAACGCCACCGTCCGCCGAAAAACAAGTATGTTATCTGCCACGCCATGCATATCGCCATAGCGCATATCGCCATGCATAACGCCGTAACAAACGCAATACACAAGGAAGAAAGTTACGTGCAAAGCAACGCCAAAGTGCGCCGCCACGAAAAGCGCAACGAAAACAGCACCGGCAAGGAAAACCAACAAGAGGTGACACCGAATGAATGCCTATGCCCACCCCCGCACACATAGGGAAAGAAAGGTATGCCCGTACGTGCATGCCCGTATCGCCGCAAGGTCATCACCGCCACGGACGAGCAAAATGGTATGAAGGGGCACGACGGGGGAACAAAAAACCAACAAAGGAGAGAAGAACGCACGAAGGAGGCCACACACCACCGAGGTGAAGCACAACACACATAAAAGCACACAAACAAAAACTAAACATACACAACATGCACATGTGGCTAGTTGGATCCAAGTATGTTACATACCATGCTACGCTACGCAACAAACACGAGATAAGAACAGCAACCACGCCAACAAAGGCAAAAGATGACCACGAGGCGTAACCGAGACGTGCCCACCCCCCACCCGCACGCCCGCCTACGTAGGAGGCAAAAGGGAGCGAAATGGGACAAAGGGTATGCCGCGGCATGCGAACGAATAGTAGGCAAGGGAGCCACACACCGCCACCAAGAACAAAAGTATGTTACCATGTCGTGCCACGCCGCCAACCGCCCGGCCCGCGCGACCGACCGAGACGAGAAAAAAGAAATGGCCTTCGGCCAGGGAGTGGTTGTCACGGCGGGCTAACGGTCCTGCCCTGCGGTGCAATGCGGGGCAACTGTGACAACTGCTCTTACAGCACAACCACCCTTTTTGTAGCGCTGATTAGAACATACACACATATGCATAGCGTCCTGTGCCGGATTCCGACAAACACACATTGCCACGCTTCCTTGTGCATGCACCCACGTTCCCTTCCCTTCACAGGTCCCAAAGAGAAGTGTATCCTCGTGTTTGCGTCGTTTGGGCGTTAAAGTAGGGTTGTCTCAGACGCTTAGGCTTGCTTTGCGGCGTGCCGTTGTCTCTCATACGCGAGCGCCCGGCCCGCGCCATACACACGTAGGCAAGGCGAGAGGACTAGGACACACTAAGATAGTGGAGAAAGAAACAAGTATGTTGAATGTCACGCCGCGCGCGCGGAACAGACAACGAACAAAGGTGGCGGCCAAAGAGGTGTGGAGCCAAGACGAGAGCAAGTACGAAATAAACCTACGCCAAACGACACAGGAAAAAAATAATCGAGGTGCCATGTCGCATGACGCACACGCACACGCACACGCATGTCGCATGACGTACCAGCCAGCTCGAGGTGCCGTGTCGCGACAAAACCCCCGCCGCCGCACGCCCGGTTACATCCTCTCTCTACGCAGGTTCGAAGGAGAAGGCCGAACGAGAGAGCATGGCGAGCCGGCAGGGAAAAAGACCGAGACACGCAACAAAGCGGAGGCAGGGAAAAAGTGCATGTCAGGGAGAAGGGTAGAGGAAAGGGTAAAGAGCAACGAAGCCACGAAGGGAACAAGGGGTGGCCAGCGGCCGAGCAAGGGGCGCGCATAGGGAGGGGGGCACGGCAGGCACACGGCGAGCACAACACCGCACCGAGACACCGGAGAGGGGAGCACCAGAGGAACAAGAGAAGGGCGGCACCACACACCACGACACGCACGGCACAGACACCACACACACCGCACACACCCAACGAGCCCCAGCAGCCCGCCCACTGGGCGGGCAGTCGGGGGAGGAACAGCGCCTGACCTCAGACGCCCCTCACAATGGTGGAAGGCACCCCCCCCGGGGATACCCTTCTGACACCCACACAGCAAGCAACGCTGGCCCGCAAGGGCGCACGCCGTGGGGCCGATGCTGGGTCCCCACGCCCGCATCGAGCGCACCCGGAACACACGGGTCGCGGAACCCAGGCTGCCCGCTCCAGAGGACGGGCGGCCGGGGGGGGGACAGCGCCTGACACCAGGCGCCCCTCACAACGGTGACAGGCCACCCCCCCCGGGGACGGCATCCCACCACCCCCGCGGCACGCAGCCCCCACAGGGCATGCAGGCCAAGGGGACAGTGTTGGGCCCCCACACCCACACACCCGCGCCCACAGCACGTGGGTGGCGGACCCCAACAGCCCGCCCAGTGGACGGGCAGTCAGGGGAGGGACAGCGCCTGACCCCAGACGCCCCTCACAATGGTGGAAGGCACCCCCCCCGGGGACGCCCTTCCGCCACCCCCACAGCGAGCAACGCCGGCCCGCAAGGGCGCACGCCGTGGGGCCCATGCTGGGTCCCCACGCCCGCACTGACCGCACCCGGGACACACGGGTCGCGGAACCCAGGCTGCCCGCTCCAGAGGACGGGCGGCCGGGGGAGGGACAGCGCCTGACACCAGGCGCCCCTCACAACGGTGGCAGGCCACCCCCCCCCGGGGACGGCCCCCCACCGACCCCGCGGCACGCAGCCCCCACAGGGCATGCAGGCCAAGGGGACAGTGTTGGGCCCCCACACCCACACACCCGCACCCACAGCACGTGGGTGGCGGACCCCAACAGCCCGCCCAGGGGGCGGGCGGTCGGGGGAGGGACAGCGCCTGACCCCAGACGCCCCTCACAATAGTTGAAGGCACCCCCCCCGGGGATACCCTTACGCCAGCCCCACAGCGAGCAACGCCGGCCCGCAGGGCGCACGCTGTAGGGCCGGTGCTGGGTCCCCACGCCCGCACCGACCGCATCCGGGACACACGGGACGCGGAACCCTGGCCGCCCGCTCCAGAGGACGGGCGGCTAGGGGAGGGACAGCGCCTGACACCAGGCGCCCCTCACAACGGTGGCAGGCCATCCCCCCCGGGGACGGCCCCCCACCACCCCCGCGGCACGCAGTCCCCACAGAACATGCAGTGGGAGGGGACAGTGTTGGGCCCCCACACCCACACACCCGCGCCCACAGCACGTGGGTGGCGGACCCCAACAGCCCGCCCAGCGGGCGGGCAGTTGGGGGAGGGACGGCGCCTGGCCTCAGACGCCCCCCACAATGGTGGAAGGCCCCCCCCCCCGGGGACGCCCTTCCGCCACCCCCACAGCGAGCAACGCCGGCCCGCAAGGGCGCACGCTGTGGGCCCGGTGCTGGGTCCCCACGCCCGCATCGACCGCACCCGGGACACACGGGTCGCGGAACCCAGGCTGCCCGCTCCAGAGGACGGGCGGCCGGGGGAGGGACAGCGCCTGACACCAGGCGCCCCTCACAACCGTGGCACGCCACCCCCCCCCCGGGGACGGCCCCCCACCACCCCCGCGGCACGCAGCCCCCACAGGGCATGCAGGCCAAGGGGACAGTGTTGGGCGCCCACACCCACACACCCGCGCCCACAGCGCGTGGGTGGCGGACCCCAACAGCCCGTCCAGTGAGCTCCTCACAACGGTGGACGGCACCCCCCCCGGGGACGCCCTCCCGCCACCCCCACAGCGAGCAGCGCCGGCCTGCAAGGGCGCACGCTGTGGGGCCGCTGCTGGGTCCCCACGCCCGCACCGACCGCACCCGGGACACACGGGTCGCGGAACCCTGGCTGCCCGCTCCAGAGGACGGGCAGCCGGGGGAGGGACAGCACCTGACACCAGACGCCCCTCACAACGGTGGCGGGCCACCCCCCGGGGACGGCCCCCCACCACCCCCGCGGCACACAGTCCCCACAGGGCATGCAAGCCAATGGGACAGTGTGGGGCCCCCACGCCCACACACCTGCGCCGGCAGCACGTGGGTGGCGGACTGCAACAGCCCGCCCAATGGACGGGCAGTCGGGGGAGGGACAGCGCCTGACCCCAGACGGCCCTTACCATGGTGGAAGGCGCCCCCCCCCGGGGACGCTCCTCCGCCACCCCGACAGCGAGCAACGCCGGCCCGCAAGGGCGCACGGCACGCAAGGGCGCCCCCCCCAGGGACGCCCATCCGCCACCCCCACAAAGAGCAACGCACCAACGCACCAACGCACCAGCCACGGGACATCCGCACCCCACCACCTGCTCTTAGGCACAGCGACACAGCAATGGCCAAACCCGCGGCCCCACGCAAAGCACGCCCCCGATCTCCGACGCTGGACGAAGCACACGAGGTCATCAGGGCGCTGGTACTCAGAGAAGGCGAAGGAGACCCCCAACAAGGGGACGCGGGCACGGACTCCGACCTGGAGGCAGTACCGGAGCCCCCCACGGGAGGCGCGCCCGCGGAACCTGCGCCGCCGGCGGGCAGCGTGCCCGCGCTCTGCCCCGCGTGGAAACGGGGCCACTGCACCGGCGAAGGCGGGTGCCTCAAACAGCACCCCCAGCCCGGCCCCGATGACGGAGCGCTGCCCGAGGTGAAACCCGCGGCCCCATGCGCCGCCCTACGCTACGGGGTGGCGCAGGGCTGGATCCTGGATGAGACCGCGCGCGGCAGCGTGAACATCCAGGAAGTCGTCGACCGAGTCACCCACGCGGGACAGGCGGCAGTGGCCTTGCACACCCGGGGCCGCCACGGCGGACCCGCAGAGGGGATCATTGTGGAACCCTCGGGAATGGTGCTGGTCCTGGCGGCGGACATGGTCCGAGGGGTGCTCCACGCGTCCCGCTTGTGGGAGGCGTTCCCACAGTGGACCATCTAGGTGTACACCCCCCCACGGGTGTGGCCCTTCTCCACGTGGGCGGTGCTCGCCGTCATGTGGCACCTGGCACCGGAGGACGCCCCCACAGGGACCGCGGAGGAAATCGCCCGGGACCTCCACACCTGGCCGGCCGAGAAAGATCACCCCTGGCGAAGGCCCCGAGGCGGCCTCCCAGTGGCGCCCGCGGCAGAGGGGCTCAGCCTCGCGGCAACCCTTTAACGGCACCCCGACAAGCAGGCACGCCACTTCCTGCAGACGGGCACGGTCCCGGCCACCCCGCCAGACTCCAACTGGCGATGGGACGCAGGGGTGGCGCAACCGCTGCCGGGCCCCTGGACCCTCCCGTTGTGGTATTTGCCCATGGGCACCCTGGCCCACGCCACCCAGGCCGTCAAGGGGGCTTTCCCGCAGCCGCTCCTCCCCGGCGTGGCCCTGCTCCGCAGCCTGCAGGCGGGGGCCGCCTGGGTACGGTGGAAGGAAGGAAAAGGGCGCTCGAGCCCCTATTTCCCCCTGGTCCAGGGCCAGGCGCTGCTCCACGCCGAGGGCATGGGGACCGTGGAATGGGGCGTGCAGGTGGATCACAGCGGCCGCCCCACAGCCCATGCGATGGCCGCCGGCGTGTCACCGCCTCCTACGGATGGTCCCCTCTTTGGCCCCCCAACACGCTTTTACGAGGGACGTGTGGAAGGCCATACTGAGCCACACCAGGGAGTGGCTAACGAACCCGGGTGCACGGTACCCGCCGGGGCCGGTGCTCGAACAGCTCACGGCCCCCACACCCGGGGTCCGCCACGCCCTGCACAGGGCGTCGGCTCTCACGGAGCAGCTCAACGACGAAGTGCTGGACCTGGCGCTGGGGCAGCTGCGGGTGCTCTACCCGCAAACCCACATCCCACCCGCGGGCACGTCCAACCGCCTAGGCCGCCTGGGGTTGCAGCGCCGCGTCCAGGCCGCGCACCCAGGAGGCCTGGTGGAACAGTGGCTAACGCTCCGCAACCCGTCCACCGCGGAAGGCCACTGGTACCTACACCAACTCCTCCTCCTACCACGGGCAGCCCCGGAACACTGCCGGCAAAACCCGTACCACACGCACCCGGAGCGCCGAGGAGCGCAGGACTTCCCGCAGCCATTCCGCCCGCCCTCCTGTCGGGGCAGGACCCTGAGGCGCTACAGCAGGGCCCCCCGCTCGACACCGCCACCACGGTACAACAAAGGGGACGCGACGGCGCGGATGGTGCCGAACAGGACGTCAGGAACTGCGGAGCGGTGGCCTGGATGGCAGGCTGCAGGCACCTCGCCCGAGATACCACGGGGCTCCGGCAGTACAGATCAACGGACCGCACCGCGCTGGCGTCCGCGGTCGCAGCCGTCACCATGGGTCCCGTGGCGGCGTGGCCGGCGCAACTGCTGCCCCACGTCCCCTGCCGCGACACGCAGCCCCGCCCGCCGGCCGCAACGCACGCGCCGACGGCACCCCTCACGGCGGAGCAGCTATACGTCGTCGCGGCGGCGTTGCTAGCAGACGGCGGGGAGAGTTTCGTCCACCACCACGCCCCGCCGCAGATTGCGGGAAGCATACAAGGGCCACAGCGCGATGCACCAGACCCGTGGCATGCCACACTCCGCAGGCGCACCCGCGTCTGGGATGCGGGCGATGGCACACCTCCACCCGGGCCTAAGCAGGGGGAGGCACTGGTGCTGCAGATGGCAGGCTACCAGGCCATCCTACACGGCCACGCCGGAGGGTACCGGTCGCACGTCCTGACCGGAGGCCGCTGGACTGTCTGGCACAGCACCGCCAGGCAAGGGGCATTCCCAACCCTGCCCCACGTCGACTGGCAACAGGGGCCCACCCAGGCCTACTATATGTCGGCGGACCCCTGGCCGCTGGCAGTCCTGCTACACACCGTCAGCGCCCCCAACAAGAGGCAGGAACCGGGGTGGGTCAACCCCCCCGCACTGGTGTGGAGCCCTGACCAGGAGGAGCGTCTACGGGCCGCGTGGCAGGGAGACGCCATCAGATCCACGGACGTCCCAGACCTCCAAGCGGGGCCAATCACGCACGCCCGCCCGGCAGCTACCCTGGCGGTGGCCCAACGGGGACAGCAGAACCCGCAGTTGGTGGTCTGCATGTTCAGCCCGGCGGACGCGCACATCGTCGTCTGCGACCCCGAGCGCCTGCCGGGGCCCGAAGCCGTGATCCGCGTGGCAGACTGCACCTGCATGATCGTCAAGGCGCTACTGCAGGGCGAACACCACGCCCTCCTGCTCCAGGTCAGGCTGAAGGACAACGCCCGGGCGGCGAGGCCGGGAGTGTGGCCGACAGCGGCGCACCCCGCCGACCTAGAGCTCCAGCTGGCGGTCCCGACCGCAGTGTACCACTGGCTGCAAGCCTTTCACGACCTGCAATGGAGGGGCAAACCCGACCACCAAATCGGCTCCAAGCACTGGAAAACGTGGTTGCAAGCAGACGCCCAGCGCGATGCCATCCGGGATCTCGGGCCCGCGCCCGCGACACGAGCCCTCGATGCGGCGGCCCCGGGCCGCACACTGGCGATACACACAGTGCCACTGGCCAACCTGCCCTTCGAACCAGCGGCGGCGGGCGCCATTCGGAAGTCGGTGCCGCTCCCCCCGGAGCGAGGGGCCACGGAGCCGACGAAATGCCCCCTGTGCGCAGACAAGTACTACACAAGCGGGGCAATGCTGGAAAACCTGGCGTGGCACGCGGTGCACGCTGCAGCCCCGGCGGACGACAAGGAGGCGGCCTCCAACATCCTGCAAGGGAGAGCACAGAGGTCCCCATGGCACGCCCCGTACACCCAGCGCCCCCCGCCCCAGGCAGCCGACCACGCAGACGGAGATGAGGAGGCACCCGGGGCGGCCCCGGGGACCGGCGGTGCGGCCTTACCAGGGTCCATGTCCATCCCCTCGGGGCTGGCCCCCCTGGCCCCCCTGGCTCCCCCGGTCCCCCGGGCCCCCCTGTGGGCCCCGCTGGGAACGGGCTCAGCGGATGCGGCGCACCCGGATGCCCTGGCTGCGCTGGCGAACCCAGCGGCGATGCCGATGCGGGATAGCTGACTCCAGGAGGACATGGCGGGCGACACCCTGTGGCTCCTCTCGTGGAACCCGCGCAACGGCCTCGTGCCGCCAGACCGGTCCCTCTGGGACACTCTCTGGCGGCGCCGGGGGCCGGCAGCCTGTACCGACAAGGAGCACCTCATCACCGGCATGCTACCCCAGGATGGGGGCTTTGCCATCATGCTCCAGGAAACAGGGATCGCCACCCGGGCGCAGGAGATGCACGTGGCCGCGGCGCTCCAGGACAAGGGGTACACCGCCTTCTTCAGCAGCCAGCTGGCGGAGACGGGAGCCACCTCCACCTCGAGAGGGGGGGGCCTCCTCGGCGCGGTCAGCAGCAAGTACGTGGCGGAGCACGAGGTGCTCAGTTTCACAGAAATTGTCCCCGGGAAGGCCGCGGCCCTGGAGATCCCCACGGACGGGGGAGGCCTCACCCTCATCAACGTCCACGGGCCGCAAGCAGGCTGCTCCCCGTGGGCAGGACGGGCGGCGTTCTGGGCCGACATACAAATGTATGCCACGGCACGCAGCCTCGTTGGGAGGCACCCGGTGGTCATCGCCGGCGACACCAACATCTACATGGATGTCTTCACCAACCCGGCCACGGAGCACTTCCGAGCGGGCTGGGAGGCCTGCCGTTTCCGGAGGGCCGCGGCAGGTAGCGAGGAGGACATGACCCCCACGCTCCACCCGTCCGTGCACAGGGTGGACACCTTCCTGGTCAAAGAGCCCCTCCTGCCGTGGTCCCTGCGGGAAAGCGTCTGGGCTCGCGGCATGGCACACCCCCAGGTGGTCGGCTCGGACCACCTCCTGGTCCGCCTGGCCCTGCCGGGCCTCCTCAGCGCAGCGGGGCGCGCGGCGATGCCCACCCCCTACAGCCACACAGAGGGCCGCCTCCTCCCGTACAACGCCGAGGCCGCGCCCGTCCAACACTGCCTGTGGGCGGCGGTCACTGCCGCGCAGGATGAACCCTCCCTGGCGCCCTGGCTGGGTCCCGCAGAGCAGCACGACTACGCGTCCTTGCCCGCGGCCGCGGTGGACAAGGTGTTCGAGCACCTCCACGCGACGCATGACGCCCTGGCGCGTGTGGTGGGACGCCGGCAGCCGTCCCCGGCGTGGACGGACCCGACTGAGGGGGACCTCCCGGAGAGCGGAAAGCGGCTCCAGGCGGCGGTCCTCCGCTATGACACCCTGGGAGCGCGCGCGCCGGCAGCGTACCAGGCAGACGCGGCCCGCCATGGCATCCGGTCCGAGGCGGCGCTCCGGCTCACAGAGGAGCTGCAGGGTGTGTCGCCCGGGTTCCGCCCGACCACACGGGGCCAGCTACAGGAGGAGCTGGAGAGGCAAGCAGCCGCCCTCGAGGAGGACATTCGCCAGCTCCGCGCACTCCTGGCGGCAGACCGCAAGCGCGCCATCAAGGACTTCTGGCGCCGCCACGCCCCCGACATCGCCCAGCGATGGAAAGCCGTGCGGGGGGCCATAGAGGTAGAGGCCCCGGGCCCGTCAGGCCTCTGGAACGTGCGGGTCCCCAACACCCAAACGCTCCTCACGGAGGCCCACGACGTGATGTTCGCAGTTTGCGCCTTCTGGCAAGAACTGTATGACAAACGCCCGGTGGACCTCCCAGGCTTCCAGGCAGTCCTCAGCCGCCATGTCCCCCGGGTCCCTGAAGGGGTCTGGACACAGGTCCAGCAGTACACCATGCAGGACCTGAAGTCCGCCCTGGACAAGGCCGATGGCAAGGCCCCAGGTCCCAACCACGTGGAGGCCCGTTTCATCAAGGCCCTCCCGGCACCCGTCCAGTGGCTCCTGGTCCACTCCTACCGGGCCATCCTCCGCGGCGCTCCGCCGCCGATGCACTGGAGGGACGCGCACATCTGGCTCAGCCCCAAGGTACCGGACTCTGCCAGACTGGACGACTACAGGAACATAGCCCTAGGCCAGCTGGACATGAAGCTGCTCACGGGCCCCCTCACCCAGCGCATCACGGAAGTGCTCACACGGCACGGAGTGGTCAGCGACTGGCAGCAAGGGGCCCTCCCTGGCTCCAACACAGGCCCCCCGCTGTTCATGGCGCAGCGGCAGCTCCAGCGGGCAAGGCCCAACTACGTCTTCTCCTTCGACGCCCGCAAGGCCTTCGACACCACCCCGCACGGTGCCCTCCACCTCATCCTGCGCCACCTCTCCGTGCCGCCGGACGTCATCAACCTCCTGCTCTTCCTCCACACGTGCGCCAGGCTGCGCATCGTCACCGCACACGGGCTAACGCAGCCCGTCTACATGCTGCGCGGCGTCCGGCAGGGCAACCCCGAGAGCCCCCTACTGTACGCGCTCCTCCTGGAGCCCCTGCTCAGGGCGCAGGGGCACCGCCTGCACCCGCCGGGAGGGGCCGAGCACGGCCTCATCCAGGCCTACATCAACGACCTGCTGGTGGTGGCCGACGCGCTGCAGCACTTCGTCGAGGGCGTGGAGGCGGTGGCCGCGTACCTGGGGATGGTGGGCATGGAGCTCAACCCCCGCAAGTGCGCCATGGTCACCACCGAGGGGGTCCCGGGCCTGCAGCTGCGCCTCTGTCCCCACCTGGAAAACCCGTGGCACTGGGTACCAGCGGCGGACTCCGTCCCCTACCTGGGACTCCAGCTGCAGCGGGACGGGGAGTTCTCTCTGCAGCGCAAGCACCAGCTACGCCTGCCGGCGGTGCACCACTGGTGCCTTAACACCCTCGCGCCACCAAAAGTGGTGCAGGACGTCATCCTGGCGATCCTCGGGGGGGTGACGCAGTACGTCGCCCCTTTCATCGCCGACGACTCCGACACTGCACCCCACCTGGACCACATCACGGTCCAGGTCGCGAAGGACAGGGCGCGGTACGCCTTCGACGCCTCGCGGGACAGCCTGCAGGATGACCGAACCCTGGGGCTCACACGGGTGCCAACGCGGTGCCAGCAGGCAGCAGTGGCCCTCCTGGGTACACTCGTCCACCACCGCTCAACCTCCGTGCGCGCCGAGGTCACCAAGATGTTCTGGGAAATAGCTGGCGCGCACAGAATATGTCCCGAGGTGCACTACCCCGTCCCAGAGTTCGCAACTCTAGCGGGGGGCGACTGGGTCCACCGCATACCCCGGGCCCTGGCCGCCCTGGGAGTGGGGCTGTACAACCCCATCGCGTGGCCCAGAGCGGCCCATGTCCAACTACAGTCCCCGCCGGGCAACATCGTCACGCTGCGCACCGCCAAGCTGCCACACCGCGACACGTGCCGCCTGACGGTGCCACACACGACGCCGTGGCATGGGCACCACGGGCCACGCCACCCCCTCCCCGACAACGACGACCTGTGGCCGACGGCGGTGCGGGAATTCTTCAACCAATGCGCCGATGAACACCTGCACTATCGCCGCCGTGAGCAGGAGCCCTCCAACCACCCCAGGTGGCGCGACGCCTTGGTCCACCTGTTCCACACCACCGGCACGCGGGACCCCCGCCTGAGACTCGTCCACCCCAAGAGGGCTAAGCAGGACGCCCACACCGGCCCACGGGTGACCCCGGACGGCCTGCACCTCCACATCGGGGGCTACTGCCGGCGGGACGGCCTATCCCCCCCCACGCGGGGGGCGGCGTACCACCCGCCGGCAGCCCTCATGTACATCCTCCGCGACGTACTCGCAGAAAGCGAGCACCAAGAGCCTAACGCGGACGTGGCATGGCCCGAGCTGCTGCGCCCCCGGCCTCACGCGCCAACGCCGTTGTGGTTGGTGACCAGGGACGACCAATGCACCCAAGCGACGGGGCAAGCGCAGCTCCGGGCCGAGTGGGTAATAGTGCAGGTGAGGGCGGGCCAGCCCGAACCCCGTGGGCTCCCCCGTGGCACCGCCCTGCTGGTAGCTACGGGGGTGCCGCACGACCCACACATGGCAGTGCACGCGTTGGAGAACCAGCCGGAGGACACAGGGCACCTGGTGGTGCACCAGCGCGGGGGCCCGGCGTGGCTCAAGGAACATGTGACGGCACTTCGGTCCTGGGCAAGCACGATCACTGGAGCGGAGATCCGGCTGCATGACCACCTGGCGATCAGCCCTGGCGACACCAGGGCGCTGAGCGTGGACCAACTGACCCCCAGCCACCCCGACGTCCGGTGGCACTCCGCCGACCTCAACGTGGGGTGGCTCAGCCCCACCGGATACTACTGGATCCCGGAGGTCTGGGGCCACACCTCTTCCGACGCGTCCGGGGGCGGCCCCTGCAAACACGCCACCAGCGTCGCTCTCGCCGCCGACCTCACCCGCACGTGGGCGGTGGCCATCTCGGGCATGGTGCCCGACGGGGAGGGGGTGGCCGCCTCCCTCCCCCTACAATACGGTGCCCAACGACCATGGGTCCACACGGTGGACGCCGAAGTCATCCTCCACCTACTGCGGCATGCAGATCGCGAGCGGACCACAGGGGTCCCCGCGGGCGCAGCGAAGGTGGTCAACCAGATGCCCCTGCGGTGGCTCCGGGACAGCCTGTGCGCGCGAGGGCAACACGCCGGGCACCCGTTCTGGTACGTCGGAGCCACCTCGCACCACAGTGACGCCCTACTGCACAAGGCGGACTGGGCGGCGTCCCAGGACACCGTCCTGCAGAATACGCCCCCAGACCCCGGCCACGCCCAACTCATTGTCGCCGGCCGTGACGGCCATCTCCATC
The DNA here is from genome assembly GCA_964036045.1 of Eutreptiella sp. 'Long Island Sound 2002'. Classification (NCBI taxonomy): domain Eukaryota; phylum Euglenozoa; class Euglenophyceae; order Eutreptiales; family Eutreptiaceae; genus Eutreptiella; species Eutreptiella sp. 'Long Island Sound 2002'. The sequence goes on along the minus strand of OZ038384.1, from coordinate 60,406,459 downwards.
TACGGCCCCCCAGAATGCGGGTGCTCGGCGAGGTCGCGCAGCGGGCGCAGACAGACCATGCGCTGACGCACCGGGGACACACACCTTTGGGCGCGGCCCACGCCACAGCCTGTGTCCACGCCCGGGACCTCACCCCGACGGCCACCAACCGCCAGGCGCTACAGGCCCGAGACGGCCACACGCCGGTGCAGCGCAGGCTCCGCGTCAGTAAGGAGCGGCTCTCCGGCGTCGCCATCGTCCCACAACCTTGCCTCCTATGCGGCGGCCCGGAGGAGACCCCGGTGCACATGCACGTGGGGTGCGCCCACTCACAGCTCCTCTGGCCCCGCTACCGCCAGGCGGTACACGAGGCGGCCCGCCACCTCCCACCCGGGGACAAAGCCCTGTGGGTGGCCTCGTGGCGCTCCGCAGGCGCCACATGGACGGAAGTCTTCTGCTCTGGACTGGTGCCCGAGGACGCGGAGGCGCAGCTCCGCGCCATAGCCCGCTACGACCCGCCAGGAGGGACCTCTGTCGACGATCTCCTCCACCACATGCTCCGGCTGGGGGACTTCGCATGGGAGCTTCGCAACCACCGGCTGGAGCAACTCCTCCGCGAGCCCCAAAGCGCGGCGGCCCGGGCACACCAGTGGCTCACTGCGGCGGAGGGCGACCACCCTCCCCCTCCCCGGCGCCCTGACAAGGACTTCGTAGCCTCCCTCCGTGTCGTGATTGGCACTCTGGAGTGCCCGCCCCCACCCGTACCAGGACCTGCCGGGGGGGTTCTCGAAGCACCTACAAGACGCCCTCTTCCCACCGTGGATCATCGGGCGCGGCTCCATGACCGCATTAGAGGCGCGCATCGTGGGTGAGGAATGGGCGCGCGAGTGGGGCCAGTGGTGCGCCGCCACGCGCGCCCCGGAGACCCCTGCGCAACGATACGCCGCCATCCCGCTCAAGGGATGGGGGCCGGACACCCGGCCGAGACCCACCGTGATCCGCGGGGCGGGACCTGACCACCCGTGGGACGCGGCGACGGGGGAATGGCTGCAGGCGGGCCCGGGGCCGCAAACGGGATGGACTGGGGACGTGTCCTCACTCATCAGGACACCCGTCCCGCCCCGCATCGTCCTTCACGCCGCCAACGTACTCGGGGCTACGGAGATACGCACGTGGGGACACGCCGTGGCCACCGTCCGGTGGCACCCCCCAGAGGGCGGGGCCGCCCAGCTCGCCGTGGCGCACTTCAAAGCTGGGGGGCCGGTATACGACGACGCCCTGTCCCGGCTGGGCTCCTCATGCTCCCCACCGACATTGCAGCCGCGCTGCGCCGGGAGCTGGACGGCTGCGAAGGGCTGCGAGTGGGATGGGAGGCAGTCACGGACGGCACCCTGCTGGCCCTCCTCCACCGAGACACCGCGAACGGGTGCCGATGGGATGCGCTGACGCCCCACCTCACCGGGCGCCACGTGTACATGGCAACCCCCCCCCCCCCGGGGCACCCCTGCCCGGCGTGGGACGACCTCATCGCCGCCTTCCACAACCACGGGATCCTCCCCGACGACACGTGGCGGAAGGTCCAGCGGAAGACGCTTGGCAAGGACTACCGGCGCCGCGTCCGCGCCCGCCTGCTGGAGATCCGGGACCTCTGGCTCCGCCATCTTGACCCTTGGTCGCCGCCCTCCCACCTCCCACACACCTGCCGGCTCTGCGGGGAATGTGACACAGTGTCCTCCGCAGCGTCGACAGGCGCCAACAGGTGCGCGCGGTGCGCCCAGGTGGCCGCGTGGCCCTGGCCCGAACCTCCCGCAGGCCTGGGCAGGCGCACAGAGCAGGAGGCCCTGCACCGGCGCATCGAGGGTGCACACACCCCCTCACACGAACGAGCGGGCCCCGCGGGCGCTGCCCTTCTGTGGATCCACGTGCACCTGCGGGACCCCACATCCGTTGCGCACCTGTCGCACGTGTTCGCGCCCTAACCCCCACCCGCCGCCGCCCTTTGCAGAGCCCGCAGTACCATGCCACGCCGACGGGGGGATGGGCCGGGACACACCAGGGCCCGCCGCAAATGCAGGAGGCGGCCGTCCAGGGCCAGGGCTGGCGGACACGGTGGCAGAGGCGCACGAGGCGCACGCTGCCGCACGGTGTGACCTGACGGGCAGTGGGAGGGCATTTCCTCAACGAGACCGCCCTCCCGGCCGTCCGCGCCCTGAACGGAGCGGGGGACCCTACGCTGCTCTCGGCAATGCACCCGATCGTGAACGCTGTCCAGCCGGGGCTCATCAGCGCCGAGACGGCCCTCTACGGGCACTGGATCGAGTGGCGCGAGTCCAACCGGTCGGGCCGGCCCCTGTCCATGGGGGACACCCTGCGGCTGACGGGAGCAGGGTCTGCCATGTCTCTCTGCAGCAGCGCCCCAGCCCTGCTGCACGCCCTCAGGACGCGCTACCCCGGGGACGCGGCCCCGTACCTGAACCAGGCGCGGGCCACGTCCCCGGGGGGAGTGTCCGAGCTGGATGCGGCGCTCCACCTTCTGCACCCACCGGACGAGGACCTGGAGGTGGGCGAGATCACGGTGTTCGTGAAAGGCGCGGACGAGGCGTACGCCCGCCCCCGGCCGACGAACCCAGTTTACGACGGCACCAGGCCTACCCCCCCGTACGCCATCGTATGCGAGGCGGTCCCCAGGGAGCCCACTCGGTGCCCCGCCCTCCCGCCGGCGACGCACGCGCCCCGCGGCTGGGCTAACCCAGACCTGTCCCCCCCCCCTCTCCAGAACCAGGGGTGCCCACCACAGGGGGCAGGTCCTCTGGCAAGAGTGCCCTGGCACCCCCCTGCTCCTCCTCGTCGTCGCGACCCGCGGGGACCCGGGGCGGGTCCTGGGGATCACCCCCACCCACCTCTATGGGGCAGCACCCGTACCCCGCCCCCCCCTCCCGGCGCCCGCGGCGCGGGACGGAGTACACACCTTCCTGCGAACACAGGAGGTCACCGCCGTCACGGGGGTCCACCTGGTGCGGCTCCCCCCGACACCACTCGACGACCCCCGGGGGCCCAGGGCCCTGGGCCCCGCCTCAGACTGGGAGCTATGGCGCGACGCGTGGGCCGCGTGGCTCCCCCGCCCCCCCTCCCAATGCTGATGGATGGCCGCCGGCCCCCGGCCGAGCGGGGCTGACGCCACAGCCGGCCCCCCACCCCCTCCCCCCCTCCCCCCCGCAGAGCACGACACGGCACTGCCCACGGCACAGCACTGCTGCACCAGGAGGTAGTGGGAAGGGCGCGCCTGCCACCAGGCATGCCTACCAGGATAACAGTGATGGCAGACTCCGATGGCTCCCCCCAAGCAGGACGACCGCCACCACCGCCGGTCCCGCTCCCGCTCCCCCGCCTCCCCGGAGTGGACGGGGGAGACCCTCGCGGAGCACGAGGAGCGGAGGCTGACGGAGGCGGTGGTGCTGGTCGGGCCGCCGCCGCCGGCCCGGGAGCCTGAGCCAGCCGAGGTGACCGCCCCCGCCGCCCAAGCAGCAAGCCTCGCCGCCCCGCCCCGGGAGGGGGCCCCAGACGCGCAGGAAGCGGAGACCGCAGCCCCAGCGAGCCACGCCGCGGCCCCGACCGCGGCCCCCGGCACGCCGCCGACACCGGGGGTAGCCCCGGCGCAGGAACCAGGCGCATCGCCGAGGGCTGCCGCAGACGCAGAGGAGAGCGAGAAGGGCGCGCGAGGGGTTGCGACCGCGGCCCCGGCGGGCCGCGCCACCGCCTCGGCCGGCCACGCCGCGACCCCCAGCTCGCCGCGAAAGCGGGGGACGGACCCCGCACGGGCCACAAGCGCCTCGCCGGCGGCCGCCACAGCAGCGGAGGAGAGCGAGGAGGGCGCGCGAGGGGCTGCAGCCGCGGCCCCGGCGGGCCGCGCCACCGCCTCGGCCGGCCACGCCGCGACCCCCAGCAGGCCGCGAAAGCGGGGGACGGACCCCGCACGGGCCACGGGCGCCTCGCCGGCGGCCGCCACAGCAGCAGAGGAGAGCGAGGAGGGCGCGCGAGGAGTTGCGACCGCGGCCCCGGCGGGCCGCGCCACTGCCTCAGCCGGCCAGGCCGCGACCCCCAGCACGCCGCGCAAGCGAGGGAAGAACCCCGCACGGGCCACGGGCGCCTCGCCGGCGGCCGCTGCAGCAGCAGCAGTGGGCAGGGAGAGCGCGAAGTACCGTGCCCATGCCAACCCCACCCACACCCACACCAGCCCCCCCAAGCAGTTCCCCCCCAAGCCCTTCTCCCCGGGGCGGGCGCGGCACGTCCGCCCCCCGGCGCCCGAGCGCTCGCCGCCGGGCGTCACGCTGCCGCAGCTGCAAAGACAGCGGGACGCCCGGCGCGTGATCCAGGAAGGGGGGGAGGGCGCGCAGGCAGAGCTGTGTGCCAGCCACGGGAGCGCGGAGCGGGGGGCAGGAGGCGACAGGGGAAGGGCCCAGGAGCGCACGCAAGGAGCAGGCCAGGGCACGCGCGGCAGGGAGCAAGGGCGCAGCAGCGGGGGGGAGCAGAGCGCAGGCAGCGGACGGCGCGACTCAGGGCAGGGGGCCGGGAAGGGACCAGGGCACGGGAAGGGCGCGCAGGGGCACGGGCAGGGAGCCCAGGTACAGGGGGCAGGGCGAGGGGCGGTGGGTGAGCGGGCGAGCCAGGGCATGGGGGACGGGGGGCGGGACCCGCAGCACGGGCAGGGGGCTGGAAAGGGGCCGGAGGGCAAGGGCAAGGGCGCCGCGGGCCCCAAGGGACAGGCGGGACGGGGCATGGAAACCCAGGGGGGAGGGCGGGACGAAGGGAGGGGGGCGGGGAGCGGGGCGCCCCCGCAGCCGGACGTGCAGCCGGTGAGGTGCATCCCCCCCGGCATCCAACAGATGCCGGCGCACCACACCCACCACCACCACCACCACCACCAAACACCACCTCTACAACATCGACCCTGACGCCGGCGAGCTCGTCCCCCCCCAGCCCCCACGACCCCGGCAACAGCCAGCCCCCCCCGCGCCGAGGGCGGAGCCGGCGCGGATGGCCTCGGCAGAGGGGGGGCAGGGCGCGGCATCGGCGCCGCAGGCACAGGGGCAGCGAGGGGAGCCGGCGCGGGGGGCAGAGGGGGCCTGGCCATGGGACCGGGACTGGGGCGCGGTCCCGGACCCTCTGGGGGAAGATGCCCTCCCTCTGGTGGGGGAGGTGTACGGGTGGTTGTGCTGGGCCAACCAGGGGACCACCAGGGGGTTGAGGAACCGGTCTTTCGATGCCGTGCTCCTCCGGAGAGACGGGGGAAACCAAGAGGTACCCTCGGGGGGGGTTGGCAGCCCCAGAGGACCATGAGAGGGTCCTCAGGTCAGTGATCCGGGCGGCGTGGCCCGACAGGGAGCCGACGTGGCCGGCCTTCCTGGAAGGGGGGGCGGTGCTCCGCATCACGGATGCGGACGCCAACAACTGGCTCCCCCGGGCTTTGCGCAGCGCCCTCGCCCACTGGCGCTACCGCCGGCGCAACCTGCCGCCGCCACGGCCCCAGCCCCCACACAAGCGGCGGCGCAGGTGATGGCCCAGACGGCGGAAGCGAGAAAGTAGGGGGGGGAGCTGGGCCCCCCGACCCACGCCCCCCCCACGGTACGGCGTGACGCAGGAGAGCGTGCCACCTCCCGCGGGAGGGAGGACAGAGACAACGAGCGCGGGGGGGAACCTGCTGCCCCGCAGCCCGGTGACTGCTGACCGCTAACCCTCACGGCCGCCCCTGGCCGGCCAGCGCCGCGCGACGACGGCCGGCGGGATGAGGGGCCCCAGCGAGGGCCTGCACGAGGGTCCGGCTCTAAGTAGAGAAGGGCGGGGAAGGGCTTGACCCCCCAGCCGATGGCTGGCCCCCAGGGGCCGGTACCGCCATGCCGCCCCCCCCCCCGGCCGTCAGGAGGCGTCGCCAGGGGACCAGAGGGCCCCCCCCACCCCCCCCCGCGCAGGCCCAAGAGCGGGCGGGGGGGCGGCCCCCCCACCCCCCCCCCCGCAACCCCCCCAGCTGGGGAGCCACAGGCGCGGCCCTCCGCCCCCCCTGGAGCCGAGGGGACCCCCCCGCCCCAGAAGGGACGGCGACGCGGTGGGGGGAGAAGCGGCTGGGCCTGCTCCAGCGAGCCCACACTAGGGTGCCGGAGCAACGCGCGCCACGGAACAGTATGGAGGCCGCGCCCCACATGAGCCTCCCGTGACCACAGCCCACTCAGGGAGGGCAGAGGGGGGGTTCAGGTCTGCAAGGGCCCCCAGGGGAGCGGTCCACGGGCCGCCCCTCACCCCCCCCCAACCCGGGGCGGCACTTCGACCCCGACCGCACGCGCACGCCGGAAGGGAGCGCGCCGACGACACAAGGGGGGCCAGGATTGAGTACTGCAGGCCGCCGCCCAGAAGGGGAGCAGGGAGGCCGCGGCGCGACACCCCCCCCCCCCGCCCCCCCAGCGGCCCGCAAGCCGCGGGGGCCCCGGCCCCCACCCCCCGAGGCAGGGGGGATGGTCCCCCCCCCGCCCGAGAGAGGGGCCGGAGCGCGACCCGCCCCCCCGCCCCAGCCGCCGGCTCCCACGGGGGCCGCGGAGAACAAGAGAGCCCGCGCCAACGCGCCAGGACGCCGCACAGATCACACCCAGAGAAGCCTGGTGAGCACGAACCGGAGTGGTATGGGGGGCCACGCCCCCCATGGACAGCACAACGCCAGTGACACCCGCTTTGTTGCCTGCCCAGGGAAAGCAGAGGGACGGCACGAGGCAGAGCGACCCCCTGCCCTACAGGCCCCCCCCCGGCCGCACAAACGGGGGGTACAGCGCACGCCCCCCCCCCCCAGCCCGCCCCCCTGGCACAGGAACGCCACGGACCCGCCCCGCGGCGCGCAGCCCCGACAGGGCGTGCAGGCCGAGGGGACAGAGAAGGGCCCCCACACCCGCACGCCGGCGCCCACAACACGCGGATCGCGGACCCCGACAGCCCGCCCAGTGGGCGGGCAGTCGGGGGAGGGGGAGCGCCTGACCCCAGACGCCCCTCGCAACAGTAGAGGGCACCCCCCCCGGGGACGCCCTACCGCCACCCTCACAACCCCAAGCCAAGTAGGGGGGAACCGGGACCGGACCGCCCCCCCCAAGCACGCCAGACGGAGCAAGGGACCGGGGCAGGACACGGGGAGGGGCACGGACCACGTGGAACGGCCCTACCAGCGCCCAGTGCCGGGACCACGCGAGGTGCGCACACCACACCACTCAGGGGGGGGGGGGGGGCGGACACCGCGGGAGCGCGAGCGCACACACACGAAAGGGACACGCGGGGACTACCAGAAGGGCAACCGGACCGAGCGCGCGGAACGCACAGACCGCGTGGAATGGCGTACCAGCGAGCGAGGGTAAGGGACACCGGGACGGGACGGCCCGCCACACGCAGCGCGGAACACGCGGGGCCGGGAGGGGGAAACGAGAGAGACACAACACCAGGTACCGGCCCGAACACCCCGAACCGGCCGCGAGCGCCGCGCACACACAGACGGGGCACTGCACCCGCCAAGGCAGTAGTTGCGCACAGCGCCACGCCCAAACCCCTAGGCTAGGCAGCCTCCGCGCCAGCCCAAGGGGGTCCCACTGGCGTCAAGCCAGTAGCACGGGCCCGGCGGCACCGGCGCCCCGGGCGACCACGCATTAGGGGGGCGACGCAGTGGGTAAGCGCCCGCAGCCACGGCTGCGAATTGATGCACTGACCGGGGAGTGGCGAAACGGGGAAGCCGGGGAAGGACGGGGCTCCGAGCTCTGTGAACCCGGGGGACTCCGCTACCAGGCAGGACGTGCGTCTTCCGAGGGCCCCCCACTAGGACCCGGTGGGGAGGATATCACCTGGCCCGACCAGGTGGCCCCCCGGGGCCGAAAGGCGTCTAGTACCCGCAAATCCAAACCTCAAACCTCAAACCTCTTGTGGTTATCGGCCCGGCCGGGGGTTTCGCGTATTTGGCCGGGCCCTTTGCCCGGCCCCTTGTGGATCCGGCTCGGGGGAGAGGAGGGTGAGGCGGGAGGACGGGTCCGGGCGTGGGGCCGCCCCGTTCCCTGCTGCAGGTGGGTCGCGGGGTCCGAGAAGCGTGGCCCTCGCCCGGGGGGTTGTAGGAGGAAGTCGGGGGGTTTTCTGTGCGTGCTTGACACCACGGGTTGCGAAGGCCGGCCTCCACTCTCCAGGCATCTGTTGCATGTGTCGGGCAGGTTGATGTCCCTCTCGTCAGTTTGTCTGACCGTCAGGTGTTGCTGGGGTGTGTTGCGCGGTTGTGTGCCACTGGGTCGTCGCGGTAGGACCTGTGGCCAGGCGCGGCTCAGGGTCCTGGGGGCGCGTCCCATGCGTCGCAACGGGGCGCCGTGGAGGTTACTGAAGTTTGCGTGCAGAAGGGCTGGGCGTGCCGCTTGGGTCTCCGCCTCAGTGCGGACGGCGGGTTGCAGTCAATTGCCCAGCACCAGCGCCCGGATCTGGTGGCGTGCGCTGTTCGACAACACCCCCGTGGTCATGGGTTCGGCCGCGGGCTCTGCGTGTTTGGCTGGCCCCTTTGCCGGCCGTCGAGGTAGAATCTCCACGCCGCTGACCACGCCCTGGTGTGCAGCCAGCGGCGCCGCGCCCACCGCCAGAGGCAGTAGAGAGCGTGGCCTGGGTGCCAGGTGCCTGCCGTCCCCGACACAATGGCCGTCAGGGGGTCGGGGGGTTGGTCTGGGAGCAGGGGGGTAGGGTTGTCCGACAGGTCCATGGTCGCCCGGAGCATGGGGTCGACGGCCTCCAGTCTCCAATGGTTGTCCTGCAGGTGTGGGATGATCCGCACCTGGTAGTAGTGGCCATTCTCCAACACGATCATGGCGATGGTACCGGGGTCACGTTCGCGCAGCGGGGGCGCTGCGCGCACTGTCTCCGGGTAGTGCGCCGTCAGGTTCGTGAGGTTGTGCCCCCTGCTACGGGCGGTCCCGCTTTCCCATGCCTCCAGGCCCTCGTGTGGTGGGATACGGAGGTTGTCGGGTCCCGGTGTTGGGGCGGCCCGCTCCCGGCCTCCGGTGGTGGGTGCGGGCCTGGGGTCTGTCGGCGGCGCTATGAGCGTGTGTACCCAGCCCAGGTGTGGGACCCACACGCCCCCTTGGGCCGGTTGGTGGGTGTTGAACCACCAGATCCACGCTTCGGAGAGGTCGTCAGAGACCTGTGTCCCGGGTGTGACGAGCGCCTGGAGCTGTCGCACAAAGATTTGGGTTGTCGGGGCATGTGGCAGGGGGACTACGGCGGAAAGCCTGTTTGGGTCGACGTTACGGATGTGTTACTGGAGGGTGGCCACCAGCTCGCTCGAGGGCGTGGAAGCGTGGATGTCGTAGAGCGCCCTCAGTTCCGCTTCGTCGAAGGGACCCGTGCCCCGTTGCTGTGGCGGTCGGGGGGGCGGGGGGGGCATGGCCACCCGGTCTTGGTCCAGTGCCGCGGCAGCCGGGGAGGGGTGCCGTGAGGTGGCACCCGGGTGTCCCCCAGGCACGTACTCCGTGGGGGGTTCCCGTTGCCGGGGCATCGAGCAGGGCGTGGCGGTGGGCAGTGGGCCAGCGGGCTCCTGGGGGCTAGAGGTCCCTGTCATCTCTGCGTCCGTCCTTGGTCCGCTCGCGTCGTGTCCCGGCTGCCACGATGTGCCCTCCGTGGCCTGGCGGCTTCTGGACTGCGGGGAGGGCTGCCCCGCCGCCCCTTGCGTAGGGCTGGGGTCGGGCGCGGGCTCCCTTGGTCGCGTGTCCGTGGCGTGTGGTCCTCTCGGTAGCGGATCAGCCGCTGACTCCGGGAGGGAGGCACCAGATGAGCTGGACGTTTCGCCCGCCGTCTGGCGAGGGTCCGCTTGAAGCGCTGCTTGCTGCTCGCGCTCGGCCGGCGTGAGAATGGTGGGGATGTGCGTCCGCTCGGTGCGGGGCCTCTTGGACCGGCGTCTGGGGTCGGAGGTCGATGATGTTCGCCGAGCGTGGGGGTCGCGGAGGCCCCCGTGGTCCCTGTCCATATCCTCATTGAAGACGACTCGTCGCGCTGCGGGGGGCGGCGTGCGGCTGCGGCGACGGGATCGGCCAGGGTGCCTCGTCTCTTGGCGCTGCTCCGGCGTGTCGCCTTGCACCCTCGAGGCGTGGGGACTGCCCGGGCTCCTCCGTGGGGCGAACGGCCGCAGGGGGCTGCTGTATGTGCCAAAAGGGGAACCCCTACTGGGTGGTGGACCCCGTGGGTGTTCCGGTGAGTTTCGGCGCGCCGCCTGCCTGGGGGATCCGGGACGTCTTGGGACCGCGGCCGCCGGTGGCCTGAGGCGTGTCCCTGGTAGCCCGGTGATCCAGGGATGTCCCAGATATTATGGTCCTGCATGGCCGTACGGATGCGCAGGGCGGCGCGCTGGTGCCACCGCCAGTGCAGTGCGTTCATTTCATCTGGGCTGTAGGTTCCCATATGCGCCATGAGCCGGGTGGCCACATAGCGCCATTGGCCGGGGTGCTCCATGGTGGCGGGGGGCGTGTGCCCTGTCCGATGACCAAACGTGACGTCTGCCATGGTGCTTGTTCCCTCCGCGAGGTGGCAGGACCGCGAAGAAAGTACCCATCGTATGCGGACAGCCAGTTCGAGCTGCTCCCCTGTGACAAGCCTGGGGATCCAGAAGCCTAGGTCTTGGGTCGCTTCTTGCTCCGCTTGTTCGCTGGGGTGGCTGGCGTCACCCTCCAAGCGTGCATAGTCCAGGTGTCCCCGCCCCCAGGGCGGGGCGGCCCCCGGCGGTGGGGCGACAGTCTCACTCGCGGTGTTGGTGGCCGCTTCCACGCGCGTGCCCTCACCTGGGGCGTTGCGCTCGTCCGTAGTCCGGTCCGCCGCGCCGCTCGCGGTCGCCTGCCCCTCGCCCGTAGTGGCAATCTGCCCCAGGGTGGTGTAGTCGCGCTGGAGGTGCGCTTGTCGTGGCACCGTGAGGGGCGTATCGTCCGCCTGGTCGCGTTGCGTCTCCGGGTGGACGCGTGGCGTCTCCCGTGCTGGGACTGCCTGGGGGTCATCCCTGCAGGAGTCCATGAAGGCATCGAAGGAGTCGTCGTCGCGGTTGTGCCCGCTGGGTGACGTTCCTCCTTCGTCCGCGCGCTGGGGCGTGTCGGGCGTGGTTTCCCGGGCCTCTGACCCCGCGCTGGTTTCCGGTGGATCTCGTTGCAGCGCCCGCCCTGGCGTGCTCGCGCCTGCGTGGGTCGCCAGGTTCGCCCGGGGGGCGGCGCCCGCGTGATCCGCGGCCGAGGCCCGGTGAAGGCCGTCCGCACACCCGGTGTCCGGAGCTGGCCCCTCGGGTTCCGCGTCAGGCTGGCCCTCTGCCAATGCCTCGTCGCCTCCGTGTGCCGTTTCGTTCGTCAGGTCGGCACTCCGCACTGGCCGCTGGTCCGTTCCCCCGCCAGGTTCCCCCATTGGTGCTGGTGTCGGCGTTCGTTGCGGGGGCCTCTGCAGTCCTTCCGTGCCCACCACGGGCGCGTCGCGCTGCGGTTGGGTCGGCCGTGTAGGCGGTTCGGGGCCATCGTCCGCCGGTGACGGTGCCCCCCAGGCGTGGCCTCCCACCACGGGTGGCGGCTCGGGTAGGCTCCCCGGGTCCGCGGGCTGCGGGGCGTCCGCCGGGGCGGCGGTGCGTGGCTGATCCGGGCTGGGGCCTGGGCCGGGGCCCGGGCGGCCGGGAGATGACGGTTCGGCCGGCCGTGCCGGCGGCCCGGTTGGTGGGGCGTGGTGCCGCTGGGGCACCGGCCCGCCGTGCGTTGTGGCCGGTAGGTCCTCCGTGCCGGACGTTGCCGAAGCCTGGGGGGTTAGGCCCCCGGTGGGGCCGTGGATGTGGGGGTGCCCGGCGTCGGAGGGCCGGGCGGCGGTGGCGTCGGTCGGGGTAGCGGTGTGTGTCCGTGTGGGGAGGTTGTCGGTCGGCTTGTACGTTGGGTCCGCTGCCGGCCGGTCAGGTGTGCCATGGTGCGGGCGGGGTTCCGGGTGGGCCTGTGTTTGTTGCCGCTTGGCTGGCTGCCAGCCGTGGGCCGTGCGCAGGCGCGATGGGTGGTGTTAGGGGTTGCCGGCTCCCTGTGGGGCTCGGGGCCGGTACCCTGTGTGGGTGTGCGGTGCCAGGGGGCTGCGCGGGCTGGGTACCCACCGCCCCCGTATTCGTGGGGCCGGGTAGGGCTCTGCTCCTGGCAGGTGATGCTCGGTGTCCCCGGCTCTCTGTGGCCGCGTGGTGTTGTGTTGGTTGTCGTTGCGCCGCCCGTTTTGGCGCACGCTCTTGTCGGGGGCTCTGTGGTGTGCCGGCCCTAGATGGTGCCGGATCGCCTACAGTCCGCGTGGCGTCGGCGGCGTGTTGTTGGTGTGGTTCGGCGGCGGGTGTGGGGGGGGCGGAGGTGGATGGGTTGGGGGATGTGGAGGACGTCGCGGCCGACGTTCGGGCCCGTACGTACGTTGCCCTAGTCGCTGTCGTGGCGCGGGATCGGGGCGGGGGGGTGGTGATGGTTGCGGTGGTTCTCCAGGGGGAGTAGGATGAGCCGTCGAGCCGGGTACCTCTGGCCTTCATCCTGGCCACCGCTGCATTGCCGTATGTGCCCGGTTGTGGTGGCGGGACGTGCGGCTGCAGGGTGCGCTGTATCAGCGATTCGAGGCTGCGTGGAGGGGGGATGCCCCTCCACGTGAGGTAGGCCGCCATCAGCCTCTTGGTCGCCCCCGGGGTCATGGCCCCGCCGCGGTGGAAGAAGTCCCCCCACTCGGCGCCATGGGCGCCGCGGGCGATGCCCATCGCCGATTCCGCGTCCCCCACCAGCCAGCCGAAGGCAATCGGGAGGCGGGTGGTGAGGGTGACGACGATGTTGCGGTAGTTGTTTTGGTTCGTGGGGCTGACGTAGCCCCAACTGTCGGGCAGGTTGCCAATGGGGGGCAGACTGCCCCGTGGCGCGTCGTTGTAGTCTTCGTGGTCGGGGACGTAAACCGTGGGGTCCGCGTCCGGGTCTGGCAGCGCCCAGGTTGGTGCGCGCCAGGGGGGGCGGGGGGGGGGGGGTGTTGCTGCATCCTGGTCGGTGAGGACTTCCAAACACTCGACGTCGGGGCTGTCCTCCCTCGCGCCCTCGTACGAGACGTTTTGCCGGATCAGAGTCTGCAGCGTCTGGAGTGTGAGGTCTTCGTCTTTTGTTTCGCGCGGCGGCAGAGCCGTGCACAGTCGGTGCGGTCGCCGGCAGAGTGGCCACGACCACAAGTCCGCGATGCACGGGCTGCAGAACAGGTGCAGCTGCTCCGTGCCGCCGCAGCCAAGGCCATGCCCGCGAAGGGGGAAGCCGTCGTCGTCGTTCACCTCCATGCAGACCCCGCATGGGTTCCCCGGCCGTGGATGCGGGGCTTCACCTTCGGGCATCCTGAGGAGAGATGTCGTTCGCAGGACGATCAGGCCACTACAGGGGAGGGGGCGCGCGCGCTCCGGGCGGTGCTACGGTAGGTGCCTGGCTGTTGCCGCGGGTCCGTGCGTGTGGCTAATCGTTAGGTTGCGCATGTTGGTAGTGGATGAGGAGATTATAGTACGTGCGGCGGTCGTGGGATGTTTGTTGTGCTTCCTGTGTGTATACTTGGACGCGGTGCTGTAGCTGTGCGTCCGCCCTTTTGACGGCGGTCAGCTGCATGTGACGTATTGTGGCCCTGGTTTCTGGGGCGTGGTCGGCGACGACCCTTTAAAGCTGGAGTGGCACCGCTCCTCTGAGCACTGCTTCCTTGATTTCCGGCTGCCGCATCAGGCGTCGAACCTCATTTGCCGGTGGCGTGGCCGGGCCCCATCCGGCGTGTTGCGTGATGGTGTTCTCCGGTGCCCACGTGGCCAGGTGGTTGTCCCCTTGGGCTAATGGGCAGCGTTTGAAGTGTCCCCATGTTTCTGGCTGTTGGAGATGGCAGGGGCATATGGTGTATTCCGGGGGTATGTCTATATCTCGCCTGGCATACCAGCGTGCCACCCTTTCCAGAAGGGGTAGCTGCTCGAGCAAGAGCTGGGCACATCGTGTCTGCGGGTGCACCGGTATTAGGGATGGGTCAAGAGCTGAGAAGTACAATGCGGTGCGCATTTCGTGTTGAGACGGCTCAAAAGGGCGCTGTCGGCTTGACTGCCCCGAATGTGCGCCATGGTGCGAATGGGTTGTGGGTAGTGGTATGCCCCCCCCCGTGTCGTTATAGATGCGATCGTCTGGCACCCAGGCTGGTGGTTCCCCGGGGCGTGGGATGGGTGGCAGGTGCTGGAGGTGTGTGTGCATGTGGTCTCGTAGCGGTGGGTCTTTGCCTTCCGGCATGTGCTCGGCAAGCTGGTTGCCGGCGTGCAGGTCTATGTGTCCGTTGCCCAGGCTATACCGATGACATTCTTGTTTGACGAGATGCAGGACGACTTGTTTGGGGAGGCGCCTCAGGGCTGTCCAGAGGTGTAGGGCCTGGGTGCCCAGGCTAGAGTCAGTCCCCTTGTGCAGAGGTTGCCGCGCCAGCCTGCGGACGATTTGGAAGCCCACCGCTGCGTCCACTACTACCCACACATAGTGCGTCCAGTCACGCGGTGCTTGGTCGGTGTCATTGACGGCGTCCACGACAATCGCCAGCGTCTTTAGTTCTCCGTGAGAGGAGGCCCTGAAGATGGTAGCCCCCGTGAGGTGGCGTTGGTGCAGTCGGTTTGTCGTGTCCACTTCCAACTCTAAACCCGCCCCCCCGGCTGCTGGAGTGAGGCTTGTAGTGCCGGAGGCATCCGCGAAGATAATCGTGTTGTGGTTGTCCGGGTGCGGTAGGCGGCACGGCATCGTTGGTTGGTAGGCATGGATGTTTGCCCCCCGTTCCGCCGTGGCAAACGGCGTGTTGGTGTCCGGTCGGAGTCTCCGGGTAGCATACACCCCCATCCCCTGGCGGATGATCTCGGTTGCCGCCGGGTTCATGCGGACATAGCCGTTGTTCCTTTCATGGCCCTGTGTCAGGTAGCCGTACACGTACTGGAGTAGGTATGCTGTCTGCGGGTGGAATGTGGTCCACTCGACCGTCTGCCAGTCCTGTACTTGGGAGCATCGGTGTTTGACCAGGTAGGCTGGGCCCTCCGGCCAGGCGCTGCGGTGTTTGGCTATCTCCAGGAAGGTGATGGCTGGGTGCTGGGTGTTCCGCGTGCCCCTGTGGAATCTCCATTCCGCCTTGGCGCTGGGGTCCCACGCCACCGCGGCCGTGTCACCCTCTGCGGCCTGTTCGAAGTGCGTGCGTAGCCACCAGTGCTGTTCCGGGGTAGCTTGGGCCGTTGGCATGGGGTGGTAGCGCGCCAGTAACTAGAGGAGGGGCCATGGGGTGGCCAGCGCGTGGGGCGCACATCGCCAGCAAGTGGTGGGGGTGCCCGTCAGCGTGTCTTGCGATAGTGGCGGCGGACAGAAGGGGCGCGCCGTGGGTGGCGGTAGCATCCACAGGTTGCCCCCCGCCTTGCTCGGCCGCAACGTGGTTTTTAGCCCGTAGGGTGCTAGTAGGAGTACTGCTGGTACCGTGGCGCCGGGTACATATTCCACTTGCTCCGATGGCCGCTGGTGGGCCTGGTTCCCTTGCGGTGGGCTCGGTGGCAGTGGTCGTTTGTGCGTGTTCCAAAACAGGTTGTACACCTCACGTACTTCCCCATCTGTTGGCTGGGGGTGCCAGGTTTGGGTGGCCGCACTGCGCATGTGGTTCTCCAGGAGTGATTTGTTTGGCCACTCCGGTTGTTGTAGGAATGGGACGTGGTGTGTGCCCACTCGTTGGAGGGCTTTCATCTGGTTCGGGGTGACCCGTACGAGGTGGAGGGTGGTGCCCACCAGGCCCAGAGTGGTGGTGCTACCCGTTGGTCTTCCCCCCCAAATCCGTGTGAAGGACCGCCAGAGGGCCAGTTTCCCTGCACCGATGGTTCCTTTGGATGACGTGGTTGTGGTGGGGTAGTAGGAGTTGTAGGTGGTTCCATATGCGGGTCCCCACCTTGGTGGGGAGACCCCGCTGGTGAAGTATGTATTGGGGGCAGGTGTTGCGGTGGTACTTGGACACCCGCAGCGTCAGCGTGAAGACTTCCCGTACCTCCGGCTCGTGATTGTGCATGAGACGATGCAGGTGGGCCGCAGTGTGAGCTGTGTACGCGTTGTGGACAAGGTGGTCCGTGTTGTCTCCGTATTACGGTTGCGATGCCGCACGCACCGCCGCAGGCAGTGACGTGGGCCGGTGGCCGTGGATGGTCCACGCTCGTCGTACTGTGGTGGTGGCCGCTTGTAGCATGTGTTGGGGGTGCGTTAGGTGCAAGGCTTGGAATCCTATAGCTGCGTTGAGCACGGCTTGTAGGAAGTATGCCAGGGCCTGGGTGGAGAGTGCTGTGATGCGTGCTATAAACAGTGTCCTTGGCAGCTGCCGTAACAGGTTTGGCGGTAGGGTGACCCCGCCTGCGGTGGCCGCTTGCTGGACTCCCAGGTAGGTGGCCGTGTTTACTGGGTCCATGGGTAGGTCTCCGGGGCGGAGGGGCGGCGGCGGTGCATTGTGTACCATGGTGGCAGATTTGACGTTGTGTACCAGCAGCTGATTGCCCTCCAGATAGGTGGTGATGACGTGGAGGACTCTGGTGGCTCTGGCGGGGTCCGGGGTGGTCGGCAGGGGTTGACGCGCGGTGGCGGTCACCACCGCCATGTCGTCCGCAAACGCTAGGAGCGTGGTCCGTAGGGGATATGGTGCCACGTCCGGGTACATGCGTCGGATGTAAAACGCCAGCGGGAGGGTGACGAGTAGGAAGAGGAATGGGCCTTCTGCACCCCCTTGTGGGACCCCAGTGGCGGGGTGGATCCACGGGGTGGTGCCCACGTCGGTTTTTATGGCGTACATGCGGGTGGCGAGGTACGCTTGTAGGAAGCCCTGGAAGGGGAGTCCCATGTGTTCCCAGACAGCCCGTAGGAGGCGGTGCGGGGTGTTGGGGAAGGCCCCTTTGACATCGAGGGATATGATGATGAGGCTGATTGGGTCCATGTCGGCCACGGCGTCTTGCATAAATGTGGCCTCCAACGGTGATCTACCCGGTATGGCCCCCCACATGGTGGGCGGTACAGCCCGGTACACTGCCGGGGCCACCCGTTTGAGGATGAGGATCCATATCAGTTTGGCCTCCGTGGTTGCGCACACGATGGGTCTCCAATTGTCGGCGTTCGTCCAGTCGCCTTTCTTATAGAGCGGGTGTACCAGGTTCGCCCAGTCAGGTGGCACGTCCGTTTTCCTGATGGCGATATCCCACAGGCGCAAAAGCTCTCAGCGAACTCGCTGAGATCCTTGCCTGTGAACTCTGGCAGGTCCGGCCCAATTTTGGAGGTGGTGATTGCCTTAGCCTCCTGAGACCTGCGTCCCTCAGGGCGCTTGGTCTTCCTTTTCTTCTTCTTCTTCCGCCCGCTTGGGTTCTCGGGGTCCTCAGGGTCGTCGTCCTTCAAGGGCGAAGCAGAAGTCATGGACGGCAGCTCATCGTCAGAGGGGTCTCCGCCTAGGTCACTAGAGCCGTAGGGCTCCACGTCAACCATTGCCCTCAGGGCTGTCAGCCCCAGCCGGTCCAGCTCGGTTCTCGTGGAATTCTCCACATGGCTGTAGAAAGGCTTGGCCCTTCTTGGTATGGAAGGGCTTCTCGGTATCAAAGCAGGCGTCGGCATCAGTCGGCTCCTCGGGCTTCCTAGGGTGTTTGTCAACCCCGCCACCAGGTGATTGGCTTGTACTCGGTGAGGTGAAACTGCCACAATGGTAGGTGACGTTTGAAGAGGAATCAGGGGGTCCAGTTTAGCCCGAATCTCTTGAGTGAGATCACCGGCAAGTTCAGAGGTGGCTCCTCGGAGGGCCTCTTTAATCTCCGACCGCGTCAGAGACCTTTTGGAGGATCTCCCTGATCCTCTACTCCTGCTCCCGCATGACTCAGGGCCTCTCCCCAGCCCACTCAGGGTCGAATACCCAGGAACATCGACATATGCTCCCGTAGCGGGTAGAGGATGGTGATAATCCGCGGCATACCAGCGCGGCGCAGAACTGGAGGCCACTGGCTCACTGGCAGTAGTTGCCTCTGGAACCGCAGTGGTGGATGGGTGCACACCATAGGCAGGGTAGGTAGGCATGCTAGTAAGGCCTGTGCCCTCAGCCATAGGCGGGGTGGATATGGGTGTGGATGTTGCAGCAGCTGGGTCTGGAGTTGGGAGTGTGGTGGTTGTAGGAGAGGATGATGCGTGCAGGCCAGAGGCGCTTGGTGCGCCCTCGAAGGTTGACTCGCTCGTCGGGTCGTGCCCATGGTGCACTCCTTTGTCTGCCATTTTTTCTCCTGCATCCTTTCCTCTCTCCCTCTTTCTTCTCACAGGGTTGGTGTCCACCTCCTCGACCGAGAGGGCCTTGAAGGCCGATTGTAGTCCCTCCAGCGAATCGTCGGCCACGTCCACTGGCCCATGTAAGGGCACCGAAGGTACAGCGCCAGGTCCAGGTCCAGGCTCTCCAGGCACTGGCCTTGCTGGTGCCTCATGCGCCATCCTCACGTTGGTGTCATCCTTCTTTGTGTCCATACTCGCCCTTCTTGCTCAGGACAGTCCTTGGCGCGCTGGGTGTATGGCACGGGGTTGCTGATGGCACGCAGGAACTGTCTGCCTCTTGCTACCAGAACGTTTTATAGTGTTTTCAGCACTTTGTTTTTGATGTACTTCTCCTTCTGCTTGCTGCTGGTGATGGGGATCTGCTGCTTGTTTTTGATTTTGAAAATGTTTTGGTGATATAGAACAAATCAAGTGCAACCCCAACCAGAGTAGTATGCAAGCAGAAGATAAACAGGATCAAAGCATGAAGCGCTGCAGTCACAATGAGTTAGATGAAGAAAGATCTCAACAATAGACCGCAGCAATAGACATTCAATGCAACTCCGGTTGAAATATTTCACACGATTGAGAAACACTGATTGAACAACTGCCCCAAGGGCTCACACTCTCCATAGTGCCATCTTGAGATGTGCACTCTCTGTTTTTGGGTCCCATAGGTGCTGAGGTGGCATAGCTTGTGGCGCTGAGGTCACTGCCATGTCACATGGGCACTTCCTACTTAGCTAGGCTGACTGGGTATTGAACCCAGGAGCTCTCAAAAAGAGGTGCCCCAGCCCCTAGGGAGCATACCACTAGGATAGCTAAGAATTCATGAGAATAAATAGACAAATTCATAGGCTCTGCCTCAGTATATCAGTGCCTCAGTCAACTCAGGAAAAGATGTTTTAGTGCACATTGCTTGGGGATTAATGGGTCCACACTACATCCTGATTGAGTGTTTGGTTCTATAGGTCAAAATGTGTTATCACCCATTTTGGGTAGGCCTATACTAAGGTAAAAATGCAAGAGTGCTTAGAGCACCTCTAATGCTACTAAAGTAAACCCTAAAGCATTGGAAAGGCACTTTTTTGTACTGTATTTCTGGTTGATTTCATCAGAACATATTCATTTGGAAAGCCTGAGCTACATTACGAAGCAGCAGGAGCAAGCAGAGGCACAAACAAAACAATATCATCAAAGCATTCAACAGTGAAAGGTAAGTAGGTAGGTCATCTCGGGACTGGGGCTGCCCCTTATGCTAATTCCTCGGTACGCCAATATTCTATGATACCCTAGAGGCTACATGTGACCTCAAACCCCTTCTTAGCAGCTCCTGAAAACATATTTCACCCAGTGCCAACACCTCAAACCCCCTTTTCAACTCCTCCCATGTCCTCAAAACACATTTCACCCAGTGCCAACACCTCAAACCCCCTTTTCAACTCCCCCCATTCCCTGAAAACATATTGCACCCAGTGCCAACACCTCAAACCCGATTTTCAACTCCGCCCATGCCCTCAAAAAAAATTTCTCCCGGTGCTAGCACCCCAAACCACCTTCGCAGGTGCCCCCATGCCCTCAAAACATACTTCACCAACGTCAAATGCTCGAAGCCACTTTTCAACTACCCCATGCCCTCACAACATATTTCACCCAGTGCCAACACGTCAAACCACTCTTTCAGGTGCTCCCATGCCCTCACAACACATTTCACCCGGTGCCAACACCTCACAGCCCCTTTTCAACTGCCCCCATACCCTCAAAACACAATTAACCAGTGCCAACACCTCAAACCCCCTTTTCAACTTTCCCCATGCCCTCAAAACACATTTCACCCAGTGCCAGCACCTCAAGTCCCCTTTTCAACTCCCCCCATGCCCTCAGAACATATGTCACCCAGTGCCAACACCTTAAACCCCCTTTTCAACTCCCTTTATGGCCTGAAGACATATTTCACCCAGTGCCAACACCTCCAACCCCCTTTTCAAAATCCCCTCATGCCCACCAAACACATTTCACCCAGTGCCAGCACCTCAAACCCCTTTTACAACTCCCCCCATGCCCTCAACGCACATTTCACCCAGTGCCAACACCTCAAACCCCCTCTTCAACTCCCCCCATGCCCTGAAAACATATTTCACCCAGTGCCAACACCTCAAACCCCCTTTTCCAATCCCCCCATGCCCTCAAGACACATTTCACACACTGCCAAAACCTCAAGCCCTCTTTGCAAGTGCCCCCATGCCCTCAAAACATACTTCAGCCAGGTCCACACCTCGAACCTTCTTTTCAAGTGTCTAGGGCGATACTCTCCTCCCATCCATCGTCTGATTCCTCATCTTGTGCGTTGGCGTACCATTCGTCCATTGGATCCCCTTCCTCGAAAAGGGTAAACCTTTCCGATAGGCAAACGGATTCGCAATGGGCTCGGGTCTCACATAGGTGGAAAGCTACCAAACAGAGACTGTACACAAAGAGAATCCATTCGCTAAGGTAGTGGGGATATAGAACAGTACATCCGCTACTGGCACCAATTGGGTAACCAGTGTTGTATGATAAAACGGTCTTGGACTGAATTGGTCAAAACCAAAACCCTTTTCAACTGCCCCCATGCCCTCAAAACAGATTTCACCAGGTGCCAACAACTCAAACCCCCTTTTCAACTGCCCCCATGCGCTCACAAAACATTTCACCCCGTGCGTACACTCAAAAACCCCCTTCTTAACTGCCCCCATGCCCTCAAAACATATTTCACCCAGTGCCAGTACCTCAAACACCTTTTCAACTACCCCCATGCCCTCAAAACACAGTTCACCCAGTGGCAACACCTCACACCCCCTTTTCAGCTCCCCCCATGCCCTAGAAACACATTTCACCCAAAGCCAACACCTCAAGCCCCCCTTGCAAGTGCCACCATGCCCTCAAAACATACTTCAGGCAGGTCCACACCTCCAACCCCCTTTTCAACTGCCCCCTTGCGCTCACTACACAGTGCCAACACCCGAAACCCCCTGTTCAACTCCCCACATGCCCGCAAAACACGTTTTACCCGGTGCCAACACCTCAAACCCCCTTTTCAACTCCCCCCATGCCCTCAAAGCAAACAAATCCAAAAAAACTGCGTCGCGAGCAACACGTAAAACTCAAAAATCCGGTCGCGCACTCGCAGCAGAAGAAAAAGAAACCAAGAAAAAGACGCACAGCCAGAAGAAATATAGCGAAAAATCCCCTTTTCCAACCTCAGAAACCCCCCAAAAAATTTTACGCCGCTGTTTGGCGAGGTCGCAAAGTTTAGGACACTCACAAAGAAAAGACGAACAATAGAGTCGCGACGGCGAAGAAGCTGATCATTGCTTGCCCCAAACCACCTAGCAAAGTGCGTGCCCTGGGCGCTAGGGAGTTGTGCGCGCCCGGAAACAAAACACACACAAACAACAACAAAGCCACCGGCCGCCGAAAAACAAGTATGTTATATGCCGCGAAACGCTAAATAACGACGTAGCAAGCACAACACGGTAGGATGTAGGCAAGGAGGAAGCAAGTATGTAACAAACCGCGCCACGGTGGAGACGTACCGCAAGTATGAGACCATGTATTGCAAGCCCACCTGCATAGGGAGTACGACGGCGCCGTAACACGCGTAACACGAAGAGATGTGGATAAAAAGGGAGCCACACAAGTATGTTACATGTCATGCCGCGCACGCGGGAGGGACAACGAAAGAAGGTGACCAAAGAGGTGCCGGGTGCAAGAATATCACACAGAAGCAACAACAACGCCACCGGCTGCTGAAGAACAAGTATGTTATATGCCACGCAACGCTACATAACGCCGTAACAAACACAATACACAAAAAGATGGCGAGGAGGCAAGGGTACGTTACAAACCGCGCTGTGGTGGAGGCATACCGCAAGTGTGCACACATGCATGCAAAAGCCCCGCCCCAGCACGCCCACTCGCATAGGGGGTACGACGGTGCCGGAACACGCCAATCATGAAAAGAGGTGGGTAAAGAGGGAGCCACGCAAGTATGTTACATGTCACGCCGCGCACGCGGGAAGGACAACGAACAAAGGTGGCCAAAGAGGTGTGTGGAGCCGTGTCGAGTGCAAGTTGGATATAAACCTACGCAAAACAACGTACGCTAAAATACGCCGTAACAAGCACAACACTGTGAGAAATAGGAGAGGGGAGAACACGTACGAGGCATAAGCAGGTAACATACCACACCACCGCAAGAGTATGAGACCAACCGAGGATGGCAATGGCAAGATGCCATGGCACAAAAAAAGAAAAACGCCGCCGCACGCCCGTTTGCATAGGGAGCACAACGCCGCCGCGACATTGGGAACACGCAAAGATGTGGGTGAGATAAGTATGTTACACCCACGCCAGGAGCATAACGGCGACAAGACACAAACCACACGAAAAGATAAGGAGGGAAAGGAGGAGCCACGCAAGTATGTTACCATGTCGTGCCACCACGCGCACACGAGGGAAGCAACGAGCGCCCGGCCCGCGCCACCAACCGAGACCAGAAAAAACAGATGGCCTTCGGCCAGGGTGTGGTTGTCACGGGGGGCTAACGGTCCTGCCCCGCGGTGCAATGCGGGGCAACCGTGGCAACTGCTCTTACAGCACAACCACCCTTTTTGTTGCACTGAATAGAACATACACACTTATGCATAGCGTCGTGTCTCGCTTGTGCTCCGGTGGTTGTTTCGTTAAAACGTTAGGGTTGTCTCCGTTGTGTCTCCGGGGGGTTGGGCGACTCCTGCATTCCCCCTGCACAGGTAAAAACAAGGTTGCAAGGTATGCTCGACGAATGGTGCACGTAGTGCGCACGTAGGGTTAAAGAAGACGAAGTGCTCGCGATGCATGTGCCGGATTCCGACATACACACGTTGCCACGCTTCCTTGTGCATGCACCCACCTTTTCTTTCTCTTCACAGGTCCAAAGGAGAAGTGTGTGCTCGTGTTTGCGTCGTTTGTGCGTTAAAGTAGGGTTGTCTTAGACGCTTATGCTTGTTTTGCGTTGTGCTGTCGTCTCTCATTCGCCATTCCCTGTTCTTCTTTTCGCAGATGACAAAACAGGCAAAACAGGAAGAATCGTGCAAGCCACACGATGCAAATAAACGCTTAGGGTTGTTTATAACACGCAACAGGGTTGTTTAGACGCTTAGGTTTGTTTTGCGTACGCTTCACTTCAACATTCACACGCTGCATGGTGAGTAAGGTAGGTAAGCCCAGGAGGAGCTCACCTTCTGGTTGAGTCAGTGAGGTTACAGTGGTATTGATCTCGCCTTCCTTCCCTGCATGCGTGCAGACGATGCATTAAAGGGACTTGACAGTAGGCCACGCGCTGTGCACGTGGTAAGAACCCTTGCCAGGTTACCCAGGGCTTCGCCCTACGTTCCATAAGGGAACGGGCGAAGTCCTTAAGCTTGCTTGCTTGCAACTGGGTTCAGGAACAGTGTATTATAGGGCACACTAAGAAGCGTATAATACGTGGAGTGTGTCTTGGTTCCTCCGTTTTGAACCCAGTCCATTGGCCTCTGTTGTACAGGTGGGAGGGTCAGGGTGGACTGGTGCAGTCCCTTGAGCTGTGCTCAAATATAACGCGCTGATCACACAATCAATTGACTGCGCCTCAGCCAGGAGTGGCGAGGGCAGTTCGACTCCATCGACATTCGCGCTGTGCACGCCACCTGTGCGCCCTTCCCCTCCAAGCCCTAGCAGGGAAACGTGTTGTGCAGTCCCTGTTAGGCCACAGTTGCTTAGCAGCGCTGTGTTCTCTTGTCTTCTTCACAGGAGGGTCATTAGGACCCACGACTTTATCTTCAACACCACCCAGTAGAGCGTGCGTGTAGGAGTGGTAGTCCTGCGTGGGAGCTTGAGCCAGTAGCAGTAGCGCTCGCCCACCAGGATGGTGCCACTGTAGGTAGGTAGGTAGGTAGGTGCACTCGGTCGTGGAGAGGCGCCCCATGGTTCCCCCTGGCGTCGCCCCTGTGACGAACAGGATGAGGCTCCGCGCGTGAAGAGGGGAGGCGGCTTACTTCCCGCTAGACCTGACTGTTGGCCCCCAACAAAGCGGCCCCGGGCAACGCCGGGAGGGCTGATCGCCGCCAGCTAGACGTGCTTGTCTCGCCGGGAGGGTGTGCCCCCGTGCTTGCGCACGTCCCCTCCTTTGGGCGGAACCCTAGAGGTTCACCGGACTTCCTGGCGTATCCCGTTCCCAAGGCATGCATGCACGTTCTTGGTGCTAGGGTTCCGAGGCGCTTGGGTGTCGCACGCTCCGCCTCGAGTCCCAAAGCGGTGCCACTGTAGGGTGTGTAGGACCAGTAGTGCGTGGGCACAGGGCCACAGGGCATGCAGGCCAAGGGGACAGTGTTGGGCCCCCACACCCACACACCCGCGCCCACGGCATGTGGGTGACGGACCCCAAGATCACGCCCAGAGGGCGGGCAGTCGGGGGAGGGGGAGCGCCTGACCACAGACACCCCTCACAACGGCGGAAGGCAGCCCCCCCTGGGACGCCCTTCTGCCACCCCCACAGCGAGCAACGCCGGCACGCAAGGGGGCATACTGTGGGGCCGGGGCTGGGTCCCAACGCCCGCACCGACCGCACCTCGGACACACGGGTCGCGGAGCCCCGGCTGCCCGCTCCAGAGGATGAGCGGCCGGGGGAGGGACAGCGCCTGACACCAGACGCCCCTCACAACGGTGGCAGGCCACCCCCCCTGGGGACGGCCCCCCACCACCCCCGCGGCACGCAGCCCCCGCAGGGCATGCAGGCCAAGGGGACAGTGTTAGGCCCCCACACCCACACACCCGCGCCCACAGCACGTGGGTGGCGGACCCCAACAGCTCGCCCAGTGGGCGGGCAGTCGGGGGAGGGACAGCGCTCTGCCCTCAGACACCCCTCACAATGGTGGAAGGCACCCCCCCGTGGGGAAGCCCTTCCGCCACCCCCACAGCGAGCAACGCCGGCCCGCAGGGGGGCACGCTGTGGGGCCGGTGCTGGGTCCCCACGCCCGCACCGACCGCACCCGGGACACACGGGTCGCGGAACCCTGGCTGCCCGCTCCAGAGGACGGGCGGCCGGGGGAGGGACAGCGCCTGACACCAGACGCCCCTCACAACGGTGGCAGGCCACCCCCCCCGGGGGCCCCCCACCACCCCCACGGACCGCAGCCCCCACAGGGCATGCAGGCCAAGGGGACAGTGTTGGGCCCCCACACCAACACAATCGCGCCCACAGCACGTGGGTGGCGGACCCCAACAGCCCGCCCAGTTGGCGGGCAGTCGGGGAGGGGGAGCGCTTGACCTCAGACGCCCCTCACAACGGTGGAAGGCACCCCCCCCGGGGATGCCCTTCCGCCACCCCCACAGCGAGCAAGGCCGGCCTACAACGGCGCACGCTGTGGGGCCGGTGCTGGGTCCCCACCCCCGCGCCGACCGCACCCGGGACACAAGGGTCGCAGAACCCCAGCCGCCCGCCCCAGAGGACGGGCGGCAGGGGGAGGGACAGCGCCTGACACCAGACACCCCTCGCAACGGTGGCAGGCCACCCCCCCGGGGGTTGTACCCCACCACCCCCGCGGCACGCAGCCCCCACAGGGCATGCAGGCCAAGGGGACAGTGTTGGGCCCCCACACCCACACGCCCGCGCCCACAGCATGTGGATGGCAGACCCCAACAGCCCGCCCAGTGGGCGGGCAGTTCAGGGAGGGGGAGCGCCTGACCACAGACGCCCCTCACAACGGTGGAAGGCGCCCCCCCGGGAACGTCCTTCCGCCACCTCCACAGCGAGCAACGCCCGCCCGCAAGGGCGCACGCTGTGGGGCTGGTGCTGGGTCCCCACGCCCGCACCGACCGCACCCAGGACACACGGGTCGCCGAACCCCGGCTACCCGCCCCAGAGGACGGACGACCGGGGGAGGGACAGCGCCTGACACCAGACGCCCCTCAGGACGGTGGCAGGCCACCCCCCCCGGGGACGGCCCCCCACCACCCCTACGGCACGCAGCCCCCACAGGGCATGCAGGCCAAGGGGACAGTGTTGGGCCCGCACACCCACACACCCGCGCCCACAGCACGTGGGTGGCAGGCCTCAACAGCCCGCCCAGTGGGCAGGCAGTTGGGGGAGGGGGAGCGCCTGACCTCAGACGCCCCTCACAACGGTGGAAGGCCGCCCCCCCCGGGGACGCCCTTCCGCCACTGCCACAGCGAGCAACGCCGGCCTGCAAGGGCGCAAGCTGTGGGGCCGGTCCTTGGTCCCCACGCCCGCACCCACCGCACCCGGAACACACCGGTCGTGGTACCCCGGCTGCCCGCCCCAGAGGACGGGCGGTCGGGGGAGGGACAGCGCCTGACACCAGACGCCCCTCACAACAGTGGCAGGCCTCCGCCCCCCAGGGACGGCCCCCGACCACCCCCGCGGCACGCAGCCCCCACAGGGCGTGCAGGCCAAGCCAGGTAGGGAGGAACCGGGACCAGACCGCCCCCCCCCCCCGAGCACGCCAGACGGAGCAAGGGACCGGGGCAGGACACGCGGAGGGGCACGGACCACGTGGAACGGCCCTATCAGCGCCCAGTGCCGGGACCGCGCGAGGTGCGCACACCACACCACCTAGGGGGGGACGGAGCGGACACCACGGGAGCGCGAGCGCACACACACACACAAAGGGCACTCGGGGACTACCAGAAGGGCAACCGGACCGAGCTCTCAGAACGCACGGACCGCGTGGAATGGCGTACGAGCGAGAAAGGCCAAGGGACACCCAGACGGGACAGCCTGCCACACGCAGCGCGGGACACGCGGGGCGGGAAGGGGGAAACAGAAGAGACACAACACCAGGTACCGGCCTGAGCCCCCCGAACCGGCCGCGAGCGCCGCGTACACACGGACAGGGCACTGCACCCGCCAACGCAGTAGTGGCGCACTGCGCCACGTCCCAACCCTCAGGCAAGGCAGCCTCCGCGCCAGCCGAAGGGGTTCCCACAGGCGACAAGCCAGTAGCACGGGCCCGGCGGCGCCGGCGCCCCGGGCGACCACGCGTTAGGGGGGTGACGTAAGTGGGTAAGCGCCCGCAGCCACGGCTGCGAATTGATGCACTGACTGGGGAGTGGTGAAACGGGGAAGCCGGGGAGGGACGGGGCTCCAAGCCCCGTGAACCCGGGGGAATCCGCCACCAGGCAGGAGGTGCGTCTTGGAGGGCCCCGCACTAGGACCCGGTAGGCGGGGATATTACCGGGCCCGACCAGGTGGCCCCCCGGGGCCGAAAGGCGTCTAGTACCCGCAAAATCAAACCTCAAACCTCAAAACTTTTCAACTCCCCCTATGCCCTAAAAACACATTTCACCCAGTGCCAAAACCTCAAGCCCCCTTTGCAAGTGCCCCCATGCCCTCAAAACATACTTCAGCCAGGCCCACACCTCAAACCCCCTTTTCAACTTTCTAGGGGGATACTCTCCTCCCATCCTTCATCTGATTCCTCATCTTGTGCGTTGGTGTACCATTTGTCCATTGGATCCCCTTGTTCGAAAAGGGTAAACCTTTTCGATAGGCAAACAGATTCTCAACGGGCTCAGGTCTCCCATAGGTGGATAGCTACGAAACAGAGACTGAACACAAGGAGAATCCATTTGCGAAGGTAGTGGGGATATAAAACAATACATCCGCTACTGGCACCCGTTGCGTAGCCAGTGTTGTATGATAAAACAATCTCGGACAGAATTGGTCAAAAAACGAAAAACCCCTTTTCAACTGCCCCCATGCCCTGAAAACAAATTTCACCAGGTGCCAACACCTCAAACCCCCTTCTCAACTGCCCCCATGCCCTGAAAACATATTTCACCCAGTGCCAGTACCTCAAACACCTTTTCAACTACCCCCATGCCCTCAAAACACAGTTCACCCAGTGGCAACACCTCAAACCCCCTTTTCAACTCCCCCCATGCCCTCAAAACACATTTCACCCCGTGCCAGCACCTGAAACCCCCCTCTCAACTCCCGCCATGCCCTGAAAACATATTTCACCCAGTGCCAACACCTCCAATTTCCTTTTCATCTCCCCCCATGCCGTCAAAACACATTTCACCCAGTGCCAACACCTCAAGCCCCCTTTGCAAGTCCCCCCATGCCCTCAAACGATACTTCAGCCAGGTCCACACCTCAAACCCCCTTTTCAACTGCCCCCATGGCCCCAAAACAAATTTCACCCGGTGCCAACACCTCAAGTTCTTTTTGCAAGTGCCCCCATGCCCTCAAAACATACTTCAGACAGGTCCACACCTTCAACCCCCTTTTCAACTGCCCCCATGCGCTGGCTACATAGTGCCACAACCCAAAACCCCCTTTTCAATTGCCCCCGTGCCCTCCAAACACAGTTCACCCGGGGCCAACACCTCAAACCCCCTTTTCAACTCCCCCCGTGCGCTCAGAAAACATTTCACCCGGTGCCAACACCCAAAACCGCCTTCTCAACTGCCTGCATGCCTTGGAAACATATTTCATCCAATGCCAACACCCCAAACTCCTTTTCAACTGGCCCCGTGCCCTCAAAACACAGTTCACCTGGTGCCAACACCTCACACCCCCTTTCCAACTCCCCCCATGCCCTCGAGGCACATTTCACCCAGTGCCAACACCTCAACCCCCCTTTTCAACTCCAGCCATGCCCTGAAAACATATTTCACCCAGTGCCAAACCCTCAAAGCCCCTTTTCAACTCCCCCCATGCCCTCAAGGCACATTTCACCCAGTGCCAACACCTCAAACCCCCTTTTCAACTCCAGCCATGCCCTGAAAACATATTTCACCCAGTGCCAACACCTGAAGCCCCCTTTGCAAGTGCCCCCATGCCCTCAAATAATACTTCACCCAGGTCCACACCTCAAACCCCCTTTTGAACTGCCCCCATGGCCTCAAAACAGATTTCCCCCGGTGCCAACACCTCAAACCCTTTTTGCAAGTGCCCCCACGCCCTCAAAACATGATTCAGACAGGTCCACACCTCCAACCCCCTTTTCAACTGCCCCCATGCGCTCACTACACAGTGCCAACACCTGAAACCCCCTTCTCAACTCCCCCCATGCCCTCCAAACACAGTTCACCCGGGGCGAACACCTGAAACCCCCTTTTCAACTCCCCCCATGCACTCAAAACACATTTCACCGAGTGCCAACACCTCGAACCACCTTTTCAACTCCCCCCATGCCCGTAAAATACATTTCATCAAGTGTCAACACCTCAGACCGCCCCTTTGCAACTTCCCTGGTGCCCTGAAAACACATTTCACCGAGTGCCAACACCTCAAACACCCTTTTCAAATGCCCCCATGCCCTGCAAACATGTTTCACCCAGTGCCAACACCTCAAGCCACCCCTTTCCAACTTTCACCATGCCCTGAAAACACATTTCACCGAGTGCCAACACCTCAAACACCCTTTTGAACTGCCCCCATGCCCTGGAAACATTTTTCAATTGCCCCCATGCCCTCAAAAAACAATTCATCTACTGCCAACACCCCAAACCCCGTTTTCAACTCCCCCCATGCCCTCAAAACAGAATTCACCCGGTGCCAACACCTCAAACCAGCTTTTCAACAGCCCCCATGCCCTCAAAACACATTTCAACCCGAGCCAACACCCCAGACCCCCTTTTCAACTTCCCCCATGCCCTCTGAAACATGTTTCACCCAGTGCCAACACCTCAAACCGCCCCTTTTCAACTTTCACCATGCCCCGAAAACACATTTCACCGAGTGCCAAAACCTCAAAAACCCTTTTCAACTGCCCCCATGCCCTGGAAACATTTTTCAATTGCCCCCATGCCCTCAAAGAACAATTCATCTAGTGCCAACACCTGCGACACGAGTTCAACACCCCCCATGCCATCATCAGTGCCCATGCTCCTAAAACACATTTCACCGAGTGCCAACTCCTCAAACACCCTTTTCAACTGCCCCTATGCCCTGGAAACATTTTCCAATTACCCAAATGCCCTCAGAACACAATTCATCTAGTGCCAACACCTCAAACACGCATTTCAACTCCCCCCATGCGCTCACAACACATTTCACCCGGTGCCAACACCTCAGACCCCCTTTGCAACTGCCTGCATGCCCTCAAACCACAATTCACCGGGTACCAACACTTCAAACCCCCTTTTCAACAGCCCCCATGCTCTAAAAACACATTTCACTCAGTGCCAACACCTCCAACCTCCTTTTCTACTCCCTCCCTGCCCTCAAAACGCAATTCACCCGGTGCCATCACCTCAACCCCCTTTTCAACAGCCCCCGTGCCCTCAAAACACATTTCAACCCATGCCAACACCCCAGACCCCCTTTTCAACCGCCCTTGTGCCCTCAAAACATGTTTCACCCAGTGCCAACACCTCAAACCCCCTTTTCAACAGCCCCGATGCCCTTAAAACAGGATTCACCCAGTGCACACACCTCACAGCCCCTTTTCAACTGCCCCCATGCACTGAAAGCATGTTTCACCCAGTGCCGACACCTCGAACCCCCTTTTCAACTTCCTGCATGCCCTGAAAACACACGTCATCTAGTGCCAACACCTGAAACACGCATTTCAACTCCCCCCATGCACTTGCAACACATTTCACCCGGTGTCAACACCTCAAACCCCCTTTGCAACTGCCCCCATGCCCTCAAAACACAATTCACCCGGTGCCAACACCTCAAACCCCCTTTTCCAACAGCCCCCATGCTCTAAAAACACATTTCACCCAGTGCCAACACCTCAATGCCCCTTTTCAACTCCCCCCATGCCCTCGAAACACATTTCACCCAGTGCCAAGACCTCACATCCCCTTTACAACCCCCCCCTATGCCCTCAAATCCCATTTCACCCAATGTTAACACCTCGAACCCCCTTTTCAACTTGTTGCATGCCAACAATATACGACCCCCCCTGTGGCTTTGTATCGTGCCATGGCTGGTTTATTGACCCGGTTTTTGATGGCTGTCCAGGTTTCACTGCCCCGACAGTTTTTATTACTTTTTTTGTAGGTTCGCGCTTCCTGTTTCCGTAGGGGCGTTTTCTGCTGTATTTCCTTGACTACCCAAATTGGCATTTGTGCACGCCGTCATGCCTTACAGTCCCAGCACAAAGCGGTAGGGCGCTCGTTAGGATAGCAGGATAGCATGAGACTCTGCTTTCAGACCTTCTGGACATACACAATTGGGTACAATGGAGAATGTGCACAAAGTGGAAAATGTACACAGGACAATGAAATGGGCAAGAGTTGCTTAGGGTATGCGTTGGGGCTGCAACTTTGGTGCTGAATTATCCTTCGAAACAGAGCAAGAAAAAGTGTGACGACGTCCAGCAGTGGTTGACGACGTCCTGCAGTGGTTGTCGACGTCCTGCAGACATTTTCAGCAGCTGGACGTACAACGCCGCGTGGCCTGGCGAACAGTGGTGCCACACCAGTCGTCGACTGGTGTGCTGCGTCTCGACTGGGATGGAGCTGGTGGGCATGGGCATCAATCGGGCCTTGCCTAGAACAGGGGGTCTTGTTGTGCCAATACCGGCCCTGAAAAAGTATGTCTAAACATGTCATTCGGGTCTATGGTGATGTGTGACGTGACCATGACAAGAAGACCTAAGCTCTCGGGCATGGATGCATGCACCTGCTACAGTCAAGGGCAACCATGAGGATGATGTTGCAGTCATTGAGTACATGAAGGGAGCCCCCACCCACCCACCAACCACTTCAAGCTGATCGTGTTGCGCAGACCTCTGCCGGCTTTGGGATAAGGGACACCATGCGCCCTGTCGCTCACAGTTGCCATTGTCGTGTTGGTCTTTTTGGAGGCGCGGGCAGAGCTTTGGTAAAGAGGGGTGGGGTGTCACTCACCTGCAACCAGCGTCTGACGCGCAGTTGAAGGGTACCAGTATGCAAACACAGACCATTCGGCCTGGCCAGCCACAAAAGGCACCGTTCAGTGCCAAAAATGCAAACACAGACCACTAGAACACCAGATACGTACTTTCTTGTGTTCTGGCACTGCAAAGAACTTGCACACGTCGTTGCCGCTGGCTCTGCTCCACTTTTTGTTCTCAGCTCTTGCAAGTTTCTTGTAAGCCGGGCAAATAACAAAAAGCAGTGGACGATCACCAGTATCAACAAATAGATCTGACCCTTGGTTATGTGGTTGCCTTAGCATCGCTTGCTCGCGTACTGAGTATCTTATGTGTAGGCCTTGTTTCTGTCCCATTTTCCTCATCTGGTTGCAACACGGGAAGCTGTTGGAATTCGGGGTCAAAATTGTGAAACCTTTCTGGTGTGGAAATCTTACCCCTGTATGGCTTGAAAATTACCCCTCGCTGTTGCGGGACAGATTCACAAGACCACAAACCAGTATTAGAAATGCATCATATCCGACCAGTGTTTCCCACAGCCCATCTGTGGAGCTTCAGCCATGTCTTCCAAAGATCCTGATATTGTTGTGCTCAGTTCCAAGCCGTCTTTGTGTCCAGCCGGCACAAACCCAATTCGGGCAGTTCTGAGTTGCCAAAAAAAAATCAACTCCATATTCCAGCGGGATCTGGAAAGCCAAAAAAAATTGCTCCGCCACTACAGCTACGATGTTGTTGCGAGTTCATGGTCCACCCCAGACAAGAACATACGCCCTGCCGCATGGAGAAACAGAAATTTACGCCCAAAACAGCGGATTGCGGAGCTTCATTGTGCGCAAACCCGCAATCATGCGCTATTTTGAGAAGCACTCACCTCAGCGGGGGGGGGGGGGTTTGCATACTATCCTGCTGAGTGGGGGGAGAGGGCTCCCGACCTGGCCCAGAAATTGCGACTTTTCAAGATGATGAATTCAAAAGTGGGTAAGCATCCAATTTCATACTTTGGGGTATGCTGCGCAAATACCCCCAAAGGGGAGACATGGCGCTTGCGCCTGCGCTTGGCCTAACAACTTTTTTTGAGGTAATTGGCTACCTAGAGTGGAGGAGGAAAGGGGGGGCGGGGTGGGGTCGGGGCGGAAGCTCCTGCCCCGCCCCCTCCCTGAATGCACACTAAAGCATCCCCAAGCCACCACCCTGTGTGGGACTGTATGGCTGGGACCAGTGTTATGTTCGCACCTTGGACGAAATCATCCAGTTTGGGACAGGCCAGCTCGATGTCTTCTTCAGACGGTGGTACATGCAGGGCGCACAGCAACTCTCTCTGGTATCGCACAGCTCTCCACTCACTTGTTGGGTCTGGACCAAAGTCTCATAGTATTCTTTGGCAGGAAAACGTTGTAATGTATTTTCCTTTCCATTGTGATCCATTGCTTTTCGTATCACATCTTACCCTTTCCTTCTTCGTCAAACGGGTTCCAGCAGTGTGCTTGAAACCCGCTAATCCTGCACCATATTTTCGAGCAGTGGCTCGAATTCCTCAGAGTGGCTGGGTGTTGGCTACTTTGCCGCTCTGCGAATCGTGCATGACTCATGTAAGGAGCCACTCTCGGACCAGGCCTCTTTCAGAAGTGTCTTTCTCTCATCGTCCAGCGAAGTCTCCTCAGTATTCAGATCATCGCGCTGCCTAGGGACAAGCCGGCAAATCAAAGTGTGGCGATGGACTTGGATGAGAAAAAAAATAAACCATCATAACTGCCCTTGCGTGATTTGTCGCCGGATATCTGGACGCTGAAGGACTTGACACTTTGCATACGATGCCAACACCTAAAAAACCGTTTTCGACTGCCCCCATGCCCACAAAACACATTTCACCCGGTGCCAACACTTCAAACCCCCTTTGCAACTGCCCCCATGCCCTCAAAGCATATTTCACCCGGTGCCAACACCCCAAACAACCTTTTCAATGGCCCCCATGCCCCTAAAACACATTTTACCCGGTGCGAACACCTCAAACACCCTTTCCAACTCCCCCGAAGCCCGCAAAACACATTTCACCCGGTGCCAACGCCGCAAACCACCTTTCCAATTGCCCCCATGCCCTCAAAACACAATTCACCCGGTGCCAGCACCTCAAACCCCCTTTTCGACTCCCCCCTTGCCCTCAAAACACATTTCACCCAGTGCCAACACCTCAAACCCCCTTTTCAGCTCCCCACCTGACACATTTCACGGAGTGCCAACACCCCAAACTCCCTTTTCAACTCCCCCCATGCCCTAAAAATATATTCCACCCGGTGCCAACACCCCAAACCACCTTTTGAATTGCCCCCATGCCCTTAAAACACGGTTTAGCCGGTGCCAACACCTCAAACACCCTCTTCAACCCCCCCCATGCCCGCAAAACACATTTCACCCGGTGCCAATGCCGCAAACCAGCTTTTCAATAGCCCTCATGCCCTCAAAACAAATTCACCCGGTGCCAGCACCTCAAACCCCCTTTTCAACTCCCCCTATGCCCTCCAAACACTTTTTTCCTGGTGCCAACGCCGCAAATCCCCTTTTCAACCCCCCCCATGCCCTCAAAACACAATTCACCCTGTGCCTGCACCTCAAACCCCCTTTTCAACTCTCCCCATGCCCTCACAACACAATTTACCCGGTGCCAACACCCGGAACCCCTTTTCCAACTCCCCCCATGCCCTCAAGACACGGTTCACCCGATGCCAGCACCTCAAACCCCCTTTTCAATTCGCCTCATGCCCTCAAAACACATTTCACCCAGTGAAGCGGTATGGGGTGCCTCACCCATACCCGCTGCCCAGCCTGTGGCGCTCTCCGCCAGGCTGGCTCAGGAATTTTCCTGTGCTGATTACGGCATCTCGATTTCTGTGGGATTTCTGTAAAATACCCCAGAAATCGTCATTTTTCGTCATTTCTTGGGCTGGCAACGACAGTCGTCGCCTGCGCGACGCAGCTCCAGATCGAAGTTTTATTGTTCGATTTCTGAAGATTTTAATCTATTTTATTATAGATTTATCGTTTTTAGAAATAAAAGAATATAGCGTGACCTTTTTCGCGGCGTTCCGCGAAGGTCAATTTTTGCGAAAAGAGTCACGTTCACGCATTTTTCAAAAAGTCCTGAGGCGATCCCAGGAATCACCCAGGCGCCCATGGTGTGGCCCAACAGTGGGCCCTTTCATGTGTAGTTTGAATTGGCACAGAAACGCCTCGTGTCGGCTACGCGACGCGTTGGGGGGAGACACACGAAATGAGTGTTTTTGACTCAAAAGTCACTATATTTCGTTGTTTTTCGCTCAAAAACCACTGTTTGGCCCAGTTTGGGCAGGATCTCAGTGGACATCCTGATGACGACGACTCGTGGCCGTCAGATTTTCTGATGGCGGCGACGCCGCCGCCTTCATTTTGTCTTCTCCTTTATGCTATTTTATAGTATAGAATTGTTACATATACATATTACTTGTCTACATGTTTATATTGTCTACATATACCTTCATCTCTTGCCCAGGACGCCAGATTGTGTCATGGCCGAGGCAAGGATCACAGAATTCTTTGGAGAAACCCAAATTCGAGAGGAAGTCTTGGATTTCATGGGATTTGGGTCGTGCATGTCAAGGGAAGCTTGGAGGTTGCCCTCCCCCCAAATGCTTCAAAAGAATTCTGCCGACGCCAAGGCCACCAAGGCGGTGTGACGGCCTGCGGACGGCGACGACGCCCAGACTGCAGGAATACCGCTGATCGCTGGTCGTTGATCGCTGGGAAACATCTGCAGGAGCTAAGGTCCAGGGCATCAACATGATGAAGGAGGAATTCCTTGACTCCTACGATGGGTATCACCTTGGCTTCCCCATGGACCCTATGAAGCCCCCAAGTCTATACCGTCATCTGGGCGACGACCACAGCGACGACGACGCCAGGTACTGAACCGCACAAGCAGGCGCGTTAATTCGTCGCCTTGGGTTGGTTGACCCTCCGGAGGTCCGACCCTAAATAGGCGCGGGTCGCCTTGGGTAGGAAATGACCCTAAATCCCCCAAATCAGGCGCGTTAATTCGTCGCCTTGGGTTGGGAATCGACCCTAAACAGGCACGAGGAATTCGTCGCCTTGGGCAGGAAATGGCCCTAATATCAGGCGCGAGGAATTTGTTGCCTTCGGTTTGACCCTAAATAATTTTTTTGAATTTATCGAATTATTATGTTCCCATGCCCACGGAGAAAAAGGGCCAATATGTGCGCTTCAGCGCCGTCAGTCAGGTCGGAAGGACCTGCAGCGCCCCTGGTCTGGTCACCAGAGGCTAAAAGGAGTGCCAGGGACCAGTGTGGTCGCCTGGGGGGCAATTGCCCTATGAATATATCAAGAAAAAAAAATACATGTAGGTGGCATGTAAATTACTTACGAAGCCCCCCCCCCCCACTGTCCTGCTGAATCAGTTTGAAACCAGGGCAGTGCAGGGGTCAGAGCGCCTCCTTGGCCTTGCCTTCCTTTGGATATAGGCAAGGCTTCTAAGGAGGGGGGTGAACCGGTATGGGGTGCCTCACCCATACCCGCTGCCCAGCCTGTGGCGCTCTTCGCCAGGCTGGCTCAGGAATTTTCCTGTGCTGATTACGGCATCTCGATTTCTGTGGGATTTCTGTAAAATACCCGAGAAATCGTCATTTTTCGTCATTTTTGGGCTGGCGACGACAGTCGTCGCCTGCGCGACGCAGCTCGAGATCGAAGTTTTATTCTTCGATTTCTGAAGATTTTAATCTATTTTATTATAGATTTATCGTTTTTAGGAAGAAAAGAATATAGCGTGACCTTTTTCGCGGCGTTCCGCGAAGGTCAATTTTTGCGAAAAGAGTCACGTTCACGCATTTTTCAAGAAAATCCTGAGGCGATCCCAGGAATCACCCAGGCACCCATGGTGTGGCCTAACAGTGGGCTTTTTCATATGTAGTTTGAATTGGCACAGAAACGCGTCGTGTCGGCTACGCGACGCATTGGGGGGAGACACGCGAAATGAGTGTTTTTGACTCAAAAATCACTATATTTCGTTGTTTTTCGCCCGAAAACCACTGTTTGGCCCAGTTTGGACAGGATCTCAGTGGAGATCCTGATGGCGACGACTCGTAGCCGTCAGATTTTCTGATGGCGGCCACGCCGCCGCCTTCATTTCGTCTTCTTTTTTATGCTATTTTATAGTATAGAATTGTTACATGTACATATTACTTGTCTACATGTTTATATTGTCTACATATACCTTCATCTCTTGCCCAGGACGCCAGATTGTGTCAACGCCGAGGCAAGGATCACAGAATTCTTTGGAGAAACCCAAATTCGAGAGGAAGTCTTGGATTACATGGGATTGGGGTCGTGCATGCCAAGGGAAGCTTGGAGGTTGCCCTCCCCCCAAATGCTTCACCAGTGCCAACACCTCAAACCCCCTTTTCAGCTCTCCCCCTGACACATCTCAC
This sequence comes from Eutreptiella sp. 'Long Island Sound 2002', assembly GCA_964036045.1. Lineage (NCBI taxonomy): Eukaryota > Euglenozoa > Euglenophyceae > Eutreptiales > Eutreptiaceae > Eutreptiella > Eutreptiella sp. 'Long Island Sound 2002'. Next base: position 60,368,791 of record OZ038384.1, on the reverse strand, counting down.
CCAGTGCCAACACCTCAAACCTCCTTTTCATTTACCCCCATGCCCTCAAAACACATTTCACCCAGTGCCAACACCTCAAAGCCCCTTTTTAACCCCCCCCATGCCCTCAAATCTCATTTCACCCAATGTTAACACCTCAAACCCCCTTTTCAACTTGTTGCATGCCAACGATATACGACCCCCCCTGTGGCTTTGTATCATGCCATGGCTGGTTTATTGACCTGGTTTTTGATGGCTGTGCAGGTTTCACTGCCCCGACAATTTTTATTGCTTTTTTTGTAGGTTCGTGCTTCCTGATTCCGTAGGGGCATTTCCTGCTGTTCTTCCTTGAATACCCAAATTGGCATTCGTGGGCGCCGTCCTGCCTTACAATCCCAGCACCCAGCGGTAGGGCGCTTGTTTGGATAGCAGGGATCAAAACGAGCATGAGACTCTGCTTTCAGACCTTCTCGACATACACGATTGGGTACAATGGAGAATGTGCACAAAGTGGAAAATGTACACAGGACAATGGTTGGGGCTGCAACTTTGGTGCTAAATTATCCTTCGAAACAGAGCAAGAAAAAGCGTGACGACGTCCAGCAGTGGTTGACGACGTCCTGCAGTGGTTGTGGACGTCCTGCAGACATTTCCAGCAGCTGGACATACAACGCCGCGTGGCCTGGCGAGCAGTGGTGCCACACCAGTCGCCGAGTGGTGTGCTGCGTGTCGATTGGGATGGAGGCGGTGGGCATGGGCATCAATCGGGCCTTGTCTAGAACAGGGGGTCTTGTTGTGCCAATACCGGCTCAGAAAAAGTAGATCTAAACGTGTCATTGGGTCCTATTGTGATGTGTGACCTGACCATGACTGGAAGACCTAAGCTCTCGGGCATGGATGCATGCACCTGCTACATTCAAGGGCGAGCATGAGGATGATGTTGCAGGCATTGAGTACATGCGGGGAACCCCAGCCCACCCACCCACCACTCTGAGCTGATCGTGTTGCGCAGACCTCTGGTTGCTTCGGGATATGGGACACCATGCGCCCTGTCGCTCACAGTTGCCGTTGTCGTCTTGGTCTTTTTCGAGGCACGGGCAGAGCTTAGGTAAAGAGGGCTGGGGTGTCACTCACCTGCAACCAGCGCCTGAAGCGCACGTGATGCGTACCAGTATGCAAACACAGAGCACTGGAACACAACATACGTAATTTCTTGTGCTCTGGCACTGCAAAGAACTTGCATACGTCGTTGCTGCTGGCTGTGCTCCACTTTTTGCACTCAGCTCTTGCAAGTTTCTTGTAAGCTGGGCAAATAACACAAAGCAGTGGACAATCACCAATATCAACAAAAAGATTTGACCACTGGTTACGCGGTTGCGTTAGCCTCGCTTGCTCGCGTACTGAGTATCTTATGTGTATGCCTTGTTTCTGTCCCATTTTCCACATCTGGTTGCAACACAGAAAGCTGTGGGAATTCGGGTTCAAAATTGTGAAACCTTTCTGGTGTGAAATCTTACCCCTCTATGGCTTGAAAATTACCCCTCGCTGTTGCGGGACAGATTCACAAGACCACAAACCAGTATTAAAATTGCATCATATCCAACCAGTTTCTCCCACAGCCCACCTGCCGAGCTTCGGCCATGTCTCCCAAAAATTCTCATATTGTGGTGCTCAGTTCCAAGCCATCCTTGGGTCCAGCCGGCACAAACTCTTTTTGGGTAGTTCTGAGTCGCCAAAAAAAAAAAGCAACTCCATTTCAGATTCCAAAAAAAATTGCTCCGCCGAACAGCTACGATGTTGTTGCGGGTTCATGGTCCACTCCAGACAAGAAGATACGCCCTGCGGCATGGAGAAACAGAACCTGTGGCCCAACACAGCGGCTTGCGGAGCTTCAGTGTGCGCACACCCGCAGTCATGCGCTACTTTGAGAAGCATTCACCGAAGCGGGGGGGGGGGGGGGGATCTTGCATACTATCCTACTGAGTGGTCCAAGATGATGAATTCAAAAGTGGGTAAGCATCCAATTTCATACTTTGAGGTATTCTGCGCGAATACCCCTGAAGAGGGGACATGGCGCTTGCGCCTGCCCTTGGCCTAACAACCTTTTTTGAGGTAATCGGCTACCTAGAGTGGAGGAGGAAAGGGGGGGCGGGGTGGTGTCGGGGCGGGAGATCCTGCCCCGCCCCCCTCCCAGAATGCACACTAAAGGATCCCCAGGCCACCACCGTGTGTGGGACTGTATGGCAGGGACCAGTGTTATGGACCTGTTAGGGACCTTGGACGAAATCATTCAGTTTGGGACAGGCCAGCTCGATGTCTTCTTCACATGTTGGTACAGGCAGGGTGCACAGCAACTCTGTCTGGTATCGCCCAGCGCTCCACTCACTTGTTGTGTTTGGACCAAAATCTCATAGTATTCTTTGGCAGGAAAAAGTAGTAATGTGTTTTCCTTTCCATTGTGATCCATTGCTTTTCCTGTCACATCTTACCCTTTCCTTCTTCGTCAAACGGGTTCCAGCAGTGTGCTTGAAACCCGCTAATCCTGCACCAAATTTTCGAGCAGTGGCTCAAATTCCTCAGGGTGGCTCGGTGTTGGCCACTTTGCCGCTCTGCGAATCCTGCATGACACATGTAAGGAGCCACTCTGGGACCAGGCCTCTTTCAGAAGTGTCTTCCTCTCATCGTCCAGCGAAGTCGCCTCAGTATTCAGATCATCGCGCTGCTGAAAGACAAGCCGGCAGATCAAAGTGTGGCGATGGACTTGGATGAGAAAAAAAATAAACCCTCATAACTGTCCTCGCGTGATTGCCCGCCGGATATCTGGACGCTGAAGGACTTGTCACTTTGCATACCAGTTTCTTGAGCTCCGACATAGTGCTTGTTTGCTTGTTTGTGATAGAGGCACTGCCTACGCAAAGGAGGGTTGTGCGCAAAACACATGGTGACATTGTACGATGTTTGGATACGGGCACAAGGCACTGCAGGGATCATTGTATTACGTTTCAGGGATTTTGCAAAAATTCATGGAACACCAAGGAAGGGAAGTAGTATGAAAATTACGGAAAGCCACGGACATCATGAAATACCGTAAAAACATGGGAGGTTTCAAGTTGTTTGGATTTTCCTTTGCATTTTTGAGCTGTTTATAATCGAGGCATTGCCTACGCAAAGGAGGTTTGTGCGCAAAACACATGGTGACCTTGAACGATGTTTGGAAGCTGGCACAACGCACTGCAGGGATGATTGTATTACTTTTCAGGGATTTCGCAAAAATTCATGGAACACCAAGGAAACCAAGTAGTATGAAAAATACAGAAAGCCACGGACATCATGAAATGCCGTAAAAAGATGGGATTTTTGAAATTTTTTTACTTTTTCCGGCAATTTTGAGCTAGATCCACTCATTTGTTTTGGATGGTCAGATTCATGCTTAAACGGTTAAATCTTATGACCAATCTTAGAGCATAAAAAGCAGATTTGGCATTTGAAAGAAAGATGAGACGGTGTGCCTGCTGCTGTGTATTTACCGGGGTTTGGTGCAATTGTAGGAAAGGCATGACCAACTTGCATTCGTAGAGATTAGGAATTCAAAGATACAAGTGAGGGTCACAAACCATTAGGCAAGTTCATTTTTGGTGCTTCAGAGAACCCATGTCAGATGAGATCAGCTAGCGGCAAAAAAAAAGGCAACGGCCAAACATTGTTGCCATACGGTACCAAATCATAGGAAAGTAACTGTCTACATGGAACATCTTTTCCCCACCTTTGTACTCTACTTGTATGGTCTATTTTGGCCCATTTTGCCCCTATTAAGCTAAAATGCAGCAAATTGAGTTGTTTTGGTGCGTTATTATGGTTGGTTTGCGCAAGCGAAAGATGTCTACACCAAAATCTCATTTTTTTCAGGCTTGCGTGCGTTAAGCTTCGCGCCTTCAGCCTCTTGTCAGTCATCTTTTGAGGCCCTTTTCAGATGCCTTTTGTCAACGCAATTAGCATAAAGCTAGGTGGAAGGTGCAAAAAAGTTTTTTCGGCGCCCATCCAAGGCAGCAAGGACTTTGGTGCCGCCCTACATCCCAAAGAGCACGTGTTAGGACAAATATTTTGACAATGTGTTACTACATGCCATGCACCATGGCTAGATGCATACATAACATCAACATATTTATTTCGATGCGCGAGCTCGTTCGCACTAAGGGTTTACGGTTCATTTTTTTGGTTTAGCATTATAGATTGCTTCACGGCTAGCTACCCGGGTAATCTACCAATACCCCCGCAACAGGATTATTTGGCCAATAAACTAGTGCAAGAGCACCGCACTGCAGAAAAGAACCAAGATAGGGCCCAACATAAACATTTTTTTCCTAAGTCTCCAAGGGCACCCCTACGATTGTTTTTATCCTATGGGATTTGTTGGTTGGACAATTCAAAAATTCGATACTGAGCACTCATGTTGCTAGGTTAGCGGCTCATTCAAGCATGGGCACGGTGTCTGAAACATGTTAGCAGGTAAGCCCACATGGTGGTCCATAAGGTTCACCTATCACGGTAACAAATAGGGCTAGGGTCGGGCCTACGTACTAGTCTCTAGCCGAATTGAACCCTGGCTCCCGTGGCTCCTGCTGAGCCGTCCAGGGGGGTTGGCTCCTCAGGAGCTGCAGAGGAGGACTCCTACCTTGGCTCCTGAGGAGCCTGACCGGCTCCTACGCCTCCCGAGGAGCCGCCCAGGGGAGTCGGCTCCTCAGGAGCCGCCGTTGAGGGGCTCCTCAGGAGCCGGAGCAGGGGAGTTGGCCGGGAGCCTTAGGGGACTGGCTCCACAGGAGCCAGAGCCGGGGAGGCTCCTGCCAGGGGTGACGATATACCACCACCCAAGAAGCACGTGCTACGGGATTTGCAGGCCCTGGCGCGCACTCACGCCTCCTGACTCGGTCGAGCTTGCGCTCTCCCGGGGGCTTGAGGGGTTCGAAGTATGTCGTTGTGGTTGGTTGGTCAATTTTTCATGGTAGAATCGCGGCGTTGTGGTGTGTTCCCGGGTATGGTAGTCGGCGGGCGTGGCGCATCATGGTGTCGCCAACCCATGGGATGCCCTTCCCGGTTCGGCCCTTGCATGCCTGGCTGGTTTGGTGTTGGCCGGCTTGCGTGTGGTCTGTTTATTGTCGGGTGGCTCTTTCTGCAGCACTTTGGTTGGTACCAGGTTGTGTAAGCCGCCGTATGGTCGGCTTGTGCGTCGTTGGGTCAATTGCGCTGCAGCCCGCGCCGGTGTAGCTGGATGTTGTCCTGGTTGCCTTAACGGTTAGTTCGGAGGTTTGTTGTGGCCGGCCTGTCCCATGTGGCGGTTCTGGTGCGACCCGGGCGTGCCCGGCGCGTTGTATTGCTTCGCCGTGGTCCTGGGCGCCAGTGGTCGCCTCATCCGGGGTTGTGCGGTGGCCCGTATGGGCCTGGCCGGCCGCGTTTGGTCGCTGTAGGCTGTCCCCTACGTCATTTTTTTCCCGTCGGATGTGTTTTGTCGTGGTTCGCCCGGTTGTGGCGTGTCCGCGTGCGAGGTTGTTGTGTTGGTGCCAGCACTTTGTTGGGTTGGCCGTGGTCTTCGCCGCCTAATGGCCGGCCCGTCCTGTAGTCGGATGCGTTGGGCCGTGGTGGCCGTGTAGGGTCTGTTCCGGTTGTTCAGGTTGCGTTCGGCCGGCATGGCACGCTTTGGCGGTGCGTCGCCCCCTCATGGTGGGGCGTGTCCTCGGGGGGGAGAAAAGTATTGATAATTGGTACAACCGCTGAGAAACGTTTTGAAATTCAGTACAACATGCCCTGTCCCGCCCTGGAGGCAGCGTTGCACGCACAACCCATCATCTTGTACATCGCGGTGCCCTTCAGCTGTCCTTTCAGCTTCCCTTGTGCCGATCGTATGTACACCCCCGTCGGTGGCAAGGCCCCTTCAATCCTCATCGCTGCACCCCGGTGTTCCCCATCGGAGCTCCGGGGTGCTGTGCCTGCTCGGTGATGCGGTACTCGTGCTTGTGCCCGCCGAGCAGTCGCCTTGGCTCGTTCCGCGGGCTGCCGGGCACGCTGTGTGCCGTGTCGTGCCGTGCCTCGCGGCTCCGGTGGTTTGTGCGTCGGTACCTCAGTGGGGTTGCCGGAGGCTAGGTTGGCTTGCCTTGGTGGTGGTTCTCTGGGCTCCTTGTCGTCATGGCTGCCACAAGTGTTCTGTGATCCGGTGCCCTGGTGTTTGACTTCCCTCAACCCCCTGCCCTGGAATATAACATGCACGCAGGTTATGTGCCCTGACGCCGGGACCCCGTGTGCGCTGCCATGGGGGACCCGCGGCCTGGTGTCCTGGTGTATGATTTTCTCGGGGGTCATGCGTGCCGGCTGTTTTCAAGGCTGATGTGCTCTGGTGTTGGGGCGCCCCGTACCGTGCGGCGGCCTGGGCTCGGCGTAACCTTCCCGTGTCCGCCAGCAGGAGCCGGCTCGCTCAAGGGTCCCGTGTGTTGAGCCCTTGGCCCACTTCTTGTCCTGGGAAGGGGGTCAGGAGAAAATAAAGGAATATGGGTCAATGTCGGGGCCCCCTCTTTGTTCCTTGACGCTGCTAGCTTTCGGGGCTGCGGGGAACGTGCCCCTCGGAACATTCTCGCAGGTTACATGTGCTGAAGTGGCCCCAGTGGTACCGCTGCGGGCGCCCTGTGACCTGGTGCCTTGGTGTTTGACTTTCTCGGAGGAGATGCGTGTCGGCTCCGGTAGCGCACCCATCCCTTGGCCCTGCCCTTGGAAGTAACATTCTCGATTATGTGCTCCGATGCCGGGGGATCCCGCATGAGGCGGCAGGCTGGAGTCTACGTAACATTCCCGTGTTCATCGGCGGGCCCGTGTGTCATGCATGTTGGGCTGCCCCCTTGGTCCGGTCCACCTCGTGCCCCGCTTGTTGGAGAGGAAGGTCAGGCGGAAGATTCCCATTTCCCAGGACCAACCTATGGTGCCCTAGACCGTACGGCCGAACTACTGGCGAAGCTGCTATCTGCATCCGAAGATCCGGATGTGACAGCCCTGTCTGAGGCTCTCAAGGCAAAATTGGGTATCACTGAACCCTTACCAAAGCCGGCGTTAGCCTCACCTTTCCCCTGATTGAGCACGCTCGCTGATGATGCCAAACGATCAAGGCTTTCCCGGTTACTACCCAAGGTCACATGCCCCAGCCCCTTTCATCCTCGTGCCAGATAGAAAGGTAAAACAGGCTTTCACTGTTGAACGGACTGCCCCAGCCCCCGGCCTCAAAACCAACCCCCAGACCCCCTGACAGCCGTGGTGTCGGAGGAAAAGCCGGCAGCTGGCACCCGGGCCATGCCCTCTACTGCCTCTGGCGTTGGGCTCAGCGCCGCTGGTCGCAAACCAGGGACAGGACGGTGACGTGAGGTTCCACCTGGACGGCCAGCGGCAACTGGAGGCCGTCTCCCAGTGCGAGCGGACGGCGGAGACCCCTGCCGCGACAAACCTGTGCCCCGTTTTCGCGATCCACCAGATCCGGGTGCCGGAAACCCAAGCAGCACACGCAGCCTTTGTGCACGAGGTCCTCAGTGCCCTCCGCAGCGCCCTCGTGCGGCGTATGGGAAACCCCCCAGGGCCCTAAACCACCGCGAGCCGAGACCAGGAACACGCCCCCATAAACAGGCGAGGCGGCACCATCAGGACGGCCGCGCCCTGCCCAACACGGCACACGCGTGCCCTGCCAACCGCGACTGGTCGCCGGCAGTGGAAGGGCACCATACCGACCGGAGGACCCTCCAGGAACCAGAGGGGCACTGCGGTCGATATGCGACAACACACCGCCGTGCACACGCAGCACGAGCCCCACATCGGCCAACCGCTGATAAGGAGACAACACGGCACCCCTGGGACCGCCTCACCTCACCAGAGACCCCGACGACGGGCGTCACACCAGCGGCGAAGCAACCAGCCATAAGCCGCGACGTCCCCGGGCGGGCCGACCTTACCCAGGAGAGCCCCCCGCACAACCCGACGACGCACGCCAGAACAACACACTCCGCCGACGCCTGTCAATCGGACGCGCCGGCAAGAGTGGCAGCGGGCTACCCGACCTATGCAGCGGGCACCCAAAAATGCGAGCCAGCCTTGGCAGCCCTACAACCCGTGCTATCGAGCACGAACACTAACCTGGCGGCCCCAACGAACCCCAACAAATTCCTTCCACGTATCCCGGGCGAGGGCCACGCTCCCCGCGCTCCCGCAATCCGTCGGCGTCAAGGAAAAGGACGGGGGCCCCAACACAGACCTGTCACTCCACATAAGCTGGACACACTTCGGGGATTCTCATGGTTGTTGGCAGCTCTGGACGCCAAGCAGACCCTCTTGGGCGTCTGGGTAGAGATACAGTGTCGGCCAGGTCCGTATATGGGCCGGAGTAATGATAGCACCCCATGTCCGTTTGTGGGGGGGACCCCAGGGCTTCGAGAGGTTCCTCTCCATCTTTGCCCTGGACGGACTTGTAGTACTCTTCGTGGAGCAGGTACTCGTCCATTCTCCTTCTCAATTCGTCTTGTTGTTCAGAGCCTCCCACTGCCGTAGACGAAGATGCGGGGCAGGCTGAGCGGGAGATGGAGACAGCAACTTGCCCGGGGAGGTGCTGCAGGCTGTCACCACAGGCCGCTAACGCCTCAGTGGTTAAGGGTATTTCTCTGGGTGTTTCTTGTTCCGCCTTTCTGTGACCTGGATCCTCTTGAGACCCAGATGCAACTCTCAACTTGGGCTCATTCATTGAGATGGGCCCACTGCCCACTTGTACTTGTACTCTCCGAATTGGCCAAGTCTTGGAAGACAGTTGCACAGATGGTGTGGACATTTTATTTTCTAGGTTTGGCTTGTGTACTTCCCAGAGTCGGTTTGAAAGTGATGCCTCTGCTACCAGAGAGATATTCTTGATTTATGCCCTAATAGTTTTGGTGAAATCCTGCAGGTTTCGGTGTTGAAAAACAGGAGCAAAGCAGCAAGTACAGCAAGAACAGGATGTGGATTGAATCAATGAAAAACTTTGAAATCCAGTGTATCACAGAAGGGCTGCAGATACACAAAGCAGGCTTAAATACAAAGATTCAATCGCAAATGGATACAACAAATGATTTTTATGTGGAAACTGGTATTACTCAGGACCTCAACGTAGCACCAAGCACTTCATGTGCACTCTTTTGGATAAAATGGAGTTAGTTAGGAATCTGGGGCATAGGAGTTGGGCCAGACACAGGATATGGCTTGGCCAGCATGGCCAAGCAACTGAATTCAGAATCAGTTAAAAAGTAGAACCACAATAAGTGGTAGAAACAGTTGAGTATAGGGGTCTTGAGGTGGGGGACCACTAGGCTTAACCTACAAGGCCTTACTCTATTTCGGTATTACCTCCATGACGGAAGATACCTCCGCTCAGCTGAGTGGTAGAGGTGAACTTCATGGCGGGCTAGGGCTCTAACCCTAGTTCCTTTGAGAAAGTGTACTTCAAATTTCAAAAGAGTGATAAAATTTGATTAAGTTAGTCTCAACATCAACAGAAGGCTTTTAGGGGGGGCTTGGCCTGGATCAAGTACCCCAAGAAAGACATGGTAGTGACGTTTTCTTACTGCACAAGTATTGTGTAACACATTTATACCAAATCGAAGGTAGACCTCACAAACAGCTTTACGACACCTTAGTTTCTCGTTACTGACTTGTTGACTGGCCAATTGGTAGGCTTGGACATACAGGTCTCAAAGATTAACCTCAATATCTTCTTAACGTGCACGAGTTGGCTCTTCGGGTAAAAAGGGATTCACCTCTATTTCAATGTAGACTCTATCGTTGTTCAGCTTCTTCAAGTGGTAGCCAATATGGTTCTTAGGAATAACCCGTGTTGGACCTTTCAGAAGTTAATTGAGGATGTCCCGTGCACCGCGCGAAGCACGATCACTTTGAGAGGGGGTTGCAATCAACTTCCCATGGTCTGTTACCACAAGGCATTTCTGATAAGATCCCCTCATACTGCTCAGAAGTTTGACAGAAAAGGAAAACAAATGGGTTTTCAAATAGTGCACTTTAAACAGGCACTTTGGCTCTAATTCACCTACGCGAGCATCCATTTACTACAGATTGTAATGCCAATGTACCCGAAAAACTCGGAATCAAACAACATAGCATTGTCATGGAAAAACATCGAAAAGGGGGCCAAAATGCCCCAGCATTCAGGGGCAAGACCTTGTAACAGACATTTTGATGCTCCCGACTATAAAACAGCTGTTAAGCTACAAATTTGTCCACAAAAATCCACATTGGATGGTTTCCTGTTTAACATGTTCCGAAAATTTGAAGGAACCGGCCAAAAAGTGCCGCGCGTAAGCATTATTACAGCCGCTGGTAGCGGAAAGCGCCGTGGGGTACAACTTGGCACACCTGGTTTAAATTCCGGTCATCGCACTGGAAGTTTGGAAGTTATGCACTCGTCGATGCCGATTTTCAGTAGCGATTGGCCTGAGCAGCGATGAGGTAGCGATCTCAGCATTATGTGAGCACAGTTTTGCGTCAAATTTTTGATTGGAAAAGAACCAAAGAATTTTGCAGCTCTGAATTAGGTGGGGAGGGTGCAAAGCACCCGAAGAGAAATTTTCCACCAAGACTTGTAATGTCTGACCCAAAAGTCTCGTAATGTCTCAAATGGTCTCAAACGGTGTCCATATAAGAAAGTCTCATAGTGTCCCGGATAGCCGGCACCAAAGTCTCGTAATGTCCCGAATGGCTTGATTTGGTACCGGATAATATTGGACATTTCGCTGTAGTACTTATTTCCTTTGAACAGTGTAGACAAGAAGTTAGACACGGTAGGCATAGGGTATGTAAACTATGCAAACTAACAAAAAAGGAACTTTTGAAAACCTAAACCTTTCTGTTGGATCCAAGGTTGAGCTACTGCCCGCAGAGTTGAAGTCACGTGAGAAGGGAAGAACACAAACAATTAGAGGTAGTGAAGCGGTACCCAGAACCTATGGCCCATGGCCCAGAGGCCCGTGAGCCGTCATACCCGTGCGGAAGCGATTGACACCGGCGGTCAGCAGGATATCCCTCTCTTCTGATCCGCGAGATCTGGAATCCGATCCCTAACCACTAGATCGATGTAGGATTACCATATTTTTACTGTCTTGGTCAATGTTTGGTTAGAAATCGGTGAAATACCCGACTTCTACCGCGATTTCTAATTGCCGTGAAATCGCCGCCTGTTGTCGCCTGTTCACGCGCTTTCGTCGCTTCTCCGTGGCGAGTTTTGTGATGGATTTTTCTCGAGTACCTCTGAGGTTCTAGAGGAAGTTAAGGGCTTGATCTGTAGGGTTTCTCATGTACTTTCATCTGCTGTGTTCACCAGAATCTTTCGTCGTTGCGTCTGGGAGAAAATCAGCGCGCAAGCTTTTCCGTTGATCGCTGGAACTCATGGTTCTCGAGGACCATGAGTTCGGACGTAACCCTACAGTCTTCCCCTATGCCTCTCATCCATTGCCCTTTCACGTGGGCATATCACTCTGTATAGAGAAGAGGGCAATAGAGATGTTTGAGGCAGCATATGTGCTTCGCAAACCCAAGTTGTTAGCGTGCGCAAACGCTAACTTTGTGGCCTTGTGAGCATGCACGTTAAAAACCCTGCACAATGCTAGAAAGACCAAGAGCCCTAGGCCATTTTCGTTTTTCGAGCCAAATCAACGATGGCTCCACGCAATTCAATGCGTACCAAAACTCATTTTCTGAAGAAGGACAGAGTTTGTTCGAAAATATGGCCAAAATGGCCAGTCCACGGAGGCTTGTACTCGAAGCCTTTGAGAGATTGAGCCTGGAACCAAAGCATTATGTAAAGAGACAACGAGGAACATCGTGGATAGCTTGGTTGATTTTTGCAACCTTGCCTTCTTTTTTATATAGCGCCGTCTTGTGAGCACGCGTGCCAGACTGCCACTTTGCACACGCGCTCATATGCAAACACTAATGACATGAGTGGGCGGGGACAATCTAACCATAGTGTGCATATTTGAGGGCACCTACTATGGGCCTACTCCAAAAATGTTTGCTCATATTTTTGTTCCTCAATGACCGGAAGATATGTACATACCAATATCGCTGTTATATGCACTTTTTCCCATAAATAGTGTGCTTCAAGAATTGGGGTGTTAAAAATGCTTCCATTATGCTTTGAACCCCAACCCTTATTGCAAAAAGGAAACAAAGCTTCGGTTTGCATCCATGCAAAAGCCCGAGGCTTATTTCTCTTGTGATACGGAGATACGATTTTCGAGTGACCACTTTTGGGTGAATTTTGGCCGTTTTGCCCAGAACGGCCACAAACCCCGTCTCCCCCTAATGTTCGGCCCAAGGTTGCGTGCCCCACTTGACCGAGGGTAAGGGCGATTCGGAGAGGGAACAGAAACCCGCATCGAATGGGGTGTGTCCCCATGTGGCCTCTCTTTGTGAGGGGAGAGTTGTGAGTCACCCAAATTGGGGTATGTTGCCATTCTGCCCCTTTTGTGTGTCATTTTCCCTCCAAGGGGGAAAATAGCTAAAGGCGACTATGAGGGTTGGCAAGTGGCATATTTTGAAATCTAAGTCCCATGCATCCATAGCATCTTTGGTTGGAAGGATCCTCGCCGTGGCCATGGAGATATGCAATCATGAGTGCGGGCCATTTCGGCCAAATTTGGCTGTTTTTGCCATCGTATGCCATTTTGGAAATGCCATATCTCCATGGGGCACATGATCTAGCCAGAAGGGAAAGGCGATTATTGTAGCACATGATTAAGGGTTAAACGCCATTGGGGTTCGTATTTGCCTCTCCGGCTCATCAGGAGTTATTCAACTTTTGGTGCGCTCCATGATCCCCCCCCTTGCACCGCATGCTGCTTTCTGCCCCATCCGCGTGTTCATCCCCTCGATGAACAGTAAGCAGCCAGTGTGACAGCAGGCCATAACCCAGGGCATGGGACCAGAGGGGATATCAAGGATTGTGAAACCAGGCTTGGCGCGACAAGATCGCCAAGTTTTCCTACCCTGGACGGTCGCCCGAGACGGCCGATTTTTGCCATTTTGGCAGTTGTGGACACAGTTTGGATCGTCAGTGGCATGGAGATCTTCGGGAGCGAAAGTCATGCGAGTCTCCGTTGATCTCACAGTGGATCGCATGTGGAACGGTGGATCCGATCTTCAAGCCGGCGTGGAGATATACCATTGGGCATATTTTCGATTTTGGCTCATTTTGAGTATCCAAAATGACCCCTGTTTGGGACCCTTGTGCACCTAGATATAGGTCGTGGGTCCTGCCTCCCGTCCTGTGAGCTATGGGGCTTGCCCTAACTGGGCGGGCCGCCCGTGGGAATGACTCCAATTTTGGTGATTTTGGCTTCATGTCGCCACGTGGCGAACCCCTGGCGCCCTGATGCTGGGGGCTCAGAGGGAACCAGGTTGGGTGAAGGGTCCAGAGAGTCTGTACTTGAAGTGCATAGGGTCAGTTGCCTCGTCCCTACCTCTGGCTGGTCCAGACCAGGGGACAATCTTGGAGTTTTTCGAGCTAATATCAGTTTGGGCTGAAACAGCCCAATTTCAGCTACCAACTCCTAGGGAATAATTGTGGGGCCTTCCCTCTGGCTCAGAGCGAAGTTGGGACCTGCCGCTAAGGGAGCATAGGGAGCTACTGTTGATTGGCCTTCAAGTCCCTTGGTTTCCAGGAACTCGCATGTGGCTGGGCGGGACACCCTCCCCTATTGGCAGGGTTTCAGGGTCCGGACTGAGCAGGGCATGGGTTGTGTTCGAACCCCTGCGCCTGCCAGCCACAGGAAAGGTCGGACCTGGGATTGGGATATGAGCTGGGACTGAGTGTCTATTGTCTTGTGATGCCCGTATCCCCGTCCAGTCTGAACCCCATGTGTATAAATCCTGATGTGTTGCTGTACATACTTTTGTTCCCTTGTTTCAGAGTGGCAAGGATCCTGAAACGCTTTGTCACATGACATGAGCATGAGGATGCCCCTGTGAGCGCAGTGCTTGGCCTGCCTGCTTGCTTGTGCCTGTCCGCCGCAGCATCCCGTGGCCAGGCCCCCCCACAGGAACGCGGCAAAAGCGTTTCATCGCCGCGGGGTTACCCATCCCTCGCCTGCCACTCGGGGCCGCCTGAACGCCGAGTAGCACGGGCTTCGCAGCGCGGCCTGGAGCATCGCCCCGAGCGTCAGCAGAGGCGCCGAGTCCGTGAAGGAGGTGTAGCGACCGGGACTCCGACGTCAGCGAGTTCCTTTGGCCGACGAGTACCAGCCCCACTCCCAGCTGCATCACCCACCTCCACAACCACCATCGAGCGTCTGGGTCCCAGGCCTGTAGATAGAGTCGACCGCAACAACCGCTTCAACAGCCACCCCCAGGTCTGGTCCATCGAGGGGAACGAGCGCCCATGGTGAACTGGCAGGAGGCGGGCAAGAAATGGCCGCTGCCCCACCCCCATGCTGTGTACCTGCTGTGTGGGTTGGTGTGGGGTCAGCACTACCGCCACAGCAACCTCCAGTTCGAAGGCGGCATGTCCGGGAGCTTCGAGCTCCTCGAGGATATGGGCGCCGACCGCCTGCAAGCACTGGAAGACTGGCTGCAGGCAGAAGGATACGCCTACCGCTTCCGCCAAAAGCGCTGGAGGGTCTGGACCGGCCCGGACAGGCCCGGCAAAGGGCTGCTCCCCGACGGGATTGATGAGGACGAGAACCCCAAGGAGTACCTGTCGGGCGCTACGATCAACGTCTCTATATGGGACATGATCGAAAAGAAATTCCGGGAACCGGGGGACGAGGGTACGCTGCAGGGCAGCAGCAGCAGCGCGTCTCCTGGGAAGGAGAAGCGAGGACAAGAAGCAGGACAAGAAATGGCGGGAGTACCAGGAATCCCTGGCCGCCGAAGCCGCCCAAGCCGCGGAGAACGAGACCAAGGGCGGGACCCCAGCCCCAAGCCCCCAACCGGCCAGTGGCGGTCACCACCCTGCCACACCACCGTTGGCGCTATCCTTGAAGTCGCCAAGAAGGCCAAGGCCCAGCCCCGTCAGCTGCACCTGATGAAAGCCAGGCCCGAGCAGGGACGTGGAGTCGGCCCACCGTGGGAGGATGCCAGCTGACGAGGCCAGCTCCAGCAGCAGCGTCGCTCCCGACCAAAGGGACGTGGCCCGCGCCTGCGAGCTTGCCTGCAGGGTGCCCTGCAACCTTCGGGTTGCTCGGCAACGTGCCGCGGAGCAGAACGCTGTCGTGGAGGGCGCCGTTGGCATCGCCCAGCATGAGGTTGCCGATTGGGGCAGAGGCATGGCCTTTCACGCCTCGGCTGTGGCGGCCATTGCGGCCGGAGTCACGGCTGCAGCCGCACAGGATGCAGCGGCTGCCTGGGTCAGCAGTGAGGTGGCGGCAGCCGCGCAGGAAGCGGCGGCTGCCCAGGAAGCCCGCCTGGCCCAGGAGGCCATTGCCTGTAAGGAGGCCGAGGTTAAAGCGTTGGAAGAGGCGCTTGCCCAAGAGAGGGCAAGGAAGGAGGCGGAGAAAAGGGGCCATGCCAAAGCAACGGCCAAGGCCCAAGCGGACGCCACCAGAAGGGACGCCATCGAGACCGCGCGACGGAAGGTCGCCGAGGAGAGGGCCAAGACGGAGGCGGAGCTGGCAGCGTTAGAAGCTGAGAAGGCTCGGCTGCAGCGGGCTCGGGAAGCGGAGGCTGCCCGTGCCCGAGAAGAGGCCGAAAGGCGAGCTGTCGCAGCCACGGTCGCCGCAATTGAGGAGGCGGAGGCCAAGCTTCAGCGCGAGACAGCCCCGGGAGGATCCAGAGTGGAGACCCTTCGAAAGCTCTTCAAAGGAGACGCCTCCTCCAAGATGAAGCTCGACCTGGAGGAGGATGACACCGGCAGCAGTGAGGACAGTGGCCCCACCGCCTACCAACGGAGGAGGGGTAAGGGGAAGACCCCCAGAGGGCACGGAGGCCTGCGGATGGACATTCCCAGGATTCCGGCCCCTTCTTCACCGCCAGCGATGGGGACAGAGGAGACCGCCGACATCGCCAGGGAATGGCTCGCGGAGGAGGCGGAGACGTCCCCATAGAGCCGGAGGGTGGGGGTGAGGATCTCCCTCCTCTCTACCAGAGTTCTGAGTCCACCGCGTGCGAGACCGAGACGGCTAGGTGGGGCGACATGGACGAGGATGATGACATGGACTTCGGCTACACGGAGAAGCCCCCATCCTCGGAGCCACCAGGGCGACCCGGCGGAGACCCCCGGGCGGAGGACCATCAGGACCCCCTGGAGGACATCCACCCGGTGGACCCCCAGGAGGCGGACCCCCTGGCGGGGGGGGACCCCCTGGACCGGGTGGGCCCAGCCGAGGCCCTCCTGGAGGACCCCCTGGGGACCCCGACGGCCAACCGGGAGATGGTGACCCAGAGGTCACCTGGAAGTGGATTGTCCACCTCCGCAGGAGGGTCCAGGCCCTCGAGCGAGATGTAGACATGGGCAAAAGCGAGATGATCCGCATCTCCAAGGTCGCCACCGCCGCCCAGAGGGAGCTGGACATCGCTAGGGGTGAGACCAGGCTGCTGAAAGAGGTCATCAACGGCCTGCAGCAGAGGTTGGACAGGCTGGAAGGCCGTGGGAGCGTCAGCAGCGACCTCCCACCCCTGGAGTCTGGCTCGTCGGACGACGGCTGGGGACCGGGACCAGGTCCGGGCAGAGCCCACGCCCCCAGCAGAGCCACCAGGAGTCGCCCCAGCGCCAGTGCCCCCTCTCTCAGCGCCCCCTCTCATCCCAGCGCGGGCCGCCGTAACGAGCGTGTGCCATCCGGCAGTGGCAGTGAAGAGTGGCGTGACGAGTGGCTCAGTGCGGAGTACCACAACCGCCGTGCTCCACTGCGGACACCGGTACGCCCCCGACGTCCCGCACCAGTCCCAGAGCCAATTCCGATGGCTTGGGGGTGATATGGTGGACTCAGAGATGAGGTCCCCGGAGGGGACGTGGAGTGGGATGTTGGCGGACGCAAGGAAGACCTGGAGGATTTCGGCATTACCCCGCCGCGTGGTATACGACGGGAGGCAGCTGAACGCAGCCCCCGGCGCCGTGATGAGGAGGTATACATGGAGGGAGTACGGCGTGAACATCTAGGTTCGGTGTACATGGAGGACCCACGGCGTAGCCACATAGATACCGCGGAGGAGATGGAATTGGCAGCCGTGGGAGTCCGTGGGGGACGCCGATGGGAACCTAGGTCGACCTCGCGGCCGGCGTTCGTGGTCTCTAAGGCCTCGGATGCCGCCGTGTGGGAAGACCTGAAGGACATCAAGCCCCCCACGTACGATGGCAACCCCCTCAACCTCGACCGCTTCTTGGAGAAGCTAGACAATTGGGGGATGACCTGTCACTGAAGACATGGGTCCCGCAGAGGCGGAGAAATAGGTCTTCAAACGGTTCAGGTGGCGCCTGCCGGAGGTGCTCCAAGAGCTATACTTCGTGGCGACCAAAGAGGGGAAAATCAAGACCCTGAAGGAAGCCAAGAAGAGGCTCAACGAGCAGAAGCGGGTGAACGCTCCGCAGGTGGCTGCCAAGCGGTGGAGGGCCATCAAGCTTCAGCATCATGGTGGGGGGATCCGCCTACGGGATTTGGGTTTCCCTGTTACGCGTATTCGATACGGCAGGATACGGCAGGATACGGCAGGATACGGCAAGATACGGCAGGATACGGCAGGATACGGCAGGATACGGCAGGATACGGCAGGATCCGGCAGGATACGGCAGGATACGGCAGGATACGGCAGGATACGCAGGATACGGCAGGATACGGCAGGATACGGCAGGATACGGCAGATACGGCAGGATACGGCAGGATACGGCAGGATACGGCAGGATACGACAGGGTCCAAAATATCTGCTTGTTTGCACTACGAAAACAACCATTTTGCGTTCATTCAGCGTTTGGTGGTATTTCATACTGTTCTTGCATGCCTATTGTGACTTTCCCGGCTGACAACCCGCTTCATGTACACCAATTATTCGTTTCAAAAAAGAAGAAGATTGCTACCTGCTTCCTGAGCTTGGTGGTTTTTCATCCTGTTCCTGCGTGCCCATTGTGCTGTTTCTGTTTAGGTAAATAATTGGAAATGCATTTTTGTTTGTTAGGATAAAAGCTGCAGTGGTTTTGAAAACGATTCCGGATAGAAAACAATTGGAAATAGATTTTTGCTTGTTAGGATAAAAGCTGCACTGGGTTTGAAGACGTTTTCGAAAAGAAACCGAGTCACATCACATCACATCACACCACATCACGGCAAATCAAATATGGTCACACACTTCACATCACATCGCCTCTCATCACGTCACATCACATCACATCGCATCACGCCACACCAAACCACACCACACGAGATCACACTACATCACATGGAATCACATCATGTCACATTGCATCACATCACATCACATCACGTTGCGAACACCACATCCTATCAACTTATAAGGCATCACATCATATGGCATGAAGAAAGGTCAATTTGCATTGGTTCATACAACGTCAGATCACATTACGTCCGCACACCTGCAAGGCACCGCCTGTTTATGAGACCTTTATCAATAACTGAAACTCCAGGTTAGGATTACAGTTAGGGTTAAGGTTAGGGTTAGGGTTAGGGTTTCGGTTACTGGCATACGGCAAGATACGGCAGGGAAAGCAGGATACGGCAGTATCCGGCAGATACGGCAGGATACGGCAGGATACGGCAGGATACGGCAGGATACGGCAGGATACGGCAGGATACGGCAGGATACGGCAGGATACGACAGGATACGGCAGGATACGCAGGATACGGCAGGATACGGCAGGATACGGCAGGATACGGCAGATACGGCAGGATACGGCAGGATACGGCAGGATACGGCAGGATACGACAGGGTCCAAAATATCTGCTTGTTTGCACTATCAAAACAACCATTTTGCGTTCATTCAGCGTTTGGTGGTATTTCATACTGTTCTTGCATGCCTATTGTGACTTTCCCGGCTGACAACCCGCTTCATGTACACCAATTATTCGTTTCAAAAAAGAAGAAGATTGCTACCTGCTTCCTGAGCTTGGTGGTTTTTCATCCTGTTCCTGCGTGCCCATTGTGCTGTTTCTGTTTAGGTAAATAATTGGAAATGCATTTTTGTTTGTTAGGATAAAAGCTGCAGTGGTTTTGAAAACGTTTCCGGATCGAAAACAATTGGAAATAGATTTTTGCTTGTTAGGATAAAAGCTGCAGTGGGTTTGAAGACGTTTTCGAAAAGAAACCGAGTCACATCACATCACATCACACCACATCACGGCAAATCAAATATGGTCACACACTTCACATCACATCGCCTCTCATCACGTCACATCACATCACATCGCATCACGCCACACCAAACCACACCACACGAGATCACACTACATCACATGGAATCACATCATGTCACATTGCATCACATCACATCACATCACGTTGAGAACACCACATCCTATCAACTTATAAGGCATCACATCATATGGCATGAAGAAAGGTCAATTTGCATTGGTTCATACAACGTCAGATCACATTACGTCCGCACACCTGCAAGGCACCGCCTGTTTATGAGACCTTTACCAATAACTGAAACTCCAGGTTAGGATTACAGTTAGGGTTAAGGTTAGGGTTAGGGTTAGGGTTTCGGTTACTGGCATACGGCAAGATACGGCAGGGGAAGCAGGATACGGCAGTATCCGGCAGATACGGCAGGATACGGCAGGATACGGCAGGATACGGCAGGATACGGCAGGATACGGCAGGATACGGCAGGATACGACAGGATACGGCAGGATACGGCAGGGACGGCAGGATACACGTATTACAGGAATACGGTCGTATTAGGGAAACCCCATTGGCAAGACTTCCGGGGGCAATACACCCTCTTCCGCCGCAAGGTGGAGGACTGGAATGAAGGTGACGAGCAGGCCCGCCTGCTCTCCATGCTGCCGGAAGCATGGATCAAGAGAGTCACCAAGGAGGAAGCCAAGAGAGCCAGGTTCAACCACACGTTCAAGATGATGCACCCCAAAGAGCATCATACGAACGTATCGGCTTGGACAAGGAAACATGTGGCGCGGGATGTCAAGCGGCATGAGCTGCGGAACGCCCTCTTCATCACCGTCACGGGCGATCGCGAGAAGACTGCGATGTTGCTCCTTGGCGAGTGTGACGTGGGTGGCCAGACCCTCCGTCTTCAGGCCATCCCGGCGCGGATGGCCTGCGACGAGGTCTTGGAGTGGGTCGGAGAGGAAGTGCTCAAGAAGTAGAGGAATCTCCACCACACCCGCGGGTTGAAGGCCGGTGACCGTGACGTCAACTATGTTGGCGAAGGGTCTGGCGGGCAATCTGCCATGGACCCAACGGGAAGCGAAGGCGGTGAGGCCCTCGACGATGATGACGACGACGACGAGCCCGCCGAGACGGCCGTTTGTGCCTTCGTAGCCAACAACCTGAACGCGGGGAGCAACCGGGGAGGCTGGAAGCCCCTGCAGAAGGGTCGGAAGAAGAAGGAGAAGAGGGAACCCCGCCGCATGGGCGACCCTCCGCTGTCATTTGGGGAGTTCATAGGAGCTCACCCTCAGGGCTGCTTCGTGTGTTATGGGAGGAACAAAGGGTTCAACCATGACCATCGGACATGTCCCATCCACATAGGCGATACGAAGGATTTCAAGAAGGTGCACGGGTCGAAGAAGCGTGCACCGGCGTGTGTCCGGGAGACCAAGGTGGAGGTCACCAAGGACGAGCTTCCCACGCTGATGTCGGTGGGGACCGAGTTGGCGAAGGAAATCCAGGAGATCAAGAGGTCCTGGGTCCCCAAGTCGGACGACAAGAACGAGGACAAGGACAAGAAGGGTAAGAAGGGGGGAAAGAAGAAGAGTGTCAACGAGGTTTATGCGGAGGAGAGTACCGCTACTACCACAAGCGACGCCCCTTAGCGGTGCCCCTGCAGCCAAGGGCCCCAGCTAGGGCGGTCGCAGGATGGTGTTGCAGGAAGCACCACACCATCCCATTTGGGAGACAATGAGCAACAAGGTATTGCCGCGGGCGGGAGGCCCGGTCCGGCAACCAAGAGGAAAGACAGTTGCAGTGGCAGGCCGGGGGCAAGTGAAGGCACGAACCCTTGCACCCGTCCATTCTTCGCGACCAAGAACGTGTTTGATGTGCTTCAAGATCTTTCGAGAGTATCGGAGGAGCACCCGGACTGCAGCTGGATGCTGCAGATGGGCAGCCTGAGCCCATGCACCAGTCACTTATTGAGCTTCTGGAACGGCCGGAGATCCTGAGCTTGCACGCCGTGCGCCGTGTTGGGCGTGAGCGGCAGTTGCACCTTAAGGTCCGTGCCCTATGCGGGGAAGTGGAGAAGGTCTTCAACGTGTTGGTCGACACGGGAGCTCAGGTCAGCCTGGTCAAGGCTGGCCTACTTCCGCCAGAGTGCTTGACCGACAGTCGGAGGCCTGTCAGGCTGAAGGTGGCGAACGGCCAGTACATGGAGGGAGGCACGAGGGAAGCGGCCATTGGGCTGCAGTTCGTGAACCACCGTGAGCTGAGCCGCCCGGACCTCGGCAAGGAAATCCTCCTGCAAGGTCGCTTCTACAAGGCCGAGATGGACTGGGACATGATCTTTGGGTACGACTTCATGATGGAGACGGACTCCGGCGTTCTCCCGACCCAGGCCTCCATGACCCTAAGAGCGTGCCACCTCCCGCGGGAGGGAGTACGGAGACAACGAGCACGGGAGGGAACCTGCTGCCCCGCAGCCCGCTAACCACTGACCGCTAACCCTCACGGCCGCCCCCGGCCTGCGAGCGCCGCGCGACAACGGCCGGGGGGATGAGGGGCCCCAGCGAGGGCCTGCAGGAGATTCCGGCTCTAGGTAGAGGGGGGCGGGGGAAGGGCGCGACACCCCAGCCGATGGCTGGCCCCCGGGGCCAGGACTGCCATGCCGCCCCCCGCCCCCGGCCGTCAGGATGCATCGCCAGAGGACCCGAGGGCCCCCCACACTCCCCCCCCCCCCACCCATCCCCCCCAGCCCGGGGGGCGACGCGGTGGGGGGAGCGGCGGCTGGACCTGCTCCCGCGAGCCCGCACTGGCGTGCCGGAGCAACGCGCACAACGGATCAGTATGGAGGCCGCGCCCCACATGACCCTCCCGTGACCACAGCCGACTCAGGGAGGGCAGAGGGGGGGTTCAGGTCTGCAAGGGCCCCCGGGGGAGCGGTCCACAGACCGCCCCTCACCCCCCCCCACCCCGGGGCGGCACTTCGGCCCCGACCGCATGCACACGCCGGAAGGGAGCGCGCTTGCGACACGAAGGGGGCCAGGATCGAGTACCGCAGGCCGCCGCCCATAAGGGGAGCAGGGAGGCCGCGGCGCGACACCCCCCCCCCCCGCCCCCCCACCGGCCCGCGGGCCGCTAGGGCCCCGGCCCCCACCCCCCGAGGCAGGGGGGATGGCCCCCCCCCGCCCGAGAGAAAAGCCGGAGAGCGACCCGCTCCCCCGCCCCAGCCATCGGCCCCCATGGGGGCCGCGAAGAACAAGCGAGCCCGCGCCTACGCGCCAGGACGCCGCACAGATCGTACCCGGAGAAGCCTGGTGAGCACGAACCTGAGTGGTATGGGGGGCCACGCCCCCCATGGACAGCACAACGCCAGTGACACCCGCTTTGTTGCCTGCCCAGGGAAGGCAGAGGGACGGAATGAGGCAGAGCGACCCCCCGCCCTACAGCCCCCTCCCCGGCCGCACAAACGGGGGGCACGGCGCACGCCCCCCCCCCCCCCCAGCCCGCCCCCCAGCACATGAACGCCACGGACCCGCCCCGCGGCGCGCAGCCCCCACAGGGCGTGCCGGCCGAGGGGACAGAGCAGGGCCCCCACCTCCGCACGCCCGCGCCCACAACACGTGGATCGCGGGCCCCGGCAGCCCGCCCAGTGGGCGGGCAGTCGGGGGAGGGGGAGCGCATGACCCCAGATGCCCCTCGCAACGGTAGAAGGCACCCCCCCCCGGGGACGCCTTGCCGCCACCCCCACAGCCCCAAGCCAAGTAGGGGGGAACCGGGACCGGACCGCCCCCCCCCAAGCACGCCAAACGGAGCAAGGGACCGGAACAGGACACGCGGAGGGGCACGAACCACGTGGAACGGCCCTACCAGCGCCCAGTGCCGGGACCACGCGAGGTGCGCACGCCACACCACCCAGGGGGGGGGGGGGGCGGACACCGCGAGAGCGCGAGCGCACACACACGAAAGGGACACGCGGGGACTACCAGAAGGGCAACCGGACCGAGCGCGCGGAACGCACAGACCGCGTGGAATGGCGTACCAGCGGGCGAGGGTAAGGGACACGCGGACAGGACGACCCGCCACACGCAGCGCGGAACACGCGGGGCGGAGAGGGGGAAAAGAGAGAGACACAACACCAGGTACCGGCCCGAACCCCCCGAACCGGCCGCGAGCGCCGCGCACACACAGACGGGGCACTGCACCCGCCAAGGCAGTAGTGGCGCACAGCGCCACGCCCCAACCCCTAGGCTAGGCAGCGTCCGCGCCAGCCCAAGGGGGTCCCACTGGCGAAAAGCCAGTAGCACGGGCCCGGCGGCGCCAGTGCCCCGGGCAACCACGCATTAGGGGGGCGACGCAGTGGGTAAGCGCCCGCAGCCACGGCTGCGAATTGATGCACTGACCGGGGAGTGGCGAAACGGGGAAGCCGGGGAAGGACGGGGCTCCGAGCTCTGAGAACCCGGGGGACTCCGCCACCAGGCAGGAGGTGCGTCTTGGAGGGCCCCCCACTAGGACCCGGCGGGGAGGATATCACCTGGCCCGACCAGGTGGCCCCCCGGGGCCGAAAGGCGTCTAGTACCCGCAAAATCAAACCTCAAACCTCAAACCTCCATGACCCTGTACCAGGACGACCAGCTCTTGTGGCTTTCGTCACCTGAGCACCATGTGGAGTGCAACTGGATCCACCCGGAACGCAATCAGGTCGAAGTAGCCGCGCTGGGGACTGAGCCAGCTGGGCCAGCAAACCAGGAGTACGGCGTAATGCCGGAAGTGGCGATCAGAGTGGTTGCGGACTTCGGAACTTCGGATCTGGCCCTGGATGCGTTCTCTTCAGGAACCTCCGCCCATCTTCGGGTTTGTGATAAGTACTGGAGCGCCCAGGACTCTGCGTGAAAGAAGCACTGGGGTCCGCATCAGGGTTTGATGTGGATCCATTGCCCCCGATGGTACATTCGAAGGGCGGTAGCGAAGATTCGCAAGGACCGCTCCAAGGCAGTGCTGGTTGTTCCTATGGGATGCACGGAGGAGGAAAGCACCCGAGATTGGGTAGTCTCACTGACCAACATGACCTTAAACAAGGTCGCCCTACCGGCTGGGGAGAGTGTCTATCAGGACGCTAAGGGGCAGCCCATGCCACCCCAGAGATGGCCAACGGAATTCCACTATGTGGATGGGGGCCTTGAGCAGGCCGACACCACGGACTTCGTGTGTGTCAACCGCATCATAGCGGAGCCCTGGCGGCAATGCTTTGCGGTTTCCCCTGTTGACATCGGAGAATCGGATGACCTCCTCACCGAAGAGGAGCTGGACCTGGTTCAGGGGTATATGGATCAGCCCTTTCACGACTGGGGAAGCCAGCGTGAGGGCAAGGGCCAGGACAAAGCCTGGTTGGAAGTGGACTCCATCGTCTCTGGTTCCTATATCGGGGATACCTTCGTAAGGAGGGTGCCGGACCACATGTCCAGCCAGGACGAGCCAATAGGCGGGAACCCACCCACCTACGGTGATTTCTTCCGAGGCAAGACCAGAGATGGCCCTTTGGGCCACCTGGGGAGACCACCTGGGCCGAAACCATGCGGTGGTACCCCGCAAGTAAGCTCAGTGGTTCAGGTGCCCGGAAAGGCCAAGGCGGAGTCCGATGAGTGCCCCAAGATCCAGGCATTGAGGGCCAGGCTGAAGCAGAAGAATGGTGATACCTTCTTCAGCGGAAAGCCTGTATTTCCCCAACCAGTGCATGGACGGTATGGTGAGGCCAAGATACGGCTGAAGCCGGACCCCCGTGTGTACCGACACCGGGAGTTCGCCCTGAGGGGCGAAAGGAAGGAGGCCATGGAGAAGATCCTCCGTGAATTCATCGGGACAGGCTGGCTTGAGCCATGCCACTCGGAGTGGACCTCCCCGTTCTTTGTCGTCCCCAAGAAGGTGGCCGGAGAGTGGTGGCTTGTGGTCGACTACCGCGGCCTAAACGCCCAAACGTAGCATGACAGCTATACGCTGCCCCTCATTGAGGACATGCTGCAAAAGCAACACCGACGGAGGATCTTCACGGTGATTGACCTGAAACACGGTTATCATCAGTTTCGTCTCGCCGAGGAGTCCTGTGCCTGCACAGCAATGAGCACCCAGCTGGGACCCCTCCATTGGAAGGTGATGCCCATGGGCGTTACCAACGGCAATGCGGTTTTTCAGCGGATGCTGGAGAGCCTGGTCGAGCCGGTGCGTGACTGTGCGGACCCCCTTGTGGACAAAGTGATGATCGCGTCCGGGGACCCCAGTATGAGCCATGATGAGCTCCTGGAGGCACATGAGAGGGACGTCACCGGAGTGCTGGACCTTCTGGTTCGGCACAAACTCACGGGCAGCAGTGACAAGGCCACCATTGCAGTAAGCGAGGTGGTCTTCGCTGGCCACGTAGTCGGGAACGGGCGGCGGAAGCCCATACCTGGCAAGATGGCTGCGATTGAGCACTGGGAAAAGCCCAAGACGGTCTCTGAGCTACGGGCATACTTGGGGTTCTGCAACTACTACTCAGGGTATATCAAGATGCATGCCGAGCATGCAGCCCCCATTACGACCATGCTCAAGGGCAACCGAGAGGAGACCAAGAAGGGGTCCAAGAAGGCTCTGGTCTGGAGTGATGAGTCCGACCGTGCCTTTGAGGGGATGAAGCAGGCGCTGCTACCCGCAGTGGGTCTGCACCTCGTGGATCCGGCCCAAGGAATCGTCCTGCGCATCGACGCTTCTGACTACGCCGTGGGCGCTGTGTTGGAACAAGTGCTTGACGATGGGAGGCGCGTGCCCGTGGTCTTCTGGAGCCGAGTCCTGGCGGAAGGCCAGAGACGGACGTGGACGCCCCGAGAAAAAGAAGCGTACGCCATCGTCATGGCTCTCAGGAAATGGGCCGGGTACATAGCCCTCCATCCCGTCACCGTCTGCATCGACCATCAGAGTCTGCAGTCGTGGCACAAAGAGCACGTGGACACCCCCTCTGGTCCCGCCTCACGACGGGCAAGATGGCATGAGACCTTGGCCAAGTTCGACCTCACGGTGGTGTATGTTCCTGGCATGGACAACACCGTGGCGAACTGTCTCAGTAGGTGGGCCTACTCCGCCAGCAAGGGCATGACGGATGTCTCCGCTCATGGCGACGAGGCTGAGACCGCTGAAGCCAAGAGGATCATAGAAATGGAGCGCCAGATGGAGGAGGAGGGTGTTAAATGCTTCGTCGTCATGGCTGCAGATGCCCCCCTCGGAAGGAGGATGGGCAGAGCAGTCAGAGTAGTCGGCCCTGAGGGAGCGGAGTCCGACAAGCACCTCTTCCCTGAATCGTGCCTCCAAGATGACTGGACCGACGACTACGCCAAGTCTGAGGCCTTTGAGGCCGAGTATAGGGCTGTGACTGACCCTAATGACGGGCAGAAGTGGCCAAAGGGGCTGACTGATAAGGATGGCAAGCTCTACCGGAATGGTAAGCTGCTGGTCCCGGAGTCCTGAGTGCTCGAGCTATGTGAGGCTTGGCACCACCACATGATGCACCCAGGGGTCAGGAAACAAGCCTTGGACATGCAGCGCCGGTTTCGGATCCACCAGATCGGTCTTAACAAAAGCCATCAAGAAGGTCAAGAAGGGTTGCTCGGTCTGTCAGGCCCGCAATCCTGATAACCGGAACGTCACGGGGGAAACCCAATGTACTCCGGTACCGGATCAGCGCATGGAGAGCGTGGCCATTGGTATCTTCTCCATGCTCGAAGTCCACATTAGCAAGGAGACCTTTGACTGTGTGGTCCTTAGTGTGGACCGCCACAGCGGCTACGTAGTGGCCGTACCGGCACGCAAAAGAGGGTTGCTAGCTAAGGAGGTGGCAGTCATGATGATCCGTCATTGGCTGACCGTCTTTGACATCTCGCGCACCATTTGCAGTGACCGAGGACCCCAGTTCACTGGCGGCTGGTTCAGGGCTATGTGTTCCCTCATGGAGATATGTCATGCCAAGAGCGTCGCGTACCTCAGCCAGTCCAACGGCCGGGCTAAAGTCGCTGGAAGACAGCTGTTCCAGAAGCTATGCAAGATTCACATCACCAACCCACGTCGGAACTGGTTTGAGGAGACGTGGCCTGCTCTGAAGGCCCATCATGACACACCCACTCCGGGTGGATTGTCCCCTCACCAGATTTTATTTGGCAGGGACCCCCTGGGTCAGGGACCTCCCTTGTCGGGTGATGGTATGGACCTGGACACCAAGGAATTCTTTGCGCGGCAAGAGGCGACGGCGCGGGACATCCGCCAGCAGCTCGAGAAGGAGCATGCTGAGCTACAGAAGTCCGCCCCGAGCTCGACAGCGCAAAAGTTCAGGGTGGGAGAGCCGGTGTGGGTAATCAGACCCCGCCCCATGGGCACCCACCGCATCAAAACCTGGTTCACTCCCGGAGAGGTGGTCCGCAGGATTGGTGAGGACACCTGGGGCATCAAGATAGGTCACGGGCAGTTCCGGGAGCGCCACGTGAGTCAACTCCGTGTGCGGGAACCGGATCTCCGTGGCCAACATGTGTCCCTGGACTACACCGCACATGAGGCCGATTCGGACGACGACTACGCCGAGCAGGACGACTACACCGTCGAAACGATCCTGGCCCAGCGTCCGAACGCCTGAGCGCCTGGAGGCCTGGAGTTCAAGGTTCGTTGGCGAGGCTATGGGCCGTCCCACGACACCTGGGAACCCGTCTCCTTGTTTGTGCCGCGGATGAACACCTCCTTCATGGATTACATCCGCAAGCACAAGACCAAGCTCCATGTCTCGGACTTGGCAGCACTCACACGGGCGATTGCGGCCAGAGGCGCCTGATCACCGCCCTGAGCTCACCCCTGATGAGCATCGCTGGTCTTTCCAGCGTGATTTCGGTGTCCACACTCCATGACATTGCAAAGCATATCATTGCCGTTTGAAGGAGCGCAGCAAACATTGTCCGTAACTATTTTCCTGCCGACGTTCCCCTGACGGGCGCGGGCATGCTTGGACGGCCATACCCCCTGCTGAATTCGCTGGAAACCAGGGCGGATGGCCCCGCCTCAGTATCCCAGATTGAGGCCTTAAGGCCCATACGACGTTGCGCAACGGATGCCGCTGTCATCGGGATTGCGATTTTTGGGTGTGTGGTCTGGTCCCATGGCACTTGCGGGATCCAGACCAGTCTATGTGTGTCTGCAGACTATATATTGCCTGAACTCAGGTTTTCTTCTGTCAACCCCCTCTGCATATGCCTTATCCTGACCGGGGCTTGGTTTGGCGCTCTGTTCAGAGTGTGTTTACACGCCTATTTACCCGTTTATTGCTCACTCTTCTGCCCTCCAGGATATGTGCATCTGTATGTTGAGTGTTATTGGTCCATCACTGAAGTATGGACCGTTTTGCCCCAGAGGGGACACGAATGGGGATACGAAGGCGCCCTGAGTCGCCGTGTAGATGTTTCTACATAAGGTTCAGCCTGGACCATTACCAAAGTACAGAGTGTCACGTGTGTGTGCCCGTGATACCGTGTGCCCTAGTGGCTGTGATGTGCCGAGATCCTGATGGCGCCAGGCGGGAAGGCCAGTTGCCTGACTACACTCCCAGCGGTCCGCCAATGTCAGTCCCAGTGTGAGCCTACCGACTTGCAGACGCACGTGCAGTCAGGTGGCGACCTTCGGTGTCCTGACCTCGGTCAGTCTGCCTGGGAAACTGGTGGTTTGAGGAGTCGACGCCTCCGCCCAGACTGCATGGGGACTCCCCCATGCATGGCCTTCGTGGTAATGGGGCGAGGGAGAAGATGCCCTTGATGCCCGATCCCTTATGCAGGAGCTCGTTCGGCTTTACCACTCTGGACTCGCGTCGTGGATATGGACATGGTGCGCCCGAGGGAAGATCTGTGGGGACTCTCCCCCAGTCTGCGGCCTTGGGAAGCTTGAGGTAGCCTGATGGATCCTCGTGGTCGCTTCCGACCTGTGGGACCATGTCGTTCGTCGTATGACGCCTATGTTGGCCGTGTATGCCACTGCCACTGTGGTAGTGACCGTTGCAGCCGGCACCCGGTGCGCCTGGTATGGGTTAACAGGTCCTTTGGATGCCGAACAATCGCCACCAGGACCCGGGACTTGATACTTGATACTATACTTGCGGTTACCAGAACACAGCACCGTACTTGTCCTACTGTAGTGCTGTAATGGGCAACCTAACCCGACAACCAGCCTGAAGTGGGAAGTGTGACCCCCCCCCCTTCAAGGGATGGTCCTGGGTACCCGCTGCGATGCTTGGGTGTTATCCAGCCCCCCATGGTTTGCTCTAAGGAGGGGGGTGAAGCGGTACCCAGAACCTATGGCCCATGGCCCAGAGGCCTG
The DNA here is from genome assembly GCA_964036045.1 of Eutreptiella sp. 'Long Island Sound 2002'. NCBI lineage: Eukaryota > Euglenozoa > Euglenophyceae > Eutreptiales > Eutreptiaceae > Eutreptiella > Eutreptiella sp. 'Long Island Sound 2002'. Next base: position 60,339,102 of record OZ038384.1, on the reverse strand, counting down.
TGAGCCGTCATACCCGTGCGGAAGCTGTTGACAACGGCAGTCAGCAGGATATCCCTTTTTTCTAATCCGCGAGATCTGGAATCCGATCCCTAACCACTAAATCGATGTAGAATCACCATAATTTTACTGTCTTGGTCAATTTTCGGTTAGAAATCGGTAGAATACCGTATTTCTACCGCGATTTCTAATTGCCGTGAAAGCGCCGCCTGTTTTCGCCTGTTCGCGCGCTTTTGTCGCTTCTCCGTGGCGAGTTTTGTGATGGATTTTTCTCGAGTACCTCTGAGGTTCTAAAGGAAGTTAAGGGCTGGATCTGTAGGGTTTTTCATGTACTTTCATCTGGTGTGCTCACCAGAATCTCCCGCCGTTGCGTCTGGGAGAAAATCAGCGCGCAAGCTTTTCCGTCGATCGCTCGAACTCATGGTTCTCGACGACCATGAGTTCGCACGGAACCCTACATTCCCCCCCTATGCCTCTCATCCATGCCCCTTCCACGTGGGCATATCACTTTGTATAGAGAAGAGGGCAATAGAGATGTTTTAGGCAGCATATGTGCTTCGCAAACCCAAGTCGTTTGCGTGCGCAAATGCTAACTTTGTGGCCTTGTGAGCATGCACCTCCATAACCCAACACAATGCTCACAAGACCAAGAGCCCGGGGTTATTTTCTTGTTTTGAGCCAACTGAACGATGGCTCCACGCTATTCAATGCGCACCAAAACTCATTTTTTGAAAAAGGACAGAGTGTGTTCAAAAATTTGGCGAAAATGGCCAATCCCAGGAGGCTCGTGCTCGAAGCCTATGGGAAGTTGAGCCTTGAAACAAAGCATTATGTTTCGTGGAGACCACAAATAACATCGTGGATAGCTTGGCTAATTTTTGCAACCTTGCCTTCTTTTTTATAAAGGGCCGTCTTGTGAGCAGGCGTGCCATACTGCCTCTTTGCACACGCGCTCATATGCAAACACTAATGACATGAGTGGGCGGAGACAATCTAACCATAGTGTGCATATTTGAGGGCACCTACTATGGGCCTACTCAAAACGTGTTTGCTCATATTTTTGTTCCTCAATGACCCAAAGATATTTACATACCAATATCGCCGATATATGCACTTTTTCTCATAAATAGTGTGCTTCAAGAATACGGGTGTTAAAAATGCTTCCATTATGTTTTGAACCCAACCCTTATTGCAAAAGGGAAGCAAAGCTTCGGTTTGCATCCATGCAAAAGCCCGAGGCTTATTTCTCTTGTGATACGGAGATACGATTTTCGAGTGACCACTTTTGGGTGAATTTTGGCCGTTTTGCCAAGAATGGCCACAAACCCTGTCTCCCCCTTAATGTTTGGCCCGAGGTTGCGTGCCCCACTTGACCAAGGGTAAGGGCGATTCAGAGAGGAAACATAAACCCACATCGAATGGGGTGTGTCCCCATGTGGCCTCTCCTTGTGAAGGGAGAGTTGTGAGTCACCCAATTTGGGGTATGTTGCCATTCTACCCCTTTTGTGTGTCATTTTCCCTCCAAGGGGGAAAATAGCTAAAGGCGACTATGAGGGTTGGCAACCTAAGTCCCATGCATCCATAGCATCTTTGGTTGGAAAGATCCTCACCGTGGCCATGGAGATATGGAATCATGAGTGCGGGCCATTTCGGCCAAATTTCGCTTTTTTTGCCATTGTATGCCATATCGAAATTACCATATCTCCATGGGGCACGTAATCTAGCCAGGAAGGAAGGGCGATTAGTGTAGCAAATGATTGAGGGTTGAACGCCATTGAGTTTCGTATTTGCTTCTCCGGCTCATCCGGAGTGATTTAACTTTTGGTGCGATCCATGATCCCCCCCTTTGCACCGCATGCTGCTTTCTGCCCCATCCGCGTGTTCATCCCCTCGATGAACAGTAAGCAGCCAGTGTGACAGCAGGCCATAGCCCAGGGGATGGGACCACGGGGGATATGAAGGGTCGTGAAACGAGGCTGGGCGCGACAAGATCGCCAAGTTTTCCTACCCTGGACGGTCACCCGAGACGGCCGATTTCGCCATTTTGGCAGTTGTGGACCCAGTTTGGATCGTCACCACGCCGAGTGGCATGGAGATCTATGGGAGCCAAAGTCATGGGAGTCTTCGTTCGTCTCCCACTGGATGGCATGTGGAACGGTGGATCAGATCTTCAAGCCAGCGTGGAGATATATCATTGGGGATACCTCTGATTTTGGCTCATTTTGAGCAGCCAAAATGACCCTTGTTTGGTACCCCAATTTCAGGCCCCCGTGTGGTCAGTTGGCCGTCTCATATCTCCATGCCCACGTGAAGCCCTGACCCAATTTCACGTTGTGCACCTAGATATGGGTCTGAGTTCTTGCCTCCTGTCCTGTGAGCTATCGGGCGTGCCCTAACTGGGCGGGCTGTCCGCGGAAGTGACTCCAATTTTGGTACTTTTGGCACCATGACCCCACGTGGCGAAACCCGTGGCGCCCTGATGCTGGGGGCTCAGAGAAAACCAGGTTTCGTGAAGGGTCCAGAGAGTCCCTACTTGAAGTGCATAGGGTCGGTTGCTTTTCCCCTACGTCTGGCTGGTCCAGACAAGGGGTCAATTTTGGAGTTTTTCGAGCTAATATCAGTTTGGGCTGAAACAGCCCATTTTCAGCAACCAACTTTTAGAGGATAATGGCGGGGCCTTCCCTCTGGCTCAGAGAAATGTTGGGACCTGCCGCTAAGGGAGCATGGGAGGCCACTGTGGGTTGGCCTTGGAGCTCCTTGGTTTTCAGGAACTCGTCTGTGGCTGGGCGGTACACCCTCCCCTTTTGGCAGGGTTTCAGGCTCCGGACTGAGCAGGGCATGGGTTGTGTTCGAACCCGTGCCCTTGCCAGCCACTGAGAAGGTCGCACCTGGGATTCGGATATGAGTTGGGACTGAGTGTCTATTGTCTTGTGATGCCCTTATCCCAGTCCAGTCTTAACCCCATGTGTACATATCCTGATGTGTTGCTGTACATACTTTTGTTCCCTTGTTTCAGAGTGGCAAGGCTCCTGAAACGCTTTGTCTCATGACATGAGCATGAGGATGCCCCTGTGAGCGCAGTGCTTTGCTTGCCTGCTTGCTTGTGCGTGTCTGCCGCAGCGTCCCGTGGCCAGGCCCCCCCACGAGAACGCGTCAGTAGAGCACGTATATTGTAAGGATTCGGTGTGAGGCAAATGAGGTAAACCTGATTTGCGATGATTCACATCCATCATTTACCTCGACCACTTTTCTATTTCAATAATGGAGGTATTTGGGAGTTCAAATGGGGACTTATCATTTTCTTTCCATAGATGGGTTATTTCTCCTTGCCGGTAGACCTACACATTCCCCAACCAATTAATAACTCCCTAACAAGTCAGTCGTGAATCTGACTTTATGATGGTCAGACCAGATTTACGATGTTTTGGCACTTTGCTGCTCCTCCAAGTATGTTTTGCACTGGAATCGTACATATTCTTCTTTGTTGCATAGGTCTTTGTATACCCTTTCATCATGAGCCCATTTGCCAATTGATTTCGTGCCTGCTGACGTCAAACTGGTAGGCAGAGGGTGCTGATGGTGCCCCTCGATCTACAGTCGCTGGTGGTTTCGTTTCACTGTTTTCTGCTGTGCGCGCGTGACCGCTGTCTGCAATTTTGAACATTTCAGGACAGGCAAAGCAGCAACATAGCGCCAAAGTCACACAGAATTCTAAATAGTGTGTTTCTCCTTCCTCGCTTTTCTCGTTTCGTTGCCTCTCGCTTTCCGTTGTTGTCTCTGGTTGCTTCTACGCCCCCTCCCTTGCTTTGTCCGAATTTGGCGCAACCCCGGCAACTACCCAGGTAACTGCACTCCCTTCCTTCGTCCTCCAGGCCCCGTAGGCCTGTTTTGAGGGGATTGTAAGGCTCTCCTTGAGCCTTTCCCTGAGCCTCACTCGGTCATCTACGGCCGCATCAGGCTTGGTAAACTCTTCGCCGACAGTTGCCAACAGAGGTACCCCACCCCTACCAACCCTTCCACGCTTTGGAAACAAAGTTTGGCCCTTTTTCGGCGTCAAAACACAAGGATCTGCCGGATCCCCAAACTCTCAAAATCCGCCGCATAAAGCCTTATTAAAGCGCGCTTTCCCTTTTGCGAGCCTACCGGGCACTCATACACTCGCCTCCCCTAAGGTCTGGGCCTTGGTTTCGCTCTAAAAGTCCCCAACACCCCAGAATGTAGCTGGATCCACCAATCTCGAGATCCGCCAGATCGACGTCCAGAACTCGAGTTTTTGCCACCAGCGCACAACACACCTACCAGCCCTCCAGATCCCTGACCTCGGCCGCAACCACACACACCTCCAACACGTGCCCCCTGTACCCGAGCCCCATCAGACCCCAGACTGGGTACCAGAGGACGCCCCCTATTCCTCCCACGACAGAGCGTACCACTACCCAAACCCCATCCTCGCCCGCGTGCTCGGCGACGCAGACAGCCAGGCGCACATCCAGGAGCTCCAGAACAGACTGCAAGTCCCCCTCTAACACTCAGCGCTCCGCCCAGCAAACGTCCCAGCCCACCTCCAAAAACGACGCATCCAGCTCCTCAGGGAGCAACTGCCATTCCTCACCAGGGTCGCCAGATGGCTCGCCCGCAAGCACATCCACGTCCCCGACGAACACACCCGTTGCCCATGCGACCACACCACCCGGAGGACTGGGAACACTTCAAGAAATGCCCCCTCCATACAGACAGGGACACCCTAGTGGGCTGGTCCCCGGCGGAAACCCTGCGACAACACGAAGGATGGCCAACCCACAGCCACGCACACCAGGCCACCGAACACCTCTTCCGGGACCCCCTGATCAAAGAAGCCACCATGAGAGGGGCAGTGACACAGGCCCTGCACCGACACCTCACCAAACACACGGAAAGCCCCATGGAGGCAGCAGCACACCTCCAGCTAGAAGCAGTCCGCAGAGCAGCGGCCCAAATGGTACACCGCAAACACCTCCTGCTAACACACGCGGAACAACTCACCGACCCCACCGCCAGGGAACACATGCAGCGTCTCATCCATTACCATGCCGTGCATGACCCAGACGTCCACTAACCCGCTCCGCGCCCCGCACGGGCCCCCCGTCTCCATCCACAGGTCTCCAAGGCACCACCACAGCGCCCCGAGACCCGTCTCGCACCCAAGAAGCCACCCGGCACCGCCCAGTCCGGCCGAGCCCAGCCAGGGCCAACCATCCATCGACGTAGACGCGCAAGACCCCGGCAGCCCATCCAGCCCACCCCCCCCGGACCCGGGGCACCCCCCCCTCACACCGGCCACCATCCGCGACCCCGACCTCCTCCGAGCGACCCTCCAAGACAGGGCCCCGACCACCCCCCTGGGCTGGTACCGCCTACAAGAGGACTGGACCAAGCTCACCGTCAAAGCCCTCCGTGACCTGACCACCCCAGGCAGCGGCCTCCACGAGACCATAGTAGACCTCGTGCTCTGGCGAGCCCGCAAACACACCCGGGGCCAGCCCATCTGGATCCCCCCCATCGAGTGGGGCCAGGCCCTGACGCACCACACCGGCAACAACGTCACGCGTCGAGGGACCGTACGCCTACGACGGGCCCAAGCGGAGACGGACCACCCAGCGGACCCGAACCACCCGGAGCAGTGGGAACAGGCCACCGCGCCCAACCGCGACACCGCCCTCCGCGCCGCCGGCCTCCGCACCCCGGACGACGACCCCCCCCCCCACCTACAGACAGTGACCACCCCCCGCCGGAGGTCTGGGTTACAGTCCTCGAGCGCGGCCACTACTACCTGAGAGCCGCTACGGCTACGTCCCCCGGCCCGCAATGGATCATCCAGGGGACAGACACCATGTTCGCCCCGGAGACCGCCCCACCAGGGGCAGTGGGGGACCCCACAACCCAGCACAGGATTCTCAGGGGTGTCCTCCAGCCAGGGGACACGCCCCCAGCCCGCGCCCTGGCCCAAATCACCTCAGGGAAGGCGGGCTACCACCTTGGATTGGCCATGCTCTGCCTAACCCACTGGATCCAGCGCCGCTGGCCACCCACGGGGACCGTGCCCTGGGTTTGGGCCATCCCCACCGCCCACACACAAGTCGAGGCAGGCCCGGACACACGACCAAACCCCCCCCCCAGACCGCAGCAGTCCCCCACCTGCGGGTACCACGCCATCCACAGGGTCCTCAACCGCGCGGGTCTTAGCCCAAAGCTAGCATGCCCCCTTCCCACCACTGACCAAGAGGTCCACCAGATACGAAAGCTCGTCTGCGAAATCCTTGCCGCGGCAGCAGAAGACGGCAAGCTTCTCCTCCAAACCGCCCGGCCTACAAATGCCCACGCAAGCGCGCGGCAAGCGGACACATACACCGACACAGCACACCCCCCCGCACAATCCCCGCCCATGCCCCCCCCCTCTCGCTGCTCGACCGGAGACCCACACACGCCCACCATCGCGCGAATCCCCGGGCCCCGCGACACGGGCCTCCTCCACCCGCCCGAACACCAGCACACGCCCGCCACACACCCAGTCACCGGCCACCCTTCACCGCCCCCCACACTCGACAACCCACACACACCCGCCGAGGGGAGCCCCGCGCCCCGCGGCACGCCCACCCCACCCAGTGGCCCGCCCACGCCCCCCACACACACCCCAGAGGACCCAGGCCCACCCCCCCCGGCCCCTGAATGCAGCCCACGCGAACTGTTCCCCCCCGCGGACACCAACCCACACGACCTCGCACATTGCAGGACCCGGGCCCAGCCGAGCCCAGAAAGAGAAGAACGCAGCCCCGCGCCTCCCTCACCCCCCGCTGCCGACCAGATCGGCCCGCGGGGCCGCCACGTCACGACCAGGCCCCCCCAGCCGCCCGCCCCCAACCTACAACCCGGGGACATGCCCTCCATCCTCCCCGCCGTGGCCGCAGCAGAAGCCGCCGCCCGCAAGCCCGCCCGTATCACAGCCCAACCCGCGTCCACCACCTCCTCCTCATCCTCAGCCTCGTCGGCCTCCTCCACCTCATCCTCCGACCCCCCCCTCCCCGCCAAACTCATCCTCAAGGCCACGGCGAAAGCCAAAGCCGCGGCCGCACGCACCGACCCCCCAACCCCCACACAGGCGACTCAGGCACCCCGGCAACCAACCGGGACGACCCCCGACCCGACAACGGCGCCCTCACACCTCCGGACAGAGGTACTCCTCAACCTGGAACCGGACCCCAACCCCAAACCCGACCCCAAACCCAAACCGGACCCCAACCCCAAACCCCACCCCAAACCCAAGCCGGCGCCCACGCGAGCACACACAACACCGCATACGCAACGACACAAACCCACCCGACACCACCCCCGCCCGGGCCCTCGCCCAAGCCAGGACCCCCCACCCACCGCAACCCGCGCCCCCCTCCCACCGGCACCCACCACCACCGCAGAGACGGCCACCCAGCACGACCCCAACAAAGCCCTCGTCCACATCCCCGTCACCAAGCGACCCGTCATCCATCCCCCACAAACCACCACCACCGCCGGCCAAACCGACCCAGGGACGTGGGACCCCTCAAAAACCGTCACCGTCAAGCCCGGCCCCGGACCCTATCCCCATGCCCACCACATAGTGCAGCCCCGGGGGCTGCCCACGATGCCCAACCCCCCACCCCCACAAGGGGGACCGGAAAACCCACAAGGAGTCCGTGGGCCATACCCGCAACACCAACCCCACCACTACCCACACCACCACCACCAGCGGCCCCACCACCACCACTACCAACACCACCCCCACCACTACCACTGCCCACCGCCCTACCCCAACGGGCCACAACCCCCCGTGCACGAACAGCACCGGCGGACGGGATGGCAGCCACCGAGGGCCCCACCCGCATACCCCACCTACCGCCAGGAGCCACCCCCCCCGTACCAGCCACCACCCCCGTACCAGCCATACCCCCGCGGCCACCATTCGATGGCCGAAGGGGCCCCATGGACGACGGGGGACCTCCCCCCCCAGGCGGCACCGCGCGGGGCCCCGTACCCGCCCGGCCACCATCCGATGTCCGAAGGTGCCCCATGGACGACGGGGGACCTCCCCCCCCAGGCGGCACCGCGCGAGGCCCCCAAGGGGCCGCCGACGCTTCTGGACTGGCCCGACTCGAGCGATGAGGGCCGGCCCCGCAAACGGCGGCGCTCCCGCTCCCCCCCCGCACGGCACACTCGCCCACGGCGCCCACACTCCCACCGCGCCTCAACCACCCACTCGCGCCGCTCCCGCTCCCCCAGGTACCACCACGACCCCCCGGGACCCCGCTCCAGTCGCTCCCGCTCCCCCGGGCACCACCGCGAGCGCCACCGCCGCCCCATGTCCCCCTCCCCCTCCCCCCACCGGCCAAACAAGACCCCCACCCCAAGCCCCCGCCACCATCACTCCCGCTCCCCCCGACGCAGCCAGGCACGCCACTGCCGCCCCACGTCCACCTCCCCCTCCCCCCACACGCCCCGCCGGGCTCCCCGTTCCCCCCGCCACCCGTACCCATCCACCACCCCCAAAACCCGCCACCACCACTCCCGCTCCCCCGGACGCCACCGAGCGCGCCACCGCCGCCCCATGTCCACCTCCCCCTCCCGCTCCCCCCTCCACCCGTACCCGTCCTCCACCCCCAGCCCCCGCCGCCGCCGCTCCCGCTCCCCCAGGCACCGCCACCCCCGCCACCACCGCGGGTCCACGTCCTCCCCCCGCCGCACCACGACCACGGGCTCGGACCCCTCCCCCCCCCGGGCCCCCGCCTACCTCGCCTGGTGGTCTCCCCCCGCTCTGCAGGAGCTCCGCCGCTGGGTGAAGTGGGCCGGAGGAGCGGGAAGGCACGAAGGGGTGCACATGGTGCATACCTTCGAGGAGGTGCGCACCCGCACCCCCGCAAACCCCAACGAGGCCGCCCCGGAAGCCATCATGCCGCAAGCGGCATGGGAGGCCCTCCTCCGCGAAGCGGTCCAGGGCCTCCGCCCCCCCTACACCCCCCAAGCCCTCCGCCAGTGGCTCCAGGCCACCCACCCCCAGGCCTGGGCCGCCGGCGCCCCCTCCCCACCCCGCCCCTCCCGCCACCACCAAACCAGGAAGGGGCAGGACAAGGGCAAGGGAAGGGCAAGGGGCACCAAGGAGCACAGAGGCAAGAGGGCACGGAAGGGCCCCAAGTGAGGGCAGGCACACGCAGGGACAGGGCGCCGGAAGCGACACCACATGGGGGCAGGAAACCACCCGAGAACCAGGAAGGGGCGGGAACGGGGACCAAGACACGGAGGAAAAGGGCCCCACGGCAGGCACCACGACCCACACCCAGGAAGGGCACACCACGACGGGGAGACCAGCGCCGCCCCAGCCCCACCAAACACCCCAACACACACCACCGAAGCAAACATCGGACGCCATGCGGATCACACCAGCGCACGCCCACCGGCCACCGGAAACCACACGGAGAACGGAGGGCACACCTACACGGGGAGAACGGGCCACACCCACAGAGGAAGCCGTAGGGAACGCCGCCGCACGGCGCACCACCACGCCCTCACCGCCAGGCGACGACCCCGGCCACCACAAAGGCCACCTCACAGGCACCGGAAGAGGACGCAGGCACGGCCGCGGCACCCACGACTAGGGACCGAACCCCCCAGAGGACACGGGACCAAGGCACAGGCCCCCAGGGAGGGCAACCCCACGGACCGTCACGCGACCACGCCTTTGGCTATAAGGGCCGGGCTGCGTTACCGTCGCGGTTTGACGCAAAGTATTGCTATGCACTTGGACTGACGGCCGGGGGTTTGATCTCAGCTGGTCTCACGTCCGTGAGGGCGTCCGTCACCAACCTGTTGCGTCCAGTGGAGGAATGGCACTGCGGCGGCACGCCGATCCCGTCCATGATGAATTTTGAGCGCCGCAAGGGGAAGTGAAAGGCTGTGATCGATCGCGAAGGCCTTGGTGCTGCTGGACGGTGCCCCCTTCAAGGCCATCTCCGAGCGCCGTGAAGACTGGAAGTGCCAAGATTACTACCGGTGCCCCGGACCCCTGCAGTTCAGCACCGGAGATATGGACATCCCCCTGACCCTGAAGTATGAGCTCATCCCTGCCGGCGGCACCGACCCGGACCCTCATGTCCCTGCCAGCGCAGCCGAGCTGCAGTGCAAGCCTTTCGCCGCTCAAACGGTGTTCAGAAGCCACCTCCACCGTCCGAGTCCTGTTTGTCTGCCTTGGAGAAGGAATGCCTTTCCTACACCCCGAGTACGCCTGCCTGTCTGCGAGGCCCGTTGAAGATTGAGTCCATGGGTGAGAGTCAGCGTGCACGCCCCAAGGACACCGTGATCATTCAGCAGAACTTCCCGAAGACCTACCCGACCCACCAGCCCGAGCGGCACGCCCAAGCCCCCACAGCACAGACCCAGCGAGCCACCCACACCTAACCGCACCCCCCAACCGCACCACAGCGCGCCACAGTGCAACGCACCACAGCACGACGCGACGCGACGCGGCACAGAGCGGCACAGCACGACACAACTGACCCTAACCTGAGGGACTAACCGAAGCCAGCCACCGCACACCCTGGAAGGCGCCGCGCCACCACGCCACACACCAGCACCGCAGGCCACACACGGGGCAACAGCGCGCCAGGCGACAACGGTGGCGGACCACCCAGAAGATTACAGCCGGCACCGCAGAGGGGAAAGGACACGAACAACCCCAGCCCCCTAACCCAAAACCACAAGCAGCCGCCTGGCGCAGCCGCCCAGCCGGCAGAGCCAGGACCTAACCCGGCAAGAAGGGGCGCCGAGCCCACCGTGTACAAAGCCCACCCGACCCATGGGGCCGGAACGCGGCCACACAGAACGCAACTGAAGACAGCAGCCCGGAAGACAACACTGAATGCAGGCCAGTGCGTGCGCCAGCCCAGGGAAGGCAGAGGGAGGAACAGGCAAGCCCCCCCCCAAAAAAAACAAAGGGGGGGGAGGGGGGAGGGGGGAAAGACACGAAAACAGCCCACAGCCGCCAAACCGCCCGCCAACACCACCACAGGCGGCCAAGCCCCCCCCCAGAAGGCACCGAAAAAAGGACCCCCACAGAGGCACAGGGGGACCACCCACCCGAAACCGGCGACACCAAGCCAGTAACAGCGGACCAGTGGAAAAGGGACACGAAAAAAAAAAAAAGAGAGCCACCAGCCCAGCCCGAAAGAAAGGGGATGGAGGGACAGGGACCACAAAGCCCGGAAAAAAAAAAGAAAAGAAAAGAAAAAACCAAAGCGCAAAAAGCACACCCCGACAACCCAGCCAAGAAGCGCTGGGCACAGGCGAGACCCGGGCCCAGCACACACGCCCACACCGCGCGCCGGAACCGGAAACAGCAGGGGGCAAGCGGGGCGCCCACGAAACCACACACGTCCCAAAAGCAGGCCGAAACCGAAGCCCAACCACGAACACCACAAACAGCGGACACTAGAGGGACAACACCACAAACCATGCCCAAACACACCCACCCAAGACCCCAGCCAGGACTGGCGGGGTTAAGAAAACCCGCACCCAACCGCCAACCGGACCCAAACGCAAACGCCACACAACAGTAGGAAACCCAGTACCCACAGCCCGGGCACTGAGGCAGCCCTTGCCATGCAGGTGACCCGGCCAAACGAGATCCGGAGCCCGGGGGTAAGGCTGCATCCTAAGGCCTGCGCTGCCTTGGGACTCGAGGCGGAGCGTGCGACACCCAAGCGCCTCGGAACCCTAGTACCAAGAACGTGCATGCACGCCTTGGGAACGGGATACGCCAGCCAGTCCGGTGAACCCGTAGGGTTCCGCCCAAAGGAGGGGACGTGCGCAAGCACGGGGGCACACCCTCCCGGCGAGACAAGCATGTCACGCTGGCGGCGATCAGCCCTCCTGGCGTAGCCCGGGGCCGCTTTGTTGGGGGCCAACAGTCAGGTCTAGCGGGAAGTAAGCCGCCTCCCCTCTTCACGCGCGAAGCCTCTTCCTGTTCGTCACAGGGGCGACGCCAGGGGGAACCATGGGGCGCCTCTCCCCGACCGAGTGCACCTACCTACCTACCTACTCGAGTTTTTGCCTTTTTGAAACTTAACGCGCTCCGCCCAGGTGTCCAGGCCAAGGGATAGCCTTTGTTTGCACCCGGTTGGGCCTCAAAACTCTCCATCCTGACAGATCTTCAAAATCCTGAGAGCCGCTGCATTGGTGCCCAAAAAGGGACCTTTTTCGCTTTTTTCTCCTTCAGGACACTTCCAACGTGTCCCAGGCCAACCTGTAGCTTTAGTTTGCTCCAAAGTTGGCAAGAAAAACAAAGATCATGACAGATCCGTGAAATCCTGAGATCTCGCACATTAAAGCGCTGAAATCGACCTTTTGGGTTTTTGACTCTGAGAGGACGCTTTTAACGTGTCCCAAGCCAACTCGTAGCTTTAGTGCCCTCGAGTGTGGCGCCAAAAACTAACGGCTCAGCAAATCCCGCAGGTTCTCTTCATTAAGTCATTGACTTCAGTTTTTCCCTTTTTACTACGTGAGCCAAGTTGCGTAAAGGCTTCCGAAGGCTCTCGTATCTTCATACAAAGACCGAAAGAAAATGGATACTCAGAGCCAAAAGACTCCCACACCTCAGAGAACCACACTCCCCCCCGACCATGCGCACGCCATTCCCGTGGAGAGGGAAGGAGATTTTGGGGTGAATCCATCGCCTACACCACACGGTTTAGAGACCCAAGAAGAAGAGTTGGGTTTCAGATCATTCCCTCCCCTCTCGACAATTTCTTCCCTCTCCCCAACGCCAACTTCTGTTCTCATGGATTCAATCGACTCGGAAAAGCACCCCACGAGTGTTAGAACAACCGAGGAGCTGCTCACTACTAGATTGAACAGGAGTCAGGAGGTGATGGACCCTCCAACTCAAGGTGGGTCTGGTTCTCTAGGCGGAGCTCAAGACATCTCCTTTATTAAGGAGTTTGTACATTCTTCTCAACGTGGTAAAGAGCCACTTACAGTGGAGAGAGTCTTAGAGACCTCCACTCTGGAGCAAGAAGGAAGAGTGGAACCTAGTGAAATTGGCGAACCGCCAGACCTTTCGCCACGACGTGTGCGGAAGTACGGGTGACCTTCGAGTTCTACTATGGGATCCCATACTACTCCTACCGTGGTTACTCCGAGTGTCCCTGTTAAGGGGCATGGTCCCGCTCTACTTTCCCCAGGATTGTACAGGGGAGAGGGTCAGCATGAACTACCTGTGGGATCCTTGGACGTGAAGGATGTTAGTGACCACGTCACAGAGGACTCTGGAGGAGTGCGTCACAACATCCTATGGGGGACGCTGCCCGTCCCTCCGCCAGACACCATGTCTGACACTTGTGGGTACGCTAGAAGAAATAGCACGTCCCCTACATTAGTTAGCCAAGGCGGGCATTGGGAGAGCTTAGCACTTCCCGTAACACTTGACTCGTCAGCTACCAGAAAACTTAGGGGCACCTCTAATACGTCTGGTTTGCCTGAAGAGGAACCCCAAGGGACTGGCTACAAAAGAAGCCATTCCCCTGGTGCTGACTTCTCCATGGCTATACAGGACAATGTTGACTCCCATGGTGATCCCAAGGAATCAGCACGACCCTTAGGCAGAAAGGTAAAGGTGAAGACTGTGGTAGACACTCTCAAGAAGCAGGCTGCCCAAATGAACCAATTGAGGCTTGAAATGCTCAGCGAGAAGGGGGATGTACAAGCCACCCTCCAGAGACTGGCTTTGAGGCTAGAAGCATTGGCCTCCGGAACCAAGACAGGAGCTCTTCAAGCTCAATTGCAGGGCCTCATGGAACAGCAGCAAGAGCTGAGAAACAACCAGGAGACCACAAAGGCTCACCTTGAGTACCGCCTACAAGGGTTATGCAGTGACGTGCAGAGTATGGGGCACTTGCCAGAGGAATTGCCGGTGCTGTATGGGGATGTGAAAAAGCTCATCAGTACCACGGCTGAGCAGACCCTGTGTGCCCCTACTAAGGTTCAAGAACAGCTAGACTCCATGCAGCATGATCTTAAGACTCTGAAGGACCCCATGTGTGTCCTCAAGTTTACAGCTACGGGAACGGAGAACCCTGACAAGGGTATGCCGAGTCCCTATTTGATACTAGAGCGTACCCCACCTGAGCTGGAAGAATTGAAGATGGTAGAAAAGGCGGCCATCATGTATTTCAAAAATGCCTCAGAAGCCTCTGATGAAAGCGGTTGAAGGGGTCCCTCCGCAAGGGTTCCCCTGCTACAAGAGCCTTGCTTTGATGGTTCACATTTCCTTTCCTTTTGCCAGGGCTACAAGAGGTGGTTGATCTTGACTGACCAAGCAGCCGTGAATTTCTCAAGAAAAGCCAATGGCTCATTCAGTTCTGTTCGGCTAGGGTCCAGACATCAGTGGAAAAGACCTTCAACCATTTAAGCTCGAGTCCTAAGTTGTTTGATAGGTTCTTGGACGCCCTCCATTCCAACTACCCTAGTGTCGATACAGATACTAGCCTGAGAGAGGAGCTACTGGCTTTACGACCTCTTGGGTCAACACCCACTACGGACCAAGTCCAGGAATTGATCACTGCTTGGGTTGATGTAGGGTCTAAGATGTCCCCAGGATCCATGTCCCAGCAAGAAGAGCTGATTTATTTCCAAATGCGTGTGCCCAAAGAGCTTTTAAAGCGCCTACGGGATAATGACCAGAAGAAACATCTTACGGAAAGGCTGGATACCCTCCAAGCCTTGCTGCGTCAGGAAGCCAGAGAGTCGACTAAAGAAGCCCATGCTGACCGACTTCGCGACAGCATGCTAGAAGGTTTATGCAATACGCCTTTAGGCAAGAGCCCTCGGAACCCCTCTCCTCTTATCAGAACACCAAAGGGGGCTGCGGTCAATTCCTTGGTTGAATATGTGCCCTCCTATGGGACAGAGGGCTCCCATTGGGTAGAAGACTGTAGTACATTCAATTAGAGCCAGCAGCTGAACAGAGGAGAGGCCCTCTGGGTTCAAGAAACTCAGGCTATATTTACTGAAGGAGACATGATGGCCATAAACGCAAGTTTGAGTGGCAAAGGGAGGACAGGGAAGAAGCCCACAGAAGAGGGAATGCTTGAGTATAATATGTTCAGTGCCCGCATCATGTGTGGCTATTGTGGCAAGAAAGGGCACTTCACTTCCTGCTGCTGGAAGAAGCAGAACGATGAACAAGGCAAAAGAAAAGCAAAGGGCAAAGGAAGAGGAAAAGGGGGTGAACCAGGTCAAGGGCGTGGTGGGCGAGGTTCTCAAGGAAAAGGGAAAGGTACCGCTCAAGAGTGTTCGACTACCCTTCCGGGTAAGGACATTCCTCCACCACCCCCCAGGATGCCACCGTTGGAACACCCCGTGGCCCTTTGAATGAAGTCCGCCCTGGGTCGAAGACAACTGCTACTGCAGGGCTCAGTGCTCCCGCGAGTTCCTCGGGAACTGCATCTTCTATGACTGTTCACCCGGCGGCTTCCAATATGAGCATTGACCGTGATCCCAGAGAAGGCACTACTCATGATGGCCCCGATAAAAAGCAGACAAGGTTCAACTTCCTCAAGGAGGAACTTGCGAACCTCCTAGGAGCCAACCTATTGACCCTAGACATAGTGGTTGGAGGACAGACAGTGGAAGCATATTTGGACACTGGTGCTACTATTAGATTCGGGCCACCTCGATCTCCTGTCGCCATCCTGTCGCCTTGGGGTCGCCTCCCTGTCGCGGTTTTGGCACTTTTAGCCCCCTGTCGCTCCCCTGTCGCCTGCCTGTCGCTCTCCTGTCGCTCCCCTGTCGCTCCCCTGTCGCTCCCCTGTCGCTTCCCTTTGGCTTCCCTGTCGCTTTCCTGCCGCTTTCCTGTCGCTTCCTGTTGCTTCCTGTTGTTTCCTGTCGCCATGCTAATTTTTGCATGGCGCCTTCCTGTCGCTCTCCTGTCGCTATTTCCTGTTGCCTCCCTGTCGCCCTCCTGTCGCTTGCCTGTCGTCTTCCTGCCGCCTCCCCGTCGCCTCCCTGTCGCCTCCCTGTCGCCAAACGCTAAAAGGTTATCCATCTAACAAAGAAATGACATCTTCATAAGAATCCAAATAAATGTAAAACATTGGTTCTCATTATCTTTACATATATCCACCCGTATAAAAATCCCTCTACTATTTTGTCCCGCTTGTTGTCTTCCACAGGGGTGTCGCTCTCCTGTCGCACCCCTGTCGCCTTCCTGTCGCCTTCCTGTCGCCTTCCTGTCGCAAAAAAACACCCTGTCGCTCTCCTGTCGCTCTCCTGTCGCTCTCCTGTCGCTCTCCTGTCGCTTTCTCCTGTCGCTTCCCTGTCGCTTCCCTGTCGCCGCTAGCCCTTCTGCCCTCCTGTCGTCTTCCTGTCGCTTTCCTGTCGCTTATCCTGTCGCTATGTCTTGTTTCCTGTCGCTTCCCTGTCGTATCCCTGTCGCCACCCTGTCGCCGCCCTGTCGCCCTCCTGTCGCCCTCCTGTCGCACCTCCCCTGTCGCCTTCCTGTCGCCTGCCTGTCGCTTCTTGTCGTTTCCCTGCCGCTTTCCTGCCGCAGGCCTGTCGTCTTCCTGTCGCTTTCCTGTCGCTTATCCTGTCGCTATGTCTTGTTTTCTTTCGCTTCCCTGTCGTCTCCCTGTCGCCACCCTGTCGCCGCCCTGTCGCCCTCCTGTCGCTCTCCTGTCGCACCTCCCCTGTCGCCTTCCTGTCGCCTGCCTGTCGCTTCCTGTCGCTTCCCTGCCGCTTTCCTGCCGCTGGCCTGTCGTCTTCCTGTCGCCACCCTGTCGTCTTCCTGTCGCCACCCTGTCGCCTTCCTGTCGCTCCCTGCCGCATTTCACCGTCGCCTGCCTCGCGTGGCCCGAATCTGTTTGTGCACTCGCCGCTTCAATAGTACCGCCTTGTCTGAATACGAGTGATTCCGTATCCTTGCTGCACATGGGAGATGGACACCGAGTCATGACGCAAGGCATGGGTCGTTTTCATATTCCATTTGACAATGGAGACATTGTAAGTCAAGACTTCTCAATCTTTGATACCACGGCCTTCAAAGGTGTGGTGGGACCCAATTTCCTCCTCAGAGATGACTTTCAGAGGTTTTAGGCTTTAGAACGGGACCCACCGGCTCTCATCTTTGAGAATCCCTTCAAGAAAGAGCTTAGGAATACCCTCGGGGTTCCTACCACACCCCCGCCATCAGCTTTTGGCTTCCTCCATGCGTCAAGGTTCAAAACTGAAAACTACCGGTTGGACCCTAGGGTTCAGAATGCCGCCCTCTCCGAGCTTGGAAAAGAAGTGTCGGTTGATTTGTTTGCCAATGCGCTCAACCATACCTCCCCTCTTTGGTGTGGAAAGAGCCACGGAGGCAAGTCGGCGTGACGATACGGCCGGGCTACCTTGACCGGTGGGCGCTCTCCCGTCAAGGTATGCCCGTGGGCCAATCCCCCTTTCTCTAAAATCCATCATTTACTTTGCAAGGTCATTTAGGATAAGGCCCACCTCCTCATATGCACTCCTGATTGGTCAGTGAGTGAGAGTGCCAGGAAATGAAGACCCATGTTGGATGCACTGACCATTCAGAGAGTTACCCTTCCGGACATACCTTTATGGATACCGGATGGTTCTTGTGAAGTCTTACCCAAACCCCCTTGGGTAACCATTATCTTTGTGCTTGAAGGCTCATGGATGTCAAGACAAGATGTTCCTGCAAGTCTTGGCAAGTGGGTCCTAGTTCGGCAAATGCACAAGTCACTAGTGCAACTCTTAAATTTTTTTCTCAATGTTAGGCTACCCTGGCACCAAGAGTCTTGTTCTACACAAGACTTGCAACAAGCTCACCCTATTGTGGAGGCAAGCGCTTTCCTCCAGTACGGTAAGGATCTAGAACAAGACTCGGAGTGGGTAAGTGAATTGCCCCGCTCAACTGATGAAGTCGAGCATTTCGGAGGTTGCTTGGATGAACTTACTGATGCTATGTCTGTTCTGATTGAAAGTTGAATCGAAGAAGCCGACTTGGTGCATGAGTGGGGAATAACATCTCAATGTTCCCAATTGGATGAAGAGGTGCCGATGCATCTTCCAGATGAGCATACTTGGGCTAAGCCCAGTAAGTCTGAGTGTATGAGCTACCAGGACCAGTGTATTCTCAAGGCCAAGATTACTCAGTTCGGGTTAGACACACAACTCAATACTCACCACCCACTCCCGGGTGACTATGAAGATAATGGCATCATGGCGCTTCTGGGGGAGCCTGGTGATGAGCTTCACTTGTGTGAAGTACCAATGTGGAGGCTTTCCCGCGTCGTCGCCAAGTGGATGGACAGCAGGGCCCTGATTGCCTGTGGCAGCCCCCTTGACGACGTTTCATTGCCCGATGGCGGCGCAGTTCCCATCCGTCAGGGGAACAACGCATTTGGCTTCCCTGGTTTGGGTGCTGGGGCTGTCTGTGTGGGGGCTACAAAGTTCACGGACAACATGGTCATGGAGGGTGGTTACACAGTGGCTGAGTAGTGCTGTGAGCACTGGCCTGAGTTGAAGCGCCTGTACCCCCCTGTGAATGAGAAGCGGATTGCTTGCAAGGAAATCGTCAAGCGTGTGGCGCTCCGGGCTATCATCAAGGATGAAGTGGCCGCTATTTCTGACCAGAATGTGGGTATGGGTCCGCCGGTGGTATGGCTCCCTGGGCCATTGGATCAAAGCTCACCTTCTGTATCCTCATCAATGGACCTCTGACTGGTGCTGCCCTGAATCCAGCCCGTACCCTGGGTCCCAACCTGTATGCCAACGCGTTTTGGAGCACTCCCAATATCATGAGCCACGGTTCCCACATCTCCGTCGATGAGGACGTTACCGGCAGCGGGACCAATGAGACGGTCGCTAGTGCCACCACTTCTTTAACAGGGGTATCAGCCCCCTGATGACAGGGCCCTGAGCGATCGAGGAGCTGCACCTCCTCAGGTGCAGGGCATGCGTCCCGGCTGCCCCCTGTGTGTTCTTGCTGCAAAACAGTGCTGCTGAAGTTCCTGGCACTGTTGCTGGTGTCCACAGGCAATGCCACCAGTGTCGGAGTCCAGTGCTGCACCTTCCCCCTCTTTTTTTTTTGTATATTAGGGTAGTCAGTCATGCTCAGCCATGGCCAGAGCCCTGGAGAGTGCTCCCTGAGTATATTTGAGGGCTTTCTGCCATGCCCTGCTGGGGACCACTTTTTTCCTTGTGCCCTTCAGGCTCTCTCACACCTACCGACCCACTTTGTGACTTCAGGATTCCCAGTTGCAGGCACAAAGGGGGGGGGGGGTCACAGCGAGTGCAAGTGGCCCAATGCCGGGTTCACAGCGATTAGTTTGGCAATAACTGACGGCTTAGCAGTGGGAAAATTGGCTTGGAGAAACAGCCAACGTATAGCCTAAGTCTCGCTGCTCTCTGTCGTTGCTGTCTCTCTTGGCCTGCAGTCTCGGTGCATCAAGAGCACGCTGGGATGCCGACGGATGTGGCAGTTTCCCACTGATCATCCTGGTGTCAAATTCATTTCATTCTCACTGCGTGTCTATCAGTGTTGAGCGGACCGCATGGCCGCTCCGCCACACACACATGTTCGTTTTTCAATTGGAACGGGGGGGGCAGCCCGAGCACAATGCGCGGACAGTGCAACTAATTGTGTGTCAGAGCGGCGGAGCAGCCATTGTCTGAGTCTGTTGTGGGGCATAGCTCTAATGTGTTTGCCAACAGCCACACAGTGGCTGAGTAGTGCTGTGAGCACTGGCCTGAGTTGAAGCGCCTGTACCCCCCTGTGAATGAGAAGCGGATTGCTGGCAAGGAAATCGCCAAGCGTGTGGCGCTCCGGGCTATCATCAAGGATGAAGTGGCCGCTATTTCTGACCAGAATGTGGGTATGGGTCCGCCGGTGGTATGGCTCCCTGGGCCATTGGATCAAAGCTCACCCTCTGTATCCTCATCGATGGACCTCTGACTGGTGCTGCCCTGAATCCAGCCCGTACCCTGGGTCCCAATCTGTATGCCAACGCGTTTTGGAGCACTCCCAATATCATGAGCCACGGTTCCCACATCTCCTTCGATGAGGACGTTACCGGCAGCAGGACCAATGAGACGGTCGCTAGTGCCACTACTTCTTTAACAGGGGTATCAGCCCCCTGATGACAGGGCCCTGAGCGATCGAGGAGCTGCACCTCCACAGGTGCAGGGCATGCGTCCCGGCTGCCCCCTGTGTGTTCTTGCTGCAAAACAGTGCTGCTGAAGTTCCTGGCACTGTTGCTGGTGTCCACAGGCAATGCCACCAGTGTCCAAGTCCAGTGCTGCACCTTCCCCCTCTTTTTTGTTGTATATTAGGGTAGTCAGTCATGCTCAGCCATGGCCAGAGCCCTGGACAGTGCTCCCTGAGTATATTTGAGGGCTTTCTGCCATGCCCTGCTGGGGACCACTTTTTTCCTTGTGCCCTTCAGGCTCTCTCACACCTACCGACCCACTTTGTGACTTCAGGATTCCCAGTTGCAGGCACAAAGGGGGGGGGGGGTCACAGCGAGTGCAAGTGGCCCAATGCCGGGTTCACAGCGATTAGTTTGGCAATAACTGACGGCTTAGCAGTGGGAAAATTGGCTTGGAGAAACAGCCAACGTATAGCCTAAGTCTCGCTGCTCCCTGTCGTTGCTGTCTCTCTTGGCCTGCAGTCTCGGTGCATCAACAGCACGCTGGGATGCTGACGGATGTGGCAGTTTCCCACTGATCATCCTGGTGTCAAATTCATTTTATTCTCACTGCGTGTCTATCAGTGTTGAGCGGACCGCATGGCCGCTCCGCCACACACACATGTTCGTTTTTCAATTGGATGGGGGGGGCAGCCCGAGCACAATGCGCGGACAGTGCAACTAATTGTGTGTCAGAGCGGCGGAGCAGCCATTGTCTGAGTCTGTTGTGGGGCATAGCTCTAATGTGTTTGCCAACTGCCATTCAGTGGATGGCTGAGATATGGAAACTCCAACCTGTTGCCCTTCTTGTGTTACAGGCATTTGACCAATATCAAGACAAGCGCTCTGGTTGATCCTGCCATATGCTACTCTCAAGGACCAAGCTATGCAAGCGTCAGACTACCTGGGATGGAGAGTGAATCTGTGAATGGCTCATTACACCGGCGACAGTCTGATAACTGTGCACTGATTGCTTGGGGCTCTCATGGTCCCCTGATGTATCGGTCCAGATACTCACCTCGATTGGGTGGCTAAGGCATGGAAGCTCTGAGCTGTGGCACGTTCCTTCGGCACTGGCAGTTGGCCGATTTCAAGATTAGCATCCGCCGACGGCTGTGTGCGTAAGTGATTCTGACCGTCGTCCTACGGTGATTGTATATAGGGTACTCAGCCATAACCAGACATGGCCAGAGCCCAAGGAACGCTTTTGCTTGAGTGTGAATGCATCTGAGTACGGGGGGGGCGGGCTGGTTGGTAAACACCTGGGTGCCAGCTATTCCCACCATTTCACCATACCCCCCCCATGTCCGACCTCCCCTTGTTTCCTTTTCCCTGGGGAGAGGGGGGGGGGTTTCACTGATTCGTCGTTGCCTCAGTGAGTAGTCGTTGTTTGTGCACCTCCTTTCCACCTAGGCTTTTACAGTAGGAAAACCTCCCTAAATGCCTCCTTTATTTCCTTTTTCAGCTTTTAGATGCAAAACATGAGTCCAATACACACTGCTTGCTTGCATTACAATACGCCTTGACACTACAGCCAGTATACTGCTTGTAATCTTGTATTTGTCCATCAATACGTGGAATCTTCTTGCAGAGATGAGGATGGAACGTACGGTGGCAAGCATTTAACTCCCAAAGTACTTCCCAACAGACATGTCTACCATGCAACGACCAAGGGGTGCTTCCCGGACCTCAATTTCGGCCGCATGCAAACTTGCTCCGTGTACCCAGTTAGTGGCCCCTTCCTTTGCCATGGATCCTTGGATGCATACAAAGCGTGTACTAAAAACAAACTTGGCACGTCCTGCGGCAGGAAAACGCTTCCCAAGTTGCATGACGGTGTATTTTGCTTTCTGACAACTTATTACTTTGAAAATGCACATGATCGGGACTAGGCTAGGACATTAGAATATCCATAGGGTAGGGTGGTTCAGCTGTCCTTCCAAAATCTAGGAGATCATGACATGAAGGCCTGTGGCACACAAATGCGTCCCACAGGCCCTGCCAGCAGAAACACGCGCACCCCGTAAAATTGGCCAGATGGGCGCCTGAGTACAAGATTTCAAAATGGTTCGAACAAAAAAAACATGTCGCGTGCTCATTTGCAAACATCCTCAATATGTTTTCTGCTGGCACGTTCTGTGACACGCAATTGCATCCCACTTCCTGTGCCTGCTGCAGGATGTGCGACTGCGGAACGACGCTCAGAACAAGCCTCCAGACAATTCATCCAACATAGAAGCTTCACGGGTAATGTCTCCTGTTGATTGCTCGCAGCGCCCCAAGCAGCGGCACGGCAATTCTGCATGATACAGGTATTTGCACAGTGTCGCATTGCACGATCCGTACAGAGCAACGGGTGTGTACGGCTTTCAGGAATAAGGGGAGCGCGGATCATTGCAGCTGCATGCTCAATTGACACCTGGTCGCTCGTTGTCTCGCATTTGCGTCCCACAGCGCGGCACAGTCAGTGTAGGATGCCGAACACCCTTGTTTTGTTGTTTGGAGTCAGCAGACCAGCGCGATCCCTTGTCTCCTGCGTCTCAGTCAGCAGACGAGCGCGATGCATTAGCAAGCGACACCGGCAGCCAAGGAGAAGGTTCCACTGAGGTTGTGTTGCATTGTGTTGTCTCACATTTGCGTCCCACAGCGCAGCACAATCAGTGTAGCATGACGAACAGCCTTGTTTTGTTGTTTGCAGTCGTCAGACGAGCGTGATCCCTCGTGTTCTGCTTTGCAGGCACCAGACGAGAGCAATGGATCAGCAACAGACACTTCGCAAGGTGGTGAAAGACAAAGCAACGAGGACTCGACTGCAGAGGACGAGAAGTCTGAACAGTCTCAGGAGGATCGGTCTGAGGATGATAATGAAGCAGCAGGCCTTTTTGTGCGCCTTGCGAAAGCCGAACGTAAAAACCTGCAGGCCAGGGAAAGTTTACTCTTGGACATACTCAGGAGAGCACAATCTGATAGATGGTCTGAACACTGTAGCGGGGTAGTTGTGTCTGACGGAATGACTGAGCGTGTTCAGGATTATGCCTGTCTTGTTTTGGGGGATGATTGTGACATGGGATCATGCCTGGTTGCCCGTTTCGCTTATGGCCTTCAAAAGACACACCACGTAACAATCACTGTGGTCCCTGAGAAGTAACCTGTGCTTTGTTTTGGGATAGGGGTAGAGCGCCGTCGTGCTGTGCAGCGGCCAAAAAGTGGTCTGTACGTTGAGATCTCGCCGCTGCGTCCTGTTTTGCGTCTTGGTAATGAGTATTGATTGCAGGTTAAGGGGAACCAACGTGCCTACGCATTTGTCTTGTTTTGGTCCACATAAAAAGGTGCACGAATGGAGCTGCAGCAGCCAGATAATGCTGATGAAGGGCAGGATACTCCACTGCATGGTGCCCAGTTTCTTACAACAGTGAGAAAGAATGTGTCTGAATTGAAGCGGCGAGTGGATGCCTTGCACACGAAGCAAGAAGAGGTACAGCAGGGACAAGAAACAATATTGTCAGAGTTGAGAAAACTAAGCGGTCTTGTAAGTTTGCTTGGCAATGATGTGAATGAAGTGAAGCGCCAGAGGACGCAAGGTCAGCCACAGGTAGCACTTGGGTGGCCCATGGGGTTTACTCAACACTGGACACAATGATTGCGAAATATCCAAGACTGTGTGTTCTGTTGTTCTTCTGTTTTGTCCTGTGTCCTGTTTTTTTGGTGGACGAAATCAACCACACTGCAAACAGTTGCACAGGAAGGAGCACTAGAAACATTATGAACCCTGGGTTGGCCGGTCGAATGGGACAACATTTACTTGCCATTGTGCGCGCCTTTTTTATAATCGTCAACGGGACCCACACAGAGTTGCATTGGACCCAAATCACAGTGAACAATGGAAATCAGTAGTGGGTAATCCATTTTTGCTTAATCAAATCTATGCTAAGACTCCCACAGTGCAACGTTCAATTGGCCGGTAGAATGGGACACCTTTTGCGTGCCATCTGACTTGCCAACTGTTATATTCATGAAACGGTCCAGGAGGAAACATGATCCATGAAGGATGAAAGCACACTTTGGAAGCCTGTACCGCATGGTAACTGTGTTGGCCATCATTGAGTAATGGAATCACTTCATCTATGTGCCATAGGTGCAACATAACTTGGCAAGTAGCATGGGACGCAATTTTCCTGCCACACTACGTACCAATTTCATTATCCCAAAAAGGGGGAACATATTGTTTGTACTTGTAAAAAAGGATTTCTGCACATGCTGTACCAGCCATTGTCTTTGGAAAACAATCAGCGTCTCAGCAATGTAGGCCGAGGCTCGCCACGTTAAGTGGATTGAGGGTCATTTTGGGAAATTTACCCACCCTAAAAGCCTAGGTGTCTACATATCCCTTGCCCTCCTCAGACCTCTAAAGTTGTTTCCTCAAGGCAAGAGAAGTTTTTCGCAATTTCAGCTATGAATGTTGATCGGATTGACTTGAGGGACCGTCCCCTCATCTCCCCAACGGGCCCTTGGACGCCCCCACGCGACCCCACTTGCTCCCACGTGTCTGAGGGTGTTCCCAAGCGTTCCCACATGTCCCCGCAGGTTCCCAAGCACCCACCATGCATCCGTGCTTGTCTCCAAGCGTCCCCATGTGTTCACAGGGTGTGGACGAGTGTATTGGCAATGACAAATGATGAACAAGGTATGCAGGGGCCCCGAGTCGCCTTGTAGGATAGTCTCAACGCTGTCTCAGGACAGCCTCAATTTGGCCTTAAAACATGCTGCCCAGGGGGCAGCCAGCCTGCAGCCGGAGAGCCCATTCCTATGCCACAGCTTCCGATTCAAGTGCTCCCATCAGGTGGAGCAGGGCCGAGGGCATTCCCTACTCAATTGCTGTGGCCTTATTTTTTTTATTGCTCACAGAGTGTCATGTGAGTTGATGACTTGAAGTTTGATGCAGCTTGTTCATTGCATTTTTAGCAAGAAGCAATCTTGATTCATATACCATTATGTGTACACAACGGCGTGTCCTGTGCATACTCATGGGGGGGGGGGGGGCGGCAGTTATCTGGATATGTCTGTGAGGGGGGGGGGGCAGAGTTTCTCGAACTTTTTTTTTGCCATTCTGGGATCCCCAGATGGCAGTTTCAGGGTGTTTCCCCCCCCCCTGATGGGATTTCTATCATTCTGGGATCCCCAGACGACAGTTTCAGGGTGCTTTACCCCCCCCCAGATGGGATTTCTGTCATTCTGGGATCGCCAGATGACAGTTTCTGGGTGTTTTACCCCCCCCCCCAAGATGGGAAGTGTGTCATTCTGACGACCTCAGATGGCAGTTTCAGGGTGTTTTACCCTCCCCTGATGAGGAATCTGTCGTTCTGGGATCCCCGGATGACAGTTTCTGGGTGTTTTACCCCCCCCCCCCCGATGGGATTTCTATCATTCTGGGATCCCCAGATGACAGTTTCAGGGTGTTTTACCCCCCCCCCCCCCAGATGGGAAATCTGTCATTGTGACGTCCCCCAGATGGTAGTTTCAGGGTGTTTTATCCCCCCCAGATCAGAAATCTGTCATTCTGGGATCCCCAGATGACACTTTCAGGGTGTCTTACCCCCCCCCCCCAGATGGGATTTCTGTCACTGTGTGATCCCCCTGATGACAGTTTCAGGCTGTTTTACCCCCCCCTGATGAGATTTCTGTCATTCTGGGATCCCCAGATGACAGTTTCTGGGTGTTTAACCCCCCCCCCCAGGATGGGAAATCTGTCATTCTGACGACCCCAGATGGCAGTTTCAGGGTGTTTTACCCTCCCCTGATGGGGAATCTGTCATTCTGGGATCCCCGGATGACAGTTTCTCGGTGTTTTACCCCCCCCACCTGATGGGAATTCTGTCATTCTGGGATTCCCAGATGATAGCTTCTTGGTGTTTTACCCCCCCCTGATGGGACTTCTGTCATTCTGGGATCCCCAGATGACAGTTTCAGTGTGTCTTACCCCCCCCCCCCCCCCAGATGGGAAATCTGTCATTCTGACGTCCCCCAGATGGCAGTTTCAGGGTGTTTTATCCCCCCCAGATGGGAAATCTGTCATTCTGGGATCCCCAGATGACAGTTTCAGGGTGTTTTACCCCCCCCCAGATGGGATTTTTGTCATTCTGGGATCCCCAGATGACAGTTTCTGGGTGTCTTACCCCCCCCCCTTCAGATGGGATATCTGTCACTCTGGGATCCCCCAGATGACAGTTTCAGGGTGTTTTGCCCCCCCCTGATGGGATTTCTGTCATTCTGGGATACCCAGATGACAGTTTCCGGGTGTTTAGTCCCCCCCCAAAGATGGGAAATCTGTCATTCTGACGTCTCCCAGATGGCAGTTTCAGGGTGTTTTACCCCCGCTTATGGGAAATCTGTCATTCTGGGATCCCCAGATGACACTTTCAGGGTGTTTTACCGCCCCCCGAGATGGGATTTCTGTCATTCTGGGATCCCCAGATGACAGTTTCAGGGTGTCTTACCCCCCCAGATGGGATCTCAGTCACTCTGGGATCACCCAGATGGCAGTTTCAGGGTGTTTTACCCCCCCCCTGATGGGATTTCTGTCACTCTGGGATCCTCAGATGACAGTTTCAGGGTGTTTTACCCCCCCCTGATGCGGTTTTTGTCATTCTGGGATCCCCAGATGACAGTTTCCTGGTGTCTTACCCCCCCCAGATGGGATTTCGGGTATTCTGGGATACCCAGATGACAGTTTCTGGGTGTTTTACCCCCCCCTGATGGGATTTCTGTCATTCTGGGATCCCCAGATGACAGTTATAGGGTGTTGTACCCCCCCCAGATTGGAAATCTGTCATCCTGACGTCCCCGGGATGGCACTTTCAGGGTGTTTTACCCCCCCCTGATGGGAAATCTGTCATTCAGGGATCCCTCAGATGGCAGTTTCAGGGTGCCCCCCCCCCCCCAGATGGGATTTCTGTCATTCTGGGATCCCCAGATGACAGTTTCTGGGTGTTATACCCCCCCCTGATGGGATGTCTGTCATTCTGGGATCCCCAGATGACAGTTTGTGGGTGTCATACCCCCCCCAGATGGGATTTCTGTCATTCTGAGATCCCCAGATGACAGTTCCAGGGGGTCCTACGCCACCCTGACAGGAATTTTGCCATTCTGGGAGCTCCGGATGGCAGGTTCTGGGTGTTACACCTCCCCCAAGATAGGAAATTAGTTATTCCAGTTTCAAGATGATTGTATCCAGGGGCAACTTGTTCCCTCATGGGTCCGGCAAGGTTTCTCAGTGTTGCAGCACCGGTCGCCCTGAGGCCAATGCCAACATGGGCCACGTGCTTTGTAAAAATAGCCAGTCTGTATGATTGCTTTGAATTTTGATGTATGCTATATATATATATTCCCCTTTCCTCCTCTTATCTTTTGGCTTTAGTCCAAAGATTTTTGTTAGGTAAGCAACACTTCCCTCAAGTCCCGGTTTGGATGAAAACATCCATAAGTTTCCTGTAGGTAGTTTAGTTTGTGCCTCCCTGACAACATTTGCTGCTCCTTTTTGTTGTCTTGTTGTCTATATACATATGTCTATATATATGCCCATGTGTCCACATTTATTTTTTTTGTTGTTTTGTCTCTGATTTTAATTCGAGACTGATTCCATTTCTTTCAGTGTTACTGAAAGTGCTGCCCTGGGTCGTTGTGGGTGCCGGAGGGCTCGGGGCCGGCAAGACCAGTGGGGCAGGCACGCGAGGAGTCTCCCTGGATGTTTTTATTGGGGGTAGAACCGGACACTCGGACACCAACGGAGGCGAGAGCAGCGACAACAGAAGCAAGATCCATGCTGATTGTGGTCCGGCAGAAAATCCCAGTCTATGAAGAAAATTGAGGGGAATTATTCTAAATACATCTGAGTGTCCAAAACTGTCCGAATGAATTTAAATAATCCATTTATGTAAAATTGTATGGCCGATCAGGCCCGCGAGCGCGCGCCAGCGGCAAATGGCGATTCCAGCTAAAATAGCGGAATGCGGCGGATTTACGGGAAATGGACCGCGGAATCAAATCCGGCATATCAGAAATATATAGGAAATATCCTGTGACTGAGCTGCGAGGCGGCAATTCCGCCGAAGCAAAGAAAATGACCAAAATGTAGCCAATCTGGGCAGAATGTCTGAAAATCTGAGCAGATGGGGCTAGCCGCACTTACACTCCCCCTCCAAAAACACACTGGGGTGTGTCGCTACGTCAACGAAGAACGTAGTGCGGGTAAGTCCCAGAAAAACATAGAAATGTAGCCTTGATGGGGCGAAATCTGCTTGATCTGACCTGAATTGGGCTGAATTGGCACTGAACCAGACTGGATGAACCTGAAATGAGACAGAATGAGAAGTGACGAACAGTCCTCCGTGCAGTAAAACATTAGGTCAGGGGCTAAAAAGCATGTAAACGTATCGAGAATCGATACCAAACCATGCATTGGTTGAGAATGAGGTAGATTATTGGTGGATTGAGTGGGGGGATCAAGAATTGGAGTGACATCTCAGCGCTCTGGCACAGTTTCGCTGTCGCGGGCACGCTACGGTGTCCTCGCCGAACTCTACATCGTGTTATCCCGCTTTTCTCGTTCTGAAAAGTACAGCATGTGGCTCAGATTTGGCGCATCTGGTGGATGATCACAAGATTCAGCAAAAATGAGAATGAATTTGAGCAGAGATGAAGGGGATTAAGCAATCACAGAGAGGTTAAACAAATACACATGTAGTCTACAGACCCTAAGTGAACCACCGAAGGTAAAGGTGTGTTTCCGTTCACTTAGATCTAAACAGATCTTCGAGGAATGTGGGGAGATGACAAGGCAATCAACCTAAATTGACCTAACATGAGTAAATTCCGTGAGATGAAGGTGAAATGAAGCGGAATGTCTACAACTGAAACTACCAACACCTTCGTTTAGACTAAAGTTAATATATATTGTCGTTTATTCAGCTCAATTGTGCTTTCCGGCACGTTGGTTCGCGAGCATCTAACAGATTCTATCAAAATGTGGATCATGTGATGATGCATCATGATGGGACATGCTGGCCCTGGATCCTTGGCATGTAACGCGCCGAAGGTTCGCTGAAGGCGCTTTACTGACAGTATATAACTGAGAGACACCGAATGTACAGTGGCGGTGGTGTCAATCGACTTGAACAAGGCCAATCTTTCGATGGAATCCCACAAGACACTTAGATTCACCATTCTCGACAGTTTCTGGTCGAATCGAGCTCACATTGGCGTGTGCCAAAAATACAACGAAGCTTACGGACTTCAGAGGTTGCTGTTAGAAGTCCCTAGAGCTCCTAGATGAAGATTGTCTGAACAATTGACGTCTGGGTTTCGTACAACAGTGGCAGAATGATGGACAAACCTGAGGAATTCAAGGCAAATTTGAGGATCCTGGATCTGAATCTGGACTTTGGCGTTAGCATCACAGCAAATGAAGGTATGATCTGAGTTCCTGGCGTCGCATCTGGTGCAGCCAGTACTACAGGGGATACCTGTAGGGGTGAATGTCGCTGGCCAGCGTTTTGATTATGTACATTTGCTTCCATCTGCACGAGTAGCCAAATTCCAAAGATGCACAGACCAACAGAGACAAGATTACCCCGAATCTGCCTGAATTAAGCCTGAGGTTGGTTTTTTCTGAACACGGCAGCACACTCCGTCAGCGTATCTACGCCTTGTCTGCCGAACGGAGACCAAAGAAAAGTTGATTGACGTCAAATTATCAAACATTCGCAGTTCTCCACATCATGACATAAACAGAAAGAATGAACAGTGGATTAAGCAGAATGTGGTAGGATGGCTTCCTCAATTCGGCCAAGCACGAATGCATGTGACCACCAACCTGTCTGGCCTGGCCCTCGTACGGCTTGGGCGCTGCAGATCAGCGACCGAACTTGAAGCTTGGTCCTCATGTGGCTCCTGGGCTGGCCTGACCACAGGAGGGGGGATCGACGGATCAGCCCTGGAATGTGGCTGCTGAGGGCCGTAAAAGGCTGGATCTCGATTCACCACAGGTCGTTTTCCGTCGCTCTCCACTTGTCTGTCTGGTTTCGACAAACAATCTGTCAGGAGTACGCCAATTTCGGGGTGCTTCTTGAGGAAGTCAATGAACCCCTTGGTGTACCCATGGACAAAAGATTGGGCTGGTTCCCAGTTGTTGTGACTGGAATCAAAGCCCCTCCACTCACACAGAAATTCCCATTCGCCCTTGGCGTCACGTCTTGCTTCAACAATCCTCTTGAGTTCGTACTTTCCCCCTTCGATTACCCGATCGGACAAGTGTTTTGCAGTCCAAAAAAGGGGTTTAACTCGATCCTTGGGGGAGGGGATCTCTCTCTTAAGGCGATCGCCCGAAACGTCAATTTCCCTGCTGACATCCACACGAATCCTCCACCTGTTCTCACCAAGACGTGCTGTAACAGCAAATGGCCCCTCCCACAAGGGAAGAAGCCTGTCATCTCCGTCCAGGGTGGTTTCGGATTTTCGAAGCCAAACTCGATCATCGACTTCAAAATTGTGGGGGTTTTTTCGACCTTGATTTTGAACCCAAAGCCAGTCAGCTTGATGCTTCTCGATTAATTTCGACACAGATTTATCTGCTCGTTGGACTTCGTCCAAAAACAGCGAAGCATCCTTACAGGGGCGAGGATTATTCAACGGCATGTTCCACCAACACTTCTTTCGTCCAAAGACAATTTCATTTGGAGAAAGGCCATGATACAAAGGCGTGTTGTGGTAACGGCGAAGCAATGCGAAGAGAACCTCCATCCAATGGAAATCCTTTTCACTCGCGAGCTCCTTACGAAGCATATTAATTATTGAGCGGCCGGCTCTTTCGCCAGGCAGCGCTCGATGCGAGTGGATTTCACATCGGAGGTGGTGGATTCCAAGGCGAGCACACAATTCTCTCCACCATTCGGAGGTGTACTCTTTGCCTGAATCCGTGACCACCTCGGATGGGACGTCCCAGCCTCCCATCCAGGTCTGCGCGCACCACTTGGCGGCAGCCTTGCCAGTCATCGACTCAATGTTGCAAGGCAACACTTGAATGTAGCCGGAATGACGGCACTGAATGAGGAGCACACCATTGACTTTTCTGTTAGTCCAATGGCACTCTTCGTCATCGAGTTCACCGAGATAGAAAAAATCACTGGTGACTCTGTTAAAGAGACGCTCCGGAATAGGATGAGGCCTCAGATGGCCGTGCTTCTTCGCGCTGGGAGGCGTCGAGACAGCACATTGGGCACATCCGGCAGCTACTTTCATGCAATGAGTGTAGAGCCTCGATCCAAACAGCCTATGCTTAATCATCGACCACAGTCGACGGCCATGTGCGTGGGGGGACTCCCATTTGTGCCACCAGTTTAACACTCGGGGGGCTAGGGCGTCTGGCACACACAATTTACCCTCCATCCACAGCTTCCCCCCATCCAACGAGTACTCTGCAAAAATCCCATCCCTGTGAGCATCTTTGGATTTGAGATTTCCAAAGACCTCCTTAAACATGGGATCCTGCAGGTAATCGGACGTCCAGTCACGGATGATCAGGGAATCCTTAGGCAGGGGTGGAGTTTTGGCCGGATCTCGACGCTTAATGCCCTCGATCAACCGAAATCGACTTACTTGTCGGGTATAGTCAAACCGTTTCACACTCCCTGAGGAGGGATCGGTGACTTTTTCCACGACTTTCAGCGTTTTGGTGCAGATCTCGTGAGCATGCGCCGGATCTGTGATGGCCGTGATGTCGTGACACGGCAATGCGTGCTGTTGAACAGCGCACTGCATGCATGCACGTCGAATGAGTTTCTTTTCTTCCTGATCCCATTCGATGATGACATGGCGGTCCTGCTCCGTACCATGGATGTTGGTACTTTGCAGCCCCTCTGAGGCGGGGTAAGCCCATCGGCTCAGAGCATCCGCTACCGTGTTATGTTTACCAGGCAAATACGACACATGGAGGTCAAACAGAGAGAGAAATTCGTGCCATCTGGCCCGTCGACCAGCTGGGCTCGCGACAGTATCAATGTGTTCGGTGGCCCAATACTCCAGAGATCGATGATCCGTCAGGACCTCGACTCGATTGGTGCCAACCCACGATTGGTACTTTTTTAAAGCACAGATGATGGCGTACGTCTCTTGCTCACGCGGCGACCATTGCATTTGGCGTGGGGCTAGCTTCCGAGACCAAAATGCAAGAGGGTAGTGATCGCCGGTGGCTTCATCAACCTGTTCAAGGACAGCTCCGATCGCGTACCTAGAAGCGTCGGTTCTAATGTAGAAGGGTCGGTCAAATTGGGGCACATGCAACGTGGCGACTTCGCAGAGGGCTGCCTTCAAGTGATGGAAGGCCTCCTCGCACTCGTCAGTCCACTTGACACGAACCTTTGAACCTGCCTTGCCTGCATCTCTCCCTACCTTCAATAATTCAGTGAGGGGGGCAGCAAATTTGGCATAATTCGGCACAAAAGTGTGGTAAAAATTGCAACAACCCAGGAATCCTCTCAACTCCGTGATCGTCTCAGGGCGCTTCCACTTCTGAATAGCGACGAGCTTCCCTGGACTGGGTCGTCGAGTGCCATTCTCTAGGAGAGAACCACAAAATTCGACTGATTTTAAAAATAATTTTCCCTTCTTTGGCCCACAAATCAGCTGATTGGCGTCAAGAATATCCAAAACTTGGTTCAGCTGCTTCTCATGTAGGGCCACCAGCTCGGCTTCGGTCAGTCCCTCCCCCTCCGTCGCGATGATTATGTCATCTATGTACACACTCACGAAGGCACGAAGCTCAGGATGGGTTGTGAACAGCACATCCTCCATCATTCTTTGAAAAAATGAGGGGGCGTTCTTCAATCCCATGGGCATGACGGTCCACTGGACTGGGCCACATGGCGTGCACATACAGGTGAGAGGTCTGCTGTCCTTCCTCAACGGCATTTGGTGAAAGCCGTGACGGAGATCCAGCACAGAGAACAAACGACCTCTTGCCCTCTTGGCGATTTCCTCCTCAATGAGGGGCAGGGGGTGTGAATCCGCCTTTGTTTCGGCGTTGAGATTGCGAAAATCAACCACCATTCGCCAACCATCAATGGTGTTCTGGTCTGCAGGCGGTGGCTTCGGGACTGTGAAGGGTGAACAGCACCATTCGCTGGTCATACAACCCTCAAGCCAACCAAATTCCCTGAGATTTCTCTCGATGATTTTTCTGAGAATCTCATGTTTGTGTCCATGATTTTCATAAGGGCGCTGTTTTTTTGCCTTGTACCCTTCACGAAGCTCGATGAAGGCTTCACCGAACTGTCCACGGACAGGGGGGTCCTTGATCAACTTTCCAGAAAGGGTTGTGTCCTTCCGTTCCTCAAAAATCTTTTCTCTTGACCTCGAACACAATTCAGTGTCCACCTGATCGCCAGGAATTACTGTTGAAAAAACTTTGGCGACTTCTTCGGCTTTGGCAGGAAGAATCTTCTTACTGATGTCCCTAAACAGGTCCGTATCCACTGCCTCTTGAAGATAGGTGGGTCTTGTGTCGAAATCCCAGAGATTTTCTTCGCGATCCAGCTCCTCGAAAGGACCCATGAAAGCTTCCACAGGGGGTTTTTCGTAAAAAACTCTGAATTTGCGGCGCGATTGGAGATTTTTCCTCGCCCGTGCACTGAAGATTCTTTTCGATGTCGACCTTATTGGGGAAGAGGGAGACGAGGCGGATCCATTGGACGTTGAATCACCTTGGGTATCTGACGAACAAAAATCAGAAAAAATAGATTCATCATCAGTACCACGCTCAACCTCAGATTCAGACCCAACACAGGAATCTGTACTAGAATCAGCAGAATTAGAGTCAGAAAGCTTTCCATCCACCAGGAATGCAAGCGAACTCCAGGACCGCTGTGGCAGGGGACCTGTGTCGTCCCTGGCATACAGCTTAATCTTCCTGGGAAGTTCGATGTAATCAACACAAATGTCTTGTAATTCCTGAAACCAAGGCTTGTCGTCCCACAAGGGCACAACCAAAATTGCCTGGGTTTTATCTTGCTTGATTTTATGGATGACCTGCTGGATTAAGTGAAACGGAGGATTGATCCACAACTTCTTGTCCCATTTGTGGGTCCAAGCGTCGCTGAAGTGCTTGTCAAAGCGCTTGTTCATACGGTTAGCAAATGCATCATACTGTGGCCAAAAGGAGTGATGTTCATGAAAGTATTCACAAATTGCATCGCGCCATTTGTCGACAACTCTGTAGGATGAAGAGTGCCAGCGCGAAGGGCGTCGTGGCTGGGAGTCCCTACGAAGACATTCTAACTCTTGGGAGTAATCGGCACTCCCATTCACCTCTGCAATGGTGACATCTTCACCAAATTTTGGTGTCACTTTTTGCTTCAAAAATTCTTCTGCACTTTTAAACCCTGCGTGCAAAAAACGAAATTCAGGACGCTCCAAGGGACCTGACTCCAGCAAAAAACAACGACGATGACCTACGGGCGCTACCCTGTTCTTGCGAAGCCAAGGATGCCCCAAATAAAGGTCATACTTTATGTCAGCACGGTAGAAGTAGTCATCCTTAAGGACAACTTCTTCCACATTTTGCTCTTCCCAAAGGTCTTGAGCGACCAAATGGGTGGATATATAACAACCGCGTTGCCCACCTGCGAGAGAATGTCCAGAAACTCCCTCGAGGGTAACAGGATGAGGCGACTCGAACACGCAGTCGTCGGGTAAGAATGCATTGGATTGGAGATTTACCTCTGATCCATTATCACACAAACAAGTGGCGAGGTGGAAATTTCCCTTGCAATCAGAGACCCACAGCTTTGTGACAAACTGACGAGCCCTGTGCTTGGACTGTACACCAACCTCGTCCACTACAGCAGAAGGATCCGTTACCGGATCCAGGGGAGAGGAGACAAGCGACCCTACATCAAGTAATGGTCGATCAGGAATTTGGGGATCATGCCTGAAATCGCCTGGGGAGGGACGATTTTCGTGGCTCCCCTAGGCGTTCTGACCTCCAGCGGCTGCGTTAACATTGTGGACACAGCCTGTTTCGTCGATCCATTCATCTTGGAACGGATCATCCGCTGGATTCAGAGCATTTTCGACGTAATCTCGATCCGCATCAGACACCTGGTCTGCACCTGAGACCTGGTCCACACGATGGTTTCCCTTTCCACGTCCACGGCCACGGCCGCCGGATGATGGGCCACCACCGTCGCCACGCCCTCTGCCCTTACCAGAGAAGGGGGTTCCTGAAGGATTTCCCTTACCCTTACCCTGTGATCCTGGAGCATTTCCTTTATTTGTACCGGATTGAGGGGTTTGGCCTGGATTTCGATTTCCGCCTCCGGCGTTGACATTTGGACTTGTCTGGCCGTTTGGCTGTCCACCGGAGCCGGATGGAGTCCGGTTCCCTTTGCCTTGGAACCCGCCAGGGCCTCCGGTATTTTTGTTTCCACCGGAGGGAGTCGAATTACCCTTTCCCCCCTTGGCACCATGCACCTGTCTGTCATTCCTGTCTGAATTCTGAGGATTACTGACATTTTCACCAATCACCTTGTGATCGTAAGCAGACCATCGGTGATTAGCAGTGGAATGCGTCTTAGCTCGGTTCGTAGAACCTAGAAGAAGACAGATGCTACAATGATCCTGAACATTCCGGGTGTCATTCACCTTTTTGTTGCCCTTTTGGGCCCCATTTTGGGTGTTTTGCTGGGTATTCCTGTTTCCCCCAAGACCCTCATGGAAATTTTGATTGGCGGCGTCAGCGAGCCTCTCAACCTCTTCCCACAGTTCCTGCGGAGTAAACGAGAACACCCAGTTCCTGGCCTTCAGACGATTTCCATGGAAGCTTACTCCCCTGTTGAGGACTTGGACAAACAAGTCCCGATCCTCGTGTTCATTGAACTTGATTTTCCACGTGTTTTCAGTGAATTTCACCTTGGTAAACGACGTGGGGGAGCACTTTTGAAGTGCCTCCCTGACGGTAAACCGGTTCGCCGAGGCATCAAAGCCATCGATCTCCGCCCACCAGGTCTTGACCTTTTCTTCGGACTGTCGATTCCGAAGGGTGGCGGCGGTTTCTGAGGGGATCTTATCAAAAATCAGATTTTTCAGCTCGGCACTGGAAAATTTTTCGCCTGAATGTTCAGATTCTTCTACGAGATTCCAGAAGCGCTGTCTCTTGTCCTGCACTTCGTGCAAGATTAATCGAGAAAATGAGGGAAAATTCTTCAACATCTGGTGGTAATGGTCCTCAGGCAGCCGGGATCCACGTACCTCCAACTGTTCCCACACCTCATCAAAGGTAAGGGGGGAACTTGAATCCTCACGATCACTCCAGGTTCTGAGCCAAGTGTTGGCCGGCGCTCCCTCAAGGCAGTCCAGAAGGGCCATCAGGAACTGATCATCCTGGAGTTTTTGAGTCTTAACCCACAGTTTAAATTCCCGTTGGAACTGAGGCCAACGTCTGGGGTTTCCATTATACTTCGGTTGCTTGGCAACCTGACGAAGTCGCAATGAAGTGGGATTTAGGAGTGAATCCAGCCCAACACCGGCCGTAATGGCAGACACCTTGGCGGCATCATTAGCCACACCAGCTCCGGCGAGGGTCTGGGCGAGCAACATCTGGGCAATTGCACTGGAATCAACAGCAGGAAGGGTAGTACGGGAGGCAGTTCTTTTGGCATTCTGAACCTCAGTCCTAGCCTTCGCCGATCTACTCTGTGATCGAGAGATTGTAACCCTTTCCTTTAGCTTAGTCCTGCTGATCCGTGCATCGGTGGTCTTAGAGTCCACCGAAGGAGCAATCGAAAAAATTTCTGTCGCCTCCTCCGACGGTTCTGTTGTCTGATCCACCGATGATGCGCCCTCAGACCTCATGTGGGTCTTGAAAAGATCTTTAATTCCCAGAGTCTGAATGATGAGTTGCATTTGATCTTTGAGCAATTGGAGCTCAGAGTCTCGCTGAGATCTGCAAGAGCAGTCGGCAGGACAGTACATACCGTGTCCTGAAGGGCCTGAGCAGGCTGTCGGACCGCTAATCTCAGTGGTTCGCAGCCAGGAGTCCACTTGGGGAGCTCCTTCAGTCCTAATTTCCAGGCTTGCCTGCCTAGCTGCCTCTAAGATTCCTTCCTCAACCGCGGCGGCTAGATCGTCGCGGATGGAAACAGAGGGATGAGGGGCGGAGGGCCCGGCAACCGGTGCCTTGGTCTTCTCCTTCGGGAAGGGACTTGCCTCCCAGATCTGCAAGAAAATGGCAAAAGATTCATCTTCTTGAGAACACCACCACATCCTGGTATTAATTTCTTCTTGAAGGAGGAAAAAATATTCGAATAAAAAATCAGAGGCGATTCTTTCTTGTCCTATCAGCTTAGACGTGGCTAATAGACACAGGGCCTCAAGCGCCTCAAGGTTACGGGCTACTTCCGAAGACAAATGGTTGTCCCATTGTGCCCATGAGGCTGGTCGATTATAGGTAGGTACCTCACCTGGACCACCCATCTCAATGTCGTCAATGTCGGCATCGATGGTCACGAAATGTGAACATTGGTGGGGCGTATTGGTACCTGCCAAGTCCGTAAGCTCCACCGGAGCGTTGCCATTAGCGTAAGCTGGGAGATTCCAGCTGCTTGATGGCCAATTTCGACTGGGATCTTGATTGTAATCTGGGCCTCCGAAGCTGCTGATTTGTGTCCTTCTTGGGCAATTTGGGCTAGCGCAAGGCATTCCTCTCAAGGCCTCGTTCGCACAGCACCACGGGAGCGTGATCGTTACGTCTCCGGAGGTGGCGGAGTCTACGGGGACATACTGAGGGGCTAGCTGTGGTTGGGACACCAAAGGAACAACATTCAGGTAGCCTCTGCTACCATGAAAGTGCTGCCCTGGGTCGTTGTGGGTGCCGGAGGGCTCGGGGCCGGCAAGACCAGTGGGGCAGGCACGCGAGGAGTCTCCCTGGATGTTGTTATTGGGGGTAGAACCGGACACTCGGACACCAACGGAGGCGAGAGCAGCGACAACAGAAGCAAGATCCATGCTGATTGTGGTCCGGCAGAAAATCCCAGTCTATGAAGAAAATTGAGGGGAATTATTCTAAATACATCTGAGTGTCCAAAACTGTCCGAATGAATTTAAATAATCCATTTATGTAAAATTGTATGGCCGATCAGGCCCGCGAGCGCGCGCCAGCGGCAAATGGCGATTCCAGCTAAAATAGCGGAATGCGGCGGATTTACGGGAAATGGACCGCGGAATCAAATCCGGCATATCAGAAATATATAGGAAATATCCTGTGACTGAGCTGCGAGGCGGCAATTCCGCCGAAGCAAAGAAAATGACCAAAATGTAGCCAATCTGGGCAGAATGTCTGAAAATCTGAGCAGATGGGGCTAGCCGCACTTACAGTTACTCAGAATTTGGTTTTTGCACTGCTGTTCCTAGGCCTTAGTGTAGGAGGTATGTGCAAGGGCAGGAAAAAGGGCTGGTATATGGGTGGCACAACTCCAAAGACCTAAGTTTTTTAGGAAATTAGATGAGTACGTAAGACTTTTCACCATGTGTTTCCATTCTTTTTCAGAGTAGCTGAAATTTTTTTGTTCTTGTTGTTAGTGAACGCAAAGGAAATGTTGGTTTTGTTTTGCTTCAGCACCGAGCCCAGGGGTGATATTAACCTGGCTAGTTTTGCACTTTGGTTTTTTTTGTGGAGTAATTAGCCAGGATTTAAAGGCCTTGAATTTGCAGGAATTCCCCCTGGTTGGATGGTGATTAAATTTTCGTGTTCTAAGTTTTCAAAACCCCTTGGTTTTAAGTCGTTTAGTAGTTTGCAACAAGTAGCAAAATCGCTTTCACTTCCATGCCACGTCACGTTCCCGTGGGTCTTTGAAATCAATTGTTTCGATGAGGTAGAGTCAAAGATCCACAGCGTCTTCAAAGGAGTTACCTTTTTCTTTTCAATTGATGTATAGTAAAATATTCTTAGGGAATAAGGGACACTTAGTGCATCGTCCTGGTTCATGAACAAACTTTTCCTTGAGACCCTTTGGGCCTAAGGGAAAGACTCAGGAATACTTTTTTCCTTGTATCTTTGGTTTGCTTCTCAGTTCTTTCCCCCCCAATTCAGTTTTGTTTTGAACGCCACTTTTAGCCCTTTAGATGGCTACCGAA
Organism: Eutreptiella sp. 'Long Island Sound 2002'; assembly: GCA_964036045.1. Classification (NCBI taxonomy): domain Eukaryota; phylum Euglenozoa; class Euglenophyceae; order Eutreptiales; family Eutreptiaceae; genus Eutreptiella; species Eutreptiella sp. 'Long Island Sound 2002'. The sequence continues at coordinate 60,299,686 of OZ038384.1, read as the reverse complement.
AAGTGGTGAAATTTAGACCCTTCATGCAGGGTCCACAGGGGGTGTGAGGTAAATGAAGTAAACCTGATTTGGGATGATTCACATCCATCATTTACCTCCACCACTTTTCTATTTCAATAATGGAGGTATTCGGGAGTTCAAATGGGGATTTATGATTTTATTTCAATAGATGGGTGATTGTTCCTTGCCGGTAGACCTACCCATTCCCCAACCAATTAATAACTCCCTAACAAGTAACTCGTGAATCTGACTTTATGATGGTCAGGCCAGATTTACGATGTTTTGGCACTTTGCTGCTCCTCCAAGTATGTTTTGCACTGGAACTGTACATATTCTTCTTTGTTGCATTGGTCTTTGTATACCCTTTCAACATGAGCCCATTTGCCAATTGATTTCGTGCCTGCTGACCTCAAATCGGTCACAGTCGGCAACGATGCACATGAAAGGCAAGGAGGCATTTGGCAACAACCACCCTGACTAGAGTTGGTTGACTGTTTGAAACCTTAGGCTTGCAAGTGGTGCCTCGGCCCAGGCGTGTGCCCTTTGCAACCGGTGCAGCATCCTTCTCCTATATCAATTTGGCTCCCTGTCATTTGCAGCCTTGGAAGCTTGTTGGGCCTCAGCCAAAGCCCTACGTTCCCCTAGGTAGCACCATTCGATGGTTTTACCATGCTTGCGTGAGCTTGGAGCCTTCATACAAAGACCCTTAGGAAGCAAACGCCACAGAGAAGATAGCTGGCGCGCGCTCCACAGCAAACAATAGGCCTATGTCTAGGATGGCTCAAGGAGGAGGGCGAAATTGAGATATTGGAGTCGTAATCCAAATAGAATTTGAATGCATCAAATCGTGTTGCCCTCGGGCCGTCTAGCTCGCAGAGAATCTACCCCACGCAACACACACACACACAAAATAAGGGGAAAACGACATAAATACGGGCTAAAACATGCGCTCGGCACAGGCCCCAGCGCCCCCGCGGAACAGGCAGCGGCCCAAGACCTGGGCCTATGGATCAACAGGCTCACCACAGGGGGGTAGCTCGCCCCGGCGGTCAGCATCTGATGGCTGCTTACTTCGCCGTCCCGCCACCTCGAGGAGGAAACCCGCACCATGGCAGACATCACCTTGGGCCATCGGGCGGAGCACGTACCCCCCACCACCATGGACCACCGCAGCCAGTGGCACTACGTGGCCAGCCGGTTCATGGCACATATGGGGGCCTACAGCCCGGACAAAATGAACGGGCTACACTGCCAATGGCACCATCGCGCAGCCCTGCACATCCGTACGGCCCTGCAAAGGCACAACATCTGGGCCATCCCTGGGTCCCCGGGCTACCAGGGACACGCCTCAGGCCATCGGCGACCACGGTCCCAAGAGGTCCCGGAGACCCCCAGGCAGGCAGCACGCCGTAACTCCCCAGGACGCCACCAGGGGCCACCCCAGGGGCCGGGTTCCCCCTTTTGCACGTACAGAAACCCCTCCCGACCTCTCGCCCCGCGGAGGGACCAAGGCAGCCCTCACACCCCAGGGCTGCAGGGCAGCACGCCGGAGCGGCACCAAGAGACAAGGAACCCTGGCCGCTCAGGGCGCCGCAGCCGCACGCCGCCTCCCGCAGCACGGCGAGTTGTTCTCCATGAGGGTATGGACAGAGGCCATGGAGGCCCCAACGACCCCAACGCCCCACGAACATCATCTGCTGCCGATTCCTGATGCCGGTCCAAGAGGCCCCGCACAGAACGGGCGCACATCCCCAATATTCCCACGCCAGCCGGGCGAGCGCGACAGGCAGCGCTCCACACAGACCCCCACCAGGCAGCAGACGGAACGTCCAACTCGTCAGCCGCCTCCCTCCCAGGGTTGGCGGCCGGCCCGCTGCCGGGGGAACAGCAGGCCACGGACACGCAGCCAAGGGGACCCGCGGCCGACCAACGGCCCGAACAGGGGGTGGGGGGACAAACTGCCTCAACGCCTCCCCTCCCCCGCGATGACACCGGTCCTGGACACGAGCACCGGCCACCCGACCAACTTGGCCCGTACACCACGGGGTTGCCCACCCCAGCTGCAACAGATCCAAACCGCCGGGGCCCGGAGGACGCACCGCGACAACGAGAGCACGACGCGAGCGGCCCAAGAGCGGACGAACAAATCAGAGAGACCTCCGGACCTCAGAAATCCGGTGACTCACCGCCCACCGCCGCATCCTGTTCCATGCCCCAGCAACAGGAGCCCTCCACGAAAAACGTGCCTGGGGGACACCTTGGCACCACAGGGCACCCCTCCCCAACTGGCACCACACTGGACCAGGACCGGGAGACCATGCCCCCCCCCACCCCCCAGGCCACCACAACGGAGGAACACGGACCCCTTTGACGACGCGGAACTGAGGGCGGTCTACGACATCCACACCACCACAACCTCGAGCGGGCTGGTGGCAGCCCTCCGGGAACACCTCCAGGACGTCGACCCGAACAGGCTCTTTGCCGTAATCCCTTTGCCGCACGCCGCAACAACCGACATCTGTGTGCGGCAACTCCGGGCGCTCGTCGCCCCCGGGACGCAGATCGCGGACAACCTTTTTGACGCGTGGATCTGGTGGTTCAACGCCAACCAGCCAGACCAGGGAGGCGTATGGGTTCCACACCTGGGCTCGGCACACACGCTGATAGCGCCACCGACAGACCCCAGGCCCACGCCCAGCACCGGGGGCCGGGAACAGGCCGCCCCGCAACCGAGGGCAAGCACCCTCAACATCCCACCGTACAAAAACCTGGCGGAATGGGAAAGCAGGACAGCCCGCGACACGGGGCGCAACCTCACGAGCATGGTGGAGCGGTACCCACCATGAGCGGCAACGGCACGCGCAAGGCCCCCACCACGCGAAGGTGACCCCAGCAACATCGCCATGATTGTGCTGGAAAGTGGCCACTAGTACCAGGTGTGGATCACCCCACACCCGCAGGAGTGCCACCGGAGCCTCGAAGCCGTAGACTCCATGATCCTGGCGAGCGCAGCCCTGCCAGACAGCCCCACCCCCCTGCCTAGCGACCAGCCCCCAGACCCCCTGACTGCCATCATGTCGGGGGCAGCCGGCACCTGGCACCCAGGCCATGCCCTCTACTGCCTCTGGCGATGGGCGCAGCGCCGCTGGCCGCACACCAGGGACTGGACAGCGACGTGGAGGTTCCACCTGGACAGCCAGCAGCAGCTGGAGGCCATCCCCCAACATGAGCGAACGGCAGAGACCCCCACAGCGACCAGCCTGTGCACCGTCTTTGCGATCCACCAGATCCGGGCGCTGGCGCTGGGCGGGCAACTGCAACCCGCCATCCGCACTGAGACGGAACCCCAAGCCGCACACGCGGCCCTTGTGCACCAGATCCTCAGTGCCCTCCGCAGCGCGCTCATGTGGCGTCTGGGAAACCCCCCCGGGCCCCGAACCACCGCGAGCCGAAACCAGGAACACGCGAGGCGGCACCATCGGGACCGCCACGCCCCGCCCGACACGGCACATGCGGGCCCTACCCACCGCGGCCGATCACCGGCAGTGCAAGGGCACCATACCGACCGAAGGAACTGGAGGGGCGCTGCGGCCGACATGCGACAACACACCGCTGCGCACACGCGGCACGAATCCCACACTGGCCACCCGCGGATGAGGAGACGACACGGCAACCCCGGGATCCGCTCGTTTCACCGGAGGCCCTGACGATGGACGTCAATCCAGCGGCTACAGGACCGGCCATAAAATGCGACGACCCCGGGCAAGCCGGCCTTGCCCAGAAGAACCCCCTCGTACAACCGGACAACGCGCGACCGCGCAACACACTCCACCAACACCTGTCGGTCGGACACGCCAGCGAGAGTGGCGTCGAGCTGCCCGGCTTATGCAACGGGCACCCAACAAATGCGGGCTAGCCTTTGCAGCCCTACAACCCATGATGTCAAGCACGAGCACTAACCCAACGAACCCACCGAACCCCAGCGAATTCCTCCCACGGGCCCCAGTAAGAAAAAGTGCTTTTCCAATGGTTTAGAGTATACTTTAGTTGTATTAGAGCTACTCTAAGCACTCTTGCATTTTTATCTTAGTATTGGCCTAACCAAAATGGTTGATAACACATTTTGACCTATGGAACCAAACACTAAATCAGGATGTTGTGTGTACCCCTTAATCCCCAAGCTATAGGCACTAAAACATCTCTTCCTGGGTGACTGGGGCACTGATATACTGAAGGCAGAGCCTATGAATTTATCTATGTTTTCTCATGAATTCTTAGCTATCCTAGTGGTATGCACCCTACGGGGCTGGGGCACCTCTTTTTGAGAGGTCCTGGGTTCAATACCCAGTCAGCCTAGCTAAGTAGGATTATCCCATGTGACATGGCAGTGACCTCAGCGCCACAAGCCATGCCACCTCAGCACCTATGGGACCCAAAAAACAAAGAGTGCACATCTCAGTATGGCACTGTTGATGAGAGTGAGCCCTTGGGGCAGTGTTCCAATCAGCTTTTCTCAAACATGTAAAATATTTCATCCTGAGTTGCAATGTATGCTAATTGCTGTGGTCTATTGTTGATAGTTGTCTTTATCTAACTCTTTGTGACTGCAGCACTTCATGCTTTGATCCTGTTTATCTTCTACTTGCTTATCTCTGGCTTGGGTTATCCTGGATTGGTTGTATTTCAACAGTAAAACATTTTCCTCATCAAAAACAAGCAGCAGGAACCCTACACCAGCAGCAAGCAGCAGGAGAGGCACAACACAAACACAGTGGTGAAATCAAGCCTTCTGGTAGCAGAGGCTGACAGTCTCTGCGTACCGGCAGCAACCCGGTGCCGTACATCCAGTGCGCCGAGATCTGTCATATATAAGCAAGAAGGGCAAATATGGACACAAAGAAGGAGGACACCGACGTGAGGACGGTGCCTGAGGCACCAGCAATGCCAGCACCTGGTGAACCTGGACCTGGACCTAGCGCTGTACCTTCGGTGCCCTTACATGGGCCAGTTGACGTGGTTGATGACTCGCTGGAGGGACTTCAGTCGGCCTTCCGGGCCCTCTCAGTCGAGGAGGTGGACACCAACCCTGTGAAGAGAAAGAGAAAGAGAGAGAAGGATGCTGAACAAAGCATGGCAGACGAAGGAGTAGACCATTTGCACAACCCGACGAGTGAGTCGACCTTCGAGGGCACACCAAGCGCCTCTGGCCTCCACGCATCACCCTCTTCTACAACCACCACACTCCCAACTCAAGACCAAGCCGCGACAACATCCACACCCATAACCACCCCGCCTATGGCTGAAGGCACAGGCTTTACTGGTATGCCTACCTACCCTGCCTATGGTGTGGACCCATCTACCACTGCGTTTCCAGAGGCAACTACTACCAGTGGGCCGGTGGCCTCCAGTTCTGCGACGCGATGGTATGCGGCTGACTATCAGCATCCTCTACCCGCTACAGGAAGCTATGTGGATGTTCCTGGGTATGCAACCCTGAGTGGGCTGAGGAGAGGACGTGAGTCATGCGGGAGCAGGAGTAGAGGATCGGGAAGATCCTCCAACAGGTCCCTGATGCGGTCGGAGATAAAAGAGGCTCTCGAAGGAGCCACCTCTGAAATTGTTGGCGACCTCACTCAAGATATTCGGGCTAAACTAGAGCCCCTGATTCCGCCCCAAGCGTCACCTACCATCTTGGGAGTTTCACCCCATCGAGTACAGGCTAACCACCTGGCGGCAGGGTTGACAAGCACCCTGGGGAGCCTGAGGAGCTGACCGATGCCGACCCCTGCAGTGATACCGAGAAGCCCTTTCGTACCGAGGACGGCCCAGCCACCCTACAGCCATGTGGGGAATTCCACGAGAGCCGAGCTGGACCGGCTGGGGCTGACAGCCCTGAGGGCAATGGTTGACGTGGAGCCCCATGGCTCTAGTGACCTAGGCGGAGACCCCTCTGACGATGACCCTGAGGACCCCGAGAACCCAAGTTGGCGGAAGAAAAAGAAGAAAAGGAAGACCGGGCGCCCTGAGGGACGCAGGTCTCAGGAGGCTAAGGCCATTGCCACCTCCAAGATTGTGGTGAACTTGCCTGAGTTCACAGGCAAGGATCTCAGCGAGTTCGCTGAGAATTTTGGCCGGTTCCTCCGAATCACCGGCCAAACCCACCCTAGTGGACGGGTCAAGTGCGATCTGCTCCTGCAGTGTTGCAAGCCGAAGTACCTGGAGAAGCAGGTCAAGCAGATCGTGACTAAGTCCACCACCTTTGCCGACGTGTTGGTTGCCTTGGAGAGGCAGTGCCCAACCTATGAAACCGACCTCTCCATCAGGGCCGAGATCCAGAACCTGGCCGTGCTGCCCAACAACCCCAAACCTGGCAAGGTCTATGAGCTACTGGCTGACTTGGATCACTCGGCTGGACGATTGACGCCCGGTTCCTACAGCAGCGACGACCTGCTTCTGTGGTTGGTGGCTAAGCTCCCTCTAAAGCTGTGTGACGAGTGCCGTTCAACGGCAGAGCGCAAGGCTAGAGCCCTCCACCACGAGGATTCATGTGTGCTACTCCTGGAGCTGGCGCTGGAGAAAGAAAGCGACCAGCACCTGAACGCCTACCGTCCTGGAGGGGGGGGCTCTGGAGGCCATGGCAAAGGGTACCAAGGACCTCGACCTGGACAGGGGACTACCCCCCAACACGCCCGTATCATGGAAAATGTCAAGGAGCTCTTCTGGTGTGATGCCAGAGATGAGCAGGGCCACCTGCAGCACGCCCCTGACTGCAAGAAGCCAGACTGCTTTGTAGTCCAAGGGAAGAAGCAGGAGACCAACACCGGCGCCAAAGCGAGAATGCCGGATCACTACAGGTGTACTATCACCTGTGCCTTCTGTGGGAAGAGGAAGCACTACGAGGATGAGTGCTACCACAAGCAGCGCCTGTCGGCGAAGCTGAAGGGCGAGGATCCTGGCAAAGGCTCTGGCAAGGGCGGTGGCAAGGGCAACTGCAACGACCCGGGTAAGGGCAAGTCGAAAGGACGTTGAAAAGGGCAAGACAAGAGTCAAGGTGGACGAGGAGCAGGTGCTATCCGCCAGCCAGACAAGGACAACAAGAATCCGGACAAGAACGGAGGCAACCCCAACCCTAATCCAGGGGGGAACTCCGAGCCCTCTGGAGGGCAGTCTGGTCCTACCACGCGCTCACAAACGCAGGCCCAGCGAGAACAAGGAGCCAAGCGTGAGCATGAAGGTGGTGATGACGGCAAAGCTAAGAAGGGAAGCCGTTTCATGAGGATGGCCCGCAAATTGCGGAACAAGGGGTTCGAGGTGACCTGTCCCGCGGAGTTCTGACGAGGACACCCCGGTGGGGCCCTGGACCTGGTGTTCTGGGTACGTATCCGACTAGGGGGACGTGAATACCTGGGGGTAATGGATACTGGAGCCACCATATCTATAGTGGCCAAGAAAATGTTACCTTGTGGGAGCCTGAAGAACACCATGACCACCACGGCTATACGAATGGGGGATGGACATGTGGTGCACAGCTGCGGGGTCTGTGAAGTGGAGGTACCTATGGGCTCCCGAACTATCGCCCATTGGTTCTATGTGATGGACACTGAGGCCTTCGACTTTGTATTGGGGACTGACTTCTTCGTGCAGCACTCCCAGATACAATCCCTGACCCTGCAAGCGCCCTACCTCCTCTACGTGGACCACGGCAAGTGCAGAGAGTCCCTGCCACTGGAGCAGTCTGAGCGCACCTCGAGCTACCTGAGGGTATCGAAGGAGGAGCTCTCGAACATGATGGCGGCCTCCAAAACTGAGGACTATCAACTATTGAGGGAAGTCCTAGACCAAGGCCTGAAGGAGTTGGGTTACTCTAGAGAAGACCTGAGTGTGGAGTTGTTCGCCAGCGACAAGCAACATGTCCTGGACCTTTACTGCAGCAAGGGAAGAACTGCAGCTACAAATTTTACTTGCCCTCTTTCAGGATGGCCTACGGGAACCCCAGGTTCAGTGAACTGGAGAAGGTCTTGACCAAGGTGGCCTTGGAACGTTCCGGTATGGTCCTGTGTTCTGCCGATTGGGGAGCCCATGGGGGCAACGAGTACTGGCGAACCCTCCTGGACAGGCTGACTATCAGCTCTGTTCGGTTACCTGATGAGGCCATCTACGTGCCTGTGGGGGGTAAGACACCTATCGGGAAACCCGGATGGGGAAGTATGCTCAGCGTGGTGGACCGAGGCCTTACCTCTGTCCCCTGGGAGGACCTGGACTCGACTCTGGTCCAGGCTATACAACGAGAAAGCGATGGACTCGCCTTGGGTGACTTGAATGATCGACTACGACCACAAGATACTATTCAGACTATACCCGGAGGAGATGAATACGTCGTGACTAACACTAACGCCCCAAACTCTCCCTGTCATGTACCTGTTCCTGATGGACCCAGTGGACAAAGAGCTGGAACCTTGATCCAGGCTAAGTGAGTATGTGGACTCCAAGAGGAGGTTGGTGGTGAAAAAGCTATGCTACGCTAAGCCTACCCGCAGCTCATGGCCACTGAAGCAAGGACGTATGTGACATCTATCCCAATTGAAGGAGGACCTCGAACAGAAGATCACCACCTGGCAAAGGGAGGTAGATCTTAAGCTCATGAAGAGCGTGTGGGGTACCCATGTGAGGACCCCAGATGAGGACAACCTCTCGGAGGAATGTGTATCTGAACCCCCTTGAGCGTGCCTATGTTGCCATCGTCCACCGGAGATGGTTGAACGAGACCTACATTATGCCTACCAAGGGTTGAAGGATACTACCAAGGGCAAGGAGTCCGTGGAGGATCACCTCCCGACGTCTATTACTCAGGGGGCAAGCAACTTACACTCTGACGAGGACATGGAGGACAAGATCAAACTATTGGACCCGCGGGTGCAGACGCTTATAAGGACCCATCTGGAGGTGTTCGGGAAACTACCAACCCCAGCCTCATGTGACGAGCTGGTACAGATGGACCACAAGCTGAAACCCGAGTTCGTGGGTCACAAGATCCGGAGGAGACCCTATCCGGCTCCTAAAGAGCAGTCCGACGAGATTGAGCGACAGATACAAGAATATATCGACGCTGGCCTAGTCCTGGAGTACAAGGACGGGGACTCCCCCCAACACTGCAGCCCCTGTTTCCCGGTGGCTAAACCTGGGTCTAGAGCCAAACGGCTGGTAGTGGACTACGGAGAGCTGAACAAGAAGACGCTGAACCACTCAGGTTCCATTCCTAATATGGAGTCTACCCTTGAGAAGATAGCCTCCTGAGCTACAAGACCAAGATGGACAAGAGGAGCGGATTCTGGTAGGTGGACCTGACGCCAAACGCTCGGGAGCTACTAGCCTTCATCACCCCTCAGGGGACGGTGTTCAAGTGGAAGGTCATGACGTTTGGCGTGGCCAACGCACCCGCTTCATTCCAAGAGCTGATGAACAAGATCTTGTCAATCCTACGCAGAAGACGTAAGGTGCAGGGACTCATATCCCGTGGGGGCCAGATGGAAGCACACATCGACGATGTATGCCTCGGGACCAATACCCAGGAGGATCACCTAATCCTCTTGGGTGAGTTCTTTGCGGTCTGCCAAGAGAACCACACACAACTCAAGCTGGAGAAGTGTGAGTTCATGCAGGAGACCATGCAGTACCTGGGGTTTGCCGTTGGCTATGGCTGGTGGACCCCAGCGGCCTCTAAAGCCAAACCCCTGATGGACGCTAAGGTACAACACGAAGACCCGAAGAAAGGACTTCATGATGTACGCAGTTTCATTGGGGCGCGCAACTTCTATCGCCGCCATATTGAAACCTTCACCTACACCAGCGCCATTCTGACGGACCTGATCAGGAAGAGTACTACTTGGCGCTGGGGCCCACAAGAGCAACAAGCGTTTGACGAGCTCAAAGACAAGGTGGCCAACGCTAAGTGCTTGGGCGTGCCTAGGGCACAAGGGGACATTATCCTTGTGACCGACGCCAGCAATGTGGGCGGTGGTGGAACGTTGTTCCAATGGCAAGCACTAGAGAAGGAGGAGTTCGACTCGGCTATTTCCCAATGGGGAACTGAAGGTCTCAACCGAGATCGAACTCTCAAGCACAGCTACCCTGACGACATCGGTTCCTAGTACCTTTGGGCCACTGGAACTGGAAATGGAACCAGGCCGGGGGGAACTACTCCACCTATGAGCAGGAGTTGCTCGCGGGTATGCTGGTGCTATCCTCACAAGCACGACTGTTCGAGAATAACCCTGTGGTCTGTCTTTGCGACCAAGAGCCGGTCCGCACTTTCCAGAAGGGTCCCCCACCTGAGAAGGCCAAGCTACGGCGTTGGTGGACTTACCTCAGCCAACTACGGCTGACGGTACACCATATCCAGGGAGTGAAGAACGAGTGTGCAGACTACATCAGCCGCAACAACTTCGACACCCTGATTGGTGCCCGGTCTGAAGCGCTGGCTAAGGAGGCGCTCACCCGTATGGACGTGCACTTGGACCTGAACATCACTATGATACGCCCCCTGGATGGACTCCAACAATCCGAGTACGTCAAGGAGTTCCGTGATATCTACAAGCGCCTGGAGAAACGCCTTGAACCCCTCCAGGTCAACCAAGATCAGTGGAAGAGGGACAAGAGCCACCTCTGGCACGAGGACCGCATAGTGGTACCCAGTGACAGAGTCCCAGCGCTGCTGAAAGGGACCCATGAGTCCAGAAGTCATGTGGGTGCAGACCGTACCCTGAGGCTATTCAAGCAGTGGTTCCACACTACGTGGACTGATGACCAACTGCGGAAGACCCTCCAGCCTATCGTGGACAAGTGCCCGTTTAGGTCCTGCGAACCGGGGGATATAAGGGACAGAGGTCTCTACTCGACCCTGCCCATCCCTCACTGTGCTAACAGTGTTCTCTACGTGGACTACACGGAGATGCCGAAGTTCGGGGGCTATGACTTCGCCCTCGTGGTAACCTGTGGGTTGACCAGGTTTACCAGGGTGTTTCCATGTACCAAGCACATTACCGGGGAGGAGACTATCAAGATACTCCTGGAGGAGTGGTTTTGTTTCTATGGGGCGCCCAAAGGGATCAACTCCGATGAGGACGTACGAGTACGCTCAGATACCGGCTGGTACAAAAGGGTCCTGAGATCCCTCAATGTCCAGGTGTCTACAGGGATCCCCTACTCTTACACGAGCAACCCCCTGTGTGAGCGACAGATTCGTGTCCTCAAAGAGAATGTAAGGATATGGTGCAAAACTGAACGCACCAGAGACCCGGTGAGACTACTCCCCGTCATATGCTTGATGATGAACTCCCCAGAGAGTTCGGCGACTGGCTACTCGCCCCATGAGCTATTCCTAGGGCGCCCGGCGTGGTTCCTACATGCTCCCTACCCAGAAGACACCCATTCTTCCGGGGGTGAATGGGTCCAAGAGCAACAAGCGAAGATGGACAAGGCCAAGGCTATGCTCCAGAGAGTGAGGGAGCGTCAGTGGAACAAGAAGAACAAGCACCGAGTACCAGCCACCTACCAAGAGGGGGACTTGGTGCTGGTGCACCACAGCCGACTACCCGCCTGGCCACGCTCTACCAGCGATGACCCATACTTCGGTCCCTACAAGATTCTACCTGTGGATGGACACCGTATAACCGTGCACTGTTCTCCCCGTCTAGGGGGGACCCTGGTGTGCGCTGCTCAATATCTGAAGCGCTACTATGATCCTGAAGACATCTGTGGGGAAGAGTGGGGGCTGAGCGACGAGGAAATTGCCGCCCTAGACCTACAAGGGGCTGCCAGCCCTATGGAAGTTGAAGGGGAACTCCCCGACATGAACGCCGAGGAGACGGCTAAGGAGGGCTTCTACCTGGTGAAGTCTGTCCTACGCCAACGCTATCGCCAAGGTTGGCGCTTCCTCACCCTCTGGGAAGAGTTTGGAGTCGAAGAGGCCACCTGGGAGCCCTTCTCTGCGTTTGTTCTACCTGAGGGACGCCTAAACGCAGTTCTGGTTGACTACTTGTCCCAGAACAACCTTGGTGAGTTGCTGAGGCTCGCTGAGACGCTTGCCTCCAAGACTGAAGCTAGGGATTGAACCTTACCCTTACCTGCCTAAGCGCATGTGTGAGTGTGCTATTCCTAAGGTCCTGAGAGCAGGCCGCAGAAGTAGTGTCCTAATTACACCCAAGTCTGCCCGCTTGCTAAACCTGGAGGGTTTTCTTACGGATGCCACGGGGTACGCCCAGGGTCTCCCCTCCCCTAAGCGCCCAATTTCTGTGCTGGCGCAAAGCCTTGGGGGAATACCCAGCGTACTAATCCAGGTATTGTTTTCACTACCTATCTGTCTACTACAGGGAGGGGTGGCCAAAAGCTAAGAAGGCTTGAAAACGCCTTATTGGTACGATGGCCAAAATCTAGCCTAACCACTGCCACTGCCCACCAACCCCGCTAAAATTGCAGGAAAAGGGTGGGACAGTGACACACGCACTACAGGTCCTACATACCCTACGATGGCACCATCCTGGTGGGCGAGCACCTCTGCAACTGGCTCAAGCCCCCACTCAGGACTACCACTCCTGCAGGCACACTCTACTGGGTGGCGTTGAAGATGAAGACAAGAGCCCTAGCGGCTCACCTGTGAGATTACAAGAAAAAACAGAGCTACTAAGCTTTTGTGCCCTAACAGGGACGCCACAACACGTTTCCCTGCCAGGGCTTGGAGGGAAGGGGTGCTCTTGTTGCGTGCACAGCGTGGATGTTAAGGGTGTCGGGCTGCGCTTGCCACTCCTGGCTGGGCCGCAGCTTGTTGTTTGTGTGTGAACAGCGCAGCATATTTTAGCACGGCTTCGGACTGCAGCAGTTCACCCTGACCTTCCCACCTGGAGAACAAAGGCGGATGCAGGAGCGTCCGCATGGGTAGAATCAAGACCATCGGCACGTATTATACGCTTCTCAGATGGCCCTATAATACGCTGTCCACAAACCCCCTATCAAGCAAGCAAGCTTAAGAAGCTCCACCTGTTCTTTTGTAGAACGTGGGGTGGAGCCCCTCAGTAACCTAAACAAGGTTTACTGTGCGCATTTCGCGTGGCCTACCCTTTAATGCGTGTGTGAATGCACGAGCATGCACGAGCTTACCGTCAATCTGTGTCGACCACTGTTTATCTTCCTAATCTTACCCACAATCACGAACTCCACCAGGGGGTAGCCCCACCTGGGCTTACCTACCTTACTCACCGCTCGAGAGTGAAGCAAGGCGGGGGAAAAGCGAGACACAAGCGAGAAACGACGCTATGCATAAGTGTGTATGTTTAATCACCCTGGACTTACCTCTAATCATCTGCAATCTTTCTAATCTATCCCTCTATCGTTTGTTAGCGCTGCTACAAGGCACGTTCACGGAGACTGGAGACGAGCAATGTGCATGCTGCATACGAGACGAGCACACCTGTGGTTCATACCTGATACATTGAAGTCGTTTCGTGGGTTTTTGAATTCTTGGAGTTTTGATTCTTACTGTCAGTGTGGGTGGAGTCTTAATGTTTACTTATTAATGTATGTCTCGTCATTTTTGTCATTATACGTAACATACGTTTAGAATCTTATTAAATCTTTATTTTCCGGCGCTTCGCTAGGAGCCGCTCCTGCGCGCCGCCTTTTGCTGCGTAAGAATTTCTTGATTTAAAAAATCAAGAGATGACTACAAATTTTATAAAAATGTGCATCTGATGCACAATTGGATTCTGTCCAGGTGTGTGCCTTCAGAAAAATTCTAGGCCGTCATTTGACGGATTTAGGTTTTGTCGCTTCGCGTTTGCGTGGATTCGTCCCTCATCCTCCCTTTCTTCTGTTGTACAGGCATCCTCGCAAAGCCTCGCTGAGTAGACCGCTGTTTGGGTCCAAAAGCAGCAGCAGGAGACTGAACCAGAATCAACACCCCTCCAAGGGGCAATTCTAATTAAATCAGCGCACCCTCGCCCCAGTACCAGGACAGGTATCTCCATCAGGTTCCATGAGACTTGGGTCGAGCGTCCTATGAGAGTCTGGCGCTGGGTTGTGTTACGCTGCAGCTTCGAGAGAGGTATGCACATGCATATGGTCTTGGCATGCCCTATTCTAACCCCACCAAGCCACAGGAACCCCTGCAGCGCCAAGAGCGCTGAGGTGTCTGTTGGAGATTGTCATCAACATAGCAGCAAGAGTCGCTGGCGATGGTAGAGCGCTCTCTTCCAGTGTTAGGGAAGCTATAGGTATTTTAAAGTAGGTGTGGAACCCCAGGAAAGGCCAAGAAAAAATCCCTTTTTCCTGAAAATGCGACAGTGGTGGCCACCACAGCACAAGGGGGGAGTAAAAAAAAATTCTTTTCCAATGTTTTAGAGTATACTTTCGTTGCATTAGAGGTGCACTAAGCACTCTTGCATTTTTATCTTAGTATTGGCCCAACGGAAACGGTTGAGAGCACATTTTGACCTATGGAACCAAACACTAAATCAGGATGTTGTGTGGACCCCTTAAACCCCAAGCTATAGGCACTAAAACATCTCTTCCTGGGTGACTGAGGCACTGATATACTGAAGGCAGAGCCTATGAATTTATCTATGTTTTCTCATGAATTCTTAGCTATCCTAGTGGTATGCACCCTAGGGGGCTGGGGCACCTCTTTTTGAGAGGTCCTGGGTTCAATACCAAGTCAGCCTAGCTAAGTAGGATTATTTCATATGACATGGCAGTGACCTCAGCGCCACAAGCCATGCCACCTCAGCACCTATGGGACCCAACAAACATAGAGTGCACATCTCAAGATGGCACTGTTGATGAGAGTGAGCCCTTGGGGCAGTGTTCCAATCAGTTTTTCTGAAACATGTAAAAGATTTCATCCTGAGGTAGGTAGGTAGGTATCTTCGGGAGCTCGGGATGCCTCCTTTGACATTGCAGGAAGAAGGTCTTACCAAGGGGACGTCCTGTCCCTCCCACTGCCCTATGTCAGGTGCCTCTTGAGCCGCTCCCGCATGTGCTTGGGAAGGCATTGTCGCGGCCACCCGGCCATGTGTCCGAGGTGGGAGGGTGTCCCCACATGTGTCCATGGGTAGGGCCACATGCCCCCTCCTTTGGGCGGCAGCTCTGGGGGGCTGCCCAGCCGTGTGGAGTATCTCTCACCACAAGGGGTATTTCTCCCGCTTGTCTACGGTACGACCGCCTCACCCTTGTGGCTTGAGTTGCGGGGCCCCTCTGCTTGGCAGCTGACCCCCTCCTGGACTGTGTACCAGCTCGCCTGTCACCGGTTGCTTCCATGGCTCCGGGTGACGTTTGCCATGGTCCCCGATGCAGCCTGGCCGGGCTCGGACCAGTGGCCTTGGAGTACCGCTCCTGCCACTGGCCCGGTGGGTCGGCTGGGTCGCCCCAGTGCGTCCGACCCATGGGGTATTGGTTCTTTCCTGTCCCTCGGCCGCCCTACGTGTGTGCAGTGTCCTGGGCCGCTCGGCTCCTGTTTACCGGTGTGCCCGCGCGGTTTGCTGTGGTGCGTCTGCCCTGTCCTGGGCCAGCTGGCTCCTGTTCACCGGTGTGCTCGCTCGGTGTGTTGTGTTGCATGTGCGGTGTCCTGGGCCACTGGGCTCCTGTTCACCGGTGTGCGTGCTGTGTGCGGTGCGCGTGTGCCATGGGTGGTTGTGTCCCTCTTCCTCCCCCCCTAATTTTCTTTTTTTTTACTTGTTTTTTTTTTACTTGTTTTTTTTTTTTTGGAAAAAAAAAGAAAAAACAAAAAAGAGAAAAACAGGGGCGCGCGTACACTGCAGGCACAGGCATGGGCAGCTGGTGCGGCGGTGCAATAGCGTTGTGTCCTCTGGCGTGTGTCGTCGGTGCTGTGGCGGCGGTCGCGCCCCAGGGGTGTGGCTCGCGCGTCCTGATGTACACGGGCTTGGGTCAGGGTGGGTTCGGTGAGGTGTCTCTTTGCTTCTGGAGCTGGCTGGTTAGGCGGCTGTGTCGGCTGTGGGTGTGGGCTGTGGTTACGTTGTTCCCTCAGCGGGCTTGGTTAGGAGTCAAGGGTTAGCGGTTTCGGGGTGTGGCTCGGGTTTGATTTGTGCTTGGGTTCTGGCTTCGTTAGGCGGTTGCGACGGTAGCGTGCCTGGGTTCGGTGCCTTTGGGCGTAGTGGTGCTCGTTGTCGTGTGCGTTGGCTTCCTTCGGCGTCCGGTTCGTTTGGTGACTTCTGGGCAGGGCCTGGCGTGGCGCCCCGTGGTGGTGGTTTGCTCGGTAACGGGGTTAGATGGCGGCGCCGCTGGCTGGGGGGTCAGGCGCGTCATGTTGTGTGGCGCGCAGGGCTCCTGGGGTGCTGTGGGTGTCGCCGGTGTCGGTGCGCCGACGCTTGTGGGGTTCCGAGGGGGTGTGTTTGTGCGGGGCTGGGCTTTGGGTGATGTCCCACAGGCGGATGCTGTCTCGCTGCGTTTCCTGGAGGGTCTCCTGCAGGCGCCTGAGGACATACGGGGGGTCCTCGGGCGCGGGGAGGTTGCGGGGGTGGACTCCCAGGGGGTGGAGCGCATCGGCCAGCATGGCTTCCCATGCGGCCTGCGGCATCCACCCCCCTGCCGGCCGGAGGCGGCAGTTCTCCACCGACCCCTTGCGGGGCCGATGGACCAGGCCCTCGAGGGAGGGCTCTCCCCGGGCCCACTTTCGCAGCTCCCAGAGCTGCGTGTGGGTCCAGCGCTGCCACCACTGTTCCTGGGCGGGCCTGCGGTCATGGGCGGAGGAGTGGGCGTGGGTGGGTGTGACGGGGTCGTCGGGACCGGTGGCGGTGGCGGGCCTGGGGGATTCCTCGTAGTCCTGTTCTGTGGGGGTGCGTGGGGAGTGGGGGCGCACGCGGATGTGGACCCGCGGGTGTGCGCGTACGGTCTCCGCCTCGGGGTTGGGCGAGGACTCGCGGCGGCGGCGGTAGTGGGGCATGCGTTGTATGTGGGCTGTCATCGAGGGTTGGTAGGGGGGCGGGGACGCTGCTGGCGGACTCTGGCGGAAGCGGTCTGTGGGCCTGGGGTGCGGGCTTTGAGAGGTGGCGGGACGAGGTGCGTCGTGCTTCGGCCGCGGCGCGCTCCGCCATGAGGGTGGTGGCGATGGCGTCGGTGACGGTGGGGGGGCGCCGCGCTGGGCGCTGCTGCCTTCGGGCCTGGGACGGCTGGGGCCGGATGTCAGAGAGGACGTCCTCGGGGGGCCGGGCTCGCGCTGCTGTCGTGGCGCCGGGTTTGGACTTGGGTTTGGGCTTGGCTGCGGGTTGCGGTCGCCGCGTGCTGACGGGTTTGGGTGGCTGTTTGGCGGCGGTCTTGGGTTTCGGCTGGGTCGTGGGTGTGGGCTTCGTCGGGGCGTGGGCCTTGGCGGCGGCGGGGCTGCTCGCGGTGGGGGTGGGTTTGGGGGCCGGTTTGGGAGGTGTCCCCCGCGGCTTCGGGGGTGGAGTGCTGGATGAGGACGTGGTGGTGGTGGTGGATGAGGTGGTCGCGGTGGTGGAGGTTGTGGAGTCGGAGGCGAAGGAGAGGGCTGTGGGAGACGGCGGAGGGTCCTGGGCTTCGGGGGCGGGCGTATGATGCTGGGTCCTGTAAGTAGCGAGAACGAGGGTGCAGGTTCGGGCACCGGGCGTGTGCGCGCGTTTTCCCTGGTGATCCGTGCGTGCTGGTGCTGGCGTGGCGG
The DNA here is from genome assembly GCA_964036045.1 of Eutreptiella sp. 'Long Island Sound 2002'. NCBI lineage: Eukaryota > Euglenozoa > Euglenophyceae > Eutreptiales > Eutreptiaceae > Eutreptiella > Eutreptiella sp. 'Long Island Sound 2002'. The sequence continues at coordinate 60,282,006 of OZ038384.1, read as the reverse complement.
CCTTGTCTCGGCTGCGCGGGCACGTGGGTTACCCGGGGGGTGGCCATATCTGCTCCAGGACGTGCGGGTGTGTTTGCTGGAGGTAGTCGAGGGTCTGGAAGAAGCATCGCTGGATGCCGGGCATGTCCTCCACTGTGAGGTGGGGGTAGTTTTGGGTGGGGGTGTCTGGGCCCGGCCACAGCAGCGTCATGAGGCAGGCTGCCACCATGTACGGGCATAGTTGTAGGGTGGGGGGGCGTGGGGGGGATGGGTCTCCTGCTGTTTGGGGGGGCTTCCCTCTGCTGGGGGCGCAGCGTGACCACCCACACCCGTCGGTCCGTGGGGATCCCCCAGGTCCGTTGGGTCCACTTGGCGAGGCAATACATCGCCCTACCAAGGCCCTGGTAGCCGCTGCGGATGGAGGGCAGCGTGTCCAGGGATTTGGGTTCCCACGTGCCCCAGATGTGGGGGTCGTCCGGGTCGTCCCCCCTGGCGTACGTGTCGGGGCCTGGGTTGTGTGGGGGGGGGGGTGTAGTCGGCGGGGAGGAGGAAGTCGGTGCCGTGTACCACCCAGTGGTCTGTCGGTGCGTGGTAGTTGGTGGAGGAGAGGGAGTAGTGCAGATTGTACATGAGGGTCATGTACGTGGAGGGGGCTGGCTGCTGCTCGTCGGGGGTGGGGATGTCCCCCGGGACGTGGTGCCGGAAGTTGCTCAGGGAGGCCATCCGGGATACCCATGTTTCCCGCTCCCACTCTTTGGTGCTGTCGGGGGTGGCGCCGGGTGGGGGGTGGGCCATGTCGTGCTCGTGGTAGTGGGTGCGGCCCTTGGTGTCCACCCGCCCCGGCACGGGGTGTCCGACCAGGTGTCGCCCCCAGTCAATGGGGGGCACCCAGATCCTGCTCCCCGTGGGGGGCGGGCTCTCGCCGTCTGGGGTGGCGCGTGGGGGGCGCTCGTGTCGGGCGACGTGGAGGAAGGCGTCGAAGAGGAAGTCTCTGACGCCTTCCCCCAGGGTGGCCGCCTGGACCAGGGTGGCCGCCCGGATGGGGGTGCTGGTGCCGGAGGTGCGGAGGTACAGCACAACGTCCTGTTCCCCGAGTCCCCGGAGGTGCTGCCGTACCGCTGCAGGGTTGTGTAGGGCGTAGGGTTCGGCCGGTGCGGCGGCTGGTGGTGCGGGGTGTGATGGGGGGGGTGGTGTGGGTTGGGGGGGGTGGTCGTCGTTGTCGCGCGTGGGGTCCGGTGATGGGGTCTCTTGTGGCGGTCGCGGGAGGGGGGATTCGCGGTGGCGTGTGTCGGCGGGGGTATCGATGTCAATTGGCTGGTGTTGGCTGCCGCGTGTTGTGTCTGTGGCCTGGTCTCGGGGGGGGGGCGGGGGGGGGTGGTGTGGGGGTGGCGCTGTTGGTGGTGGGGGGGGCGGGGGTGGGTGTTGTGCTGGCTCGGGGTCTGGGCGTCCCTGTGGGTCGTGTGGGTGTTGCGTGTGTGCGCCGTGCGGGCCTTGCGGTTCTTGACTGGTTGTGGTGCCGGGGTGTGGGTGGGAGGCGGCCGCATGAGCGTCCGGGTGGGGCTGTGGTCCGTATGTTATGGGTGGCTGCTGGTGGATGGTGCTCGCTGGTATGGGGTGTGGGTTGGGGGGCTGCTGGTGGTGGTGGGGTGGGGGGGGCGGGGGTGGGTGTTGTGCTGGCTGGGGGTCCGGGCGTCCCTGTGGGTCGTGTGGGTGTTGTGTGTGTGCGCCTTGCGGCCCTTGCGGTTCTTGACTGGTTGTGGTGCCGGGGTGTGGGTGGGAGGCGGCCGCATGAGCGTCCGGGTGGGGCTGTGGTCCGTATGTAATGGGTGGCTGCTGGTGAATGGTGCTCGCTGGTATGGGGTGTTGGTGAGGGGGCTGTTGGTGGTGGCGGGGCGCTCCTACTAGGCCCTGGTGTTGCTGGCGTGCGTGCGCGGCTCTTCGCGGGTCCATGGGGGTGTACCGTGGCTCGTATGTCGTGGGCCCGTGTAGCGGGGGCGGCATGTAGTGCGGGACCGCGTGGTTTGAGGTTTGAGGTTTGATTTTGCGGGTACTAGACGCCTTTCGGCCCCTGGGGGCCACCTGGTCGGGCCAGGTGATATCCTCCCCACCGGGTCCTAGTGGGGGGCCCTCCAAGACGCACCTCTTGCCTGGTGGCGGAGTCCCCCGGGTTCTCAGAGCTTCGAGCCCCGTCCTTCCCCGGCGTCCCCGTTTCGCCACTCCCCGGTCAGTGCATCAATTCGCAGCCATGGCTGCTGGCGCTTACCCACTGCATGGCCCCCCTAATGCGTGGTTGCCCGGCGCGCCGGCGCCGCCGGGCCCGTGCTACTGGCTTGTCTCCAGTGGGACCCCCTTGGGCTGGCGCGGAGGCTGCCTAGCCTAGGGGTTGGGGCGTGGCGCTGTGCGCCACTACTGCCTTGGCGGGCGCAGTGCCCCGTCTGTGTGTGCGCGGCGCTCGCGGCCGGTTCGGGGGGGTTCGGGCCGGCACCTGGCGTCGTGTCTCTTTCGTTTCCCCCTCCCCGCCCCGCGTGTTCCGCGCTGCGTGTGGCGGGCCGTCCCGTCCGGGTGTCCCTTACCCTCGCTCGCTGGTACGCCATTCCATGCGGTCTGTGCGTTCCGCGCGCTCGGTCCGGTTGCCCTTCCGGTAGTCCCCGCGTGTCCCTTTCGTGTGTGTGCGCTCGCGCTCTCGCAGTGTCCGCTCCCCCCCCCTGCTGGGTGGTGTGGCGCGCGCATCTCGCGTGGTCCCGGCACTGGGCGCTGGTAGGGCCGTTCCACGTGGTCCGTGCCCCTCCGTGTGTCCAGCCCCGGTCCCTTGCTCTGTCTGGCGTGCTTGGGGGGGGGCGGTCCGGTCCCGGTTCCCCCCTACTTGGCTTGGGGTTGTGGGGGCGGCGGCAGGGCGTCCCCGGGGGGGTGCCTTCGACCGTTGCGTGGGGCGTCTGAGGTCTTGCGCTCCTCCTCCCCCGACTGCCCGTCCTCTGGGTGGGCTGTCGGGGTCCGCGTTGTGGGCGCGGGCGTGCGGGTGTGGGCGCCCTGCGCTGTCCCTGTGGGGGCTGCGCGCCGCGGGGCGGGTCCATGGCGTTCTTATGCTGGGGGGCGGGTGAACAGCGGGCTGGGGGGGGGGGGGGCGTGCGTTGTTTCCTCCGGCTGTGCGGCCGGGGCGGGGCCTGTAGGGGGGGGGGTCGGTCTGCCTCTTTCCGTCCCTCTGCCTTCCCTGGGCCGGCAACAAAGCGGGCGTCACTGGCGTTGTGCTGTCCATGGGGGGCGTGGCCCACCATACCACTCCGGTTCGTGCTCACCCGGCTTCTCTGGGTACGATCTGTGCGGCGTCCCGGTGCGCAGGCGTGGGCCCGCTTGTTCTTCGCGGCCCCCATGTGAGCCGGCGGCTGGGGCGGGGTGGCGGATCACACTCCGGCTCCCCTCTCGGGCGGGGGGGGCCCATCCCCCCTGCCTCGGGGGGTGGGGGCCGGGGCCCCCGCGGCTGGCGGGCTGGTGGGGGGGCGGGGGGGGGGGTGTCGCGCCGCGGCCTCCCTGCTCTCGTTCCGGGCGGCGGCCTGCGGTACTCCTTTCTGGCCCTCTCGCTGTGGCCGGCGCGCTCCCTTCCGGCGCGCGCGTGCGGTCGGGGCTGATGTGCCGCCCCGGGGTGGGGGGGGGTGAGGGGCGGCCCGTGGACCGCTCCCCCGGGGGCCCCAGCTGACCTGAACCCCCCCTCTGTCACCTCGGAGTGCTCTGTGGTTACGGGAGGGTCATGTGGGGCGCGGCCTCCTTCCTGTTCCGTTGTGCGCGTTGCTCCTGCACGCCGGTGTGGGTTCGCGGGAGCAGGTCCAGCCGCCGTTGCCCTTACCGCGTCGCCGTTCCTCCTGAAGGGGGGGGGCGCCCCCCCGGCCCTGGGGGGGCGGAGGGCCGCGCCTGTGGCTCCCCAGCTGAGGTGGCTGCAGGGGGGGGGGGGGGGGGCGCCCGCTCTCGGGCCTGTGTGGGAGGGGGGGGGGGAGTGGGGGGGGCCCTTTGGTCCCCTGGCGATGCCTCCTGTCGGCCGGGGGGTGGGGGGGGCGGCATGGCAGTCCTGGCCCCGGGGGCCAGCCATCGGCCGGGGGGTCACGCCCTTCCCCCGCCCCCCTCTACCGAGAGCCGGATTCTCGCGCAGGCCCTCGCTGGGGCCCCTCATCCCCCGGCCGTTGTCGCGCGGCGCCGGCCGGCCAGGGGTGGCCGTGGGTTAGCGGTCAGTGGTTAGCGGGCTGCGGGGCAGCAGGTTCCCCCCCGCGCTCGTTGTCTCCGCACTCCCTCCCGCGGGAGGTGGCGCGCCCTCTTGCGTCGTGCCGTACCGTGGGGGGGGCGTGGGTCGGGGGCCCCAGCCCCCCCCCCCAACTCTGCCGTACCCGCCATCTGGGCCTTCACCTGCGCCGCCGCTTGTGTGGGGGCTGGGGCTGCGGCGGCGGCGGGTTGTGCCGGCGGTAGCGCCAGTGGGCGAGGGCGCTGCGCAAAGCCCGGGGGAGCCAGTTGTTGGCGTCCGCATCCGTGATGCGGAGCACCGCTCCCCCCTCCAGGAAGGCCGGCCACGTCGGCTCCCTGTCGGGCCACGCCGCCCGGATCACTGACCTGAGGACCCTCTCATGGTCCTCTGGGGCTGCCCACCCCCACGGGGGTACCTCTCGGTTTCCTCCGTCCCTCCGGAGGAGCACGGCATCGAAGGGCCGGTTCCTCGACCTCCTGGAGGTCCCCTGGTTGGCCCAGCACAACCACCCGTACACCTCCCCCACCAGGGGGAGGGTCTCCTCCCCCAGAGGGTCCGGGACCGCGCCCCAGTCCCGGTCCCATGGCCGGCCCTCCTCCGCCCCCCGTGCCGGCCCCCCTCGCTGCCCCTGCGCCTGCGGCGCCGATGCCGCGCCCCGTCCCCCCTCCGCCGAGGCCATCCGCGCCGGCTCCGCCCTCGGCGCGGGGGGGGCTTGATGGTGCTGGTGTGGTGGGGGTTGGGGGGGGACGAGCTCGCCGGCGTCAGGGTCGATGTTGTAGAGGTGGTGGTGGTGGTGGTGGTGGTGGTGGTGGGTGTGGTGTGCCGGCATCTGTTGGATGCCGGGGGGGATGCACCTCACCGGCTTCACGTCCGGCTGCGGGGGCGCCCCGCCCTCTGACCCCCTCTCTTCGCCCCGTCCTCCCCCCTGGGCTCCCATGCCCCGTCCTGCCTGTCCCTCGGGGCCCGCGGCGCCCTTGCCCTTGCCCTTGGGCCCCTTTCCAGCCTACTGCCCGTGTCGCGGGTCCCGCCTCCCGTCCCCCACGCCCTGGCCCGCTCGCTCTCCCACCTCCCCTCGCCCTGCCCCCTGCACCTGGGCTCCCTGCCCGCGCCCCTGCGCGCCCTTCCCGTGCCCTGGCCCCTTCTCGGCCCCCTGCCTCGAGTCGCGCCGTCCGCTGCCTGCGCTCTGCTCCCCCCCGCTGCTGCGCCCTTCCTGGACCACTCGCCGGGCGTCCCGCTGCCTTCGCAGCTGCGGCAGCGTGACGCCCGGGGGCGAGCGCTCGCGCGTCGGGGGGCGGACGTGCCGCTCCCGCCCCGGGGGGAAGGGCTTGGGGGGGAACGGCTTGGGGGGGCTGGTGTGGGTGTGGGTGGGGTTGGCCTGGGTGCGGTACTTCGCGCTCTCCCTGCCCACTGCTGCTGCTGCGGCGGCCGCCGGCGAGGCGTCCGCGGCCCGTGCGGGGTTCTTCCCCCGCTTGCGCGGCGTGCTGGGGGCCGCGGCGTGGCCGGCCGAGGCGGTGTCGCGGCCCGCCGCTGGACCGCGTGGTGGTGGTGTGGAGGGTGTGCTGGTTGTGTGTGGTACCCCGGTTTTGGTGGGTGTGGTGGCAGGGGCTGGTGGTGGTGGAATACGTGATAGTGTGGTGCGGTGATGTGCGCTATGTGGGGTGCGTGATTCGCGGCGCCTGGTTGTGCTGGGGCGTGGTGGGGATGTAGCTGGTGGGGGTCGCTGTAGCATGGGGGCATTAGAGGGTAGGGGTTGGGAGGGACGGGCGCGTGCTGGTGGTGTTGGTGGTACCATGTCCCCTGGCTCTGTGCGTATGGTGGTCCTGGCATGGTGTGGACGTGTGTGTGCGGTGGTGGCTGACTGGGCTGCAGGGTTTGGGTGCTGCGGTACGGTGGTGGTGCCGGGCGCTGGCGGTGGCGGTGTTGTTGGTGTGCCCCGGGGGTCTGGGCGTGGGGTGGTGCGGTGTGGCTGGACCCGGGCCTTGGTCGGGGCGTCGCGCCCTGCTGGCGGGCGCGTTGGCGGGCCCCCTGACCTGTCTTGATCTTCTTGGCCTGGTGGGTGTCGGGGGCGGGTGAACCCCCCTGTCCCTGTGGGGGCGACGGGGAGCGGGCGTGCCAGCGGTGTGCCTCTTGGAGGCTCGTCTTGAGGCCTCTGACGTAGGTTTCCTGGTCCGTGAGGCCCATCCGCGTGGCGTTGGCCTAGTCGGGGGCAGCCGGGTGGGCATCCCGAAAAGACGCCCAGCCCTCCGGGGGCTTCTGTTGTGCGGGGTGGGGGTGGTGTGCTGGGTAGAGGAGTGCGCTGAGTGGGTAAGGTGTTCCCTTCTGTCGGCCGAGGGCGTTGTTGAACCGGCGGCAAGTGATTCGGAGGTAGGCTGCTATCTCCTCTGGTGCCGTGTTGGCTCACGCTTCCGGCGTCAGGGCTGCTGCTTGGGGGGCTGGGAGTTGTGGGTCTGGGAGGTGTAGGTCTCGGTGGTGGAGGTATATGGCGAGGGGGATGTGGCGGGCCGCCACGTTCAAGCCGCCTCCGCTGTGGCGTAGGGGTGGGCTGTGGGGGGGCAGGGGTGTGCTGCCCGTGGCCACGGCTATGGTCCATGCGTGGTCCGCCGCGTCCGCCACGTAGTACCCTCCCAGGTGGTCCCGGAGGGTGTCGGTGAGGAACCCGAAGAAGCTGGGGTGGCTGGCGGGGGGGGGTGCGGCTGGGGCCGCGGGCCGCTCGCGGTGGTGGGGGTTGAGTTCCCCGCAGTGGGGGCAGTGGGTGAGGCGGTGCGCGGCTCCCAGGCAGACCCAGTGGTCCGGGTTGCAGGGCAGGGCTGTCTGTGGTAGCCGCTGGCGAACGCAGAGGGGACATGCGGTGGCTGGCGGTTGGTGGTACCTGTGGACGGACGGCGGCGTGGGGGGATGGGGGCTGGTGGCGCGCGCAACCTGGTGGGAGTGTGTGCGGTGCCTGTGGTGTCCGTGTGTGCTGTGCCAGTGCTGTGCTCGGTGGACGGTGTGTAGAAGTGGTGGGGGTTCCGTGTTGGTATGTCACGGGGTAGGTTCTCATGGTTGGTAGAACAGGAGTTTGAGGAGGTGGGCTTGGTCTGTTGGGGGCAGGGTTGCCGCATGCTGCAGGTATTTGTGGATGCGGTATGTGAGCTGCTCCGCCGTCTTGGCAACGGCCGTCCGCTGCATGTGCGCCGCCGTGGCCTGGGGGTCCTCCGCGTGGGTGCGTAGCAAGGTGTAGACGGCAGTGGGGACGAGTCCCCTGCCGACCGCCTCGAGCACCTCCGTCTGCTTGAGGACGGTGGTGAGTTGCTGGGTCGCCGGGGACTGCGTCAGCCATCCGGCGTGCTGTGCGATGGTGTGGGTTGGGTTCCAGTCTGTGAGGGTGTCCAGTCCTCTGTACAGGGGGCACGCCTTGAAGTGGTCCCATGTTTCTTCTTCCGCGTGGCTGCAGATGCATTTGGTGTATCCTGCGGGGACGTTAATCGAGCGGCGCGCATACCATCGGTGGTATCGGGTCAGGAGGGGAAGCTGTTCGAGGGCGAGTTGGAGTCGGGGCTTTTGTAGGTGTGCTCGGAGGCTATCCGGGCGCAGGGCGGAGTAGTAGAGGGGGGTGTGGACGGAGTCTTCGAGGCGTCGGAGGAGTTCGGTGTTCGCTGGGTGGCCCAGTGTGGTGGCCAGTTGCTGGATGGGTGTGGGGTAGTGGTACTGCTTGTCTAGATCCGTGTACGGCGTGTCCTCGGGCATCCATTGGGGGGGCTGTGTGGCCGGGGGTATCGGGGGCAGGTGCTGCAGGTGGCCGTGGTGTGGGGTGTCCAGTCGCACGCGTTTGAGCCCTGGGGTGTGGTTGGTGTTCTGGTGTTTGGCCTGCGTGTCTGCGCGTCCATTGCCGTATGCGTAGCGGTGTGACTCCTGCTTGACGATGTGTAGGGCGTCCTGGGGGTGCATGCCCTTGAAGGACATCCATAGTCCCAACGCTTGTGTGGTGAGGCCGGACTCGAGTGCTTTGTGGGGGGGCAGGTCCGCAAGGCGCCTGGTGGGGTGGATGTCGACCGTGGCGTCCACGACCACCCAGATGTTGCGGGGCCGGATCGTCGTGGGTGGCGGTGTGGCGGTGACGGCGTCTGCCATGGTGCGCAGTCCGCCGTGGGAGGACGCCCCAAAGATGGTGGCCCCGGTGTGGTGTTCCACGTGGAGGCCGTCCGCGTGCCGGGTGATGCGCACGGAGGCGCAACCGACCGTGGGGGTGCGTTGCTGGGTGCCGGATGCGTCAGTGAAGTAGATGATGTCGGTGTCGCTGGGTATGGGTAGGCGGGCGATTGCTGTGGGGTGATAGACGTAGATGGGGTTCCCCTGGGCGGTTCTGGCGGTGATTTGCGTGGGTTGCAGTAGTGGCGCTGCATAGACGCCTCTCCCCTGGGTGATGATGGCCTGGGCTCGTGGGGTGAGGCGGAGAAGGCCCCTGTCTGGGCGCCCCCCGGTGATATACGCGTACATCAGGTGGAAGAGGTATCCCGTATTGGGGTGGAACTTCTGGCACGCGATGGTCTGTCGCCGCTCCTTGTCGTCTTTGTCGCCGCGGAGGGTTGGGCATTTGTGCTGTAGGGGGCGCATGGGTGCCTCCTGAGGTCCTGCGCGGTGTGGGTCGCAGCGGTCGTACTCTATGGCTACGCTGTCCGGGTCTGCCCGCTCGTTGGTGAACGTCCATGTTGCCGTGGGTGTTCGGGTCCAGGCTACGTGCGCCGGGTGGTCTGGGGGTACTGTGTGAAATCAGGGAGAGAGCCATGCCTGCTGGTCGGCGGTGGCGGCGGCGGTGGGGGTGCGGTAGTGGGTGGAGATGAGGTGCAGCAGGGGCCACGGAGTGTCGAGGGCTGCCGGGCCGCAGTGCCAGCACGTGCGTGGTATGCCCTGGTCACTGTGTCTGGCTGGTGGTACATCGGTCTCCGGTGCATTGTGTTTGGGGATGGACCAGGGGGCATGGTGTCGCTGGACAGTGCGGGTAGCATGTTTGTGGCCGTTTGGTGCTAGTAGCAGGATGGTGTGTGGTGTCCAGCCTTCAGCTGACAGGGTGGGCTCCCCCTGCGTCGTGCCGCCGTCGTTGGGGGTCTCGTGCTCGCTCAGGCGGGGCCAGGGGTGCTGGCGCTGGAAGGCTGTGTACGCCGTGTCGATGTCCTTGGGCCCCGGCATGTCGCGCCCTGCCTTCGTAGCACATGCACGGAGGTACGCTTGGAAGACGTGGTGTGCTGGCCATTGTGGGTCGGAAAGGAACGGGGCGTGGTGGGCGTCGCATTGGGCCATGATCTTCATCTGTGTTGGGGTGATATACACTATGGTGATGGTGGCCCCCACGAGGCGTAGAGTGTCCACCTCGCCTGCCGAGCGTCGGTGGATGTCGGTGTGTGTGGCCACGAGTGGCCCCTGTTGATCGCAGTGGTGGTCTGTCAGGATGGCGTGTGTATGGTGCGGTAGGAGGAGTTGTAGCTGGGCCCAGATGCCAGTGCCCACGGAGGTGGAGACGCCGTGTTGCGCCAGTATCCACCGGGGGCAGGTGTTGCGGGCCATTTGCGCTTCTTTTATGCGTATGGCTGCCGCGTCGCGAACTTCTGGTTGGTGGTTGTGTGTTACCCTGTGTAGGAGGTGTGCTGCGTGTTTGGCATAGGCCATGTCGACCAGGGCGCCTGTATTGTCTCCGTAGTAGCGCCAGTGGGCCATCATGGCCTCCTTGGGGAAAGACGTGGGCCAGCCTCCGTGTTGCGCCCATGCCTTCGTCACTTGCTGTCGAGCGTGGCGTAGTGCGTCTTGGGGGCGCGGGAGGTGCAGGGCTTGGTACCCGATGGCCGCGTTGAGCACTGCCTCCATGAAGTACGCCAGGCCCTGCGTAGACAGGAGGTCCCCCCTGGCAATTTGGGGTAGCCGGGCGAGGCGCTCTTCTAGCTTGCTTGGGAGCGTGATGTGGTGGTGCCGCGTGGCCTGTGTGACTCCCAGGTGGACTGTGGTGTCTTCCAGGTGTAGGGGTTCGCCTTTCCGAATGTGGGGGGTGGGGGTCCTGGCGTCGGCCACCCAGACCGATTTGCGAGGGTGCACTAGGAGCTGGTGGGCGTCCATGTAGGTTGTGGTGAGTTGGAGAATGGCGGACGCTTGTTCGGTGGTCGTTGGTAGCCCTGCGTTCTCAGGGTCGCGGTGGCGGGTGGCCGTAGTTAGGAGGTTGTCATCCGCGAAGTTGATGAGGGGGGACCGTAGCGGGTATGGGGCGTACCCCGGGTATACCCGTGCTAGCTCGAATGCCAGAGGCAGGGTGACGAGGAGGTAGAGGAAGGGGCCTTCGGCGCCTCCCTGGGGGACCCCGCTGTCTGTGCCGGTCCAGGGGGTGAGGCCTGCGGCTGTGATGACGGCGTAGAGTCGGGTCTGGATGTACCCGGTCATGAAGGATAGGAATGGGACGCCCATGGCATCCCATACCTCCGTGAGGAGCCGGTGTGGGGCGTGGGGGAACGCGCCTTGGACATCGAGGGAGGCGATAATCATCTCGTAGGGGTTCATGTCCAGTGCGGTGTCCCGGAGGAAGATGGCCTCGTGGGGGGACCTGCCGGCCATGGCTCCCCACATGCTGGCGGGCACGTGGGCAAAGAGCGCTGGCGCGATGCGGCCTAGGATGAGCGTCCACACCAGCTTGACCTCGGTGGTGGCGCAGACTATGGGCCGCCAGTTCCCCGGCTGCGCCCAGTCCCCCTTTTTGTAGAGGGGGTGGACCAGGTTGGCCCACTAAGGGGGGATAGGCGTGGCGCCCGTGACGATGTCCCACAGGCGGGCTGCCAGGCGGCGTTTGACGGGCAGGGTGAAACGTTGGTACGCTTCAGCCGGCAAACCGTCGACGCCGGGCACGACCCCCTTCTTCAGGCGGTCTAGGGCGCGTTGCAGTTGTGAGATGCTGAAGGGGTCGTGTTCGATGGCGCGCCGCTGTTCCCGGTTGAAGACCCTGGGCACATGCTCGCGGATGGTGTTTCTGGTGTGGGGGTCGAGCTCGGGGAGGGCGTCCCCGTGTTGTGCCTGGAAGCTGTCCAGTACTGCCTGGAGGACGGCGTCGGAGTCATTGGTGAGGCCTCCTTCGGGGTTGCGTACCGCGTGGATGGTACGGCGCCCCGTGTCCTCAAGGATGCGGCTGACGTACCGTAGGGACTTGTACGGCATGTCGTTTCTGCCGTATCTTTCGCGTTCTTGGGCTGCGGCCGCTATGCGGTGGGCGTGCCATTCCTTGAGTTGGTGGCGGCGGTAGGTGAGGAGCGCACAGGGGTGGGCGTCCCGGTCTCGTGCCTCCGGTGTGCTGGGGCGTAGCAGGGTGGCGAGTTCCCCTTTCGCGGTCCAGATGTCATGGACGAGTTGCTGGAGGGTGAGGTCTGATGGTGCTCCCGTGTGGTTGGTGTCACGCTCCATGCCGCATGCTTGTGCCGCCCGGCGCATGGCGGTGGTGAGTGTCGGTGCACCCGGGCGGCGCAGGATGGCGTGTAGGGCACTGTTATACCTGTGCCAGGCGCCGTGGTTGTCCTCGGCCGGGAACTGCAGTGTGGGTGGGAGGGTGTCGTCTGGCAAAGTGGCCGCGGGTGGGGGTAGGTTGGGGATGATGAGGTCGATGTAGAGGGGCCGGTGGCCCGTGCCTGTGGGCGGGAGGTCCCCGTAGGCTGCTTCGTGGACGCGCACAGTGGTTGGGTCCCCGTAGCACGTGTCGATGCGGGATGGGTGGGTGCCGGCTTGGTGGGGGTAATGGGAGGGTGTGCCGGTGAGTCCTGCTGTGAGGTCGGTGAGGCCCAGTTGGTGCATGGCGTCCCGGACAGCTGTGTTGGTGGCTGTGGGTGGGCCGGTGCGGTTGTCGTCGGTGGGGGCGGCGTTTAGGTCGCCTATGATGATGGTGGGTGCCAGGAGGGAGAGTCAGCGGTACGCCAGGCTCAGGGTGTCCAGGTGTTTCATCCTGAGTTGCAATGTATGCTCATTGCTGTGGTCTATTGTTGATAGTTGTCTTTATCCAACTCTTTGTGACTGCAGCACTTCATGCTTTGATCCTGTTCATCTCGTACTTGCTTATCTCTGGCTTGGGTTATCCTGGATTGGTTGTATTTCAAAAATAAAACATTTTCCTCATCAAAAACAAGCAGCAGGAACCCTACACCAGCAGCAAGCAGCAGGAGACGCACAACAAAAACACAGCGTTGAAATCACTATAAAACTTTCTGCCCCGGGCGAGGGCCACACTCCCCCGTCCCCCGCAATCCGTCAACGTCAGAGAAAAGGACGGGGACCCCGACACGGACCTGTCCTTCCGCCTAACCTTCCTCTCCCACCAGCCGGGCACACGATGGACCGGGCCAAGAGGGCAGCCAAAGGTGCAGGACCCACAGGCTCGCCGATGACCACGGGGATGTCATATGGCGCCCAGCCTGCCGCGTCATCCCCCGGCATCAGAGCACATAATCGAGAACTTTAGTTTCAAGGGCAAGTGGTCAAGGGATACGTGCGCCACTGGAGCCGACGGGCACCTCCACCGAGAAAGTTAAATACCAAGGCACCAGGTCACAGGGGACCCACAACGGCACCGCTGGGGCCGCTTCAGCACATGTAACCTGCGAGAATGTTACGGGGGACACGTTCCCCGCAGCCCAGAAAGCTAACAGCATCGAGGAGCGAGAGGGGCGCCTCGACACTGACCCGTGTTCCTTTATTTCCTCCTGACTCCTCCCCAGAACATGCAATGGGCCAAGGGCTCACCGCGCAGGATCCACAAGCCCGCCGGCTCCTGCCGGCGAACACGGGAGTGTTACGCCGACCCCAGCCCGCCGCGCCGAACGGGACGCCCCGACACCAGAGCACAACCGAGGCCACCCTAACCTCTGGAAACTGCACTGAGGCACCGATGCGCACACCACCGGACCCGCAAGACACGGCACGATACAGCACACCGCAGGCCCGGCAGCCAGCGAGCCGAACCAACTGACTGGCAAACACAAGCACGAGCACCGCACCACCGAGCAAGCGCAGCACCCTGGGGCTCCCATGGCCAGCACGGGGATGCACCAAGGGGGACCGAAGGGGCCTTTCCACCGACGGGGTCGTACATATGATCAACACAAGCCAAGCAGAAAGGACAGCCGAAGGGCACTGCGAAATACCAGATGATGCCGTGTGCGTGTAACGCTGCCTCTGACGCGGGACAGGGCATCTTTTACCGAATTTCAAAACTTTTCTCAGCGGTCGTACCAATTGTCGCTACTTTTCTCCCCCTGAGGACACGCCCCACCATGTGGGGGGCGGCGCACAGTCAAAACGTACCATGCCGGCCCATCGCAACTGGAACAACCGGAGTGGACCCTACACGGCCACCACGGCCCAACGCATCAGACGGCAGGACAAGCCGAGCATTGGGCGGCGAAGACGACGGCATTCCAAACAAAGTGCTGGCAACAACACAACGACCACACGCGCGGACACGCCGCAACCGGGCTAACCACGACAAGACACGCCCGACAGGAAGCAAATGACGTAGGGGACAGCCTACAGCGGCCAAATGCGGCCGGCCAGGCTGAAGCCGGTTCGGACCCCCGTGGCCATCTTTGGGTCACTTGGGGTGTGTATCTATGTGCTGGCAAGCCGCCATTGGCTGATATCATACTCTCCCATCCACCTGATCTAACCCGATGTGATAGTGTGATAGGTTTGGCCATTCCGGCTATGAGCGGCCACATTCAGTACCGAGGCGCCGCCAGGGAGATTTATATATCGGAATATCAGGAATCAACAGGGTTTTTTTATCATAATGTTTCCGTGATTTTTCAGCCTTCCGTTCTGATGGTCACTGTATCGGCGACTGTCAGTTGGCTCGCGATTTTGCAGTAACTGATTGGCTAACTGTTATTTCCAGATATTTTGGCGGAAACTCCGATGAAGGGTCAGATTTCATCTGTAAAGGGTTCGTTGCTTCCGCAATTTTCTAAATAAGCACTCGAAATTTTAATCTGAATTTTTCGCGATGTCGAAATCAGATTTTCGACTTCGACATCGGCGCACTTGACTTGGTCTTCTTCGAGTGGTCATACTCATTTCCCTATGCCCGAATCAGGTTTCCCTTGTGCTTGCCACCCATTTGACTTGGAGATATGACGGAAACAAAAGTGAATCGTGTGACCACTTTGAAGGGCCATATCTACGCGCGAGAGTGAGGAAAGAGAATAAGAAAGGTTGCGTTGCAAGCGCCTCAGTCTCAACTTATTTTTAGTAGGATCCATAACCTCAAGTCGGCACACACACTCGTTGTATCATAGGATCATGGTCAACATGGTAGAAACTTGTTTATAACTTGTTGACCATGTGTCCGGACTTGATATTATGACTCTCGAGTGTAGCGCATGAGTCTTGCGATTGCATAGCATCTTTTCTTAGGTTCCCACGTCCATTTAACCCAATGTTATGACCATGGAAGGGCATGGCATACCATGGTGGGAGCCTATTTTAAGGGCTATGTGTGATATTGGTAGTATTGTCTTGATATGCTCACGCCCATGTTATATATCTTCGTGTGGCCGAAGAGATGGGGAGCCACACGTGACAAGGGCTTTGCCCATGTCCGAATTGTGGAATTCAAAGCGCTAGACTAAGTCTACCGCGTATGTATTGCTCATGGTATGTTTGGCAAAGATATCCATGAGTGCACTCCCATTTTCATGGGGCATGTAGATAGGGTTGGCGAAGGTATCTCCATGCGCCCGATTGGGGATCCAAGTGGGGGAATTGTTCGCAAATAGTTCCAATCATTTGTGTATTGAACCATGAGCGGATATCATGGGTGAACATAGAGATATATTATCATGACAACTTTGTATTTGGACATATTTGCATGTTTATGACCTCATTTTATGCTCATTTTTGTGTTTTATGTGCTCAACTGGTCGGCTAACAGTAAAGTGCCTAGAGATCTGTGAAATATGGTATGTCGCTTATATGTTGGCATATGCTTCGGTGTTGTACCTCACCATATGCCGGATCACATGGTCACCCTGGCGTGGCACACGAGGCCTCACAAAATGTGGTCTCAGATTCATGAGTTGACTTGTGAAGCATGTCATGTACATAACCGGAAAGGTTTCGGAGCCAATGATGGGATATTCTTGGGCATTGACCTTTGGTCTCTATCACCCTTGTATATTACTTTCCGGTTTGACACATGCATGGAGCATTTGGGTAATTGCCGTATGCATTTTTGAGTACATTATTGAATATTGAGCACTATGGTGTGTTTTGCCTGATTTTGTTAGGTTGTGAGGTCATCTTCATGGGGCAGTTCTCCAGGCCCATTTGACTCCAAGTCCAACCAAGGTTGTGTCAGGGTGGGGCATGGTCCCGAGTGCCACTGTAGGCCATGACACGCCACCTCCCTCATTGCGCTAGGATTTATAGGCTTGGGAGTGAACACATTTTTGGGGTTCGTGTAGTGACTTTTGACTCATGGCATTTAGCCATCTTATTGGACTGGGTTCAGGACATCATGTTGGTGAGTCAAGGGAAGGTCTTGAGTCCAGGGAATGAGGGGTCTATGGCTGTGATTGTGTACGTTTCCATCTTTCCCCAACTTTGCTTTATTTGTGTTCATATGCCAATTTCAGGGCTTTCCTCTTTGGTGCAATTGTATATGCCCGCCACCGTGAGACGACCGGTGTGCTGAACGGAAGCCCGCAGTGTGTATTGGATTGTGGATCGGGTTATTGCTGTATTTGTGGGATCTGGTTGCTGTTCAGGGTTGAAGGAGGATTTCATTTTCTATATTTTTGGATTGGACCCTGGATTTTGAGGAATGCAAGCATTGATCCGGAGCAAGTCAGCAGGGATTACAGGCGGAAGGGGCACAGCGGGGGCCGGTCCTGGTAGGGACCTTCTTTATGGTAGCAGAGGCGTACCTGCTGCCCCTACCTACCGCCGACCCGGGGACTTGGGCCCCTATGAGCCCTGCCCAAGTACGCCCCGCGTGCGTATCGTGGACTCTCTGGAGACCACGCCGGAGATTGGAGCCATAGAAGAGCGGAGACGTTCAAGAGCATGGCAAACTCCGGAAGTTGAAGCCCGAAGAGAAGTACGACATTCGGGAAGAGGAGGACTGGACATGGAGGACCTGGTCTCCATGTGTGAGCGTCGCTGCCGAAAGGCATGCAACCTCCGCTCCGCCGCGGAGGACTCTGACGAGGCCTGCCATTCAGGCAGCAGTGGAGGACGGGCCCGGCGCTACCGGAAGCGCGGGTCAGCCAAGCCCGCAGCAGGGGACGCCGGGGCTATGGATACGGACCCCAGCCCGGTCAGGCTGTGGGACTCCGAGCACTCCGAGGAATATCGGACAGCTTATGAGCCACCCTCGGAGTCGGAGGAGACGGCCAGACCGCCCACAAGGGCGAGTACGGCCCCCGAGCCCGCCCTGAAGCACGACGCCGAGGGCTTGGAGAGGCCAGCCAGGGCCAGGACGGCACCTGTGCCCCGGCACACGGGACCAGAGACGGACGCCATAGGCGATACGCCCATGGGCGATGAGTCTGAGGCGCCGGGAACCGCGGATTGCGCTGGATCAGGCGGAAAGCACGCTGAGTGCCATTGCGAACACGTGTCCTTCCTCATGGGCAAGTACCCAAAGATGGGGATGGACGCTATCGTGCATCGACTCGACCGCCTGGACAACGCGAAGGACGGCCTAGAGGAGGACGTCGCCGGGATCCTGGATGACCAGTCGGCCGCGGAGAAAGACATGGAGGAGCTGCGAGTGGAACGGGACCGGTACCGGGAGAATCTGGAGCTGGCCCTGGAGAAGCAGCAGCGAGTGGTGGACAGCCTCCTCCACCTGGTCGAGGACATGTCGGGACGCCTGAAAAGGCTAGAGGAGCTACAGCCCCTCGCCTCAGGTCCGGAGCTCCCGGCAAGGCCGGCCGCGGCAGAGCTGGTGGAGCGGGTTAAGACCCTCAGGAGCGCCATGGATAAACCCATGGGCGGCCCTGCAGAGGCACCATACGCGCCTCCGCGTGTTGACCCGGGTGCGCTGCCGTTTGTTCCCATGTTCAGGGAATCCACAATGCTCCGGGAACACACGGCACCGGCTGGGTCCATGCGGGAAGGGCACGTAACCACGGACCCGAGGAGCCTGACGGTACAGATGTCCCATGCCGCCCAGGATGTACCAATCACGACGAATATGGTAGTTTATGCGGAAGATGAAATCCAGAGCCAGACCATGCAGGGGCGAACCATGGGAAGCGCCGACGGACATGGTTGAGGTCATTCGGGCGGAAACCTGTGGGCGAAGGATCCCAACACGGGGATATGGACGGCCGATGGAGCAAGTCCTTCCCGCATTCCAAACCCCATGGGTTCAGGCCCAACTGGACCGCACTCCATGGAGGAGAGGGATGTACGGGGAGTGTACTCACACCCCCCGGCCACAGGCGGTATCCGTCTCGGTGGAGTGGTGGCTGGGGACGTCGGAGACGCCATCAGGATTGACGACCTTAGGGGAATCGAAATCCCCTATTACGACAGGAACCCGTCCAACCTGGATGACTTCATCCTGGACTGGGAGGACTTCGCCGAGGAGGTCGTCGGCGAGATGCGGGGTGCGCCGCGGGACAAGTGGGTATGCCGGACATTCCCACACCGGCTGGCGCAGGACCTGAAGGAGGAGCTGCGGGATCCGATCCGGGAAGGACTGATCCGTACGGAGCAGGCCTGCCTCCAGTGGTTGGAGGATGAGGAGCGGGTGGACGCTCCGAACCAGAAGCTGGAGGACCTGTGGTCCATCCCACTGCCGCTGGACCGCGGTGAGTTCCGGGTCCGGGAGTGGAACCGGTATCTGCGGAAGTACCGCAGATGCCTCAAGCTGGTGGAGGACTGGAACGAGGCCAGCGAGATCCCCCACCTCCTGAAGGACGTCCTCCCCGGCCACTGGAAGAGGCGAGTGGAGGACGAGGAGAAGAAGCGCGCCAAGAAGCGGGTGGCGGTGAGGATCATGGCGGCGGAAGATACCCATGCGGGTATCATGGACTTCTTCAAAAGGAACCTGGGCGAGCCCAACCGGATGTTGGGACTGAAGAACGCCGTGTACGTGGAGGTATTTGGAGACGCCATGGGGCAAAGGTTGCTGCGCCTCAACAACGTGGAGTGGAGGCGTGGAGAGCAGCTGAGGATGCAAGTCATCTTCGCCCGCATGAGCCTGGACGAGATCGTGAAGTACATCACGGTGGAGCTGAAGCTCAACGCCAAGAACGAGGCCCACGTGCAGGATCGACATGGTCATGGACAACGAGGACACCGAGAAGACCGCCATCATCGGGAGATCCAGGAGGACACGGCCAACTCCGCGGAGGATGGTAGTGGAAGTGGCCAAGACCACTGGACCCGGTCCTGGCAGGATCACGAGGAGGCCCATTTCTTTGCGTTTGTGGCACACAACGTGAGAAACCATGGGCAGGATCGGTCCAGATGGAGCCAGGTGGGACCCAAGAAGAGCAGAGAGCCAAGGAGGATCGGAAACCCACCGCTCTCGTTCCGGGAGTACAGGTCTCAGCATGACGGGTGCTGGGTCTGTTATGGCAAAGGAAACGACCATGCACACGACCACCGTCATTGCAAGGTGTATGAGGCGGACAAGAAGGCCTACTTCGCCGCTCACCCCGAGAAGAAGCCCAAGGAGCAGCGGATTTTCGATTGGAAGGCGAAGGGCGGAGACGGGGAAAAGGGCCAAGGCAAAGGCCAAGGAAAAGGCGGAGGAAGAGGCTATGGTGGTGGACCTGGCCAAGACCGACGAGTGAGGTCGATCGAGGAGGTTGCTGAGGACATGTTGAGGACGTTAGAGGAACTCAAAGCCCAGCAACGGGGTGGACAAAGTCCTGGCGGATCGCAGCCGGAAGGGGCTGCGGGAAGTCAAGTCTAGAGGAGCCCCCACAGGAGTGGGACCTCGGAGGTCTCTCCTCCGAAAATCAGTGGAATCCCTGAGAACGCGAAGGCACATCGGGTGCCAAAGAAGGCTCCAGAAGAGCCAAAACCACTGAGTTTCGCCACTCCCAACCCCTGGAGCGCCCTGCCAAGGGAAGTACATGTGGGTACGGGACATGGCAGGAAAGAAGGAGCGACCACGAAGAGCCCCGTGGATAGGCAGGACCAACCCAAGATCTACACCATCCGTGACCATACCCTTGAAGTCCTGATGCACCCAGACGTGCTAGAGTTGCATGCCGTGAGAGTCGTCCATACTGCTCATGGCGACGAGCGGCAGTTGCACTTGAAAGTGCCAGTACGGTGCGGACGAGAGGAGAAGGTGGTGGATGTGTTAGTGGATACGGGTGCCCAGGTGAGCCTTGTCCGGAGAGGGTTGTTCAAGGAGGAACTCCTGCAGCCCAGCCGGAGACCTGTCCGCCTGAAGGTCGCCAACGGAGAGATTATGGGTGGCGGCACCCATGAGGCCACCATCAGTATGGAATTCTGGGAGCATGAGCGCTTGAACCGCCCTGATCAGGCGAAGAGAAGCACTCTATCCGGGAACTTCTATGTGGCCGACATTACCGATTGGGATATGATCATGGGGTATGACTTCATGGTGGCAAACACCATTGGAGCCCTTCCCCATCGTGCAACGCTGGTCCGGGAGGATGATGAATGCCTAACATGGCTATCCACGGACTATGCATGCGGATCATCCGGATGGAATGCTGAGGAAGAGGATCGGATCGTCCAAGCGGTGCAAGCTGTGGGCGCCAAGTCCAGAGTAGACCGTGGAGTTCAGCTCACGGAGTATGGAATGGCGCCGCAAGTGTATGCCAGGATGATTCAGACGCTGGGAGCTGAAGCGCCCGAGACGGACGTCTTCGCTTCCCGGGATGCCCCACTTCTGCGGAAGTGTAGGAGGCATTGGCATCGAGGAGACTCAGCCTGGCACAGGCATTGGGGTTTGAAGGAGTGGGGACCCATGTATTGGCATTGCTCCCTGGACAATACCAGACGTACGGTGGAGAAGATCATCGCGGATAGGGCGAAGGGGATCCTGGTCATAACCGGCATGGGATCCAACCCATGTCCGCTGGAGGGTCTCAAGTCGACGCTGGACTCCATCACCCTGAACGAGATGTCATTCGGGCCAGAGGAGGAGTTGTTCATCGACGCCAAGGGTGTATCAATGCCCTCCCTGGGTCAAGCGTGGGGTACCAAGGCTTTCCTGGTGGATGGGGCGCAAGCCCAGCCCACGGGTGATGAAGCATTCATCCGTAGGGTGGAGGCGGTGCCCATGAAGGTCATGTTTGAGCCCAAGGAGGGGACGGATCAGCCAGTGGATAGCATTGACATCCTGTCTCACTCCAAGATCGACGACGTCGTCAACTACATGCGAATGGGGATGCACGACCGTGTGGCAGCCAAGAAGAGGCGGGCCATGGTCACATCTCCGCATTGGTGGGATGACAAGATGTTGGTCACCGGCAAGTACGAGAAGGATGAGTTCGTGGCGAGGGTCACGGATCACATCGCGGACCAATACGATGGTCCGGTTGGGTCTGACCCGCCGACATGGGATTTTTCAAGAATGGGGGCCGATAGCGACAGTAACCAGCCCGACGCCGCAAATTTCTGAAGATTATTGGTGGGAAGTGCACCCCACGACGATGAAGACGGCATATCGGACGTGGAGAAGTCAGATTCGGACCCGGAAGAGGCCTATACCGCAGTGCGGTCGGTTGTATCGATACCGAAGCAAGCGGCTGAAGAGGCCCAGGAGAACCCGAAGGTCGCTGAGCTGAAGGAAAGGTTGATCAAGGCCTATCCGCGGCTATTCAGTGGCGTCGCCAACAGGAACCCTCCAGATCGTGGGAGGTTTGGCACAGCGAAGATCAAGCTGAAGCCGAACCCCAAGATCTATCGTCATCGGGAGTACCAACTTCAGGGCGATCGGGCCGAGGCCATGAAGAAGTTGTTGGCCGATTTCATTGAGCGGGGATGGATCGAACCCTCCGACAGTGAGTGGACCAGCCCAGCCTTCATCGTGCCCAAGAAGGAGAAGGGCGAATCGAGGTTGGTTGTTGATTACAGAGGTTTGAACGAGCAGACCGAGCACGACTCGTACTCGCTTCCCCTGATCGACTCCATCCTCCAGAAACAACAGAAAAAGCGGATCTTCACGGTGTTGGACCTGAAACACGGTTATCACCAGATGCCGCTACACCCGGACTCCAGGCCCTGCACAGCGATGTCGACGCCGCTGGGGCCCATGCAGTGGAAAATGGTGCCTATGGGCGCCAAGAATGGCAACGCCGCTTTCCAGCGCATGATGGAGGACCTACTCGGTCCTGTCGGGGACTGTGCCGATCCCTTCGTGGATGACATCATCATCAGGTCCGGCACGGAGAACATGACTGAGGACGAGCTCATCGACGCGCATGAGAAGGATCTGCGCCGAGTGCTCAGCGAGTTGGACAAGCACAACATGGTGTGCAAGCCCACCAAAGCCTCACTCTTCGTGAAGGAAGTGGAGTTCGCGGGTCACGTGGTTGGTCACGGGCAACGCCGTCCCATGCCTGGGAAGCTGGCGTCCCTGCACCACTGGGAGAAGCCCCAGACCATCAGCGAACTCCGGTCCTTCATGGGGTTCTGCAACTACTATTCGGGCTATTTCCGGATGTATGCAGAACTGTCGGGGCCGCTGCACAAGATGTTGCAGGTGGGCACGTTCGATGGCCGGAAGGGGAGCAGAAAGAAGCTTGCCTGGACCCCTGAGGCTGAGGATGCGTTCAACCGCCTGAAGGAGCGACTCCTGGGGCAGTTGTGGCTGTTCCTGGTGGACCCGGACAAGGGATTCGTGCTACGGACAGACGCCTCCGACTATGCCGTGGGGGCAGTCCTCGAGCAAGTCCGGGACGACAGGACTCATGTTCCCGTTGCGTTTTGGAGCAGGATCCTGGCCGAGGGCCAACGCCGAACATGGACCGCGAGGGAGAAGGAGACATATGCCATTGTATGTGCGCTCAGGAAGTGGTCTGGCCACATCGGACTGCAGCCGGTGGTGGTTTGCACGGACCACCAGTCCCTACAGAGCTGGCACAAGGAGCATGTCGACACCCCCTCAGGACCAGCGGCTAGGAGGGCCCGATGGCACGAGACGTTCGCCAAATTCGACCTCAGCGTCGTGTACGTCCCGGGAAAGGACAACACTGTGGCAGAGTGCCTCAGTCGCTGGGCCTACCCCGCAGGCAAGGCGTGGATGGACATATCCAGCCATGGCGATGCCGAGGAGACCGAGGAGGCCAAGCGCATCATCGAGATGGAGAAGGCCATGGAGCACGAGGGGGTCAAGTGTTTTGTGGTGATGGCAAACCGTACAGACCTGGCCAAGTTCCGGGGCGCCCGAGTCCAGGCTATTCGAGAGGAAACCCTCGAGCAATGGATGGTGGCCCCTGTAGAGCTAGTCAGGTCGGTGCTCACAGAGGACTGGTCGGATGACTATGCGGCATCCGAGCACTGGAGCAAGTACTGGAATGCCGTGAGCGCCCCGTCGGACGACGACTGGCCTGAGGGCTTGACCGAGGATGGGGACAAGTTGTTCCTCAAGGACAAGCTGCTGGTGCCCGAGAACCGAGTGGAGGAGCTCATTGACCATTGGCATAATGCCCAGCTCATGCACCCTGGCCGAGATAAGATGCAGGAGGACCTGGAGTGGCGTTTCAAGTTCCCTCCGGGGTATTACGCCATCCTGGATAGGTACTGCAGCGACTGTGCCGTGTGTCGGGCCACGAAGAGCCCCAACCACTCCACAGCGGGCAACCCGGTGTACACGGCTATACCGGAAGCCCCTATGCGGTCCGTGGCCATGGATGTGTTCGCCATGCCGGAGGTCACCGTGGAAGGAGAGACATATGATTGTGTCATCCTAGCGATGGACAGGCACAGCGGGTATATCGTGGCGGTCCCTGGCAAGAAGTCCAAGAAGGAGGACAAGAAGGACAAGCATGGAGTGGGGCTGCAGGCCAAGACCGTCGCTAATGCCATGATCAGGCATTGGCTGACAATTTTTGATGTCCCGGCGGTCATCTGCAGCGATCGGGGCAGTCAGTTTGTGGGGACGTGGTTCAAGACGATGTGCAAGCACATGCGTATTCGGCACGCCAAGACCGTGGCGTACCACAGCCGGTCAAATGGTTGAGCTGAGGTGGCCGGGCGGCAGATGTTCGAAAGTTCTGCCAGCTGCACATCGACGAACCGGGCCGGAATTGGTATAATTCGCTGTGGAGAGTACTCCAAGCGTATCACGACCTTCCGGGACCCACTGGACTGTCGCCCCATCGCATCCTGTTCCTGCGGGATCGAGTGTCACGCACTCTCCCGTGGTTGAACCATGGCAAAGTGGCCCGGGATGCGAACGCTATGATGGCTGAGGCGGACGACACGGCGGCCAAGGTGTGCAAGGCACTTCAGGACGAGCATGACAAGAGGGCCAAGTACTTCAAGCAGGGAAAAGTCCAGAAGTATGCTCTCCAAGACACCGTGTGGGTGGAGCGGCACCACAAGGATGTCCTGTCCAGGCATCGGCAGGCATCTTGGTATGTGCCGGGGGTAATCGTGCGGAAGGTCGGGCAGGACGTGTATGCGGTTCGTGTGGGGGATAACAAGATCCTGGACCGCGACCATACCCAGCTTCGTCCCCGAGCACCAGACCCCAGCGGACTTCCCGTCACCTTCGAGTTCACGGCTGGCGATGTGGACTCAGACGACGAGGGTGAGGACGACGACTTCACCGCCGAGAAGGTCCTGGCGGACGAGCCGGACCCGGGGACGCCTGGGGGGAGGCTTTATAAAGTCCGTTGAAAGGGATTCGCCGCATCCAGGGATTCGTGGGAGCCTCTGAGCAGCTTTGTGCCGAGGTATACCACGGTCTGGATGGACTACCTGAAGAAAAAGAACATTTCTTTGGATGTCAAGGACGTGTTGGTCCATTTGGTAGCTGCTGTAGCACCTTGATGGATCCCCCTTGGCATTTTTGTTTGTTTCTGTGCTTGGGAGACGGGTGAGGGCGTTCATCTGGGGATTTTTGGGCCTTGATTGGCCATATACCCCCTTCACTCGATCTCCACGTATATATTTCATCGTGGTATACGTATTTAGATCGATCGACGACGTTTCTCTATCTTTGATCCCCTTGGTCCATGTTGTAGATCAAGAGGAGACCGGATATGGCGTAGGGCACCGATTGTCAGTGTCCTCACCCCTCCCTTGGGGCGTGGGGGACGCCTACGACGTGTGTGGGGCCACCATGTGTCCTTTGGGGGGGGAGGTTGGAGCCCCTTGGGGTCCTCCCGTCCTCTCTTCAATGACTTCCGAGCGATAACAACGCTCTGAGAAGGGGGGTGAAGCCGGTTCGGACCCCCGTGGCCATCTTTGGGTCACTTGGGGTGTGTATCTATGTGCCGGCAAGCCGCCATTGGCTGATATCATACTCTCCCATCCACTTGATCTAACCCGATGTGATAGTGTGATAGGTTTGGCCATTCCGGCTCTGAGCGGCCACATTCAGTACCGAGGCGCCGCCAGCGGAGATTTATATATCGGAATATCAGGAATCAACAGGGTTTTTTTATCATAATGTTTCCGTGATTTTTCAGCCTTCCGTTCTGATGGTTACTGTATCGGCGACTGTCAGTTGGCTCGCGATTTTGCGGTAACCGATTGGTTAACTATTATTTCCAGATATTTTGGCGGAAACTCCGATGAAGGGTCAGATTTCATCTGTAAAGGGTTCGTTGCTTGTGCAATTTTCTAAATAAGCACTCGAAATTTTAATCTGAATTTTTCGCGATGTCGAAATCGGATTTTTGACTTCGACATCGGCGCACTTGATTTGGTCTTCTTCGAGTGGTCATACTCCTTTCCCTATGCCCGAATCAGGTTTCCCTTGTGCTTGCCACCCATTTGACTTGGAGATATGAGGGAAACAAAAGTGAATCGTGGGACCACTTTGAAGGGCCATATCTACGCGCGAGTGTGATGAAAGAGAATAAGGAAAGTTGCGTTGCCAGCGCCTTAGTCTCAACTTATTTCCTAGTAGGATTCAAAACCTTAAGTCGACACACACACTCGTTGTGTCATAGGATCATGGTCAACATGGTAGAAACTTGTTTATAACTTGTTGACCATGTGTCCGGACTTGATATTATGACTTTCGAGTGTAGCGCATGAGTCTTGCGATTGCATAGCATCTTTTTATAGGTTCCCACGTCCATTTAACCCAATGTTATGACCATGGAGGGGCATGGCATACCATGGTGGGAGCCTATTTTAAGGGCTATGTGTGATATTGGTAGTATTGTCTTGATATGCTCACGCCCATGTTATATATCTTCTGGTGGCCGAAGAGATGGGGAGCCACACATGACAAGGGCTTTGCCCATGTCCCAATTGTGGAATTCAAAGCGCTAGACTAAGTCTACCGCGTATGTATTGCTCATGGTATGTTTGGCAAAGAGATCCATGAGTGCACTCCCATTTTCATGGGGCATGTAGATAGGGTTGGCGAAGGTATCTCCATGCGCCCGATTGGGGATCCAAGTGGGGGAATTGTTCGCAAATAGTTCCAATCATTTGTGTATTGAACCATGAGCAGATATCTTGGGTGAGCATAATGATATATTATCATGCCAACTTTGTATTTGGACATATTTGCATGTTTATGACCTCATTTTATGCTCATTTTTGTGTTTTATGTGCTCAACTGGTCGGCTAACAGTAAAGTGCCTAGAGATCTGTGAACTATGGTATGTCGCTTATATGTTGGCATATGCTTCGGTGTTGTACCTCACCATATGCCGGATTACATGGTCACCTTGGCGTGGCACACGAGGCCTCACAAAATTAGGTCTCAGATTCATGAGTTGAATTGTGAAGCATGTCATGTACATAACCGGAAGGGTTTCGGAACCAATGATGGGATATTCTTGGGCATTGACCTTTGGTCTCTATCACCCTTGTATATTACTCTCCGGTTTGACACATGCATGGAGCATTTGGGTAATTGCCGTATGGATTTTTGAGTATATTATTCAATATTGAGCACTATGGTGTGTTTTGCCTGATTTTGTTAGGTTGTGAGGTCATCTTCATGGGGCAGTTCTCCAAGCCCATTCGACCCCAAGTCCAACCAAGGTTATGTCAGGGTAGGGCATGGTCCTGAGTGCCACCCTAGGCCATGACACGCCACCTCCCCTATTGGGCTAGGATTTATAGGCTTGGGAGTGAACACAGTTTTGGGGTTTGTGTAGTGACTTTTGACTCATGGCATTTAGCCATCTTATTGGACTGGGTTCAGGACATCATGTTGGTGAGTCAAGGGAAGGTCTTGAGTCCAGGGAATGAGGGGTCTATGGCTGTGATTGTGTATGTTTCCATCTTTCCCCAACTTTGCTTTATTTGTGTTCATATGCCAATTTCAGGGCTTTCCTCTTTGGTGCAATTCTTGTACATGCCCGCCACCGTGAGACGACCGGTGTGCTGAACGGAAGCCCGCAGCGTGTATTGGATTGTGGATCGGGTTATTGCTGTATTTGTGGGATCTGGTTGCTGTTCAGGGTTGAAGGGGGATTTCATTTTTTATATTTTTGGATTGGACCCTGGATTTTGAGGAATGCAAGCATTGATCCGGAGCAAGTCAGCAGGGATTACAGGCGGAAGGGGCACAGCGGGGGCCGGTCCTGGTAGGGACCTTCTTTAAGGCCCACACGGACCACCGCACAACCCCGGACAAGCCGACCACTGGCAGCCACGAAAACGGCGAACCAACACCATGCGCTCGGCACGCCCCGGTCGCAACACAACCACCACATCGGACAGGCCGGCCACCGCAAACCCCAGAACAAACCTAGAAGACAACAAAGACGACATATGGCTACACCGGCGCGGGCTGCAGCACAACCGACCCCACGACGCACAAGCTGACCATAAGGCGGCTGACACAACCGGGCACCAACCAAACTGCTGCAGAAAAAACGACCCGACAGTGAACAGACCGCACGCAAGCGGCCAATACCAACCCGGCCAGGTATGCAAGGGTCGAAACGGGAACAGCGCCCCATGGGTGGGCGACACCATGATGCGCCACCCCCGCCGGCGACCATGCCCACTAACACACCGCAACGCCGGGATTCCACCATTCAACAACCGACCAACCGACCGCAACAACCTACTTCGAACCCCCGACCCCAGGACCAATACGACTCACCATAACGGGCTACGCGCACGCGGACCTTCGCACAAAGGAGCCCACTGCGCACACGTCGTCCACACGACAGCCTAGGACGCGACAGCGCCGGCAGCAGCAGAAAAAGCCCAACGATGAACAAGCTGACCATAAGGCAGCTGACACCCCCATGCACCAACCAAACAGCTGCGGCAACCACGATGCGACCATAAACAGACCACACGCAAGCCGGCCAAAATCGAACCAGCCGGGCAGGCAAGGGTCAATACGGCAAAGGCGTCCCACGGGTTGGCGACACCATGGTGAGCCAGGCCCGCTGACGACCATACCCACGGACACAACGGAACACCGCAACTCTACCATTACACAACCGATGAATTTACGGCAACGAACTACTTCAAACCCCCGGCCCCCCGGGGGAGCGCAAGGTCGACCGAGTCAGGAGACTGAGTGTGCGACACGGCATGCGAGTCCCGTAGCACGTGCTTCTTCAAGTCGCCTCAAGCCTACTGAAAAGCAACCCAGGTGGGGGTGCCTACAGGACATGGCCTTTGGCCTGGCTCCGGGGCCCTGGGCACCAGAATCCGGAGGTTGATGAGGATGTGCGATGGGACCCTCCTCCACGTATCATCCGCCCGAAGGAGAGGAATGTGAGACTTCGGTCGAACATGGGTTATCTCTCTTGGCAGAATCCGCAGTAGGGTACTGCTCGCTGCGACCGCGCCCTTCCCCCATGTCGGGGAGCCGCTTTTTGGGGGCACGTGCAGTAGGGCTGTGGGTGGGTGAGCAAGAGCACCTTGGTAAGACCCCCCTGCGGGGCAACCCCAGTCCCGAAATGACCTACCTATCTACCTTTTCTATTTCAATAATGGAGGTATTTGTGGTTCAAATGGGGATTTATGATTTTATTTCAATAGATGGGTGATTTCTCTTGCCGGTAGGCCTACACATTCCCCAACCAATTAATAACTCCCTAACAAGTCACTCACGAATCTGACATTATGATCGTCAGACCAGATTTACGATGTTTTGGCACTTTGCTGCTCCTCCAAGTATGTTTTGCACTGGAATTGTACATATTCTTCTTTGTTGCATAGGTCTTTGTATACCCTTTCGACATGAGCCCATTTGCCAATTGATCTCTTGCCTGCTGACCTCAAATTGGTGACAAAGGGCAACAATGCACAGGAAAGGCAAGTAGGCATTTGGCAACAACCAACCTGACTAGATTTGCACGACTGTTTGAAACCTTAGGCTTGCAAGTGGTGTCTAGGCCAAGGCGTGTGCGCTTTGCAACCGGTGCAGCATCCTTCTCTTATATCAACTTGGCTCCCTGTCATTTGCAGCCTTGGAAGCTTGTTGGGCCTCACCAGAAGCCCTACGTTCCTCTAGGTAGCACCATTTGATGGTTTTGCCATGCTTGCGTGAGCTTGGAGCCTTCATACTAAGACCCTTAGGAAGTGAACGCCACAGAGAAGATATTTGGCGCGCGCTCCACAGCAAACAATAGGCCTATGTCTCGGGTGGCTCAACAAGAAGGGCGAAATTGAGATATCGGAGTCGTAATCCAAATAGAATTTGAATGCATCAAATTGTGTTGCCCTCGGGCCGTCTACCTCTCAGAGAACCGCACCACGCAACACACACACAGAGACACACAAAATAAGGGGGAAACGACATAAATACGGGCTAAAACATGCTGTACACAGCTTGGATGGTCACCTCTCTGCACGTGGTAGCAACGGTAGTACAAATCAGCACGATGGAAGAAAGTCCATAAGGCTGCAGAGTGTAATAAAAAATGTTTGTACATGCACACAAGCATGTGTTTCTGGTCGCATCTCCTACCTGTATGACTTGCATTGTGCTACAGTGTTCACGCTCTATGTGTGCTAGCGGTTGGTATTCCTTGTTGCTCTCTCATTTTAAGAGATCACGGTATCACAAAAACTTTTTTCAAAAACTTCCATTTTGAGGCTCCACAGCGTGAAAACTTACATGAGCCGGTTGTGTACCCATCCCTTGTGAGACCCCTCTGAAGACCCCTCCCCCCGGAGCAAATACCCAAATCGGGCGAAAAAAACGTCAATACGGCCTGAAACATTCTTTACATAGCTCGTATGGTCATTTTTACCCTAGCAAAGCTAGCTGGCGTGACAGGCACATGGTAGGGGCACCATGTCTGCGGCTTTCCCGAGTTTCATGAGCCAGTTGTGTGTGATTGAGGCTGAGGCAGTGTCGTGTGTAGAGGGAATGCGCCAGGCTATCTGTTTGTCTTCGGCGAAGGGCATTGGAACGACATATGACACCGATGGCATTGGACGTTTGCAGACAAGGTGAAGTCGCGGTGATGAAGGGGTCGCTTGCCCGAGTGGTTGCGGGCCAAGTGATAAACGATGTGAGTACAACCAGTAGACGGTGTCCAAATTAACAGCAAGGTTGAAGGGGCCGTGATCATGTCCCTGTTCGCTGTCAGTGAACTGTAGCAAAGCTAGGTGGCGTCACGGGCACACGGTAGGGGCTCCATATATGCGGCTTTCCCGAGTTTCATTGGCCAGCAGTGTGTGATTTAGGCTGAGGCGGTGTCGTGTGGACGGTGGAAGCGCCGGGCATTTGCGTCAGCATGGTATTAAAAAGACAGGTTTCGAACTTCAATTTTTGAGCTGCCCATGGTGAAAAACAGGTTAAGCTGGCTTTGTACCAATGCCAAGTTGAAAGACTCCACTCCCTTGGAAAATGGGGTGAATGACAGATAGATATCGCCTAAAACATGCTGTAAATAGCTTGGATGGTCATTTTTCAACTATCACGGTATCAAAAAATAACTTTCAAAAACTTCGATTGTTCAGCTGCCAAGGGTGAAAATCCACATAAGCAGGTTGGGTAACGCCCCATTTACTAGGCCATTATTGGTGGAAACCGTCATTTCGCGTCTTTGGCACGAGTTGGGACGGGCTCTGGTCAGGGCTACGGAATGCAAAAAATGTTTTTCCGTATCCTAGTAGGCATAAACTGTCACAACATCGCCACTCACACCCCGCAGAGTATGTGCAACAGGTTGCCGAAACCGCCAACATAGCATGATGGGTGAAAAGTGCATAAATTGCATAAGCTCTCGTTCCAATCCGTCTCATACAAATTCCATGGAGTCGGGACCCGGAAACCCTTTTTTGACTCCAAATTGAAAAACACCAAAAAGTTCATAATTTTTGACCCAAAACAGGGGAAGGTCATTTTTTGCCCCCCACCCCACCCCACCTCCCTCAAAAGCTCAAAAAAGTGTGTTTCAAGTGGGGAATGTTTGGGTGGTGTGGAACGGTCCGGACCAGAGAGTCATTGGGAAAGGTGTGTATTGGACAAAATCATGATTTTACAAGGGGTCAGACCAATAATTCCAGTAAGAAAAAGTCCCCCCCATGTCTTGCTTGGAGGGCTTGGTCCAAGCCAAGCCCCCCTTAAAACCCTTTTGTTGATGCCAAGACTTACTTAAGTATTTTTATCTCTCTATTGAAGCCTAAAGTACACTTTCTCAGAGTAACTAGGGTTATAACCCTAGCCCCCCAATGAAGGTCACCCCTACCACTCAACTGAGCGGAGGTACACATGGAGGTTATACCGAAATAAAATAGGTACTTCATGCCTAAGGCCTTGGAGGTTAAGCCTAGTGGTCTCCCACCCCAAGACCCCTATACTCAATTGTTTTTACCACTTATTGTGGTTCTACGTTTTAACTGTTTCTGAATACAGTTGCTTGGCCAAGTCATATTCTGTGTCTGGCCTAACTCCTTTGCCCCATATTCCTAACCAGCTCCATTTCACCCAAAAGAGTGCACATGAAGTGCTTGATGCTAACTTGGAGGCTAGAGTCATTTGTTTTATCCATTTGTGATTGAATCTTTGTATTTAAGCCTGCTTTGTCTATCTGCAGCCCTTCTGTGTTACACCGGATTTCAAAACTAATCATTGATTCGATCCACATCCTGTTCTTGCTCTACTTGCTGCTTTGGTTTGGGTTTTTAGCATCAACACCTGCAGGATTTCATCAAAATCTATAGGCCACTAATCAAGGTCATCTTTCCAGTAGCAGAGGCAAGCCCTGGGTACCTTTGGAACCGAATCTGAGCAGAAGCACAAGAAAAGGACCCTGAAAAGCACATTGAACATGTCCACTCAACTGTCCTCCAGAACCTGGCTGATCAGAAGTGTACAAGTCCAACTTGGCAGTGTAGCCCACCCAAAGAGTGAACCACCGCTCAGAGCTGCATCTGGGTCTCAGGAAGATCCAGAGCACAGATGGGCGAATCAAGATCCACTTAGAGAGACCCCTTTAACCATGGAGGCCTTAACGGCCCATGGTGATGACAGCCTGCAACATCTCCGCAGGCGAGTTGCCGCCTCCATCGCGGGGTCAACCTGCCCGGCCTCTTCTGCTACGGCGTTTGGGGGTGCTGAAGGACAAGAGGACCAGCGAAGGAGGATGGACGAGTATATGCTCCACGAGGAGTACCACAAGTCCATCAGAGGGGAAGATGGAGAAGTACCTCTTGAAGCCCTGGGGTCTCCGCCCCAAACAGAGATGGGGTCTTTCCCTTATTCGGAGTCATCTAGAGATATAGCGGAGACAGTATCACTACCGAGACGACCAAGAGTACACGAGTACCCAAGAGCATGGCATCCAGACCTGCCGACAACTTCAAGGGCGCCTGAGAAGTGTCTGGATCCTCTCTACCCAGAACCAACCCATGGGGCTCTGGATTGCACGGCCAAGCTCCTATCCGGATCTGAAGACCCGGATGTGACAGGTCTGTCAGAAGCTGTCAAGGCAAAGTTGGGTATCACCGAACCCTTACCCAAGCCAGCACTACTCTCACCTCCACCTGGATTGAGCACGTTGGCTGATGATCTCAAAAGATCAAGGGTGTTCAGGTTGCTACCCAAGGTCACTTGCCCCAGCTCTTTTCATCCTCGCGCTAGGACAGTCCCTATTGCTGAACTACAGGACGTGCCTGTGACAGACACTGAGAAAAGAGGGCTGTCAGCCCTGGCACCCCTTGCCGGCCGTACCACCCCCCCTTCAGGCCTAACCCCAGGGGGTGGGAAGGGTGGCAGACCTATTGCACAGGCGAACATCCAGCTGGAATTGCCGGAGTTCGACCCGAAAAATCTGCCCGAATGGGCAGAATAATTTGCTGAGTTTCTTTTGCTAACTGGCCAATCCCATGCTGATGTGGCCACTAAATGTTCACTGCTGAAACCCTCATGCAAAAAGAAATTTTTGCAAAAAGAGGTGAAACAGATTGTGAAACCCTGTTCAACATGGGCCGAGGTACTCCAAAGACTGGAGAAAGGCTTCCCAGTCTATGAGACTGACCTCAGTCTGCGCACACAGATAGAGGAGCTACCTATGCTCCCTGAGTTCCCTTCCGCTGCGCCAGTCTCTGAATACGTTTGCGAGCTAGAGTATCTGTTTTCACGGATGAACGTGGGTTCCTATGGAGCCAGCGAGCCCGACCTGTGGCTCATGAGTAAGATCCCTTCACGTACCTGGGATGATTGCCGCGCTACCTCTGAGAGGAAGAGCCGGACCCACTCGTACGACGACCTGGTGGACCTGCTGATCGAGCTAGCTCTTGAGAGGGAGAATGACTCCCACATGGAGAAATTGCTCAAGAAACACTTGGGTCGAGGTGGTACCCCTACCCCCGAACGTGGCGAAGGGAAAGGGCCTAAAAATCCCACTAATGCCAACCAGAGAGGTGTTAAAGGAAGGGGTAACCTGCGTGCCATGAATGAACTTAAACCTGATGCAGGTACAACCCCTCTGTTCTACTGTAAACCTGTCAATGACAAGGGGGGACCTTGTCATGCCCCTGACTGCAACCACCACAGTAGTTGTATGCTGCAGATGAAACAACAGCAGCACACCAAAGATGGGAAAACTGTGACCCATCAGGACGATTTTAGGTGCACCATCACCTATGGTTATTGTGGCAAACGTCGTCACTACAAGAACGAATGTCACATAAAAAAACGAGAGAGTGACAGACTCAAGCGGTAGGAGGCCGAACGCCAGAAGAACCAAACACCCACCAGAACTCCCAAGAATGGGGATAAAGGTGGTAAAGGAGGTGGCAAGGGGGGTGGCAAAGGTGGAATCCCTAACCCCCAGAGGCGTTCATCAGCGCCCGCTACTACTCCCTCTCCTGCTAAAGGGGACCCCAAGAAGTGCCCACAGGGGGATAACGCCCCCCCCGAGGGGAATAACTCCAAGAAGAGGGGACTGGCCTGGATGGCCAAGTCCCTCATGGCTGCACGGGTGGATGTCAAATTCCCTGCTGAGGAGTAGGGGGGCGGCTCCGAAGAGGAGGACTTGGTTTCCTGGATCCTCGTGAAAATCGGGGATCAAGTTTTTCGAGCAGTGCCTGACACCGGCGCAACACTTTCTATAGTGGCCCGGCGCCTGCTAAAGACTTTCAAGAAAACTAAGACAGTGGCCATAAGAGTAGGGGATGGGCGTACCATCCATTCCTTGGGGGGAGTCGATGTGACTATGTGTCTTGGCGACGAAACTGTGACCCAACACTGCAGAGTTCTGGACACCGACGCCTTTGACATCGTCATTGGTACCGACTTCCTGCGAAGAAACCCCCAGGTAAAACTGCTGTCTCTCCAGCGCCCCTATTCTCTACAAAGCGACTTTGGCAGTGGGCTCTTCTCCGTACTGAAGCGGTACCGTGGAGCCTCGCGGAGCGTGAGGCCTTCGACCCTTGAGACTCACGGGACACTGCGCTGAACTTGTTTCTTTAATCTCTGCCTTGCACTGATTTTCCCTTTCGTGCACCACTGTTTTGTCTGCCATTTTGCTATCACAGCTTGTCTTGGCCTTGCTTTGCTTTGACGTGAGAAAAACAAGATGCTGATCCCTTGCTTTGCTTTGACGTGCGAAAAACAAGATGCTGATCCCTTGGTATTTCTGCATACTTTGCCGCCGCACTCTTGGTCCTGCTTCGCTTTCACGTGAGAAAAGCTGAACACCTTACGAGCTTTTTGAACCACAGGTTGATTTTGATGATAAAATATCCTGCTGCTCGTTGCATGCAAACATACAAAACTCTTTGATCGTCCAAGCCTTGCTGGCACCCAATGGCAAACGCAGCGCACCAAATCCACAGGAGGTCTAACCTGGATCGAGGGTTTCTTTCAGTGAATCCATCATAGGCTGAGACCTTCCAGTTTTCAGCTTCCACGATGCTGAGCGCCATAGGCCAGTAGCCGTAGGCCCTCAACGAGGGCGCTCTTGCCACGATGCTAAGCGCCGCCGGTGTATTTCACTACCTTTGGCCCTCAACGAGGGCGTTGCTTGCATCCAGGATGCCCTGGCATGCTGCCCCAGGATGAGGGATGCGGCGTTCAGGCCAGTGTCGGCCTACAAATAATTCTGAGAACCTTGGACGGTCCTCCCATATGACACAAACCCGAACGTCAACGACAAACACATTTCATAACAAACAGAGTTAACATACACGACGCAAATCGCATATATTATGCTACAGAATTTAAGTATATAAAAAATGAATGCCAAATAGAAACACGTAACGGCAGCTATTGGCTGCCTTCAGTCACTCTTCTGATGCGAAATTGCGTCATTTGCGTGGGCTTCGCGCTATGCGCCAGAAGCCTTCGCGACGCTAAGATCTGCTACAAAAATGCGAACGCGGGGATCGTTACCGATTCCGCTTCAGTACCTTTGGAGCTGTCAGGACAAAAAGAGTCTGGTCTGCGCTACGCAACCCAGACTAACTATCGTACTGAAAACTACCAAATGGCCCGTCACGGTCTTGAAAATGGACTGGCGCCCTTCAGGTGACCCTGAACGAGATCCAGGTAGAATTGTTCGCGAGCCAACAACAGCACATCATGCAGTTGTACTGCTCCAAACATTTGAAGAACGCTTTCGGTTTCTTCTGGAAAGCAATGGGCCTAGCGTATGCTAACCCTCCCTTCTCCCTGCTCGCGAAGGTTCTAACCAAAATTGCTTGTGAGGGAGGAAGGGTTGTCATGTGCACCCCTGACTGGGGTTGCTCAGGTGAACACGCTTATTGGCGCCGTATGCTAGACCGAATGATTGTGGGAAGGGTGCAACTCCCCGACGGTCCCATCTACGTGCCTGAGGACTCAGACACAGCTATGCAGGCCCCTGTGTGGGCCAGTTTCCTATCCATTGTCGATGGATCTCTCAATCCTGTACCCTGT
This sequence comes from Eutreptiella sp. 'Long Island Sound 2002', assembly GCA_964036045.1. Lineage (NCBI taxonomy): Eukaryota > Euglenozoa > Euglenophyceae > Eutreptiales > Eutreptiaceae > Eutreptiella > Eutreptiella sp. 'Long Island Sound 2002'. Next base: position 60,246,331 of record OZ038384.1, on the reverse strand, counting down.
GTGATCTAGATTAGGTGCTAGTGAAAGACGTCATGGCCGACAATTGTGGCCTGACTCTTTCTGATCTCAAAAAAAAATCTCCTGAGCACCTATCTGCCACACTTACAGGGTGTGAATCTCCCGATGGCTATTGGGAACCTGCTGCTGTAAAGGAGGATGCTGAGGACCAACTGTCTGAGATCGCCAGCACTATCCCTCCTGTTGATCCCAGCTGTGTTGAACTAAAACACAGTGCCTTCCTGGCCAAGCTGTTGCTGGAGGAGGTAGACCTAGAGTCAGCCTCAGAACCAACTTTCCCTGTTGGGAAACAGAACGTTTTATAGTGATTTCAACACTGTGTGTTTGTTGTGCTTCTCCTGCTGCTTGCTGCTGGTGTAGGATTCCTGCTGATTGTTTTTGATGAGGAAAATGTTTTATTGTTGAAATACAACCAATCCAGGAGAACCCAAGCCAGGGATAAGCAAAAAGAAGAAGATCAGGATCAAAGCATGAAATGCTGCAGTCACAAAGAGTTAGATAAAGACAACTATCAACAATAGACCACAGCAATTAGCATACAATGCAACTCAGGATGAAATATTTTACATGTTTGAGAAAAGCTGATTGGAAAACTGCCCCAAGGGCTCACTCTCATCAACAGTGCCATCTTGAGATGTGCACTCTTTGTTTTTGGGTCCCATAGGTTTGAGGTTTGAGGTTTTGATTTTGCGGGTACTAGACGCCTTTCGGCCCCAGGGGGCCACCTGGTCGGGCCAGGTGATATTCTCCCCACCGGGTCCTAGTGGGGGGCCCTCCAAGACGCACCTCCTGCCTGGTGGCGGAGTCCCCCGGGTTCACAGGGCTCAGAGCCCCGTCCTTCCCCGGCTTCCCCGTTTCGCCACTCCCCGGTCAGTGCATCAATTCGCAGCCGTGGCTGCGGGCGCTTACCCACTGCGTCGCCCCCCTAATGCGTGGTCGCCCGGGGCGCCGGCGCCGCCGGGCCCATGCTACTAGCTTGTCGCCAGTGGGACCCCCTTGGGCTGGCGCGGAGGGTGCGACGACAAGGAACGAACGCCGAACAAACCAACCAAGAGGCGACTAACACGACCACACACCGCCAGAACCACTACAGCGGACGCAACGTGACCGTGAACAGACCGCGCGCGCACCGACCGACGCCAAACTGGCCGGGCATGCATGGGCCGGTGCGAGAGCGACGAGCAACGAGCTAGCGACACCGTAGCAACCCGCGCCCCCCAACCACCATGGCCACAAGCACAGAGGAGCACTGCGACTCTACCGCTACGGACGCGGCCCACGAACATTCCCAAACTACACTACACGACACTTGTACAAACCAAGACGCCACAAACCGACCCAGACACAAACGTGCTGGCTAAAGGGGCAGGATTCGACGATAAGACCACCCGCAGCAGCGCAACGGAACCCACACGAACCCGGCCGACCATGAGGCGGCCACAACAACCGCGCACCAACCACACCACAGCTGCAGCCACCACTTGACCGTAAACAGACCACACGCAAGCCGGCCAACGCCGAACCAGCCAGGCGTGCACGGGTCGAAACGGAAACGGCGCCCAACGGGTTGGCAAAACCGTGGTGCGCCACGCCCACCGACGGTCGTACCCAAAAACACAGCAGAACGCCACGACGCTGCCAATACAAACGCGACCAACCAACGGTAACAAACTACATAACACTACACTTGGACAAACCACGACGCCACTGACCAGCGTCGACACGGACATGCCAGCTGCATAAACAACATGCGGCGGGACGACCACCGGCAGCAGCGCAATGGAACCCACGCAAACCAAGCCGACCATGAGGCGGCCAAGACGACCGCGAACCAACAACACCGCAGCTGCAACCGCCACTTGACCGTAAACAGACCACACGCAAGCCGGCCAACACCAAACGAGCCAGGCGTGCACGGGTCGAAACAGGAACGGCGTCCAAAGGGTTGGTGACACAGTGGTGCGCCGCGCCCGCCGACGACCATGCCCACGAACAAAACTTGGCTCTACCATCACGCAACCGACCAACCTACATTAACAAACTACACCGCGACCGTACCATACGACCGACCAACCGGCCACAACGACCTACTTCGAAACCCCCGGCCCCCCGGGAGAGCGCAAGCTCGACCGAGTCAGGAGGTGTGAGTGTGCGCCACGGCACGCGAGTCCCGTAGCACGTGCTTCTTCAAGTCGCCTCACACCTACTGAAAACCAACCCAGGTGGGGGTGCCTGCAGGACAGGGCCTTTGGCCTGGCTCCGGGCCCCTGGGCCCCAGAATCCGGAGGTTGATGAGGAGGTGCGGTGGGACCCTCCCCCACGTATCATCCGCCCGAAGGAGAGGAATGTGAGACTTCGGTCGAACATGGGTTACCTCTCTGGGCAGAACCCGCTGTAGGGTACTGCTCGCGGCGACCGCGCCCTTCCCCCATGTGGGGGAGCCGCTTTTTGGGGGCACATGAAGTAGGGCCGTGGGTGGGTGAGCAAAAGCCCCTTGGTAAGTCCCCCCTCCGGGGCAACCCCAGTCCCGAGTCGACCTACCTACCTACCTCACTCTCATCCACAGTGCCATCTTGAGATGTGCACTCTTTGTTTTTGGGTCCAATAGGTTTGAGGTTTGAGGTTTGATTTTGCGGGTACTAGACGGCTTTCGGCCCCGGGGGGCCACCTGGTCGGGCTAGGTGATATCCTCCCCACCGGGTCCTAGTGGGGGTCCCTCCAAGACGCACCTCCTGCCTGCTGGCGGAGCCCCCCGGGTTAACAGGGCTCGGAGCCCCGTCCTTCCCCGGCTTCCCCGTTTCGCCACTCCACGGTCAGTGCATCAATTCGCAGCCGTGGCTGCGGGCGCTTACGCACTGCGTCGCCCCCCTAATGCGTGGTCGCCCGGGGCGCCGGCGCCGCCGGGCCCGTGCTACTAGCTTGTCGCCAGTGGGACCCCCTTGGGCTGGCGCGGAGGCTGCCTGGCCTAGGGGTTGGGGCGTGGCGCTGTGCTCCACTACTGCCTTGGTGGGTGCACTGCCCTGTCTGTGTGTGCGCGGCGCTCGCGGCCGGTTCGGGGGGTTCGGGCCGGTACCTGGTGTTGTGTCTCTCTCGTTTCCCTCTTCCCGCCCAGCGCTCTCCGCGCTGCGTGTGGCCGGCCGTCCCGTCCGGGTGTCCCTTACCCTCGCTCGCTGGTACACCATTCCACGCGGTCTGTGCGTTCCGCGCTCTCGGTCCGGCTGCCCTTCTGGTAGTCCCCGCGTGCCCTTTACGTGTGTGTGCGCTCGCGCTCCCGCGGCGTCCGCTCCCCCCCCTCCTGGGTGGTGTGGCGTGCGCACCTCGCGCGGTCCCGGCACTGGGCGCTGGTAGGGCCGTTCCACGTGGTCCGTGCCCCTCCGCGTGTCCTGCTCCGGTCCCTTGCTCCGTCTGGCGCGCTTGGGGGGGGGCGGTCCGGTCCCGGTTCCCCCCTACTCCGCTTGGGGTTGTGGGGGTGGCGGTAGGGCGTCCCCGGGGGGGTCGCCTTCTACTGTTGCGAGGGGCGTCTGGGGTCAGGCGCTCCCCCTCCCCCGACTGCCCGCCCACTGGGCGGGCTGTTGGGGTCCGCTATACACGTGTTTTGGGCGCGGGCGTGCGGGTGTGGGCGCCCTTCTCTGTCCCCTCGGCCTGCACGCCCTGTGGGGGCTGCGCGCCGCGGGGCGGGTCCGTGGCGTTCGTGTGCCGGGGGGCGGGCTGGGGGGGGGGGTGCGTGCGCCGTACCCCCCGTTTGTGCGGCCGGGGGGGGCCTGTAGGGCGGGGGGTCGCTCTGCCTGGTTCCGTCCCTCTGCCTTCCCTGGGCAGGCAACAAAGCGGGTGTCACTGGCGTCGTTCTGTCCATGGGGGGCGTGGCACCCCATACCACTCCGGTTCGTGCTCGATTGCCTTCTCTGGGCGCGATCTGTGCGGCGTCCTGGCGCGTTGGCACGGGCTCGCTTGTTCTCCGCGGCCCCTGTGGGAGCCGGCGGCTGGGGCGGGGGGGCGGGTCGCGCTCCGGCTCCTCTCTCAGGCGGGGGGGGGGGGACCATCCCCCCTGCCTCGGGGGGTGGGGGCAGGGGCCCCCGCGGCTTGCGGGCCGGTGGGGGGGGGGGGGGGTTGCGCCGCGGCCTCCCTGTCTCCTTCTGGGTGCCGGCCTGCGGTACTCAATCCTGGCCATCCTCGTGTCGTTGGTGCACTCCTTTCCGGAATGCGCGTGCGGTCGGGGTCGCGGTGCCGGCCCGGGGTGGGGGGGGGGTGAGGGGCGGCCCGTGGACCGTTCCCCCGGGGGCCCCTGCAGACCTGAACCCCCCCTCTGCCCTCCCTGAGTGGGCTGTGGTCACGGGAGGGTCATGTAGGGCGCAGCCTCCATACTTTTCTGGTGCGCCGCCGTGCGCCGCCCCCAAGCTTGGTGCGCGCGTTGCTCCGGCACGCTGGTGTGGGCTCGCCCTGCGGCCGCGACCCCCGCGGGAGCAGGCGGCTCGCGGCGCTGGGGCGCGCAGTGTGCAGGTCCAGCCGCATCCCCCCCCCCCCCCCTCGTCGCGGTCCCTTCGGGGGGGGGGGCGTCCCCTCGGCTCCGGGGGGGCGGAGGGCCCCTCCTGTGGCTCCAAAGCTGGGGGGGGGGGGCGGGGGGGGGGGGTGGGGGGCCCGCCCCCCCCGCCCCCCCGCCCCGTCGGGCGTCGGCCTGCCATCCGTTGTCTCCGGCTTCCCCCCCCGGGGTGTACTCGTTCCGTGAAGGTTGCCGGGCGGCCGCGGGCGTTTGGCGCGGTCAGGTCGGCCGCCGACGGGCCAGTGCGGCGGGGGGGGGGGGGGGGGCAGGGAGGGGGAACCCCCCCGCCCTGGTTCGCGCCCCCGTCTTCCCCGGCCCGGCCTCTGATAGGGCCGTTCCGTTTGCGCCGTCCTGGGTGCCGCCGGCCCGCCGCCGTTCGGCAGCGGGCAGGGCGCGCGGGCGCCTGCCTCGGCCGTGGTGCCCCCGCATCCCGGGTGCAGCGGCCTCTTTGGGGGGGGTGCGGGGCCGCCGTTTCTTCCGTCTGCCTCTGTCTGCTCTTGGGCCTGAGTGGGGGGGGGGGGGTGGGGGGGGCCCTCTGGTCCCCTGGCGTCGCCTCCTGACGGCTGGGGGGGGGCGGCATGGCGGTCCTGGCCCCGGGGGCGAGCCAACGGCTGGGGGGTCGCACCCTTCCCCCGCCCCCCTCTACCTAGAGCCGGACCCTCCTGCAGGCCTTCGCTGGGGCCCCTCATCCCCCCTGCCATCGTCGCGCGGCGCTGGCCGGCCGGGGGCGGCCGTGAGGGTTAGTGGTCAACGGTTAGTGGGCTGCGGGGCAGCAGGTTCCCCCCCGCGCTCCCTGTCTCCGCCCTCCCTCCCGCGGGAGGTGGCGCGCGCTCCTTCGTCACGCCGTACCGTGGGGGGGGCGTTGGTCGGGGGGCCCAGCTCCCCCCCCCACTTTCTCGCGTCCGCCGTCTGGGCCGTCACCCGCGCCGCCGCTTGTGTGGGGGCTGGGGCTGTGGCGGCGGCGGGTTGCGCCGGCGGTAGCGCCAGTGGGCGAGGGCGCTGCGCAAGGCCCGGGGGAGCCAGTTGTTGGCGTCCGCTCCCCCTTCCAGGAAGGCCGGCCACGTCGGCTCCCTGTCGGGCCACACCGCCCGGATCACTGACCTGAGGACCCTCTCATGGTCCTCTGGGGCTGTCCACCCCCCCGGAGGTACCTCTCGGTTTCCTCCCTCCCTCCGGGGGAGCACGGCATCAAAGGGCCGGTTCCTCAACCCCCTGGTGGTCCGCTGGTTGGCCCAGCACAACCACCCGTACACCTCCCCAACCAGGGGGAGGGCCTCCTCCCCCAGAGGGTCCGGGACCGCGCCCCAGTCCCGGTCCCAGGGGCGGGCCCCCTCTGCCCCTCGCGCTGGCTCCCCCCGCTGCCCCTGTGCCTGCGGCGCCGATGCCGCGCCCCGCCCCCCCCCCGCCGAGGCCATCCGCGCCGGCTCCGCTCTCGGCGCGGGGGGGGGGCTGGCTGGTGCTGGGGTCGTCGGGGCTGGGGGGGGACGAGCTCGCCGGCGTCAGGGTCGATGTTGTAGAGGTGGTGGTGGTGGTGGTGGTGCTAGTGGGTGTGGTGCGCCGGCATCTGTTGGATGCCGGGGGGGATGCACCTCACCGGCTGCACGTCCGGCTGCGGGGGCGCCCCGCTCCCCGCCCCCCTCCCTTCAGGCTGCCCTCCCCCCCGGGCTCCCATGCCCCGTCCCGTCTGTCCATTGGGGCCTGCGGCGCCCTTGCCCTTGCCCTTGGGCCCCTTTCTGGGTCCCTGCCCTTGCCGCGGGTCCTGCCCCCTGTCCCCCACGCCCTGGCCCGCCCGCTCGCCCACCCTCCCTCGCCCCGCTCCCTGCACCTGGGTGCCCTGCACGCGCCCCTGCGAGCCCTTCCCGTGCTCTGGTCCCTTCCCGGCCCCCTGCCCTGAGCCGCGCCGTCCGCTGCCTGCGCTCTGTCCCCCTCCGCTGCTGCGCCCTTGCTCCCTGCCGCGCGTGCCCTGGCCTGCTCCTTGCGCGCGCTCCGGGGCACTTCCCCTGTCGCCTCCTGTCCCCCGCTCCGCGCTCCCGTGGCTGGCACGCAGCTCTGCCTGCGCGCCGTCCCCTCCTTCCCTGATCACGCGCCGGGCGTTCCGCTGTCTTTGCAGCTGCGGCAGCGTGACGCCCGGCGGCGAGCGCTCGGGCGCCGGGGGGCGGACGTGCCGCGCCCGCCTCGGGGGGAAGGGCTTGGGGGGGAACGGCTTCGGGAGACTGGTGTGGGCGTGGGTGGGGTTGGCGTGGGCGCGGTACTTCGCGCTCTCCCTGCCCACTGCTGCGGCTCCGGCGGCCGCCGGCGAGGCGCCCGTGGCCCGTGCGGGGTCCTTCCCCTGCTTGCGCGGCGTGCTGGGGGTCGCGGCGTGGCGGGCCGAGGCGGTGGCGCGGCTTGCCGGGGCCGCGGTCGCAACCCCTCGCGCGCCCTCCCCGCTCTCCTCTGCGGCTGCGGCAGCACTCGGCGATGCGCCCGGTTCCTGCGCCGGGGCTACCCCCCGTGTCGGCGGCATGCCGGGGGCCGCGGTCGGGGCCGCGGCATGCCTCGCTGGGGCTGCGGTGTCCGTCTCCTGCGCGTCCCCGGCCCCCTACCGCAGCGGGGCGGCAGGGCTTGCTGCTTCGGTGGCGGGGGCGGTCACCTCGGCTGGCTCAGGCTCCTGGGCCGGCGGCGGCGGCCCGACCAGCACCGCCGCCTCCGCCAGCCTCCGCTCCTCACGCTCTGCGGGGGTCTCCCCCGTCCACTCCGGGGAGACGGGGGAGCGGGAGCGGGACCAGCGGTGGTGGCGGTCGTCCCGCTGGGGGGAGCCATCAGAGTCTGCCATCACTGTTATCCTGGTAGGCATGCGTGGTAGCAGACGCGCCCTTCCCACTACCTCCTGGTGCATCAGTGCCGTGCCGTCGGCAGTGCCGTGCGGTGCTCTGCGGGGGGGAGGGGGGGAGGGGGTGGGGGGCCGGCTGTGGCGTCAGCCCCGCACAGGCGGGGGCGGGGTCCCATAGGTGCTGAGGTGGCATGGCTTGTGGCGCTGAGGTCACTGCCATGTCACATGGGATATTCCTACTTAGCTGGGCTGACTGGGTATTGAACCCATGACCTCTCACAAAGAGGTGCCCCAGCCCCCTAGGGTGCATACCACTAGGATAGCTAACAATTCATGAGAAAACATAGATAAATTCATAGGCTCTGCCCTCAGTATATCAGTGCCTCAGCCTCCCAGGAAAAGATGTTGTAGTGCCTATAGCTTTGGGATAAAGGGGTCCTCACCCCATGCTGATTTAGTGTTTGGTTCCATAGGTCAAAATGTGTTATCACCCATTTTGGTTGGGCGAATACTGAGAGAGAAAATGCATGAGTGCTTAGAGCACCTCTAATACAACTAAAGTATACCCTAAAGCATTGGAGAAGCACTTTTTCTTACTCCCCCCTGGTGCTGTGGTGGCCACCACTGTCGCATTTTCAGGAAAAATGGATTTTTTCTTGGCCTTTCCTTGGTTTCCACACTTACTTTAAAATACCTATAGCTTCCCTAACACTGGAAAAGAGCGCTTTACCATGGCCAGCAACTCTTGCTGCATTGTTGATGACAATCTCCAACAGAAAACTCAGCGCTCTTAGCGCTGCCGGGGTTCCTGTGGCTTGGTGGAGTTAGAGTAGGGCATGCCAAGACCCTATGCATGTGCATCCCTCCCTCCAAGCTGCAGCGTAACACAACCCAGGAACCTGTTGGAGACACCTGTCCTGGTACTTGGGCGAGGGTGCGCTGATTTAATTAGAATTGCCCCTTGGGGGGGTCTTGATTCTGGTTCAGTCTCCTGCTGCTGCTTTTTGGGCAGAACACTCAACGAGGCTTTGCGAGGAGGTCTGTACAGCAGAGGAATGGGAGGATGAGGAACGAATCCAAGCAAACGAGAAGCAACAACACCTATATCCGTCAAATGACGGCCTAGAAATTTTCTGAAGGCACATACCTGGACAGAACCCAATTGTGCATCAGATGCACATTTTTGTAAAATTTGTAGTCATCTCATGATTTTTTAAATCAAGAAATTCTTACGCAGAAAAAGGCGGCGCGCAGGAGCGGCTCCTAGCGAAGCGCCGGAAAATATAGAAATAATGAGATTCTAAACGTATGTCTAACATAATGCCAAAAATGACGAGACACACATAGATAGATACAAATAGTGATTCCACCCACGTTACCAGACACAATGAAAATTCAAGAATTCAACAAACAAACAAAAGGACTTCAATGAATCATGTATAGTCTGCAGGTGTGCTCGTCCTGCTTGAGTCATGCACAGTGCTCGCCTTGTGTTGTCGTCTTCAAGCCTGGTAGCACGATAGAACACGATAGAGGGATAGATTAGAAAGATTGCAGATGATTAGAGGTGAGATCAGGGTGATTAGACATACACTCAAATGCATAGCGACGTTTTTCGCTTGTGTCACGCTTTTCCCTCACCGTGCTTCACTCTCCAGCGGTGAGTAAGGTACGTAAGCCCAGGTGGGGCCACCTCCTGGTGGAGTTTTTGATTGTGGGTAAGATTTGTAGGAAAAACAGTGGTTGACACAGGTAACTTCGAAACTCGTGCATGCTCGTGCATTCATACACGCATTAAAGGGTAGGCCACGCGTGATGCGCTCGGTACAACCCTTGTCTTAGGTTTCCCAGGGGCTCCACCCCACGTTCTATAAGAGAAGGGGTGGAGTTCCTTAAGCTTGCTTGCTTGTACTGAGGTTTGAGGACAGTGTATTATAGGGCTACCTGAGAAGCGTATGATACGTGGAGGTAGTCTTGGTTCCTCAGCCGCAAACCTCAGTCATTCGCCTTTGCTTTACAAGTGGGAAGGTCAGGGTGATTGGTGCAGCAGTGTTCGCTTTTTTTTCCCTGCCCTGCTAAACAAGGGCGCTGATCCCACAAACAAATAACTCCGCCTCTGCCTGTGGCAGGGCCAGGAGTCCGACTCCATCGACATATGCGCTGTGCACGCCCCAAGAGCACTCCTTCCCTCCAAGCCCTAGCAGGGAAACGCGTTGTAGCGTCCCTGTTAGGCCACAGACGCTTAGTAGCTCTGTGTTTTCTTGTATTCTCACAGGTGAGCCGCTAGCGCTCTTGTCCTCATCTTCAAAGACACCCAGTAGAGTGCGCATGTAGGAGTGGTAGTCATGAGTGGGGGCTTGAGCCAGTTGCAGTAGCGCTCGCCCACCAGGATGGTGCCACTGTAGGGTGTGTAGGACCTGTAGTCTGTGTGTCACTGTCCCACCCGTTTCCTGCAATTGTAGCAGGGTTGGTGGGCAGTGGCAGTGGTTAGGCTAGACCTTGGCCATTGTAGCAAATAGGCGTTTTCAAGCCTCCATAGCTTTTGGCCACCCCTCCCCGTAGTAGACAGATAGGTAGGGAAGATAATACCTGGATTAGTACGCTGGGTATTCCCCCAAGGTTTTGCGCCAGCACAGAAATTGGGCGCTTAGGGGAGGAGAGACCCAGGGCGTACCCCGTGGCACCGGTTAAGACAATCCTCCAAGTTTAGCAAGCGGGCAGACTTGGGTATAATTAGGACACGACTTCTGCGGCTTGCTCTCAGAACCCTAGGAATAGCACACTCACACATACGCTTAGGGAGGTAAGGGTAAGGTTCAGTCCCTAGCTTTAGTCTTTGAGGCAAGCGTCTGGGCGAGCCTCAGCAACTCACCGAGGTTGTTCTGGGACAAGTAGTCAACCAGAACTGAGTTTAGGTGTCCCTCAGGTAGGGCAAATGCAGAGAAGGGCTCCCAGGTGGCCTCTTCGACTCCAAACCCTTCCCAGAGGGTGAGGAAGCGCCAACCCTGGCGATAGCGGTGGCGTAGGACAGACTTCACCAGGAAGAAGCCCTCCTTAGCCATCTCCTCGGCGTTCATGTCGGGGAGTTCCCCTTCAACTTCCATAGGGCTGGCAGCCCCTTGTAGGTCTAGGGCGGCAATCTCCTCGTCGTTAAGCTCCCACTCTTCCCCACAGAGGTCTTCAGGATCATAGTAGCGCTTCAGATGTTGAGCAGCCCACACCAGGGTCCCCCCCAGACGGGGAGAACACCGCACGGTTATACCGTGTCCATCCACAGATAGAATCTTGTAGGGCCCCAAGTATGGGTCATCACTGGTAGAGTGTGGCCAGGCAAGTAGTCTGCTGTGGGGCACCAGCACCCAGTCCCCCTCTTGGTAGGTGGCTGGTACTCGGTGCTTGTTCTTCTTGTTCCACTGACGCTCCCTCACTCTCTGGAGCATAGCCTTGGCCTTCTCCACCTTCGCTTGTTGCTCTTGAATCCCATTCACCCACGAAAGAATGGGTGTCTTCTGGGTAGGGAGCATGTAGGAACCACGCCGGGTGCCCTAGGAATAGCTCATGGGGCGAATAGCCAGTCGCCGAACTCTCTTTGGAGTTCTTCATCAAGCATATGACGGGGAGTAGTCTCACCGGGTCTCTGGTGCGTTCAGTTTTGCACCATATCCTTACATTCTCCTTGAGAACACGAATCTGTCGCTCACATAGGGGGTTACTCGTGTGAGAGTAGGGGATCCCCGTGGACACCTGGACATTGAGGGATCTCAGGACCCTCTTGTACCAGCCGGTATCTGAGCGTACTCGTACATCCTCATCAGAGTTGATCTCTTTGGGCGCCCCATAGACACAAAACCACTCCTCCAGGAGTATCTTGATAGTCTCCTCCCCGGTAATGTGCTTGGTACATTAGAACACCCTGGTAAACCTGGTCAACCCACAGGTTACCACGAGGGCGAAGTCATAGCCCCCGAACTTCGGCATCTCCGTGTAGTCCACGTATAGAACACTGTTAGCACAGTGAGGGATGGGCAGGGTCAAGTGGAGACCTCTGTCCCTAATATTTCCTGGTTTGCAGGACCTACACGGGCACTTGTCCACGATAGGCTGGAGGGTTTTCCGCAGTTGGTCGTCAGTCCACGTAGTGTGGAACCACTGCTTGAATAGCCTGAAGGTACAGTCAGCAACCACATGACCGCTGGACTCATGGGTCCACTTCAGCAGCGCTGGAACTCTGTCACTCGGTACCACGATGCAGTCCTCGTGCCAGAGGTAGCTCTTGTCCCTCTTCCACTGATCTTTGTTGACCAGGAGGGGTTCAAGGCGTTTCTCGAGGCGCTTGTAGATATCCCCAAACTCCTTCAGGTACTTTGATTGTTGGAGTCCATCCAGAGGGCCTATCATAGTCATGTTGAGGTCCAAGTGGACGTCCATACGGCTGAACGCCTCCTTAGCCAGCGCTTCAGACCGGGCACCAATCAGGGCGTCGAAGTTGTTGCGGCTGATGTAGTCTGCACACTTGTTCTTCACTCCCTGGATATGGTGTACTGTCAGCCGTAGTTGACTGAGGTAGGTCCACCAGTACCGTAGCTTGGCCTTCTCAGGTGGGGGGCCCTTCTGGAAAGTGCGGACCGGCTCTTGGTCGCACAGCCAGACCACAGGGTTACTCCCTAACAGTCCTGCCTGAGAGGATAGCACCAGCATACCCGCGAGCAATTCCTGCTCATAGGTGGAGTAGTTCCCCCTGGCCTGGTTCCATTTCCAGTTCCAGTGGCCCAGAGGTACTAGGACCCCCTTGTCGTCAGGGTAGCTGTGCTTGAAAGTTCCATCTCGGTTGAGACCTTCAGTCCCCCCTTGGGAAACAGCCGAGTCGAACTCCTCCTTCTCTAGTGCTTGCCATTGGAACAACGTTCCACCACCGCCCACATTGCTGGCGTCGGTTACCAGGATAATATCCCCTTGTGCCCTAGGCACGCCCAAGCAGGTAGGTAGGTAGGTATCTTCGGGAGCTCGGGATGCCTCCTTTGACATTGCAGGAAGAAGGTCTTACCAAGGGGACGTCCTGTCCCTCCCACTGCCCTATGTCAGGTGCCTCTTGAGCCGCTCCCGCGTGTGCTTGGGAAGGCATTGTCGCGGCCACCCGGTCCATGTGTCCCAGGTGGGAGGGTGTCCCCACATGTGTCCATGGGTAGGGCCACATGCCCCCTCCTTTGGGCGGCAGCTCTGGGGGCTGCCCAGCCGTGTGGAGTATCTCTCACCACAAGGGGTATTGCTCCCGTTAGTCTACGGTACGACCGCCTCACCCTTGTGGCTTGAGTTGCGGGGCCACTCTGCTTGGCAGGCGACCCCCTCCTGGACTGTGTACCGGCTCGCCTGTCACCGGTTGCTTCCATGGCTCCGGGTGACGTTTGCCATGGTCCCCGATGCAGCCTGGCCGGGCTCGGACCAGTGGCCTTGGAGTACCGCTCCTGCCACTGGCCCGGTGGGTCGGCTGGGTCGCCCCAGTGCGTCCGAACCATGGGGTGTTGGTTCTCTCCTGTCCCTCGGCCGCCCTACGTGTGTGCAATGTCCTGGGCCGCTTGGCTCCTGTTCACCGGTGTGCCCACGCGGTTTGCTGTGTTGCGTCCGCGGTGTCCTGGGCCACTTGGCTCCTGTTCACCGGTGTGCTCGCTCGGTGTGTTGTGTTGCGTGTGCGGTGTCCTGGGCCACTTGGCTCCCGTTCACCGGTGCGCCCGCTCGGTGTGTTGTGTTGCGTGTGCGGTGTCCCGGGCCACTTGGCTCCTGTTCACCGGTGCGCCCGCTCGGTGTGTTGCTTTGCGTGTGCGGTGTCCTGGGCCACCTGGCTCCTGTTCACCGGTGTGCCCGCTCGGTGTGTTGTGTTGCGTGTGCGGTGTCCCGGGCCACTTGGCTACTGTTCACCGATGTGCCAGCGCGGTTTGTTATGTTGTGTCTGCGGTGTCCTGGGCCACTTGGCTCCTGTTCACCGGTGTGTCAGCTCCGTGTGTTGTGTTGCGTGTGTGGCGTCCTGGGCCCCTTGGCCCCCGCTCGACGTTGTGCCCGCTCGGTGTGTTGTGTTGCGGGTGCGGTGTCCTGGGCCACTTGGCTCCTGTTCACCGGTGCGCTTGCTCGGTGTGTTGCTTTGCGTGCGCGGTGTCCCTGGCCTCTTGGCTCTTGGTCACCGGTGTGCTAGGCCGTGGTGTCTCGTCCCTTTGTTGCCCTCGGTGCACGCGCGTGTGCGGTGTCCTGGCCCTCGTGGCGCCCGTTCACCGGTGTGCGCGCTGTGTGCGGTGCGCGTGTGCCATTGATGGTTGTGTCCCTCTTCCTCCCCCCCTAATTTTCGTTTTTTTTATGGAAAAAAAAAAGGAAAACAGGGGCGCGCGTACACTGCAGGCACAGGCACTGGCAGCTGGTGCGGCGGTGCAATAGTGTTGTGTCCTCTGGCGTGTGTCGTCGGTGCTGTGGCGGCGGTCGCGCCCCAGGGGTGCGGCTCGTGCGTCCTGATGTACACGGGCATGGGCCAGGGTGGGTTTGGTTAGGTGTCTCTTTGCTTCTGGAGCTGGTTGGTTAGGCGGCTGTGTGGGCTGTGGGTGTGGGCTGTGGTTACGTTGTTCCCTTGGCGGGCCTGGTTAGGAGTCAAGGGTTAGCGGTTTCGGGGTCTGGCTCGGGTTTGATTTGTGTTTGGGTTTTGGCTCGGTTAGGCGGTTGCGACGGTAGCGGGCCTGGGTTCGGTGCCTTTGGACGTAGTGGTGCCCGTTCTCGTGTGCGTTGGCGTCCTTCGGCGTCCGGTTCGTTTGGTGACTTCTGGGCAGGGCCTGGCGTGGCGCCCCGTGGTGGTGGTTTGCTGGGTAACGGGGTTCGGTGGCGGCACCGCTGGCCAGGGGGTCAGGCGCGTCGTGTTGTGTGGTGCGCAGGAATCCTGGGGTGCTGTGGGTGCCGCCGGTGTCGGTGCGCCGACGCTTGTGGGGTGGTGAGGGGGTGTGTGTGTGCGGGGCTCGGCTTTGGATGATGTCACACAGGCGGATGCCGTCTCGCTGTGTCTCCTGGAGGGTCTCCCACAGGCCCCTGAGGACATACGAGTGGTCCTGGGGCGCGGGGAGGTTCGGGGGGTGGACTCCCAGGGGGTGGAGCGCATCGGCCAGCATGGCTTCCCATGCGGCCTGCGGCATCCACCCCCCCCCGCCGGCCGGAGGCGGCAGTTCTCGACCGACCCCTTGCGGGGCCGGTGGACCAGGTTCTCGAGGGAGGGCTCTCCCCGGGCCCACTTTCGCAGCTCCCAGAGCTGCGTGTGGGTCCAGTGCTGCCACCACTGTCCCTGGGCGGGGCCGCGGTCTTGGGCGGAGGAGTGGGCGTGGGTGGGTGTGACGGGGTCGTGGGGACCGGTGGCGGTGGCGGGCCCGGGGGATTCCTCGTAGTCCTGTACCGTGGGGGTGCGCGGGGAGTGGGGGCGCGAGGGGATGTGGACCCGCGGGTGTGCGCGCACGGTCTCCGCCTCGGGGTTGGGCGGGGACTCGCGGCGGCGGTGGTAGCGGGGCATGCGCTGTATGTGGGCTGTCATCGAGGGTTGGTAGGGGGGCAGGGGACGCTGCTGGCGGACCCTGGCGTCGTTCTGGCCTGGTCGGGGGCGGTCCGTGGGCCTGGGGTGCGGGCTTTGAGAGGTGGCGGGACGAGGTGTGTCGTGCTTCGGCCGCGGCGTGCTCCGCCATGAAGGTGGTGGCGGTGGCGTCGGTGACGGTGGGGGGGCGCCGCGCTGGGCGCTGCTGCCTCGGGGCCTGGGACGGCTGGGGCCAAATGTCATAGAGGACGTCCTCGGGGGGTTGGGCTCGCGCTGCCGTCGTGGCGCCGGGTTTGGACTTGGGTTTGGGCTTCGCTGCGGGTTGCTGTCGTGGCGCGCTGACGGGTTTGGGTGGCTGTTTGGCGGCGGTCTTGGGTTTCGGCTGGGTCGCGGGTGTGGGCCTCGTCGGGGCGTGGGCCTTGGCGGCGGCGGGGTTGCTCGCGGTGGGGGCAGGTTTGGGGGCCCGTTTGGGAGGTGTCCCCCGCGGCCTGGGGGGTGGCCTGCTGGATGAGGACGTGGTGGTGGTGGTGGATGAGGTGGTCGTGGTGGTGGAGGTTGTGGAGTCCAACGCGGAGGAGAGGGCTGTCGGAGACGGCGGAGGGCCCTGAGCTTCGGGGGCGGGCTTAAGATGCTGGGTCCTGCAAGTAGCGAGAACGAGGGTGCGGGTTCGGGTACCGGGCGTGTGCGTGCGTTTTCCCTGGTGACCCGTGCGTGCTGGGGCTGCTGTGGCGGCGCTGTCTCGCCTGCGCGGGCACGTGGGTTACCCGGGGGGTGGCCATATCTGCTCCAGGACGTGCGGGTGTGTTTGCTGGAGGTAGTCGAGGGTGCGGAGAAGCATCGCTGGATGCCGGGCATGTCCTCCTCTGTGAGATGGGGGTAGTTTTGGGTGGGGGTGTCTGGGCCCGGCCACAGCAGCGCCATGAGGCGGGCTGCCACCATGTATGGGCAGAGCTGTAGGGTGGTGGGGTGTGTGGGGGTGGGTCCCCTGCGGTTTGGGGGGGCTCCCCTCTGCTGGGGGCGCAGCGTGACCACCCACACCCACCGGTTCGTGGGGATACCCCAGGTTTGTTGGGTCCACTTGGCGAGGCAATACATCGCCCTACCAAGGCCCTGGCTGCCGCTGCGGATGGAGAGCAGCGTTTTCAGGGATTTGCGTTCCCATGTGCCCCAGATGTGGGGGTCGTCCGGGTCGTCCCCGCTGGCGTATGTGTCGAGGCCTGGATTGTGTTGGGGGGGGGGGCGTAGTCGGCGGGGAGGAGGGAGTCGGTGCCGTGCACCACCCAGTGGTCAGTTGGTGCGTGGTAGTCGGTGGTGGAGAGGGTGTAGTGCAGATTGTACATGAGAGTCATGTACGTGGAGGGGGTTGGCTGCCGGTCGTCGGGGGTGGGGATGTCCCCCGGGACGTGGTGCCGGAAGTTGCTCAGGGAGGCCATCCGGGCTACCCATGTTTCCCGCTCCCACTCTTTGGTGTTATCAGGGGTGGCGCTGGGTGGGGGGTTGGCCATGTTGGGCTCGCGGTAGCGGGTGCGGCGCTGGGTGCTGTCCCGCTCCGGCACGGGGTGTCCGACTAGCTGTCGCCCCCAGTCGATGGGGGGCACCCAGATCCGGCTCCCCGTGGGGGGCGGGCTCTCGCCGTCTGGGGTGGCGCGTGGGGGGCGGTCGTGTCGGGCGACGTGGAGGAAGGCGTCGAAGAGGAAGTCTCGGACGCCTTCCCCCCGGGTGGCCGCCTGGACCAGGGTGGTCGCCCGGGTGCGCTCGGTGGTGCCGGAGGTGCGGAGGCACAGCACGTCCTGTTCCCCGAGTCCCCGGAGGAGCTGCCGTACCGCTGCGGGGTTGTGTAGGGCGTAGGGTTCGGCCGGTGCGGCGGCTGGTGGTGCGGGTTGTGATGGGGGCGGTGGTGTGGGTTGGTGGGCGTGGTCGTCGTTGTCGCGTGTGGGGTCCGGTGATGGGGTCTCTTGTGGCGGTCGTGGGAGGGGGGATTCCCGGTGGCGTGTGTCGGCGGGGGCATCGACGTCGGTTGGTTGCTGCTGGCTGCCGTGTGTTGCGTCCGTGGCCTGGTCTCGGGGGGGGGGCGGGGGGGGGTGGTGTGGGGGTGGCACTGTTGGTGGTGGGGGGGGCGGGGGTGGGTGTTGTGCTGGCTGGGGGTCTGGGCGTCCCTGTGGGTCGTGTGAGTGTTGCGTGTGTGCGCCGTGCGGTCCTTGCGGTTCTTGACTGGTTGTGGTGCCGGGGTGTGGGTGGGAGGCGGCCGCATGGGCGTCCGGGTGGGGCTGTGGTCCGTATGTGCCCTAGGCACGCCCAAGCACTTAGCGTTGGCCACCTTGTCTTTGAGCTCGTCAAACACTTGTTGCTCTTGAGGGCTTCAGCGCCAACTAGTACTCTTCCTGATCAAGTCCGTCAAAATGGCGCTGGTGTAGGTGAAGTTTTTGATATGGCGGCCATAGAAGTTGCACGCCCCAATGAAACTGCGTACATCATGAAGTCCTTTCTTGGGGTCTTCGTGTCGTACCTTAGCGTCCGTCAGGGGTTTGGCCTTAGAGGCCGCTGGGGTCCACCACCCATAGCCAACGTCAAACCCCAGATACTGCATGGTCTCCTGCATGAACTCACACTTCTCCAGCTTGAGTCGTGTGTGGTTCTCTTGGCAGACCGCAAAGAACTCACCCAAGAGGGTTAGGTGATCCTCCTGGGTATTGGTCCCGAGGCATACATCGTCGATGTGTGCTTCCATCTTGGCCCCACGGGATATGAGCTCCTGCACCTTAGGTCTCCTTCGTACGATGGTCAAGATCTTGTTCATCAGCTCTGGGATAGAAGCGGGTGCGTTGGCCACGCCAAACGGCATGACCCTCCACTTGAACACCCTCCCGTGAGGGGTGATGAAGGCTAGTAGCTCCTGAGCGTTGGGCGTCAGGTCCACCTGCCAGAATCCGCTCCTCTTGTCCATCTTGGTCTTGTAGCGACAGGAGGCTATATTCTCAAGGGTAGACTCCATGTTAGGAGTGGACCCTGAGAGGTTCAGCGTTTTCTTGTTCAGCTCTCCGTAGTCCACTACCAGCCGTTTGGCTGTAGACCCAGGTTTAGCCACCAGGAGACAGGGGCTGCAGTGTTGGGGGTAGTCCCCGTCCTTGTACTCCAGGACTAGGCCAGCGTCGATACATTCTTGTATCTGTCGCTCAATCTCGTCGGCCTGCTCTTTAGGAGCCGGATAGGGTCTCCTCCGGATCTTGTGACCCACGAACTCGGGTTTCAGCTTGAGGTCCATCTGTACCAGCTTGTCACATGAGGCTGGGGGTGGTAGCTCCCCGAACACCTTCACATAGGTCCTTATAAGCGTCTGCACCCGCGGGTCCAATAGCTTGATCCCGTCTTCCATGTCCTCGTCAGAGTGTAAGTTGCTTGTCCCCTGAGTAATAGACGTCGGGAGGTGATCCTCCACCGACTCTTCGCCCTTGGTAGTATCCTTCAACCCTTGGTAGGCATACAGCAGGTCTCGTTCAACCATCTCAGGTGGACGATGGCATCATAGGCACGCTCGAGGGGGTTCACATACACATTCCTCCGAGAGGTCATCCTCCTCTGGGGTCCTCACATGGGCACCCCACACGCTCTTCATGAGCTTAAGATCTACCTCTCTTTGCCAGGTGGTGATCTTCTGATCGAGGTCCTCCTTCAATTGGGATAGATCTCCCATACGTCCTTGCTTCAGTGGCCATGAGCTGCGGGTAGGCTTAGCGTAGCATAGCTCTTTCGCCACCAACTTCCTCTTGGAGTCCACATACTCCCTTAGCCTGGATCGGGGGTCCAGCTCTTCGTCCACGGGGTCTTCCACCCTCATGGAGAGCAGGGGTTTCAGTGGGGCGACGTACTCGGCGTTCTCCACTTCCTCCACACAGGTCTGCGCGAAGAAGGCGACGTGCTCAGTTTCATCATCTGAGTGGATAGAGCTAGGTAGCTCGGATAGTCCACACTCAGAGACTCCATCAGGAACAGGTACATGGCAGGGAGAGTTGGGGGCGCTGGTGTTAGTCACGGCGTATTCATCTCCTCCGGGTATAGTCTCAATAGCATTTTGAGGTCGTAGTGGATCCTTCAAGTCACCCAAGGCGTGGGGGGCCTGGCCACCGGGCGCTGCGGTCGACACGCGCAAGCAAGCAGGCAGGCAAAGCACTGCGCTCACAGGGCATCATCACGCTCGCGTCATGTGACAAAGCGTTTCAGGATCCTTGCCACTCTGAAACAAGGGAACAAAAGTATGTACAGCAACACATCAGGATATGTACACATGGGGTTAAGACTGGACTGGGGTAAGGGCATCACAGGACAATAGACACTCAGTCCCAACTCATGTCCCAATCCCAGGTCCTACCCTCTCAGTGGCTGGCAGGGGCGGGGGCTCAAACACAACCCATGCCCTACTCAGTCCGGACCCTGAAACCCTGCCAAAAGGGGAGGGTGTTCCGCCCAGCCACAGGCGAGTTCCTGGGAACCAAGGGGCTCCAAGGCCAACCGACAGTGGCTCCCTATGCTCCCTTGACAGCAGGTCCCAACTCCACTCTGAGCTGGAGATGAGGCCCCGCTATTATCCCCCAGGAGTTGGTAGCTGAAAATGGGCTGTTTCAGCCCAAACTGATATTAGCTCCGAAAACTCCAAATCTGACCCCTCGTCCGGACCCGCCAGAGGTAGGGACGAGGCAACTGACCCTATGCCCTTTGCATACAAACTCTTTGGAGCCCTCACCCAACCTGGTTCCCTCTGAGGTCCCGGCATCAGGGCACCACGGGTTCGTCAAGTGGGGTCATGATGCCAAAATCACCAAAATTGGCGTCATTCCCACGCATGGCGTTCCTGGCCAGGGCGAGGGCAATGGCTCACAGGATAGGAGGCGGGACCTAGGACCTATATTTGAGTGCACAACATCAAATTGGGTGCGAGCTCCTTGTGGGCAGAAAGATATGAGGCCGCCAATTCACCACATGGGGGGGGTGAAATTGGGGTCTCAAAAGGGGGTCATTTTGGCTGCTCAAAATGAGCCAAAATCCGGGGTACTCCCAATGGTATATCTGCACGCCGGCTTGGAGATCGGATCCCCCATCCCATATGCGATTCACCGGGAGTCCAACGAAGACTCCCATGACTTTGGCTCTCAAAGATCTCCATGCCACTCGGAGTGGTGACAATCCATATTGGGTCCACATTGGCCAAAATGGCAAAATTCTCCACACTCACTTTGGGCTAGCACCTTGACGAAGGTTGCTTCGCTTCGCTCACGTGGTGTGTGAACCATGGTGACCAATATCCATGTCATATATAGTCCATACATCCATGCGTCCGGCGTGCACGAGGGGGCTGAACATGGTGCACGGCGGGCAGAAAATGTGGAAAATTGCTCAAATTGGCCGAAAATGCGCACACTCATGGTTGGGGCAAATGAGGCACATGCCCGACTTGGACCGGATTGTGCCATAGGATTGGTATCAAGTCATATGCGTCCAACATATCTTTTGGGCGTCTCCCAAACCCCTCCGGTTTTGGGAATGGCAGGGTCGCCAAGTGAGCCCATGATTTGGGATCGTCTCGAATCGCCAACATGGCGGCCACGGTATGCCAAGCCCAAGGGGAGTTGTTCGCCGGGTTCAAGATATGTTGGGCACCGAAGTATGTACCCTCATAACATCCTTGGGTCATGATGCCAATTGAGCGCAACGTGGAGATACACGGTCGCCACTTGACATCATGACGGGCAAAAAACAGCAAATTTGGCGAAAAGACACGCAAAAGTGCCTTGAAAACTACACAAATATATTATAACATCCTCGGCATGGATTGAGTAATCGACCAATCCTTCTAAACACAATGACTCGACACCAATGACCTTCGATTCCACATATTTGCTCCACTTGGGGCGCTTTGGAAGGCCGCGCGCGCTGCCTCCCAAGTGGGCACATGCAAATATAGAATATTGCAAAAAAAACACCTTGCTCGCAACGCATCGCTTCGGGAGCGCTCCACAAGCGTCCCTTCTGGGAGGTTAGGCTTGCGAGTGTTGGTTGGGAGTACAATGAAGGGCTTCATGCAATATGGGGTCCATTCGTGGGTTAGTCTTGGAATGGTGCACCCGCCAAATGGGCACGTGATATGACACCAAATATGGCATACAACCCTACCCTCGCCTTCTACACCCAACCTAGTGGCCTAGAAACAAAGTGTGCCTATATTCTAGAGTAACTTTGGTCCCTTAACACGCATGCAAGTGCTTTGGTTGAAAATCGACCTCCTTTCGGAAAGCCAAATTTTAGCATGCACGCAAAATATATTGCCAATATATATATGGAGATCATATATGTACTATCCGGGGAAGACAAGTGATATGCCCCGGATGTAGAGGCAAGCAAAGAGGGAGAAAACGCCAACTCAAGATACTTCTACACGCACTTCGACGCCAAGTGCGTGAGATTGCCCATTTTTTGGAAAACACTCAAAATAAATAACCCTTTGGGCCTGTGGAGTTGGGATCCTTTGGCCTCATCCTATGACTATGGGGGGCAAAACCTCATACACAGTGCCTATGAGGCACGTTAATTTGTCCTTGGGCGCTTGAACGCTCGTAACCCTTGTTATTCCACTTGGGGGTTCAAAGCGCCTTCGGCCGCCCAGATTTTCTGGGAAAAATCTGGGACGCGATGCGTTTTGTCAAGGAAAAAATTGCGGATCACTCGAAGAGTGTTTCGGTCTTGACTTCCGAAAAAATCGTTTTACAGAATCATCTAATGCAGTGCACGGAACAGGCGACATCTGGCGGCGATTTCACGACAATTACAAATCGTGGTAGAAATCGGGTATTTCACTGATTTCTAACCGCAAATCGACCAAGACAGTAAAATTGTGGTAATTCCACATCGACTTAATGGTTAGAAATCGGATTCCAGATTTCGCGGGTTAGAGAACAGGGATATCCCGCTGACAGCCGGTGTCAACGGCTTCCGCACGGGTGTGACGGCTCACAGGCCTCCGGGCCATGGGCCATAACGGGTGAGACGGCTCACAGGCTTCCGGGCCATGGGCCATAGGTTCTGGGTACCGCTTCACCCCCCTCCTTACAGCAAACCCTGAGGGGGGCTCGAGAACACCCAAGCATGGCAGCGGGTACCCAGGACCATCCCCTGAAGGGGGGGGTGTCACATCCTCACTTCAGGCCGATTTGCGGGTCAGGCTGCCCACCAAAACTCATGGTAAAACAGGTATGATGCTGTAGTTGTTAGTAATCAGAGGTATAGTATCCAGTATCGGGTGCCAGCTGCGACGGTCACTACCACAGTGGCAGTGGCATACACGGCCAACATAGGCGTCACACGACGACTGAGGTGGTCCCACGGGTCGAAAGCGACCACAAAGATCCATCAGGCTACCCCAGGCTTCCCAAGGCCGAAGTCTGGGGGAGAGTCCCCACGGGTCCTTCCTTGGGCGCACCATGTCCATATCCACGACGCGAGTCCAGAGTGGTAAAGTAAGTAATTAGTAAGTAAGGTCGGCCGCGTCCGCAGCCTCATCTGACTCCTCCTTGTTTGTTTTACATGTTGGCCGCCTCTGGCGGGAAGGAGTGCTCTCCACCATCAGTTCCCCTGGCGAGCCCTGTCTCACCTCACGGCCGAGAACTTCAACCAGGTTCCCTTGGGGCATGACCGGTGACAGGCTCCCTTCAGTCGCTGCCCTCACGGTTTCAGCTCCTTTCGGTCACCCTTTGAAGGATCCCCCGGCCTTCCCCCCCTAGCACAGCCTATTGGGCGCCTGCAGGCGGGTTTCCTGTGGATAGCCCTCGCCGACAGCGGAGCATGTCTCTCTGTCAACCACATTCAACCACTCCCCATCCCTCACGGGCTGGAGTACCCACTCAGCTCCCGGATGCACTTGGTTTTCGTCCATCCACGGCTGGGGGCCAGGGGGCGACCCTTTCCACGTTCCCCCTGGTCCCGCTCACGCGTGAACCTACGTGTACTCAGGCCATTGACCCGGGGATCTCAAGGTCAACCCTCACCCCTGCGGACACCTCACGGCCGTCCCGGAGTTCAGGGAATTTTCCTGACTTCCCGTGGCCAGGTTCCCCATGGTTCGCCCATGGTTCACCACTCCATGGCGACTGGTTTCCCAATCCCATGGGGCTGTTGCTTGGCGCTTTTGGCCTCCATGCCCTTCCCATGTCCCATTCCCCGTTGCCTCATCCCGGCACCGGCCCGTTCCCAGCGTCCCATGGACTCCCTACCCCTTCGGGCCGTTGTGCTGCCCTAGCCACACGCCCTTCCCCGCCCCGTCCCCTTGTCCCTGCATCCCGTGTTTATACCCCACCGGGTCGCCTGCTACCCTGTGGCGCTGGCCCACTGGGGCCTCTTCCTTCCAGGGACCTTTTCGTGCGCCTAGCACGGGTCGCTCCCTTCCCGCCCCGGTCCATTTCCCATGTGCCGCGGCCCTGGCCTAGTCCCCCGGGCTGTCGTGCGGCCCCATCCCATCCCTTATCCCGTGTTTATACCCCACCGGGCCGCCAGCAACCCCGTGGCGCGGGCCCACTGGATCCTCATCCATCCGGGGACCGTTTCGTGCGCCTAGCACGGGTCGCTCCCCTCCCTCCCCCGCCCGTCTCTCCTGTGCCATCTCTCTAGCTGTCCTAGTC
Source organism: Eutreptiella sp. 'Long Island Sound 2002' (assembly GCA_964036045.1). Classification (NCBI taxonomy): domain Eukaryota; phylum Euglenozoa; class Euglenophyceae; order Eutreptiales; family Eutreptiaceae; genus Eutreptiella; species Eutreptiella sp. 'Long Island Sound 2002'. Next base: position 60,222,758 of record OZ038384.1, on the reverse strand, counting down.
ACCTGGGGCCGTCGCGTGGCCCTAGCCACTCGTCCTTTTCTGTCCCGCCTCCTTGTGGTGTTGTCCGCGTTCGTTTCCCCCTTGTTTTTTTTTTCGCCTTTTCTTTTTTTTTTCACTTGGTTCCCTCCTCCCTGCATGCACGCACAACATCACTGCATCGCCATCTCGTTTCTGTTCGGTGCTCACGTCCAGTCCCTCCGCCATCCCGTGGCGTTGCCCCTGAGGGTCCCCGGCCATGCTCGGCGACCCAGCCATTCAGCCCGCGTTGCTGTACAAGTATCCGCTCTCTCCCCTCTCTACCCTCCCCTCCCCTCTGTTTCCTGCCCGCCCTCTTAGTGTTGTTCCCCTGCTCCGTGTGCTCGCCGCTGGTCGTCTCCGCGCCAAGGCTGTATCTCGCGCGCCCTCACGTGCCTCGGGGCCTCCGCCCTGTCTTCTGACCTGTAGGCCGAACTGGGCGGCCTGCCCAGACACCCCTTCGGGGGGACTCCCCCGTCGTTCTCTCCCGCCGGCCGCCCCTCCATCAGTTCCCTGATGGTCGGGCGGGGCGGCCGGTACGGCTCTATGCGGGTCAACGGCATGGTGCTTCTCTGAGAGAGACATTGTGTTCCTTCGCGCCCTCGTTGGCCCCCTGTGCCCCCCACCTCCCGCGTCCTGCCTTCTCTTTGTGTCCTTCCTGTGCGTCCGCCGGTCCTGCCGTTGTTTTTTTTTGTGCTCGCGCTCCTTGCTGCTCCCGCGTGCCCTGCGTGTGACCTCTGCTCTTCTTCGTGTTACCCTGGTCCCGCTGCCCTGCGCCCCCTCTCTCGCCTGTCTCCACTCCCATTCTCCTTCTCGCAGTCGACCCTGCCTGCACGTCTGCCCTCCCTGCCCGTGCATGGCTGTCACTCGTGTGTGCCACTCGTGTGCCCTACCCCTGCCCCTCCCTCTCGCCCCTACCCTTTCCCCTGGGTGCTCCCTCGGTCCCCGCCTCTCACCCCATCCTGGCTGCCTGGCGCCCTGTGTGGGGGGGGGGGGGCTCAATTGGTCAGGTGTGTACCCGCCACTGTGCTCCAGCCGCGCCTACCTCACGACCCTCATCGCCTACTCAGTTCCATGATTGTCCGTGTCAAGCAGACAGTGCTTTGCACTTCGTCCCTTCCCTCGTCCCTGGATGGGGTAAGAGTCTGGCTGCTTCTACAGGGTTCAGGGCATTGTCGCCTTCGGACTGAGGTTGGGGCGTAGCGTTTGATGTGTCCCAGGTTGGCTTCCTCCTTCGCACCGGCATGCTCGCTTGCGCTGGACCCTCTTGGCCACACACCTGTGTTTCCGGGTCACCCGGTCGTGGGGGGTGGGGCAGTCAGAGTCACCCTTGTGGGCCGCTGCCACCGGCCCTGGGTTATTTCGGTCCTTAGGATTTAAAAAACCCGGGTGGGTACTGGCTTTTCGGAGGTCAACATACAGCCACACAGGGGAGGGGTGTGAGCAGCGCCTGGGCGCCTGCATGTGCAGTCTGTGTGTGCGCTGGTGCATAGAGGGTGGCCTGGCGGAGTAGGGGGGGGGTGGGTGTATCTGTGGTCCGGTCTGTGGCCCTGTACCCCCCATGTGCTGGAGACGCTTGCCGAATTCCCGCCGCTGCAGTTGCATTGTGGAGTCCGGCCACCAAGGCCTGGCGTGGTCAACCCCTCTGAGCATGGCGCACGTAAGCTCATTGTTTTCAACGCAGCACCTTCCTGCCACGCAGAGAGCTGCAAGTCCGAGCCCTGGCGCCGCGCTGCTCCAGGCTTTTGCTGGTCGTTCTCGCCTGTCACGACCTCGCGCTCCGCTCCGTCACCGTACCACGATACTGCTCCCCGTCTGCTGCCCTTTCTGCCCCACTCTGTTCGCCGTACCCATGATACGTTGCACGTCCCACTGCCCGGTTGCCTCCTCCGCACTCGCTTGCGCCCCCGTACTCCGCCGCCCCTTCTCCCCTCTGCCCCGCCGCTGGTCCTGTGCTCTCCGCTTGGGGTTCTCGTCTGCGTCCTCGATCACCACATCCCCCTCCACTGTCAGCCATGTCCCTGTCCTCCTCCGCGCACCTGCACCTCTCTGCTCCCCTCCTCCCCTCCTCTTGTCCGTCACATCCCCTCTTCACCCTCCTCCACCTCCGCCGACCCCCTGCGTCCGCCTCCCCGCATCCCATCTGCCCGTCCCTCCGCACGCCCCTGGCCCCCTGCCCCTAGCGCTCCCGGTTCCTGTCCCTGCCCGGCCCTACGCGTCGCCACCGTACTGTCCCTCCCGCTGCAACAGCTCTCGCAGCATCTGAACCCTGGGCTTCTTTCCCTTCTCCTGGGGACAGTCCAGGCGCACCCCCGGGAGTGCGGCCCCCAGCATCCTCCTCCACCGCCACTCTTCCATCTCCGGCCCCCTTTCCCCGGGCCTCCCCGCCCTGCCAACCAGGTCTCTGAAGGGGCGGGGCCCCCTCTTATCCCGCCTTCCCCTCGTCTTCCCCGCCCACTTCACGCAGCGGGCCAGCTCCGCCACGTCCCCCTCCGCCCACCCCGCGACCGTCCCGGGTCTCCTCCGCACCGGCGGCGGCGCATACTGCCGCGGCAGCGGGGACTCCGAGTCCCAGTCCGTCGGCGTCGGCTCCGGACTCGGGCTGGCCGGGCGCGGTGCCCCCTTCGCCTCCCCTGCCCCTAGCTCCTCCCCCCTGCGCCGCTTCCCCTGTTCCCGCCCTGCCTCCTCGTCCTCCTCCCTGGCCCTTTTCCCTGACGGCGACTGCCCCTCAACGTCCGTGGAGGGGGTGTCCCCTTCCGGATCCGGGAGGACCAAGCGGGCCCCCCGGGCCACCGCCTCCTCCTCCTCCCGCACCCTGCGCTCCCGCGCCGCCACCGCCCTGTCCCTGTCCGCCAGCCTCGCCGCCTCCCCCCTGATCCGCCTCCATGCCCTCTCCCGCCTCTCTCCCTCTTGCTCCGGTGGGATAGCCGGCCGTCGGAACGGCACCAGCGGGGTATCCTCCCGCCCCCTACCCTCCTCTTGTCGTCCTCCCTTCCTTTCCGCCCTCTCATCCCCCTCCCGCCTCCTCCGAAGGTCCGCCCCCGCCCTCTGCGGCTCCTCCACTGCCTGTGCTTCCCCTCCCTGCGGCCTGTCGGTCCCCTCCGTCCTCCCCTCCTCCGTTCTGCCCACCTCACCCCTGTCTCTGGCCTCCCTCTCCCGCAGGGTCCTCCCCGCCTCCCCGAACCTCTCCCACGCTCTCCTGTGCTCCTCTCCCTTCCCTTCCTGCGCTCCCCACGCTGTCCCACCGGCCTGCTGGTGCTGTTGCATGTGCGCCTGTGGCTGCATGCCCGGGTACATCGGCAGGGGCGGGTACATCATCCCCATCGCCGGGTATGGCGGCGGCGGGAACGGTGGGACGATTGGTGGGACGGCTGGCGGGACTTCACCTCCCCACCATCCCAATCCCGCCCCTGGGAACACTGGCGAGCCCATGTACCCAAGGCCACCCCCTTTCCCCTGCTCCTTGCCTTGTTGCCCCATCGCCCCGCGTCCCTTGCCGCCTACTCCGTGGAGTCCCGCCTTCCCTTGTCCCTTCCCCTGTAGCCCTTGTTGCCCCGCCCCTTTCCCCTGCTTGCCCCTGCCGGCCTCTACCTGTTCTGCACCACTGCTCTGCACCGCTGCGCTGCTCTGCTCCGCCTGCCCCCCCCTTATCCCCGTCCTGCCCGGCTCCATCTCCAACTGGTAGATGGTGTCCGGCCCTTGCCCTGGGGGCTGACGGCGACAGCGCTGGTGCTCAACGTGCGCCAGCGCCTCGTACCGCGCCGCCTGCTGGCGGCGCGCCTCCCTCTCCTCCTGCGCCCTTACCGCCGCACTGACCCCTGGGGGCGACCTCGGCGGCGGCTGCCTGAACAAGCGTTGGGGCTGCGGCCACTGTCGCCCCCATCCACTCCCTTTTCCCCGATTTCCTGCCAGGTGTCCCTTGCCGTGTACAGCCCCCGTCGTCCCTGCCTGCCCTTTCCCTTTCTTGCCCGTCCGCCCTCTCCCTCCGGTGCTCACGCTGCTGTCTCCGCTCCCTGCCGCTCCCGCCTCTAGCTGCCCTCGTCCGCCCTTGCCTTCCTCCTGCCTCCGCACCTCCGGGAGGATGGACTTCATGGCAGCCGCCGGCACATTGGGCGCCGACGGCTGTCCCGGGCCTCCCTCCACCGCCATCCTCCCCGCCCCTTCCCCCTCATCCTCCGACACCTCGAGGATGTCGGCAATTACCGACTCCCTCTGACTCCTCCTCTCCTTCCTCCTCACATCCACGTCCGCCCTCACATCCCCGACATCGAACGGGTCCACCCCTGGCCCTTCCGCTGCCCTTTGCCCCTGCCCCTCCCCTTGCCCTTCTGCCCCCGCCGCCACCCCCTCTGCCCCGCCCTTCCCCGCCTCCGCCTGTCCTCCCTTTTCCTTCCCCTCTCCCTTCCCCACCACGGCTCCTTCCCCCCTTCGTCGCCCTGTAGCCCCCGGCCCTTCCTCCCTGACCGTCTCCGGGCTCTCCGGAGACGAGGGCGACAACACGCCCGCAGACGTCGCCGATGACGCCGGCGAGGGGGGCCGCAGGGCTGCGCCCGCCTGCATGCGGGCCACTGCTGCCCGCACCGTCGGCGGCTGGCTAAGCTGTGGGTCAGGCATTTGTGACATAGCGCTGCACATGGGATCACGCTTGAGCCCTGCGCCCTGTCGCCGTTGTCCCCCGCCTCCCCCGCCCTTTACCCCCGCCGTTCGCGCGCCCTACGTGTGGGGTGCTCTGTCATATTCTCCCTGTTGCCTCGGACGCTCCAGTCCGTGGTACCGGGTTCACTCCCGGACGGTCCAGTCCTGGGGCTGATGCCGTGCTTCTTTCCGCCCCGGATGCTCCAACCCGGGGCGCCTTTTTTTTTTCTTTTTGTTTTTTTGTATTCTCTCAGTTGCCTCAGACGCTCCAGTCCGTGGCACCGGGCTTACCCCCGGACGATCCAGTCCGGGGGCTAGCGCCGTGAGAAAGGTTTATAGTGGTTTCAGCACTGTGTTTTTGTCTCTCCTGCTGCTTGCTGCTGGTGTAGGGTTTCTTGCTGCTTGTTTTCAGAGATGAAAAGCTTTTGTTTGTTGAAATACAGTAAATCCAGGATAGCCCAAGCCAGAGGTGTGCAAGGAGAAGAGAATCAGGATCAAAGCATGAAGGGCTGCAGTGTAAACAGTGAAAGATGAAAGGATATTCACAGAAACTGCAACTCAGGTCAAATTGGAATGCATATTCACAAAGATAGCTGAACTGTTTTGGAAAAGAGTTCGAAAACTGCCCCATGGTTACTCTCTCTCCATAGTTCCATCTCAGGAGATGTTAACTCTTTGTTTTGGGTCCCATATGTGCTGAGGTGGCAGGGCATGTGGCGATGAGGTCACTGCCATGTCACATGGGATCTTCCTACTTAGCTAGGCTGACCAGGAATTGAACCCAGGACCTCTCAAAAAGAGGTGCCGAGGCCCCTAGGGTGCATACCACTAGGACAGCTAAGTATTCATGGGAAAACATAGATAAATTCGTAGGCTCTGCCTTGTATATGTCAGTTCTCAGTCAACTCAGGAAAAGATGGTTTGCCTCACATTGAAAGGGGTTTAAGGGGTCCACTCCATATCCTGATCGGGTGTTTGGTTCCATAGGTCAAAATGTGTTATCACCAGTTTTGATGGGACCAATACTAAGATAGGAATGCCTGGATGCTCAGTGCATCTCTAATACAACTAGAGTATGCCTCAAAGCATTGGAAAAGCACTTTTCCTTACTCCCCCCTTGTGCTGTGGTGGCCACCACTGTCGCATTTTAGGAAAAAGGGATTTTTTCTTGGCCTTTCCTTGGTTTCCGCATCTACTTCAAAATACCTATAGTTTCCCTCACACAGAAAAATGGGCGCTCACCATGGCTGGCGCTCTTTTGCTGCTCTGTTTGTAACATGTCCTACAGAAGACTCAGCGCTCATGGCGCTGCAGGGGCTCCTGTGGCTTGGTGGGGTTAGTTTGGGAGCATGCCAAAACATGTGCATGTGCATCCCTCCCTCCAAGACGCAGCGCGACACAAACCCAACGCAATACACAATATAAGCACTCGCATGGGTTCTCGTAAACCTGCTGGCGACCTGTGACCTGTCTTAGGGCGAAGGGAGTCGTAAAAAAATTAAATTGCCCCTTGGTGGGGTCTTGGGTTCTGCTCAGTCTCTTCAGGCTGCTGCGTTTCGGCCCGAACACGGCCTACTCAGCGAAGCTGCGCGTGGGTATCTGCAGAGGCAGGAATGGGAGAATTATGGACGAATCCACGCAAAAGCGAAGCGACGACACCAAAATCTGTCAAATGACGGCCTAGAATTTTTCTAAGACAACACACCTGAGCAGAATCCAATTGTGCTTCAGAAGCACATTTTTATGAAAATTATAGTCATCTCTAGATTTTTTAAATCAAGAAATTCCTACGCATAAAAAGGCGGCGGGCAGGAGCGGCTCCTAGCGAAGCGCCGGAAAATGGAGAAATAATGGCATTATAAACGTATGTCTCACGTAGTCTTGAAAATGACGAGACACACATTAATAAATAAGGATACAGATTCCACCCACACTAATAGAAGTATCAAAAATCGAAGAATTCGAAAATCAACGAAAAGACTTCAATGAATCAGGTGTAAACTACAGGTATGCTCGTCTCGTATGCCGCATACACATTGCTCGTCTCGTGTCTCCGTGAACGAGTCTTGTAGCAGCGCTAACAACGATAGGACGCGATAGAGGGATTGATTAGAAAGATTGCAGATGATTAGAGGTCAGATCAGGGTGATTAGACATACACACAAGTGCATAGTAACGTTCTTCGCTTCCGCCTCTCACGTGCCCACTTGTTCTCTCTCTCCAGCGGTAGGTAAGGTGAGTAAGCCCAAGTGGGGCCACCCCCTGGTTGAGTCGTGATTGAGGTTCAGATGGGCAGGTTTGCCCAACGCAGTCGTGCATGCTCGCGCATTCACACACGCATTAAAGGGTAGGCCACGCGAAGTGCGCACTGTAAACCTTGTTTAGGCTACCCAGGGGCTCCTCGGTACATTCTTTAAGAGACCCTGAGGAGTCCCTTAAAGCTTGCTTGCTTGACAGGGGTAGCTAATCCTTCAGCGTGTTTGCGGACAGTGTATTATAGGTCACACTGAGAAGGGTATAATACCTGGAGTGTGGCTTGGTTCCTCCGCCGCGAACGCCCCTTCATTTGCCCTTGTTTTACAGGTGGGCAGGTAGGGTGATTGGTGCAGCAGCATACCAATTTTATATTGCCCTGCTAAACAAGGGCGCAGATCACACAAACAAGTAACTCCGCCTCTGCCTGTGGCAGAGCAGGGAGTCCGACTTCATCGACATCTGCACCTCCTCCCTCCAAGCCCTAGCAGGGGAAACGCGTTGTGGCGTCCCCTGTTAGGCCACAGTTGCTTAGCAGCGCTGTGTTCTCTTGTCCTCTCCACAGGAGGGTCGCTAGGACCCACGACATGTTCTTCAGCAACACCCAGTAGAGTGTGCGTGTAGGCGTGGTAGTCCTGAGTGGGGGCTTGAGCCAGTTGCAGCGGTGCTCGCCCACCAGGATGGTGCCACTGTAGGGTGTGTAGGGCCTGTAGTGCGTGTGTCACTGTCCCACCCGTTTCCTGCGATTCTAGAAGGGTTGGTGGGCTGTGGCAGTGGTTAGGTCAGTGTTTTGGCGTCTTAGCAAAACGGCGTTTTCATGCCTTCATAGCTTTTGGCCACCCCTCCCTGTAGTAGACAGATAGGTAGGGAAAACAATAGCTGGATTAGTACGCTGGGTATTCCCCAAAGGTTTTGCGCCAGCACAGAAATTGGGCGCTTAGGGGAGGGGAGACCCGGGGCGTACCCCGTGGCATCAATAAGCCAACCCTCCAGGTTTAGCAAGCGTGCAGACTTGGGGATAATTAGGACACCACTTCTGCGGCTTGCTCTCAGGACCTTAGGAATAGCACACTCACACATACGCTTTGGCAGGTAAGGGTAAGGTTCAGTCCCTAGCTTTAGTCTTGGAGGCAAGCGTCTCAGCGAGTCTCAGCAACTCACCAAGGTTGTTCTGGGACAAGTAGTCAACCAGAACTGAGTTTAGGCGTCCCTCAGGTAGAACAAATGCAGAGAAGGGCTCCCAGGTGGCCTCTTCGACTTCAAACCCTTCCCAGAGGGTGAGGAAGCGCCAACCCTGGCGATAGCGGTGGCGTAGGACAGACTTCACCAGGTAGAAGCCCTCCTTAGCCATCTCCTCGGCATTCATGTCGGGGAGTTCACCCTCAACTTCCATAGGGCTGGCAGCCCCTTGTAGGTCCAGAGCGGCGATTTCCTCGTCGTTCAGCTCCCACTCCTCCCCACAGAGGTCTTCAGGATCATAGTAGCGCTTCAGGTGTTGAGCAGCGCACACCAGGGTCCCCCCTACACGGGGAGAACACCGCACGGTGATACGGTGTCCATCCACAGAGAGGATCTTGTACGGCCCGAAGTATGGGTTATCGCTGGTAGAGCGTGGCCAGGCGGGTAGTCGACTATGGTGCACCAGCACCCAGTCCCCCTCTTGGTAGGTGGCCGGTACACGGTGTTTGTTCTTCTTGTTCCACTGACGCTCCCTCACTCTCTGGAGCTTTGCCTTGGCCTTGTCCACCTTCGCTTGTTGCTCTTGGACCCATTGACCCACAGAAGAATGGGTGTCCTCTGGATAGGGGGCATGTAGGAACCATGCCGGGCGCCCCAGGAATAGCTCATGGGGCGAGTAGCCAGTAGCTGAACTCTCTTGGGAGTTTATCATCAAAGATATGACGGGGAGTAGTCTCACCCAGTCTCTGATGCGTTCAGTTTTGCACCATATCCGTACGTTCTCCTTCAGGACACGGATCTGTCGCTCACATAGGGGGTTGCTCGTGTGCGAGTAGGGAATCCCCGTAGACACCTGGACATTGAGGGATCTCAGGACCCTCTTGTACCAGCCAGTATCTGAGCGTACTCGTACGTCCTCATCGGAGTTGATCTCCTTGGGCGCCCCATAGACACAAAACCACTCCTCCAGGAGTATCTTGATAGTCTCCTCCCCGGTAATGTGCTTGGTACATGGGAACACCCTGGTAAACCTGGTCAACCCACAGGTTACCACGAGGGCGAAGTCATAGCCCCCGAACTTCGGCATCTCCGTGTAGTCCACGTATAGAACACTGTTAGCACAGTGAGGGATGGGCAGAGTCGAGTAGAGACCTCTGTCCCTGATATCTCCTGGTTTACAGGACCTGCACGGGCACTTGTCCACGATAGGCTGGAGGGTTTTCCGCAGTTGGTCGTCAGTCCACGTAGTGTGGAACCACTGCTTGAACAGCCTCAGGGTACGGTCAGCACCAACGTGACCGCTGGACTCATGGGTCCACTTCAGCAGCGCTGAGACTCGATCACTAAGCACCACGATGCGGTCCTCGTGCCAGAGGTAGCTCTTGTCCCTCTTCCACTGGTCTTGGTTGACCAGGAGGGGTTCAAGGCGTTTCTCCAGGCGCTTGTAGATATCCCCAAACTCCTTCAGGTACTCCGATTGTTGGAGTCCATCCAGGGGGCGTATCATCGTCATGTTGAGGTCCAAGTGGACGTCCATACGGCTGAACGCCTCGTTAGCCAGCGCTTCAGACCGGGCACCAATCAGGGCGTCGAAGTTGTTGCGGCTGATGTAGTCGGCGCACTCGTTCTTCACTCCCTGGATATGGTGTACCGTCAGCCGTAGTTGACTGAGGTAGGTCCACCAGCGCCGTAGCTTGGCCTTCTCAGGTGGGGGACCCTTCTGGAAACTGCGGACCGGTTCTTGGTCGCACAGCCAGACCATAGGGTTACTCCCCAACAGTCGTGCTCGTGAGGATAGCACCAGCATACCCGCGAGCAATTCCTGCTCATAGGTGGAGTAGTTCCCCCTGGCCTGGTTCGTCTTCCAGTTCCAGTGGCCCAGAGGTACTAGGACCCACTTGTCTTCAGAGTAGCTGTGCTTGAGGGTTCCATCTCGGTTGAGACCTTCCGTCCCCCATTGGGAAATGGCCGAGTCGAACTCCTTCTTCTCCAGTGCTTGCCATTGGAACAACGTTCCACCACCGCCCAAATTGCTGGCGTCGGTCACCAGGATAATATCCCCTTGTGCCCTAGGCACGCCCAAGCACTTAGCGTTGGCTACCTTGTCTTTGAGCTCGTCAAACGCTTGTTGCTCTTGTGGGCCCCAGCGCCAAGTGGTACTCTTCTCGATCAAGTCCGTCAGATCGGCGCTGGTGTAGGTGAAGTTTTTGATGTGGCGGCGATAGAAGTTGCACGCCCCAATGAAACTGCGTACATCATGAAGTCCTTTCTTGGGGTCTTCGTGTCGTACCTTGGCATCCATCAGGGGTTTGGCCTTAGAGGCCGCTGGGGTCCACCACCCATAGCCAACGTCAAACCCCAGGTACTGCATGGTCTCCTGCATGAACTCACACTTCTCCAGCTTGAGTCGTGTGTGGTTCTGCTGGCAGACCGCAAAGAACTCACCCAAAAGGATTAGGTGATCCTCCTGGGTATTGGTCCCGAGGCATACATCGTCGATGTGAGCCTCCATCTGGGCACCACGGGATATGAGCTCCTGCACCTTAGGTCTCCTTCGTAGGATGGACAAGATTTTGTTCATCAGCTCTTGGAATAGAGCGGGTGCGTTAGCCACGCCAAACGGCATGACCTTCCACTTGAACACCCTCCCCTGAGGGGTGATGAAGGCCAGTAGTTCCTGTGCGTTGGGCGTCAGGTCCACTTGCCAGAATCCGCTCCTCTTGTCCATCTTGGTCTTGTAGCGGCAGGAGGCTATCTTCTCCAGGGTAGACTCCATATTGGGAATGGACCCTGAGTGGTTCAGCGTTTTCTTGTTCAGCTCTCCGTAGTCCACTACCAGCCGTTTGGCTGTAGACCCAGGTTTAGCCACCAGGAAACAGGGGCTGCAGTGTAGGGGGTAGTCCCCATCCTTGTACTCCAGGACTAGGCCAGCGTCGATACATTCTTGTATCTGTCGCTCAATCTCGTCGGCCTGCTCTTTAGGAGCTGGATAGGGTCTCCTCCAGATCTTGTGACCCACGAACTCGGGTTTCAGCTTGAGGTCCATCTGTACCAGCTTGTCACATGAGGCTGGAGGGGGTAGTTCTCCGAACACCTCCAGATAGGTCCTTATGAGCTTCTGTACCCGCGGGTCCAATACCTTGATCTTGTCCTCCATGTCCTCGTCAGAGTGTAAGTTGCTTGCCCCCTGAGTAATAGACGTCGGGAGGTGGTCCTCCACCGACTCTTCGCCTGTGGTAGTGTCCTTCAGCCCTTGGTAGGCATATAGAAGGTCTTGTTCAACCATCTCCGGTGGACGATGGCAACATAGGCACGCTCGAGGGGGTTCACATACACATTCCTCCGAGAGGTCGTCCTCCTCTGGGGTCCTCACATGGGCGCCCCAAACGCTCTTCATGAGCTTAAGATCTACCTCCCTTTGCCAGGTGGTGATCTTCTGTTCGAGGTCCTCCTTCAATTGGGATAGGTCTCCCATACGTCCTTGCTTCAGTGGCCATGAGCTGCGGGTAGGCTTCGCGTAGCATAGCTCTTTCGCCACCAACTTCCTCTTGGAATCCACATACTCCCTGAGCCTGGATCGAGGGTCGAGCTCCTCGTCCACGGGGTCTTCCACCCTCATGGAGAGTAGGGGTTTCAGTGGAGCGACGTACTCGGCGTTCTCCACTTCCTCCACACAGGTCTGCACGAAGAAGGCGTCGTGCTCAGTTTCGTCATCTGAGTGGATAGAGCTAGGTAGCTCAGATAGTCCACACTCAGAGACTCCATCAGGAACAGGTACATGACAGGGAGAGTTGGGGGCGTTGGTGTCAGTCACGACGTACTCATCTCCTCCGGGTGTAGTCTCAACAGCATCTTGAGGTCGTAAGTGATCCTTCAAGTCACCCAAGGCGAGTCCGTCGCTTTCTCGTTGTATAGCCTGGACCAAAGTCGGGTCCAGATCCTCCCAGGGGATGGAGGTAAGGCCTCCGTCCACCAAGCTCAGCATACTCCCCCATCAGGGTTTTCCAATAGTCGTCTTGCGTCCCAGAGGCACGTAGATGGCCTCATCAGGCAAACGAACAGAGCTGATAGTCAGCCTGTCCAGGAGGGTTCGCCAGTACTCGTTGCCCCCATGGGCTCCCCAATCGGGGGAACACAGGACCATACGGGAACGTTCCAAGGCCACCTTGGTCAGCACCTTCCCCAGTTCACTGAACCTGGGGTTCCCGTAGGCCATCCCGAAAGGGGGCCAGTAAAATTTGTAGCTGCAGTTCTTCTGCTTGCTGCAGTAAAGGTCCAGTACATGCTGCTTGTCGCTGGCGAACAACTCCACACTCAGGTCTTCTCGAGAGTAACCCATCTCTTTCAGACCTTGGTCTAGGACTTCCCCCAATAGTTGATAGTCTTCAGTTTTGGAGGCCGCCATCATGTTCGAGGGCTCCTCCTTCGATAGCCTTAGGTAACTTGAGGTATGTTCCGACTGCTCCAGTGGCACAGACTCTCTGCCACTGCCGTGGTCCACGTAGAGGAGGTAGGGCGCTTGCAGCGTCAGGGATTGTATCTGGGAGTGCTGTACGAAGAAGTCAGTCCCAAGTACAAAGTCGAAGGCCTCAGTGTCCATCACATAGAACCGATGGGCGATAGTCCGGGAACCCATAGGTACCTTCACTTTTTTAATAATCTTAACCGCATCAACTTGTTCAGGGGCTGACGTCCCCCTAAGGAAGACGTCCAGAAATTTACAGACGATAGCTGTAGCTGTGAAATGGACACAGGTCAGAGAAGTAAAGGGTTGAGGACCCCGGAGCAGAATTCAGGGTCAGAGACCCAAAGTGGAACTCGCCTAGATGTCGTGTGGTCTGCTGTGTGCACTGGTGTGTGTGTGGTGTTGGTTATGTGTGTACTTGCTCTGTACGTGGGAATTCAGTGAAGAGGTGTGTTGGTGTGTGTTGTCTGTTGTGTTGGTGGTGTAGCATGTGGTCTGTCGATGAAGTGAAAGGAGTGAGGACCTGTGTAAAATTAAAAGGACTTTACAAAAATAGATAGATGTAGGCACAGAGTCTCTGCACCAAAGGTGGGTTGGTTTTCCTGTCCACTCTGCAGTTTGCAAAAAGCCTTGCTTTCACCACTAGGGGAAAAGGACACAGGCAGATTGCAGCACGGTAGACTAGAGCAAGATAAGACATCAAGGCACATCAATGTGCAGAGAAGCTGAAAAATACCAGCAGAGTAGCACCAAGTAGCAGAAAGTCGAGTGGTTTCCGAAACCTTGCGCTGGCAGAAGAGACGAATCACGAAGAGGAGAGCATGGTAGAACGTTTGTCTCCCTGCAAGTCATGCCAACGAGGGCAGCAGATAGCGCTGCGCTCAATGCCTTGCACACGGCAGCCGTGTGGGAGCCTCGGGAGCCCATAGGTACCTTCACTTCACAGTCCCCGCAGCTGTGCACCACATGCCCATCCCCCATACGTATAGCAGCGGTGGTCATTGTGTTCTTCAGGCTCCCACAAGGTAAAGTTTTCTTGGCCACTATAGATATTGTGGCGCCAGTATTCAATACCCCCAGGTATTCGCGTCCCCCTAGTCGGATACGTACCCAAAACACCAGGTCTTGGGTGCCACCAGAGCGTCCTCGTCAGAACTCCGCGGGACAGGTCACCTCGAACCCCTTGTTACGCAATTTGCGGGCCATCCTCATGAAACGGCTCCTCTTCTTAGCGTTGCCGTCATCACCACCTTCGTGCTCACGCTTGGCTCCTTGTTCTTGCTGGGCCTGCGTTTGTGAGCGTGTGGTAGGACCAGACTGCCCTCCAGAGGGCTCGGAGTTCCCCCCTGGATTAGGGTTGGGGTTGCCTCCGTTCTTGTCTTTGTTCTTGTTGTCGGGCTGGCGGTTAGCGCCTCCTCCTCGTCCACCTTGACTTTTGTCTTGCCCTTGACCACGTCCTTTCGACTTGCCCTTGCCGGAGTCGTTGCCTTTGCCTTTGCCTCCACCTTTGCCTGGGCCTTTGCCAGGATCTTCACCCTTAAGCTTCGCCGATAGGCGTTGCTTATGGTAGCACTCATCCTCGTAGTGCTTCCGCTTCCCGCAGAACGCACACGTGATGGTGCACCTGTAATGATCCGGCAGCTTCCCTTTGGCGCCGGTGTTCTTCTCCTGCTGCTTCCCCTGGACTACGAAGCAGTCTCGCTGCTCGCAGTCAGGGGCGTGCTGCAGGTGGCCCTGCTGGTCCCTGGCATCACACCAGAATAGCTCCTTCACGTTCTCCATGATACGGGCGTGGGCGTGTTTGGGGGTAGTCCCCTGCCCAGGTCGGGACCCTTGGTACCCTTTGCCATGGCCTCCAGAACCTCCACCACCAGGACGGTAGTTGTTCAAGTGCTGGTCGCTCTCCTTCTCCAGCGCCAGCTCCAGGAGTAGCACGCATAGATCCTCGTAGCGGAGGGATCTAGCCTTGCGCTCCGCCGTCGAACGGCACTCGTCCCATAGCTCTCAAGGGAGCTTGGCCACCAACCAGAACAGCAGGTCGTCGCTGCTGTAGGAACCAGGCGTCAGTCGTCCAGCCCAGTGATCCAGGTCAGCCAACAGCTCAGAGACCCTGCCAGGTTTGGGGTTGTTGGGCAGCACGGGCAGGTTCTGGATCTCGGCCCTGATGGAGAGGTCGGTTTCGTAGGTCGGGTACTGCCTCTCCAGGGCAACCAACACATCGGCAAAGGTGGCGGAGTTAGTCACGATCTGCCTGACCGGCTTCTCCAGGTACTTGGTCTTGCAGCACTGCAGGAGCAGATCGCACTTGACTCGCCCACTAGCGTGGGTTTGGCCGGTCAATCGGAGAAACCGGCCAAAATTCTCAGCGAACTTGCTGAGGTCCTTGCCTGTGAACTCGGGCAGGTTCACCACGATCTTGGAGGTGGCAATAGCCTTCGCCTCCTGAGACCTGCGTCCCTCAGGGCGTAGGGTCTTCTTCTTCTTCTCCTTCTTCTTCTTCCCCTTTGGGTCCTCGGGGTCCTCCGGGTCATCGTCCTCCGAGGGCGAAGTAGAAGTCATCGGCGGCGGCTCATCATCGGAGTGGTCTCCGCCTAGATCACTAGAGCCATAAGGCTCCACGTCCACCATTGCCCTTAAGGCTGTCAGCCCCAGCCGGTCCAGCTCGGCCCTCGTAGAGTTCGTCACGTGGCTGTAGGGCGGCTGGGCCGTTCTCGGTACGAAAGGACTTCTCGGAATAGCTGCAGGAGTCGGCATCGGTCGGCTCCTCAGGCTCCCCAGGGTGTTTGTCAACCCTGCCGCCAGGTGGTTGGCCTGTACACGGTGGGGTGACATTCCCACCGTGGTAGGTGACGCTTGGGGCGGTATCATCAGGGGCTCCAGTTTCTCTCGGATCTCTTGAGTGAGGTCGCCCACAATTTTTGAAGTGGCTCCTCGGAGCGCCTCGTTGATCTCCGACCGCGTCAGGGACCTGTTGGAGGATCTCCCCGATCCTCTACTCCTGCCACCAAGAGACTCAGGTCCTCTCCTCAACCCACTCAAGGTTGCATACCCAGGTGCATACCCAGGAACATCCACATAGGTTCCAGTAGCGGGTAGTGGATGGGGATATTCAGCCGCATACCATCGCGGCGCAGAGCTGGAAGCCACAGGCTCACTGGCAGTAGTTGCCTCAGGAGCGCAGTGGTAGGTGGGCCCATACCATAGGCGGGGTAGGGAGGCATGCCAGTAAAGCCTGTGCCCTCTGCCATAGGCGGGTTGGTTGTGGGAGTGGATGTTGCAGCGGCTGGGAGTGTGGTGGTTAAAGGAGAGGGTGATGCGTGGAGGGCCGAAGCGCTTGGTGCGCCTTCGAAGGTAGGGTCATTCGTCAGGTCTTGCCCTTGTTCCTCTCCTTTGTCTGCTTCTTCTCCAGCATCCTTCTCGCTCTCTCTCTTCCTCTTCACAGGCTGAGTGACCACCACCTCTTCGACTGTGAGGGCCCTGAAGGCCGTCTGGAGTCCATCCAACGAGTCCTCAGCCACTTCCACTGGCCCATGTAAGGGCTCCGAAGGTACAGCGCCGCTAGGTCCAGGTCCAGGTTCCTCAGGTGCTGGCCTTGTCGGCGTCCTCCTTCCTTGTGTCCATCTTCGTTCGCCCTTCTGCTTATATGTGCCTGTACTCGGCGCACTGGATGTACGGCGCGGGGTTGCTGCCGGTGCGCAGAGACAGACTGCCTCTTGCTACCAGAAAGGTTTATAGTGGTTTCAGCACTGTGTTTTTGTCTCTCCTGCTGCTTGCTGCTGGTGTAGGGTTTCCTGCTGCTTGTTTTTGGAGATGAAAAGCTTTTGTTTGTTGAAATACAGTAAATCCAGGATAGTCCAAGCCAGAGGTGTGCAAGGAGAAGAGAATCAGGATCAAAGCATGAAGGGCTGCAGTGTAAACAGTGAAAGATGAAAGGATATTCACAGAAACTGCAACTCAGGTCAAATCGGAATGCATATTCACAAAGATAGCTGAACTGTTTTGGAAAAGAGTTCGAAAACTGCCCCATGGTTACTCTCTCTCCATAGTTCCATCTCAGGAGATGTGCACTCTTTGTTTTGGGTCCCATATGTGCTGAGGTGGCAGGGCATGTGGCGATGAGGTCACTGCCATGTCACATGGGATCTTCCTACGTAGCTAGGCTGACCATGAATTGAACCCAGGACCTCTCAAAAAGAGGTGCCCAGCCCCCTAGGGTGCATACCACTAGGACAGCTAAGTATTCATGGAAAAACACAGATAAATTCATAGGCTCCGCCTTGGATATGTCAGTTCTCAGTCAACTCAGGAAAAGATGGTTTACCTCACATTGAAAGGGGTTTAAGGGGTCCACTCCATATCCTGATTGGGTGTTTGGTTCCATAGGTCAAAATGTGTTATCACCAGTTTTGGTGGGACCAATACTAAGATAGAAATGCCTGAATGCTCAGTGCATCTCTAATCCAACTAGAGTATGCCTCAAAGCATTGGAAAAGCACTTTTTCTTACTCCGTGCTTCATTCCTCCCCAGATACTTCAATCCGGAACGTCTTTTTGTGGCACTCTCTCTGCCGCAGTCTGCACTGCCGCCGTCCTCGTCCCCGCTTCACTTTCCCCGCTTCTTGTTCCGCCCTACGACTCTGCGTGCCCAGTCCCGGACGCTCCAGTCCATGCGACGGGCGCTTCCGCCGTCCCTTTCCCTCCGGTCCCCTTCCTGACGTCCCGCTGTGCGGCGAAACCGTACACCCGTCCCGCCCTCATATCTGCCGGATTCTCTTTGTTCTGCGTGCCATCAGGCGTTCCCTGTGCTCGTCTCCCTCTCTGTCCTCCATTCCCGTCTCTCCCCCTGACCGCCTTGGTCGCCAATCTGGCCGCCTCCGTACTTCCATCTCCGTGATTTTTGGGTTGTACCTGATCAACGCCATCTCCACCCGCTTGGTGACTGGATCACGCATGTCCTCCGCCCGCGCCTCCAACTGCGTCTCTCTGCACGCCATGCGTTCCTGGAGTTGCTCCACCATACGCCGCAACAGCCTGTGCGCCATGGCCTCCGGCGCCACTGTATGCTCCTGGAGCGCCCGCCACAGCGGTTTCACTATCACCATGTGCCATAGTCCCTTGCGGTGCCCCTCTTTCCCCAGCTCTCTCTCCACCGCGCTTCTGCCTCTCGCACCTTTCTTGAGTAACGAGACGTCCTGATCCCGAACCAGTGGTTCCTCGATCCCCTTATACTGTGCACACCGCATGAAGTGTTCGTATGTTTCTTGCCCTTGGCCACAGTGGCATCGCATGTACTCCTCCGGGAGGTCCATACCCTTATGTCTGTACCCCCTCATGATTGTTTCACGCACCGGCACCTGCCCCGTGATCGCCTGCAGCCTTCTGGTTTGCAGCCTTTTGGGCAGCGATCTGGCCTCAGCACATTGGAGTAGTGGACCCGCTGTCCCACCTTGCCCTCCAAGTACTCGTTCAGCTCTACCACCTCCGGCCCCCCTCGTACTTGGGCTAGCATGTGCACCGGCTGTGGATACACCCTTAGTTCCTGCTTGCCTCTGTCCTCCTCCACCACCCACCTGGCCTTCTCCCCTTCCCCAACCCTTGGAGGTATATGCACCAAGTGGAGGTGCCCCTTGCTCTCTGGCACCCTCCACTCTGGATCCTGCTCCTTATCCACCGCTTGCGCCGCCCCATCCGCCTCATGATTCCCCACTCCCGCCCTGTGTGACTCCTGTTTCACCAGGTGTATGACCAGGGGCACTTTCTTCATCTCCAGCCCGT
The DNA here is from genome assembly GCA_964036045.1 of Eutreptiella sp. 'Long Island Sound 2002'. NCBI lineage: Eukaryota > Euglenozoa > Euglenophyceae > Eutreptiales > Eutreptiaceae > Eutreptiella > Eutreptiella sp. 'Long Island Sound 2002'. The sequence continues at coordinate 60,204,436 of OZ038384.1, read as the reverse complement.
GCCATATTGCGTACACCTGTGACGACAGTCCCGTGCGGAGGGCCTCATGCAGTGGCCTGCTGGCCAGTCTCCTGAGGGACGCCATGTCCGCCTCCGCGTCCACCACCATCCACATCTCCCGTACGTCCTCCCCTATCTCCCCAACCACGTCCGCCACCGCCTGCACCTCTCCATGGGACGCTGCTCCGTACACCATCTTTTCCACCACACTACCCGTCACCTGTCCCACCCCCTTGACCCTTACCGCCGCTGCCCCCGCCATGGGCGGCTGTTCTTCCACCCCGGACCCGTCCAGAAATAGCACCACCCTCTCCTTCGTGGGCTCCGGTATGCGCACCACCTCCCTCGGGTAGTGGCAGTACACTTTGTGCTTCCCAATGCCATACTCTCGTACCCCATCCCCGATGCTTAGCTCTCTTACCCCTCTGTACACCACCCACTTATTGTCCGTCCTGGCCTTCCATCCCTTCGTCACCACCACTCCGTGGCACCATGCCCTGTCCCCTCTCGCCCCCCCCTGCTCTAGGTATGCCTGTACCAGAACCAGGTACCATACCCTGTCTGCTGGCAACCCGTGGACCGTCAGCCTGATCCTCCTCGCACTCTTTCCACACTTGTGGCCCACGGGCACTATGGACGCCTCCTCGTCGGGCCTCCCCGTGTCTGTCATCCGGAAACTCAGCGCCACCCCATCATCCTCTTCTTGTAGTCCCCGCAGTGTGTCCCATCGAAACTGGACCCCTGTTCTTTTCCCCTCCCTTTGCTCTCCCCACCAGACCTCCACGTCCCCCTGGGCCTCCTCATCTTCCCGCACCTCCTTGGGCAGCCGCAGCACCGGCCCCCACCACTGCCCCCTGGTGTCCGTAGTGCGCATGGTCGCGTTCGGGAACGCCCACGCCGTCATTCGTACGACTGGCCACGGGATTTTGCCCCGCCTCCTTGGTGCACCTCCAGCACTGGTCCCCGTGTCCTGCCTCTTCCGGGATGTTGTCTTTCCGGAACATATCTGCATGGACATCATACCACTGCCCGGTTGCACTCTGTACCTTCCCCCTCGGTCCTTTTAGTCCCAGCGGCGCACACATCAGTATTCCCGGTCTGGCCTTGTCCCTCTCCCCCCTGTCCAAAACCACTCTCTCTTGCTGCGCCCCCTCTCCTCTCCCGCCTCTTGGCTTCCTCTGCTGGATCCCCCACAGCGCCACCCACTCGTTCCACATCGCGCGCATCATCCTGATCCACCTTGCGCGGTCCTCTTGTCCTCTTGCTCTCCTCATCATCCACCTGTATACACCCCATTCCACCACCCTCGTGTCCCGATAGAACTCCTCATGGTGTAGCCCCGCCTTCTTGTACTCCTTCATATCCTTTCTGCGCACGTGCAGCACCTCCATGTTCACTCCTTCCTTCCTGATCCAGCGTACCGTCCCATGTGTCGCCCCCCCGAAGTCCGTGTCCAGGACCAGGATTGGCCCCCGCCTACCGCACGTCCTGTTGGTTGCCAGCATGTGTTCTTCCCCCGGCAACACTGCCTGCAGGGCGCGCCTCATGCGCTCCTTCTTCCCCGCCGCCAACCGCCTGCGCCGGTGCAACACATAGCGCGGGCACATCTTCTCCTCCTTCTGAACCTCTGCGACCGCGTGATAGCACACCCGTCACACCACCTCTTCCTGATTGTGGCACATCCTGCTCAGCGTCCTCGCCGTGTGCGCCCTGTACGCCTCCCCCGCCGGGGGCATCCCTTCTCCATAGTAGGCTGTTGGCGACCGCAACACGCACCACGGCACCTCTGTAGGTATCCCCTCATACCCTCTGATGAGCCTCCCCACTTCTCCCTCCACCTCCTCCAGCTGCTCCCTCCAGTACGGGAGGTGCATCCCCTGGTACCCTAACGCCACATTGAGCACCGCCCGCAGGTAGTACAGGGTCGTCTGCACTGACGGGGGGTGATGCCGCAGGACCACCACCATCGCCTTGAACCCCCTGACTAATTTGTCAGGTAGCCTGACCCCCCTCGCCTCCATGGCCTTCACATGTCCCAGCACCACCGCTTCCTCCGCCCTCCCGAGCCATGGCACTCCGTCTCCTACATCCGGCGCCATGCCTTCCTCTCCACCCCTCCTCAGAATCGCTGACTTCTCTGCGCTCCAGACAAGGTGGTTATCCCTCCCGTACCTCTGCATCAGGTCCTGTACCACCTGTTGTGCCTTTTCATCCCGCGCCATGGGTACCGCATCATCCACATACGCCTGCGCCGGCGACGTGTGTGGCGCCCGCGCCAGCTGTGGATATTCCCGCGCTATCCAACTCATCAGGGGGAGCATGGCCAGCAATTACAGGAACGGGCCCTCCACCCCGCCTTGTGGCACCCCGCTGCCTGGGGTTACCCATTCGGTACACCCCTTCCCCGTGGCGACCGTGTACCTCCTTGAGCGCAGGTACTTTTCCACGAAGTCACCATATGGGAGTCCTAGCTGTCGCCACACCTCCTCTATGAGCCTATGCGGCGTGTTGGGGAACGCCCCCTTCACGTCCACAGACGCCATGAACGCCTCTAGGTCCTCATCATCGAGGTACATATCGTACAGGAAGCTTGTTTCCTGTCTGGACCTACCCGGCACTGACCCCCACATATTGTCCGGTATGACCCCCGCTGCATACAGCCACCGCTGTATCCTCCCGAAGATCACCATCCAGACCAGCTTGGCCTCCCTGACGGCACAGCATATTGGTCTCCAGTTCCCCGGCCTGAGGTGATCCCCCTTCTTGTACAGGGGCCGCACCTTGCCCCCCCATTCCTTTGGGGGCTCGCCTGTGCGCAACACCTCCGTGACCCTCCCCGCTAGACCATCCAGCTCCGGCGCCTCCAGGTGCTGGTACGCCTCCACCACCAGCTGGTCCACTCCCGGGCTCCTTTTCCCCTTGAGAGCCTTCACTGCCTCTTTAATTTCCCCTAGCGTCACCCTGCTGCGGTGTATGTCCTCGCTCTGCTCCGCTGTGAACACCCGCGGTAACGCCCTTACCATTCTCCTTGTGATCCCGCTTAGCTCCTGCTGCCCCTGGTTGTGCTGCGTCCTGAAACTCTGCGCCACCTCCTCCAGCACTTCCTTTTTGTTGCCAGTGACCCTGCCACACTGCAGTCTCACCGCCCTGATTTCCTTTCCTTTTCCAGCCTCAGCGAGCTCTCTGATGTACGGTAGCGACTTGTACGGCACCGCCCTTTCCATGTATCTCTCATGCTCCGCCACCACTTTCTGGTATATCCTCTCGTGTTCCTCCTCCACAGCCCTCCTCGCCGTTCGCACCCTCTTCTTCGCCTGTGTCACCTCCCTTTGCCACTCCGTCCCCTCTTCTCGTGCCCGTGCCTCGACCTCCTCTTGCTGCCGTTTCCTCAGTGTGACCACCAGCCTTTGCAGCTTGGGCTGTGCCTGCGACTCCCCCCCTTGCTTGGTAAACCCGCATATCCGCGCTGCCCTCCTCATGGCTTGATGTACTTGTGTCCCCTGCCTCATTTCGGCGTGTACCCGCTGCCCCCACTGTTGCCACCTCTCGTCCCCCTCCTCCGGCCACTTCACCATTGGCGGCAGGCTGACGCCTTCCTCGTCCGACCCCTGCTCATCCTCCTGTTCGTCCCCGGGCTCCCCCACCTTCACGTCCACAGTCACCATCGTGGGGCAATGCCCCTTCCTGTCCTGCATTTCTTCCGGCCCAACCATGTATCCTGCCGTCACCCCCTTGACCCAGCTGGGGTCCGCGTACACCGCGTCTATCCGCGACGGCGCGCTGCCTTCCGGTGCTGGGTAGTGTGAGGGGCCCGGCGCTCCACTGTACGACACGTCCTGCAGCATCATTTCCTCCACAAACTTCCGCACCTCGCGGTCCACCTCCGTCTCCGCGCCCCTCCTCCGGGGATCGTAGTTGAAGTCTCCAACTACGATGACTGGCCCCCTCTCCAGCGCCCTGACGTACTCCATCCTCAGTTGCGCCACATACTCTTTGACCCTCCTCCCATGTGGGACATGGCAGTTGATGATGACTACCTGGCCATGCTCCGTCGCCACATCATACACGGCCCTTCGTCCCCTCGCTCCCACCTTCTTGTCCTGCACAACGCTGAGCCCTCTGCGCACCAACAGCGGCACCCCCTGTGCCCACTCCCGCTGGTACTCTCTCCCCTCCTTGTCGTACATCTGCGCGCACACGACGTTGTCCTTCCCCTGCAACCTTATCTCCTTGTACGCCACCACGTCGAGGTCCGCCTCATGCAGCTTTATCTGCTGTTACGCTGCCTTGTCCGCTTGATACAGTGCCGCGGGGTCATTATGGGTGTACAACTTCATGCGTTGCCACCTGCCCTCCCCATCCACTCGTAGATCCCCGCTGTCTGTCGTGCCTTTGTCCTCCCTTTTGTTCCTTCCCCCCTGTCTTCGTCTGGCTTCTTTCTCCTTCTTCCCGGCCGCCCCCCGCTTCATTAATTGTCACTTCCTCTTCTTGTTCTTCCCCCCCGCCGACACCTCTTCTCCTTCGAATTCTCTCGCCTCCTGCTCCGGAACCAGCTGCCCGTGTATTTCCATCTCCCTACCTCGCGGGCATACCTGCAACCTTTCCACCGGGTACGGCAGTCTCCCCTCATCCCCCTCCCCCTGATCCTCCCACTGCATGATGGCTGCCCTCGTCACATGTCCCTTGCGATCTTGGTGTTCGATCATCTCCTCCACTGTTCCCACATACCTCCTCCACTTCCCACTCACTTTGTGCGGGCCATACACTGTCATCCCTCCCCGCACCGCCCCCTGCTCTTCACAGCCCCGCTGCTCCTCCCCATACCTGACTCCCCTCGCCCCATTCCTTCTTGGCCTCCCGTCCCCTTCCCCCTCCTGCTGCTGCTCTGCTTGCAGATCCTGCTCGTCCGTCTCTCTCCCACGCTTGCCGCCCTCCCTCTCACTTCCCTCTCTTGTCCCCTCCCCCTTGCTCCCCTCCTCCACCCTGTCTCCAACAGCACTCTCCTGCCCTCCTCCCTCCACTTCTCCCTCTTTCACCCCCTCTTCTCCCTCCTCTCTGTCTTCCCGCCCGCCCGCTGCCAGTCCCGGCTCCCGGCCTTCCTCTCCCCGCGCTTGGTCCTGCCCCCCTTCGTCCCGTTCCTCCTCACCATCCCCATCCCCCACTATGAACCGCATTTGTGCCCCTCTGCCCCTCCGCATCCCCCTCCACCTACTTGGCCTCTCCCCCCCCTGATCGTCTTCCACCTCCAGGCCCCGCTTCCTGGCCTCCTCCGTGAGCCTTCTCGCTCTCTCCAATGCCTCCTTCCTGTGCCCGTCCTCCGTTCCGGGTGCCACGATCCACCTCGGCTGCTCCCCTCCCCTGCCGCTGGCCACCCACTCCAATGCCAACCGGATCTGTTCCCTGATATCTTCCGCTTCTTCCGCCTCCGCACACCTATCCATTTGCGACTCCAACGCCCGTAGGACGGCCATCTCGCGTACCTCCTCCGTTCTTTCAACCCTCACCTCTTCCACCTCCCCGACCCACCGCATGAGCGGGTGCTCCACCCTTTTCAACGGCGCCGCCGTATACACCACCGCTTGGCGCCTATCCCCCCTGGGTTCCACGACCCACCACGTGTGTCCGTCCTGCACCAGGTCCGTGACCCCTTGGTCTGCAGCCCCCGTGGCACTTGCCTGTGGGGACACTACTTGTATTGTGTGCCCTTTGGCCCTCCTTCCCGCCGCCTCGTCATAGTCAACCATGGTCATAACCTTGCGCATCCGGTGCATTTCTGTGTCTGGGTCCCACTCTCCGGCCATGCCTCTGCTGCGCCGCACAGTCTCCCCAACGTACAGTGCCATGGCCAAGACCTGCCTCGTGGGCCCCCACACCTCTACTGTTCTGCTCGTGCTGTCCACACACGCCGCTACCTGCGCATCCCTCTGCATCTGCATCCACAGCACCGCCTGTTTTGGCTCCACCTTCTTTGCCGTGAGGATCTGCGCCTTTGCTTGCCTCTCGCCCGCTTCCTCCTCCTCCCCCACTGTTCCGCTCCGACCATCCGCATATCCCACCCACATGTGCTTGACTTGGTGGAGGTACACCAGCGGCGCCCCTTCCTCTTCCCCCATCTGCAGCCACATAGGCCCTTGTCTCCTGGGCTGCCTTACTCTGATCCCATGGTATCCTCCCTTGGGCTCCTGTGGTCCGTCCAGCCTGCAAAGGCACCTGGCCTGCGTGCACTCTGGCCTGCACTTGTCCTCCACCGCCTCCGCTCTTGCCTTCAGGTGGTACCTAGCCTTGCTCACCATCTGCCGTACCTCTTCACCCCTACATCCTTTGATGCGGTCTTCCAGCCCTGGCTGCGCCTCTCCATTTTCTATCAAGACATTCTGACCTGCTGTCGCCTTGCCCCTCAGCCTCTGCGCCCATTTCTGCAGCATGTCCTTCCTGTCCCTGCCGTCCCCCAGCAGGTCCAACCCTTCCGCCGCCGCCTCCTTCTGGCGCTTCTCCTTTTCTTTCTCCGCTCTGTCCAGCTCAGCAGTGTCCGCCCCATCCGCCTTTCCCCTCCCCACCTGGCCCTCGGAATGCAGCGGCTCCCTCCACGCGGGCTCCGCCATCCATTGGATTGCCAATTGCCCCTCCCAGTGTCCCATGGTGTACACCTGTACCGCCTGTCCCTCCCGGCCGAGTCCAATCCGGACCTCCATACCCGCCGCCGCTGCTGTGGTGACCACCACGTTTGGGATCAACACATCGTACTGGTACCTGGCCCCTTGTCCGTGGCGTACCTCGACTTCTACCATCCCCCTGCTTCCCACCCTGTCATCCGGGAGGATGATGTGGACTGCCTGGCCCCTCCACTGTGCCGCCGCCGGCCCCCTCGTCGCCACAGGGAATATCGCCTTTGTGTCCTCCCGCGTCATCCATCCTCCCCTGCGGTACCTCGCACGCCGAATGGCCCCACTGCCCACTTCTCGTGCTCCACTTCTCCCGCCTCCCGCACCCACCCTTCTGCCACCCTGGCAAGGGCTGATATCTCTGCACCCTGCCTCTCACACTCCGGCAGTGGCGCTATACTCTCCATGCCGTCGTCCCCCGGGAACGCGTATTGCCACGTGTCCCCCGTGTGTGGGTGCACATGGTACGTGCGGTTGGCCATGCACGCCGTCCCCTCATCCAGCACCATTTTGATGGCCTCCGCCGCCTTCAGCGTGATCTCCTCTCCGAACGTATACACCAACCCCTGCCCTCTGTGTCCCTGTGCCGTGGGTGCTGGGGTCAATGCCGCCCTAGTGAACTGTGCGCGCACGCTACTCGCCTCCTGTCCTCCTCCTGGCAGCTCTCCTCCCCACTCATTCCTGACTGGGACCCCCTCCCCCTGGTCCGCTCGCCACGTCATATGCCAACCCCACCAGCGGCGTCCCCCCGCCGCCACCCTGTACCTCCCCTTCCATCCCGGCTCCAGCCACACCGCCCTGTCCGGCCGTATCTGGACCGCTCTCTCTGCCCCCCACCCGGTCCCCACATCCTCCCTGTGCTGCAGCTGCAACACCGCCTCCCCCCCCCCCTGTGACCCACACGTCCACCCCCCCTGCCTGCCTCCTGTGCCACGCGCCTTTCCCCGTACCCTCTGGCACTTCCATATACTCCATCTCCTGTACTGGTACTCCTAGCACCCCTTCCCATCCCGCCCGTAGTTTTCTGTCTCGCGCTGTACCCCCTCCGGCTCCCCTCCTCTCCCTCCCGGGGCCCTCCTGTCCCTGGTACCTCCACCTCTCCCCCCCCTCCTGGATCGGTATTTGATGCACATCCCGCCACATGTGCTCCTCCGTCCGCTCCCTTTCCTCCCCCCACTTCTCCGGTCCTTCTTCTGCCAACTCCTCCTCCATTGTCACTTCTGCGTCGCCTTTCGACTCTGTCCCTTCTTCTGCGTCCGCCCCCGCCACCGCCTCCGCGTCTTCTTCCCCCGGGGGCCACAGTAGCTCGTAGTGTCCCCCTCCTCGTCTGCTCCACAGCAGCGCCGCTGCCGTTCGCTTCCCTTCTCCCACTTCTGCCATCTTCCGATACACCCCCTGCGGCCCCCACTCCTGGTACATTGCCACTCTGCATCTGCTCTGCGCCCACCTCCCAACTTCACATGCCCCTCCCCATATCTCTCCCCTGCGCACTTTGTCCAGGTACTGATCCCACGTGCGCGCTCCCGCGTCCCCCATGACTCTCCGCGCCCAGCCCGACTCTGGGGGCGGCGCCATCTCCCCCTCCGTGAGCGCTTTGCGCACCTCTTCTGCTGCTGCCCGCCCCCCCGCTCCGTCCACCGCGCTGAGTGCCCAATACAGGCACTTGCCATCCCCTGGTATGACCTGTCGCCTCGCCCCCTCCGGCATTTCTTCCGGCCATCCCTGCCCCTCTTGTTTGCTGTCCAGCACTCTTTGCACCGCCGCCGCCACATCTGCCGCGTCACTCCTTCGTCCTCTGACACCCCACAGAACCACATAGGTTCTTCGCTTGGTCAACAGGATTCCCGCATCCAGCGGGGTTCCTTTCCCATAATCCACCAACTTTCTGTATCCGTTTCCGCTTTTTGTCTCCCTGTAAACCGCCACCTTGTACCCCCCCTCCGCTGCCCATGCCTCCACCTCCGGTGGCCCCCCCATCCTCCTCCCCTGCCTAGTCCGCTGTATGTATCTCTGCCACGATACTTCCTCCTGTGGCAGGCACTCCTCCATTTCTCCCATATTGTGTCTACTCTCCACCCTGGTAGCCACTCCTTGCCTTATCCGCTGTACCTCTTCCTCACTGTTCGCTCTGCCCTCCAGTGCACACAACACCTCCCACGATGTGTTGACATCCTTCCCGTACATGTGCTCTACGAGCACCCCTTCCTCTGCTCTCTCCCTCGCCCCCTCCAATGCACCCTCCCGCCTCTTCCACGCCCATGCCGCCTTGCGTTGCTGTTCCTCCTCGTTCCCCGCCGCACTCCCCACACTCCCCATTCTACACGTCGACGGCCGACTCTCGCCCGACGCTACACTGTGTCCTCGTTCGCCTCCCGCGCCCCCCCTAACCTGTGCCCCCCCCGCCCGCACCTGCTCTTCCCGCCTCTTTTGTTGTACTGCCTTCCCCCGTCTCTTCGTGCTCCCACACCACCTCGTACAGGTAGGTAGGTAGGTAGGTGCACTCGTTCGTGGAGAGGCGCCCCATGGTTCCCCCTGGCGTCGCCCCTGTGACAAACAGGAAGAGGCTCCGCGCGTGAAGAGGGGAGGCGGCTTACTTCCCGCTAGACCTCACTGTTGGCCCCCAACAAAGCGGCCCCGGGCAACACCGGGAGGGCTGATCGCCGCCAGCCTGACGTGCTTGTCTCGCAGGGAGGGTGTGCCCCCGTGCTTGCGCACGTCCCCTCCTTTGGGCGGAACCCTAGAGGTTCTCCGGACTTCCTGGCGTATCCCGTTCCCAAGGCATGCATGCACGTTGTTGGTACTAGGGTTCCGAGGCGCTTGGGTGTCGCACGCTCCGCCTCGAGTCCCAAAGCAGCGCAGGCCTTGGGATGCAGCCTTACCCCCGGTCTCCGGATCTCGTTTGGCCGGGTCACCTACATGGCACGGGCTGCCTCAGTGCCCGGGCTGTGGGCACTGGGTTTCCTACTGTTGTGCGGCGTTTGTGTTTGGGTCCGGTTGGCGGTTGGGTGTGGGTTTTGTTAACCCCGCCAGTTCTGGCTCGGGTCTTGGGTGGGTGTGTTTGGGCACGGTTTGTGGTGTTGTCCCTCTAGTGTTGGCTGTTTGTGGTGTTCGTGGTTGGGCTTCGGTTTCGGCCTGCTTATGGGACGTGTGTGGTTTCGTGGGCGCCCCGCTTGCCCCCCGCCGTTTCCGGTTCCGGCGTGCGGTGTGGGCGTGTGTGCTGGGCCCGGGTCTCGGCTGTGCCCAGCCCTTCTTGGCTGGGTTGTCGGGGTGTGTTTTTTGCGCTTTTGTTTTTTCTTTTTTTTTTCCTGTCCCGGGCTTTGTGGTCCCTGTCTCTCCATCCCCTTTCTTTCGGGCTGGGCTGGTGGCTCTCTTTTTTTTTTTTTTTGGGTGTCCCTTTTCCCGGTGGGCCGCTGTTCCTGGCTTGGTGTTGCCGGTTTTGGGTGGGTGGTCCCCCTGTGCCCCTTTGGGGGTCCTGTCTTCGGTGCCTTCTGGGGGGGGGGTTTGGCCGGCTCTGGGGGTGTTGGCGGGAGGTTTGGCGGCTGTGGGCTGTTTTCGTGCCTTTTCCCCCTCCCCCCTCCTTTTTTTTGGGGGGGGGGGGGGGGGCTTGCCTGTTCCTCCCTCTGCCTTCCCTGGGCTGGCGCACGCACTGGCCTGCATTCAGTGTTGTCTTCCGGGCTGCCGTTTTCAGTTGCGTTCTGTTTGGCCGCGTTCCGGCCCCATGGGTCGGGTGGGCTATGTACACGGTGGGCTCAGCGCCCCTTCTTGCCGGGTTAGGTCCTGGCTCTGCCGGCTGGGCGGCTGCGCCAGGTGGCTGCTTGTGGTTTTGGGTTAGGGGGCTGGGGTTGTTCGTGTCCTTTCCCCTCTGCGGTGCCGGCTGTAATCTTCTGGGTGGTCCGCCACCGTTGTCGCCAGGCGCGCTGTGGCCCCGTGTGTGGCCTGCGGTGCTGGTGTGTGGCGTGCTGGAGCGGCGCCTTCCAGGGTGTGCGGTGGCTGGCTTTGGTTAGTCCTTCAGGTTAGGGTCAGTTCTGTCGTGTTGTGCCGCTCTGTGCTCCGTCGCGTCGCGTCGTGCTGTGGCGTGTTGCACTGTGGCGCGCTGTGGTGCGGTGTGCCGTGGTCTCGCGTGGTGCCGCGGTGGGTCAGTGGAGGTCAGCCTGGCCTGTGTCGTGGCGCGGAGTGCGGGCCGGAGTGTGGCTGGCTGGTGGCTGGGGGGTGCGGCTAGGTGTGGGTGTCTCGCTGGGTCCGTGCTGTGGGGGCTTGGGCGTGCCGCTCAGGCTGGTGGGTCGGGTAGGTGGATCGCGTGACGGTCCGTGGGGTCGCCCTCCCTGGGGGCCCGTGCCTTGGTCCCGTGTCCTCTGGGGGTTTCCGTCCCTAGTCCTGGGTGCCGCGGCCGTGCCTTTGTCCTCTTCCGGTGCCTGTGAGGTGGCCCTTGTGGTGGCCAGGGTCGTCGCCTGGCGGTGAGGGCGTGGTGGTGCGCCGTGCGGCGGCGTTCCCTGCGGTTTCCTCTGTGGGTGTGGCCCGTTCTCCCCGTGTAGGTGTGCCCTCCATTCTCCGTGTGGTTTCCGGTGGCCGGTGGGTGTGCGCTGGTGTGATCCGCATGGCGTCCGATGTTTGCTTCGGTGGTGTGTGTTGGGGTGTTTGGTGGGGGTGGGGCGGCGCTGGTCCCCCCGTCGTGGTGTGCCCTTCCTGGGTGTGGGTCGTGGTGCCTGCCGTCGTGCCCTTTTCCTCCGTGTCTTGGTCCCCGCTCCCGCCCCTTCCTGGTTCTTGGTTGGTTTCCTGCCCCCATGTGGTGTCGCTTCCGGCGTCCTGTCCCTGCGAGTGCCTGCCCTCACTTGGGGCCCCTCCGTGCCCTCTTGCCTGAGTGCTCCTTGGTGCCCCTTGCCCTTCCCTTGCCCTTGGCCTGCCCCTTCCTGGTGTGGTGGTGGCGGGAGGGGCGGGGTGGGGAGGGGGCGCCGGCGGTTAAGGCCTGGGAGTGGGTGGCCTGGAGCCACTGGCGGAGGGCTTGGGGGGAGTAGGGGGGGCGGAGGCCCTGGACCGCATCGCGGAGGAGGGCCTCCCATGCCGCTTGCGGCATGATGGCCTCCGGGGCGGCCTCGTTGGGGTTTGCGGGGGTGCGGGTGCGCACCTCCTCGAAGGTATGCACCATGTGCACCCTTTCGTGCCTTCCCGCTCCCCCGGCCCACTTCACCCAGCGGCGGAGCTCCTGCAGAGTGGGGGGAGACCACCAGGCGAGGTGGGCGGTGGCCCGGGGGGGGGAGGGGCCCGTGCCCGGGATTCTGGAGCGGCGGGGGGAGGATGTGGACCTGCGGTGGTGGCGGGGGTGCCGGTGCCTGGGGGAGCGGGAGCGGCAGTGGCGGGGGCTGGGGGTGGAGGACGGGTACGGGCGGAGGGGGGAGCGGGAGGGGGAGGTGGACATGGGGCGGCGGTGGCGCGCTCGGTGGCGTCCGGGGGAGCGGGAGTGGTGGTGCCGGGGGCTGGGGGTGGTGGATGGGTACGGGCGGCGGGGGGAACGGGGAGTCTGGCAGGGCGTGTGGGGGGAGGGGGAGGCGGACGTGGGGCGGCGGTGGCGTGCCTGGCTGCGTCAGGGGGAGCGGGAGTGGTGGTGGCGGGGGCCTGGGGATGGGGGTCTTGTGTGGCCGGTGGGGGGAGGGGGAGGCGGACATGGGGCGGCGGTGGCGCTCGTGGTGTTGCCCGGGGGAGCGGGAGCGACGGGAGCGGGGTCCCGGGGGGTCGTGGTGGCACCTGGGGGAGCGGGAGCGGCGCGAGTGGGTGGTTGAGGCGCGGTGGGAGTGTGGGCGCCGTGGGCGAGTGTGCCGTGCGGGGGGGGAGCGGGAGCGCCGCCGTTTGCGGGACCGGGCCTCATCGCTCGAGTCGGGCCAGTCCGGAGGCGTCGGCGGCCCCTGGGGGGCCTCGCGCGGTGCCGCCTGGTACTGGGGGGGGGGGGAGGTCCCCCGTCGTCCATGGATCCGCCACGTAGGGGTGTGGTGGCGGCAGCGGCTGCTGGTATGGGTACCACCTCGTACACTCTCGTCTTCCTCCACAGGATTCCTGCCGTCATCCCCTGCTCCCCTCCATACTCTTGTATCTTCCTGTAGCCCTCTCCATCCTTCGTCTCCCGGTACACTTTCACTCTGTATCCATTCTTCGCAGCCCACGCCTCAACCTCCGGCGGTCCTCCCATCCTTCTCCCTTGTACCAGCTTCCGTACGTACTCCTTCCATCCCGTTTCCCCCTGCGGCAGGGGCTCCTGCATCACCCCTGCCTGTAACCTCTTCTCGACCGCAGCGACTACCCTTGCTCGTACTTCCTTCGCTTCCTCATTTGTGCCTTGGCCTCCTTCGATAACACTCATAGCTCTCCACAAGGAGTCCACTCCGTCACCCTCCATACCCTGTGTCACCACTCCCGCATGGATTCGGTCTTGTTCCCCTTCGAACGTTCTTTCACTCCTGGTCCATGCGCATGCCGCTCTTCTCTTTCGTGTCTCACTCCTCGCGCTCCCCATTGACTCCCGGCTCCTTTCGCTGGCCTCCTCTTCGGTCGCGTACATTGTGTGTCTCCTGTGTACACAGTGTATGCCTCTCCTCCACAGCCCCTCTTGGCTACCTTCCTCGTCCCTTCCACCCTCCCCTCTTGCACACCTCGCTTCAGGCGTAAAGGCATCCCCGGTGTCCGGGGGTGTTTGCGTTTTTCAATGGCCCCTCCAGGGCCTCAAGCACGTTCTACCGCCCCAACCCAAGCACGACGCTTGTCGTCAAGTGTGCCCTTCGAGCGCCGTTTGTTTACTGGGCGTCTAGCCGCTGGTACTCCCCGGCTGAATCCTTTCCCTACTGCTTCGCCTTCCTTCCTTTCGCCCCCTCTTGGTTGTCCCCTGGGTCTCCCCCTCTGTGTCTTGGCGCCCCTGTGTGCTGCCCCTCCCCGTCCCCCCCTCCCTCCTTCCACTCCCCCTGCCGTAGCCCCCTCCCGGCCCCTGCGTTCGCCTTTTCCTCCTGCCGTCGCCGCCTCCTCCCTTTGACGCTGCTCCGCACGCTCCATACCTTCTCCTGGCGTTCCTGCCTCATGCTTCCGTCCTGGATTTTCCACTTTGGTTGTGTGTTTTCCCCGTTGTCCCGGCCCTGCTCCCGCTGGGCGGTGTTCTGGGCCGCCGGTGTGCACGCTCTGTGTGTGGTGTTGCGGGTGCGGTGTCCTGGGCCGCTTGGCTCCTGTTCACCAGTGTGCCTGTCTGTGTTCTGTGTTCTGTGTTTGGGTGTAGAGCAGTTGTCACAGTTGCCCCGCATTGCATCGCAGCACAGGACCGGTAGCCCCCCGTGACAACCCCTCCCTGGCCGAAGGCCATCGGATTTTTACAGTCTTCTGCCTTGCCTATGGCTTCCTCTGCCTCCGTGCGCTGTGTCGTGTGTACGGTGTCCTGGGCCCCTTGGCTCCGGTTCACCGGTGTGCACGCGTTGTGTGTGGTGGTGTATGTGCGGCGTCCTGGGCCTCCTGGCTCCTGTTCGGCGGTGCGCGTGCTCGCTGTGTGCTCCTCGCATGCTTCCTATCCCCCCCCTCATCCTCGCTTGTTCCTGTGCATGCTCTCCTTGACTGCCCTCCGGCTTTTTCCTGCCGCCGTCTTCTTGTCCTCGTGGTGCCCCTGGCGTTCGCATTCGAGTCTCCGTCTGTGTTAGTCCGCTCTTTCGTCCTCCCCTTGTCCTCTTTCCCCTGGCTCGTGTCCTCCTTGTCCTCCCTCCCCTCCTCTCCTTGCTCTTGCCTCCCCTTGCCGCCATCGTGCCCCCTCCGCTCTGGTCCTTCCGGTCCGGGCTCCATGTGCCCATGCGCCCATGTGCCCATCCGCCTCCCCGTCTTCTTCTTCTCCCCTCTTGCTCTTTCTCCTCCCGCTTCGCGTCTTCTCTCCTTCTTGTCCTCCCCCTTCTGTTCCTTGCTCTTGTTCTTGTTCTCCTCTCTGTGTCGCTCCGCCGCCGTCTCCTTCTCCTTGTTTGCTGCCCCGGACCTTCCATTCCCGGGCCGCTTCGTCCCTGGTCGTCCCAGTCCGGGCGCATTGCGGAGTTCCAGTTCGCTGCACCGGGTGCACCCCCGGACCTTTTGCCGTATTCCCTCTGCCGCCCCGGACGCTCCAGTCCATGTCACGGGGTTCAGCCCCGGACGATCCGGTCCGGGGGCTCGGGCCGCGCTTCACTCCGCCCCGGATGCTCCAATCCGGTGCGTCTTTTGTCTTATTCTTTCCGTTGCCTCGGACGCTCCTTCCCACGGCACCGGGTTTTCCCCTGGACGATCCAGTCAGGGGGCTAGTGCCTTGCTCTGTTCCGTCTCGGATGTTCCATTCCGGAGCGCCTTTTAATCGTATTCTCTCCTTTGCCTTGGACGCTCCAGTCTGCAAAACCGGGTTCTCCCCTGGACGATCCAGTCCGGGGGCCAGGGCTTTGCTCCACTCTGCCCCGGATGCTCCACTCCTGGAAGTCTTTTTGTCGTATTCTCTCCGTTGCCTCGGACGCTCCAGTCCGTGGCGCCGGGTTCACCCCCAGACGATCCAGTCCGGGGGCTCGTGCCGTGCATCTTTCCGGCCGTCTTTTCTATCGTATTCTCTCCAATGCCTCGGACCCTCCAGTCCGTGGCACCGGGTTCACCCCCGGACGATCGAGTCCGGGGTCCATTGCCGTGCTTCATGCCGCCCCTGATGCTCCAATCCGGGGCGTCTTTTTATCGGATTCTCTCCGTTGCCTCGTACGCTCCAGTCCGGGCCGTCTTTTCATTGTTCTTTTCATCGTATTCTCTCTGTTGCCCCGGACGCTCCAGTCCGTGGCACCGGGTTCACCCCCGGACGATCCAGTCCGGGGGCTAGCGCCGCGCTTCATTCCGCCCCGGTAAAGCCAAACAAGCTCCTCCATAAGGAATCGGGCATCAAGGCCGTCTTTTCCCTCGCCCCATTACCACGAAGGCCATGCATGAGGGAGTGCTCATGCAGTCTGGGAGGAGGCGTCGACTCCTCAAAGGACCAGTTTCCCAGGCAGACTGACCGAGGTCAGGACACCGGAGGTCGCCACCCCACTGCAAGTGCGTCTGCGAGTCGGTAGGCTCACACTGGGACTGACAGTGGCGGACCGCTGGGAGTGTAGTCAGGCAACTGTACTTCCCGCCTGGCGCCATCAGGATCTCAGCACATCACAGCCACTAGGGCACACGGTATCACGGGCACTTAAACAGAAGAATCTGTACTTAGGTACTGGTCCAGGCTGGACCTTATGTAAGAGCATGTACACGGCGACTCAGGGCGCCTTCGTATTCCGATTCGCATCCCCTCGGGGGGGAAAAACAGTCCATATCTCGGTGATGGACTGACAACACTGAACATACAGATGCACATATCCTGGGGAACAGAAAAATAAGCAATAAGCGGGGTAATAGGCGTGTAAACACACTCTGGACAGAGCGCCGAACCACGATCCGGTTAGGATAAGGCATATGCAGGAGGGTGGACAGGAAAACGCCTGAGTTCAGGCCATATATAGTCTGCAGACACACGTAGACTGGTGTGGATCCCGCAAGTGCCATGGGACCAGACCACACACCAAACAATTGCAATGCCGATGACAGCGGCATCCGTTGCGCAACGTCGTATGGGCTTCAAGGCCCTAAGAGCTCAGGAAACGTCAAGGTCAGTCCCCTGCCCGGTTTCCCAAGGATTCAGTAGGCAGGGAGTGACGAATAGGAGTTGAAGAGAGGGGCCATCCTCCCCTGGATTCAGCAAGGGGGGGGTATATGGCCACTCTGGTGGCAGGTCACCTGAAGATGGAAGAGAGCAAGCAACTGAGGGACGACCCACACTCTTTCTTTCATCCAGTTCTCAATGTCTCCACTATGTCACTACTCAGAGATGCGGATTCCCTTCGTCCTCACTCCTCTCAATACCAACGGTATGATCTGTTTATCAGGTTGCTAGTTCTCGAAGCGATTACATCTAACCACTCGCAAAGCGTCACCTCGCAAGGTGTTGTGCCACGCATCGAAAACAATGCGAACACACTGGAACGTACACTCTCCTCACAATGCTTCCCGCATGCCGTGTGGATTTCGTTCACGCGTCTTCGCTGTCTCAAGATTTTGATTCATCCGAGCCACGATCGGGTACTCAGTTGCACGCCCAGTGTCACTCTGCCCTCTAAGTCGCAATCACGTGGCCTGACTGATCTCTGTCATGACCGGATGAAGGGTTTATCTTTTTGCAAGTGCTTCCTTCTTGACCCATTCGGGCCACGACTGCCAAAACGGCCTCAGGTTAGACTCGAGGACTCGTTAAGATCAAGGAATGTCTCGGAAGTGGTCAGTGTTAGACACGTGGTCCCATCTCTCTCATCATCATGACGCCGTCAATTGATATCCCCCTCGCACCGGGAGTCCCCAAACCACCAAGTTACGATACTAACATTCGCAAAACGCCTAAACCTACCACACCAACAGACAACTTAATCCACTCTAAAACACGCTTAACACTCACTACTCATAACACTGCCAAAAACATTGACAACCTAGACGCCATTATACTACGACACCAACAACAAGGAACCGACATACTTTGTTTACAGGAAATACCTACCGCCCCCTCCTTACATTCACTTCTAAACCTACACACTTTCACAAACATATCTTCTGACAAATTCAACGGCACAGCGATCATCATTCACTCTTCCCTATCTCCCTTCGTCACGCAAATCAAACACGACAAGGTCAATGGATGCCTTATTGCCATCGACCTTACTATACCAGGCTACCACACACTCCGTATCATTAACGTGTACAAATCACATCACGCTCATCTCCGACACAGGCTAGAGAAAACAATCTCCGCCCTCCAACAAGACCAGCCGTGCCACATCATGCTCGGCGACCTCAACACATATCTCCAGCCTTCTCTAGACACGGCTAATATCAAACACAAAAAATACTGGCAGTGGCTCCACAACCAGGTACACCCCACCAATCCCACCACCACACCAACCCTCATTGACCTGTATCGTAAGGACCACCCAGAGACAAAACAGTGGACGTGCCCTGCAAACAAAAGGCTCCCGTCTCACACACGCATCGACTTGATTCTCTCCTCTCCTTCTTCCAACACCATTTTCAAACCGTTCAACACTTTCATTGACATTCACAACGACATCTCCGACCACCGACCCGTATCCACTTCCATAGCCATCCCCACCAACCCGATTAACATATACAACATCCCACACAATTCCATTCCTTACCGCCCCCTAAGCAAAGAGGAAAAGTCACACTTTACGTCCCTCAGTAGACCTCTTAGCGACTGGCTCTCCAAGCACCACGACACTCTCTTCCAACAGCCCATTGAACAACTTATTCCCCTGACTGACTTCCTTTTCACCCAACTAGTCACCACCTACAAAAAAGTCACTCATCAAGCACACGAACATAAACCAACCAGCGTGGAGAAACAGTTCCTTGACGCTGTAAATAACTCACATTCTACTGCCTTCAGTGCACAGAAAACAAAAAAACTTCAAACACTACTCAATGACTGGACCTCCAAGAAACAGGCACAAGCTCACAAGAAACTCCACCACTCCCTCATTTCTCACAAACGCATAAAAAAGACAATCAACAACATTCTCAACCCAAGAAACACCACCCCCATCTCTCTCTATGACCAAACCGGTCAGCTCACCACCGACCCTTACGAAATGTGCAAATCTATGGGACACGCCCTCTCTTCCCTGGGAGGCCCCCCAGATTTCGACACGGACCCAGCCTTCATCGACACACTCATGACCGACTCCCCAAAAATACCCAACGACGCTCCACAACCGCACTTTACCCGACACTTCTTCAACCTTCTTTTGTCGAACGCTAAATCACACACCGCGCCTGGTTTCGATGACACATCTCTTTACCTTTTCTCCATCTGCCCCCCCGATATCCAAACCTACATTTACAGCCTGTGTTCCCTCCTTGTCGCCAACCACATTCCTTTTCACTGGCTGAAAGCAAAAATTTTTCTACTTTACAAAAAAGGCGACCCCCATAATCCTACAAATTACAGACCAATAGCACTCCTTAACACACTTTACAAAATCATAGCTTCTTACGGTGCACACACCCTCACATACTACGCCACAACGTACCACCTCACCAACAACACACAATACGGCGGACTTCCTAACCACAGAACCACAGACCACATATACACTATGATTGCCAACCTATCACTGCACCCAGACATGTATCACTTGTATCTTGACTTGAATAAAGCATTTAACTCCGTGCCTCACCGAGCCTTATGGCAAATACTCTCCAACTACAACATACCTCACTCCATCATCAACCTCATCCAAAACCTGTACGCCTGCCCCCACGACTTCCCCGTCGTCAACGGCTTCGCCCTCTTTGCAGCCCACTGCATAAGGGGACTCAGACAAGGATGCCCCATGTCCCCCATACTCTTTAACCTCTTTGTCGACCCCATCATTAACCACATACAATCTCTCCTACCTAAACACGAATTCAACGACCTTTTCTCCTTCATCGACGACATCGCCCTCCAAACAACCTCCCACGCCACTCTACACAAAGTGCTTCACTTCCTCTTTGTCCAAGGGCCTCGATACGGCCTTTCTTTTAACAGTACAAAGTCCGAACTCCACGCCCTCAACAACACCACACACATCACCATTCGTATTAGTCCTACCCAACATTTCAGTACTTTTACCGATGACGGCAACCCCAGGGTTTTTTATAAATACCTGGGCACCTACTTTTTCAACAAACAACAAAACCCCAGCATGCTCCAACTCCTACTCAACACCATTCACGCCTTTTTCGCCAACATATCCACCCTCCCTCTCACACACAACGAAATCATAAAACTATCCAACATACAACTGATACCTACCCTCACCTACCGACTAATCTACAACTCACTCCCGCAACAGGACCTCGACAAACTGGACACCACAATTTGGAGTCATATCTCCAAATTAGGCAAACCATCCTTTCGCACCCCCAATAAAACCAAATACTCCCCCCCACACACACTAGGTCTAAACATCACGAAAAATTCTATCGTAACTCACATCCAAGCCATCAACCATAGACTGCGCTACACACACGACGACGGACCTTCCCACACCAACGAAAGAGTCAAGTACACCTTGCGCTACAAGTCCCCTAACCCCAACACCATGCAACTCATGACTACTCACTCTGCTAGTTTTTTAGGTTTCCACACTCACAACATACCCACAGTCAAACCATGTCTCCCTTCTCAAATCCCTACACACAGAACAATCGAAGTCGCCTTTATTTACTACCAATCCAACAGCGACCCACCAACATATTCCATTACGAAAAACACCACCCACACCGCAAAAACGACCCTATGGTTCCAAGGTACAGTCGACCACCCCATGCCTCAGAAAACCACAGTTACTTTCCCTAACATGTCTACAATCCTCACCCCCAACCACCAGTTTCGCTTCCTTACTCTCCCCACATCCCAAGATATTTCCGAGTCTACCAAGCCTCTCTCACCACCCGACACGACCAACTTCCCTTTCTCTTTCACTGGCACCACCACCACTCAAATTTCATTCAATTTACCCTGAAAAACAATCTCTCTCCCCCAAAGCCTCAACACCTGCACTACTGGGGGTGCCACGATCTTTTAGACGCACTCGACGCTTACCCTAACGCTACGATTGCCTACACCGACGGGTCGGATGACCCCACAGTGGACACACCATCGGGCGCCGCCATCACCTTCAACACTACACCGCCAACAACCATCTGCAACACATCACCGATAAAAGGATCTTACCCAGCAGAAATTTATGCCATTATACTGTTTACCTACCTCCAACACATCGACACTCTCTCCCAACCAATCATTTTTGCCATTGACAACCTGTCGGTGTGCTCCACACTCCACCAAATACAACACTTAAAAACTAAACCCTTCGCTTCTAACGCTAATTGCTTCGCTTTTTGGTACAACTATATTTGGGAATTTCTTCACAACACCCACCTTCACAGAATTTTTACCTGGATCAAAGGACACGCTGACTTCGATGGCAATGAGCACTCTGACAAAATTTCTAAGTGGGTATCACTCAACCTCCACCAACACCCAGAACACCACAACCCTGACACTTCTCACTTCATATACCACAATCATACACCACTGCCAGGACGCATTACACGCAAAACTGTCAAACACCTACTTCCAAATCATAAACACAACAACATACACCTACCTTCTAGCACCGACTTCTACGCCCACACATCGTGGTTTTCCAGACTACCTTTTAAATGGACAAACGGACTGTACTGTTGCACTGGTTTTCTTCCCCATTACAAAATTAACACATATCAATGCCCCAAATGCCACACTCATCACCCCCTCGACCCCATAACAACGGTGACCGAATGGGGCACAGCGAAACCTGTTCGTGACCTCTTTTTTGAGGTCTGGCAACAACCCTTCAAACAAACAGTCATCGACTGGTGGCTACATGCAACAAAAGGAGAAAGAAGAAACTACATCCGCACGCTCATTCCCAACTCACTCAGTAATGCACTAAGAGAGATCCCACCCAACACTCCCTACTTCCAACACCTACAAAACCTAAAAACAGCCTTTAAATACAGAAGAAAACGACTCAAAACAGCACTACAAGAGACACAAACCTGGCTCAGACAAAACCCAATTAACGATCTGCACTTACTCCAACCAGATTCCGCAGACAACCCATGGAACAACCAATACTCCATCTACAGCACTTCGTCTCACAACCCCACCTTGTTTACCTACCCAAAAAGGACAAACACAACAGTCGCCAATAAACACCCCCACAAACACAGACACGTTCACAGCAAAAACAAAAAAACCAAATCCCAACTACTTAATTTACTGTAACTACCCACATAGAAACACGTTACCCTAAAAAAGCCATCGCGAAAAGAAACTAAGCTCCGCAAGCGACTGGGGGGTTTCTGCCCCGCTTCGGTCTCCGGGTGACGAGTTTCTCCCCCCCTCTTTTTCTTTTTTCTATTTGTCTTTCTTCCCCGTCCTCCTCATCTTCACCACCTGCGATCTGCAACCCCCCCCCCTAACTTCTTGATACCATTTGACAGATCGACGAGATGGGACCACGTTCGTGTCAGCGCATTTTTGATGCTCTCTTCCAGCTCCTTTTCGTACACCATTCAGGACTTTGGAGTACGGAATCCTAACAGAGTGGTGACTCCATGATGATTTTGGAAGTGTGAGGACGTTTCCGTGATTCTCAGATTCTTTCCGGACTTTCCCCAGACGTATGGAGAAGTCACTGGTTTCCACTTAACTGAATGTCTTTTATGGTACCCCAGAAGATCTTTGGCCGGGGTTACTTGTTTGTTTCTGATTTCTATATATATATATATAAATATATATAGAGTCCCTTTTATTTTCGATTCGTCTCGCGTCATAACACCAACCACAGGGCTAATGGCGAAGCCACAGCCCACAGTAACCAGGCCTTTGGTGCATTTTGGAGCAGGGTCACACCCCCTGAGTTACTGTACATATGGCTGCTGTCCTTCGATGAACTTCGGCTCGCCATGAACGCTCACTTGCCCGTGGTTAGGCCGCTTTTGTGTTATGCTCGCCGGGGGGCAACCCCCATGCACCAAAAAAGCAAGTGGAGGGACGATCCGTCGACCAAACAAGCGCTCAAAATGCATCAGGGGAGAGCTCAGGGCGGTGATCAGGCGCTCCTGGCTGCAATCGCCCGGGTGAGTGCTGCCAAGTCCGAGACGTGGATCTTGGTCTTGTGCTTGCGGATGTAGTCCATGAAGGGGGTATTAATCCGCGGCACGAACGAGGAGACGGGTTCCCAGGTGTCGTGGGACGGCCCATAGCCTCGCCAACGAACCTTGAACTCCAGGCCTCAAGGTGCCGAGGCGTACGGACGCTGGGCCAGGATCTACTCGACGGTATAGTCGTCCTGCTCAGCATAGTCGTCGTCCGAATCAGCCTCATGTGCGGCATGGTCCAGGGACACATGTTGGCCACGGAGGTCGGGTTCCTGCACACGGAGCTGACTCTCGTGGCGCTCCCGGAACTGTCCGTGACCCACCTTGATGCGGTAGGTGTCCTCACCAATCCTGCAGACCACCTCTCCGGGTGTGAACCAAGTTTTGGTGCGGTGGGTGCCCATAGGGCGGGGTCTGATCACCCACACCGGGTCTCCCACCCTGAACGTTTGCGCTGTCGAGCTCGGGGCGGTCTTCTGACGCTCAGCATGCTCCTTCTCGAGCTGCTGGCGGAAACCCCGCGCCGTTGCCTCTTGCCGCGCGAAGAATTCCTTGGCGTCCATGGCCATACCATCACCGGACAAGGGAAGTCCCCGACCCAGGGGGTCCCTGCCGAACAAAATCTGGTGAGGGGACAAGCCACCCGGAGTGGGGGTGTCATGATGGGCCTTCAGAGCGGGCCACATCTCCTAAAACCAGTTCCGACGTGGATTGGTGATGTGAATCTTGCGCAGCTTCTCGAAAAGCTGCCGTCCAGCCACTTCAGCTCGGCCGTTAGACCGGCTGAGATAGGCGACGCTCTTGGCATGAGGGAACACATGGCCGTGAACCAGCCACCAGTAAACTGGGGCCCTCGGTCACTGCAAATGGTGCGGGGGATGTCAAAGACGGTCAGCCAATGACGAATCATCATGACTGCCACTTCCTTGGCAAGCAACCCCTTTTTGCGTGCCGGAACGGCTACTACGTAGCCGCTGTGGCGATCCACACAAAGGACCACACAGTCAAAGGTCTCCTTGCCTATGTGAACTTCGGGCATGGAGAAGACGTCAATGGCCACGCTCTCCATGGGCTGGTCAGGCACCGGAGTCCATTGGGCTTCCCCCTTGACGTTCCGGTTATCGGGATTACAGGCCTGACAGACCGAGCAACCCTTCCTGACCTTCTTGATGGCACTGTAGAGACCGATCTGGTCGATCTCAAACCGGCGCTGCATGTCCAGAGCTTGCTTCTTGACCCCTGGGTGCATCATGTGGTGGTGCCAAGCCTCACACAGCTCCAGCACCCGGGACTCTGGGACCAGCAGCTTAGCATTCCGGTAAAGCTTGCCATCCTCTTCGGTCAGCCCCTTTGGCCACTTCTGCCTGTCATCAGTGTCGGTCACAGCCCTCTACTTGGCCGCAAAGGCCTCAGACTTGGCGTAGTCGTCGGTCCAATCGTCCTGGAGGCAAGACTCAGGGAAGAGGTGCTTGTCGGTCTGAGCTCCTTCAGGGCCGAGTACTCTGACCCCTCTGCCCATCCTCATTCCCAGGGGGGCATCCGCAGCCATGACGACGAAGCATTTAACACCCTCCTCCTCCATCAGGCGCTCCATTTCTATGATCCTCTTGGCCTCAGCGGTCTCAGCCTCATCGCCATGGGCAGACACGTCTGTCATGCCCTTGCTGGCGGGATAGGCCCACCTACTAAGACAGTCCGCCACGGTGTTGTCCTTACCAGGAACATACACAACCGTGAGGTCGAACTTGGCCAAGGTCTCATGCCATCTTGCCCGTCGGGAGGCGGGCCCAGAGGGGGTGTCCACGTGCTCCTTGTGCCACGACTGCAGACTCTGATGGTCGGTGCAGACGGTGACGGGATGGAGGGCTATGTACCCAGCCCATTTCCTGAGAGCCATGACGATGGCATACGCCTCCTTTTCTCGGGGCGTCCATGTCCGTCTCTGGCCTTCCGCCAGGACTCGGCTCCAGAAGGCTACTGGCACGTGCCTCCCATCGTCAAGCACTTGTTCCAACACAGCGCCAACGGCGTAGTTGGAAGCGTTGGTGCGCAGGACGAACCCTCTGTCAGCATCCACGACGTGCAGACCCACTGCGGATAGCAGCGCCTGCTTCATCCCCTCAAAGGCACGGTCGGAGTCAGCATTCCAGACCAGAGCCTTCTTGGACCCCTTCTTGGTCTCCTCTCGGTTGCCCTTGAGCATGGTCGTCATGGGGGCAGCATACTCGGCATACATCTTGATATACCCCGAGTAGTAGTTGCAGAACCCCAAGTACGCCCTTAGCTCAGAGACCGTTTTGGGCTTTTCCCAGTGCTCAATCGCAGCCACCTTGCCAGGTATGGGCTTTCGCTGCCCGTTCCCGACTATGTGGCCAGCGAAGACCACCTCGCTTACCGCAATGGTGGCCTTTTCACTGCTGCCCGTGAGTTTGTGCCGAACCAGAAGGTCCAGCACTCGGGTGACGTCCCTCTCATGTGCCTCCAGGAGCTCCTCGTAGCTCATACTGGGGTCCCCGGACGCGATGATCACGTCGTCCACGAAGGGGTCCGCACAGTCACGCACCGGCTCAAGCAGGTTCTCCAGCATCCGCTGAAAAGCCGCATTGCCGTTGGTAACGCCCATGGGCATCACCTTCCACTGGAGAGGTCCAAGTGGGGTGCTCATGGCTGTGCAGGCACGGGACTCCTCGGCGAGAGGCATCTGATGATATACATGTTTCAGGTCAATCACCGTGAAGATCCTCCGCCGGTGTTGTTTTTGCAGCATGTCCTCAATGAGGGGCAGCGTATAGCTGTCGTGCTGCGTTTGGGCGTTTAGGCCGCGGTAGTTGACCACGAGCCGCCACTCACCGGCCACCTTCTTGGGGACGATGAAGCACGGAGAGGCCCACTCGGAGTGGCACGGCTCAAGCCGGCCTCTCTCGATGAAATCACGGAGGATCTTCTCCATGGCCTCCTTCCTCTCGCCCCTCAGGGCGAACTCCCGGTGTCGATACACACGGGGGTCCTGCTTCAGTCGTATCTTGGCCTCGCCATACGGTCCACGCACCAGTGGGGGAAACACAGGTTTTACGCTGAAGAAGGTGTCCCCATACTTCTGCTTCAGCCTGGCCCTCAATGCCTGGATCTTGAGGCAATCATCGGACTCCGCCTTGGCTTTTCCGGGCACCTGGACCACTGAGTTTACTTGAGGGCTAGCGACCCCGCTCGGTTTCAGCTCAGGTGGTCTTCCCAGGTGGCCCAAAGGGCCATCCCTGGTCTTGCCTCGGAACAGGTCACCGTAAGTGGGTGGGTTACCGCCTATTGGCTCGTCCTGGCTGGACAGGTGGTCCAGCACCCTCTTTACGAAGGTATTCCCATCATAGGAACCGGAGACAATGGAATCCAGTTCCAACCAGGCCTTGTCCCGGCCCTTGCCCTCACGCTGGCTTCCCCAGTCGTAAAAGGGCTGATCCATATACCCCTGAACCAGATCCAACTCCTCTTCAGTGAGGGGGTCCTCCGATTCTCCGATGTCAACAGAGGAAAGAGCAAAGCATTGCCGCCATGGCTCCGCTATGATGCGGTTGACACACACAAAGTCCGTGGTGTCGGCCTGTTCAAGCCCCCCATCCACATAGTGGAATTCCGTTGGCCATCTCTGGTGTGGCATGGGCTGTCCCTTAGCGTCCTGATAGACACTCTCTCCAGCCGGTAGGACGACCTTGTTTAAGGTCATGTTGGTCAATGAGACCACCCAATCTCGGGTGCTTTCCTCCTCGGTGCATCCCATAGGAACAACTAGCACTGCCTTGGGCCGGTTCTTGCGAATCTTCGCTACCGCCCTTGGAATGTCCCATCGGGGGCAATGGATCCACATCAAACCCTGATGCGGACCCCAGTGCTTCTTCCAGGCGGAGTCCTGGGCGCTGCAGCACTTCTCACAAACCCGAAGATGGGCGGAGGTTCCTGAAGAGAACGCATCCAGGACCAGATCCGGAGCTCCCAGGTCCGCGACCACTCGGCTCGCCACTTCCGGCATTACGCCGTACTCCTGGTTTGCTGGCCCAGTTGGCTCAGTGCCCAGCGCGGCTATTTCGAGCTGATTGCGTTCCGGGTGGATCCATTGGCACTCCACATGGTGCTCAGGTGACGAAAGCCACGAGAGCTGGTCATCCTGGTACAGGGTCATGGAGGCCTGGGCCGGGAGAACGCCGGAGTCCGTCTCCATCATGAAGTCGTACCCAACGATCATGTCCCAGTCCATCTCGGCCTCGTACAAGCGACCTTGCAGGAGGATTTCCTTGCCGAGGTCCGGGCAGCTCAGCTCACGGTGGTTCACGGACTGCAGCCCAATGGCCGCTTCCTTCGTGCCTCCCACCATGTACTGGCCATTCGCCACCTTCAGCCTGACAGGTTTCCAACTGTCGGTCAAGCACTCTGGCGTAAGTAAGCCAGCCTTGACCAAGCTGACCTGAGCTCCCGTGTCGACCAACACGTCGAAGACCTTCTCCACTTCCCCACATAGGGCACGGACCTTAAGGTGCAACTGCCGCTCACGCCCAACGCGGCGCACGGCGTGCAAGCTCAGGATCTCCGGCCGTTCCAGAAGCTCAACAAGCGACTGGTGCAGGTCGTGGACAATGGGCTCAGGCTGCCCATCTGCAGCATCCAGCTGCGGTCCGGGTGATCCTCCGATACTCTCGGATAGATCTTGAAGCACATCAAATACATTCTTGGTCGCGAAGGATGGATGGGTGCAAGGGTTCGTGCCTTCATTTGCCCTCACCCCGCCACCGCGACTGTCTTTTGTTTCGGGTGCCGGACCGGGCCTTCCGCCCGCGGCAATCCCTTTGTGCTTTTTGTCTCCCGACTGGGATGGTGTGGCGCTTCCCAGGACACCATCCTGCGACCGCCCTAGCTGGGACACTTGGCTGCAGGGGCTCCGCTAAGGGGCGTCGGTTGTGGTGGTAGTAGGGGTACTCTCCTCCGCATCAACCTCGTTGACACCCTTCTTCTTTCCCCCTTTCTTACCCTTCTTGTCCTTGTCCTTGTTCTTGTCATTCTCTTTGTTCTCCTTGTTCTTGTCGTCCGACCTGGGGACCCAGTTCCTCTTGATCTCCTGGATCTCCTTGGCCAACTCGGTCCCCATCGACATCAGCTTGGAGAGCTCGTCCTTGTCGACCTCCACTTTGGTCTCCCGGATACCCGCTGGTGCACGCTTCTTCGACCCGTGCACCTTCTTGTAGGCCTCCGTGTCGGCCTTGTGGATGGGGCATGACCGGTGGTCATGGTTGAACCCTTTGTTGCTCCCATAACACACGAAACAGCCCTGAGGGTGAGCTCGTATGAACTCCCCAAAGGACAGCGCAGGGTCGCCAATGCGGCGGGGGTCCTTTTTCTCCTTCTTCTTCCAACCCTCCAGCAGGGGCTTCCAGCTTCCCCGGTTGCTCCCCGCGTTCAGGTTGTTGGCCAGGAAGGCACAAACGGCCATCTCCGCGGGCTCATCGTCGTCGTCATCGTCGTCGAGAGCCTCATCGCCATCCGCTCCCGCTGGGTCCATGGCAGCTTCCCCGCCAGGCCCCTCGCCAACGTAGTTGACGTCACGGTCGCCGGGCCTCAACCCGCGGGTGTGGTGGAGGTTCCGGTACTCCTTGAGTACCTCCTCTCCAACCCACTCCAGGATCTCGTCGCAACTCATCCGCGCCGGGATGGCCTGCAGACGGATGGTCTGGCCGCTCACGTCACACTCATCAAGGCGCCACATCGCGGTCTTCTCGCGATCGCCCGTGACGGTGATGAGGAGGGCGCTCCGGAGGGAGTGCCGTTTGACATCCCGGGCCACGGTCTTCCTTGTCCAAGCCACCACGTTCGTATGATACCCCTTTGGGAGCATCATCCTGACCGTGTGGTTGAGTTTGGCCCTCTTGTCTTCCTCCTCGGTGACTCTCTTGATCCATGCTTCCGGCAGCATGGAGAGCAGGCGGGCCTGCTCGTCACGCTCATTCCAGTCCTCCACGTTGCGGCGGAAGAGGGTGTATTGCCCCCGGACGTCCCGCCAATCTCCTAGGCGGATCTCCCGACCATCATGCTGAAGCTTGATGGACTTCCACCGCTTGGCAGCCACCTGCGGAGCGTCCACCCGCTCTTGCTCGTTGAGCCACTTCTTGGCTTCCTTGAGGGTCTTGATTTTCCCCTCCTTGGTCGCCATGAAGTATAGCTCTTGGAGCACCTCCGGCAGGCGGTACCTGAACCGTTTGAAGACATATCTCTCCGCATCTGCGGGATCCATGTCTTCAGTGACGGTCATCCCCCAATCATCCAGCTTCTCCAAGAAGCCGTCGAGGTTGGGGGGGTTGCCATCGTACGTGGGGGGCTTGATGTCCTTCAGGTCTTCCCACACGGCGGCATCCGCGGACTTAGAGACCATGAACGCCGGCCGCGAGGTCGACCGAGGTTCCCATCGGCGTCCCCCACGGACTGGCACGGCCGCCACTTCCATCTCCTCCACGGTATCCGTGTGGCTACGCCGTGGTTCCTCCATGTACGCTGAGCCTAGATGTTCACGCCGTGCTCCTTCCATGTATGCCTCCTCATCACGGCGCCGGCGGCTGCGTTCAGCGGCCTCCCGTCGTACACCACGCGGCAGGGTAATGCCGAACTCCTCCAGGTCTTCCTCACCTCTGCCGACATCCCAGTCCACGTCCCCTCGGGGGACCTCATCTCTGAGTCCACCATAACGCCCGCCAACCATTGGGACTGGCTCCGGGGCTGGTGCGGGGCGTCGGGAACGTACCGGTGTCCGCGGTGGAGCAAGGCGGTTGTGGTACTCCGCCCTGAGCCACTCATCACGCCACTCCTCACTGCCACTGCTGGGCGGCACGCGCTCGTTGCGGCGGCCCGAGCTCTGGTGAGAGGGGGCGCTGAGACAGGGGGCACTGGCGCTGGGGCGACTCCTGGGGGCTCTGCCGGGGGCGTGGGCTCTACCTGGACCTGGTCCAGGTCCCCAGCCGTCGTCCGACGAGCCAGACTCCAGGGGTGGGTGGTCGCTGCTGACGCTCCCACGGCCTTCCAGCTCGTCCAACCTCTGCTGCAGGCCGTTGATGACCTTGTTCAGCAGCCTGGTCTCGCCCCTGGCGATGTCCAGCTCCCTCTGGGCGGCGGTGGCGACCTTGGCGATCTTGACAATCTCCGTCTTGGCTATGTCCAGCTCCTTCTGCGCGCCCGCGGCGACCCTGGCGATGCGGATCATTTCGCCTTTGCCCGTGTCTACCTCGCGCTCGAGGGACTGGACCCTCCTGCGGAGGTGGACAATCCACCGCCAGGTGGCATCCGGGTCACCGTACCCTGGTGGGTCGTCGGGGTCCCGAGAGGGTCCTCCAGGAGGGCCTCCGCCGGGTCCGCCCGGTCCAGGCCCCCCCCCCCCCTTCCCGGAGGTCCGCCTCCGGGGGACCCACCTGGTGGGCGTCCTCCAGGGGGTCCTGATGGTCGTCCGCCAGGGGGTCCCGGTGGGTCTCCGCCGGGTCGCCTCGGTGGGTCTGAGGATGGGGGCTTCTCCGTGTAACTGAAGTTCATGTCTTCCTCCTCGTCCAGGTCGCCCCACCTAGGCGTCTCGGTCTCGCACTCGGTGGATCCCGAGCTCCGGTAGGGAGGAGGGAGATCCTCACTGTCACCCTCCGGCTCCATGGGGACGTCTCCGCCTCCTCCGCCAGCCACTCCTCGGCGATGTCGGCGACCTCGTCCATCCCCGTCGCTGGCGGTGAAGAAGGGGTCGGAGTCGTGGGGGTGTCCGCCCGCTGGCCTCCGTGACCTCTCGGGGGTCTTCCCCTTACCCTTCCTCTGTCGGTAGGCGGTGGGACCACTGCTCCCACTGCTGCGCGTGTCGACCTCCTCCAGATCCAGCTTCATCCTGGAGGAGGCGTCCCCTTCGAAGAACTTTCGAAGGGTCTCCTCTCGGGATCCTCCCGGGGGAGTCTCACGCTGGAGCTTGGCCTCCGCCTCCTCCATTCCGGCGGTCGTGGCTGCGGCAGCTCGCTTTTCGGCCTCCTCCCGGGCACGGGCAGCCTCGGCTTCCCGAGCCCGCTGCAGCCGAGCCTTCTCCGCTTCCAGCGCTGCCAGCTCCGCCTCCGTCCTGGCCCTCTCCTCAGCGACCTTCCGTCGCGCGGCCTCGATGGCGTCCTTCCTGGCGGCGTCCCCCTGGGCCTTGGCCGTTGCTTCGGCGTTGGCCCTTTCCTCCGCCTCCTTCTTTGCCCTCTCTTGGGCAAGCGCCTCTTCCAGCGCCTTCACCTTGGCCTCCTTGCAGGCAATGGCCTCCTTGGTCAGGCGGGCTTCCTCGGCGGCTGCCGCCACCTCAACCCTGACCCGGGCAGTCGCTGCCTCCTGGGCGGCTGCGGCCGTGAGTCCGGCCGCCACGGTCGAGGCGTAGAAGGCCATGCCTCTGCCCCAATCTGTGGCCTCCTCATGGGCGATGCCGACGGCGCCCTCCACGGCAGCGTTCTGCTGCGTGGCCCGTTGCCGGGCAACCCGAAGGTTGCAGGGCACCCCACAGGCGCGCTCGCAGGCGCGCGCCACGTCCCTTTGGTCGGGAGCGACGCTGCAGCTGGAGCTGGCCTGGTCGGCCGGCCTCCTCCCCCGGTGGGCCGACTCCACGTCGCTGCTGGGGCCTGAATTCCTCAGGTGCAGCTGACGGGGCTTGGCCTTGGCCTTCTTGGCAACTTCGAGGAAGTCGCCAAGGGTGGTGTGGCCGGGGTGGTGACCGCCACTGGCCCGTTGGGGGCTGGGGGCTGGGGTTCCGCCCTTGGCGCCTTGGGCGGCTTGGGCCGCCAGGGATTCCTGGTGCTCACGCCATTTCCTGTCCCGCTTCTTGTCCCCGGCGGAACGCTTCTCCTTCCCAGGAGACGCGCTGCTGCTGCTGCTGCCCTGCAGCGTGCGCTCGTTGCCCGCCACCGGGAACTTCTTTTCGATCATGTCCCACATGGAGACGTTGATCGTGGCGCCCGACGGGTACTCGTTGGGGTTCTCGTCCTCCTCAATCCCGTCGGGGCGCAACCCTTCGCCGGGTCTGTCCGGCCGGGTCCAGACCCTCCAGCGCTTCTGGCGGAAGCGGTAGGCGTATCCTTCCACCCGCAGCCAGTCCTCCACTGCCTGCAGGCAGTCGGGGCCTATGTCCTCGCAGAGCTCGAAGGTCCCGGGCATGCCGCCTTCGCACTGGGGATTGCTGTGGCGGAAGTGCTGCCCCCACAACAACCCACGCAGTAGGCGCACCGCATGGGGGTGGGGCTGCGGCCACGTCTTGCCCGCCTCCTGCCAATTCACCATCGTTCCCCTCGATGGACTGGTCCTCGGAGTGGCTGTTGTGGCGGTCGATGTAGCTCGGAGTGCGGCCTTGCTGGTCGGCCGAAGGAACTCGTTGATGTCCGAGTTCCGGTCACTACACCTCCTTCACCGACTCGGCGCTGTTGCCGGGCGGCGCTGCGAAGCCCGTGGTACTCGGGGTTCAGGTGGCCCCGAGTGGCACGCGAGGGATGGGTAACCCCGCGGCGGTGAAACGCTTTTGACGCGTTCCCGTGGGGGGCCTGGCCACGGGACGCTGCGGTGGACATGCGCAAGCAAGCAGGCAGGCAAAGCACTGCGCTCACAGGGGCATCATCACGCTCGTGTCATGTGACAAAGCGTTTCAGGATCCTTGCCACTCTGAAACAAGGGAACAAAAGTATGTACAGCAACACATCAGGATATGTACACATGGAGTTAAGACTGGGCTGGGGTAAGGGCATCACAGGACAGTAGACATTCAGTCCCAACTCATGTCCCAATCCCGGGTCCGACCCTCTCAGTGGCTGGCAGGGGCGGGCGCTCAAACACAACCCATGCCCTACTCAGTCCGGACCCTGAAACCCTGCCAATAGGGGAAGGTGTCCCGCCCAGCCACAGGCGAGTTCCTGAGAACCAAGTGGCTCCAAGGCCAACCGACAGTGGTACCCTATGCTCCCTTAACGGCAGGTCCCAACTCTTCTCTGAGCCGGAGATAAGGCCCCGCCATTATCCCCCAGGAGTTGGTAGCTGAAAATGGGCTGTTTCAGCCCAAACTGATATTAGCTCTGAAAACTCCAAAATAAACCCCTCGTCCGGACCCTCCAGAGGGAGGGACGAGGCAACTGACCCTATGCGCTTCGCATACGAGCTCCCTCGAGCCCTCACCCATCCTGGTTTCCTTCTGAGTTCCCGGCATCAGGGCACCACGGGTTCGTCAAGTGGGGTCATGATGCCAAAATCACCAAAATTGGCGTCATTCCCAGAAAAGTTTATAGTGTTTTCAGCACTGTGTTTTTGCTTCTCCTGCTGCTTGCTGTTGCTGTAGGGTGTCCTGCTGCTTGTTTTGGTAGATGAAAAGCTTTTGTTTATTGAAATACAGTAAGTCCAAGTCAATCCAGGATAGCCCAAGCCAGAAGTGTGCAAGGAGAAGGTAATTCAGGATCAAAGCATGAAGGGCTGCAGTGTAAACAGTGAAAGATGATTGGATATTCACAGAAACTGCAACTCAGGTCACAAATGAATGCATATTCACAAAGATAGCTGAAATGTTTTTGGAAAAGAGTTAGAAAACGGCCCCAGGATCACTCTCTCTCCATAGTGCCATCTCAGGAGATGTGCACTCTTTGTTTTGGGTCCCATATGTGCTGAGGTGGCATGGTATGTGGCGATGAGGTCACTGCCATGTCACATGGGATCTTCCTACTTAGCTAGGCTGACCAGGAATTGAACCCAGGACCTCTCAAAAAGAGGTGCCCAGCCCCCTAGGGTGCATACCACTAGGGCAGATAAGTATTCAGGGAAAAACATAGATAAATCCATAGGCTCTACCTTAGGTATGTCAGTGCTCAGTCAACTCAGGAAAAGATGTTTTACTTCACATTGAAAGGGGATTAAGGGGTCCACTCCATATCCTGATTGGGTGTTTGGTTCCATAGGTCAAAATGTGTTATCACCACTTTTGGTGGGACCCATACTAAGATAAAGATGCCTGGATGCTCAGTGCATCTCTAGTACAACTAGAGTATACCCCAAAGCAATGGAAAAGCACTTTTTCTTACTCCCCCCTTGTGCTGTGGTGGCCACCACTGTCGCATTTTAGGAAAAAGGGAATTTTTCTTGGCCTTTCCTTGGTTTCCACATCTACTTTAAAATACCTACAGTTTCCCTCACACTGAAAAATGGGCGCTCACCATGGCTGGCGTCCTTTTGCTGCTCTGATTGTATCATATCCTACAGAAGACTCAGCGCTCATGGCGCTGCCGGGGCTCCTGTGGCTTGGTTGGGTTAGTATGGGAGCATGTCAAACATGTGCATATGCATCCCTCCCTCCAAGACGCAGCGTCGACACAACCCAAACGCAAGACACATTATACACACTCGCATGGGTTCTCGTAAACCTGCGGGCGACCTGTGACCTGTCTTAGGGCGAAGGGAGTCGAGAAAGAAATTAATTTGCCCCTTGTTGGGGTCTTGGTTCTGCTCAGTCTCCCCAGGCACCTGCGTTTCGGCCCGAACACGGCCTACTCAGCGAGGCTGCGCGTGGGTATCTGCAGAGGCAGGGATGGGGGAATTATGGACGAATCCACGCAAAAACGAAGCGACGACATCAAAATCCGCCAAATGACGGCGTAGAATTTTTCTGAAACGACACACCTGAGCAGAATCCAATTGTGCATCAGAAGCACATTTTTATAGAAATTATATTCATCTCTGGATTTTTTAAATCCAGAAATTCATACGCATAAAATGGCGGCGCGCAGGAGCGGCTCCTAGCGAAGCGCCGGAAAATGGAGAAATAATGGAATTATAAACGTATGTCTCACGTAGTCTTGAAAATGACGAGACACACATTAATAAATAAACATACAGATTCCACCCACAGTAATAGAAGCTTCAAAAATTCAAGAATTTGAAAATGAACGAAAAGACTTCAATGAATCAGGTATAAACTACAGGTATGTTCGTCTCGCATGCCGCATACACATTGCTCGTCTCGTGTCTCCGTGAACGAGCCTTGTAGCAGCGCTAACAAAGATAGAACGCGATAGAGGAATTGATTAGAAAGATTGCAGATAATTAGCGGTCAGATCAGGGTGATTAGATATACACACAAGTGCATAGCAACGTTCTTCGCGTGCGCCCCTCACTTGCTCTCACCTTGCTTCACTTCCCAGCGGTAAGTAAGGTAGGTACGCCCAGGCGGGGCCACCCCCTGGTGGAGTCAAGATTGCGGCTGTGATGGGCAGGTTTGCCCAAGTGGGACGTGCATGCTCGTGCATTCACACACGCATTAAAGGGTAGGCCACGCGAAGTGCGCACGGTAAACCTTGTTTAGGCTACCCAGGGGCTCCTCGGTACGTTCTTTAAGAGAACCTGAGGAGTCCCTTAACGCTTGCTTGCTTGACAAGGGTAGCTGGACTTCCAGCGTGTTTGCGGGCAGTGTATTATAGGTCACACTGAGAAGGGTATAATACCTGGAGTGTGGCTTGGTTCCCCCGCCGCAAACGCCCTTTCATTTGCCTTTGTTTTACAGGTGGGCAGGTAGGGTGATTGGTGCAGCAGCATTTTTTTTTATGCCCTGCTAAACAAGGGCGCAGATCACACAAACAAGTTACTCCGCTCCGCCTGTGGCAGAGCAGGGGGTCCGACTTCATCGACATCTGCGCCTTGCACGCGAGAGCACTCCTTCCCTCCAAGCCCTAGCAGGGGAAACGCGTTGTGGCGTCCCCTGTTAGGCCACAGTTGCTTAGCAGCGCTGTGTTCTCTTGTCATTTCACAGGAGGGTCGCTAGGACCCATGAGACCTTCACCTTCGCAACGCCCAGTAGAGTGTGCGTGTAGGAGTGGTAGTCCTGTGTGGGGGCTAGAGCCAGTTGCCCAGTGCTCGCCCACCAGGATGGTGCCACTGTAGGGTGTGTAGGACCTGTAGTGCGTGTGTCACTGTCCCACCCGTTTCCTGCAATTCTAGCAGGGTTGGTGGGCTGTGGCAGTGGTTAGGTCAGTGTTTTTGGCCACATAGCAAACGGCGTTTTCATGCCTTCATAGCTTTTGGCCACCCCTCCCTGTAGTAGACAGATAGGTAGGGAAAACAATACCTGGATTAGCACGCTGGGTATTCCCCCAAGGTTTTGCGCCAGCACAGAAATTGGGCGCATAGAGGAGGGGAGACCCGGGGCATACCCCGTGGCATCAATAAGCCAACCCTCCAGGTTTAGCAAGGGCGCAGACTTGGGTATAATTAGGACACCACTTCTGCGGCTTGCTCTCAGGACCTTAGGACTAGCACACTCACACATACGCTTTGGCAGGTAAGGGTAAGGTTCAGTCCCTAGCTTTAGTCTGGGAGGCAAGCGTCTCAGCGAGCCTCAGCAACTCACCAAGGTTGTTCTGGGACAAGTAGTCAACCAGAACTGAGTCTAGGCGTCCCTCAGGTAGAGCAAATGCAGAGAAGGGCTCCCAGGTGGCCTCTTCGACTCCAAACCCTTCCCAGAGGGTGAGGAAGCGCCAACCCTGGCGATAGCGGTGGCGTAGGACAGACTTCACCAGGTAGAAGCCCTCCTTAGCCATCTCCTCGGCGTTCATGTCGGGCGGTTCACCTTCAACTTCCATAGGGCTGGCAGCCCCTTGTAGGTCCAGAGCGGCGATTTCCTCGTCGTTCAGCTCCCACTCCTCCCCACAGAGGTCTTCAGGATCATGGTAGCGCTTCAGGTGTTGAGCAGCGCACACCAGGGTCCCCCCTAGACGGAGAGAACACCGCACGGTGATACGGTGTCCATCCACAGAGAGGATCTTGTACGGCCCGAAGTATGGGTCATCGCTGGTAGAGCGTGGCCAGGCGGGTAGTCGACTGTGGTGCACCAGCACCCAGTCCCCCTCTTGGTAGGTGGCCGGTACACGGTGCTTGTTCTTCTTGTTCCACTGACGCTCCCTCACTCTCTGGAGCATAGCCTTGGCCTTGTCCACCTTCGCTTGTTGCTCTTGGACCCATTCACCCACAGAAGAATGGGTGTCCTCTGGATAGGGGGCATGTAGGAACCATGCCGGGCGCCCGAGGAATAGCTCATTGGGCGAGTAGCCAGTAGCTGAACTCTCTTGGGAGTTCAACATCAAGGATATGACGGGGAGTAGTCTCACCCAGTCTCTGGTGCGTTCAGTTTTGCACCATATCCTGACGTTCTCCTTCAGGACACGAATCTGTCGCTCACATAGGGGGTTACTCGTGTGAGAGTAGGGAATCCCCGTAGACACCTGGACATTGAGGGATCTCAGGACCCTCTTGTACCAGCCAGTATCTGAGCGTACTTGTACGTCCTCATCGGAGTTGATCTCCTTGGGCGCCCCGTAGACACAAAACCACTCCTCCAGGAGTATCTTGATAGTCTCCTCCCCGGTAGTGTGCTTGGTACAGGGGAACACCCTGGTAAACCTGGGCAACCCACAGGTTACCACGAGGGCGAAGTCATAGCCCCCGAACTTCGGCATCTCCGTGTAGTCCACGTATAGAACGCTGTTAGCACAGTGAGGGATGGGCAGGGTCGAGTAGAGACCTCTGTCCCTGATATCCCCTGGTTTACAGGACCTGCACGGGCACTTGTGCACGATAGGCTGGAGGGTTTTCCGCAGTTGGTCGTCAGTCCACGTAGTGTGGAACCACTGCTTGAACAGCCTCAGGCTACGGTCAGCACCCACATGACCACTGGACTCATGGGTCCACTTCAGCAGCGCTGGGACTCGGTCACTAGGCACCACGATGCGGTCTTCGTGCGAGAGGTAGCTCTTGTCCCGCTTCGTCTGGTCTTGGTTGACCAGGAGGGGTTCAAGGCGTTTCTCCAGGCGCCGGTAGATATCCCCAAACTCCTGTAGGTACTCCGATTGTTGGAGTCCTTCCAGGGGGCGTATCATGGTCATGTTCAGGTGCAGGTGTACGTCCATACGGCTGAACGCCTCCTTAGCCAGCGCTTCAGACCGGGCACCAATCAGGGCGTCGAAGTTGTTGCGGCTGATGTAGTCGGCGCACTCGTTCTTCACTCCCTGGATATGGTGTACCGTCAGCCGTAGTTGACTGAGGTAGGTCCACCAGCGACGTAGCTTGGCCTTCTCAGGTGGGGGACCCTTCTGGAAACTGCGGACCGGTTCTTGGTCGCATAGCCAGACCATAGGGTTACTCCCCAACAGTCGTGCTTGTGAGGATAGCACCAGCATACCCGCGAGCAATTCCTGCTCATAGGTGGAGTAGTTCCCCCTGGCCTGGTTCCACTTCCAGTTCCAGTGGCCCAGAGGTACTAGGACCCACTTGTCTTCAGGGTAGCTGTGCTTGAGGGCTCCATCTCGGTTGAGACCTTCCGTCCCCCATTGGGAAATGGCCGAGTCGAACTCCTCCTTCTCTAGTGCTTGCCATTGAAACAACGTTCCACCACCGCCCACATTGCTGGCGTCGGTCACCAGGATAATCTCCCCTTGTGCCCTAGGCACGCCCAAGCACTTAGCGTTGGCTACCTTGTCTTTGAGCTCGTCAAACGCTTGTTGCCCTTGTGGGCCCCAGCGCCAAGTAGTACTCTTCTTGATCAAGTCCGTCAGAACGGCGCTGGTATAGGTGAAGTTCTTGATGTGGCGGCGATAGAGGTTGCACGCCCCAATGAAACTGCGTACATCATGAAGTCCTTTCTTGGGGTCTTCGTGTCGTACCTTGGCATCCATCAGGGGTTTGGCCTTAGAGGCCGCTGGGGTCCACCACCCATAGCCAACGTCAAACCCCAAGTACTGCATGGTCTCTGGCATGAACTCACACTTTTCCAGCTTGAGTCGAGTGTGGTTCTCCTGGCAGACCGCAAAGAACTCACCCAAGAGGATTAGGTGATCCTCCTGGGTATTGGTCCCAAGGCATACATCGTCGATGTGAGCCTCCATCTGGGCACCACGGGATATGAGCTCCTGCACCTTAGGTCTCCTTCGTACGATGGACAAGATCTTGTTCATCAGCTCTTGGAACAGAGCGGGTGCGTTAGCCACGCCAAATGGCATGACCTTCCACTTGAATACCCTCCCCTGAGGGGTGATGAAGGCCAGTAGTTCCTGCGCGTTGGGCGTCAGGTCCACTTGCCAGAATCCACTTCGCTTGTCCATCTTGGTCTTGTAGCGACAGGAGGCTATCTTCTCCAGGGTAGACTCCATATTGGGAATGGACCCTGAGTGGTTCAACGTCTTCTTGTTCAGCTCTCCATAGTCCACTACCAGCCGTTTGGCTGAAGACCAAGGTTTTGCCACCAGGAAACAGGGGCTGCAGTGTAGGGGGTAGTCCCCGTCCTTGTACTCCAGGACTAGGCCAGCGTCGATACATTCTTGTATCTGTCGCTCAATCTCATCGGCCTGCTCTTTAGGAGCTGGATAGGGTCTCCTCCGGATCTTGTGACCCACGAACTCGGGTTTCAGCTTGAGGTCCATCTGTACCAGCTTGTCACATGAGGCTGGAGGGGGTAGTTCTCCGAACACCTCCAGATAGGTCCTTATCAGCTTCTGTACCCGCGGGTCCAATACCTTGATCTTGTCCTCCATGTCCTCGTCGGAGTGTAAATTGCTTGCCCCTTGAATAGATGTCCGGAGGTGGTCCTCCACCGACTCTTCGCCCGCGGTAGCATCCTTCAGCCCTTGGTAGGCATAAAGAAGGTCTTGCTCAACCATCTCCGGTGGACGATGGCAACATAGGCACGCTCGAGGGGTTTCACATACACATTCCTCCGAGAGGTCGTCCTCCTCTGGGGTCCTCACATGGGCGCCCCACACGCTCTTCATGAGCTTGAGATCTACCTCCCTTTGCCAGGTGGTGATCTTCTGTTCGAGGTCCTCCTTCAGTTGGGATAGGTCTCCCATACATCCTTGCTTCAGTGGCCATGAACTGCGGGTAGGCCTCGCGTAGCATAGCTTTTTCGCCACCAGTTTCCTCTTGGAATCCACATACTCCCTGAGCCTGGATCGAGGGTCCAGCTCCTCGTCCACGGGGTCTTCCACCCTCATGGAGAGTAGGGGTTTTAGTGGGGCGACGTACTCGGCGTTCTCCACTTCCTCCACACGGGTCTGCACGAAGAAGGCGTCGTGCTCAGTTTCGTCTTCTGAGTGGATAGAGCTAGGTAGCTCAGATAGTCCACACTCAGAGACTCCATCAGGTACAGGTACACGGCAGGGAGAGTTGGGGGCGTTGGTGTCAGTCACGACGTACTCATCTCCTCCGGGTGTAGTCTCAACAGCATCTTGAGGTCGTAAGCGATCGTTCAAGTCAGCCAAAGCGAGTCCATCGCTTTCTCGTTGTATAGCCTGGACCAGAGTTGGGTCCAGATCCTCCCAGGGGATGGAGGTAAGACCTCCGTCCACCACGCTTAGCATACTCCCCCATCCGGGCTTCCCAATGGGCGTCTTGCGTCCCAGAGGCACGTAGATGGCCTCATCAGGTAACCGCACAGAGCTGATAGTCAGCTTGTCAAGGAGGGTTCGCCAGTACTCGTTGCCCCCATGGGCTCCCCAATCGGGGGAACACAGGACCATACGGGAACGTTCCAAGGCCACCTTGGTCAGCACCTTCCCAAGTTCACTGAACCTGGGGTTCCCGTAGGCCATCCCGAAAGAGGGCCAGTAAAATTTGTAGCTGCAGTTCTTCCCCTTGCTGCAGTAAAGGTCCAGTACATGTCGCTTGTCGCTGGCGAACAACTCCACACTCAGGTCTTCTCGAGAGTAACCCAACTCCTTCAGAACTTGGTCTAGGACTTCCCCCAATAGTTGATAGTCCTCAGTTTTGGAGGCCGCCATCCTGTTTGAGGGCTCCTCCTTCGATAGCCTCAGGTAACTCGAGGTATGTTCCGACTGCTCCAGTGGCACAGACTCTCTGCCACTGCCGTGGTCCACGTAGAGGAGGTAGGGCGCTTGCAGCGTCAGGGATTGTATCTGGGAGTGCTGTACGAAGAAGTCAGTACCCAGTACAAAGTCGAAAGCATCAGTGTCCATCACATAGAACCGATGGGCGATAGTCCTGGAGCCCATAGGTACCTCCACTTCACAGTCCCCGCAGCTGTGCACCACATGTCCATCCCCCATGCGTATAGCGGCGGTGGTCATGGTGTTCTTCAGGCTCCCACCAGGTAAACCTTTCTTGGCCACTATGGATATTGTGGCGCCAGTATCCAGTACCCCCAGGTATTCACGTCCCCCTAGTCGGATACGTACCCAAAACACCAGGTCTTGGGTGCCACCAGAGCGTCCCCGTCAGAACTCCGCGGGACAGGTCACCCCGAACCCCTTGTTCCGCAATTTGCGGGCCATCCTCATGAAACGGCTCCTCTTCTTAGCGTTGCCGTCATCACCACCTTCATGCTCACGCTTGGCTCCTTGTTCTTGCTGGGCCTGCGTTTGTGAGCGAGTGGTAGGTCCAGACTGCCCTCCAGAGGGCTCGGAGTTCCCCCCTGGATTAGGGTTGGGGTTGCCTCCGTTCTTGTCCTTGTTCTTGTTGTCGGGCTGGCGGTTAGCGCCTCCTCCTCGTCCACGTTGACCCTTGTCTTGACCACCTTGACCACGTCCTTTCGACTTGCCCTTGCCGGAGACGTTGCCTTTGGCCTTGCCTCCACCTTTGCCTGAGCCTTTGCCAGGATCTTCCCCCTTAAGCTTCGCCGATAGGCGTTGCTTATGGTAGCACTCATCCTCGTAGTGCTTCCGCTTACCGCAGAATGCACACGTGATGGTGCAGCGGTAATGATCCGGCAGCTTCACTTTGGCGCCGGTGATCTTCTCCTGCTGCTTCCCCTGGACGACGAAGCAGTCTCGCTGCTCGCAGTCAGAGGCGTGCTGCAGGTGGCCCTGCTCATCTCTGGCATCACACCAGAATAGCTCCTTCACGTTCTCCATTAGACGGGCGTGGGCGTGTTTGGGGGTAGTCCCCTGCCCAGGTCGGGACCCTTGGTACCCTTTGCCTCCAGAACCTCCACCACCAGGACGGTAGTTGTTCAAGTGCTGGTCGCTCTCCTTCTCCAGCGCCATTTCCAGGAGCAGCACGGAAATGATCCTCGTAGCGGAGGGATCTAGCTTTGCGCTCAGCCGTCAAACGGCACTCGTCCCATAGCTCTCGGGGGAGCTTGGCGCACAACCAGAACAGCAGGTCGTCGCTGCTGTAGGAACCGGGCGTCAGTCGTCCAGCCCAGTGATCCAGGTCAGCCAACAGCTCGGAGACCCTGCCAGGTTTGGGGTTGTTGGGCAGCACGGGCAGGTTCTGGATCTCGGCCCTGATGGAGAGGTCGGTCTCGTAGGTCGGGTACTGCCTCTCCAGGGCAACCAACACATCGGCAAAGGTGGCGGAGTTAGTCACGATCTGCCTGACCTGCTTCTCCAGGTACTTGGTCTTGCAGCACTGCAGGAGCAGATCGCACTTCACTCGCCCACTCGCGTGGGTTTGGCCGGTCAATCGTAGGAACCGGCCAAAGTTCTCAGCGAACTCGCTAAGGTCCTTGCCTGTGAACTCAGGCAGGTTCACCACTATCTTGGAGGTGGCAATAGCCTTCGCCTCCTGAGCTCGGCGTCCTTCAGGGCGTCGGGTCTTCTTCTTCTTCTTCTTCTTCTTCTTACCCTTGGGGTCCTCAGGGTCATCGTCATCTGAGGGCGAAGAAGAATCCATCGACGGCGGCTCGTCATCGGAGGGGTCTCCGCCAAGATCACTAGAGCCATAAGGCTCTACGTCCACCATAGCCCTTAAGGCTGTCAGCCCCAGCTGGTCCAGCTCGGCCCTCGTCGAGTTCGTCACGTTACTGTAGGGCGGCTGGGCTGTTCTCGGGACGAATGGACTTCTCGGTACTGCTGCAGGAGTCGGCATCGGTCGGCTCCTCAGGCTCCCCAGGATATTTGTCAACCCCGCCGCCAGGTGGTTAGCCTGTACTCGGTGGGGTGACATTCCCACCGTAGTAGGTGACGCATGGGACGGGATCATCAGGGGCTCCAGCTTCTCACGGATTTCTTGTGTGAGGTCGCCCACGATTTTTGAAGTGGCTCCTCGGAGCACCTCGTTGATCCCCGACCGCGTCAGGGACCTGTTGGAGGATCTTCCCGATCCTCTACTCCTGCCTCCCAGAGACTCTGGTCCTCTCCTCAACCCACTCAAGGGTGCATACCCAGGTGCATACCCAGGAGCATACCCAGGAACATCCATATAGGTTCCAGTGGCGTGGAGTGGATGGGGATAGTCAGCCGCATACCATCGCGGCGCAGAGCTGGAAGCCACCGGCTCACTGGCAGTAGTTGCCTCAGGAGCGCAGTGGTAGGTGGGCCCATACCATAGGCGGGGTAGGGAGGCATGCCAGTAAAGCCTGTGCCCTCTGCCATAGGCGGGTTGGTTGTGGAAGTGGATGTTGCTGCGGCTGGGAGTGTGGTGGTTATGGGAGAGGGTGATGCGTGGAGGCCAGAAGCGCTTGGTGCGCCTTCGAAGGTAGGGTCATGCGTCGGGTCTTGCCCTTGTTCCTCTCCTTCGTCTGCTCCTTCTCCAGCATCCTTCTCGCTCTCGTTCTCTCTCTTCCTCTTCACAGGCTGAGGCTGAGAGACCACTTCCTCGACGGACAGGGCCCCGAAGGCCGTCTGGAGGCCATCCAGGGAGTCCTCCGCCGTATCCACTGGCCCATGTAAGGGCTCCGCCGAAGGTACAGTGCCAGGCGCCGGCCTTGCCGGTGCCTCAGGCGCTGGCGCTGTCTTCACGTCGGCGTCCACTCTTCCTGGGTCCATCTTAATCCGCCCTTCTGCTTATATTTGCCTGCTCGGAGCACTGGTTGTACGGCGCAGGGTCGCTGCCGGTGCACAGAGGCAGGCTGCCTCTTGCTACCAGAAAAGTTTATAGTGTTTTCAGCACTGTGTTTTTGCTTCTCCTGCTGCTTGCTGTTGCTGTAGGGTGTCCTGCTGCTTGTTTTGGTAGATGAAAAGCTTTTGTTTATTGAAATACAGTAAGTCCAAGTCAATCCAGGATAGCCCAAGCCAGAAGTGTGCAAGGAGAAGATAATTCAGGATCAAAGCATGAAGGGCTGCAGTGTAAACAGTGAAAGATGATTGGATATTCACAGAAACTGCAACTCAGGTCACAAATGAATGCATATTCACAAAGATAGCTGAAATGTTTTTGGAAAAGAGTTAGAAAACTGCCCCAGGATCACTCTCTCTCCATAGTGCCATCTCAGGAGATGTGCACTCTTTGTTTTGGGTCCCATATGTGCTGAGGTGGCATGGTATGTGGCGATGAGGTCACTGCCATGTCACATGGGATCTTCCTACTTAGCTAGGCTGACCAGGAATTGAACCCAGGACCTCTCAAAAAGAGGTGCCCAGCCCCCTAGGGTGCATACCACTAGGGCAGATAAGTATTCAGGGAAAAACATAGATAAATCCATAGGCTCTACCTTAGGTATGTCAGTGCTCAGTCAACTCAGGAAAAGATGTTTTACTTCACATTGAAAGGGGGTTAAGGGGTCCACTCCATATCCTGATTGGGTGTTTGGTTCCATAGGTCAAAATGTGTTATCACCACTTTTGGTGGGACCAATACTAAGATAAAAATGCCTGGATGCTCA
This sequence comes from Eutreptiella sp. 'Long Island Sound 2002', assembly GCA_964036045.1. NCBI lineage: Eukaryota > Euglenozoa > Euglenophyceae > Eutreptiales > Eutreptiaceae > Eutreptiella > Eutreptiella sp. 'Long Island Sound 2002'. Next base: position 60,160,381 of record OZ038384.1, on the reverse strand, counting down.
GTGCATCTCTAATACAACTAGAGTATACCCCAAAGTAATGGAAAAGCACTTTTTCTTACTTTCCCACGCGTGGCTCGCCCGGCCAGGGCAAGGCCAATGGCTCACAGGATAGGAGGCAGGAGCTAGGAACTCTATCTGAGTGCACAACTTCAAATTGGGTCCGGGCTCCTTGTGGGCATAGAGATATGGGGCCGCCAATTGACCACACGGGGGGGTGAAATTGGGGTCCCAAAAGGGGGTCATTTTGGCGGCTCAAAATAAGCCAAAATCCGGGGTACTCCCAATGGTATATCTCCACGCCGGTTTGGAGATCGGATCCACCATCCCATATGCGATCCACCGGGCGTCCAACGAAGAATCCCATGCTCTTGGCTCTCAAAGATCTTGATGCCACTCGGCGTGGTGACAATCCATATTGGGTCCACAATGGCCAAAATGGCAAAATCGTCCACACTCACTTTGGGCTAGCACCTTGACGAAGGTTGCTTCGCTTCGCCCACGTGGTGTGCGAACCATGGTGACCAATATCCATAACACCCATGTCATATATGGACCATTGGTCCATGCGTCCGGCGTGCACGAGGGGGCTGAACATGGTGCACGGCGGGCAGAAAATGTGGAAAATTGCTCAAAATGGCCGAAAATGCGCACACTCATGGTTGGGGCAAATGAGGCACATGCAGAACTTGGACCGGAATGTGCCATAGGATTGGTATCAAGTCATATGCGTCCAACATATCTTTTGGGCGTTGCCCAAACCCCTCCGGTTTTGGGAATGGCACGGTCGCCAAGTGAGCCCATGATTTGGGATCGTCCCAAATCGCCAACATGGCGGCCACGGTATGCCAAGCCCAAGGGGAGTTGTTCGCCGGATTCAAGATAAGTTGGGCACCGAAGTATGTCCCCTCAAAACATACTTGGGTCATGATGTCAATTGAGCGCAACGTGGAGATACACGGTCGCCACTTGACATCATGACGGGCAAAAAACAGCAAAATTGGCGAAAAAACACGCAAAAGTGCCTTGAAAACTAGACAAATATATTATAATATCCTCGGCATGGATTGAGTAATCGACCAATCCTTCTAAACACAATGACTCGACACCAATGACCTTCGATTCCACATATGTGCTCCACTTGGGGCGCTTTGGAAGGCCGCGCGCGCTGCCTCCCGAGTGGGCACATGCAAATATGGAATATTGCAAAAAACACACCTTGCTCGCAACGCATCGCTTCGGGAGCGCTCCACAAGCGTCCCTTCACGAAGGTTAGGCTTGCGAGTGTTGGTTGGGAGTACAATGAAGGGCTTCATGCGATATGGGGTCCATTGGTGGGTTAGTCTTGGAATGCCGCACCCGCCAAATGGGCACGTGATATGACACCAAATATGGCATACAACCCTACCCTCGCCTTCTACACCCAACCTAGTGGCCTAGAATCAAAGTGTGCCTATATTCTAGAGTAACTTTGGTCCCTTAACACGTATGCAAGTGCTTTGGTCAAAAACCGACCTCCTTTCGGAAAGCCGAATTTTAGCATGCACGCAAAATATATTGCCAATATATATATATATGGAGATCATATATGTACTATCCGGGGAAGACAAGTGATATGCCCCGGATGTAGAGGCAAGCAAAGAGGGAGAAAACGCCAACTCAACATACTTCTACACGTACTTGGACGCCAAGTGCGTGAGATTGCCCATTTTTTGGAAAACACTCAAAATAAATAACCCTTTGGGCCTATGGAGTTGGGATCCTTTGGCCTCATCCTATGACTATGGGGGGCAAAACCTCATACACAGTGCCTATGAGGCACGTTAATTCGTCCTTGGGCGCTTGAACGCTCGTAACCCTTGTTATTCCACTTGGGGGTTCAAAGCGCCTTCGGCCGGCCAGATTTTCTGGGAAAAATCTGGGACGCGATGCGTTTTATCAAGGAAAAAATTGCGGATCACTCGAAGAGTGTTTCGGTCTTGACTTCCGAAAAAATTGTTTTACAGAATCATCTAATGCAGTGCACGGAACGGGCGACATCTGGCGGCGATTTCACAACAATTAGAAATCGCGGTAGAAATCGGGTATTACACCGATTTCTAACCGCAAATCGACCAAGACAGTAAAATTATGATAATTCCACATCGACTCAATGGTTAGAAATCGGATTCCAGATTTCACGGGTTAGAGAACAGGGATATCCCGCTGACAGCCGATGTCACCGGCTTCCGCACGGGTGTGACGGCTCACAGGCCTCCGGGCCATGGGCCATAACGGGTGTGACGGCTCACAGGCCTCCGGGCCATGGGCCATAGGTTCTGGGTACCGCTTCAGTCCACACTCAGAGACTCCATCAGGAAGAGGTACATGGCAGGGAGAGTTGGGGGCGCTGGTGTTAGTCACGACGTATTCATCTCCTCCGGGTATAGTCTCAATAGCATCTTGAGGTCGTAGTGGATCCTTCAAGTCACCCAAGGCGAATCCATCGCTTTCTCGTTGTATAGCCTGGACCAGAGTTGAGCCCGGGTCCTCCCAGGGAAGGAGGTAAGGCCTCCGTCCACCACGCTGAGCATACTCCCCCATCCGGGTTTCCCGATAGGCGTCTTAGGCCCCAGAGGTACGTAGATGGCCTCATCAGGTAACCAAACAGAGCTGATTGTCAGCCTGTCCAGGAGGGTTCGCCAGTACTCGTTGCCCCCATGGGCTCCCCAATCGGGGGAACACAGGACCATACGGGAACGTTCCAAGGCCACCTTGGTCAAGACCTTCCCCTGTTCACTGAACCTGGGGTTCCCGTAGGCCATCCCGAAAGAGGGCCAGTAAAATTTGTAGCTGCAGTTCTTCCCCTTGCTGCAGTAAAGGTCCAGGACATGTTGCTTGTCGCTGGCGAACAACTCCACACTCAGGTCTTCTCTAGAGTAACCCAACTCCTTCAGACCTTGGTCTAGGACTTCCCCCAATAGTTGATAGTCCTCAGCTTTGGAGGCCGCCATCATGGTCGAGGGCTCCTCCTTCGATACCCTCAGGTAGCTCGAGGTGTGCTCAGACTGCTCCAGTTGTACGGACTCTCTGCCCTCGCCGTGGTCCACGTAGAGGAAGTAGGGCGCTTGCAGCGTCAGGGATTGTGTCTGGGAGTGCTGCACGAAGAAGTCAGTCCCCAATACAAAGTCGAAGGCCTCAGTGTCCATCACATAGAACCGATGGGCGATAATTCGAGAGCCCATAGGTACCTCCACTTCACAGTCCCCGCAGCTGTGCACCACATGTCCATACCCCATTCGTATAGCCGCGGTGGTCAGGGTGTTCTTCAGGCTCCCACAAGGTAAACCTTTCTTGGCCACTATAGATATGGTGGCTCCGGTATCCAATACCCCCAGGTATTCGCGTCCCCCTAGCTGGATACGTACCCAGAACACCAAGTCCAGGGCCCCAACGGAGCGTCCCCGTCAGAACTCTGCGGGACAGGTCACCTCGAACCCCTTGTTCCGCAATTTGCGGGCCATCTCTTCTTAGCGTTGCCGTCATCACCACCTTCGTGCTCACGCTTGGCCCCTTGTTCTCGCTGGGCCTGCGTCTGCGAGCGTGTGGTGGGACCAGACTGCCCTCCAGAGGGCTCGGAGTTCCCCCCTGGATTAGGGTTGGGGTTGCCTCCGTTCTTGTCAGGGTTCTTGTTGTCCTTGTCTGGCTGGCGGATAGTGCCTCCTCCTCGTCCACCTTGGTTTTTGTTTTGCCCTTTTCCACGTCCTTTCGACTTGCCCTTGCCGGAGTTGTTGCCTTTACCTTTGCCACCACCTTTGCCAGAGCCTTTGCCAGGATCCTCACCCTTCAGCTTCGCCGACAGGCGTTGCTTGTTGTAGCACTCATCCTCATAGTGCTTCCTCTTCCCAAAGAAGGCAGAGGTGATAGTGAAGCGGTATGGGGTGCTTCACCCATACCCGCTGCCCAGCCTGTGGCGCTCTTCGCCAGGCCAGATCAGGAATTTTCCTGTGGATGCTACGGCATCCTGATTTCTGTGGGATTTCTGTAAAATACCCCAGAAATCGTCATTTTACGTCTTTTTGGGGCTGGCGACGACAGTCGTCGCCTGCGCGACGCAGCCCCAGATCGAGGATTTAACTCTCGATTTCTAAAGATTTTAGGCAATTTTATTATTGTTTTATCGTTTTTAGAACTAAAAGATTATAGCGTGACCCTTTTCGCGGCGTTCCGCGAAGGTCCATTTTTGCGAAAAGTAGCACGTTCACGCATTTTTCAAAAAATGCTGAGGCGATTCCAGGAATCGCCCAGATGCCCATGGCGTAGCCCAACAGTGGGCCTTTTCATATGTAGGTTGAATTGGTACAGAAACGCGTCGTGTCGGCTACGCGGCGCGTTGGGGGGAGACGCGCAAAATGAGTGTTTTTGACTCAAAAATCACTTTATTTCATTGTTTTTCGCCCAAAAATCACTGTTTGGCCCAGTTTGGGCAGGATCTCAGTGGAGATCCTGATGGCAACGACACGTAGCCGTTAGTTTTTCTGATGGCGGCGACGCCGCCACCATCGTTTCGTCCCTTTTTCTAAGCTATTTTATAGTTTAGAGGTGATACATATACATTGTACATGTCAACGCATTTATTTTGTTACATATACCATCTCTTTGTCCATAGACGCCAGATTGTGTCCGCGGACGCTCCCCGTGGGGTGACCAAGGATTCCAAGACCATTTACGCAACTCCAATGGAATCGAAGTTTGGAATAGACTTCATGTAGTACTTGGAGAGGTTGGGGTGATGGGTTGAAGGATTTTCGATTTTTCTGTGGACGCACGGACATCACCCCCGCCGAAAATGCTTCAATAGTACACCTGTAGTGATCCGGCATCTTCGCCCTGGCGCCGGTGTTGGTCTCCTGCTTCTTCCCTTGGACTACGAAGCAGTCTCGCTGCTCGCAGTCAGGGGCGTGCTGCAGGTGGCCCTGCTCATCTCTGGCATCACACCAGAAGAGCTCCTTGACATTTTCCATGATACGGGCCTGTTTGGGGGTAGTCCCCTGTCCAGGTCTGGATCCTTGGTACGCTTTGCATTGGCTTCCAGAGCCTCCACCTCCAGGACAGTAGTTGTTCAGGTGCTGGTCGCTTTCTTTCTCCAGCGCCAGCTCCAGGAGTAGTACACATAGATCCTCGTAGTGGAGGACTCTAGCCTTGCGCTCTGCCGTTGAACGGCACTCGTCCCTCAGCTCTCGAGGGAGCTTAGCCACCAACCAGAAAAGCAGGTCGTCGCTGCTGTAGGAACCGGGCGTCAATCGTCCAGCCCAGTGATCCAGGTCAGCCAGTAGCTCAGAGACCCTGCCAGGTTTAGGGTTGTTTGGCAGCACGGGCAGATTCTGGATCTCAGCCCTGATGGAGAGGTCAGTTTCATAGGTTGGGTACTGCCTCTCCAAGGCAACCAACAGGTCGGCAAAGGTGGCGGACTTAGTCACGATCTGCTTGACCTGCTTCTCCAGGTACTTGGTCTTGCAACACTGCAGGAGCAGATCGCACTTGACCCTTCGACTAGCGTGGGTTTGGCCGGTCAATCGAAGAAACCGGCCGAAATTCTCAGCGAACTCGCTGAGGTCCTTGCCTGTGAACTCAGGCAAGTTCATGATGATCTTGGAGGTGGCAATGGCCTTAGCCTCCTGAGACCTGCGTCCCTCAGGGCGCTTGGTCTTCCTCTTCTTCTTCTTCTTACGCCCACTCGGGTTCTCGGGGTCCTCAGGGTCGTCGTCCTCCGAGGGGAAAGCAGAAGACATTGAAGGCGGCTCATCGTCAGAGGGGTCTCTGCCTAGGTCACTGGAGCCATAGGGCTCCACGTCCACCATTGGTCTCAGGGCTGTCAGCCCCAGCCGGTCCACCTCGGCCCTCGTAGAATTCCCCACGTGGCTGTAAAGTGGCTGGGCCGTCCTCGGCACGAAAGGGCTTCTCGGTATCACTGCAGGGGTCGGCATCGGTTGGCTCCTGAGGCTCCCCAGGGTGTTTGTCAGCCCTGCCACCAGGTGGTTAGCCTGTACTCGATGGGGTGACATTCCCACCGTGGTAGGTGACGCTTGGGGCGGAATCAGGGGCTCTAGTTTAGCCCGAATCTCTTGAGTGAGATGGACCACAAGTTCAGAGGAGGCTCCTTGGAGAGCCTCTTTTATCTCCGATCGCGTCAGGGACCTGTTGGAGGATCTCCCCGATCCTCTACTCCTGCTCCCGCATGACTCAGGTCCTCTCCTCAGCCCACTCAAGGTTGCATACCCTGGAACATCCACATGGGCTCCCGTAGCGGGTAGAGGATGGTGATAGTCAGCCGCATACCATCGCGGCGCAGAACTGGAGGCCACCGGCTCACTGGTAGTAGTTGCCTCTGGAAACGCAGTGGTAGGTGGGTTCACACCATAGGCAGGGTAGGTAGGCATACCAGTAAAGCCTGTGCCCTCAGCCATAGGCGGGTTGGTTATGGGTGTGGATGTTGCAGCGGCTGGGTCTGGAGTTGGGAGTGTGATGGTTGTAGGAGAGGGTGATGCGTGGGGGCCAGAAGCGCTTGGTGCGCCCTCGAAGGTCGAATCACTCGTTGGGTCGTGCCCATGGTCTACTCCTTCGTCTGCCATGCTTTCTCCAGCATCCTTCTCTCTCTCTCTCTTTCTCTTCACAGGATTGGTGTCCACCTCCTCGACCGAGTGGGCCCGGAAGGCCGACTGAAGTCCTTCCAGCGAATCATCTGCCACGTCCACTGGCCCATGTAATGGCACCGAAGGTACAGCGCTAGGTCCAGGTCCGGGTTCACCAGGTGCTGGCATTGCTGGTTCCTCAGGCGCCGCCCTCACGTCGGTGTCCTCTTTCTTTGTGTCCATATTCGTTCGCCCTTCTTGCTTATATATGACAGATCTCGGCGCACTGGATGTACGGCACGGGGTTGCTGCCGGTACGCAGAGACTGTATGCCTCTTGCTACCAGAAGGTTTTATAGTGATTTCAACACTGTGTGTTTGTTGTGCATCTCCTGCTGCTTGCTGCTGGTGTAGGATTCCTGCTGCTTGTTTTTGATGAGGAAAATGTTTTATTGTTGAAATACAACCAATCCAGGATAACCCAAGCCAGAGATAAGCAAATAGAAGAAGATCAGGATCAAAGCATGAAGGGCTGCAGTCACAAAGAGTTAGATAAAGACAACTATCAACAATAGACCACAGCAGTTAGCATACAATGCAACTCAGGATGAAATATTTTACATGTTTGAGAAAATCTGATTGGAAAACTGCCCCGAGGGCTCACTCTCATCCACGGTGCCATCTTGAGATGTGCACTCTTTGTTTTTGGGTCCCATAGGTGCTGAGGTGGCATGGCTTGTGGCGCTGAGGTCACTGCCATGTCACATGGGATATTTCTACTTAGCTGGGCTGACTGGGTATTGAACCCAGGACCTCTCAAAAAGAGGTGCCCCAGCCCCCTAGGGTGCATACCACTAGGATAGCTAAGAATTCATGAGAAAACATAGATAAATTCATAGGCTCTGCCCTCAGTATATCAGTGCCTCAGCAACCCAGGAAAAGATGTTTTAGTGCCTATAGCTTGGGGATTAAGGGGTTCACACTACATCCTGATTTAGTGTTTGGTTCCATAGGTTAAAATGTGTTATCACCCATTTTTGTTGGGCCAATACTAAGATAAAAATGCATGAGTGCTTAGAACACCTCTAATACAACTAAAGTATACCCTAAAGCATTGGAAAAGCGCTTTTTCTTACTGAAACCGGTGCTGCACATGCAGCATATGTTCTCAGGTGAACCCGTGGCGCAGAGTCCTGATGCTCTAGCGCGGCCTGCTTCTAGTAACATGCCACTGTCTGAGCATGACACTCAGGAACTCCGACGGCTGTTGTACCTGAAGGCCAAAGGTCCTGAGCGCCAAGGACGGCTACAATACCTCAGACAGACCTGGAAATACTCCATCTGGTCTGAGGAGGACGATGATTCCTACACGCTGCCTGACCCTGAGATACCCCTAGTGTACTCTCTGCACTATGGGCAGCAATGTCCACCTGAGTGGGACGATGGTTCAGCTGATCGGCAGAAAAAGAAAGAGCATGGAAAGAGCAACCTCCATGCTGAGGGGGACTTCGTGCAGAAAATTGAGAGTCTTAACCCTGACCTCCGACTGAAGAAACTGCTCCTAACCTATGAGGAGTTGTTCGGCGCCTTGCCGCCCCCTCTTTCTTGTAAGAAACTGGTCCAGATGGACCTGATACTGAAACCTGAATTTCAGAAGACGCGAGTGAGGCGTCGTCCCTACCCCGCTCCACAGGAACAGATTGAAGAAATCGAGCGCCAGATCCAGGAATGTATTGATGCTGGCCTCGTGGAAGAATATAAGAAAGGGGACTACCCCCATCACTGCAGTCCCTGTTTCCTGGTTGCTAAACCAGGATCGACTGCCCAACGATTGGTTGTTGACTATGGCGAGGTCAACAAGAAAAGGCCAAAACCACTCAGGGAGTATTCCTAACATGGAAAATACCCTGGAGCGTATTGCCAAATGCCGGTACAAGACCAAAATGGACAAACGCAGTGGTTTCTGGCAGGTTGACCTAACCGCCGCAGCTCAGGAACTGCTAGCTTTTATAACCCCTAAGGGTTTCGTGTTTAAGTGGAAGGTCATGCCTTTCGGGGTGGCTAATGCCCCAGCACTCTTCCAGGATCTAATGAACAAAATTTTGTACATACTGCGGCGCAGACCTCTAGTACAGGAGTTGATTTCACGAGGTGCAGAAATGGAGGCCCACATCGATGACGTGATTTTGGGTACCAATACCCAAGAGGACCATGTCCTTCTCCTTCATGAATTTTTCATTGTTTGGCAAGAAAACCATCTCCGAATCAAACTCGAAAAATACAAGTTCATGAAAGAGGAGATGGAGTATTTGGGTTTCGACGTGGGGTATGGCTGGTGGAAACCAGCCGCGTCTAAGATGCAGCCCCTGCAGGACATGCAGATTCGCGATGACCCTAAGAAGGACCATACGTGAGGAGCTTTGTGGGCGCCTGTAACTTCTATAGGCGTCACATCCACAGTTTTACCTATTCCTCTGCCCCCCTCACTGATCTAATCAAGAAAACTACTCCCTGAAGGTGGACCACCAGGGAGGAGGAGTGTTTCCAGGAATTGAAGAAGAAAATTGCCTCCTCCAACTGCCTGGGAGTACCCCGCCCTAAGGGCGAGATATTCCTGATCACTGACGCCAGTGATGTAGGGGGGGGTGGAACGATCTACCAATGGCAGGAGCTTAACCCAGCTGAACTAACCCACTGCCGTTATCGTACTAGCGGACTGAACCGTGATGGCCCCTTGAAGCATGACTACCCTACCAGTGAGTGGCGGCTTGTGCCACTGGGACACTGGAAGTAAAAATGGAACCAAGCGCGTTCCAATTACAGCACCTATGACCAGGGAACTCCTGGCCGGTATGTTGGTGCTCCTGTCACAGTCCCGACTCCTGGGATCTAACCCTACCGTCTGGCTCTGTGACCAGGAACCGGTGAAGTCTTTTCAGAACGGCCCACCACCGGAGAAAGCGAAACTAAAGCGGTGGTGGACTTACCTGAGCCAGTTCAGGCAGACAGTTCATCATATCCCTGGTAAAAAAAATGAAGTGTCTGACTATATATCGCGCAAAAACTTCGATGCGCTTATAAGTGAGAGCTCTGAAGCACTCGCCAAAGAGGCTTTCCAGCGTATGGATGTCCAGCTTGACCTGTCCATGCGCACTGCTGGGATCCTCGAGGATTGGAGCCTAACCGACTATCAGTCAGAGTATAAAGAAATTCTCCAGACCCTCAGCACTGGTCTCGAACCCCGTGTCATTAACGGGCACCAGTGGTATAAAAACAACCAGTACCTCTTCTACGAGGACCGTATTGTCGTACCTGAGGCCCGACTTGATGGGTGCCTACAGTGGTCCCATCTCAGCTCAGGTCACACTGGCGCTAATCGCTCAGTGGACTTCTTCCGCGAATGTTTCTACTCTAGTCTAACCCTGACTGAACTGAGGTCTCGTATGCAGACCATTGTGGATGCTTGTGGCTGTCATACCAGCAAGCAGAGCGACAGTAGGGATAGGGGACTGATTTCCAGCTTACCCATACCCTATTGTACTAACTCTCTTCTCTATGTGGATTTCATCCACGGCCTACCTCGCTTCGGCGGCTATGATAGTTGCCTAGTGGTCACCTGTGGCCTGTCTCGCTTCACCTGTGTGTTCCCTTGCAATAAGAAAATCACAGGTGAGCAGACTGTGAAAATGCTGGTCGAACAATGGTTCGAACCCTATGGGGCACCTAAGCAGGTGCACTCTGATGAGGATGTACGCATCCGCAGTGACACTGGGTGGTACAAACGAGTGTTGAATGCCCTCAATGTGGAGGTAACCACAGGTGTGCCCTATACCCACACGTCTAACCCTCTTTGTGAGAGACAAAACCGTGTGGTGGAACAAAACCTGAGAATCCTGATGAAACAGGAGCGTACCAAAGACTGGGTACGCCTAGTGCCCTGGGCAGTGCTGACCATGAACTCACAGAGGAGCTCTTCTACGGGTTTCACGCCCCACGAACTCTTCCATGGAGGAAGACCTGCTTGGTTCTTCAAAACCCCCTTTCCTGAGGACTTCAAGAGCCCTGTTGGAGATTGGCTGGAACACAAGCAGTCTATGGCTAACCAGGCTGGGACTAACCTGACACACATCCGTGACCTTGAACTGAGCCGACGGAACCACCTACGGCGACCTGCCAGCTTCAAGGTTGGTGACCTTGTTTTGGTTCACCATTCACGCCTACCCTCCTGGCCACGTAACTGCCTACAGGACCCTTATTTTGGACCCTATCGTATCATCAGGATGGATGGATCCAAGATCCATGTCAGGTGCAGTCCACGTCTAGGTGGTGAACTGCTTTGTGCACCTAAACAGTTGAGGCACTATCACTCCCCTGACGATTTGTCCTCAGATGAGTGGCGCCTCGGCGACAGTGAGGTCGAGCGTATCGACCTAGAGAACGCAGCCAGCCCAGAGCAGGCAGACGAACTCGAAGAGATGACTGCCGATGAGATGGCAGTCGATGGTTACTACGTGGTTGCAGGTGTTGCTCGCCACGAGTATAAACAGGGTTGGAAATTCCTAATCCTGTGGGATGGCTATGGGCTATCTGAGGCGACCTGAGAACCCATGTCCGCCTTTATACAACCAGATGGGAGTATCGGCCCCATCTTCCGCTCCTACCTCGTTGAGAACAACGAGGGACAGCTACTAACCCGTGCTGAGACTGTGTCCCAGCGTAAAAAGAAAAACTAATTTCACTGTTTCAGTCTACTGACTGTCTTCTAACCTTGCAGGGGCAGTGAGCACTCTTGTGCAGATGTGCCTGTGTGTATGTGTGAGAGCAGTTGTCACAGTTGCCCCGCATTGCATCGCAGGACAGGACAGTTAGCCCCCCGTGACAACCACACCCTGGCCGAGGGCCATTGGTTGTACTCAGACCACTGCTTTCAGAGCACTGCACTTACCCTGTCTGTGCCCTGCAGTCCCATGCCTATGGTTTCCAGCGTGAACGAGGTGGCCGCTTATCAGGTTTGCAGCCACGCAGCGAGTGTATGCCTTGTTCACCATGTGTTGCACGGGAACTGCCCTAATGTAATGACCTTGGGGAGCCAACGAAGAACGGTGGCTTACTACTCCAGGGGGGAATGACAAGCAAGGTGTTATGAAGCAAGGTGTGTCTTCGCTCCTTGGGGACAAGCGTGCCCACAGTTAGGACCCCTGACTGGTCGAGACCCATGGGGTTCTACCCTTCCTTACAGGGTTTACCATACCCCTAAGTGTGCTACGTATGTCTGTGTGTGTCCCACTCCTCTCCCCGGCATGGCTCCCGGAGACCAGACTTCGCTGACGTCGGACCGAAGGTCCTAATCAGGTACTATTACCACTCCTGTGGCGCCCAATTTCTGTGCTGGCGCCTCTCCTTTGGGGAAGACGGCAAAAGCCGTACCTACTAGAGGGGAGGGGTGGCCCTGTGTGCTAAGGGCATGCAAAACGCCCATTTTTCTAAGGGCCAAAAGCTAACGCACTCCCCTGCCCACATGGAAAAGCACGCGGGACAGGAGACACCACTACACTACACTCACTAACGCCAGCACCAGCCTTCCAAGGCAGGTTGAGCACTCATCACTTGCACTCATCAGGTGCCAGGCTTGCTGACCGTAACTCCTACACACGCTACTTGGTGTTGCACTCAAAGAGGTCGCGGGCCCTTTTGACCCCACTGTGAAAGAGCAAGAGAACACAGCGCTACTAAGCAACTGTGGCCTAACAGGGACGCCACTACGCGTTTCCCTGTCAGGGCTTTGAGGGAAGGAGTGCTCAGTATGCGTGCACAGCGTGTATGTCGATGAAGTTGGACTGCACTCGCCACTCACGGCTGAGTTGCAGTTTGTTGTTCGTTTGTGACCTGCGCAGCATGTTTTAGCGCTGCAAGGGACTGCACCAATCACCCTCACCTGCCCACCTGCCCACCTGCAAAGCAAAGGCCAATGACTTGGGTTTGCGGCTGAGGAACCAAGACTACCTCCACATATTGTACACTTCTCAGGTAGCCCTATAATACACTGTCCTCAAACCCAAGTACAAGCAAGCAAGCTTAAGGAACTCCACCCCTTCTCTTATAGAACGTGGGGTGGAGTCCCTGGGTAACCTAAACAAGAGTTGTACCGTGCGTAACACGCGTGGCCTACCCTTTAATGCGCCATATGCATGCACAGGTATGCACAGGGATGTCTTTACTCCTAATCTTAACCACCACAACCAATCTCACCGTGACTCAACCAGGAGGTGAGCTCCTCCTGGGCTTACCTACCTTACTCACCACGCATCATGTGAATGCCGAAGATGACACGAGCGCAAAACAACCCTAAGCGCTTAAACAATCCTACGGCGAACTATAAACAACCCTAAGCAATTAATGCACAGTGTGTCATGCATGCTCCTCTGACTTTGTTTCGTGCAGAAAAAGGAAAAAGAGTGGCGCACTGCACAGCGCAAAACAAGCCTAAGCGTTTTAAACAACCCTATTTCAGCGCTACGGCAACACAAACACGAGCAAGCACTTTCTTTTCTTACCTGTGAAGAGAGGACAAGGGTGGATTGGGGCACAGGGAAAGCGACACAGCGTGTGAATGCCTGCATTAGGCACATGCATCGCGAGCACAGCGCATATTCTAACCCTACGTGCGCGCTGCGCGCTCCATTCGCTTCGCATACCTTTCACTTCTGTTTTGACCTGTGCAGAGCAAGGGAGGTGAGCGCCCGAACCCCCAGCGAACACAGCGGTGACAACCCTAACGTTTTAACGAAGCAACCAACACGAACGCAATGCATGCGTGTGAAATGACACTGACATACCTGAAAGGTGGGTCGTCCACTTGCTCTGTGGTGTGGGTTCATTTTCAACATTTTTTCCTAAAGTTTATAAAAATTTTGATGCAACTGTGCAAAAATTTCTTTTAGAACTTTAAAAACTACGGCTCATACCTTCTTATTCTAGAGCCGTTTACGCTTGCGCAACCCTTTTTCTGGAGTCCGCTTCTGTTGCGCTCGTCTGCGACTTTAGGTTTTAGTCTAAAAATAACGATTTCTAACGTCTTTTCGTCAATTTTTAGCGATTTGACTTCTTAAATCGCTGACCCTTTCGCTAAACCACAGGATTCACTCCCTGTTGGTTCCATTTTCTATTTTTTTCAGCTCCTGGAGATTTCTGTCCTCCATTGGGAGTATTGCTCCGCCCTGGCCCTTGTTTATACCGCGATAGCCGTCCGCATTAGAGCGTTCGACTGTACCCTAGTGGGCAAGCATGTGTGCTCTAGGGAGGGAGTCCTGGGTTCAAACCCCACTACCGCCAAATTTTTAGCAAAGGTTTTCGTCGCAGGCTGGCGACTTTTGAGGAATGCCCAATCGAAAGGACATCATTCACGGTACATTACACCATGTCTTTCTTGGAGGGCTTGATCCGGGCCAAGCCCCCCTTAAAACCCTTTTGTTGATGCCAAGACTTACTTAAGTATTTTTATCTCTCTATTGAAGCCTAAAGTACACTTTCTCAAAGTACTAGGGTTGTAACCCTAGCCCCCCCATGAAGTTCACCCCTACCACTCAACTGAGCGGAGGTATCTTCCTTCATGGAGGTTATACCGAAATGAAAAAGGCACTTCATGCCTAAGGCCTTGGAGGTTAAGCCTAGTGGTCTCCCACCCCAAGACCCCTATATTCAATTGTTTCTACCACTTATTGTGGTTCTACTTTTTAACTGTTTCTCAATACAGTTGCTTGGCCAAGTCATATTCTGTGTCTGGCCTAACTCCTTTGCCCCATATTCCTAACCAGCTCCATTTCACCCAAAAGAGTGCACATGAAGTGCTTGATGCTAGCTTGGAGGCTAGAGTCAGGCCAGTTTTCACTTAAAATCATTTGTTTTATCCATTTGTGATTGAATCTTTGTATTTAAGCCTGCTTTGTCTATCTGCGGCCCTTTTGTGTTACACTGAGTTTCAAAACTATTCATTGATTCGATCCACTTCCTGTTCTTGCTCTACTTGCTGCTTTGGTTTCGGTTTTTAGCATCAAAACCTGCAGGATTTCATCAAAATCTATAGGGCACTAATCAAGGTCATCTTTCTATTCCACCACTGGGGGTAGGGTACACGACTAAGCCCCCAAAGGCCCAAAATGCAGAGATATGTGGTGTTTTCTTCTATATACGCCTGCCTGGCTTTGATCTAACAACCTGTGTGAGGTGATTAGGTTGAAAGATGGACGATGTACTCCTCTCTCCTCTCTGTGCCATCCAGAATCTTGATCTTTAGTGCAAACAGGCTTTTTTGCGTATACAATAGTATGGTGACACCGCATTGCAAGTTGGATGGATACCAGGTTACTCTAGCGGTCATAATAAGTGCCCCATATTTTTATCGCCTTGGTTCGAACCGCAGTGCAGGAAAAATTTTGACCCGCCGATGGGCTCTAAAAGTAGCATATTGACTGCGTTTTAAAACATAACAAATATTGCAACAATACATATCGACTGATCTGAGCATCTCCCCGACCCTTGATATTGAAATTGTAAAAGGAGTTCCGTGTTGAGGTGATAGTTTTGAGACGGTGCGGAAAAGTGCCCAATGCAATTTGAACCGGGGACCAAAAAAGTGGCGGCCACGTATGTTAGTGATGAAGGTGTTGCTAGCCGCGGCTAGCCGCGGCTGGGTGGGTTGCACCTCCCGCTCCCCTTCCTGCTCCCCCCTTTGGGCTCGGCTTCCGGGAGTGCGTGATGTTAGTGCATCCCAACCAGCCATCCGCTCAGCCACCTGTTCAGCTTGTTTTTGGGCTTTAAGTGTGCGCCTTACATCGACTTACCGTTTCGTACGACGTTGGTATGCAGCAGCCACCATGTGGTCTGCCCGTCGCTGTTTGCGGGTGTGCGTTCGCAACTACAAGAGCGTTCCAATGTCTACCTCCAGCCTTAAGGCTTCGGCAGCAGTGGCTTGGGCATTTGTACCGGACATGCGGTGGTCCGTAATTTGTCTTTTTGTACAAGGTATGGTAAGTATACTGCTGAATTGTATGCGAGATTGAGCTTCCGATGAAGATAGATCTCGATCGCGGGCGATATTAATCGCGATGTCGTAATTTTGAGGTTTGGTCGCTTAGCGATCTCCAAAATTACAAATTTTCGAAGAAGTTTACATTTTCTATTCAAATCCTCCTTTTTTCAATCAAGAGGATGCCCGGCGATACCGCATTTTTCGATTCCCAAAATTCAGCACTATTGCAATGTCAAGATGGTCATGTTCATACCATTGGTACTTGTCTTGCATGTTTGAACACATGCATTGGATGAATTTGGTATTTCGCGCTTCACTGAATTTTTGTCAAGGTATGAAGGTTTGGCAAGGTATGAAGGTAGGCACTCATAGCCAAAGCATGACATGGCATGACTGTGATATATGTGTAGGAAGTAGGAATGCATGCATGTAGGTAAAGATAAAGCATGATTGCATATATGTATGAACGAACAATGAATCTTCAATAATGGGTTCCAATGTCTCTCGGGTTTCAATGCTTTTCTCATTATGATTCATGTCATGCACGTATTCGTTCATGCATAATTGTAGGTAGATAAAGGAATGAAGTGTTGAGGTCACATGCATGGCGTTCACACCAACATGTAGTGTAGGAGGTGCGCCCACACACTCCATACACACATGCATGTTCATGTGCTCTCACGCTCCATTCCGCCACGCTCCATTTCTCTCTTTGTGTTTCCTTGTTTTAGACTAGGGAACCGGCTTTTTGCATAGTATTTACTTGTAGTTATTGTACTTTTGTGTGTGTGTGTGAGAAGGAAAGCAACCACCACCCTCCTAGTGTTGGTGCTTTGGGATGTGGGTCTTGTGTTAGGGAGGTAGTTTGTGTTTTTATTTTCCAAAAAGAGCAACAAATAGAGAGAGAGCAAAAAGGGGTCTCCCCAAGGTTAGAAATTGTGCAGCGTCATCATAGATCAGCATAGGCACATCAAAACCATCACTGTGCCGTGCCACCGCGACCATGGCACCTCTCAAAGGGTGGACGAAGTTTGCTTGCCACAAAGCCAACACCATCGTTTTTAATATCCTATCTGTGCGGACAAAGCATCCATAAAAGAACGTTTCACGGCGCATTACATTACTCAGGTAGAATGAAGGTTGGGCCGAGGTCGCACTCTCGGTGATGAGTAACAGAGTAACGGCAACGGAGGTGGGGGGCGGAGGCAGGCCCGTGTTACTGCAGTAACGCGATGCGCCGCGACAACGCAATTTCAACTAGGATTTGCCCAACGAAGGATTTGCCCAACACAATTTCAATCAACTATTACTCAGAAAGATGAAACTCACTGACCCTAGAGATTAGTGCCCCATCGCGATTACCGTTCCCCTATTTCTGCATTTGGTGTCGCATTTCATTGAAAGAATCCGCAATCATCGCCTTTGCTCTTTAGACGCAGTAATGGGTTTGCAGCGGTAACCAAACCTTTGTGGGAGCTTCGTAGCATGGCTGCTGTGGGACCATACTGACCACAAAGTTTGTCCGTAGTTCAATACATTGGAATTTGGGCCGACAAAGGTGCCAAAATTTGGGCTTCTAATGGTTCCGCCTTTGACCCGCAAAGAAGAAATAACAATTCAAAACTTATTTGGACTGCCGAATCAAAGGTTGCACAGCTCTTTTGTGCACTCAGTGTGTGCCATGTTAACACTCTTGGGATCCGGAGCCACACATGTGCCAAAAACGCAAGCAGTTTCCTGTGAAATGGTTCCACCTTTGACTCTTAGGCAAGAAACAACGAATTGAAACTCAGTTCTGTCTCACGAAATACAACTGGACATGTTTGGTGATGTAGGGAAAGCATCTATGGAAAGGTACAATGCTATGCCCCCAGCCCAAAGCGCATGTCACTACGAACAAGCATTCAATGTTTTGAGAAGGTACAAGCCGCATGGCACAAGATGCCTGTGGTTGAGCGCATCATCAGTGTGCTGCACCATTTGTTTCAAAAAGCGGAGAGGAAGTCTGCTGCTCCCCGTCCCAGCCCACCCACCAAAAATGCTGCAGTGACAACACTACTTTGTGCGGTTGTCAGTGCCGCTGTAATTGCAGCAAAGAAAAAAGCGTGTGCTTCACCATTGAACCCTGAGTCAATTCCCATTTTCCAAAAGTTGTGCACCTCGGACCCCCGTGCAATGGCACCACGCCCATGTTCTATCACGACTGTTAGCATGGCGGTGATGCTTCATGCATTTTTTTTGTAGTATGTTGCAACAGTAATGCATGGGTGGGTTAAATGTTGTTACCCGGGAACATATTTCAGGGGGGAGGCGGGGGTAGGGAAGATGGGGCTAGGTGCCAACGGGTAATAGGGACGAGTAACACGTAAGGGGGTGCGGGGGGGGGGGGGTTAGCCTTTCATGTTAGCTAAGTAAAATAACACACTGCGAAAAGATCCTTAAATCCGAGTGAAAGCTATACATCCACTGACTAGATTCACGGAAAAATTCATGGATACCTTGTCCGTTCTCGATTTCTGTTGAAAATTCGGCCCAAAATCCCCTTACCAAGACAGCACCGCAGGCGGTACTAGTCTCAATAGGGAAAATTGCATTAGCTTTTGAACTGCTTCTAAAACCACCGGATCTTGATGAAATTACACTTAGACACAGTGCATACGGCCCGTGGTGCCGCGGCGCCCTATTTGAATTCTGGCTATTCCGGAAAGCGTTGGTGTCGAGGAGGTTCAACAATGTCAGCAGCAAAGCGAATTCGCGCTCAATTGAAGACATGCGGCCAGCTATGGAGGAAGTGTCCATGCGACAAATGAAGGTGAGTGGAGGCAGACTACAGCCCAAAAACCAGTCCAAATGCACGGTGTTACATGGCCAGCTACGAACAAAGTTGTCCGAGCGCACCGACAGCAGAGTACTAAAAATGTACATTCGACCTCCTTTCGGCGCCCAAACTGTGTTGTATAAGCTCTAACTGTATCACAGATCCATGATACGCCCCCGCATTAACGACAAAACCACTGATTTCACCCTTCCATTGCCACCAATTATGCAGATCGCGACAAGATGGTCGCATGCCTCCCGGGGCAATTTTCACTTGTGACCCACCGGAATACTGGCTCCCAGACTCATTGTAACCCAAGTGAGGAGTTTGAACCAGGACCTTCCACGCACTCCCACCTAACAGTGGTATGACCCGATTGTTGTGAGGATGGTAACCGTGGTGTGGGGTAGGGATTCCTCGTTTTGCATTGTTCTTAATCGGATGCCCTCCTACAGCCCCTATTGTTGTGCTTTTGCTGCCATTTACTTGTCATTTGTCACATGTTGAATGGATGGCTACCCCTGTAGGCCCGGCACGGCGACATGCTTTGGTTTCGGATGTATAACTACTTAATTAGATGGCCATGTGATGTATAACTACTTAATTAGATGGCCATGTGAAGAGGACTTTCGCGTTGTGCTTTGTGTGCTGCCTAATTAATCAATGTGTTGTCGAGCTCCAACAGCACACAGGGCGCTTGAAAAAAATGCTTCTGATTTTACGACGTGTATTTTTGGGGAACCGTCCTGCCTTATACCCTCTATCCCACGGTGAACACTCAGTACTCCATGGTTTCTTCCTGAGCCTGCCAGTGACCTTTGGTTAATTTGTAGGCAATCCAACAGGTGAACTCATGTAAGTCCGTTCACGGTGCCCAAGAGATTGTGGTTTGATGGTTTCTGCATCCTATTGGCACTGCCCCTTGCAAAAAGAATTCTTGTGTCGCTTTTTCTTGTCACCGCGTGCCCCCCGTGCTAGAAACAGTGACCAAACACCACAGGCCAAGCACACAGAGAAGGTGCGAATAACCCACAAAGTACGTTGTTGTCCCTCTTATATCCATGGCATAGGCACAAGGATATCTACAAATATCCATGGTATAGGCCACAAGATATCGCAGTGGATATGGCAGTGGTGATGTCCTGTGGCATGCATACATATATGCCGCAGGATATCACCGCTGCATATCCGCTGCAATACCCTGTGTCAACTTTCCGAAATCTAGTAGTGTGTGTGGTTGCAAGAAGGGTGTCCAAAGCTTGTGTATGGCTGCATTTGACAAGCAATCCGAAAAAAAGGTGAAAAAGGAAATGCAATGTTACCGTTGTGATTATCACATCACAAAGAATGCATGTGGTTCCAAAGACCTGTCACATGTTTGCCATGTTGTCCCATATGTCTTGTGCCAAGCTGAGGTTTCCTCCCAAGGTTGCAAATAGACCATCCATATGTGCTTACATGTTCCATGTTTGTAGAGAGCTTACTTGAAGCTCCGTGAGAGAAAAGTCGTCTCGGATTTGTTCCCCACCAAGTGGTGTTCACAAATGTGTTCTGCATGTGTCTCCTATGCAAGGGGGTGCATTGGGAGTGCGCAAGGTGGCGTGCTGATATCATGTGCACAGATGGCATACACCACGGATATCTACGGATATCCTTGTGCCTGCATGCTAATTTGTGCCTATTGCCACAGATATCTGCGTTGTATCCTGTGGCATGACGCATAGAGCTTATGCCACAGGTTACAATGCAGATTTCTATGGCATAGGCACAAATACTGTGTAGTGTCTCCAAGGTCAGGGTTTCCGCCTCTCGCATGCAGAACTGCACTCGCTATTGATGCATCCATCTTGGTCACACATGTGAGAACGTGGTTCGATGGTCGGTGTCCAATGTTATGTTCACATGTCTATGAATACAAATGTTTGTGCGTGCCAAGCTGTGAACACAAGTCGAGCCCGATTTCTCACGTTTTGTAACTAGCTTCATGTACATGCAAGCAGTTTTGCGGTGGTGATCGTGCTCTTGTAAGACATATGTGCTGAATGTGCACGTCATGTGTATCCCAGCTGCTTGTGCCATGTGCGTTTGGCCACGTTGTGTTCTGGCCTCATCATCGCTAAAGTTAGTGTGCGTGGAGATCGTATACAACATCAATGCATTGCAGTATCTTTTTCTTCGGAATTTGTGGGAAATTTTCTTTGTCACCATTACATGACGACCATTTCCTAAATGGAACGCTACCAAGTTTGTGTTTCTGGGATATGTGGCCCATCACCATGTCCATACTGCAAAAGTTTGTCGGGAATGGTGCACATCCTTCCCACATATTGGCCGGATGGAGTGGACTGTTATAGTTGTGAATACTTGTTGGATCGTGGTTGGTTCCGTGCCGGTCGACAATGTTATTTGCCCTTGCATGATCGAGTGTGCTGCGTGCCGTATCAATTCCGGGTTGATGCTCTTCAATTTGAACCCTCGAAATCTCAAGCTCGAGTTCTACGAAATATGCAACGATTCTTGGACGGGGTGAAGGGGAATGACAAGAGTTCCCACGCAAAGGTTTATCTCCATGTGCACCGGTGCTTGAGTGCAAATTTCGTTGTACATTCAACCATGGGAAATTCGACGTGTGGCCCAACGAAAGAGAGAAGCGACCCAATGATTTAGTCGTTTTGAATACGAAAGGGTTCATGTGCCTGCGCTACGGATGTGTAGATCGTTTTTTGCAAATCACAAGCACTAATTTGGGCAAGTCACGTGACGGGCTTCTCGGGCAGGCGTTTCCACTTCCACACGAGTACGCGGTGATTTTCTTTGTTTCGCGCCGTGGATCTGTGTCCACGTGCATCGGTTTCAGGGTGAGTCAAGCCAATCCCCGAAAGTCCATGCTCCGCACGCGACGATCCAAGCGTTGGAAGAGCTATTATGTCGGGCTCTCCAACGGCTACACGAGGCGGGGTACATACACGCTCTAATACCTGAACAAGACGCCCGTGTCGTCGTCCAACGACGGAAGGCGCTGCAACTACAAGGAATTGCGTACTACACCCCAGTGAGCTTCATATTGAACCAGCAGCGGGCGTCGCGAAACGGGGAGTGCCCAAAGCAAGATCGGACTACGGATTATGCCGATGCGGTCGTGCGAGTGCTAAAGGAGATGGAAGTATGCTAAGGGCCACGATGATTGAGAGTTGACAATCACCATTGGGTGTCGACAACAATTATCAACTAAGCGACGGCACTTAGGGACCTAGTGGAGAGCAATGTTGACCGACGCCCGGGTGTTCAAGCTAGCAAGCATGTGTCATGAGATGTACTCGCATGTGCGCAAGATCCATCTTTTTACTCGGGACCGTGGGGTGATGGTTGGTTTTCGCGGGGTTTGGGCTCCCTGTTAAGGGTCTCGTATCGTTATCCGTAGGCTGCATGGCCCGAAGAGGTTTGCGCTGTGTTCTCTTCCTCTGGATTTGTGAATTTCCAAACGAGGAATATTGATGCGGCCTCTAAAATCCCGTCGAAAGGTGTGTCGGTTTTGAGGAAGGGGCTGGTGGCAAAGTTGTGCTTGGGCGGTTGAAGCGGCCCTCGTTAGCCCCCCCCCCCCTTAAACAGAGCACCACGGCATGGTGTGGGGGGAGCAGCAAGCACCATGACGCGCACGCTCCATGTAATCAGCTGCCTCCCTGCATCTTTCTCTTTCTCTCTAGCGATCTTATGGCCAAACCAGATAACCCGTATTTCTATGTTTGAGATTACGGAAATATGGGCAATCTTACTGTTGGGGCTTTGGCTGACACAGTATTTTAGGATGTCTGCTGCTCTTGTGACCCGCAGCATTTGCTGGGATATGATTTCTGCAAAGCAGGGGCTCTTTGTTTCAGCAGGGCCAATAGTCCAAGGTTGTGAGGAGACACGTACGGTACAACAGCAAGTGCCTCATCATGAAAGGAACCGAATTCTGAACAAGAGTGGCTTGACGTCATCGCAGAAAACCCACGTACCAACTGGTGGTCTAACCACCCCCCCCCCCTCTAAAAAACATGAACTGCGCCACAAACAGCAACACCACACAAGGTCTCTGGAATTTCAGCAGCTAGCAAACAAACGCGTGCTTCCAAGTGCTACATCAACTCTTCCATGGGGAGTCGTTTGCCCCATGTCTGAGCCATCTGTGCTTGTGTGCGCCACAGGAGGAGGCAGCACCCATAAGATGCAAAACGCAAGCCCTGGGGTTCGTCCAGCTCCATTTTGCGCAGGCCCCCCCTTGGTGGGTGGTATTCTTCCAGCAGTTGACCGCCAACAGAGCATGGCAAGTACATCGGACAGTGCCTCGTCCCTGGGGAGTGGCAAGGCCTGGGATGGCAGAATGAACAGTCCCATGGAATTAGGTGTGTTTCACATCCATGCAGACCTGGAGATGGCGCAAGTCACAAAACTTCAAAAGTTTGCATTCTGCGAACCCCAAACTGGACTCCCACACATCCCCCAACAACCCTTGACCACTTTTAGTGCGAATCTACACCATCTTCAAAACCGACAGTGAGCCACCTGTTCTCAGGCAATCTTGGAACCTCTAAAAACAACCCTTGCACAGCTTTCAACCGTTCTTGTCTGATGGTCAGAAGCTGCATGGGTTTAATTCAATCCTGGAACGTTGCCCTTTTCTAAGGACTCATGCGGGAATTGCGTAATTTCGCAGGTTGTCCTCACAACCCTCAAGAGTCCCCTACCCACCCACCCCCCAAACCAACCCAAAGGACCACGTCAATGTTATATCCGCCCCGGTGTGTCAGTTACTGGAAGGCCTTCTGTGGTCAAATTTCGGCCAAAACCGTCAAATTGTTGGGCTGTTGCAGCATACATCAGACACATTGTGGTCGGTGGGGGATGAAAGAGATTGCTTTGGCAAGCAGCACAAGCCCTTTCTTGGTTGCTCAATCGTTACTCACCCCTGGATCTACACATCCGGGTGGTGTAGATCATGTCTACACGAGAAGCTTGGGCCTGGTCCCCTCTGGTTTTGGCCAAAGTTAGCCCAGAATGGGCGCGGAAGTGTCCCAAAAATGCATCGGATTTTCTCCCAAATCACCTCGAAGACAGGTTGTTAGATCAAGTGCAGGCACAAGCGCCATATAACCCCCCTTTTGGGGGGATCAGGTGCGTAGGCATACCCCAAAGCATGATATTGGATGTCTAACCCCTCTTACAATCAGCATTTTGACAAAAGTATCCCCCTGTGAATTTTTCCATTTTTGACCCCTCTACCCCCCCCCCCCCTACCAGGGTACCATTTGGGGGGGGGGGTCAAAACTGGGGTTGGCCTGTAGCCACCACTGCGCTACTGTGCGTCAATTCAGACCCAGGTCCCATTCCAATTTTTTCTTCTTTATGGACCCCCCAACCAATGACAGGGGTCCTGGGTGCTGTCTCCAACTTTCCAACATAGGTCCCCCAATGGGGGCCCAGTGGGTGGGCGGTTTTCAGGTTTGGCATGGGTTGGCTGGCAATTTTTCGAAAACAACCTCGAGGTTGTTCGATCAAAACCATGCAGGCCCACAAAGATAGAAAAAAGCCACCTACGCCTATTGGTGTATGCTGCCCCAAGCAGTGGAATTGTTGGTTTAACCCTTTGTAAAATCATTATTGTGTCCAATAAACGCATCCCCTCATGAGTTTTGGGTCTGGACCCCCCGAGACCTCACCCCACTTGAAACCCATTTTTTTTGAGGTGATGGGGGAGGGGTCAAAAAATGTCGAAAAAATGACCTACCTTTTTTCTGATCAAAAATCACGAACCTTTTGGTTTTTATTTATTTTGAGCCGAAAGAGTGTCCTCATGACGCGAATCCGTAGGGTTTGTGTGGCCTGAGTGGGACGAGCGCTCATGCAATTTATGCAGTTTTCAGCCATTTTTGCTATGTGGGGTTTTTTGGCGGCCATAGTGACTGCCTGGTGCCCACTCTGAGGGCTGTAAGATGTTGTGACCCATCTGAAAGCCTTGAAATGACCGTTTCCACTAAAAGTGGCCTTCATGCGTTCGGCAAACAATTCACTTTTTCCGGCAGCCCTTGACATTCCCAGCGACATTTGGGCTGTTGTTGGGTGAATAGTTGGTGACAATGGGACTAGGTATCAGCCCGTTGGGGAGCCATGTTGCACCAACCAGGCCTTCTTAAGGGGGCAAAAATTGGTTGGCCTACAGCCGCCATTGTGTGTCGATTTAGACCGTGGTCCCATTCCATTTATTCCCTCTATATTCTATTGCCTTCGGCAAGTCCACCTCGCAGAGATTCTACCCCAAGCCACACACACCCTAAATAGGGTAAAAACTGCATAAATACGGCCTAAAACATGCTTTACATACCTTGGATGGTCATTTTAAGTGGTGAAAATATCAAAAAAACAAGTTTCGAAAACTTCGATTTTTGAGCTGCCCAGGGTGAAAAACTGCATAAGCAGGTTGTGTACCAATCCTTTGGGAGCCCCCCCCACCCCCCCGGAGCTAATACCCAAATAGGGTGAAAAACATGTACATACGGCCTAAAACATGCTTTACATACCTTGGGTGGTCATTTTAGGTGGTCACAATATCAAAAAAACAAGTTTCAAAAACTTCCATTTTTGAGCTGTCCGGGGTGAAAAACTGCATAAGCAGGTTGTGTACCAATCCCCTAAGAGACCCCCCCCCCCCCCGGACCTGATACCCAAATAGGGTGAGAAACACGTAAATACGGCCTAAAACATGCTTTACATAGCTTGGATGGTCATTTTAGGTGGTCACAATATCAAAAAAAAAAAAGTTTCAAAAACTTTGATTTTTGAGCTGCCCGGGCTGAAAAATGGCATAAGCAGGTTGTGTACCAATCCCTTGGGAGCCCCCCCCACCCCCCCCCCCCCGGACCTAATACCCAAATAGGGTGAAAAACATGTACATACGGCCTAAGACATGCTTTACATACCTTGGATGGTCATTTTAAGTGGTCATGGAATCAAAAAAACAAGTTTGAAAAACTTCGATTTTTCAGCTGTCCGGGGTGAAAAACGGCATAAGCAGGTTGTGTACCAATCCCCTAGGACCCCCCCCCCCCGGACCTGATACCCAAATAGGGTGAGAAACACGTAAATACGGCCTAAAACATGCTTTACATACCTTGGATGGTCATTTTAGGTGGTCACAATATCAAAAAAACAAGTTTCGGAAACTTCGACTTTTGAGCTGTCCGGGGTGAAAAACTGCACAAGCAGGTTGTGTCCCGGCCCATTCACGAGGCGAATATTGGCAAAAACAGCCATTTCGCGTCTTTGGCACGGGTTGTGGACAGCCCTAAGCAAGGCTAGAGACTGCAAAAAACGTCCTTCCGTATCCTAGCATGCATATACTGTCACAACATCCCCACTCACATCCCTCAGAGTGGGTACCACAGGGTCACTGAGGTCGCCAAAACCGCCAACATACCAAAAAAGGCCAAAAAGTGCATAAACTGCATTAGCGCTCGTCCCACTCCGCCCCATACAAACCCTATGGAGTCGGGACCCGGAAACACTTTTTCGGCTCAAAATCGAAAAAAACCAAAAGATTCATGATTTTCGACCCAAAAAAAGGGGGGGTCATTTTTTGACCCCCCCCCACCCCCCCCCCTCCCTCAAAACCTGAAAAAAGTGGGTTTAAAGTGGGGGGGTCTGGGGGGGTCCGGACCAAAAACTCATTGGGGGATGCGATTATTGGACAAAATAATGATTTTACAAGGGGTTAAACTAACAATTCAACCCCTTGGGGTAGGGTACGCGAATAGGCCCAAAAAGGCCCAAATGGGGGGGTATGTGGCATTTTCCCCATATATACGCCTGCCTGGCTTTGATCTAACAACCTCTGCGAGGTGACTTCGATTTTTGAGCTGCCCAGGGTGAAAAACTGCATAAGCAGGTTGTGTACCATTCTTTTGGGAGACCCCCCCCCCCACCCAATACCCAAATAGGGGACAAAACACCCAAATACGGCCTAAAACATGCTTTACATAGCTTGGATGGTCATTTTAGGTGGTCAGAATATCAAAAAAATACGTTTCGAAAATTTTTGAGCTGCCCAGGGTGAGCTGAACTTTTTGGGGCTATTCGCGTACCCTACCCCAAGGGGTTGAATTGTTAGTTTAACCCCTTGTAAAATCATTATTTTGTCCAATAATCACATCCCCCAATGAGTTTTTGGTCCGGACCCCTCTAGACCCCCCCCACTTGAAACCCACTTTTTTCAGGTTTTGAGGGAGGGTGGGG